>CM030007.1:45271233-46596233 GCA_017639485.1 Pluvialis apricaria
GAAAATATTTTGAAGCATGATATAGTAAATTTACATGTCTATAACATGGGAAAGATACATACTTTCATGATGATAATTCAATTCACATGTTACAGATATGTTCATTTGTCACATATTCTACCATAGACATTATTTTCTAAAATTGAGCTAACAATCATAAAATTCAGTGTTTTCTTTTTAAAATGTAGCTTCTAATAAATATTAAGAAAGGCAATCCTATAGACTATCGTAACTACTTAACAAAATCAGGTGTGTATTAAGCTTAAATTTCTTAATACAGCCCATCCACAGTATCATGTTTAAGTATACTTACTGCCAATAACAAGTAACAATGAAACAAAACTGCATAAAAGCTTAACAATTTCATTATTTTCATACAAGGCACTACTAAAAAGGAAAATGGCCATAACAATAAAGCACGTATTTTGAAAAAAATGACATTGAAGATTAAATTATCCAACTATTTATCCAATTAGGATTATCTTGCATGGAACAGGAAATAAAGTAAATGTGATCAAACAATATAAATAGCCTTTTTTTTTTTTTTATCTTGCTGACAAGATAGACTTAATCATTTAGATTCTTCCATGAACTTGATACAGTTTCATAGCAGAGCCAGAGCACAAATGTCACGCAGGAAGCTTTTGCTTCTGCAGTTCTAGAAGCCTGTTCTCTCAGTATGTCTCACATTGGTAAAATTACTCTTTTCAGAAGCGATATACCTATACAATCAGAACAAACTTGAGAGTATATTTCTATCTAAATAGTTTTCTGGGTGAACACCTAAATGTCTCACCTGCCGTTTCTGAAGAGTAGGTTTATTTTTTTTTCTTCTCCATTTCACTGTGTCTCAGGCACTATTTTGCCATTACTGTATCACTGTCTTGGAAAAGACCTGTTAACTCATTCAAATCTTATTCCAGAAAATATTAGTTGCACGCAGTGAGACCGAGATTCAGTCATTTAACTTTCTTTCTGTAACTAAAACTCAGTAGTCGCACAACTAAGCACTTTTAAGGTGCAATTTATCTGACCTACTTTTGCCACTACTTTAGGATGAGAGGGATCACCCCTACAATTGCTTATTTCTGTCCGTTGAATCTAAGGTGACTAACTCCGATGCAAATGTCTACATTTGTTCCAATGAATCCCACAGTGAGGATTTAATCTAGATGAGGGACTCATAACACAATTGACTGTCCAACATGAAAAGCTGAATATTTGCTAATAATTCCCCTAATTTACTAACTGGAGTTCAGATCATAACATCCAATTCATTGCCTTGTTTAGAAAATTTAACAATCACAATTAAAGGCTAGGGAAGCAGATCCAGAGAAATTATATTCTCAGTTGATAGGCTAACATTGTATTTTAGCTATGAAATTCGAGATTCTTTTTTTTTTCCCATGCCATCATGAAGACAAGCAAAATTACAAAACAAAGTTTAGTGACCTGACTATAACCAAACAAGCTGTTTCTGGTATTCTGTGCATTCCCAAAGCACAGTTTTATGAAAGCATTCCTTTAGCTTGAAACATGATGCGCTCAACAGCACATTTGTCCTTAAGGCTGTATGATTATGCCTTTGCTAACACCTAGACAACACTTTTCATCCACAGATCTCAAAGAAGTTTACATAAGTAGATACACGGCACCGACAAGCATTTGTCTTATGTCCCATGATGTCAAAGTTATAGGTACAGTCTTGTCTTTAAAAGAATTCTTATGTAGCATACAATAAACACTGAAATACTGCAAACAATATTAGTTATTGTTTATCTTACTTTCATTTTTGCAAGTGCATGTTTTTAGAAAGGGAGCACATCCATCCACCTAGGAATATATGCATTCTGTTTACACTAAGAGAAAAATACATATTAATAAAAGCACTAAAGTAAAAAAAAAAATAATCAGTGTTTAATCTGTTAAACAATAGAAAAATTCTTATGAACTAGTGATACTGTCATTGAACTGGAGAGAGTTTGAGAACAAGCTTGCTCTGGCTTTTTCACCCTATGATTTGGAATCTGCTCACAGTACTGCCAGCTTAACCAAAAAGGATTAACTCTCATATCCAACTGAGAACACAGATAATTCTCAGTAATTGGTAAAAAATGAAGATGAATGGGGCTGAGAGATAAGGAGCAATTAGCTCATCAGCAGTTACAGCTGTGCACTCAATCCGGATCCATCTCTTGAGTCTCGGCCCCTTTTAAAGAACCCAAGCAGAATAAGCACAGGACACCCCCTCCCAAAAAATTGCCATACCTGCCCATCATTCCTTTCTCTTCCATTTTATTTCCGTGCTATACAAAGACACCTGTCATAGCATTCTGTGTAAATTACTACCTCTCCCAGGACCTGTATCTACAGCCAATCTTCTTTTTACACTTTAAAAAAAAAAAAAAAAAAAAAAAAAAGAAAGAAAAAAAAAGAAAAGAAAAGAAAAAAAAACCCACCAAAACCCGGAAACCAAATGACTACTGTAGACACTCTTAAGTTCCCTGTCAATCGTTTCATTATAGCAGCATCATCTGTTTGAAAATATAAGCAATTCCCTCATCTAATTATAGGGAGGATTTGAGGTTCATTAACATTGCCAAGGCAGAGAATCAGATGTGCAACTGCAGAGCTGTGCTCAGTGGCCTGCATTCTCTGTTTCCTTTTATTTGCTTTTTCAAGGTCTCCAAGACTTTTTCCTGAAACCATAAAAGTAATTCTTTCCTTCAAAATAGACATGTGTGTTTAGAAAAAGGAAATGACTGCATTTTGTACTGTTCTATTATTGGACAAGGTCACTGGAGAAAAATAATTTCACCTAAATCATTTTATCTCTGATTCTGGATGGAAGAAAAAAAGAATAATAGTATGCAAGCAACCATTAGTTTTGAACAACAGATCACAGGAAACCTTGCATTTGTCTCATAATTTTAAATATTGTAAAGTAATGCAGATGAATAGGAAACCTAACATGCCAAGAAAACCTCTTAATTTTCAACACATTTTGTGGTTGTTTATGGATTAATGTGCTAGCCAAGTGTAAAATGTTGCCTTGTATTTCCTAACTGTGTTTAGAAACTGAGAACACCAAAGTCTTCATGATTGCTTCACTTCCTTAAAGAAATAATAGCATTTTTTTTCTGTATGAATGTAGTTTAAACAATGACATTTTCTTGGGACATCTGTTTTGAGATCACATTTTGAATAGATATGAACTCATTTCCTACTAAGCAAGTAATTTACTATTGTTGATAGTTGTTTACAAGTTTTATGAGTCAGATTTTAGCAAGTGGCAAAGGTCTTTACAAATCCTTTGAGTATTCCCTAAAGTGTATGCATAGTGTTTTCTTTATATAAAATGTTCGGGAAGCAAAAGTATAGGGACTGTTCTTCACTTCCTACCAAGTTATAGATAGCAAAGCCTAGCTCACGGAAATAACTTTAAACATATTTATTTTCAAAGGCTTCTATCTTTTGCTGCTGCAGGTTAATGAAGTATGATAGCAGGGCAGTGAGTACTTAAGCAGCGAGGAAATAATTGAGCTGCTCTACCTATCTATAACTTTGGAGTATTAGATGGTAAACATACAACTGATCCTAATATCACCCTAAGATGTTAATATGACAAAGAGCAGAACCTCTTCAATGAAATTTAAAGTGTGACCTTGTCACTCTCTTTCTTTTAATTCTGCAATTAAATTTTTAAAAACCCACACGCAGCATAATCTTTTTTTTTTTGTTTGCTGCCATACAGAATTCATTTTTTAAACAAAAAACCAATAATTTATCTATCCTGCATGTTGTATGTAGAATTGCCACTAAAAAGAACCCAGGACATTTTTCCTTCTTATCTGCAATGTAGCTCATATCAGCCAAGCTGTCACAAGACAGTACTTGATATAAACAAGAGATTGCAAAGACATCTCAGTAATCAATATTAGGATGGCTACAGTATGGAAGCCCCAACCACTGCATATCATTTGTCTCAGCATCTATTTCTATGACCAAATGAAGCATTAATTCAAATCATAAATCTATGGTGATTTAAATCTGGGAATGAGCACCTGCCTGCTTTAATGATTTATTTTGTACATTTCAGTAAGCAGGAGATTTGTCCATATGAACTGACAGGTCACCTTCAGATGCCAGTAGCAGACTGTTTATCACCATGCAGACTAGCATCTCATCTTAGCAAGTAAATATTAAACTAAAAGAATCCAATTGATTGTGGATGGGGGAGAAAGGCGTTGCAGCCATATATTTTACTCAGTGTGCTAATACCTCACTCTGATTCCTCTGTAATTTCTTTTTTTTTTTTCCTTTTTTCCCCCTTCTAAAATTATAATTCTGGTGGGAGGATGCAAGCTCAAGGTTACCATACAAAACTGAGGGATATAAAATAATTACATATTAGTATCATTGGCTTCCTTCAACTCTCTTCACTCACTAACCTTTTGGCCATTGCTTCTAAGGATCAAGTTAATAAATAAATAGTGAATACATTTGTGTAGTGCTCTGTATAATTATACAATATTAATCTACAAAAATGACTTCTATAATTGACATTAAGCATCCGATTAAAACCAAAAAAGCAAGACAATTCAGAAGTAAGCCTGACAATTCAACTCAAGAGCCCGTATTTTATTTATCTTCTTTTACAAAGGCATTGGAACAGCCTAAAACCACGGTATTATCAATCCATGTACCCTAATATACCACAATGCCCGTTACATACAGGCTAAGAAGTATTAGTTAAGCTTTTAGCCTGGTTGGTTAGTTTGTTTGTTCCTTTTCAGTTTGGTCAGACACATAACATAATTTAAAATATAAACCAAAATCAGGTTATTTTCTTTTGGTTTATTCTTTCTTCCTGTCAACATTCAGTAACATAATATTTCAAATTCATGCCTAACAAGCCATAATTTAAAATGTTAATGGTATATGGACTTGACAATATTTATTTGAAAAGACATAAATAAACATCTGAAAAAAATGCAAGGGAAAAAAAGGGGCACACCTACTACAAAGGTGAAATATGAGTTCTTGTCAAGATAATACAATATGCTAATTTTCAAAAATGCAACTAATCAATAGAGACTTAACTCTTCATGAACCTAATATACCCTGGCATTAATAGTAGTAGGAATTGCTTCTCTGATTTCACAGGCATAACCAACACTGGACACTAGATAGGGCTCACTATAAAAGAAACAAATAAATGCAAACTATTTTTGAGAAAACCTCCATAGGAAGAGTATAGCTCAAGACCAGAGGCACAGACAAACACACTGTATTTCCAGAATCATTCCTCGTGGAATGGAGACAACTGGAATCATATTCATTCTACTCAGAAAAGCCTTTTTTTTCTGAACAAAATGAACTCAATTCTTCATTCAGTTAAACCGGGAAATTAACTGAAGTTAACAAGTAAGTTAAGGGGCTGAAAGGAAATTTTGACAATAAGTAATCTTGCTTTGCTAACTTTGCCCTGCTAAAATAGCTAGAACGTATTTTCTTAAACAGGAAAAATGATTAAGCTGTGTAAGAAGAGCGGATTTGTTATCTAAATTATGCCTCCAACAATGATTTCAAAATAGATATTTTTCTTTGTTATTCAGAGGAAATTAAGACATTCCCTCCATCCACTCTCCTACAAATTCTTCATGTGGTTTACATGTTGATTACCTGTTAACTTTTCCATGTCCATGGATGTACAAGTGGTTTGTCACTAGAACTGCCAAGCAGAATACCAGTTCCATAATCCCATATTTGAACATTTTATTTCACATAATGCATGCATCTAGGTCTGAAAATTCAAATCTAAACTAGCTTCTATGTCTAATAAAGACTCTTCATCCTCCCAGTTTGTATTTACACTTTTCGCTCTTTCTCATGACTTCATTTTTCTTCCAGTATCTTAGGGGCCACCTGGTCCTTCCACTTCATTTGTACCTATCTCCTCCTCCCAGATTTCAAAGACACCTGCTCTCTACCCCCTCTTGTCTTCTCTCCAAAAGGACAATCTTTTCACTAACATTCTAGTGACTGCACGTGTTGGTATCCGAGTACTAACACAACTAATTTAAGACTATTTTCTTTGCCATCACAGAGGCATTTTTTTAAGATTTTATTTAAAGGGAAAACAAAAAACCTGGTTGTCTCCTTATGCAGTGATGCATACATATTGTTGTTATTTAAAATAGCACGTGCCTAGGTGAACTGGTTCTTTGAACTGCACTTCACATTATTTCTAAATAATAGCCTACCAATGCTTACCGAACTGTACAGAAATGCTCTTCACAAACACGTATTTAGTTATGTAAAGGCTAGTACACAACTCTCTAAGACTCATTTCAAATGTATTTAGGAGATGAAAAACTAAAAAAATAAACAAAACTAAAACAAAAAAGACCAAATAAAAACAACAAAAAAAATCCCTATCTTAAGCCATTTTTTTCCAATATACACCAATCTTGCCTGCAGTCTTCTGAATGTACCTCTTTGTCATTGAATTTCTGTTGCTGAGTTAATACTGTCTCAACATGATAAAAGGAGCCAATACAATGAAATGGCATAACAAAACATTTTACAGCAGACACACACAGATGATTAAAGATTTAATCAACAACAACAACAAAAAGTTACTCTAGCTTTGAAGTGTGCTTTAGCAAAACAAATCGTCCAAACAAATGAATAAAGTATACAGAAACAATTCTTTTTTGAGAAAGAACAAGAGTTGCTGATGGGTGCTTAAGAAATGGAAAAACCTGTTAACTACATTTTAAGAATGTGTTTATTAAAATAAAATATGATAGGAACTGCAGAGCATGGCAATAATTTATTGTGTATGTATGTTTTCCTTTTGTCACAGGGCACATGAAAGTATGAAATATTTTGCTTTCAAGCTTGTGTTCTGAATTACCTAAAGTCGATACCCAGCACACTGAGCAGGAGACATTGTTAAATTTCACTTTGACACCATCATCTGTCACCCCACCTGTACTTTGAAAAATGAACTCTAAGCAATCAAACCACTTTCTTTCATGGAAAATATTAACTCCAGTCTGCAAAAGTAACCTGCAAAGGAAAGAATGTTTTTGTAATAGTAACAACAATGCTGAACGCTGGTGTAAAGGTCAGATACAAAATAAAACTAAAACCAGTAAGGAAAGGAAAACAAATATGCAACTTTTTACACCAAATCAAGGACTTCAAAAGCAAGTCCAGAAGGATAACCTGTTTAGTAAAATAACAGGGCATTATGGACATATAATAATGCTGTGTCTGAGACTTACCGACACTTGAATTCAGATCTCCATTTTCAGAGTCTGCTCCATGCTGGTTATTATTTGCATGATAGTTGGACATAGCTTCCAATTTAATTTTTTTCACTTTCATTGCTTCTGCTATGGCGGCGTTGGTGGCAGCTGCTGCCGCTGCAGCTGCTGCTGTCAGGCCTGCAAAGAAGTATAAACAAAATTTAATATACCTTATTCTATAATTCTTCATCGTTGTAGGGACTAAGCCTGTTACTCTTCCTTTATGCTTGCTACGTAATGAATGTTGAACATTGCAGAGTACTACTCTTCTTGTTTGATTTGAAGTTTGCCAACTTTTTCAAGTAAAATGTTTCTCCTCCTATTTAAATAGTTACTTCTATACGTCCACCTAAATCTTAACTTGGTATCCAGTAACTGCAGTCATAACACCATCATAACTAACTGGAGATACAAATATATGCTTTCAGAAATCCAACCTAGCTTTGAAATAGTGTCTTAAGTGTCTGGCTATGAATAAGTGAACATGTATATAACTGCACAACCTTTAGATCTCCAACATTTGCTGCACTAAAGAAAACAGAAAAAAAAACAGGTCTATAATTTCTATTTAAGAGTAAGAGATGAGAGAACTCAGACATTTCTCATTTCACACATAACAGCAAGGAGATGTGGGCATTCTAGGAAGCGTTTTTAGAAGAAAGGTTAGTAATGCTAAACACGGGTAAAATACTTATTTTTCTTTCCCCCAAACTTCAAGGCATTAAGGCATTTATCAATAAGAAGAGGAATTATTAAACCCATTTAATCCCAATCCCAAAGATGTCTGCAGGCAATCCAAGTGCTCTTCCTACCAAACCAAATTTCTGCCATCCAGCCATTTACAAGAAAGTTCTAAAAAAATGAGAAAAACTCTCTTTGTCAAAAGCAATTAGAGAAATGGTCCAGCAATGCCTTCAAAACTCAAAATTAGATAGTGTCTTTACTCAACATCTTAAGTTCTTGCCCTGTTCCCTGAGGCAGGTTAATTTTGCTGCAGTCCCTAAACGGTGCTGCTGCCCACTCACATCTCTTTGCCCCAGCCTGGGTGGTAGCAGAGAGAAGCCAGTGCCAATCTTCACAAGAGCTGCCTACCCCACCCAACTGATCCAGGGGGCAGACATGGAAATTAAAGAGAACTAAATGAAAGAAAATAAAAAGAAGGCATTAAACCAGGTAAGTTTTACGCAATGATGTAATCTCGGGCCTCAACCTGTGATGCCACACGAGGAACACGGACCCTCGGGTCATTTTGAATCAAGATTCTTGCCCTGACCGTGGAGAAGGCTTGAAAAAACTCAGTGTAATTAGTTTAAAGGTGCCTGCTTGTCTGATTTTCAGCTACTCTAAGAGGTGTGAAGTGTCTTATGGATCTCAAGAGGAATTAACTGCACAACTTACTATTCTAGTGGGCCCAGGCTGCTGCCCAGCGTAGGAAGAGTGCAATTTAGCAGGAAAAGACCAAATAAGCAAATAATCCCAGGCTGCTGAGGCAAATATTGCTACCACCATTGCTTCCAAGAGCCTCTGGTTGTCTCCTTTGCCTCCTTAAGTGGAAAATGAGTTCGCCCTTGCCATGTTTTCAGCTAGCGTTAGGGAGAGACAGAAGGCAAAATCCAGCGGGGAGAAGGCAGAAGGTGAACGGACATCAGGAATCTCTGCCATCCCAGGGAAAACAAAGAGGTGGCATATGAGGTGCCTTTGAACATATATCTATATATACTGTGGCTTGACTCAAGGTTGTTTTCCTTTCTTTGCATGACTGCATAAAGATTAGCAAACAGTTCCAGCCTCCCGACCCTCCTCACAGGCTGACTTCTAACACCTCCAAGTGCAACGAGAATTACCAAGTATGTGATAATTACATTCTGCATAGGCAGATCAATATTATTTAGAAAACTGCTATCTCAGGTAGAAGAAGATGTACCAAAAGCCAAAAACCAAATCAGAAGGTGACTAAATACAAGGATTTATTTTTATTTCAGCTTCTTCTAATATTACAAATCGTGCAGGTTTTGATCTTAAGAAGGTATTGACAATAACATGGATTGCTTCCAATGATATTTTTACCTTGGAGGAAGGATATGAAGTTATACATTATACAAATTTGGTTACAGTCCCTAAATTAGGCCACAGAAAAAGGGATGGTGCACCTCTGAACTTTGGTTTGCATCCTGTGCTCATTAAACAATACAATAACCTATACTTCCTTTTTTTATATACATCACTGACAAGCTAAAACTAGCATCTTTAAAGAACAATCCTTTGGAGGGATATTCAAATACGATACAACTAATGAATACAACAGTGGGCCTCAAACTTTTGGCTGTGACTGCACTTCCAGACCAGCAGTTTTTAAGTGCTTCCAAAAATACCATATTAAACAGACACTGGACACTGGGCTTGTGAGCCCACCTGTAAATACTACATCTCACTGGGGTAATGACCCAGTCACAGACTGCTAAAATGCATACGTTCTTCTGCTACAAAATTTGCAAAAAAGTATACTTCAGTGCTTCTCTTCAAAGTAGGCCATAATGCTTCTCTCTAGAGGAAGCCATAACCTTTGGATAGGGACTGGGAAACTAAAATACAGATTGCTTAGTTCTGTAGTATGATTTCTGCAAGATAATGCTTGTAACAATAAATGATAATTTAGAAAAGCAGAAATTAAACTTCTAATTTCATTCCTTCTCTTGCACAACCACGTAAGTGATTGAAATGATTACTCTGCTATACAGCAATTAATTTAAACTGCACAAATCTGAAACGTGTGTCTCGTATAAGCACTGGTGTGAGTGGGGGGGGAAATGAGAGTAAGGAATAATCCTCAGAAATATTGTTTAATGCCATTCCTCACAGCAATTCCAGCCTAGAGCACAATTTATGCTTTACCATTACATTTTCCTATCCCTTAACGATGTAGCACAGCAAGTGGTAAGGAAGGTCCTGAGCCAGTTACAAGAGCCCCTTACATTATAATCACTGGTGTACTGTAGTATACTGTGGTATGGTACAAGCCAAAACTTTCTAGCACAGGGCCTGACTTATCTCACTTATCTCACTAGCAAAGGCAGCCAAATATATTATAAACAGAAGAGGTTAATACACTGCTATGTATCTACATGTATATTTTAAAATTCTAACCGTTAAAGTCCAGGTATAGGTATATACTTGGGTAAACACTTGGGATTTTTTTTAAATTGGTTCTTTGAGAAAGCCTTTTGACCTAACCATTATTTAATATCACTTTAGGCTTACAACAAGTAGCCAAGGAATTTCTGAGGTGCACACTTTTCTACACTACAGAAATTTTATCTTCAAATATGAGATCACCAGAAGTCACCTAAAAAGGCAACTGAAACAAAAGAAATAAGGATCACATGAAACACCCACGTAGATATTTTTTTATTCTTCACAACTATTTATTTGAACAGTTAAAAAGTATCCAGGCCAAAATATTAAATGGGTTAAAGTCAATGGTAGTTGTCATTAATATTCTGAAATTGATAAGTTGTTTATGTCTGGCATTCTTCCTGCTGATTATGCAGTGAGACAGGCAGCTTTATAAATATCTCATCACTCCATCGTCACACAAATTTCATCGACAGTGCTCATGCACAGCTATTAGCAATATGAATCTAACCATTACAAGAGGAAAGAAAATCGAACATGTGGCATTAATACGCAGTCCTGGTTCCTAACCATCTGATAGGCAGATGGTGTAAAGTGGATTCTCCAGCTGAAATGAAGGGGCACATCATTTAAAACCTTGTTTGCATTCTAACTGATATCAGTGCCATATTGATATACATGATACATCATGGCAGTATTTGAACAATCTAGTTTGTTTCAGTCATAAATGTTTACAGCCTTGTTTTTTATCTTTAGAAGCATGTTCTGAAGAGCGTATTTTTAATTTATGAAACCTATTGTTTACTTCTGTTGAACCAGAAGATTAGCGACGAGCAGGAATATTAAATTACCACAACCACAGCAGTATAACTAAGATGGATGAATAAAGTATGGTTTTTCAATAAAAGATGTTAGTAAAGGAATTAAAAAATTAGCCTAGACATTTTATGCATTAAATACATTTATTCATTTAAACCTTACAGCTTTTTTCCCATGTGACATACTTAGAACTTTAATGCTTTATAAAGCTATTCATTTAAATCTCTTACTGCGTGCAATTAATCTTGTCCAACAATTTAATTCAAAAAGCAAAACATCAGAAAGTAAAGTTCAAATCAACCATCATGCTTCTGAAGTAATCTCCGTATTGCTGACAGTTCCTATAGACTCATCAGCAAAAGTCTGTTCAAGGTGTCTTGTAGGAGCCGTATGAATTTGAATTACAGCTCAATTGAAAGCTCTCCAAGCCTTAGTAGGAACTCAGGAACAAGAAGCAGAACACCAAAAGAAAGCGTGAATGATCCTTTCCTACAAAGACCTTCTCTCTTCTGTCACTAGATTACTTTGGCCTGTTGGGTGTGTTTGTAGCTGTTAATTATGTTAATAAAGTTGCAGCCTGCTGCCTCTGCCAAATATAATCATAAGCTTTCTCCTGCCAAGTTCTAGTCTAATTTACACCCATGCAACTCTACTGAAGTCAGAATTTCGTGGGTGAGAATGAGACCAGAAGTATGCCCAGTATGTGTGGTCTCTAATGCTGAAAAATGAGTGAATGAAATGGAAAACAATGACAAAAAACATAGCATCTCCAGAAAACAATTCTGTTTTAAAAGCAAAGTGCCCGAGAGAGCTGTCATATATCATGACAGATTTTCAAAATGTGTACAAGTTACTGGTGGGCACTAAATCACATTCAGGGTTTCTGCTTTCCAACAAATACTGTTCTCTGCCTTAAGAGAGAGCTCTTAAAACTTTCCATTTTGATGGCATGAGCAGCTTACCACGCACCCTATTTGTGAAGGAAAAAAGAAAAGGACCTATGACTGTAACTTCTTCAGCCTCAAATATGTCTCAAAATACACGTTTTTGAATTGTATGCCCAAACTTTGTCCTGGGACAACTTACAAAATTTTTTAAGTAATTGATCTTAATTCACTTTTAACTTCCTTCACATAACTATGCCTAATAGCAATTATAATTCCTAATAGTTATTCCAATAAATAATTAATAATTTCCTTAATAGAACTATTACCTTCCTTTCTATATACCATATATATACATATTTATGGGTACATAAAAAAATCCAATAATATATACATATCTCCGTATTTTCACAACCTCTTTCTTTAGGACTTTGAGAACATTTTCAAGATACCTTTGCCATCACAGAACAGGCAGAAAACCAAAATATGACTGTCAGTAGTGCATTACATTTAATTTCATTTATTTGCTGGAAAGTTCATTCTGCAGAAATGCTTTATTCATTGCGTGGGAGGAGGTCCAAATCTCATCTAAATTCTGAAAGAACTCCTTTCATTATTTCAAATTAATGCTTAATCCTTTTTCCTATAGTTTATTTCAGCGGTAGTGACTTGAAAATAATTCATGTATTTTCTTGACTTAATTCCAGATTTCATATCGAGGCTCTTACTGAAATCTGAAAAACTCTGCCTGAGAAAGAAAGGCAGGGTTACCTCCTAGGACTTGACCCCGATCACTGTAGATTATTGCACTGGTTTCATGGGTTTCAGTAGTTCAGGTACAAGTTTTTGGTAGCTTATTATGCTGCTGCCCAGTTATTTCAAATGAAATAGGATCCTAACCTTAGTCTCTGATCTAATGGGTGTTTTATATAGTGTGATACATAAAACAAGAAGGGGAAAGCAATCTGCAGGAGGACAGAGGTCTGATTACATAGACTGGATTGCAGAAAGGGGAACTTCAGACTACACCGTAATGTTCCGCTAACATATACTGAGTTTCATTAGTAGCATTCTTTATGTACAATGTAGGCCTGGAATCTCACAGTTATCCAGAAGCTTTCTTTCTGTTAAACTGCCTGGATTGATCCAATACAACAATATTGGTATACCCTAAAAATTTCACTACCTGTTATTTTGGGATAATCAAGAAATTCTTGTCTGGCCCTTCTAGCTGTATTTTCCTGTTCGACTTGCATGGTTCAGCATAAACTGCTCATCCAGATAATTTTTTAACATCTTTAAAAGGGCTATTATTAAAGGAGTCGTAAAAAAAAAAAAAGAAATAACTAACTGCACTTTAAACATTGTTAAAGAAGGAATACTTAGAAAAATTCAGCCATGTGATCTGGTTTAGACTGGTGCACCTAAAATGAAATTGCCAGTCTTGCACTGGGAGAAAACTAGTGTATGTGAGGCTTAAACCATCTGTTGTTCATCAGACTAATCAGACCTTTTTCCTGTAACTACTCCTAAATTGCAATATGAATTTTGAGGTCTGGGTATTGCATTTAAAATCAACAAGCAAAAGAGCTAAATTTCCACAGCAATCTTCAAAACTAAAAATCTTTTTACTTACAATGTGTCTCCGCAATTAATAAATCAGTTGCAGAAATAAAACATTGACCTAGAAAGAACTAGTGTCCTCTTGCTTTGTTTTGTTAAAAGTACATAAAACTTAATATTAAGATTCTATTTTTTGAATGAGAACTACTGGCAGGTTCAATGATGCTGCAAAAATAATGTAAATGTAATTATTTTATCACTAATATTTGCCATTTATGGAACTGATGGACTTGCATTCCATGAAGTTATTATTTATTATGGGTTTATTCCTTTGTACTGAGAAGTAAAAAGAGAAATCATTAAGTGCATCTCAAATACCACAACAAATTACTATACTGTTATAGCTTAACAGGGTTTTGTAATCTGTGGATTTATTGTTGACTTGGTGCAATTGTGACAGAATTAAACAACATATACTGCAGAACTGCCTGGCTATATTGTACTTTTTAGCAACAGTTTAAAATCTGACTGGAATGCATACAGCATCACTACAATACAATTAAGAGAGAACATTCTTTCTTAAACAACAGTCACCTTTTCAAAAGCAATAGATTCTCAGTTCTCATTCAGTCTGTTGCATTATTCATTTCATGTGCAACCTCATGCTGGACCATAAATTGTTACTTTATCTAATCAAAGGCGACTTAACTCCACAGAAGGTCAAAGGTTTAATTTTGTGAAGTATTATCTTACGCTATGAGTTTAACGGAAAAATAGAAGAAGAAAAACAGCCAAGAAACTGGTAATAAATGAACCTTTATTGCCTCAGGCATTGGCCTAGTTAATAAACTTTCATTGAAGGTTTCTTTCAACTGTTATGGACAATGAGGTAAAAAAAATCTTAAATTACAGCCATGTGTGACTTTTAAAGCAGGCATTCTTTTTTATCTCAACCTCCCTAGCTTAGGAAAAAGACAAAGAGATTGTCTTCAATTTCTTAACCAAAAATGTATGCTTCTAAACAGATGAAAAAGTGCAGATCAAGCCTTTTCAAAAGCAGAGGTCAGCTTTGAACAATATAAAAAAATACTTTTCCTTAAGTGTCGAATCTTGATCCACAATATCTTTAACCGAATAGCATGCGATTCCAAAAAAAAAAAAAAAGTATGTGGGAAGGGAAAATATATATACTAACAATATATTATGCTAACAATGATGTTCGGTTCCTAACAGACTTTCTGTTTTACATTTGCACTGCTAGAGTGCAATAATGGCTCTTGTTTAATAGAATGACTTATTATGGGAACAACTTCCCTGCACTTTTTGCAAACAGAAGTTCCTTTCTTCTTTTTGTGTGTATTATCTCATGTTCTCACAACACTGTTCTCGCTGTTACGAGAAATTAAAAAGTTTAACATAATGACAGTTACTGGTAGTCACTGGTATTCTGTGACTTTTCTTGATTTAACATTCCTAGATTGGACTAACTACAATGTCTTTTATTGAGATATTCTTTGAATCCAGTTTAGCAAAGTGTATTTCAGCTTAAGTTATACAGTCAAAAACAGTAAGAAAATCAGTAGTACTTAATAAAACCTTAGCCTTTAACTTTAGTCTAATTTATAACTAGACAGACACAATTAATTAATTGTAACCCTGCTACAATTCAAAAATACTGAAAGGACGTGTTCATGCCTGTAACAGCAGTAATGTAGCTAAATACTCATAATCTTTCAACCAGCAGGAGCTTTTGTAGTTTTTTTTACACACCTAATCCACAGCTTGACACAGATTCTGGGGTAACCGCACACAGTTCTTTGATTAAACTAATATCTAAACACTGTTGAGGCAGCCTGATGGCCCCGTGGAAGTATGTCTCCCTACAACTTCCGAGCTCAGCCTTGCAAACAGAATTGCCAAATTCTTTCCGAAAGACCCACTGTAGTCCAAGCACCTAATCATGTGCGTGAAATTTAACTTATTCATGTGTATAAGTATTTGTGGCATCGGAACCAATTCAGAATAAAATGAGATTTCAGCTGTGGACCACACCGGTTCAGTTTTTGCTTTTACAGCCTTCTGGTGGGATGGATGCGCCCACAGAGGGACCTGTTCTCTGCACTGGATCCACACAGTAAAGAAACAGCCCACTGATATTTGCTCAATGTGGTATCAAAGCCTTTGTGGCCTTTATGGCTTTGGTCCCAAAGCCACATTTTTCCCCAAAGAAAGGAAGATTAGATTCTCACTTTCAGTGCACAAGAATGGTCAGCTACAGCCTTATTTCAGTCTCTTGCCTTCCCCAAGAAACGAAAATAGCATTATTCCTACTTGTGAAGAGAGAAGGAAAGGAATCCAGGGCTTTAGCTGCGAACAACTGCCTTCCCTTACTAAGGTAAAATTATCATAGCTCCTCACTAGTGTATCTCCAGTAGACCTCTAAAGTAAAAAATACTATTTCAAGATATTTCAAATAAAGTTCTCATAGGTTTGTTCATTAACAGCATAAGAATACACTACATGTATAAATAAAAATTAAAAAATCTTTCACGAACAATTTTGACTGTTTTGTCATATTTAGCTTTAAAGTTGATATTGTTTCCCACCTCCCAAACCAGAAAACAGAAACTTTTATATTGCAATATATACTGACAAATTCTATAATATTCTTCTGATTGCCTCTCTGTATTTGCAATGTGCAAAGCAGGTTGCACCATGCATTATAATGACAGAAGTCAATATAGTGCTGCAAAAAATCCCAGAAATCCACTGGTTATTTCAAGGCATATATACCATTGTTTTAACACAGAAAGTTGGGTAAGAGAATTTTCACGTTTCAGAATGTAAAGAATTCACCTGTAAGGGTCAGGAAAGTCCTCTCTCCTTCACCATCCCCCTATTCACTTGAAGTGTTGAAACTTCAAGAGCTGCACTGTGGCTTTGGGGCTCCTTTTTTTCTTCCTTTTTTCTTTTTTTCTTTTCTTTTTTAAGTTTTGTCAGATCCATTATGCATTACGCTGCGCCAGAGGCAAGGCATGGGGCTAAATGTACTATTACAGCGCAGTGATAGCAGAGTATTGTACTGCGATGCAGGACTGTGATACTGTACAAAGCAGCTGTGATAATGACTTACCGGGAACACCATGTAGTCCTGCTTTCAGATGAAAAGGCAGTCAGTTCTTACAGACAACCTCCTCTCACCTATATGCTCTACTTGTTGCACTGGATAACGGGACACTAAATTCCATGGGCAGCACTCTAAGTGCTGACCAAGGCCCTGGACAAATCACACTCTGGTGGCTTCTTACATTTGAAGGCACCCATATCGCTTCGCAACACAAACAGTGGCATGACAATGGGATCATGTGAACTTGTGTCTTGCCCCAGCACTCACTCAAAGCATCATCAAATTATGCCCCAAAATCAAGGGAGTTCTCTCAAGCCCATGGTGTTGTCACAGAGTGACATCTCTAAGTACTTTTGTTTTGTAACTCAGAATTGCCTGGTACTCAAAAAGTAAACATCTGAAGACTGTTAATAATGTTAAAGGGGAAAACATGGTATTTATAATGCATACATAACGATTGCATTTGGTTATGATACAAAAACAAACATGCAGCAACTTTTCTACAGTCCCTACCATATCAACATAATTGCAGTATATATTATGAAAAACTGCAGCCATCTGTAAATTCAGATTTATATATGTGATCACACACGCTTCCAAAAGGCATAATCTTTGAAGCTAAGAGCTGACTAGTACCACTGTCTACCTCATTATGGACAAATATTCAAAGCTCACCACATATGTAAGCATAAGAGGGTCCCAAGATTGTCTTTGCCAGAACCCCAAGAAATCCTCATGATATCATGTGTAAATGAGACATTGTACGTTCATTGCTAACAACACTTTGTAGAAGACAAAATTTATGTTACCACGTTCCTCTCAAGTTCGTGGCATCAATCAATAGACAAAATATGACGATAGCAGTACTCCATGGAGTCCCCATTTTGTAGGGAGAAATAGATTATAATTTGCAGCAGATAATTTAATTAATCTTTGCTTCAGACCTTAATGAACAGGCTGTCAATAGATTAGGATTTTCACAAATCTATCTGCTACTGGAAATCACTTTCCTACACCTTGTCAACATTCACACAAGACTGGGATGGGACACGCGTTTTATAATTTCTCATTCCTCTGGGTTATGACCTTCCTTCTTATCATTTCTAAATTCCAAGTTTTAGTCTTCTCTGACATTCAGATTGGCAAGATGGACTGCACATTTAGCACAAAGTAATAAAAATAACTGACAAAAATTTAATTAGTATCTAGATAATATCTCACTTTTTTATCCCAGCCACAAGTAATCTAACTTTAACCAACTGCAAGATGCAATCTCAATACTTAGCAGTAAGAGTATCAACACTGGAGATGAAGCACATGGAGAGAATGTCTTTAATTTTTCATATAAAAAATATGCATAGCCTGTTTCTGATAAGTAGTATATATGCATTTCTTTGGTATTTTCTAGACATTACTAGTCTTCAACACTGTAACTTCTGGACTAAAATTTTCTGTATGAGTTGTCTGGAAACTGGATCAGGAGTATTGGTATTACTTTATCCTAGAAATCAGAACAACATGCGCATTCTAATGATTTGATACTAATGTTGATTTGAAGTCACTTTGGAAGTCATACAGGTACCTGATAAGATTGAAGTCTAAACTGTTGACTATAATTTACAGCATTTGTCACTATGCAGCCCAATGAGCTTGGTGGCCACTTTCTAAAGTGAAGTGAAGAACCCATGAGCTCTGAAACATGCCACGTGGTGCATGCCATGTGCTAAGGTACAGAACTCCAAGCTTTTCTGGCATACATAAGTTTCAGAGGAAACAAAGGGAAATGACAGGGTTTGTTGCAATTCCTTACGCTGAATTGTTGAGTTTCTTTAAAATTTAATTATTAATCAGTAGTTAAGATGTGTTAAAACACACGGTCAGTTTTGGAAACACAGGAATTACTTTTTAAAAGGATGCAGATCTATTGTTGAATTTAATTTTGTGACACACTTACAGCCCATAAAATTAAGGAAATGTTTTCTGCCAGTGGTACAAGAAGTGTCTTTGCCATTTCTAGCATTCTCTTTGTTTGTTCTTTTGTTCAGTTGGATGTATTAGTCACATGCTATATCTCTTTGCCAAGCTTGAAAAAGAGTAGCTCCTCCATCTATCAAAACAGATTTTCAATGGCAATAACAGGCCACAAGAGAACTGTGTTTTATCTAAGCTGCATGCTAACCAATGGCTGATATACAGTGAGGTTTCACATAATAAAGGCAGATGAATCAACATGATTCTGTCCTTCCAGCAACAATATTTAATAAAGATGCCATATCATCTACGGAGACGTTCATATATGCACAATGTAGTATCATGATCAAATCTGAAGAGTGTACATGCATTTGTATTTACATTTTTCTCTCTTTGCTGTTGACACCCTGCCCTTCTCAACTACAGAAAACATATTTCAAAAGTGGCTCTATAGCGTTGTCTCAACTGACCATGTTTTTGAAGAAAAATATTTACAAGCAGGTTTTTTCCATACTCATGTTTGTTGTAAGAAAGCTTACATGGCAGGAAAACTTCTGTGAAATTTAGTGAAATGCTCTATTTCCATCGGAAACTGCTACCATTCAAGCATAAGTGATTGATATTCCTCATATGAAAGAGTACAAAATACAAAATGAGTTATAAAATGGCTTCAGTGCATGGAAAAAAGATTGCCTCCTACAATGTTGATGATATAAAGGAATTTTGGATGGATTCATGCTTCCAATCCCCTAAATGAACAATTTGTTGATATTTCTACACCAAACTAACAGAATACCAGAAAGCCAATCGTATCCTGGGCTGCATCAAAAGCAGTGTGGCCAGCAGGTCGAGGGAGGTGATTCTGCCCTTCTGCTCTGCTCTTGTGAGACCCCACCTGGAGTACTGTGTCCAGCTCTGTGGTCCTCAGCACAGGAAAGACATGAACCTGTTGAAGCAGGCCAGAGGAGGGCCACAAAAGTGATGAGAGGGCTGGAACACCTCTGCTCTAAGGAAAGGCCGAGAGATTTGGAGTTGCTCAGCCTGGAGAAGAGAAGATTCTGGGGAGACCTTATTGCGGCCTTTCAATACTTATAAGATGGAGAGAGACATTTTACCAGGGCCTGTAGTAACAGGACAGGGGTCAATGGCTTTAAACTGAAAGGAGGTAGATTTACATTGGATACAAGGAATAATTTTTTTACAATGAGGGTGGTGAGACGCTGGAACAGGTTCCCCAGAGAAGTTGTGGATGCCCCGTCATTGGGGACACATGTTCAAGGTCAGATGGGATGGGACTTTGAGCAACTTGATCTGGTGAAAGATGTCCCCGCCTACGGATGGACTAGATGATCTTTAAAGGTCCCTTCCAACCCAAATCATCCTATGAAATATCAACTATCAACAGGATCAAATATTTTTTGCATCCAGTTTCAGCTCGCCTTAATCTTACCCTGTCAGCAAAGAAATATTTTAACTGTTTTTATTTCTAGCTACCATATAAACACCAAAAAAAATAAACTTTAGTCCAATTCAAAGCTCCCACCTTTGTGCTCTCTCTCCCCATATCAGTCCTTCACTAGCATCAAGTGTTTCATAGAAGTATTAACAGAAGTAATAGTATCTGCAGAATGCCATTAGCACAAAATACTTCACCATGTATTTACTTCCTTTTTCTCATCCTGTGTGTTCATACAAAAGGGCCAGATGCAAAATTATGGATGATATTTTTTCTAGCAGTAGGATTTGGCTTTTTGACAGATTCTATAAACAGTTATTTTGGCAGCTTTAGCGATGGCCCTAGGTCAGTCACTTGGTTAGACAGCTGATGGCCTGTCTGATTCTCCTGCCTGCCATTTTCTTATGATTTATCTTCAGTTAGTTGTAAATTAAATCCAAACAGATCATTACCCTACACCTACAAGACCTCTACTTAACCACATGTGCCAAGCATCCCTTCCACAGACATCCTTAGTGGGTAGCAAGAAAAATCTGAAAAGAGATGCTGAAAGAAAATATCTGAATGATATCTGAATGAGTTTTGAAGAAATTCACCCTTTTAGTTAAAAATATGACTGTTCTAACAAATGAATAGAAGAAATTAGAGGCTCTTGAATTTTAATTCTGATATTACAAGAAGGTATCAGATATGTCATCCACATTTTAATTTCATTCCCATCTACCTATTATATGGAGATAATACTTTCTTACATTACAGAAGAATTAGTAATATAACCAAGTCAAGAACAGTACAAAGCTATAAAAATAAAAAGAAAGTGCCAAGCATGTATTAATATTGTTATCAGCCCTGTTTCTAAATCTATAAAGTCAAACAAAGTCCATAAAATGCAAACTAAACTTGCCTAAGAAGTGAGGGCAGCGGTTCAGTGTAAAGTGTACATGGGTAAAAATCCACAAAGGAACTATGAAAGTGAAACATTACTTTCAAATTTACCATGCACCTTAAAAGGTCACAAAACACTTTTGAGCCCAGGAGGCATTAACAAAGAATAGGAAATAAGCATTTAGGTTTTTTGTTAGTTTAGCTGAAGTTTTTTTCTTAAAACTATCTGTTTAACAGATACAAGATTTTTTACTAATTTGAAATTCAAGTTAGTATACAGACAATTGCAATTCTGAAGCAGGAAAGGAACAAGATCAAGGGTTTAGCAATTTTCCAAAAAAAATATCAAAAAACCTCTCATTTTGTGATGATTTGTCAAAAAATCTTAATTCCCTGAAAGCTACTTAGGGCTTTATGAAAATAGAAGAAATTTTTAAAAATCCCCATCCTTCTGTTACCACCTGAGCTAGTTAAAAGTGAAATGTACTTTTCTAAATCATTGACAATAACAGCAGGGAATATAATGATTTTACCTTATGTTTGTAAAATGTGACTAGTTATTTTTTTGTTGACTGTAAAGGAAGTCATATTCTGAAAAACAGGATATTAAAGATTAAAAAATATACTTCTAATTAAATTGTACCATAAAGCCACCAGGCATTTTTTAAAAATGGCCTGAAAAGAAAGAGGACCAATATGATCATCTAATAATCTTTCCATCCTTTACAGACAGGAAAAAACAGGTGTATATTTGAGAACTATTACAGCAGGTTACCCATTCAAGTATACAGTAGGAAAATACATCGGTGATTCTCTACCTTCATTTAGAGTTAAGAATATATTTTGTAAAAGCACCATTCTCAACTTTGTTTCTCATCCATCCAAAATGAAATGTAAACACACAAAAAGGAGAAAATTAATGTTTGTTTTAAACAGAGAAGTATTAACATTGGGGAAAATTCTCATGCAAAGGTCAATCCAGCATAAGTTAATGCATTAAAGCCTTATGTGAAAAACAGCCTCTTCAGTTGCTGATGTGTTTTTCCAGACTGATTGGTTCAGACAATCCTGGCACAGACTCTGTTCCTCTAGAATACCTTTATGGATAATATCTGACACCTATAGAAACTCTCTGATTAAGTTCAAGTCAAAACTGTGTATTTTTATTTGTTCAAACGAATTGTTCCAAGCAGATCAAGTACTGCAGACACAGTAATACCCAAAGAATATCTTCTTTGAAATACTACTGCCTGATTGAAATATGCAGGTATCTTTCCATTTTCAGAGAGCTTCACTGGTAGCCAAATACAGACTTTGTGGTAGGATTGGTACTGCCTTAAAGCAGAGGTTTTTTCAATATAGAATTATTTCCATTTCAAATTGTTAAAATATGTCTACAAGAAGTAATTAAAAATGCAATATATTAGTTTTAGTTTCCAGGGTATCATCTGTAGATATATTTTGAAACCCTGAACAAATAAATATCTTAAACAGCACACACTATCCTCAGCAGCCCTAGAGAAGAAAGAAATGAAGATTAATTTTGCGGGTCATGGTTAGCAAATACAGACGGTTCTGGCTGGGGTAAGTGAGAGGTGAAGCCATAAACTCTAGCTGCAGTACTCCTAAAACATGAAATATCTTGTATGTACCTAATCTGGTTAACATAAGGTCTATGAGTTTTCTTTTTTTGTTTTTTTTTTGTTTGTTTGTTTGTTTGTTTTTTTAAATAATATACTATGTACCTATAATGTGTGTTTTTTAAAAATAATATCATATGTATCTTGCAGTTTTAGTACATGCTATTCCTGTTGTATCATTTCTGCACTCATTGCACTCCTATCTTATGCATTTGGAAGCGGTACCTTACTTCTTGTTGTTGTTGTTATCATCATTATTATTATTACCTTCAGTCTTCCTATGCATTCTTAACTTTCTCAAATAAAATTAATATTGGAAAAATTGATAATAATAATAATAACATAAAATGCCCCAAATGTATTTTTGTAAGATCAGTATATTTTTACCAATATTCAAACATTATTTTCAGCAACCTTGTAGTTTTAAAGCGAACTGTTTTGAGGATGTTTGAATTTCCTACTGAATTATATTAAAAAAAGAAAATTCTACCTAATAAACCAGTTCTTATAGTAAGTATTTATCCTGTCTATTTATGTTTAGTTACATGGTACGCTCCTGTATAGCTCTAGAATGAACATAAAGCCAACATAGCAGAGAGAGATATTTGAATTTGTAGTTCAGAAGCTGCTGACATTAGGCATTAGACCATAAGTGGGTCAGAATAAACACTTAACATTCAAATTTAAATATAATATTGTGTAATACAAGAAGATCTATAGAGTCATAATGTCTGAATATATTAGGTATGATGATAATACTCCTATTGATTTCAGTCTGTTAAAATAATGAAACTGGATTACACAAATCAATTCTTGGAATACAACACAAAAGCATAAATTATTTCCTTTACACTTTCAAAACAGGCTTTTCAAGTGAGATTGGCTGCAGCTATTTTAGACTGTAACCAAAAACAAGTGTTAATTTTCTCAACCTCACCTAAAAAAAGGCTTATAGTAGTCTTTATGTTATCTTACAGTTGTCAAGCTTAACAGTCTTTTAACCATCTTACAAACAGCTTTCTCCATGCGATCAATTATTTAAGACTCTTGCTCTTACATCATTATATCTGCAAGGAGAGGAGGTGTTTCAATAGGAGGATCTACCATTAAAGACAATTAGAGAGTGGTCCGTTTCCTTTCGCGGAGGGAGGACACTCGCAAAACGCTGTAAAACATTCAAGAAGGCATAGTTTCTGGCAATGTCTTCACAGTTATATATAACTAAATGTTGCATGACTTCCCAAAGTCTTAACAAACAATAAGGGATTGGCTTTTCAGGCTGTCAGGCATGGTGTTTTTGTTTTCAGACAGAGAAAAGTGCTCTTCTCTATAGTTTAAATTCATTGTACTCCAGATGGGTATCAGAGTACAGTGTTGAAATTGCACTGCTATAAAATCATTGAAAAGATTACGTTTGTCCAGTATCACTGTTACAGTCAGTAAAATAAATAAGAAAACATGGCATTTTTGAGAATGTACATTACAAAATGAGTGGCGATCCAGAACATGGAACGCAATCAAATCTGCAAAGCACACAGCATGTATTCAAGCCCAAAGTGTGAAGCAAAGAGGAATTGGCATTGTGAATGCGATAAAAACTGTAAATCAGTTCTTTAAAAGCAGAAGACAACAGTCTGAGCTAAGGGCTGCAGGCATCACATCCTAACCGGGTGTGCAGAATACTTCCGATTTCCATCCTGGCATAGCAAGTTAAAGATCTGCGATGGAGATTCACACTCCACTGTTGTTACCAGGAGGTAATTACACAACAGTATTTCTAATGATGGAGTCCCAAAGCAATGCTTCTTCTCTTCCCAGTGGAAAATATCTTTTGAAGCAAAGAGTGGCTTTGGGATTCAAGAGGAGGGAAAACACATACCATAAAATATAATTAAAAATTGTGGAGGCTGCCTATGACAAGAATAACCATAAAAAACAGATACAAACCAGCTGGCTGTTAACAACTCCTGAGTTATAAAAATCTTAAACCTGCTGTAAAGCACTCAATTCGATTTACATAACCACAGAGCTGACATTCCTTTTAGGCTCCTCTGCTGGGGATTATTTTGACATGTTTTAAGGCAGCATAAAAAGCAACTGTGAAAGGAAGACATGTATCATCTTACATAAAAATTCATTCTTGCCTTAAGATTGGACTTACACACTTTAGTCCCAGCATCTTTACTGAAACTGGAAAATACCTTCAATGGCTACTGGTGATTCAATTTTATAACATTATCCCTTTGGCACTCATATTTTTGATAAAGTTGATAGCGTGTATATACACACAAACAAACAGAAAAAAATCTATACAATCACAGAAGCTTAAGTTTCAGTATTATTACACAAAGTATCAGCTCCACAAGAACCCACTACAGAGTGCAGTGTATCTCGTCTGAGATAGATTACGTTGCTTAAGATTGTGATCGGCCTTTGCTAAACAAGAAAAGCATTTCTTAGGAACGTAATGATGCAGACAGCGTTTTACACGACTAACACAGCTTGCTGTAGGGAATTAAAATAAACAAAATAAAATAAAATCAATCTTACATTGAGTGAAGTTTTGATGTATAAGTGCTGGCAGCTTACATTGCCCAGAGCACAGAATGAGTTTTGCCATTTGATAATTTGCTTGATTCACTGTGCTGCCTCATGCAGGGCATTTTATGCCTGATTTATGTTTAATCGAGTCACCTGCTTAATGTTAAGGAGGGTCACAGTTAGATAGAAGGGTTACGACCATATAGGGCTTTCAACATCTCCCAGTTTGACATAAGAAATGGGTGTAAGTGTTAGAGGTCAACCTTCTTCTTTTATTTTTATTTAATGTTCTCTATGGAATATTGCATAAAACATTAATGTACCACAAAACCAATTTGATTCCCTTTTGAAACACAGTAGGCAAATATGGATTAGGAGACTCAAAACACAGCCAAAATAAAATAAAAGCAATCTGTAGTTTAAGAAGTGATCATCTATAGGTGAATTTTTCAAAGGATTATAAGGTACATCCTTCCCTACACAACAATGAATATAAGTTTTCCCTTAATAGATATGCAATCAAATTTGGTCTGGTGTCCATGGAAAAAATAAAGATTATAAAAGCCAAAGGATGATAAAATTTTAATATAATTGAGGTGTCCAGATTTACTATTCAGACTGAACATTCCTCCTTTCAAACATATATAACTGGACATTAGGATTATCAGCATTTTCTTTCTGATAATGATATGAAAAATTACATGTATATTTATTAAATAAAACTAGATGCAGACAACCACTACAGATTGGAGAGCTCAGACACATCTGATCTTTATAAATATTTCTGATTCTCCCAGTGTTTCAACATGCTGAAAATTACTGCAGGACATTATGTATTTTGAGATTACAGCCCTCCCATACAGCACTGAAAAAATGTGGACATTGTGCCAAATAAGAGATTTAAAGGTGCATTTTTAAGGAGGAACTGTTACAGTTAGCACAGGAATATGGAATTCAGCACTTACCAGTTTGGATAGCTGCATTTCCAAGTTCACTTAATGTTGATTCAGATTTTAAAAAAGTAAGTCTTTGGGGTTTTTTGCTACTTGGGGAATAGTGTATATTTTTTAGAGGGAACAGTGTAGAGTTACTTGCATTGTTGCAGATGTAAGTTCTAAAAGAATATGGCATAGTAGCTTTAGCAAATTACATGGAGCAGGATAATAGTATTAAGCCTACTTCAGAAAACTCCAATAAGATTAATATTAGTCCATTGGAACAATCTAAATAAGCAAAATATTTATACTAATTTATCCTTGTTTACAGCACTGGAGGACTGTTCTTATGCTAAAACTAAAACTAGTGATCATATTGCAGTTAACATCAAGAAATACCATGTCTTTGGTTGCTTAAATAGCATATTAACTCACTATCACAGGAAAAGATTTATCAGTCTTTTAAGTGCACTAAAATATCTTCATGTTATGTGATGAACCGAGCTACCAGAACCCAGTAACAGACACAATTCCCAGTGAATCCAAAGGGATATCAGAAGTTTCAATCCTTGACTAAAGAATGATTTGATTACCTGCTAAATGGCACGTATGTGATATACAGCACTTTGTGCAAATGATACAATACAAATTTTCTTATTTCTTTTTATTACCACACCCAGAACATACTAAGCCTCTTCAAATACTTTAAACATATTGATCACTTCCACAGATTCATCTAACGGCAATATACGGACACAGTTCTGCATCCACACTTTTAAAATAATTTACCTACGTTGAAAGCTTCACCCATCTAATTTAACATTAACCTTCTAAAGCTTAAGCATTCAGTCCAAACTCTTCATCTTGGTTCCCTATAGTCAATGAAGAGACACGGGCATTTCCAGAGGGTGATTCACGTGGTCTATCTTACACTGAGATGTATCACTCTCTAGAGATGTTTTCTACTTTCCACTGGCTATGAAAGGAGATGACTTGCTAAGATTTCAACAGCTACATTTCAGACATATTAGCAGATGAATCTCCTCCTTGATAGCTACCTTCTTAGATGGCTAAAGCTAGGGTAAATGAGTTTCTTTCCTCAGATAGTGAAAATATAATGAAGATATTTACTGGTATGCTTGCCATTTCTAAAGAAATGTAATGAATCTGCTGTTTTGCAATTCTATTTCAAGGTACATATTTCCTTTAAAATTAGTTTTATGCTTATAAAGAACTACTACAAAATTATCTCAACATCCTTATACCTACTTCATTAAAAAACCCTACTTCTCAGCAAAATAAAGTAAGCCTCAAAACAATACAAGCTTTGTATTGTTCTTCAAAGAAGAAAACAATATCCTATTAAACATTCTTTCCTTCTCTCTTTCCTTCTTTCTTTCAAGGACTCTATTTTTCCACAAAAGTTTAAAAATTAGATCCTGATGGACAAGACAGAATAAATTTCACTTTGAATTCTCTTCGTTCTCTTACCCTGTATCAGTTTCTGTCAAATATCTTGCCAGTTATTTTTTTCCCCTTGTTCCACTTCATATTAAAATCAAATTAGGGAGGCAAACTGATTTCACAATATAAACATTCACCATTTAATCAAAACCTAGATTTAATGGCAGAGTACACATTGCTAAAGAATGCAAAGCATCTACTGGATTGAGTCTTTCCCAGCTAGACTACTGATAAAATCTGGCCCACATCAGCAGTAATAGGGTTATCAGTAGGAACTCTACTGAACAAGACGTTCAGTGGTTGGTCCCAAAAGTTATTGCCAAATCTTGAATTAGGGGTAGCAATTAGCTGCAGAGTAAGACATCAGCAAGTGTTCCAGCCATTTTCATAGAATACAGAATCCACCATAGCACTGTTTCTGCTTTTTATTGCTGCATAGAAAAACTCGAAAAAATTAATTCATCCGAGTATAAAGAGAATTTCAAACATTCTCAGAAAGATGTCGTTCTGTTCACTTGAGTAAACTTAAAGGGATTATACTCAGCAATGTTTATGGGCCTCTATTTCATTTAGTGGAGCATAGTACTGAGATATCTGAATTAGCATGTTCACATGGTACATGCACCACACAGAGGTACTAACTCAGGAATGGAAGCTCTTTTGTTGTGTTATAATAGTGATGCACCAAGCTTGACAATGAATGATCTCTTTTGTATTGCAAATATGCTTTTAATTCCACCTTCTTGAAGGCAGAGGCAGACCAAAGAGGGAGAAGTATCTGAAATGATTTCCAACTCTGAAAACAACTTACGAAAATCTACCAGCTTTTCCTTGGCTTCTGGCTTTCAGGACAGGCTGAAACTGTTTTAACATCTGCACCCAGAAGGCTCTGTTCGCAGTAGTGCACTCTCTTTCTAAATAAAGTGCTTTTACATAGTATATTTCACATGAAAAAAAGCAGATGGTAACAGCCAAACATGGAGAGTGGAATCCTGAGAGCCTCAGCATCAAAGAGATGCCCATTGTGCATGCTGGTGAGAATTATTTCCAGCTCTATAAACCAGATGGGAAACTTATATTAAGAAGAAAAGAAAAGAGAAATTATTAAAAAAAAAAAAAAAGGCAAACTTTTCATCGTAATTTTAAAAGAACTGTGAAAATTCTCTTTATAGATGAGCTTTAATGGGATAGGCTCTGTGAACAGTCCTTTTTGACCCTGTGCACCACAAATAATATTTTCATGCTATGATAAAATTGTGACACTTCATTTAGCAGGTATTTTTAAAACAATTTGTTATTGTGAACACCTCATGCAAAGACAGCATGAGAAGATATATTTGCCAACACAGTCTTGAAATGTTGGGTTTTTTTTGTGGCAGATATACAAAGCTAAAGATTTCTTATAAAGTAGCCATTTTCTCAGGTGGTGAGGATTCTTCTAGAAGATGTATGCAGTGTATGAAAGAAAAAACAATGCAATTCAAAATTATTACATTGTCTGAAAATTTTCTGAGAAGTTGCTAGGAAGAAGGAGGAAGCTGAGAAAAAAAAGGGGTAAGAATTCAAGTCCATATTTTCTTCGAACATTCAGCACAATGGACATGAGATGCAGTTAGGAGAAGTAATGAGCACTGTTAGCACTGGAAATCCCTTTTCATTTGCAACTTATTTATCTATCAGTGTTTAGTTTTTCATTTTGTCCTTAGAAGAACATTACCTAATGGCACTTCTCACAGATTTACTGGATTAGCCAGACTGGTGAGATAAAGGATTCATGATTGGTCAACCTGCTAAGAACAAGGAAAGTAATAAATCTGTCAAGCTTGAAGCAATAGCATTAACGTGTCTACAATGAAACTAATAATCTTGCCGAAATATATTTACATAACATGCTTTAATTTTTGGTCAGACCTGAAGTGGTCAGGCAGTTGGACTAGATGATCATTGTAGGTCCCTTCCAACTGAACTATTCTATTCTATTCTATTCTATTCTATTCTATTCTATTCTATTCTATTCTACTCTACTCTACTCTACTCTACTCTACTCTACTCTACTTACTCTGCATTTTATGCTTATTATTGACTAAAAAGCAAAACCAGTTTTGAAAAATAGGAGGAAGGGGTGTATATATATTCTATTTAAAGACAGAGTAGTGGACAAAATTTAGTGGCCTAATCAAAACTATTCAAAGAAATGAGGAAGCATCATACCACACACCATGATATCAATACTCCCTCCCCCTCCCCCCAAAAAAAAGTTGATTAGGATATAATCAGTTTCAAAATCTTTCATATCTCTGAAAAAGATGTTGAGATCTAGAAGACAGGATATCATGTAAGATAAAGTGACTTTTGAATACAGAGATAAAGTCAGGGCAACAGAAACCACATGAAAGCAACAAATAAAAAGCAAAACAATTCTATAGTAAACTCGGGTAAGAAGAATCACTTTAAGTAACCGTAGGAACAACACTATACAAAAAGGGAGATGGGGCTAAGCAACGCGTAGGGTGTTAGCATTTAGTGACTGAGGATGAAATGAGAAGCCTTCTACTGGGAGCAGGCCACAGATGGATCTGTGTTAAGTGAATAAATACAATTAAATCATGAATAATTCTAAAAGAAGCAATGAAGCAGATTCAAATACAACTCCAAAAGACAGTGTTATCTCAGAGGTTATATAAACAGTTCTGAATTATACAGCAAAACAAAAAAGACACTTGCCACAATTTTTTGACACAAAGAAAAAAGGATTTTCCAAGGGCAGACCAAATACAGTTTCTGTGGTTACACTGAATTAAAACAGTATAAGATGTGAGACAGAAATTAAGTTAGATCTATTGGCAATAACCTTCACCCAACTTGATCACAAGTTATATAAGGGCTACATTAAATATCCTTCAGTTTTGTCTATGCCCTACTTTAATCTGGGCTACCTACTGAATCTATTAACTTACTTGATTACTTAATAAAAATTACAATCTGAAAAATAAATAAAAATTCTGAAAAAGCAAATCATTGTTTCTAAAAGAAAATCCTGGTACACTTTTTAACTCTTAAAGTACCAGTCCACTGGCCAAAGAAAGTTCTGTGAAACTCTTGCCTGGTCAGCTAGACAGGACTAGGGAATAAAATATTTGTAATGAGTCGTAAGGGAAAACATCCCAGGGAAAATCTTGTTAGGATTTACTGTTACTCTTCATTTATTGCTATCTGTTCCAAATATATTTCTTTCCATTATTAAAGATTTAATGAAATGAATCAGAATATTAAATAAAGAAAAAGTAGATTTGAGAAAGGAGCAGGAAGAAGGAAGACAAATTAAAATACTCACTCCTATCACATTTCCTTGACTTTATAAAGCAGAGTTTATATACTTCAAAATTCATGCCAACGCTAAATCTGTGTAATCTGGAACCAGTGAAATTTCCAGTGCTCATTAAGGAAAATGTCTCAAATTAGGATGGATAAAGAATTACATACTCTACTCCTTCTATCAGTTTTCAGGAGACGGTTGGAAATAAGTCACAAACAAAGGTGAGATCCCAGACCATCTGTACAAAATTCTAAAATACTCGTTCACATAGAATAAGAGTAAATATTTGCTCAGAGCATGTGACTTGGAACTCAAGATACTTTTGAGATGATACAGCATCTCAATACCAAGCTTAATATTTTGAGTGATATCAGCAAATTCACTCCTGGTAACATAAGTGGAGATTTAAATAAATAAATAAATATTAAATAAATAAATGCAAAACAAAATATCACCAAAACACATCATAAATGACACCAATAATAAGAATAATAATAATAACAACAAACTCTCCTGACACCATAAAGACAGCAGCTAACAATTATAAAGTAATTTAAAAGCAAATATTTTTCTTGAGAAAATTATGCTGACAGAAGTTAAAAAAGAAATCGTGTGAATGATTACCCATAACTTAAAGACTCAGACAGTAGCAGTTACAGGGCACATAGATGTAACTGCTGATCTCATGATGACCTTAAATTTTCCACCCAAAAAAAAAAAAAAGATTAATTTAAAAGATTTGTTTCCAAGTGCAAAATCAGCTAACAATTCCTTGAATTTCTGAGTGGATGTGGATATGGTAATTATTCCATGTTTGGACTGAGTGCTTCTTTTCGTGAAGAGGGATAAGGGGCACCATACATATAGAAAAATGCATGAGTTTTCTCCTTCTTCATCATCAGAAAGTTAACTTGAGGCCTCCAGAACAGGAGTAAAAAAGAGGAAAGGTGAATGCAAAAATCAAAAGCTTTCTCCTGGAGTAAATAAGAAAGCAATTAAAGAATCAAAAAAAGGTATACTGCAAGAGATTTTAATTTAAAAAGTCATCATCTTTAACATGCACTGGACAAATGGTATCCAGCTATTGAGCAGAAGGTGGAAAAATGAAGTTTCTTATACTTAAAACAGCATTTCCATATAAGCATTTTTAATTGCTTTCAGATGCTTTTAGATCTTCGTAGTGATTAACTTCATTCAAAAGACATAAGTGCTTGTGTTCCAAAAGCTTGTAAATTTTTGGCACTTGGTCTAACAAAAGATTCAACTTCCATCAAAATTTTGCCTCTAGTTTCTTTAAACAAAAACCATACTAGAAACTCAACAAGTGAAATATTCATCCTATTAGTAATTTTGTAGTATAGCTACAAAACATGTTCTGTAATCGGTCATGGACAAGACGTGAAACAGAACTGGCCAGGAACTCTTCCTCAGGAGAAGATATGGATGAATATTTTTTTTAGGTTAGGAAAGATTGTAATAAGAAAAAGAGTTTAGACCTGCAGGTGTAAGCCACAGGATGCAAGCCTGCTCTCCAAGCCAAATAACAGCCCTGAACTGTTTTATTTATTGGTACAAATGCAGCCATAAAAGTCATATTCTTTACAGGAATAGTAGCCTAAATAGTAGCATCACTTGCCCAGACCTTCCTGCAGTGTAAGCATACGGGTTTTTTTTCATTTAATTTAAGAGGTATCTACTATGATAATGCTTATTTATTTTGGTTATGCATACATGTCACCTCCTCATAACAGTCTTTTCATATAAAATTTTAGCCCACGTGATAATAGAAATCAATTTAAAGAGAAATCTAAGTCATTTACATTTTATATAAAAATGTTCTTATGGTTCTGTTTTAAAAATAAAATGCTAAATCCCATTTCATAATGAGTTATTCCATATTCCATAAACATGACGCTCACATTGTTATATACTATAGAGGCAAAAGTGCTATATTTTTTGTCATTCACCTCTAGGAGTATGTTGTCCTCAGTGTGTTCAGCATCTGTATATCTGAGACATCAAAGGCCGAATATAATTTGAGCTTTCAATAAAGGAAAAAAATTACTTTAAAAATTGTTTTGTCACACAGTGACTGAGTGCACAGGAACCACTGTTTTCTTCCACTTGAATGAAATATTAATCTACTAGAATCTTTTGAGATACTTTTCAAAACAAATGTACTGATTCACAAGAAATCACTTTTTTCTTCTCAAATGCTTGCACTGAATACTGATGGGATGCTGCAAACCATTCAGGGTTTGGGTTAGGTTTTTTTGTCTTTTTGTTAGCAGTCTGGTACTTGCAAAAAGAATGTACTGTTGTGATGCAGTAAGTTATCTGGGTATTAAATCGCCCAAGTAACATAGTCCTTTTATTCCTATATTCACATACATTTATTAAGCAAGGGTACAGGGAAAACTTATCATTTTCACTGCGTTAAGCAGCTTTTCTCAACATCTGAAGTCCAAGCTTAAGTGACACTACAGAGTCAGTATTCTAATACAGTAATTATATCTAGATCTCCTTATATTGGATTGATCCATCATAGCATATGAATTAAGGAATTAGTTTACTGTCAAAAGAAAACATAAAAGTGACATCATCCTTTTTAGTAGTGATGTTGTTTAAGATCCTACCCTTGATTTTCATGATTCCTAGCAAGGTAGCTCCAGTAATGGTTACTCCAATAAATGGAGATTATTGGAATAAGCAGCTGACACCATCTCATTGAATTCTGTATTTCCACTATAAGTCCCAGAAACATTCTTATAAAAAAGTAGCCTGCAGAAAACAATGCTATTCTATTAACTTCCCTCTCAATACGGGCAACTGGATTGTTCAAGGCATATGTGTGGTCTTAGTGCCTGTGATATCACCCAGCATAATGAATGCAGAGAAAAGGAAATTCAGTAGATGCATTTGCCCATTTAAAACACTCCCTGCAACTTGTTCTACTTCCCCTATGTCAATCTAAATCTCAGCCACCACCTAACGAAAAGGTAATGTTGACAAAACCTTACTTTTCAGTAAAACTTGTCAGTACACTGTCTGTCTATCTGACATTGCTGTGGATTTTGATGAGTTAAAATGACTCAGTGACATTATTAATTTTGTCTTGACTAGGTGCAGTTTTCCTTTTCCCAGCTTACTCAGTCCTTGCATGCTGCTGTTTTCATCGTCAGAAATTAATACATCATTAATTGATGACCTCATCAAAGCAATGTAATAACAGTAACACTCTCCTCAATCTAAGATTTCTTTCTAAATGTCCATAGTAGTCACATCTTTAATACTAGTAGCAGTAACAGTTTATTCTTGCTGACAGCTTGAACACAGTATCTCATTGCAATTAAGACTGGATTGAAAGGAGATGATTTAAGAGTTACTTGTAAAACATTCATAACTAAAAAACATTTCAGAAAGACAAAATAAAGCCTTCTGTATATGCGCTTTTGAATGAGGACAACCCCTGAAAGCAATGATACAAATACTCTAACAACATAGCTTTGTATCCTCTCAACAGTCACAAATTAATAGACAACAGCAAACAAGCAAGCTTGTATTACAGAAAATAAGGTGGTTATACCAACTCATAAAGAACTCTCTCTCTTCTCTCCCCCTTTGTCTCCTTCTCTCCATCACACACACACAATTTTTTTAGCCTCTTTCCTACCCCTTTCCATCCCACTCTTTGCTTTTCCAATTGCTGCCTCAGGCACGCAGCAACCAATCAACACAGCTACCGACTTCTGCATCTTGAAGGAATAAAAGAAGTCTTCTCACCTGAAGAAAGTAAAATGAGGTTTTCAAACTTAGCATTTTGAATGCATGGACTGAGAGTTTTAATAAACCACAAACTCTGGAGGCAGCTCCATGAGCAATAACTGACATATCATTTTATATTTGCAATACAGTTCATCAGCACATCTTTCTACATGCTTAACTTCACATCACAATACAGTTCTGACACAAATACTCTCTGATTTCCAACCAAGAAGAAAACCGTTAAGCAACTTGCAGACTACCTAGAATCAAGTTTGTGCAACAATCTGGCCCTGAAATCCTGAGCCCGGGACTTGAACCAGAACAACCTTCCTCTTCAAAAACCTTGTCCCAGTTAAGAATATTTTATGATAGCTCTAATATACCGCATAGCACAACATTAGTAACAACAATGCAGTGCACTGTGAACAACTGATAGTGGAGTCATTATAATTTTGATAGTATGTTATCCTGTCTTATAAAATTCATGCAGACAATGTTACTAGAGCTGTAAGTCATAAGGACAACTCATAGTGACTGGTTGTCCTTGGAAAACTAACAAAGTTAATTTTGTGTTCACTAAGTTTGTTTCCTGAAAGGTTAGGTATGATGTGATCATTAGATGCTTGACCCTTCCAAGCTGTTATCAAACACAGATAACTTAAAGCAAATATAAATAAAATCAATTAATACGTTACTTCGCTCATTCTTTTTTGCTTGAGTTGTAGTCTTCTAAAGCTGCCCAGATACAAGAATGCTTGCTTGCATACTTTTCTTGAAGATATTTATTTGAGTAAATTTGTAAGTTTACCTACTTCCTATATCCTATAACAAAAATACCTGTGCTACCTGACATCTTTTATGGATATTCCCTTCATATCTAAGTCCTTGCATGAGATCTGGAAAACTCCACAGCACACAGGAGACAACCATATTAAAAATTGATATTTGACTCCACCCACCAAAAAAAAAAAACAAAACCTGAAAACGAGTTAAATACATTAAGCTGAAGTTTCTTCATGTACTTCAGATAATCCCCAAATATGTGATAATGAAATCATGGAACCATAACTTGGGAATATATAAATATGAAGCCATCTTTTATTGAATGCAGTATGTAGCATTGGTAGCAGATCAAATATAAAATGACTGGAAAAAATATCATTCACCCTTCATTGATCATGTCACACACGGACATAGGTAGTCCAATTCTACAGGAAAGGAGATAGGCATCTTGATAGCATCCAAGAACTTCATGTCATCATGACGATGCATAACCATAGTTAGCAACGTGATGATACTGAGCTTTCTACCTGATCTTGGTATGCTTACTCTAACAAGTACCATCTTACTATATTGCTATAGCAATCAACATCATTCAGGTAAGAGACCAACGTGTTTGCAAGACTGACATATTATTCCAAATTCAGCAGCTCAGGTTCATTTCTAGTTGCAGTGTTTAATAAAATAATATTCTGTATTTTATGTTTAAAATGGCAATGCAGTGCTTGCTCTGCAAAAGGTTAGTTTTGAACTAATTACAAATTAAATGATTGGGACTGGAATTATTTTGGCTAAACATTCTCATTAAAAATCAAGAATGATTGGAAAAATATCAGGTTTATTATCAGAAAAAGTGCAAACAGGAGCATGATTATCTTGATGTTTTTCTATTGAAAGGCTCCGCCTGAAATCTGAGCGACAAGACGATCTCAGTATTTCCCACAACTGGTAAGCTTACATTTTGAATAATCTAATTTTATGAAGCAATCAGTGTACTCTGCAATATGTATCTTTTCAATAACTTTTTCATTTCATTTACAAATAATAGCACGTTGGAATTCAGTAAGCTATAGTAATTGCTAGTAAACATTTCCATTACCAAGTCCAAATTTAGTCACTAATAACTTCACCACATGCCTGCCTTTAAGAATAAGAATTGCTTTCTTTTGTATCGAGAGTTTGGTGTTGGGTTTTTTTTTTATTTCGTTTTGGCTTGTATGTTACTTGTTTTACAGGAAACCTTGATAATAAAATACCTTCTTTTGAAAAGTGGTGGTCATTTTGCTCAAGATGTTAAATATACTCTCATGATTTGGAACAAGAAACTGGAATTTGGGTGACGGTCGCTTCTGAAGTCAGACACATTTTTTTTTCTGATCACGTTAAATCTACCCTGACTTAGCAAAGCTATATATATCGGAAAGGTATAACACACCATTAGAGGCGTTACTAATATCTTCTAATAGTTCATCTTCACAGAATATGGTGCTTCAACTGGGATCCTACATAACCGGTACAGAAATATTGTTGTCATGGGGAAATTCACAAACCAATTCCATTTCACCCTTAGCCTTCAGAAGGCAAAATTATTCTGTGCTCCAGGAAGAAACAAAAAATTCTTATCTCAGATTTTCCACTGAAAGGTAACAAATCTGTGCACACCACAACCTAATACTAAATCATGGAATCACGGAATCATGGAATTTTCAGAGTTGGAAGGGACCTCTAGAGATCGTCTAGTCCAACTCCCCTGCTAAAGCAGGATTGCCCAGAGCACATTACTCAGGACTGCATCCAGGCGGGTCTTGAAAATCTCCAGAGAAGGAGACTCCACAACCTCCCTGGGCAGCCTCTGCCAGTGCTCTGTCACCCAAACCGTAAGGAAGTCTTTCCTTGTGTTAGAGTGGAACTCCCTATGTTCCAACTTATGCCCATTGCCCCTTGTCCTGTCACTGGGAACCACTGAAAAGAGTCTGGCTCCATCCGCCTTCAACCCACCCTTTAGATACTTGTATGCCAAAATAAGGTCTCCCCTCAGCCTTCACTTCTCCAGGCTAAAGAGTCCCAGCTCTCTCAGCCTTTCCTCATAAGGGAGATGCTCCAGTCCCTCAATCATCTTAGTTGCCCTACGCTGGACTCTCTCCAGTAGTTCCCTGTCTCTCTTGAACTGGGGAGCCCAGAACTGGACACAGTATTCCAGTTGTGGCCTCACCAGTGCAGAGGAGGGGGGGAGAATGACCTCCCTCGACCTACTGGCCACACTCTTCCCTGTGCAGCCCAGGGTTCCATTGGCCTTCCTGGTGACAAGGCCACATTGCTGGCTCATAGATAATTTGCTATCTACCAGGACCCCCAGATCCTTCTCCTCAGAACTGCTTCCCAGCAGGTCCACCCCTAACCTATACTGGTGCCTAGCTACTCAACTACAAATGAGTAGTTACAAGATGCAAGTAGACGAGAGGATTCACTAGCCTATAGATACACTGTAAAATAACTTTACTCCTCAGTTCCTTCTTGAGCATCTTGAGTGTGTCAAGGTACATGACTATCCTCCCAGCTTAAATATTTAACCCCAGAGACCCTTTTGAAGTGAACCAGCTTGTTCCCTTTACATCAAAAAAGCTGGGAGCATTGCTGGAAACAGTCCAGTCCAGGGACTCCTCTCAACAGGCAGTGGGTGAATCTGCATGAGGTTTGATTCTCTGACTTACAGAGTCTTCCAACAGTGTCCTGTAGGCTTTGAATATATGTAGTGCTGTATGGTATAAGAATGCAAAATGTACAAATTCTTATTGATTAAAACTTCTTAACAAAAAAGGTTCTATCTCTGCAAGTAATTCTTGGTTTTAAAAAGATTTTATGACCCAAAAAGCTAGGTCTACATTGTTTATTGTAAGCAAAGATACTCAAAGCCTTCTCATGCTCAGAACTGGCTTGAAAGAAAATAGTTGTCAGAAGCAAATGTGGCAAAACAGCTTTAGATTCAGAGACACTTTACAAGCTGCCTGCTTGGAGATCTTCCACACATTTGCCTATGATAAACCATGTAGTCACACCCTATCTTCTTATAAAGAACTACTGAAGTCGCGCCAGTCTGATCCTTGGATTACTGGGACTGCAAAATAAATTCTTACATGGCAGTATTTTCTGCTCAGATACTATAATAAATTTCATTTTAACACAACGTTTAAAATGAAGGTTGAGGAGTGAAATATCAAAAGTCAGAAAAGAACGAATTTGTATATGCCTGAGATTATACAGCTAAACACTCAAGTTCCCACTGTGTCTTGTATTCTTACACTAACAGTTGCTGAAACAATTATTTGATTTGGGGCTTTTTATCAAATTTGTGGCTACATGGGAAATCAACTTAATTATTAAATAGTGAAGGTAAGGGACTCATCTGAACTTAAACTAGTGAGCTTCCAGAACTGGTTTTCAGTGATAAAGCCTCTTATGATAAAGTAGAAGACAGATAGCCATTCAGCAGGATGATAATATGACAAAATTATGACAGCTTTTTCAGAAGTGGACAGGTGGCCTGAATTACACCTTAATTATGATTTTTAAAACTATGAAATAATGTATTTGCAGAGTTGAGTCAGTGTATCTTCTCACTGATACATCAACTAGTGAACATGAGAGAAGCTTTCATATTAATTATAATGACTACTTCCTTAATGAAGTGCAAAAATGTTTGTGTAATTTGATTCACTTTCTTGAATTAGGTTATAGTTTATCACTCCAAAAGCAGGATTTTGTTGCTTATTTTTACAATCAGTTAGTTCAGCCCCAACAGATAAACACTATATCATCCTATAACACCAATCAAAAGCAATGCTAATGTTAAAAATGATTAAACACTAATAACCAGAACGCTGTGTTAACATGAAATGCATTTTAAAAGAAGTAAGTGATAGCCACTTAATTTTATTAATGTATATCTTTTTAACGAACACAGGATCACAAAATGTACACACTACATAAAATAAATAACTGAATAATAGGCTTGCTCCTCAAAATTACTAGCTATGTAACTCAAACTTTTAATTTCTAGCCCCTGGAATACTCTCAGAAATCAACTCTCTTCACTTCAGTAAATTAAATACATTCTTAAGACCTTACAGGATTGAGACTACCAAGAGAATACTTCCAACTACAGATTTTGTTTCTTGGCAATATCCAATATGATGTGGATATAATAACAATGATAATTATATTGTAACCATTCTTTCAGTTCTGCCTAATACAACATCAATAACTGTGAGCCAGAGAAAATAAAATTATTTAATTATGTGATTAATCTTTCTTTAAACACCAAATAATTCCATCTTCTACTTCACCAGAAACATTGCCACACTTTATCAACAGCTGCATCTGTGAACTCCATTTGTCCTCCAAGCTGAAATAATCTATACAAAACCTTTCAACTCTCTCCTTACTCTAACCCCCCATAAAAATGCTTTGTGGCTCAGAGAGTTTCGTACAGGATGGAAGTTGGAATCTACTTTTATTGATTCAGGCACACAGAAAGAGAGAAAATAAGGATGAGTTTAGAAATTATATCTTCAGATTACCACTTAAGAAGAGAAAAAACAGAACAGGACTTTAATACAGGAAAGTAGTTATAATTCGTACACATGAAATATTTCAGAGGAAGCTTAATGTATTTGCACTGGAAAAGAAGAGTCTGGTATCAGATGCGGAATAGGTGGACAGAAGTAACTATCGTAAAGCAAATCTTTTCAAAATAATAATAGCAACAATAATTACTGAGATTAATTTATTTTTAATTAATAAATTGAACATGCAAGGTGCTTTGAAATTACTTTTTTTTAATTGACAAAGATATATCGAGAGAGAGACAGATGAAGTAGTATTCTTATCATGCCCTATAATAGTGATTGTCAAAGGCACTTTATATTCATATTTTCTCTTCGAGAGAAAGATGCAGTTCCTGAAATAAGTACAAGAGTTTTGTAGTTACTTGTTTCATCACCTGTAGATTACAGATTCAGCAGGCCAAGCTGCAGAATAATTAAGCCAGGAGCTTTACAAAACAGTTTAAAAACCTAAAATATTTAAGAATAATTAAGAAAAAAAAAATTTGAAAACTGAAGATAATTGCTTTTCAAATTTTGTATGAAAAATAATGGAAATATCATTTTGTATGTTATACAGCAACTATGGACATAAAAATACAGAGCATAACGTATATCATACACTCTGCTCAAGAGTTACAACACTGCTTTTCTGATTAATTACAATTATCTATCGTTTCAGCTTTAGACAACTTTTGAAGCTTTCTAAGCACATTAGCCAAGAAAGGATCTGCAGTACACAGAGATACACGGATCAAAGTTAACTGTGATGAGACATCTAGTTTTGGAAGGGCTTCAAGGCATTATCCAGATAAGCCTGAAAAGACAGTACACCTGTCTGAACCTACACCAAACTCTTCTTTTCTCTGACTACATAATTTGTAACATAGGCAGATTTTAATTCTCTGGACAATTCAAGAAGCTCTTCATTTCCTGTTACTACACATTTCTCATTTTGTCACACCTTCAAAGGTCCTACATTTATTTTAATAAATGTAACACTGTCTTTTGTCAGCTGACCAGTCTTTTCAAAAGTTGGGAACATTCTGTAAGTTGACTCTAATAAAAGACAGTAGTTACATCAGCAATTGTGGGTAATCTTGTGATAAAAATGGACAGAATATCATCCAGGAGGTGATCCTCACTTCTTCAATTTATGCTCCCTTAAAAAAAATGTGGAATGTTATTCCTTTTTCCCTTTTATTTTGCTTCTCAGTATAGTCCCTAAATCTCAGCTTGGTCCCTAAATACGTCTCTAAACCAAACCCATTCTAAGTGATAATGTAACATTCTCTGCACGGGTTTTCAGATTGGACCAGTAACAGAATACATTTTCAAGGGTTTCTTAACTTACAATCATGAAATTTCATAAGCAGTCTCAGCATACAGTTTTGTACCAATATTATTTGCACACATAAACAACGCATGCAGAACCAGTCCATTTAGAAACCAGGATTTCTACCTTTAAATGTTCATTTCTGTATTATGCAGCAGATTTCAGAAAAAGGAAAATTTTCAAGTAAAAGTCATACGTTAAATCATAGCATTATGTATCCTAGCTATACCTAATAATTGCAGATCTCTGTTATTTAAAGAGCATTAAATAGCACATAATTGTTTGTGTGATCACTTATACTCTTTTGTAGGCAGGAAGGAAACTTAGTTATTATACTTAGATTATTAAATCAATCAGAAAGCTTAAAAAGAAGAATTTGTTACCAAAAAAGAGAGAGAGAAGGGGGGAGAAGCACTTAACAATGTTTTACTTTGATTTTTTTTCTGCTTAGAGCCGTATCCTAACAGGAAATTCAAACTTCATAAACTTCTCAAATAAGGAGTCATCTTAGGGCCACAAAGACAGTTAAGGGATTAGAGCACCTGACATATGAAAAGAGGCTGAGAGTGCTTGGACTGTCCAACCTGGAAAAGGCTCAGGGGAGATCTTATCAATGTGTATGAAACCTGATGGGGGCAGGGGGAGCAAAGAAGATGGAGCCACTCTTCCCAGTGTTGCCCAACAGACACAAATTAAAATACTGGAAATTCCATTGAAAAGTAAGAAAAAATATTTTATTTTGAGAGTAGTCAAACACTGGAACGGGTTGCAAAGTGATGTGGAGTCTCCATCCTTGAAGATACTCAAACCCCAACTGGACGCAGCCATGAACAACCTGCTCTGTCACCCTACTTTGACCAGGGGAGGCTGGACTAGATGATCTCCAGCAGTGCCTGCCAACCTCAACTATTCTGTGGTTCTATGAGTACACAGTGAAAATATGGAGGAAAATGTTCACAAGCGACAAGAATTTTCTAGTCTCAACTAACGTAGTAGCTCACAACTGCACCTATATCACCTATTGCAGTTATAGCAGTTCTTTCTTCGTAGGGCTCTTAGAGTGGTTTTGGTACTTATTCACAATGTAGATGCACAAACGTTCATTGATTTGAACTCATAAGATCAGATTATAAGCCTATTTTTATACTTGCCTGCATATAGGATGCCGGAATGACTGTCATGTAGCGTCGCTGTCATGATGTTCCTTACCTCAGCTGAGCCATGCTCCATGGAACACTATACCCCAGAATTTGCTGCTAACAGTGTCAGTGTTTGCATTTTTTGTGCTGCTTGAGATTCAATACCACCACAATAGGAAAAAATCATGCTCACCCCTTCTGTTGTGGTAAGCCATGTAATGTGAAACCAGTTCAAACTTAGCGATTTCATTTAAACCTTTCCTCTTTTGCAAGAGACTCACAAAGCATTACCATCCTAAAAGGATTCAATGAATGATAACCTTTCATATGCCTATTTTCTTTAATTTTGAATTATTTTCTTCTTTTTTTTTTTTAATCATCATTTTAAAAATATCTACATCTGGCTTTGTGGGCTGATATTCTAAGAAATTGGATCTGTGTTTTTAGTACCGTGTACTTTTATCATTAACTTGTTATGACCAGCTTTAAAGGACTAGAGAGGAATTGGATACTTTAGGCATTGGTTGTGGTTTTAAGCTGATTTCTTAGAACAAAAAAAAAATGCAAAAAAAAACCCAGAAGATATTATATCAAGAGGAGATCTGCTCTTATATATTAACTGTAACACAAAACCCCAAATGATACTGTTGACAAGGATTTTTTTTTCTGTCTCCCTCTTTTTGGCCTGCTTATTTGTCTCTGACTTCTTTCATGTCATCTCCTTTCTACTTTTCACATGCATTTTTTCCTTTGATATTTTCCTGCCTTACTTCCCGCAAATAATTTCCCTTTGCTTCTGCAATTTTTGATCTCTCCCTCATAAACACGAATACTTCTGCCCTATAAAAACTTCCATCCTTTCCCCACATAGACCTTATCTACTATTCTCATGTTGCATTCGTGCTGCACCCACTCTTATTTCCTTTACCAGATTTTATCCTGTACGTCCTACTGTACAACATATTTTAATCCAGATTCATTTTTTTTTGCTGGTCATATCTGCCCAGACTACCACTGTGGGTTCTACCTACCTGACACCCTCCCATGCTTGCCCACACTTTCAGTCTCATCCCTCCTTCCCTTTGCTTACTTTATAACTCTCTCTTACTAACCTTAGTTGTCTGACTTGTCTTCATTTTGTCACTCCTCTTGATCTTTAGCCTTTTGAAAAAGTGTGAATTTCTTATAAAATACCTCTGGCTATGCGTCTATCTCACTATGTAAAGCAGCTCTTGAGCCTGAAGGCCAAGAGGTATGGTCCCACTTTGGTCCACAAAGCTAAACTCTCTTCACTTTCCTCCCTCCTCCAGACAAGACATTTGTATCCAAACTGCCAATAGCTTCTGCCACGTGGTATTCCATGAATTGTGCATTTTTTTTGAGAATGTTAGCCAGCTATGACCAGAACCATGCCAAGGATCAAGTTCATACTCAAAGAGACATGTGATCATGGCCACGTACTCAAAAATTCAGCCATCTATTCAATCTCCAACACCCAGCAATCTTCCTCTCTATTTGGATGTATCTAGTTCATTATCTTTCTTTTGTCTTAGAGAAAATCAGTGAGAGAGACTGAGCTATGCAAATAAGTGGGGAACAACTGGGGAAGAATCACAGAATGGTAGAAGTGGAAGCTCAGGTGAGCTTTGCTGAAGCAAGTGGGAGAATTTAACTCATCTGTAACATGAAGAGAGAGAACGTGGCACCACCATCGACAGCCTGACTGTTGGGTGCCTCCATCTTCAGGTGACTCTGTTCATCTCCTTTCTGCAACACAGACCTTCTTAATTTAACTATATCTAAAGAGCCAGTCACTGCTAGGAGATGTTATAGTAACTCTCAAAAGAAAACAGTAGTTTGAGAAACAGATTGTTACAGGACTTTACATTAGTATAAGGCCTCAGGAGATGGATCAAAAATAGAATTTCAGGATGAAAAATTAAGAAAGACATGTGTGCAGCATGGAGTTATTTTAACTAACTCGGTTTCTTCAGGCAACTATATTCATGATGACATTATCTAATCAAGCAAAGCAGCAAAAAATCAGAAGATATCTGATCTATTAAAAATGAATAGGGAGATTATTGTCTAATGATAGGTAATTCATGCTTTGAAAGGTTTTTTGTTCATAAAGAAAAAGAACAGGGGAAAAATTATAAAGGATTATTATTTGCTCAGTTATTTGTATTTTGAAGTACTGAGCTGCCACAATTTCCATTACATACAATACATTTATGTAGCAATAATGTTACATTACGGAACTCCGTTGTGATATTTGGGTGCTGGTTTCCTAGACTGATAATTTATTAACAAGTGGATGTAAGCCAAGTATTCAAAAGATTGCCCATGTGAAGGTGTTTCTAGTGATCCTACCTGTTGGCGGGATGATTCCAGGAGACATTAGGCCTGGGACAGAATGTGGCATGATATGAGAATTCTCTGGGGAGGTGACACTTTGAGTCCTCTTAGGAGGCCTTCCAGGTCTAGAACTGAAACAAACAAACAAAAAAATTTTTACAATTAAGCTGTTGTCTTACACATCATTTCAAAGTTGTTTCAAGTGGTAACATGGACTGTAAATAAATTTGTTTCAAGGACGGTTGCTTTTGCAGTTAGATGTAATAGACTTCCATCACTAATTAGATTACATGCTGAATTCATTTTCCTCATTGAAGATCAGCCGCTCTTGATGCATAATTCATAGCCTGCACCTCGTTACCTGCTTCTTCATATTAATATCTATACACAGTTTGAATTGCCTCGTTTGCATATGCTAAAGTTCTGCATGCAGCCTTCAGCACGAAAATTATGCACTAACTTGTAATAATTATTACAGTCAGCCTGCTATTGATTTATGAGACTTTTAAAAACCAAATATGTGTAGTACTTGTAATGAATGATATTTTAAGGTTCTTCAGGAAATTAAAAGGCAATGGCTGCCTAAGGAAATGTTCTGCTTGTTTGATTTAATACTACAGTTAGCTGGGAGGTGGAATGAAAGAGTGATTCAGACCTATAGCACATTTTTCGATGATATGTTTTATTACTTTGCACTGCTAGCCTGATATCTAGATGATAAATGACAATACATATCTAATGTGTGAAAAGGTCTTGCAATTTCTTTATTTTTTGTCATTTAAAAGATAAGTCAAGTTATCATTTAACCCTTATTCTATTTAAAGTGAAAATCTCACTAAGACACCTTACTTTAAATATACTACTTTATGTCAGAAAGGACTCAGAATTATTTGTAAGATATTGTTGAGCAACTGCCATCATAGCAGCTTATATCTGTCCAGTATGGAAAAATAAAGGGCTTCAGGTTTAAGCACTCCTTGTCTATTAAATGCTCACATACACAACTTTCCATCTCCTGGACTGTGTAAGTAGCATACAAATTAGATACGGATTACAATGAAAATACTTATTACCCACTTACATGCAAATATGTACCTGCTACATACAGTGCACATCCAAAGGCTTGTATTCTTATGTATAGATCATAGCATGGTACTACTGCAATATCCTCCAACTGCTTATTTAGGGGACATTGTGGAATAACTTCACAGAAAAAAAAGGAATGTGCGGTTCTAACACTGCAACGTTAACCTACGCTTTGCCAAACATTTGAGGTTCTTCATTTGTTTCAAAACAAGAAAGAAAAGAAAGGTGGCTATGACAGGTTTTGCTCCTTAGGTCCTCACACTAACAAAACTCTCACCAACGATAATGGCATTTTCAGCTATGCTGGGACTGCAGAAGGAGGCAGAAAATAAAATACCTCTGTTTTCTGTTCATATTCATTCCCCTTGTGTTTGGAAATACCCTTTTATTTGCAACTTCTACAACCTACCTTTAATAAACCAAAAACAATCGAAGTACAGGGCATTTTCTTGGAGTTTAATGACTCAAGGCATTGAGTCATTAACCTTAACTGATCATTAATTCCCAACTTAATGTCCTGAGCTGAGGTCATTATTAAAATTATAAGGTGGATAATTTCTTTGATTGGTTTGGGATTTTTGATTTTCTTTAATACAAACAAAATTGTCATATGTTCACAACTACAAGAAAAACAGTTGTAGAAAAAGAATATTGTCTTATTCCAGCTCACAGAACCAAATTGTCTTCCGTCTTTCTTTGAAATTTCCTTTGTGATTTACAATAAAAATAAACATACCATGAATACGCATAAAACTGATAAAAACATTATAGACAAAACCGATCTGATTTAAATGGAGTGTTTCTAATATATTCACCCACCAAAAAAACGCCACTATGTAAGAAAACTTTAATGGCTTAATTTAAATACCTATGATGATGCACTGTTCTCAAATCACCACTGTGATATGAGTATGGAAGGGTCTGACAACAGCATAAAAAACACAAGCAGGGTGCCACGGCATAATGCACAACCTACCAATGACTTCCAAGTCTTTAAAAAACAACAAGTTCACTCCTGCAATGATTCTCTTTGATGAATTAATGCTTACTAACAAATATAGCTATGGTGAAGTCTGAATGCTTTTGTCTTTGATTTTGAGGAATAAAACCAGCCCTCTTCAAAGCCTAAGAGAAGACACCCATGAACTAAATCTGTAAATGGAGGTCAGCAGCAAATTATAGGTGAATGATATTGAAATACCCAAGGCAAAACTCTTCCTTTGGTCGCCTTCTACAATCAAGTTTATTGCGCTACTCTATAGACAAGTGAGCCCAGCAACCCAGCTCTACCCCACAGTTTATCCCAAACTTTACCAAATAAGTGTTTTCACAAAGTCCTAAACTCCCAGTTCCCATCCAACTAACAATATTTAAAGGAAATTTCTGAGACATAAACCTCTTTTATCCTGGTATAATTTTTAAGCGACAAAGCACTAACACCAGTTTACTATAATACGCCTTTAGCTATTTAAGAAACGCTTTTCCTTATGACAAGGCAGAAAAACAAATGTAAGAATTATTTCTTAAGGTCTGGAAGATCTGATTTAGAGTCACAGCAGACTATGCAATATGCAATTAAAATGAGTAAATCTCTGATTGGTTAAAATAAGGACATACTCATTGTCCCCAATAGCTGATTAAGTAACAATAATTGTCTTAATCGGTTATTTATATTATGTGCTTGTTTCATTCACCAAATTCCTAACTTGAAATACTACCATTTTATAAGATCTGCTTTCAAACAATAATAATTGCGAGAATTTTGTATGAATCATTACCAAAGTTCTGGAAAAAAACAATATATAAAAATTACTTTAAAAAATAGTAACACTGATTCTATTTGAAAACTTGCATGTTGTTTTGTTGTCCATTATCATTTTTATAGCTATATGATAATCTCTTTAAAAAAAACATTAAAAGCATAGCAAATGAGTTTAACTATCATAAACAGAATGATAAAAATAGCTTAATGAATCATTTTGCTGGTAATTTTCCTAGACTTGTGTATAGTAAAGACCTACTTATTTTTACATTAGGACAAGTTCACTTTCATTCCAAGACAAGAAGCCTGCTTCAAAGTACTCACATTCCTATTTTGTATCAAAATCAGTAGATTTGTCTTCAGTATGAAAATAAAATATAATTTAAATAGGTATGAGTTGATTTGTTATGCAAAAGATAAGTTTAAATGCCAGTGTAAGTTATTCTTCTAGTTGACGTCACTAAGATACCAAAATAATAATTTAAAAACTGTTGATAATACTCTTCTTGCTCAAATTTAGATTTTATATATAAGCTTTTATAGAGAGGTAAAAGATATTGCAAGATTTTGTCTTTTATCTGAATGAAATCATTGGAAGAACAACACTGGTTCTTCTGAAGACACATTTGACTTCTTAAGGTAATGCTAGTTATCTGAACGGGTAAACTACTCAAAACTGACCCATTTTGATTTTGAAGATGACTACAGTTTGGATTTTTTTAGAGCTAAGATAAACACGCTGAAGTGCCAAAACTCAGAGCTAACATAAGTCTTAGGGTCATAGTACAGAGAAGTCAAGGAGTCTTTTGGGACTCCGCAAGAAGCCACTAGAAGAAACAGACCTACATCTGGAAGTCATAGCTGGTCTTCCTCTCTACTGTTTCACTGTTTGAAGATTAAATTAGAGAGAGCAGAAATTAGACAATTTCAACAAAGATTCAAGGAAGCCACAATGATTAACTGGTTTAAACACCTGAGGAGAAGTTTAATGGAAGTTACTGGTTCCTTGTTTATCTATTAAAAAGGATATGTAATGGAAACATTGTCACTCTTTCTGCTTTTAGAAATATAGATATGTAAGTTAGATTTTTTTTCTCTCTAAAACTGAAGTTTTCATGTCTGAGGTATCTTAACATATATTGAAGAAGAAAATGAAAGCTTCCTATAAGACCACATATTACTAACTTAATGCTCGGTTTTTAAAGTGAAGCACCTAAATGCATTTAGCTCCCTCAAAACTCGTCTGCCTTATATAGGCTTGTGTTAGCATTGTATCAAAATTTGCAGACTTTTTTCAGGGCTTAGAAGACATTCCCACAGACAACTAAGCTTTATGTTTGTACACAATTATCACGATTTACAGCTACAATACACCACTATGTGACAGAGGAAGTAAAGATGCAGACTGGAGAACCCTGAAACTCTCAACAAGGGAAGGAAATATTTTCTTCATTAGCATCAGCTAATTAGATATTCAGAACACTTTCCAGAACCACTGAAAATAAATCCATCAATTTATGGTCAGATTTGTGTTTCATCCCTTCAACTTCCACAAAGACTTCAAGGAATACTACGGCTCTAGCATTTTCATCTTTGAAGGCAAGGGTGTATACATCTTCTGCAGTGTGACTGGCATGAAAGGTACAAAACAGGAGAAGCAATTGAGAGTATATTGTCCTAAAATACAGCAAATTCTCTGAAGTAGTTCTTTTTTGGTCTTTCAATCAACATATATTAGCCTTACATCCTTCCTGTGTTACTGAATCTAGACAACAACAGATGGCTGAATTAAAGGATAAAAAAATGGAAGAATCAGTGGTTATTATCAGCTAAAATCTTGTGCTTTGATTACACTTTTAAAGTTTTATACACCTCCAATTTTATTATCAAAGTATGAGCTTCTTGCTAGAAATCACTTTGATAGTGCAAAACAATTAAAAGCAGACATAATCAGCAGAAGATCTGGTCCTGCACAATCACGTGGAAAGAGGTGAAGGGACAAGAGGTACAGGTTTATCTGCAGGCTTCAAAAGTAAGCAGACTTTTCATTCAGCTCTTTTCACTATGTGCCAAAAGACGGCCATGGCTTTAAAATGTAAGGGTCTTATCCTTGCAAGCCTTAGAAACAGAGACCTCCATTCCACTGATTTCTGTGATTTTCTGAGTTCTGAGCACCAAGGAAGGTATTGGTTCCAAAACAGCTGAAAACTCTTCATGAGTAGTATACACCTCTCAGAGTACGTAACTAGCACTTTATAGATGACTGATTGCATGGCGAAACATATACTAGAAAACGAAGAGTGTGCAACAAAGTTGAGATTTATCTTTCTGATGTCCTCACTTTGAGGAAGAATTGTGCAAAATTAATGCTAGATGAACAAAGTTTCGCTCTTTAAAATTATTTTTATTCAATACATGAAGTATCCCTAAAGAAAACAGCGACTCTGACCAGCTGTAAGAAGGCAAACTGCCTTTCTAGCCAAAACTAATTATTTCCAGGGCCGGTTTTCAACATTTACAGTTTTATTTTTAACCTTGTCTGTGAGCAAGTTTAGTACACAGAAATAGTGTCCTCATTTGAAACTGAGCAAACACGATGCAGTGAAGCTGCCATTGGCTGGGCAGTTTTGCAATCAGTAATACCGGGGGGGGGGGACGGGGGACAGTTACATTCCAGAGGTGATAGGCAGCAAATCTGTAACAAGCATTTGGCATATTTATTTAATGTATTTTTTATGTTCTTAGAACTGCTTAGAACAGCTTTGAATATCAATACCAATTTTAGCTACGTCAGCATTTATGCATCTTATTTCGGTACATATTGAAAACCTAGGCTTTATTTCTCACTTCTTCTACCTCCCCTCAGAGCTTCAAAGCCCGACGCAGAATTTTTGACCTCAAAGAAGCTGGCTGAATGAAAGTTAGGTCACCAGCCACTGGAAGTGGTTATTACGTGTTCACCATACGATGGCCACTGCAAACGGGCTGAGGATGTCACAGCCTGGGGCTACATGCTGACTTAATGCAAAGACAGGGATCCCCTGTGACAACCTGGAGCCAAAGACGGTGGACTCTTCCCACACGGTATACGTGGTACTTCTGGTTTTTGGGCTAGCTTCCGTGCTGCTCTCGGCGTCATATGTGCAGCCTTCACGCTAGTAAGACTTGAGCCAAGGGCGTGTCAGTTCTGAAAAATAAGGTCTAGGAAGACTGACTAAACCTTTTGTGTAATTTAATTCCTTTGGTTGGAAAACACTTGCTTGCCAAGGTAACCTTCATAAATATTTCTAATGCACCGAACTAGCATTTTAAAGGCAAAAAAAAAAATGACAACGTACATCGATCTAAACCTTATACTTTACTATTTTAAGTTTTCCCCTTCTACTCCCACTGCAGAACAAAGCAAAAGAATGCAATTTTAAGACTGGGCATATAACTATTTTGGCAGTTAGTAAAACAAATGTGAGAAATCACACCATGTCCTTTTTACTTGCAGCAGTAGTGTAAAACAATAAAACTCTCAGTGCAATTACCTTAAATTTATTTTTCTTCTCACAGTTAAACAGAAAATGTTCTCACACAATAATTAGTGCTGAACTCATGATATATTAGGAGTTACTGAGACAGCAAGCAATGCTGATAAAAATAAATACAAAGATCTGTTTAAAAATCTTCTCAAAGAAGTATATGAGTGATCTTTAAAAGAATTACATTGTGTTATAGGAGTGAGCAGTGGAGAAAGCATACTGATAAAATATTACTGCATTTCATTAACAGAATACTGTTCTGCTATTTTTGAACCAAAATGGCCAAGAAAGGATATTTGGTTAGAAATGCAGTACCAGTTTCTCAGTGGTGCAAATAATTAATCTAAATGGAAGAAAATATATTGCACTCTATATCTCATTCCAAAGCCATTTACAGCAGTAATACATGAGCACTGGTTAGTATTAGGATACTAAACTTTTGGGGGAGTAGAGAAGATCTTGTTTAATTATTTCTTTTCCTAATGGACCAGTTATGTAAACATCACGTCATTTCCATCTTCCTCAACCCTGCAGCCCAAATCACTCTGCTTTTCAGCAAGATCAGGAATATTCTTGACAGAAGTGCACTAAATGCAAGGTACAGGAGTGCAAGAATATATAGAATATATATTACAGCAACACCTGCCAGCTCTCACTTGATGCTTGAAGTCCCACTACAAACACAATGAAAGAATCTACGAAAAAGATTCTGCTTGACTGACCATACTACTTGAATATGTGAATGACCTAAAGGGCAAGAAAGCACATAAAACCAGTTAGAAAGCTGAGCGTTACTGGAGTAAATTACAGTACCAGATTTGAATACAGCTGTGATTGTACATAAGTTTAAAATATTACTGAAATGTGACTGTTCTCTTAATGAAATTGAGATCTGTAAGTCGTCTATTGGAAAAGGAAAAACAGATAAGAAATTAATCTAATTCTGTTGGGTGGCAGAATTATGATGTCAGAAGTAAATTAAGCCAAAAAGTTCACTGCTTCATCTAATTAGCTGAAACACTAGACCTGCCTGGAAGTTCTTAAAACATTTAAGTATGTTGGCTCTCATGATTATGTAATAACTGTGAAACACAAGCCTCTGATGATGACAGCCATACAAGCTAGAGGAGAAAATAAGTCTGAATGAACAATGAAATGCAATTATTAAACAGAATTCATGCATAAATTCAAACCATATTGATATATTTTCACTTGATATAAACATTGCTTCAGAAAGAGTACTCAGAATATCCAACAGAATTACAGAAATCACAGCATTGGAGATTCTGAAGACAGTTATTTAGGAATATTGGCAATAGCAACAAGAAAACCTTGCAAAATCATATTTATTTCCTCTATTTACACTGCTGTCTTTTCAGAATAATTCTTGCAACTAAAAAAAAAAAAAACAAACCAACAACCCACCCTGTACAAAAAGCAGTGATTTAAAGTGCATGCTTCCCACAAATGCTCTTTCTGTCAAGTTATAACAGATGCCTTTCCCATTTCACTCAACCTTACAGCATAAACCGCACCCATAATTTAAATATGCAAGCTAAATGATTCCTTCTAACAGTGTTATTCACCCACATGAAACCCCAAAGTATAACAGATGCAAAGCCTATTTTTTCCTCAACTGTTTTCATCTTTTCTTAGGCTTTTAATTCTAAAAACATCCCCTCAAAACAACATTTACTATGTATATTATAAAAATGTCAAGCATGGAGCTTATAGGCCAGAAAGGCAGGTTAGATCCATAACGACACAATCTAAAAGAATTTTAAGCTTTCATTTTTTAAAAAAGTTCCTACTTCAAGTTGCTGAGATGATTCCTAATGTGAAGCAAGTGTAACTGATGTGGTTATGCCTGTTAAGAGTCTGCAGATGGCCCGAAACAATGATTTAAATGTATGAACTTTAGTTGGAATGAACGGTCCTGCTTCAAGGCTTGTTTCCTAACCATCTGCATTCATCTCTGCATATAACTTGCACATGTAATTACAAATTTGTGAACATAAATCAGATAATTGCATGTACAAATAACCAATTACACTCAAAGCAGAATTAGGCCATAGAATAGCACACTCCTCTTTTGAACACATATATAACCATACATACATGAGTACCTTCGTTTAAGACATTTCTAACTTGTCTAGAAAAATAACATCTGATTTGTTTTCCAGTAGGACATACTGGGCAGCAGCTGCCATTCTGAGATCTATTTAAACAAAAGAACAGAAACACAACAAGAAAAAACACCTACATAATAAACAAGACCACCATTGCTCAAAGGGTCACAGAGCTGGTGTTCTTTACCACCTCTATTAAATTATAGACAGATAAACATTTCAATGCTGATTTAAGCTCAAGTAAGAATGAAAAAAAAAATTGCACTATTCAAGGTATTTTGTGAAAATACTTTGGTTCTCCTGGTAGTTTGTTAATTAATATGCTATTCTTATTCATAACAGTTGATAATGGAGTTCTATCATATAAATGTATCCACTGTAATATCTGAATGCATTCATCACTTAATTGGCCACAATTCTTCGCATGAAATGCTGAAACAAGTGAACTGTCACCTTTTTAATGAAGCTGCCTATATCTTAAACCCTTTGCCCTTTAAAAAACTATTTATACTCAAAATGAAAAATTTTATTCTAGCTTCTGCCAGAGATTGTGGTTAATGTTCACTGCCCTTTATTCACCTTATTTTTAATTCTGAAAACCCACACTCATTAACCGTACACTTCCAAAGAATTGCTGGAACCACCTAAATAAAAGCTGAAAAGTGACTTTTATTGTACATTTGAGAATAACAGTAGTGATATGAAATACTGAAAAGACTCTCCGTTAGTCTGTATAGCTGTAACGGCACAGCTGATGTAACACAGATTGATGGTATCCATTAAAATCAAGAATTTAAACCCTTAAATAAGGTGGTTTGTATTTGCATATATGTATAAATACAAATCTATGAACAGATATCCAGGGCCAGGGTGAGATATTTATGTTGGGTAGCACTGTACAAGTAACACTGGTGAAACGAGTCTCCTCTCTGACCGAGTGCACTTCTATCTGATATCAGTAAGCAAGTCCTAAACTAAAAGTTAATGAGTATGCACATCATTAGTTCCATGTCTGTTGTTCAAATTGTTTGGTACAGAAACCTGCTATTAGTATAGCAATGGGTTTGTGCAACACCCAGCACAATGGTCATCACTTAAATTCCACATGGACCAAGAGATACAAGAGGGCTGGTTACTTTTGTAGGTACTCTTTAATTAGTAAAACTTTGTGTGTACTCTAGTTGTACTTTACTTCCAAAACACAGCAAAATATGAATTCATAGGGAAAAAATAAATTATGGTACATTCCAGGAAAAATCCCTGATTTGTGTACCCAGTCCCCCAAAATCTCCTGTTCGTGAAATCAAGATCCTAGGTGTGTTACAGTGTTCCAGCCTTGTAAGTCTAGATGTAGCCTTGCTCAGCCTTTATATTCTGCTATGGAATATCATAAAATAAATTTGCATTTTATTTTCCTTGTGCAAGGCATGGAACAGAAACAATCACCCAAATTCAACCTCCCCTTTTCTTTGCAGAGCAACATCTATAACCATATGAATAACTTGGTGCTTAGGGACATGGCTTAATAGTTAGTGGTTTTGGCAGTGCTAGGTTGATGATTGGACTTGATGATCTTCAAGGTCCCTTCCAACCTAGACAATTCTATGATTCTATGATTCTATGATAATTCTATTCTACGACTAGCAGAACAATTTTCCCTGCTGAGCAATAGTAGTACTATAGTAATTTGGACAGTACAGAATACCAATCCAAGACTCCCAAGTCCTAATAAAATTAAATTTAAAAAAAAAAAAATAGACAGTACTACAGGTTCAAGTGGAAGTATTAAAGTGATCCAACCAAAGATACTTTTATTTGTTATCCTTTCAACAACTTAAAAGTCATTCATGTATTGCTATCGAGTTACAGAGGATCAAATCTGGTGATATCATAAAATATAACACCATAACCCTTTAGTCAGTGTTTGGAGATATGTTATTTGCAGGTCTGAAATACAGCCAGTGCTCAAAGCTGTCCCATAATTATCTTATGTAAAGTTTGCCCTATCAGAAGTAACAGCCTGCTACTAACGTGTTATCCCAGGGAAACACTGAAAAGTTAAACAGTCATTTCTGTTAAGTAGTACAAGTAGCATGTTTTTAGATAACAGAGCTGACAAATGTATCTACTTCTGGTAAGATTTTATTATTATTTATATTTCTGTGTAATTCTGGTAATTCCATTTGGGTGAAGCTTCATACAATACAGTTACAAAGGAAGATATCAAAGGTTTTATTTTTACAGAAAGACAGAAATCAATTATGGAGAAGTTTATTTTATTATGTAATTTAACGTGCCTAACCAGGGAACTGCTCTGTATTTACTCTGTGACTGGAAAACTTACACTTGCTTTAGTCCCTTTACCTTCCACCTCCAAAGCACATTATGAGAGAAAGATATTAGACTTTGAAATTAATTTAAATTACTGCTGCACTAGGTCTGAAAAGATCTAAGTGTGTTTCTCAAAAACACCTCACATTAGCCAAAATAAAGAACCCCCAAAATAAAAGACCAAATTTGTCGTGTAATTTTAATGGTTGTAAATGCATTCTCATCACGAATTCTAGTTGAGACACCTTCAAATCAATTAATCCTTCCTTTTATGAACTTCGTCTCTTCAGCAGCATGGGACATGTACGACAGAATTTCATGTAAGAGAATTTATTAGAGTAGCATGACTTCCAAGATGGTCAAAATGGCACCACAGACTTGCAGCACACTCTCCTGGGGTTATACTACAGCTGTCCAGTATATATATCCATATCATGTTTGATTGGCATGCTCCATGCCGGGAACATCTCCATGTTTAACATGTATACAGAACTATCTTTTGGCTCTGCCCATATAGCTCGTAGCACAACAAGCTCAAATCCTGACTGAGCACTAAGATGATAATGAAATTCAAATTAATCATAATAATTGCAAACACATTTTCTTTCCATGCCCAGAATCAAGTTAGGCAAGAGTTAAAGCAGGTGTCAAGTCACAATTATATTTTGACTCTTCATATTTTCTAGGCTTTTCTGAAAGCCTTAGCTTCAAAAACTGAGTACCTCAGTTTCTGTTCTGTTTTCTTACCAATAACAATTTACTGTCTTATCACTCTGTCTCGTTCACATGCAGAAAAAGCTCTGAAAATGTTATGCCACAGGCAAGTTAAGGGCTTAAAAATGAAAAATCATCCAAAATCATCAAATAAACTAATCCAAAAGTTTTTTCTCCTGATTTTGTTCTGGCTGACGATCTTCGAATGTTCGATGTTGTAAACACTGATCAAAATGTCATGGATCAATCTAAGAGGGACATTTTCACCAATGCTGTTTTCCCCAAGATGTTATCTGTTTGCTTGAGACTTCATACTAGCTTTTGCAGTTTCAAGATTCACTCCAGTACTAAAGATGATACCAAAGAAACACCTACTTTACCAAAATATATGCTTTCTATGCTGTGGATCAGTACTTCTGACAGAACTGGGCAGGTTTCTGTGGTAATGGACCAAGTTCTTAGGAAAAAAAAAATCAGCAGAAGGCTATCCCTTTTACAGAAGAGGAATCAAATTGGACATTATCCTGTCCACGAACATGCTTGGTTACATGCTTGGCTGAATGTCAGAGTGACGCCTTCAAGACTCTCATGACTTGGGTATCAGATATAATCTGTTTTAATAGAACTGAATAAAGTGGCAAAGTATAATATGTTTGTAATGATGTTTTTTCATTACACTGTCTTTTAAAAGAGATAAAAGTTTTACAGTTTTTAAGCAGTACCTTCCAAGTATAGAGGCTCAGATACACAAAAGGAGTCTGGTAAGCAGAACAGTAAAGCAGTCATCTGTTCCAATTTACCCATTTATGCAATGACTTCAGAAAAAAATAATGACAAGACATGCCTTAGACTCCTGGGTATAGGAGATTTAGTCTTCACAAAACCTTTCTGTCTCACACAGTAACTCTTTATGTGAGATATACGTGTGTGTATGTATGTATCTATAGACCATATAGTATAGCACACTCTCCACACACGGGCATCTCTAGGTTGATATTCCCAAGGCAACAGGTGTTGTGGTCCCAAAGCACCTTAAAGCAAAGGAAGAATCAGTCTAGACTTCACCCTCTTTAGTAAGGACTGACTGCCACCTTCTCTCCCAGTGGGTTGTGAGACTGTGCACCACTCAGGTGAGCTAGAGGAAGTACGTAAACGGGTCCACTCTAGCTTCTGTGACTCTTTCACCAAATACTAAATGGTGAAAGATGAGTATCTCCAATCTCCTCATCATGACAGAAAGAACCATGATCTACAAGGTCGATCGTTACAATATCTACATACGCAAACATACACGTGTGTCTGTGTAGTATGCACACATACAGACTGCAATCCCTGCAGGTGATTAGCAGGGCACGGAAACATTAACACAATCATTTAAGAAAGAAAATGAGCACCACAGTCAATTGAAAAAACAGATGTCGTTTGCTAATGCATATCAAACCTCGAAGTGTAGTCAAGGGTAAACAAAGGGTAAAAGCATTTACTTAGTACTCATTTGCACCCTGTAAAGTTTCCTAACTCTCACATATGCCAAACAACAACCAAGTATCCTTTTTTTCTTTTTCCCCTTTCCACAACGTTATTGTTAAGACTCAAATGCCAATTCAGTCAATAGCAATTGTATAGTGAGATGGCTCGAAAGACCACAGACCTTTCTTTTAAACCTCTTTGGGTAGAAAGACACTAAGAGTACATGCCTTGCGCCACTGTCCTGGAAGATTAATGACACATACTAAGTCAACAATATTATCTGCATGTTCCCCAAAGATCTTAAATTAAAGTACACATTCATCCTGGCCCAGCTTAGCATATGTGAAATTTGCTTTTCTTAATGAGATCACATTTAATAATAATAGAGGCAGGCAACTCTGGAAAATAACAAATATACACTCACTCCTGTAAGCTAGTTTCCATAACTAACATTATCTTGAATGCCATTATCACTTTGACTTTTGTAACAGTCAGATCTACAAATAGCTTCACTTATCTAAAAAGTGGCTTATAGGTATTATACATAAAGGCCTTTATAAATAAAAACGTATTGTTGAAGATTATGCTGTGCCATAACCTTCAGAGTTCAGTCAAACCTCATGCAACTTTTTCCATTATGAGAATGTTTGTGCAACCTTTTGCTTTACAGAATTTCTTCATATTGGTACAGATAGCAAATTTTATTCTATACTAGACCTATTACACGATTTACCTCTTTGAATGAAGTACTCATTGCTGTAGAATTAGCTTTCTTCAACAGTTCACATGTAAAACATACTAATGCTGTGAAAAGTCCTTTATCCTTTCTCTCTTTTTTCTTATAGATGTAATGAACACGTTTATCTTAAGACTTAAACCCCTTTCATAATGGTACCTTACAAGTGGTTTACAACCTTGCCATAAATGTTAAACACATATGATGACATTTAAGATCACACTTTTTCATGAAAATATTTCTTTATTCTACAACCACGATAAAAAGAAAATGCTTCAATGGGCAGGTTATATTTTAAAGAAAAAGCAAACATACTCATTTCAACAGGCTTACTGTGAGTTAATTAAAGTGAAAAATATGTAAACAAAAGTCAGTATTCTAACAGCCGGTATGAAGTTTTAATTTTTCTATTAACCTAGTAACAAATTTAAATGCTAACAGTTCGGGAGATCAAATTAAATGAATACAAACATTTTGTTTAATGACATCAGCAGTCAATGCAGAACATCTGTGTTTTACTTTAAAAGTGATCAGAAAATACTCTTTTGTTTACATTACAGATAATCAGGAGGTTTATATTTCTGTGTTCAATTTAAAAGGAAAAAAAAAAGATCATACTACCTTCAGGGCCCAAGGAAGCAATATGTTACAAATGCAGGATTTCTCCTTTTTTTTCTGTTTTGTAACCATGGTAAAACAATAGAAATGAACTTTCCCTGAACCTTTCTCCTTTAATGGCCTGGGTCCATGTTGACCCAGCAATGCAAGCTGGAACCTGATACTATCAAACTGACTGCTGCTAAAGCAATCAGATTCAGCAGAAACTATACACAGTGCATTATAATACTAATTTCAGCATCCCACAAAGCCAGTGCAAAGGCAAGCTATTAAAGTATTATATTCTATTGTTTAAAAGTGAGATTAATTCAATAGCTTAAATGCACCCAAAAACATTGAACTAAATGGCAGACTGTACAACTATATTGTTATTCTTTTATAATTATAATACTGTACCAAAGTGAAATTGCAGATAAGGTTCTCCCTTCCCCTCTCCCTTCAAAAAAAGCACTACTGGATGAATTATTAGTAAACAGATGATTTGAGCCATTACAGGTTCATATGATCCTGCATTTGAATGAGGCATGTAATTAAATTATCAGGACTTTGTTCTAAATGCTTGAAAGAAGGAGAGCATGATAACCACATTTTTAAAAGGTAGAATAACAGAAGAAACTTTTTTTTCTTATAGAGGACTACAGGCAACTAATGTATGAAGGCATAATTGATTAATTCCACTAATTAAGATATTTGTTATTCCTGCAATCGTAGCTTGATAAATAATGTATTAGATGTGGCACCATTTCCCATCAGTTCTGAAAAGACTGTGATGATGTTTCAAATTTATATTGTTATTTTTTGGAAGCTGAGTAGCTCACTTGTAGATTTAAGTGTACAGGCAAAAAGCAAGTAAAATACATTTTGAAGTTATGAAGAAGTCAATCTTTAAATAGTAAACGTTTCATTACAACATATTGCAGTCATCTCTCAAACTTTTTCATTTACAGGCATTGATTTTTAAAAAAAAAAATTAATGGGGAATATTAATTTAAACTAGCCCAAATTTTCCAGAAGTAAAATCTCTGGAGAGTGAGATACACCCTCCAAGACCTATTAATCCCATTCTCTTTTAAGTCAATTATGTTAAGATGACATAAGTTACTACTAGGTTGTATACAGAGACCGTAGTCACCTAACTATTGGGCAGCTACTGTTCTCACCTTTAACACAGCTACTACAGAAAGAGCAGTGACCAACCTGCATACAGTAGTCTAGACTACTTATCCAGAATGCAAAATACACAGACAGAACGACTTTCTCAATCCAAGCAGACGGATACAACTCTACTTTCTTAAAAAGAAAACTAATCATCATCGGGCAGACAGGTCAGGATAGTAATACTGAGACTGAAGAAGAGACTGAGGGATCTACTAAACTACAAAGAGAAAAAAAAGTAACATTAATAAGACTATTCATCTGGGAGGAGGATTTGTAGCTGTGCTCTACAGATTTTGCTTAGTTTACATTAAAACATTACTTAAGCACAGATAACACTCAACTTTTTCACTTTATAGATGAATGCCTTTATCATCGTGACACAGACTTTCGCTCATCTTTTTGTCTTGTCCAATAAATCTTTCATTCTCTTCCATGTACCTGAATAGCTTCAACAGGGATGAAGAGTGTCCTACCTCAGAATAAGTATGGCCTATTTGTGATACTAGTCTTCTTGCTGACCAACTTGTTGCATTTTCTCAGACAGACAGCCTTATTGCTACCCAGCGGGTCTCCCACATCCCACTTTGCAATGGGAGAGCAGAGGATCTCCACCTCTACCTCTTCACCAAAAGGGCTGTCAAGCACTGGAACAGGCTGCCCAGGGAAGTGGTTGAGTCACCATCCCTGGAGGTATTTAAAAGACCTGTAGATGTGGCACTTAGGGGCTTGGATTAGTGGTGGACTTCGAAGTGTTACATTTACAGTTGGACTCGGTGATCTTAAGGGTCTTTTCCAACCTAAATGACGCTATGATTCTACGATTCTCATATTTCTTCTCTTTCTGTAACCATGATTTTAAAGAAGGTGGTGACCACTTCACTCAGATTGCAGACACTCAGTACACATGCTCTGGTCATGTACCACATCCTTCACAATAATTATGTATAGGAACTTAATTTTCTTCAGATTACAATCAAGTTCACTGTGTGACCACTCTGAGCAGAAGAAAAATGCAAACTCTAGCCCCAAAGGGGGTTATATTCGCTTAAACTTGTTCAAGAATGAGAAATTGTTAAAGCTTATGCTAGCTTGCAGCAGCAGCAGCAGCAATCACACCACTGAAAACACTTTAGTCAAATTAGCCTTCTTAAATTGTTGGGCTTCTCTACTCTGCATGTGCATATGAATCTTTGTCTAATAATGTCACAATATGAATCTTTGTCTAATAATGTCACAATATACAGGGGCAATCCTGTATTGCACAAGCTACAACATAAACTACCAAATTTGGTAGTTTATTACTGCAATGTAAGTGTTAAACGTTAGCATCTTGAGCATACAAGCATACCAGCAATATCTACTTCTGGTGTCCTGTTTGTCTGGACATGTCAGACAGTAGTCCTTCAGAGCAGCTTCTGGTCTTTTGGAGACCTTTGGAGATATTTGGAGAACACCTAACACACAATGATGTTAACATAAATATGAATTACTCTGTTATGAAAACCACAGATTTTTAAATAGGAAACAAAGATGTTTTAGGGGGGAGGGAGGAGTGAGAAGAGATGGTCTGTGAAATGCGGCCAGTGACTACTAGGTTGGAAGATACCTGTTTCATTGCAGTTTCCCAGACTTTGTCTATAATAACTCTCGTCCTCCAAGCACGGTTTGGTACTTTTTTCTCCAGCTGCCCATTTTTTCTCCTTTTTTTTCAGAAATTCTAAATTGGCTTGACAATCCGTTTCTACTTCCAACTAGCCAAGCTGAACTTATCAGATCCGCCTCTTCTGAGTTTATCACTTCCTCGGAAAACTGTGATGTGTGGCAGGTGAGCCAGTTCCACGAGGTGGAGTCAGTGAGCAAAGAGAGGAGGAAAACCGAAATGCTTCCCTTGGAAGCACAAGCTCAGGACCATGAAAGAGCCTCTGTGTTGTAGCGTGGAGCAAAGGTTGCACAGGAATTTATTAGAATCTCTGCTGCCTAGATTTGGCATGAAAGAGGACTTTCTTGATACCCTTCCAGCATCGTTACTGTGCCACTGTTGGTGACAATGGTCATGAGCCCTTTTCTTTATAATCAAAGGAAAGACTCCCTTTGATTTCGTGGGAATTGTACCATATCCGTGATAGTGCACAGAAGACATGGTCAACTCATCCCCGCAAAAAGTGTTTCTAACTTGCAAGACCTTGGTTAATTTCTCTACCGCTTAAAAGAAATTGAGAAGAACAGAACTGAGCAACATATTTTCTCTTCCCATGCTAGAAAAAAAAAAAAAAAGGTGCAAATTTCATGGTTCTGAAAAAGAAAGGCCTTCATGAAAACCGAAGTGGGAAAGAGAATAGCAGAGTGAAAAACAACTCTCCAAGTATAATAAAAAAGAAAAGCCCAATCCTCGTGCAGAGGAAAAGATGAAGATCCAGAAGAGACAGAAGATTTTTTGGCAATGATACTCCTCAGTCTTGTAAAATGACAGAAGTTGTAAAGTATCAACAACTACCTATTGAATCTCTTAAAGGTGGATTATTTTGCATGTACAGGATACTACAAAGCCTCGTCCACTTTGAAAGGTGAAGGGGCTACTCACCGTGTTGCTTTTTCCCAAGCATAGATCAAAACCTCCTGATGGACTTGGAGAAAGACAGGTATCCCTATGTATCTTTGCTTCTCAAAATATTAGTGAATCGGTAGAAATGCAGATGTGAAATACTCCTTTTATTATAATATTGTTTGCAACTAAACAGAATTACATCCCAAAATACAGACTTGCACACTGGGGAGATTTGATAAATAAATAAATAAATATATATTTAAAAAATTAAATTAAAAAATAATTAAAAAAAAGAAAACTGGGAAAAACAAACTATTCCCGCAACACCTTATGTACAGATTTTACTAATCATTTTCTCACACTTGGTGTTTATATTCAGAAGTAACTATCTGAATATTAAAATAATTTTAGTTTCAGTAAACCAAATTAAATATTATATAATAGTCTGCAAACTACAAATATCCTCTACCAGATGACATATAGGTCAAACCCAACAAAGTTTCTATGCATCTTAGTACATTGTGAAGAACGGGAAATATGAAAATATGAAAAATAGGAATAATATATGGAAACAATTTTTACTACAGATACTTCATAGAAACAAACAACTTATTATCCCAGTTTAACCAGACATATAAAAATAAGATATAGTTTAAATTTAATATTTGTGAGCATGAAGATATGACTGATAGAGAAAATACTAATAGCAGAAAATAATAATTGAACCAAACAGAATTTTGACTCACTGAAAACTTTTTTAGTTTAAGAAATCTGTGCAACTATATTGTCAATCAAATAACCTAAAATATTAAGTCGTCATTGCCCTTTTAAATCCTTTCAACTAGAATTCCCTAATTGTTCCCTCACTTTATCTCACTGTACCAGTAAGTAAATAAATTAACAAAATAGCTTTTATCGCACAGAATAACCTTTTAACTGAAGGATTATCTCTGGTTTATTTTTCATTTCTTTCTCTGCAGATAGCAGTTCATGCCTCATTGATTAGTTTGCTGAGGTGGTGACCAGAAATGAAAACAAGGTCTCTCAGATATTGCCAAGACCTGTAAATATCAAAAAAAAATGCACCAAAGCTAATACATGTTATGCTTCCAGAATTCAGTTTCTAAGACACTGAGAGTCAATGGTCAGAAGAGGTTCATGTATTTCAATCAGCCTGTGCCAGGATGCAATTCCATTAAACAATTCTAAAATGTCAGCTGTGTGGTTTGGTTTTGGCTTGCTTCTCATTTATACTTTTACAGGATTTTCCTTTTTCTTTCTTTTTTCCATTTTTCTCATTAAGTTTCACTTTTAAAATGTGCCAGCACTAATAATAAGGTGTGTTACAGAGGTGTGGATCAGTACGGTTTCAAACCACAATTTTATATGTTTTTCTACAAGAAATTATTTCAAAAAAGCTGAATTCCATTTTGAAAATTCAAAAATATTGTCTCCAGTAAAGAGTTAATTTGGGTTTGTTTAGGTTTTTTTCTGTTTTGTGTTTTAAACTTTCATTTTTAGAAGAAAATTTTCGTTTTCATGGAAGTAGCCAGATAAACACCTATGTATATCAAAGCCCTCTATCCCCATATTTGTTAAGTCTCATTCCTTAATTAAAGGGACCATGATTTGAAGTGCAACAGAAATACAGCTGTCTGTTTACTTAGATTCAGCCTCTTTATCAAGTCTACATTTATCACCAACTGGGATGACGCTTTCTATGATATGAAAAACTGAATTTACCAACCATAGTTCCCCTTGGATATAAAAAAAAAAAAAAATTAAAATATTATGTTACCACTGCTTTTGGGCTCAGAACATAAATACTGAAACAACACACAAATACTATACATGTATTAGAAGGATCAAGATCTCAAAAAAGAAATAATGTGGATTATGCGTATGCTGATAGGTTTCAAATATTGTTGAACAACCTATATAAACAGTCACATAGTTCTCCTGCCATTTTATGCAAGTGAAATTTTACTACTGGCCTCTGGAGAAGAAGAGATAAGAGTCACATGAGGTGGATCATAGAGTCAATTCTTAAACGTGAAAATTTCACTGACATGCTGACGTGCTGTCTTGGACAGAGATGGTATATTTTTGAAGAGGCAAATCCATGCCCCTCTCTTTTTCAGTTGTCATAAAAATATGAAAAATTAACCACAATTAATATTAGCATGCTCTGAAAGTTTTAACTTAACCCCACAAAAATGAAGATAATGCAATGTTAATTTTTTCAGACCTCTGTTACCTCTACCTTGCTGTATTCATAAACAGATTAAAAGATAATAATTTGCATACAAGCTGTACATGGACTTCTCCAGCATATAAACAACTGATTTCAGACAAGTGCTATATGCAGAACAACATTTCAGGTAAAAGAATCTGTCACTATGGCAAGTAACATAATTCATTCATTTTCAATATTAGCACAACATGACAAATCAAGAATAGCAGGAAAGTGATTATTTAATGTCCTTGAAGTAGGCATCAAGCATTTGTTTTGTTTTAACATTAATTAAGCTAAATCTGATAACATGTTTTAATTACACAACACAGACTACTGTTCATATGAAGTATCCTCCTGGTAAAAATGAAGGCCCTCATTCAAGAAATTGCTTAATCATGTGCATAAATTCCTTTAAATTTAGGACAGAAAATATCTTTGGTTAAAAATAAAATGTCGCGGTTCTAACAGTGATTTAAGAGGCCACTTTCACTGTACAGTTGAAAGGGTGAATCTCAGACCAAGAGTACGTTCCATAAAACCACCCTCCTCTAATTTTTATTTAAAATAAAAACACAGTAAATGAAAGAACGGGATTGCCACATCTCATGTAATTTAGCAGGTTCCAATGAGCTGACAATAAACACAACATTCACATGTGCATTCATCCATGCACACGTAACATCAAACTTTTACTATTTCAAGATAATGATCTAAAGTTCACAATGGTTCATAACGACAAATGTATTTTTTCCTCTCAAATGTTTTTTTTTAAATAAATAAATGTTGAAAAAACTATCAAAAGTCATTAAGAAGTAGCACAGATTATCATTAATTTTTAGATTCTATTAATCCCTTTTCCACCTTAGTAGTACTGAGCAGTTACAGTTCTAGCTGCAAAACAAGAAAAAAATATATTTATTTAATTAAAAGACTATTTAGTAAATCACAAATACTGAACACCCAAAAGACTCTACTGAAAGCATACAGGACTGGATTTCCTATATTTTTTTACTAAATAAGCATAAATTAATGTTGTCTGACTACAAACATTTTGAAATAATATCTAACATATGATAAAATACTATGGGTGTCTACCTACTCCCTTTGTGCTTTTGTCTATTACATTTTCCTATTAATTAGAACTTTCTTAGCTATTTTTACTGACCCTATTTCTATGTGAAATTAAATCACTGCATGTCAAGATATTAAAGTTCCTGATGTTTATTCCGTGACTCCAACAACATGCTGGTGTAAGATGCTATAGCATAATCAAGACAACAGTCTCTAGATTCTATAGGATTTCAGATAATCATAGATTTAAGTTTATTTTTTTCCTTAAAATACCAGAATACTGTATTAATAATAGAGTCAGAACATGTTCACTGAAAACACGTAAGTGGAGAAACGCTTTTATTTCTATCTTATTAAATGAAGTAATAATTTTCACGGCATCCATCTGCTCAAAACTTAATATCAGAGAGATGTTAACATGGATATGCCCATAAAAGCTCTGGGAACTGATAAAACAGGAAATAAATTTCTTAACTATTTTTAATTTTTAGCCAACGCTTTCATCTGCCTCTCAATCCATCAAAATCTAAATAGAGTTACATTTTAAAGAAATAGAAAAAGTATTAATTTTGAATCCTTAGAATACCGCATTGTTTAAGTTTTCCATGTTATGAACTAGATAGTGTCTCTATTTTAATGAATTATGAGCCCTTTGCCTGTTAAGTTGTCCTTGATCTAAAGATTATGCTCCCGCTAAAGGTACATTATACAAATGTCTATATTCAGTCATCTTTTGTCAATGCTTTACTATCCATTTAAAAGATCAAGATCAACATAAAGGTAATAAAATGATACATAATAGCAGACAGTTATGTTCTCTGTACTTTACTTATCAGTTCTAACTAAGATGTCTTTATCAAAAGGTTCATTTTCATGCAGTAGTGAGTTTATATCAATCAGTTATCCCTTACACCTGTCAGAACGTTCCTACACCCAGATAAATGTGACTGTTATCAGATACTGGTAGAAGGATAATGTAAAACTGCTTTATGAAAACTATTCTTTATTACTGCTCCACAGATGTTTCCTGTTATAAATATCCTACATTGTAACAAACAATACTAATGACATTATGTGAATAAAGAACCAAAGAAGAAAAGTCACCTCGAGATACAGCCCTTCAATGCCAGAAGCAAATTTATCATTACCCTGTCAGCATATCTCAGTATATATAGAAAGCACCACATATGCAAAGCACCAAATGCATTCTTCATACATTTTTCAAAACAATAAAGAAAATTCATGAAAAAAAATGTTCAGTTATCATGGCCAAATCGATTAAGTAGACCTGAGTGAGCTATATTATGCCAACAATTCTAAAGCAAAGCTCCCCATTAACCAAAGGTGTCTCTATTTAAAAACTGAGGGCACAATATCTTCATACGCATTTGCATAAGATAGCTTTTTTTAATGTTTCAATTCAATCATAATAAATCTGCACCTAACCTAAAGGATATTTAATACGTATTTTCTTCTGCTTATGTGAAAATGTAAGAAATTAATATGGATGGAGGTAAACTGGAGCAGCCATGATCCAAAAATACAAACTGAGTATCAGAAGAAAATACAAAAAACTAACACATCTGTAGTCCATTGAAGCCTCAGTACCATAGAATTACATGCGCAAATTTGTATGTTTTGTTCTACTCATTCTGGTAATAAATGTGTTTTTCCAAACTTCTGAAATGAAGCTCGCTCTTCTCAGATTACCAATTTGTATTCAAAATTTTATACAAAACTTGGTTGACCACACTCTGTCCTGTGGATATAAAATTAAAGAAATGAGTCTTTCTACTGCTTCATATTTTCATCGCTGGTTGTGAGGCAATGACTGTAAAAGAACAGTGCATAAATCTCATATCAAATTCTTAATGAGTTAATTAACACGGCAGTAGGTTCAAGGAAGCTTTTGACCCAATACTAGGGCAAGAGAAATTTAGAAAATAGTTAAGTAAACATGAATTAGAAACAGATGAGGTAAGCAGTACTACCTTTTAATTTTGTATTCAAGTGCTCTGGATACAGATTTTTTAAAATCTCTTTTGCTCAATTGTTGTTTCTTCTGCTTTGAAACAACAGTTACAAGAAGACTGAAATATTTTTTCATGTCCCTGCAATTTTGTTTGTAGGTATCCGTGAATAGATCTTCTAAGGTTACGTTTCATAACCTTTTCTAAGTGAATCATAGCAGGTATCCCTATATTGCCTACAGCAGCAGTAGCGTGGTGAGAAAAATTTTCTGTGTTTTGCCAATGGCAGTTGCGTAGCAGCTTCCAGCCTCTGTACATGAGTCTGCTCTACAATACAGTTATAAATCTTCCATTTAAAGCGAATTGTTATATTGTACCAACTAGAGATATCCACAACAGGTAACACAACCCACCACGACACTGCAAGACAACAGTTACTTTAGCAATGTCAGTAGTGTATTCTGATTTTTAATAATCTTTACTTTCAATTTAGATGGCCGTTGAACAACCAGGTAAACCATGACGTCACAAAATTGAAAACATACCAGAAACGATAGCAAAAGGGCTGGAACTGTTGCAACTTTTGATCTTTACATTCCCTCTGCTTTGTTTGAAAGAGGTCAAGAACTTTTTTCTTCTCAGATATGTACTAGTATCTCCGGGATCTGCCAACTATTCCCATGACTCATACCTTTCAGAGCTGTTGCCAAGCCTACCTGGCGCCAACCAAGTCCTGTATGATGTAGGCAAGTCAAGAGCCGTTAAAAACACCAAATTGCATGTATAATTACTACATTTTGATTACTCAACAAATGCTTCAAATCTTCTGACCTAACACTTCTGTGTATGTGTCATTTGTCAGCGTTACTGAAAACACAGGTAAGCATCAGACAGACCTTCACAAACCTTTCCGTTCTACGCAGCAACTGACCACGCTGAAAGTGCTGGTGTCCCTTTTAGCCAGCACCTGAAATTGTTACCAATGCGGTAGGTTGAAGAACAGAATTTCTGGAGCATTTTCACAAGATCGAGAGCTTTGCTTTTGTTATTTGCATCCACTTCTGCAGTATGAATTTTATTTATTTGTGCTTAATGCAATTACAGCTTATTTATAGCGTTTTAAGCAGAAAAAAAAAATCAGGATCACTAGCTGATTTTTTTTATGTGTGTTTGCACTCTACTTGTTTTGATTACATTTTGCACTAATTTGTGGAATATACATACCACTAAGGTCTAGTAATTCTGCTTTTACTGATGTGAGGCTTCACATTGACTAAATAGCTGGAAGGCTCTAACTATAGCATGAGATATGATGTGTCTGTAATCAGTGAGCTTCTAAGTTACTGAAGCTTTGCACAAAGGCCAGCTTTTCCCTCATCTTTATCACACACGTCTCTGGAGCTTGGAGAGGAGTGAAGGAAGAAGAGAGGGCTCATGAAAAGTAATGTAACTTGGTAGGCATGCATTTGGGATGTGGTGACTACATACCTAATGGTAATTAGGTTTATTCAGGTTCCTTCAGTGTCTCCAACACTGCTTAGGACTGATACTCAGTTTTGACAATACTAGTAATATAATGGTGGGTTTTAGAATACAAACACCCGTTGAAAATACTAAACTGGCATGAAATAAGAAATTAAAATAATATTGAGTAGACACTGTCACATTCAAGCACCACAGCACAGTTAACTAGGAGAAGGAAAGCCCCAATTCTAGTATCAGTGTATCTTTTCCAAAGCCAAAGGAAACAAGTCAACCAACATTTTTTTACAAAAGATGTATACAAACATAGTTATCCACTGAAACGTGTACTGATAGCATAATGCAAGTACGACTGAAGCTACCTGCTTCATTTTTTCCTAAACTGAAATTGATACACATGTGAAGACATGGGACACTATGACCTATGTATGAAAACACACAATCGTTGTAAAGACTTGTCCAAGATTGTTACAATACCTTCCAAAACTGTTAGAATATCTTCATACTTCTTTTAGTTTCAGGATTCTTCTATGATTTCGATTAAGAGCCTGCTTTAATCGATCATCACTGCTAACAATTGTTCAGATAGATTTCAGTTAGATGCTTAAAATGCAACTGCCATATTAATCCACCTTATCATGGTTTTGTAAATATTATAAAAGCATCTCCCATGTCAGTTATGATCAGATTATTAGGTGGCTTATGACACTTTACCACAGACAGTATCACCTACAATAACTTTTCAAAATCCTTTACGTGCAATGCATATGTTGTAGGCTGTCAATATTCTTGTTGTATGAAAGAATGTATTCCGTGTTTGCAATCCCATCAAGGCAAAATCAAATGCTAAATCAAACAACTCAGTAGCACTTAACTCTTTAGAGGTGAACATACTGAGGCCTAGAGCAAAAGTAATCACTCAGATAATGTACGCAAATCAAGACACATATTCCAAACTCCATGAGGAGAGGCTGAGAGAGTTGGGGTTGTTCAGCCTGGAGAAGAGAAGGCTCCGGGGAGACCTTATTGCAGCCTTCCAGTACCTAAAGGGGGCCTACAGGAAAGATGGGGACAAACTTTTTAGCAGGGCCTGCTGTGACAGGACAAGGGGTAATGGTTTTAAACTAAAAGAGGGTAGATTTAGACTAGATATAAGGAAGAAATTTTTTACAATTAGGGTGTTCACCACAGTGGCACAGGTTGCCCAGAGAGGCGGTAGATGCCCCCATCCCTGGAAACATTCAAGGTCAGGTTGGATGGGGCTCTGAGCAACCTGATCTAATTGAAGACAACCCTGCTCATTGCAGAGGGGATTAGACTGGGTGACCTTTAAAGGTCCCTTCCAACCCAAACTATTCTATGATTCTGTGAAACTTTTGGAATAATGCATTCCAGTGAATATCATTGCTTATTGTTCCCCAGCTAAACGCTGAGCACATTAAGAAATTGCAAAGTTCAACAAAACCAAATCCAATTTTCACTTGCTGTAACATTATTTGTTACACACAAAGCTGAAACAAGACGGACTTACAAGGTGGCTAAGGGAGTATGGACTTTTTAACTCCACCCATTACAAAATACTGCATTACACGTAAAACTTATCAAAACTATCTTCTTTATCATTAAAATAGAGAAGCAGAATCAAAAGCGAATCTGAACAGAAATTAGCTGTAAATACTGTGATTATAGTGAAAGACAAATACAGGAGGTACAAGGCAGATCAAGTCATCTAGTCCTAACTCAGAATCATTGAAGATTTTAGCTTGAAAGGAACGTCTGGAGATCATCTAGTCCAATCCCTGTTCAGGGAAAAAATCAACAAGAATAGGTTACTCAGGGCCTTGTCTAGGTGAGCTTTCAATATCTCCAGGGTTAGAGAACTCACAACTCGCAATCTGTTCCAGTGTTCAATGACTGTTATGGTGATTTTACTTTTCCTTCTATCTAGACAGAATTTTCCTTGTTGCAAATTGGGATTTTGGCCCCTTGTCTTTTTTGCAGCAGTCCCCTGAGAAAAGTCAGGGTCTGTCCTCCCTATATCCCCCCTTTAGGTAACTGAAGACCTCAACAAAATCATCCCTCTGCCTTCTGGTCTTAACACTGAACGTCCGCAGCTCCCACAGCCCATCCGCACAGGCCATGTGCTCCAGCCACCTTGGTGGCCTCCACTGCACTCACTCCACTACATCTTTCTTGCATGGGGGAGCCCAAAACTGGACCAGTACTCCAGATGCAGTCTCACCAGTGCTGAAGAAGACAGGAGGACAATTAGTTTTCTCGACATGCTGGCTACACACTTGCTATCCCAGTATAAGGTGGCCGTCTTCACTACAAGAGCACACTCATGTTGGCCACTGACTGACTTCAGCTAGTTCTCAGGCTAGCTGAACATGAAATTGTGAAATCCTTAAAACTCTCAACTAACCAAGGTGGAGGTCTAAGCCCTGCCTGAAAAAAAAAAAAAATTGTTATGTTTCTTTTGACTGGGAAGAGGATGGATTTTGAAAGAAAATATATCAGGAGGAGTGGGCTGAAAGTTCTCTTTATAGTGTAAGTTCAGTCAGGTGGCAAATAAACCCAGACGTGTGATCTAGAGGCTGTGGGATTCAAGCAGTGTGATCTTCCTGCTTCCTCCACAGCCAAGGACAGGCGCAGCAGAATGGTTCTGCTCCTGTGAGACTGGAAAAATTGGTGGTTCCTCACTCCATACAAACCAGGGTGGCGATTCTTCTTCCCCAGATCCAGTCGGCTAAAAGCTAAGCTGAGTCACAGACAAATTACCTGACTATACCAGTAAACAAACTAGACCATTTTATTTCTCTGGTCAGGATGCCAAGCGGCACAACACAGCTAAAAATCACCTTCTTCCCAAAACCACACCAGGCTAAGAATATGATGCTTGCACGAAACGCTACCCCGGTGAGTTTAGCAGTATATACGCAGCCATTTAAACTCCATTTGTGGAATGAATCTAGTCATGCGGAATTGGCACTGTGCTGAGGATGTCAATTCAAATTCATAAATGCTGAAAGCCAAATCGAGATCTGTAAAAACGTCCTTTTCAAGGAGATCTTATAATTACCTCTCACAATTACAGCAGATATATTGGGCTTGATTCCTCTCACAACATGAAATTCATGCTTTGCAGAGAATCCATACATATTTCCACTTAAACAATTTATTTGTTATAAACTTTGTGCAGGTCTTCTTGAAAAAAACTACGCATTGTAGGCAGTGAATCTGACGCAAATTGTAGCATACAGCTGAGCTACGAATTACAGTTTGTTAAATATGATTACAGAGACATTTTATCTTGTGGAACTCTATTTGGATCTCATAATTGTGAATTCAAAGACTATCCCTTTTCTTTCACCTTCATCCTTTTTCCTTTAAAGATCAAAATGAGCGTTCATACTTAGCATAGAAAGAGCAAGTAAATAAAATCAGTATACAAGGAATAAAATATATGTGCCATATAAGCACGTATTTTACCTACAGGCTTCAAAGTTCTTGTGTGCATTTTTACAATTTCCTTAGGAAGAAATATAGGAAGACAGACAGATAGACAGATGATATGAAACTATATATATGTATGTATATAGATATATAGACATAAATCTTCATATGGGAAGAAATTAGAGCTTTCAGTGGCGGAGCTACCTTATTTGTTTACTTCTCTAGGGAGGTTACTGGTCTTTCTATTTTATATGTATCCACTAATAAAACCAATCTAAGTCTATGTTAACTAACTCAATATAAAAGTTGGGACTTTTTTTTCCCATTTCTCCCTATCACTTGTGTTTCACAAATGGAAGTCACTAGCCAGAATGGAGTCTCTAGGCAAATAACAGTAAGCAATGATTCAAAGCTCATTTGTAAAGCTCAGCCTAACTGACATTATAGAAGTCTATATCGTAAACACAAAGCCATGTCTGAAATAGCTCATACAGGCTGTGTGATGCTGACATCACTGAATTAAACATACTTCCTATGAAGACCCATGCTCATAGAAAAGGATCATCTTCCCTCCCCCTCTTTTGCTAGTTCATTAACTAATAAACTATTACCACACATAGGGCCATTACTGGAGCTCCTTATTTAAGTTCTTCATGGAGCTGAAGGGACTCATACACCCTTTTGTTGACACAGTCACCATTTGAAGTTTGTGAAAGGAAAATGTCAGCATTCAGATAAAATAATTGAAAAAAGATGTCTTCTGACACCTGTCTTTAAAACATAAAAGTGCTGCAAATTACTTACAGTTCTGAAAAGGACACATATCTAGGTTCTAGTTTAACAGGAGAATGAGAGAATAGAAATGAAAATTACTTTTACCTCTCTCTCTTCCCTTTCTTTTTTTTCAACTGTCCAAAAATACATGTCATCCACACTCCAATTTGGTATCAAATATCCATTCAAACTTCCTACTTAAGCATTTGCCAGAGCTGTTAACTGTGTCTAGATAATTACAGACAGCAATCATCTATATTTGGAGAGTGGTCAACAAATATATTTTTTTCCAAATATGCTGTTCTTCATGCCAGTCCCACGTTCTCTTTTCCTTTCCCCATCAAAAAAAATGAGAATTCGTCTGCTTCTTAGCATTTTGAGAGCGCACGCTCAATTACAAATGCTCCACGCTTTCTCCTTATATTCCGTGCCTGTCTCTCGGGATACACAAGTGCTGCAACACATATCACAGTAACCAAAGAACATCCATACTGTGTGAAACCAAAGACCTATCTACCCAGGTATCCTGTCTCTGATGGTGACCAGTAGCAGCTGCCTAAGGAAGATTTATAGAAAAAGAAAACTATATAGTGATACAATATCAGGATACATTCCCCAGTCTCCAGTAATTTGCATGCCAGAGATTTCCTGAACCTTCTGCAGTGTTTAACCGTCTTTGATGGATTTTTCTTACCTAAACTTTAATTATAATTTTTTTGAACTTCTATCAAGTTTTGGCACTTACAATGTCCTGTGGCAGTATATCTGGCAACTTAAGTATGAATTGTGTGAAGCAGTGACTCTTTTTTTTTTTTTTTTTGTTAAATCTACCATCTGTTAGTTTCATTTGATGACCTCTAGTCCTCTTATTAATGTTCCCTTCTGACCATCTTACTCCACTCCCAATTTTAGACCTCTGTGTTCCCCTTCTTCCTTCACTGCCTCTGCTCCTCAGATCCAGTCATCTTTTTTCTAGCCAGAAAAGTTGTAATGTTTAATTTTTAATGCGCTATTATTTCCCTTTGCTACCATATTGTTTATAAAGATACTGAAAAACACAGGTCCTTTCACAGACCACCATGAGACTTCAGTAGTGATCCTTCCCAACCAGCAAACAAAACAAAACAAAACAAAGAGTAAGTTTCCTACATTTTAACGACACATGGCAACGTAATTCCCTGCAGAGGAACCTTGCTAAAAGCTTTTTGAGAATCCAAGTAAAGTTTATCAACTGCATAACCTTTTCTTGCATATTCATTAATCCTTTTAGAATTTCCATCTACAGAAGCAGTGTTGACTCTTCCCTGGTATATCACATTTATCCAATGCCCATTAGCATTATTCTTTCTACTTATTTGTGAAGTATAGATCCAGACTTCCTGTTCTGCTGTTCTCTGAAAACCCTCTAGGACCCTTTTTAAACATCGTAGTTGCCACCAGTCCACCAACACCAATGCAGTTTTAAGCAGGAGGTTACATCTTTGCCTTAACTGTTCAGCTATTTCATACCTGACTTCCCTTTAAACCAGAATGCCATCAGGCCCTTGGGATTCATCCTGTCAAATCGTCCTCTACCTTCCTTTACTGACACTCTATACAAGCTTTTATTTATGCTTCCAGCTCTGCTGGAGCATCCAGAGGAAGTAAGCGCTGCTGCACTGTGGCACAGTCCATCTCGCAGAGGTTCTCCACACCTGCCCACGGGTCTGTGTCAGAGCTCAGGGTATGTGTGGGACTCCTTTATACTTATTAATCAGAAATTACTAACTCTTCTTTACCTGTCTCCATGTCCTGGCCACTACTTCAGCTAAAAGCAACAGGAAGATCAACCCAGTTGCCATTACTGTAGCCAGAACGCAGACAAAAGCCTTGAAGACCAGCACCCACGGGATACTGAGGAGGAAGACTCTCAACTATTCAAAGCTGGAAAAGGAGTTACTGTCAACTGGTGTCACTGGAAGGAAAAAGTTTCTGGATTTTCTGAAGTTGTTGAATTTCACAGGGAAGATTACAATTGTCAACTGAAAGAGATTTTTTTTTTGGAAGATACAACAAATTTCACAGTTGACAGCTGTAAATACCACCAAAAAAAAAAAAAAAAAAAAAAGATCAAATCTTGACAATAAATGGAGGCCTTTGCCTTTACATTTATCAAAAGGCAAGAATCACATACAGGACATGAGAAAATTTACCTGAAGGGACTGGTGGTTTGGCCATGTAAGCACTACCAAGTAACACAGACAAACTCTGTCAATGAAATAAGGCTGAGGAATCATGTCTTGCACAACTCCAATGCCTGCATTTCTGACGTTTGCTCAACTTTCTCTTCCAACTCGAGCAGACTCTAGCCACATTCTTGGTAGCATTACACCAATCTAAAACAGGTGTGAGAGGAACAGGATCATTCCGCTTATTCCAAAGACAGCTGGGAATAATGGGCACTGTTGCAAAACACTTTTATCTTAGAATTCTGCTTGCTAAATGTTATTTACAACCTTCTGTGTTATTTATCATTTTATCTCATTATGTATTGTCTAGAGATGCAATTTTCAAAATGGGGTGGGAACACCTTATTTTAGTAGAATTAGATTTAGCATTTAAAACATTCATATAGCCAATCAAACTTTAATGAACTCTTCTGCAGATACTATTTATTTTTGGAAAAGTTTTAATAACTTTTCCTGTAATTAAAAATAGCATACAATATCAGAAGCCAGCAGCAATTAAAGGTAATCAAATTTGGGAAATTGTGTAGGAAGTACAAAAAAGATCTGTAGATATTTTGTTAAATGCTTATTATCAGTTGAAGTACTGTTTGCTTCACAAAACAGAACAATGCTTATCATTAAAACATAAGAACATTTCTACAAAGTTCTTTGCCTGATTTTCTTCTTTCATAAAATGCACTGCATGTGAAACAAGTCTTCAAAAAAACAAGGCCTAAAAAAACCTACTACTCAGGGTGCCTTTGAGGATATTTAATTAAAATCTAATCCTGCATTCATTAAGGCTCACATAAATTAAGCTGTCATTCATAAGATTTATGGATTCTCATTTGCATATTGCATACAATTCATCAATTACTCAAGTATGAAAGGAGCACATTTCCCTTGGAGCTGCATGCTACCCTGCCAACATCTGAAATGAGGGAAAGAGCAAGACTGTCAGGCATTCACACAAACTTTCTTCCAAATGTCTGCTCCTTGATTAATCTAATTTTCTAGCTATTCCTTACAAGATACAACAACAGCCCTTCTGCAAATTTCTATTATTTCTCCTGTCTTCATCATAAAATCTTCTTGTCTTTTAATAATACTTCATGTCTGACTGATTATTATTTGTTTGCTAATGATATGGCATGAATGTTTTCTTTATATAAATGCATAATGCACACATCAGAGTTAAAATAAAATGATTAGTATTTTCAGGTTTTGTTTTTTTCTGTTTAACATCACTAATTTGCTTAGCTGAGCTTAATAAAAAAACTAAGCAATAAGAAAAAAAAATACCAAACTATAAATCTATCATTTAAAACAGCCATCACTATTAAGTCAGAATATTTCTCTTAGAGTGTAACGGTAATGTGCACATAATTAAACCATTAAAATTTAACATTAAAATATAATTAAGAAGAGACAACAAATGTTTAATGTGAAAAGTCAGCTTATTCACAGCCACTGTAGTGTGCACCTTGAAAGTTGTAGGCAAAGTAGTGATACAGGTAAGTTTGTTTTTGTTGCACATAAAACATGCTGGGTTAATTCAATTGTCTTCTCTAGGGAGTTAATCTTCATTTCAGTGGCACAACTAGGAAGTGGTAGTCTTTGCTCGCCCAGTCTCTGGATACCTTCCATGAACACGATCAGGTGCTGAATTTAATGCATAACACTCATTCATGTCTGGGAGTTTCTAAATTAAAATATATGAATGTATCAGCACTGTCTAAAATTACTCTTAAGACTTTCTCTAAATTTATTGGCTCATTTCATATTGTTAATTACCTAGTTTAAAAAACAAAACAAAACAAAACAAAAAAAAACATTAAAATACCAAAATAAAGTTGCCATTTTCTCCAAGAAATGTTATGTTTAATAAATAAAAGGATGATTAACTATGAAACAATAAAAACCCAACACAAAACGTTGCTGAACTTCTTTGAGAGTATGTGTAACACTTTGTAGTGCTACCTCCCAGATCGAATTAACAGAATTTTTTGTAATTTCAACATAAAAAGTATTTGGGCCTTTAAATATGTGTAATATAAACCAAAGAATCATGGAGCAGATGGTGAGCAAATTAGAAATAAATACTTCAAATATTAGTGATCTAAGGTTTTATTGTTCAAATGTGTTCAGCACCAAGTCTAGCTTAGAAGTCATATGCTGCCTCTCGCCACAGAGGGACTGTTGAACATTTGGACTGGATTACTGAGTGGCAAACAAATATTTTTTCTCTTCTCTCCTCCCCCAAATCTGTTTAAAAATGAAGAGAGATTTCATTCTAAACATAATTGCTAACATAATCCCATGCGAATAAAGTTAACTAACCCTGGAAAAATAAACAGATGACTAACTTTAATCAGAGAAATGAAGTCATCATTATGCTTGGTTTATAAAATAGATTTCCATTGTCAAAGATAACATAACGGGGGGGGGGGGGGGGGGGGGGTGGGTGTTATTTTGGTTTGTTTATTTTCAGTTAGCTGCTCTACTGTTTAGGTCCATCCCTGAATTACTACCGCATTTATTGTCTGTCTTTTTAACTGTTGCATTCTCTGAGTTTCAAATTTCTCAGCATGAGCTGTCTGCTTAATTCTATCCAAGTAGTGTGTAATGAGAAAAGAATTTTCCCTGTCTACAATAATATAGCTTATTTTATTTCCTGAACCCAAACCACCTGTTCAGTTTTTCTATTTAAAGCTTTGTAAAGCAACAGACTACCTCAGTACATTTGTGCTGAAATGAAAGGCAGTCGGAACGAAGCTGCAACTACTTTAAATTCGGTCCAGTAAAAGCCATCACCTATGGAGCAGCTTCTTGGCTCCAGGGTCAGATAGGCTTCACTTCATAAAATTCTCAACAGATCTTAAGAGTGACTTTCTTATTTACGTGAAATCTCCTCAGAATATTTCTAAATTTACCTCTGCAAGAGATTTGGGGATAAACAGCAATAAATGACTATATAATAATAAAATACTACAAAAACTCTTTTAGTTTGAAACCTCCAAATCTTTATAACTGTTTAAATTAACTGTATTAGCTTTGTTTGAGTTTGAAAGTATAAATCTAGGACAAATCAACTTATTACAGTACCTTCATGACTGGTCCACTACAGGCACCTACCTCAGTGACAAGAAATAGCTCATCTGAAAAACTACATTCTAAAAAGATACAAAAGACAAGAAAACGTGTCCTGGACCAAACATGACTCTGAACTTAATATTGGACTCTGCCTACTACCGTAAAATAGATCATCTTCCAAAATCTCTGTGAAATTTTACATTTTACATCATCACAGATCGAACGCGGCCTGAATTCAGTGGACTGAGGGCAATGGAATAAAAAGAGAGTTATTGAACGTTATTCTGGGTTGTTTGTTTTTCAAACTTTCCCTTTTATATTTGTCAGCATTTTCATTTTGTCATTTAAATGTACACCTCAAAAATATAAGCTTTGGTATGATTTTTGGATTAAGGAAAAGCACCATTCAGCCTTTCTTGGATATTTGGGGAAGAGGGAGCAGTCCACCTACTGCCATGATTACAGCAAAGATTTTAAAAAACATGTATCATATACAAGGCTTATGTTTCTGAAGACATGAGAGAGGGGAGGTGCAACTTCCCTATAGAAGCTATGAATCTAGAAAAAGAGAAACAAGAAATCCATAGGTATGTGTGGTTACAAAAATAGGTTTGTAAATAAATACTTATTTTGTTTCATGTCTCTTTGGCCTACTTAACTGTTAAATTTATCTGCCTCTCTCCCTCCCACTTCTCTGTAAATACGAGGGAAGGAGGCTGGGATGGGTATACATCGCACTAAGTATATGTAAAAGCGGAAGTTATTCCTCTTGAACCACCCAGATAGAGCAACAAAGAGAAACAGATCATCTTTTCATGTTACACATAAAGGCATTAGACCTAGGATATGTAGACGTCTCAACTGCTAACAAAATAAAAAGCTTTCCCTTTCCCTATTCCCGTTAATTATTTTCAAATCTGTGTAGATATAACACCTTCTTCCTTCCTTTTCATTAGCTCATGAATGTCTGCAAGACAGAAGTTCTAGTCTGATAATACCTGCTGAAGCACAAAACCCCTCCTGTGGATGCCAATCCAGTGCCAGGGAGATTTAAATGCTGGAGCTGGTTCAAACACCTATGAAATTTTCAGATAAAATCTTTGTTAAAACAAGTTAGGATTGAAACTGCATTTCATGGGAGTTCCTGAAACCTCACCAAAACATTATCATTTCCTTGCAAAAACTCTACATGCTTTAAATAATTAAAGACCTGGAATTTGAGAAACAGATTGGACTGCTTGGTTATCAATGCCACACATTGCTTTGCTATTTATTTCTGTTACAATTTACACGTAGTCCTAATCTAATCCTCAGATACTCAAAAATATATACAAAGCTAGAAACTTCTTCAGGGATTATGTAATCCTGCTTCCCTTTTGAAGGAATCCATTTACACAGGCGTGATTACGGTACGTATGATAGAACCGTATGTCTCATTTGAACAGTCATTTCATCTGTATTTGTTAATTATTCTTCCATGTCATCATAGTCAGCTGCAAAAAGACATCCTTTAAAACAACTCAAGACTCCATTTTTTCCAAGTACTAGATTCTGAATGAAAACTAAATTATGATCCTAAATTCATGCCGAAAATAAAAAACGTAATATGGCCTTAAACTTCCTTTGTAGCTTAAAGAGCCCAAGACCGACTAGAGGCATCTTGCATGAGAATAATTATTTTTTTTAACGTACTTTGGGGAAGTGCTATATCATAGGCCCCTCCACCTCAGCCACCTTCTCTTTTCTCTCTTCACAGGCATTTCTGCTGTCCTTACACTGCTGAAGCTTTAACTAAATGGAAATTAAACAGGAAATCACACTACATACTGACATTAATTCTTCATTATATGTTACTAGTAAACCAGATTCACTCTATATGACTTATAAAATGATGGCAGTTTCACTGAAAATGATGGGGAGATTTAAAACAAGAAGGGAGATGGTGGTAATGAAAGATCATTTTTTAGTAGGTACATGAACTATCCAGTTTACAGTTTATGTTGATATACATAAACACAGGCAATTCTGCACTTAAACTTCAGGTAAGTGGGCTACTGGGGTAAAGAAAGTTTGCTAATATGTAAAACTGTCTTCAGGTTATTTTTGCAACGAATAAGAAAATTACATTTGATTTGATTCTTTAAAGAGTAACATCTACTATCAAATTATGTTGCAACTACTACACAGATACTCAGACCTTAATGTTTCACAACTAAATCCTAACTGAATCACACAGATCTGTTAGTAATAGATTGGATGAAGTATCAAACCGTGTCACAATTAGTAAAATCAGCTTCCTTCCAAAAAAACCTTCTTTATATTGATCCTTATTTTCCTGTCAAGTGTTATTTAAACTCACCCTAGACCTTATTTGCAGCTGCAGAAACGGTAAGCTGTATTAAACTGGAAATAAAGTGAATGCTGCTGCATATCACTTTACAATACATGGGCACATGCAGGTGCCATGTTTGTGCATTTAGGCAACGTGATATGATAAGCGCCCTCTGTGGAAGCATCTTATATGATTATCATTACTGCTAAAATAACAAGCTTTAAGCAGAGTGCCTGGAAATATCAAAAACAGTCTTGAAAAGACAAATGACCGCCTTCTCTGTCTTCCTAAAACCACAGCAGTTAAACAGATTGTGGAAAAACTTTGGTACCAATGATTCATATGAGGAACAAGAAGCTTAGAGCAATAGTTGTAATCCTCATTACCAAACGTGGCAGATACCAAGTCATTTTTATTCTGAACTTCTGGACAGCTTTCCCTCTTCTGTTACTTCAAACATTCAAAAGTTAGCTTTTTTTCGCTTGAATTTAAAAATGGTAAGTGAGGCTAAGATGATATACATCATCTGCAGAGAAAACATCTTTGTCAGGTGACTGTCTAACATGATACGCTATATAGCACTGAAGGTTTCATCACGCCTACCTATGGAATGTCAACAATTACCACACTCAAGCGGAAGCTACCTATCTCCGGAGAAATCTTAACAAGCAAAGACAGTAAGAAACACAAGGGGCCCAAAAAGTCCCAAAGAGCATTAAACTGTATCCTCTTAGGCTACAAACATGGTCTACAAAGTATACACATATGAACTGTTAAAACCTCTGAATTCCATACGCATGAGTCAGAAGTGAGCACAGCAACAGCAACCACCGAAAGTAACAGTCCCAAATATTTGAATGAATTTAGTTATAAGGAATTGAACAAGATCTACAGCGCAGTTATTAAACTGAAGTCCCTGTAGGGACTTCAAACATAGTACAACATACAGTGCACAAGAAAAGCAATTTCATAAAAGTAATATCTCAAACGTAACATTTTGAAAAAGATGCTGTGAGCAAAAACCAGAACAGAGATTCTCCATTCACCACCCTGAATTTTTCTGTTCATCAGTGCATCCCCCTCAAAGTCACAGACCTACAGACTTTCCACTACTGGCTTTACTCTCTCAAATATCCTTTCACTCACATCTTTAAACCTGTCTCTGTTAAGTCAATCCCCTTTCAGAACCACCGACGCTAATGGTTAGAAAGGTCTGTACTTTAGTAAAGTATATAGTATATAGCAAAATATACTTATATACTTTAATATAATAATGTAACTTAAATAGAAATTTGTAATTTCCCAATACTTACAGTTTCAGAAGGAGCCAGAATACCACATGACATAGTAGGACGGATTGTAGTATCGTAGTAGAGATTCATACTACACATACACACTCAGAGACAGTGACACACAGAGATGAATGACTTCAGCCAAAGGAAACCACTGAGCAGAACTTATCAAAAGCATTCAACAACAGCACAGCTTAGGCCTGTGAACTTTGATGACTTGGTTGCTATGCGTGCTATCTTTTTCTTTTTCTTTTTTCTTTTTCTTTTTTTTTTTTTTTACCTTAAAGCACCCATTGCCGTACTTACACTGTGTTTTTCAGGAATTCATAGAGCATTAGTGGGGAGTAAGTAGGGTCAAACTTTAATTCTTCCCACAAGTTGTACAGAAAGGAAGAACGCTTGCAGACAACAGGCAAGAAGTCTATGTCTTTGACTAATTCTGCCACAAAATGGATTTACTTGAAGGGAAGCATTAGTGGTGGCACTGTCTGAGACGTTAAGACTTTGATCATCTCTGGCTGAGGCAACTTAAGGTGTTAATCGTTTTCAAGCTACTTCAACCACATGACATAGTCTTCCTTTTCTCTGGCAGAGCTTAGAAAAAGGAACATACAGCCATTCCTATGCTTAAACGTACAATTTCTACCTTCACTGGTTATTTAAGTTAGTTCTTACAACTAATAGGGTTTTGACCCTCAGGTTTCTCCTGAAGTGGTATTGCCGCCTACTGCCCCAAGCCTAGAGAGCATTTCAAAGCTGTAATGAGACCCTTGGTGAAAAGCAAGTATATATACTTCACTGATCGCAGAAATTTCATCAATATAGCTCATGTAAAACTTCTGCTCTTTGTCTAAATTTATCCACCTTGAAATAAAATTTCCAGTTACCTACTGAAACACTAATACTTCTGCAAAAACAACTGTTCTTCAGATAATGCTTTTCTAAATGAATTATTCTGAATGAAAGAAAAAATTACTGCAATTTCAGGTAATGAAATGAGGAAGGAAAAAGTTTTGTGTTTGAGAGCCAGAAAGAGACATATAGCAATAAAAATTGCTTAAATCAAAAAATACCAGAAAACTATCTACCAGTTGAACCACTGACACAAAAACCTTTATAAAAAGGGTTGGGTTTTTTTTTTTCCAAAGTGAAGATGAGATATTTTGATAGCAGTTTAGAACACACAGATAACATGGATAATGCTTTCAATATTATTTTAAAAGTCCGACTTCATATTTTCAACATACAGAAAAAAGTGTACACCCTTTTTAATAAAGATAGTATACAGTTCATTCACAGATAGGTCAATAAAAAGACCTCTGATCTTCCCTACATGTAGACACTTAAAATGCAGATGTTGCCATTTGAGTTTGTCACTCTATGATCTTTTTGTAATCAATGTTGAGAAATAAGCACTTCTATGTCACAATTCACTTGACTTATTTTCTATGCCTACCTGACAATGATATTAATTGCTCTGTAGAATTTCTCTCTACTGACTGTATGTGGAGTCTAGATGACGAGCTCAGATGCAGACATTTACACCGTACACTACAGAGACGAAGCAAGCTCAGTCTCACTCTTGCTCTCTAAAAATTGAATCCACTGATTGTACTGTAGCCTAAAGTCAAGGCAGAACCAAAAGTGGAGGAATCTGTACTCTGAGCTGCTCTGCCTTGCACAGAGTAGCCTCCCAATCTTAAAAATTACTAATTCTTCTTCTGAGGTGGCAAAGTTCCTGAAGTATCATTCCATCACATATTTCCTTTAAACCAGCTCTGAATTTGTTCCAACTTAAATGGAGGAGACGAGGAAAAAGACCTGCTACACGTTAAATTAAAGCAAATTTAGCTTTTTTTTTTAATCAACCTGCATCTTTTCAGAAATGCAACAATATCAATGTATATACAATGAGTATAAATAGCTCCAGAAGAGTTCAATGAAACATACAGACAATACGATAAAAAGGTAAGCAAGTTTATCAGTACATTTAAAATTATCTACATCTCTTTGAATCACTTGCACGCTAGGAAAATATGTAACCTCCATCTCAAAAGCCTGGTGTATCTTCACATCTCACTTAGAGAAAATAAGGCAGATACTGTTCTATATTTCACACATCTCTGTCAGTAGATCCTGCTCTTGGGAACTTTAGCATCATCTATGCTTCTGTCAGACGTGATCAGTTATGCACAGATGTAGACATGCACTCTTCTTTTCTCTTGTGATTTTTTTTTTATTTCATGTGTTTTGATGTGCAGTCATGAAATGTGATACAAAAAAAAAAGTTTTAAACATATTGATTTTGGGCCATACTGTATGAAAATTATCTGTACTTAGAGATAATTTTCATACATTTTCATATTTTTCACAAATTATCACAATTTAGAGTGTATTTTAAAATTAATAATTTACAAAGTAACGTGATTAAGAGATAAACCAGACAGTTGCTGTATGCAGATACAGTAACAACCACAAAACAGCTTGTAACATGGGACAACTGATGGAATATCACCTCTTAGAATTTGTTTACAGGCCTAAAAAACTTCAAAACATTTTGTAAAAATTTGTCAGACAAAACCCAGGAAAAACGGTTTATATGAGCGCTTGAAAGGGTGAAGCTAATGTCAAGTTTTGCCCTCTTTTAAATCATCATACATAGAGCTTCCAAATAACACAACTATAGAAATTTCAGGGTTGAGTTAGTTGACCAAACATTACTCTAAATTAATTGTCTTTGTATTTTCTAAAGAATCCACTAAACAAATAAAATTCCATTTGGCTAAACTTGGTTTACTTTTGACCCAACAAAAAATATCTACAAAATATAAAAGAATTGGAACTAGACACTGTTAAGGATAGAAGGTCATTTCAGTACTTAAAATGAACTCTGTAAAAATACACAATACAGACACAAATTAATTCATTAAAAAAAAAAAAAAAAAATCCCAGTAAACAAAACTGTGATTTTCACAGCATAATTCCCATACCAAAACACAAGGATAGGTTTTTTTCAGCTAGATCTCCAGCCACCATACCTTTTAAGGCTGTCTGAGGACAGAAGGAGCTGGAGATTGTCTATTTCTTTCTGTATTATGGTGTGTCATGAATTTGCTCAACTTCTTATTTGAAGTCCCACTAGTGTGCATTCAGGCCTTCACTTTTTTCAAGTAGATCCATACTTTATTAGCCAACGTTCTAGGCCAGGTTCTTTCTAGTAATGACTAGCATTGCCTGCTTACAAAACATGTAAAGCTTTGTCATTTTTCTTCATATCTTAACAACTACCAACTTCCAACAATGTTTCCGTTTCATGAGTACTGCAATCATTTGTGATATCCCTTAGCAAGTACTAAAGGGTAGGTGTGCCATATAATTTAACTCAAAATATCAGATTTGCATAAAAGAATGCATATAATGTCAAAATCATGGCCATAATTGATAAAAAAAAATTGATTGCACATACAACAAAGGCGACAAAACAGTAATGGCTTTTTCAAAATTATCTCAGTTTTTAAAAATTGTTTCTTCCTATGCTGTCAGATCTGAAAGGTCAGCTGGCATTCTAATAAGTATGGAAAAGACATGTATTCAGCAGTAAAATATAAAGATATTAATTTTAAAGGTAAGTAAACAAAAGAATGAAAAGTATTATCTTCTTGGAAAGAAGAAATGTCGGAGTGGAGAGAAACTGATAGCAGAGTTCATCAGGAATCAGTTTTTTGGATCAGTCTTGTTTAATAATTTAACTAATGTCCAACACATGCTGATGACACAAAGTTGGAAGAGGATTGAGCATCGCACTGAAAGAACTGAATGGTCTCAAGGAAAGATGATGAATTTTAATGGAGAAGAGTGCAAGGTCAATCACTCAGGGACCATAAATAAGAGTAGCTGCTGTAAGCCAAGAACTCATAAGTTGGGAATAACCAAGGAGAAGAAATATCTGTTTTTATTAGCTGATCCTTGTATAATTATGAACCACCAATGTGACACAGTGACGAAACAAACAGATATCATTCTTGAACATACCAGGCAACATACTTCTGGCAGATCAGAAACTATGACTGACATATCAGTGGGATATTTTTGCCTGTCAACCATCTTCAGAAAAAATAGATTCACAGAGAAATAGGTCTAGAAAAGGACTGCAAGCGTGATCACGGAATGGGGAGGCTTCCAAGACAAGGCTGAAAGAGTTTGTCTTTTCTAGTATTGGAAAAGCAAAGGCTGAGGTGGGATATAATTCTTCTCTTTCACAACCACAGGAAAGGTCTGATGGATTTATAAGGGAAGATTCAGACACAGAAGGAAACTGCAGGCTGCTCTGAGTCAACAGCGTTGTGAAACAGCACAACAGTGACAATGACTGATCCAATCCGTTCTTTGCCAGCTCTCACAATGTTATTGGTGCTACTGGCCATGGAGAGAAAAAAAATGAAAGGAAACTTTCATTCGCCACATTCGCCACAAATTAAATTGGTTGAGGAAGGGCAACACTGCAGAGTGCCCATAGTATGAGTGACTGAGAAAGCACCAGGAAAGGTCTCACTGGTGATATACCTAGTTGTTAGGTATGGTACAATGTACCCTGACTAATTTGCACCGAAGAAATAAAAAATGAAGACTCAAAAAGAACGGCATATATTGGTATTTCTTTATTATTTACCTGTCTGTTATCTGATGAGGTTTTATGCTACGTCTACCAAAATGGTCTGTGAATAATTTCTTACATTAGAAGATGTAGTAGCTCAACCAAAAGACACTGTTAGAAAGAATGTATAAAGAAGAGCTTCTAATGGGATGTGCTGATTGCAAGGCTTATTTCCAGTATTGCAAAACTAGGACAAGCAGTCCAGACACTGTACTTCAATTTAATATCACCCACTATGATAAACTCTTAAAAGTAAGAGAAAACTCTTACTTTTATCTGCATTCCACAATATGCAATTGCTTCAAAACTCCGTAATATGAGAGAAATCTACTGAAAATGCTTCATAAAACAAAAAAAAATGACAAAAAGTTTGGATATCAAAGTATTCTGAAAGAAACTAAAATTAGAAATAGTTATTATAAGAAACATCAACATCAAACCTCCCTCATTCTAAGTAGTTTCAAGCCTAAAAGTTACAAAGCACTGCTTCTTTCAGTCATACCATTTCATATTACAAAATCGTATTTTTGCTTAAATTCTAACATAGTTTCATAAATATATATTTGATAGGTAAGTGACAACATCACACTGTAAATACTTCAGAGAACTCTAAGACATTAAACCTTTAAAATGTCAACAGTTTAAGGAACGATAGCTTTGAGCCAGTGATCCAAAGAGCATACATCACTGTAACTTCTCCCTGGTTTTTTTTGCCTTTTACTGGTAGAAAATACTTTTCTGGGTATTAACTTTTTAAAATAAATACCTGTGAAACCCTTTAGAAGTACATAATGTGAATTGTGGGGAGTAATGTTGAACTAATTATAATGTGTTTTGTTTTACTTACTTAGTCTTTTGTTTTAAACAAAAAGATACAGATTAAATGCTGATTTTAGAAGATTTTGCTGTTAACTTCAGAGTTTCAGTCAAAATCTAACTGAAGATCCCATAATTGCTTCAACAGCAGCTACTTTTACAATTGTCCTTAATTAGGTCCCAATTTAGCAAATCACTTGGCCATATGCTGAGGTCCCACCGGATTTAAGAATGTGCATAGAGTTGCGCACATGCATCAGAGCTTAGCTGAATTGGGCTTTAACATTAGACATTTTTTAATTATTTTTAATTTCTGGAACTGCTGTAGCCTTTTTCATTTTCTTATGTTTCTCCTGAGTTCTCGGGGATTTCAGCAATGATTGCTTATGACTATTACATATAGGCAGCTAATTTTTTTAAATGATAAGTTTATTTCTAAATGCCAAGGTTTGACCTGAGACTGAAAGAAGAATTTCAGAATAACTAAAAAAGAAAGTAAATCCACTGAGAGGCAGATGGAACAAAAACTAGTGCCACCAAATATTTTAAAATAAGGTGGGCAGTGCCTTCAACCAACAGGGAATCTCCAACAGACTGGACAGATTCTGATTACCCTAGAAAACTAGATGTCATGGTTTCAGCTGGGAAGGAGTTGACTTTCATACTAGCAGCTGGTATAGTGCTATGTTTTGGATTTGGGATGAAAATAGCATTGGTAAAACACTGGTGGTTTTGGTTGTTGCTAAGCAGTCAGGGCCTTTTCTGCTCCTCACACCGCCCTACCAGCGAGGGCTGGGAGTGCACAAGAAGTTGGGAGGAGACACAGCTGGGACAGCCGACCCCAACTGACCAAAGGGATATTCCATGCCGTATGATGTCATGGTCAGTATATAAAGCTGAGGGAAGAAGAAGGAAAGGGGGGACGTTTGGAGTTAGGGCATTTTGTCTTCCCAAGTAACCATTACACGCGATGGAGCCCTGCTTTCCTGGAGATGGCTGAACACCTGCCTGCTAATGGACAGTAGTGAATGAATTCCTTGTTTTGCTTCACTTGCATGCTTTTGTTTTACTTTTTAAACTGTCTTTATCTCACGCCACAAGTTTTCTCACTTTTATTCTTCCAATTCTCTCCTCCATCCCACCAAGGGAAAGCAGCATGAGCAGCTGCATGGTCCTAGCTTCCAGCTGGGGTTAAACCACAACACTAAATAACTGAAATTATTCTGGATACCAGCCAAATTTTATTTACTACTTCAACTTTTCAAGTAATTTTGCTTCCATACAAAACTCTGACATATAAGATGTAGAAATTGTGAAACTGTTCCATGGCATAAAGAAGTTTTTTTCCCAAGGGGCATGTTCACTTCTCCGTTCTGTGCAGCTGCAATTGCATATATATTTGTCTAGTGATACCTACCCTCTGTGCTGAGACAAGAACTGTCCTTTGGGTCTTGTGGAGCCTGTAGCGACAGGTCTCTCTCATCTGGACATCTCATCCTGGCAATATCAACAAACCCTGCTTTCAAAGACCATAATCCCAAATCAGTACAGTAAAATATAGTAAGAAAAATATATATTTGGGGTCTTTCTATTCACTAATAGATAAATGATTCACCGTACACTCAGTTCATGTTTGCAAGTTTACTTAGGCAAGTATGGGGGAGGGGAGAACTGTTTTTTATATGAAAAACCACTTTCATAACCCATGCCACTAAGAAACAGGACTATCAAATCCGTATTGTAGCATTTACGATGTAAACAGAGAGAGCAGATAACAAGGCTATAGAATCATAGAATTGTTTAGGTTGGAAAAGACCTTTAATATCATTAGGTCCAACCGTTAACCCAGCACTGAAAGTCCACCACTAAACCATGTCTCTTAGCACCATGTCCACAGGTCTTTTAAATACCTCCAGGGATGGTGACCCAACCATTTCCCTGGGCAGCCTGTTCCAATGCTTGACAATCCTTTCCGTGAAGAACTGTTTCCTAATATCCAATCTAAACCTCACCTGGTGTAACTTGAGGCCATTTCCTCTTGTCCTATTGCTTGTTACTTGGGAGAAGAGACCAACCCCACCTTACTACAATCTCCTTTCAGGTAGCTTTAGAGAGTGCTAAGGTCTCCCCTGAGCCTCCTTTTCTCCAGACTAAACAACCCCAGTTTCCTCAGCCACTCTTCATAAGACTTTTGCTTGAGACCCCTCACCAGCTTTGTTGCCCTTCTCTGGACACGCTCCAGCACCTCAATGTCTTTCTTGCGGTAAGGGGCTTATACATTGGTCTTGTGCAGTTCTGAGTATCCCACCTTTAAAGCAGTGTGCTGGAACTACAGAAGATGATGAAAAGAAAAGCAGCAACCAGGATTCAGGGACAGCTGAATGAGAACAGACAAGAGGTCATGAAATCATGAGTAAGGTGGAAAGGATAACAAGGGAACTATATCATTCTTTCATAATTTTTCACAAGAACTTGAGAGTACCTATTGAAAATATCAGGTAACAGGTTTGGAACAAATTAATGAATTATTATTTTTTTTGAGCAACACACATGGAAGTCAATGCCAGAGATTGCTTTGACACTCAAACGCTAATTCTGCTCAGAAAGAGATTAGACAATTTAAATCCAGCTAAGAAAGACAGTCAAGATATAATTCAGGCTTTGAAATTTGTAAATCACTGATTGCTTGAATACAGTGTGTGCAAATGTGGAAGGATCTGCACCCTAAGCAGCCTTTACTGGCAAATACAGCAGAAAGGGTAATGGATCAGATAAATCTCTGTCCCTCCTTTTACAAGGTAATAATGGACGAGAGGAGGGAGTTGCCTGGCAAAATCCTGTTTGTCCAATCAAAAAATGCTTAAGTTCTACCCAACAGAAATATTGCCTTTTTAATTAAGAAAAGTTTTGTTCTGTGAGTGCATGAGGCACTATAAGGACAGAAGGAAGCAGATTTAGTAATTTTACTAGGCATGCATGTTTCTAGATTTAGCTTGCACAAGGTTAATCTGTACTATCCCATAGCTTAATTTTATATTATCATCTGTTAATTTGATGAATGAGTTAAAGATTTCTTATTAATATTTTTAAGCAGAAACCCCCATCCAGCTATATGTACTTCCTACATCTTCAAATGAAGATGAAGAAACACTGTTAAACAAATAGTTCTTCTCTTTTTTTTTCCACACAGAAGTTAAACATTCTGGTGCAGTCTATTCTAAAACCAAGACAAGTATTTTAAAGCAAGATAATAAAAAAATCGTATGATGATACATATAATGGAACAAAGTTAAAAACTCAGGTACTTTGGCGTATACAAACAGGGAATTTCCTCCATCAAAAGTTGACAGAAAAAAAAAACAGTCCTTGTTACTGTATCACATGGAAATGTGATTTTTATTCACTAGCATCACAATATATTAAAATGGTCTAACAAATGTATATAGAATAATAATGTGCACAGAAATTAAAACCAGATGGAAAGTGCTTATTTTTTAATGGGAACCGAGCACATTATTATTTATATCTGTTGAAATTTAAGAAAATAAAAATAAAATAAAACCATTTCTTGATACATCCAGGTACTTCCGAGACTAACAAAAGAGACCATAATAAGAGCAGCTGTCATACTCCATTATCTAAATATGCATTTCTGAAATTATTAAATGTTACATTATCTTGTTTCAGCATCATTGTGTTCCAGTATGTCATACACACTAGCTCCTTGCAAAAACTGTTTGTGTGGAAATGTTGCACCATAAGAAACAAAGCCACATCCGTGTTTCTAAAATATCTGTGTTTTTTCAAGACAGCCTTTTCACTGGAGTTATAAAACTGGGCTCAAAATATCTTTCATTGAACTTCCAGGACTGTACGGACAGTAGTCATGCCATTACCAATATTCAAGGGGGGTAAAGGAGAGTAGAACTGGACCAAATTAATGTGTGGTGTTTCTTTCCATTAAAAAAAAAAAAAAAAAGGGAAAAATAAAAGAAGAAAACAAGGAAAAAAAACTACGAGAGTTTTTTCCATAAAGTTAATTAGAGAAAAAGATTAAAAATAAAAAAAAAGAGGCATTTCACTGAAAAGTTGTAACCATTCATGTATCATACTGGATTTTTGGAAATGGGAGACACTTATGCCTAGATCCAAAAGAGGCACCTTGAAATGCAGAATGCAGCTGATCCTCTACCAGATCAATGATAGATACTTTCATTGACCATAACAATACACTCATTCAATTCATTTTTCTTCTGTTGCAGCCTAAGGCAGCTGCTCACTTCATTGACATCAGGATTGGCATAATTACTAAAAAAACCATATGGATACATTTTTGTTTTGTTTTGTTTTCTAAAATGTAAGCCATCCAAAATCAGGGGGGAAAAAAAATAAAACAAACATTTTCAGAAAAACAAAGCAAGTATTTCACTGTGACTTTCATAAATGCTTGTCTATGTGAGCTGTATCTATACTGGCAATCAAAATTAGACCACAAAATAGCATAATGGACATGGATTTTATTACTTTAATTTGATCATAGATCCAATAATGAAGGAAAGGCAGATAAAATTGACTAACTTAATATTTATGGGAACTTGAACTACTGAAGAGATTAGTACTTTTACCCAGTTAAGCTTCCAACTGTCAGCTGTCATTACAGGACCTGCCAAAAAAAGCAAATGATACCAATGTTGAACTTGTAACATGAGCGCTGGACCCTTTCAGTGAGAAACAAAACATGCAAGTTAAACCAGGAAAATGCATTGCTTCCTGGCTTTACATTAAGGACAAATCAATGTCCTGGTCCAGCCACAATAAATTACTTTTTGCCAGGATAGATCAGCTCGGTTTTCTCTGTATGAAATGTCAGTGGCAGGTATTGACAAATGTCAGTGGAAAGCAAAAAGGCTCAGTCAGTTGAGATTTTTGAAAGGATCCCAAACGATATGAAATTTGGGCACCCTCCACCTCCCTACAAAAAAAAAAAATCACGTTTCTGTCAACTTTAGAAGATTGGCAACATTCACAGTCATCGGACAAAAGGAAAATCTCTCTGATGACTAAGCAATTAAGACTGATCACAGTAGCCCTGAAGTTCAACTTAAGTTCAACATCAGTCCACTGCTACTACTGATACCTGGGATGTCCATACCACTACCAGTTTGACCCCACGTCTTCAATTTCTAGTGGAAACGCGCAATTCTGGACATTTTCAGCCAACAAGGACTTATAACTGCAGGTGGTGAAGCAGTCCATGATTCTTGGCAAATAAACAGACAATGAATACAGAAGGTTAGCATAAGACTATTAGCCAGCTGAGAATAAAAACTGATGCTCATATGTATGACTTAAAAAAAAAAAAAATGCCCAGAACTGGACATTTGGTTCCACTAAAGAACTGGCAGCCAAGGGAAAGACTCGCACCCACTTTTTCAGCAAGTGAAGACCTGTAAAATATGATGCTATAAGTTCGTGCTTGTTGAATGATACTTGGTTCAGCTAATAAAAAGGAGTCCAGCATAATCAAAAATGTATGCATTGCTTCTGTCAGTGAAAGCTCCAGAAGATTACAGATGCTCTCTCAGGGACAGGGTAACCTTCCCCTATGCTGAGAAAAATCCTATGTGCGAGAAAACAGGTTAGAGTATAGGATTTTGCAACTGATGGGCTTCTCCAATGTGGAACGAACGTGTTTCAAGTATACAGCGAGTGCATATGTGTGTGTGCATACATACATATATACACATGTGTGTGTATGTATGCACACTCACAAACACTTACTGAAAGACTTAATTTTGTAGTGATTATGCAATCTAATATGTAACCTCATATGCTGAAAAAACTGTCATACAACAGAAACTTTAGCAACTCTATTCTATATAGCATTAGGAAGCAGCCTACAAGACACCTTCTCCCAAACGACTACATGTGTCTAGACTATAATAAGCACGAGCAAACAATTTGGGAGCACCTGTATGATGAATGCTCATAAAAAAGTTTCCGTTTCAGTGTTTCATGAATTCTGGTCATGAGCCCGGTGAGAAATATTTAGTATAATACTTCTATTTATATCAGATCGAGGACTGGGAGGCAACTCAAAGTCTAACCAGCCATTTTCTGAAGCACTTTTTCTTCCTCCCTTTCAATCTGGATTACAACTTTTGGATTCATTACTCTGTTTTCACATAATCTTGCACAACATGCAAGATGTATCTAGTGAATCACAGTCTTGGTAAGTCTGTAGACCTACTGCACTCATTTCCATTTGACTGGCTGGCTCCATCCAGGTTTTTAACCATCCCATATATTCCCCACCCCCAAAAAAAAAAAAAAAAGTCTGAAACTTTAAGACATTTTGGCTGTCTCCCTACGCTCTCCTGCTTCAAGTTGGATGAATATGTAACAACTCTGAAGAAATCACCTATCCTTGGGCTGCGAGCTGGGCACAGGCTTGGAAGACATCCATGCTAAAGCTTAGTCTTTCGTGATGGGTATTAGAGGGATGGGGAATGGCTTCTTTATGTGCACCTAGACAGAAGGCTTGATTCGTTCTGTCACATCACAGCACTGTGCGACTGTTCTAGAAGTTTATAACTCATCCTTACGCCCCTCATCTTTTGATAACTGAGTTTTAGGAAACAAAATGTAAAACGCGACAATGGCCAGGAGGTTAGCTCAAATGTTTTCTCATGATCGATAAGAATATTGTATTTGTGCAAAACTGCTTTTGGGGAAATGGCTGAAATTAGTTTTGATAGGAGAAAGCCATAAAATCACCGTGATGTTGTGAGCACTTATTCTGGGGCAAACTTTGTGTGATTTATAGCAAATCCCACCTCTGACGTGAGAAATTAGCAGAGAAACTCCAGTTTCTCTATGAGTGTCTATGACTATTCTGTAGAAGTCGGAGTACTAAAGTAAAATAAAAAGTTGAAGTAAAATTAATAGGAAATATTACATATATACATTTTGGAAGGTACTTTTTCTGCTCCAAGAATGCAGATGCGGGGGGGGGGGGGGGGGGGGGGGGTTGGGGGGGGGATGATGTTCCAGGAGGGAAGGGGTCAGGCTGGCTATAATAAGATGTTAATAAGTAAACAGGATAACTTAACGACTGTTACAAGAACTTCACAGGCACTCTGTGAGGCTCCAGTATGCGTCTTAGTCTAATTTTGGCAATGACAAAGTGATGGCAGCCTCTCGGTGCCTCTCAGAACAGAATTTGATGCCACCGACCTATGAAGCTGGACTCAGCTGCGTCTCCATCAACAGCCTTTTCCACATCACACAACACTTGAATGAAATCCTCAGCACAGCTTCTATCCACATTCCTCAAGGAGAGCCAGTAAGAAACTTAAGATATTTCACAGGGCCTTGCATAAGGCAGATTCAAGTATTCATTTAATACAGCCTTTTTTAATTTCTTTCTTGTCTTCCACCTTCTGTTTCCCTCTATTTTAATCACGTTCATTTGTAAAGAACATCTTGTTTCAAGACAAAAATTCATTACATGAGTAGACAAACTCAGTTTAAAAGATAGGGAAAAAAAGTTTGCTATTGTTTCGGTTTGGATTGTTGAGCTTTTTGTTTTGTATTAATGGTCAAATAAATCAAAAGATGACACTGTACAATGTAAAAGTACAATCATGAATAGCTGTTTACATGGATTTTAAATATTTTGGTAATGTGCAGTGTGCAAATTACCAAGATATGAAGAGAAGTTCTGATTTACATTGTGCAAGAATGAGGTTCATACACTATTTATCCTCTGTTTATTTTTACTAATCCAAATTATTACAATAAAAGAATAGCAATATGTGGTCACATAATTAGCTCTTACAATAATTAGAACGGGAAAAAGCCCTCACTGAGGCAAACACGCATTTCTGTGCAATTTAAACAGGAAGTCCTCGATGATTAACATTAATTGAGAAAAGGCTTTTCTAGGAAAAAAAAAAAGAATCCTGTGTGAAACATTAAACAAACTTATCTGATATTTATGTTTTTTTTCTTTAATAATTAATGAAATGTAAATAGTCAAGGGAGTCTAGAGTTTTGCTTTGTAACTAGCTACTATTATAAATGGCAGTCAGATGTTTACAGAATACCCAGAACCCTTTTGTGTGGAAGGAGGTTACAAATTTTCCCTTTTCAAAGTCAAAAATAATGGTGCCTGATCCCCAGAGCATTCATTGCAAGAACTGTTTGCATATTCAGTTATTGTTTCTGCTGCGTCAGTCATCTGCTGAAGTTCACTCTAATGTGGCCCTGATCAATTCTGCCAGCTGTGCTTAAGTGCTGTTTACTATAATAACATCACACTGCATTCTTATTTGGCAACAACAGCTATGACAGCACCTAAATGCATTGAGAAGCCAAGATTTTATCATGTACACAGATCAAATTGGAATTGTTTATGGAGGACAGTGTTGTTCTATTTCTGTCCTTTCTAGTGAATACCAATACCACAATAATGGCTTTGCCAAAAGCATTACTACTCTGCCCTTTCTAATAAGTGAAGGTCTTGTTGATCTAAATACTCTATAGGACATGGAAATTATTTCATTACGGCAGCATACACATTTTCACTCGATAAGAGAGAGAACTTAGAAGATGGGTAGATTAGATAGAGAGATATAAATTGGCACCACTCAAGGAAGTACAAAATTATTTTGTTAATGTACCACTATATTTGGTAAGTTTCAAAAAATAATGTAATTATCCTGTGTTTAAAAGGAAAAGAAAGAAAAAAATAAACCAGAGTAATTGAATAACAACAGAAACGCTTGGTGTGGCACAAAGGTCTCCAAACACATTTGCAACATTTCAAAGCAGTTTCACATATTTTTCCCAATATGCCCAACAGTTCACTTGGCCATATGTTAAGTAAATCAAATGTCTTCAATATACAGGCATGGTGAAAAAGCCATAAAGAATGAACCTGATCCTCCTTCTCTTGAAATCGGTTATAAATACAGCAATAGAATCTTGTCCTGGGAGTTATTTTTTACACTGTGATAACACCCCGCAGTACTCTAGATGTTTTCCAAACACAGATGAAGACACATTTCCAGACAGCGTACATACAAAAAGACAATGACAGATGAAGCAGGGGAGGGGCGGGGGGGGAAAATAAGATGTCCACAAAAAGGTTGTAATAAGGAGAATAGGTCTTATTAGCCTCACTATTTATATTCTGAGGAAGAGGGGCTTTTCCATTCTCTTTGAGGTTAATAATGCTGAGCTCCCCTCGGTTTATCCTCCCACAGTTCAGTCTTTCTTTTTTCTTCCCTCATCTGCTTCCAGGTGGTGCTGAACTGTCCTTTCTTCTCTTCACAGCCAGTATTCAGTCCTCCCCTTCCCATAAAGACATGTAATTCTTCACACGGACCACTGAAATGAAGAGAGGTGTTCTGGGAAACCACGATCATGCACTCAAAGGACCAAAGGAAAGAAAACTTCAGGGCAGCAACACCGGGCTTTGAAGACCATCCAGGAAAAGGCCTTTAGTAGGCACAGAGAGGTGTGAAGACAATTCTGTGAGATAGTTCTTGCAAACTAAAAAGACAGGAGACGACAGGATGAAAGATATCTAGAGGTGTGGAGCCAAGGACAGTTAGGTAGGACCTTGAAGGAAATTTCAGAAAAGATCAGCTTGATATATTGGAGGAGGTGGGGTTCAAAGAGAAGACCTATCACGGCGATATCTGACAGCCGTGCTCTGAAAAGCCTGAAATATGTCACAGAGCAGACTTCTTGCAAGGGCTTTCCCACACTGCAGCAAAATTTCCCTCAACTGTATGGAGATGACTGGAAATGTTGACTCTGTGCTGCCCCAAGAAAACAGACGGGAGCAAACCAAAGTCTCTTCTAGAGCGCTCATCTTGCTACAGCACTTGCCTGAGTAGCGCACGAGAGGTGTTCAGGGTAAGGCACAAGAAGCAGCAAGAGATAGAGGCAGGAGGCAGAGAAGTGACACAGGTTGCACAACCCTATAAAAAGTTCTCAAAAGAAAACACACCACTAATACTGACTAAAACAGGTGCTACAAAAGCATTAAGAAGTTAAACATTTCTCTCTCCAGCGACTGCACACAAAAGACTTCAAGAGAATATAAAGAAATCCTGCACACATTCAATGGGAAGGAAATAGAACAGTTCATAGGAGCTCAGTCAGTGACTCTTCCAACTCTACAACCATAGATGCAGCTGAGCTGTTTAAATCAACAAAGCCACATACGAAAGTCACCTAATATGAAGTGGCACGCAACCACAGATGACCTGCCTGAAGAAGGTACTTTGAGCACTAAATTTAATTTTCTTTTGGGGATCTAAGGTAAGTTTTTGTTTCGGTTTGCAAACCTAAAGAACCATTTTTTATTAATGGGGAAAAAAGGATTAAATATATTAGTAAGTAATAGTGATGTGCTTTGAATTCTATGCCTTCTGTTAACTTCTGTCAAGCTATTGGACTTCTCAGAAATAATACACACAACATGGATAAATCTTAATATGCATTCATGTCATACATCCTAACAGCACAGAAGGCTCCTTCTGAGCAACTGTAGAGCATACTGTGGCTATGTATTAAAAAATACTGCACACTTGGCTATTATAGATCCATACTACATAGTCAGTTTTGCACCAATATCAAAACACATTATAAATTCTTATTAAAATATGAAAGCAACAATGCTTATTTAAATTCCAGCAACACTAACATAATTTTATAGCTGAAGGAACTGCAACATTGACAAAGGTATTCTAATTTTTCTTTCTTAAAATCTCTGAATAGAAAGCATGAACACATTTTATGTAGTTATGAAGAATATGGGGACCAATTCAGAAAACCGATGAACGCTCCCTACTCCCAGTGTAGCTGACGGGAGTTATGAGCCCTCAGAGAGTCACAAGATGCCCTTAGCACCTTGCAAGATAAAGCCAACTTGCAATTTTTATGCTTTTTCTTCATTCTCTTCGTAACTTTTAAAATCAGAAAACGACACTTACTTGCTCTTCTGCTAATCTCTTATATACCAAATTTAAATTAGGGGTGATTGTTTACAGTATATGTATAAACTATGGAAGTCAGGGGGTTGTAGCTGCAGAGCAGACCTTTACTTTAGCTGGGTTAAATAGTTAGATTGTTGCTTATATGTATAAATAAATGCCTCTTTCATCATGGACTTACAGAAAACATGACAACCTTCTAAATTCATCATCAGGTTGCCAGGCAGACTCCAAAACAAAAATAATTCATTCAAACTGTTTAATCTACTCAGTGCAGATTGACAGTATCTTTATATATTTTTGAAAGCTCTTTTAACATTAGCTGATACTTTAGTGTGGGAAGAAACTAAAAGCTTTCTACATATAAAAGTTCATCGTTTACCTTCTCACAGCTATCAGATAAAAGCATAAGGGCAATGAAGCCACAGCTCTCAGATATATTACTCCCAAAGGACAGAACCCAAATGCATCAGCATCAGTAAAGGCAGCAGGTGTGAGCTTTGACTAAAGAACAAATGTTATACAAGAGAAAGACGCCTAAGAAGAGGTAACCGAGCCTATTAACGGCCCTGTGCCTGAAATAGGAGGGTTCTGCGTCTCCAAAGAAGTGAAATGGCTCTCACCAGAGGTAAATAAATAAATAAGCAAGAATACGACTTCAGATGTTTTAGTGAACTTTCTTATGAATGGATTGCAACACACAATGACAGAACTCCCTCAATTCCGCTTTTCAATAACTCCAAGGCACTAGGGATGTGACAGCATGATGAATACCACAACAGACAGCTCCAATATGGTACCATTTTACCAGATCAATATCTCACTGCAATATAAGAAAAAAAGAAGCTGATATTAGTCTACACAGTGTATTACAGATGAGGTACATTTCTTCTTACTGCACTCATGCTGAACCAAAGCAATAATTCATAGATGCCTTTAAAAGGTTTGCACACCAGCACATGCAAAAAAAGGCTAATCTTGGCTTCAAAATCTGTTTGAACATGCAATAGCTTAAAGCAATAAGTACGCAGGATTCTATGTATGTATCTATTAATCTACCTATGTGTACCACAAACGCAATGATAAACATATCTGGAGACAGAGAGGTAACGGGATTTATGTATGCTGCGCAGTTCCTTCAGGAATAGCTTTCTCCAGGAACAGATTACTTTACATATTAATCAAACATTTCTTAGCAAGTCACTGTGTCCCTTCTCCCCCCTTTTCCTATGAAGACATAGGAACATTTCTAACTGAAGCTACAGCGGGTACCGTTTTAAAAGTCTTCATTTGCCAACAGCAATCACAGGGGTTTTTTTTCCCCTGTACTTCAAATAGGAAATGAGTGGGAGATCTCAGTTACTGCTGTGTGATAAGTGCTTGCAAATTTAACCTTTTTATAGCAACTACTGTAGCTTTCAAAATAGAAAACAAATATGATGCCTTGGTAAAAATAATATATTTAAGGCTAGCAGAAAGAAACTATAAAATAGACATTATCAGAATATGTGTTTGCCTTTCATCTTCCCCAGTATTCTCAGAAGAAAACTAATGGGAAAAAAATTCTCTGGTTGAATAATAATATTGGACTTTATTTCACTCTGATAATGCCATAAATGCCTGTCTTGTACACAACCTAATAGGTATTGTTGGACAGGTAAAATAATGCAGCTATTTTCACCTCTGAAAATGTGGAAGATAACACAAATGATCAAATGAATTAATTCTTTTGTTTGTCAGTTGTCTTTAATTCCTGTTGATTGCTCTCCTTTCCAACATAGACTACAGAAGTAAAAATTTAGACTACTTTAAACTTCTGTTACATTCTGTTACATTACCTACAGATTATGTGCCGGTTTACATCTTTTTTCACTTTCTCTCTTTTCCATTTGGTTTATTTTTTTCAAAGGTAACACTGCTTAAAGGATACAGAGTGGTTGGAAATACAACTGGAAATCACTATGTAATGTAAAGTTAATTTTTAAAATTAACGATGTGTATAGTTAATAGCACATCATTCCCAATGTGTAGTTAAAAGGACTTTATGAAAATTAACTGTGGTACGGTAAGTTGAAAGAGAAGCTGAGCATTTTACTACAGCAAGAAAAAACAGGGCCAAACTATTTAACCCCACCACTGGCTTACAGATACATAACTGTATACCACAGACCATCACCAGAGCAATAATTGTGACAAACAGTATCAAGTGCCAGAGTTCCCCACAGGAAGGTATCACAAATTTAACTCTCCTATGAAACAGGACCACATCCAGATGGACTGAGATGTCTGTAGTTCAGAATGAATCAAAAATTTGAGGTTTAGGACACCAAAAAATTTGATGTTTAGAACTCAAATTTTTCAGCAGTCTCTCCAGAATAGGAGGAAGATATACAACTGTAACGGAAGTCCCTGCAAGTGAGCTTCATGCAAAAGGAAAAGAATTCAAATACTCAGGAAGGAAAATTACAACAAAATCATAATAGAATTCATATGCAAAAAATGCCAGAACACAAATACTTATTGGGCTTCATTGTAGTCTCTGTTGATGTGATTCAAAGCACAGAAATTACCTAAGTGAAAGACGTGAAAACGATAACCTGTTTACAGCACTGGTCCCTCTTTTATTAACCTTCTGGGTGTACAAATGAGGGGATGATGATGAATTAGGCACCCAGATTCTCGAACTCTGTATGTACTTTGTGTATGCATTACTTAAAGAAGCAACAGTTGAATGCTCTAAGTGGAAGCCTTAAATAGATATGAAATGTAGGACAAAGGAAATAATCAGTAGAATATATAAAATAACGAGATTTGAACTCACATTAAGAAATAAACCACGCATGAATGTAATACCAAAGTATGCCAAAGAGTTAATATACTCTCATTGAAAGAGTGATTATTTGATTCCATATCAGCAGCCACCTGATGTCATATCACATTGCGTTTGACTGCAACCATGCTTCGAGTCACTCACTGACTTTTTCCATGCATGCTTTAATTGGTAGCATCCAAGAAACCTGGCCCATAAAAAAAGCATAAAAGTTACCACTAAGTCCCTTCAGCAGGCTACCTAAAATTTTACCTTCCTAATTTGCAACAGAGAATCTGTACATATTTCAAGGCGGCGACACCATTCACGGGACCGAAGCTCTAATTATATAGTTGCTCTTTCTGGTTTACAGTACAGCGTTGCCCAGATTCTGGGTGCCGCTCAAACAGCAAAGTTTTTGTCCCGAAGAGTAAAGATGGTGGGGCTGACACACAGAAGATGAAAAGAATGCAAGATGATCAACGAAGCTGGTATTTTATGCATATATATACATATATAAATACGTCCACCGGACTTGCAAGACTGCTAAAAGTTATATTCACAGGCCTGAGTGAGTTGAGATCTAACTCATTAAATACTCTACGGCGAGGAAGTGACAATACCGATAACTCTGTTATGTGTTGCACAGTACTACGTCAAAATCTGTCCAACTTCTAAACTAAATTCCTAATCGTGAATAATTACATAAAGAAAGGGGAATAAACTCCTAAAGAATCAGAAACTTTTAATGACAAATACACATTTAACCATTCTGAGATCAAATTCAGACCTATTCAGCTCAAAGATTGAAGAGCAACTGAGTGAGAAACCTGGAGTACAATTATTTACCTACATAGATGCAAAACCCCCACTATGAGCGGAGAATTTAGGAAAATACCCAACTGCTTAAATGTGAATTGTGTTAGTTTAGTAGCTTTACGGACCCTTAGGTACTGTAACAGAACCTTTCTGATTCTGTTTCCTTTGTTCTATACTGTTCAAAATACTATAAACAATTTTACAATAAAGTATAAGAACTTTCCCGGTATGTGTGCTAATTTAACATGGACATTTCTAAACAAGAGATACTCCACAGAAGACTTGCCAATTCTCTAAAATACCAATTAGAACATAGTGTCAAATATAAAAAAGTAAAAAATACTTTAATAGGTCAGGATTTTACCCTTACACCACAACCTATTTAGGTTTTGTACCATCCTTATTACAATGAGACCTGTGACTGTGGCTTTGTGGTGCTCTGATGACAAGTCAGTATTTTCATAAATCTGAACTTCATAAAGCCTAAACTGTTGAAATTCTTACACAAATTTTCATAAAATATTCTTTCCTAAAATTAATCAACATTTCTGAAAGGCCCTGCAATGTAATCACCTAACAAAATTATACGAAAGCAAAAAAAAAAATCCTGTTTCTTAAATCTAACTTTTTTCTGAAGTGGCTATAGTTTAAAAGAATCCAACAGGTTATTAATGACACCAACATTGAAAGATAAGCATTGTAAGATCTAAAAAAACTATGAAAGACAAAACCTAAGAGAAAAAAAATGAGAAAAAATGGAGATTCCACCTTTTTTAGTAGTAGTAAACCCAATTTGAGGCAAATGTCCCAGGTTTATTAAATACTATGATTGCCATTAAGTGTGGTTCTGTCGTGAATCATGTTTGTGCCTTTAGTGATTCCTAAATAGAGAGAAGCAGGCTGTATGTCATGGACTACACCATTTCTATGGAAAATATTTAGGAAAGTTCATAGAATGGAACATCATGTAATTGCACACAAACTCAAAGTGTATTTTGCATCAAAATATCTAATAATGCATCATCATACAGCTTAAACATCACTTAAGAGCTCTTCAGTAACGCATAAATCTAAGGTGAAACGTCTCAAAGGGCGTTAATTCAGAGAAACCACAACTATTTGTAGCTAAAGTTTTAAAAGAAGTAATCTCTGACCAGTGCGAGATTTCGGGTTTAGCCCAAATACAACTTCTTAAAAAAGAGAAAAAAAAAATCAAAAAAAACAGATTGGGTACTTATTGCGGCTTAAAAAAAAAAAAAAAAAAAAAAAAAAAAAAAAAAAACAAAAAACTAGAAAGTTGAAATGATTACATTTTGGGGATTCTGTCCCGAGGACCGGCTCCCGTGCATTGCGACAAGGCAAAGCAGCGAACTCCCCCTCACATGCTGTTGTCGCAAGTCTTTGTCTCTTTTTCCTGTAGTCCTGTTTAAATTCTCACCTTGCTCTGCCCTTGTCATCAAGTCATTCAAGCACAAAGCAGGGAGCACGGGAGTGTTTACTCATTTCCCAAGTCCATTATCTTACACATTAATCACTGGTCTGGAACTTTTGGACAATGCTGAATCTGTTACCTTTTATTTTTTTTTTCTTTCTGGCTGCTTTACTCTTGGGTCCGATAGTTCACCGGTTCCAAGCTGTACTTACTCTTGATGACCTTTACATCTGATTATTTAGCTACTCTTCCTTTTTCTTTTTTTTTTTTTTTTTTTAAAGACTTCAAAAATAAACAAATGCATGAAGTTAGCAACAGTGTTTTCCATCTTTAAAAGTTGCGCTTGCTTGAGGAAACCACAGATTTAACTCCCCCAAACCTAAAAGGCATTTTCCATGTATGAAGCGCAAAGCTAAAGATATGGGATGGGTTTCTAGAAAGGATTGGAGAGAGTTTATTTTCTTTAGAGCAACTAGGTTTCTTTGGAAAACCTGAAAAAAAGCACACACCGCTTTTTTTTCTTAATTGTTAATGAAAAAGAAGTGAAAAGTTATTTCTGAATGCAGGAAGTTGTTGTAGAAATACATCTTGTAAAAAAAAAAAAAAAGGCATAAAGTTTATTCGCAATAATGATTGAAAAAGCAAAATAGGTGTAAACCTGGACAGCTGGAGGCTCTTGAACTCCACTTGTTAAAAGATTTGTTTGTGAAACACGCATTTTATTGCCTTGTATGCATGTTATAATGAGGCATGGACAACTGCAACATTACACTTAATGATTGCATTTCTTGTTTCAGCCAGTTTCCCTGTCCTCTCGCAATTAACGCTTTCCCAGATCACCCAAGGCTACTTTGGGGGCTGGGGGGGGGAGAAGAAAGGAGGGGGGAGGAAAAAAAAAAAAAAACCTGAAATTCACATAAATGAGCAATGTCAATAGTTTAGAAAGAGTTTACTTAGAGAACAAAGGGCCCTTATGAGGCACTAGTGAGAAGAAATGGGGAAAAAATGAGTCCTCACAATGTCGCCCTTTTCTCCCCGCGACTTGTTATCAAGCAGCCCGCGCGCCGGCCCCTCCCCATCTGCATGAAAATACGTCGTCGCCCCCATTCACTTCATTTGCATTAATTTCTCCCATTGTACCCGCAAATGGCCGCATGTCTCCCCGGCACAATGCCGCAGCCTATCACGGCCGACGGGCGGCGGCGGCGGCGGCGACACCAGGTGCCCCTCTCCCTCCCTCCCTCCATCCCTCCCCTCCATCCCTCCATCCCTCCCTCCATCCCTCCCCCCGTGTGTCCGTCTCCCCCCCCCCGTCCACCCCCTTTCCAGGCGGGGTGGTGGCCGCCGCCGGGCCCCCGCTCGCCCCCGCCGGTGCGGGCAACTCCTCAATTGGATTTGCTGGCGGTGACAAAATTGTCGCCGAGTCGGAGAGGAGCGAGGAAAAGTGGAGGAGGGGGGGGGAGAGGGGACACACACACACACACACGGACACACGGGGGTGGGGGGTGGTGGTCTTTTGAGCGGGCGTCTATCACGCTGCCATGGGAAAGCGAGAGGCGAATGATTCTCAGTGGCTTCTGATTTCCAGTATTTGTTCAGCATTAGGGCCCACTTATCTCCGGGAGAAAAAGCAACATGTAGAGAGAAAGTGACAGGCAGAAACACTGCTCCCTCGCCCCTCCATTCTCCCCGCGCTCTGTATTCAAACAAGGGGGCCCTATTACACTGAAAGCTCCGGATCAGCCTCACTCAATTATCGCCGCTAATCCTTATAGCTCTATAAAGTAAATATTTCATTACAATTTCAAATAAACAGTCACCCAATCTAATGAAGCAAGAACTCAAAGTGGCAATGTCATAGAACTTGTTACCATCATCAAAGGGAAGGACACAGGCCTGGCTGCTAATAATGTTAAGGGAAAAAAAATTTTTAGAGAGAAAAAAAAAAAAAAAGGTTCCCGAGCAGATTCATGAGAAGGTTTGTTGTTTTGTGGGTTTTTTTTTAATTTATTTATTATTACTCACTTTGACCTTTTTTGTCTTTCCAAACATTCTTCAATCGTCAAAACCACCTTCATTTTCTTATCGGTTACTGCTTGTGCACTGGGCTCCCTCCCAGTACGTGCGGGAATTAGTTGAGGGACAGTAAATGTTCACAACTCACATTAAAATTTAGCATCCTGCCAGAGCTCCCTGGCATCTTTCAAAACCCAGACTTATTAGTTTCATCAACTTAACACTATTTTAATAGAACTGATACTATTTAAAAAAAAAAAAAAAAAAGAAACATGTAAATTCACACAAATCTCCACAAAAACTCTGTTATTTTCCTTTCTAGAGCCTTGCACTTAATATTTCTGCTGGATACTTATATGGGAAGATGTCAGCACCTTTATAAACCCCCAAGACAGGCAACGATAGGTAACGGGGTATTTTGTGCAGCAGTTCTTTCAGGACCCCAAACCTTTTCCCAGTTCAGATAAGGCAAAGATAAGAAACACACTTTGCAGGTACATAGCAGCACTGATATTCCCCGCTCTTTTAGGCAAGCACATCATAAAACCCTTTCTATAAATTTTGATTAACTTGGGTTACCTTTAAAGTAGCTAGGCTTTACTATCCACAATTTTTACAACAGGAAGAATGCTACTCTGAGTTTACGCCTTGCATCTCTTTTCAGAAAAATTTTAAAGATGTCCTCTTCCTCCTGCCCTCATCTCCTGGAGGACTTTCCCACTCTTCTCCTCCTTTTCTTCCCCCCTCCCATTCAACTTGGGGGGGGGGGGGGAGTGGGGGGTGTTATTCTTTGTCATTCCCTCTCTTTCTGACACAAATGAAATGGGCTTTTCTTCTGTCAGCTGTTCACAGAGGAGATACCCAGTGCCTCTTTGAGAAATAAAAAAAATACTGAGATCTCAGCGCAGAGAACCCCAAGTCAGCATGTAAAATTTAAACACCCCCCCAGAGTAAATATTCAACGAGCAGTCTTCTTAGGGCCTGCTCACATTCCCATGTCATCCACACGTCCCAACACTAACCCAGGGTTTAATGCTAAAAATACCCCTACAAGGCACTATTTTGGGCTCTGTGCAGTCATCCTGCAATCTCAGCAAAACACTAGGAATCAAACTAGCTGATTTCTGCCTCATACGTCATCACCTACAATCAACTGGTACCAAAAAAAAAAAACCAAAACCCAAAACCCCCATCACAGTATTTCAGAGATTCCATTTCAAGGAAGTAAATTTTAAGTATGTAAGTTTTAGTAAGTCAACTGCTCAAGAACTGTGTTGAAAAAGCAATATTATTTCCCAATAATGTTCTACTACCCCTACGTAACCCAGTTATCTATGCACTCATAGACATAACTGGTTGCAACCATGCAATTCTATGGATAAGGAAAGAGAATATCCACCGAAAACTCTTAGAACGAGATAGTCACAGAAACACTGACAAAATAACACAATAAAAACGTATCCTTGGCCATAATGCTGGTAGATACCACGCTGCATAAATACAGAAAAGAGAGCCACAAGTAAGAAATTACCATATGTATACAGACATCTTTCAAGCACACTTTAGCGCCTGTCATAAGCGGACCTGATAAAATTAACCCGTACAGAGAAGGCTAACATAAAATCCTATACCAATTTATGCACTTAATACAAGATTTGAGTGTTACACTGGAAGGTCTTGAGAATGTTCTTCTGCAAAGTAGTGAAGCTCACCCTCAATTAGTAGCTACCCATTACCCCAAATTACTGCCATTCAGATGTCAATCAGTAAAGATGCACTACAGGAATTAAAGGAAAGAAGTCATTTACCACAAGTATTCCCCCAAAGATTGCATTGTCTTTATTTCTTCAGTTACTCTGTATACATTTTTATCCCGTCGAAATTATTTTTCACTTTTGATTTCCACTTCACTACTTAACTATGATTCAGAAATACACAGCTTTTCCAATGGAAAAGAAAAAAAAAATATATAAACAAAGCCAGTTCACTATTTCACATCTGTAAATCACCAGATTTACACCAGAGTCTGATTTTAGTCCAGGCACAGTTCCCTCAACTCTTGCTAATCAATGGTGAAATAAATCTTGAATGCTTTAAAGTGCTAAACATAATTTCCTTATCTTAAATATGAATATTCAAACATAATAGCAACCATTAGGTCAAGTCTAGGTAAAAGGGCATTTTTAATGGTTTATTTGCTTTTTGACTCCTGACACATTGTTTTAAACAAATGCTGATCTTTCAGATAAAAGTAGAATTTTCACTGGAGAAAAAGCATTACCGTTTGTCAACTGAAGGTAATATTTGCTCCAAAAATATGTGATAATGAGAAAGCCAAGAGTTCCTACTCTCCTTTTCCTATTGCTGATTGAAAAGGCTATGCTAGGATAAAAAGAATTTATGACCTATAACAAACCAAAAACTGGAATTTAGCTCCATCATTTCCAGTAACTCCTTTGATGAACATCAAGTTAATGTATGATTCAAAATTTGGGTTTATATTATGTACTTTGATACCAATAAAGGACTTTTTTAATTTGCTCAAATTAACAAAATTAAGTTTGACTTAAAATTATACAGTAAGATATTTACAAAGATATTTGTTCTTTCGTAAAATGCATTAAACAAAGATGAAGACTTCATAGTTTTAGACTTCTTGAGTACAGAAAACATATTTCTTAAATCAGCAAATGTTCTTCCCTGGTAAATCTAAAATGCTATCTCTGTTTGAAAAAGAATAAATAAATTATCATATAGCATGTATTGAGAGTCTAAAAAGGAGAACAGATTTTGTAAGCAAGTTTACAAAACAAATCAGATTCATTTTACATTTATTTTAGTTTCATAGAGCAATAAATAGAGTGATGGAAGTCTCTCCCCATGTACAAAAGAAAGCTGTTCAGAAACACAGCTGCAACAGATCTGGATCCACCCTGTTCTAGCCTGGACTGTGGGGAAAGTGAGGGGTAAAATCCCACCTTGCAACCACAAAGTCAATGTAGTTGGAAAGCGTATCAACTTCAGCCTAGCCCCTTATTTTAAATTTGGCTGCTCTTCTCCAAATGATTGTGATTTAAAAAAAAAAAAAATTAAACAAATTTGAAAAACTACACAGAACAAGCAACATGGATTATCTTTACCACTCTAATAATTTCCATTGCCATACTCCATATATTTATAGTGCTAATATATATATTTTTTTGACTGACTTAACATACAAAACTATTTACCAACACGCATGCATATGAAGAAACAAAACAGAATATAAAGTATTGAGAAAAAATAAATTAAAAATAACCCATAATTTCTTAATACAATTTCACTGATTTTTAAATTCCTTTCAAAGTGTTTGGAATAACCCAGTTTTGTTTCATTTTCCCTTGATGTCTTTTCTTAAACATAAATTTGACTGGTTATTGCATTGCTTTTGAAAAGTTTGATACATGAAACAATATATGCAAGTAAGCATCTCACCAAGGAATGCAAAATATTGCATTCTATAGCTAATAGTTATTTCTTAACATATGTAATCAATACAACTTTTCACATATCATTCCCTTTATTCTGCTCTTAGCTATAATTATATGTTTTTAGATACTATTAATATTAGGTTTGGCTATTTCCAAGGTATTCTTTCCTTACTTGTTGATAACTGGATTTTATGTTTGCAGACAAATTTTGAAGTAAAACATTTTGAGATACATGAGAAGTGACTTGAAGGTAAAGACATGGGTCTCCGTACAGTCAAATGGTAAGAAAGTCCTTAGATCTACAGTCAGGTATTTTAAGGACGAGTGCTTGAATAAGGGTGTTCAGGGTTGGGCAAGTGATACTAGAGCTGCACATGATCAATACAATTAAGTAGGTGGAAAAGAGATGAGGTTTGATGTCCTAGAAGCTGCAATTAAAATTGATTACACTTTTGAAAAAGACTTGACTACAGTATGTAAGTAGCATTCTCCATCTCTCCACACACTCATCCAGCCAGTATGTCTCCAGTGTCTTGTTAAAACCTGAACCTCCTCGGCACTGACCCAAAAACTTCTGAGCGGAGCTTCTCAGGACGGCCCAACTCCCCCAGTTTCATCAAAACTGAGCCCACTTTTCCCACAAGAGCTCACCAGTACATTGCAAGCTCACACCCTCAGGGCTAGATCCAGACAAGGTGACCAGTAAACGTGGACCCGAGGTCCACACACTCAAAGGTGTTTGTAATAACCAAGACCAAACAGGCACAGAAAGCCTGCTGGTACTGAGAGGAACCGTTTCTTCACCATTTCTTGGTATATTTAATCAGAAGATACGCACTACTACCACACAGCTGACTTCGTGCCAGTAGGTGAGCATGGCAGTCAACTAGGACCTTCACCCTGATCTCAACTTTCCCAGGTGTACCAAACCCAGGTTATTCAAAGCTAAAAATTCAAGCACTTCAGCTTGTGCAGAGAAAGTGCAGTAGAAGCTAAAAGGCAAGGCACGGTTTTTTTCTTCCTAAGGATCTTTATTTTGACCAAAATCTCTGAAAGCTGGAGCTTACGGGTACAGTAATTTTCATTATTCTAATTCATAGTTACAAGCATGCTTCATTTGCTTTTTAATGCAAACATCTGAGCTGTTTGCATTTATCTTCTGAGAAACACAACTGAAATTATGAAGTGTAATCTTATTTTTTTAAACAAATATTGCCCAATTATAAGGAAAGAGTACCTCAAAAAATAAATGCCTTTTGATGAACCTTTGTTTTCTAAAAGTGTTTTCCCCTAAAACTTTCCTACCTGTGTTGATCTATAGCATAATTTTGAAACTTAAAAAAATAATTTGATGTAGAATTAAAATAAGCATAACATTTGGATAAGGTTGAAAGGTGGTTAAAGGGGTAAGATTTTAAATGCAAACAGAATAATAATTAATTGCTAAGGTGCTTTTGGGAAAAATCATACACTTGACCCAAGCTGAAGGCTGAAATATTAATCTGTTTCTATGACAGAGATCAAGCTTCATAGTCGCTTTTTATCCTCCTCATAATAGAAGCAACAGTTGTAAACCATAATGTTATAGTTCAAACAATGCCCCCCCCTAAGACTTCAAATTTATTATAGCATTCATCTCCAAGACAAAAGACCTGGTACAGGAAAAAAGCTCTTTTTAGCAAAAAGCATGGTTGTTATTTATGGCTCAGATGCGAAGAATGAGTTTGGGGAATTTATCAGAGATGAAGGTATGAAATGTTTTAGCTTGTTCTTCTCTCTCTAATCCATAAACCATTTTCTCAGCCACCCAAGTGAATTCTAATGGAACAGGAGTGATGAAATAATATTTTCCTAGCCCTTTAACACTTTGCCTACTGTGTGCATTGTGTGACTTGTTCAGGGAAAACACAGGAGCTTATAGTTACAAATCTTTTAAATCAGAAAGTAAAATGATCTTGTTAATAAATTATGTAAAATGGCCTTATGGGAAGATTCAACATACCACCGAGTGCTTGTGCCCACTATCAAACCGTATTCACTCACAACCGTTCTTACAAAGGACTTTTTTTTTATTAATCTTTCGTTTGATAGTAATGTGAATTTCCTGTGGATGCCTTGGAGTTATCCAGTCAGCCCGTAACTATCTAATTTGCTCTGGGTAGCAGGAAAGAGAACAAAGGTTACTGAAGAGCCCCTTAGTTTGCCTAAGAATAACAAAAAAAAAAAAAAGAAAAAAAAAGATGCAGTATGAGACCATGCGGCTTTTATATTCTCTGAGATGTAACCAATGCTGTGCCTGGTTAGATTTTATGGCAAGCAGTATTGCTGTGACTGAGACGTTGAAGACTGCTGCCCTCACCTCCCAATTGCCATGCTACCCTGCTATGCAGATTTCTTTACAGATAAAACATATTCTTCCCTCCCTCTCGGTTTTCGCTGAGTCTGACGGCTTTGTAAGCCCCCAGTCACCACCAGGGCCACCCCGAATGCTCCTTCCACACAGAACAGATTCATGGAAGAGCATCTGTTTGTCCAAAGCTACAGTGGTCCTTTACGGGACGTGCCTAAAGCTTCATTATGGTAACAAACTCATTTTGGTCTTCTCCTCTTGAATATTTAAGCAAGTCTAAATTCTAGAGTTGTAGTCTCGGGAGGTTCAGATGTTTCAGCTGCAGACCTTGAACCTAAGGTCCAAAAAAAAACTTGAGGGTTAAGTTTTCCTACAGACTACATTAGGTGCAAACAGCAACTTGGCTTCAGGAATCCCTTAGTACTTGGCGTAAGAGTTAAGCTATTTTTGTATCCATATACATAGACAAAGAAGTTGGGGGCTGCTGGTACAAGAGTATGTGCCATTTCATTTATGGAACAACAGACAGGATTAGACCGAATTTAACAAGGCTTTGATTGGAAGCAATGTCTGCCATCAGCCATTACTTGATTGTTATGCTGATAAAATTTCAACAGATCTAGCCTACTGCTCCTTTAAATCTCTTTCCATATTACCCTTCTTCTACAACGTCTACAGCAAACGACATATTACTCTTCCATGACACATCGACTCCTCCATTTAATAATATATGCCTAATTATATTGCCAGGTCCTGTCCTGCTGAAGTCAACTGGAGAGTTGCCAACGACTTTCCTGAATAGAGAAACATATATATACACACAGTGAAAGAAGATAGGGGAAGTACATACTTTACAGACAAATTGTTTCTGCCCTAGCTCATTTTACACCATATTTCAAAAGAAATGTACATTGACTTCAAAACAATGAAATGAAGCTATTCATAAGAACAAGAAACTGCAGAGTAGCCAGAAGGAAAAACAAAAAAATCCCACTTAACAAATAAAGTAAGGAGGAAAGAGATAATACAGCATTGATCCCCCAACTTTTTTCTCTTTCTTTTTCTTTCTTTCTTTCTTTTTCTTTTCTTTCTTTCTTTCTTTGTTGGGGTGGGGTATTCACATACCTTCCATTTGCACACATTTTTTGCCTTCGTTGAAAAATAATCAAGTTCTATGACTGTCTTTAGCTTTGCCATGATTCTCATTTATAAAAATATTTTCCCCTTTCTTCCTGTGCGAAGGAATTGACTATAGGAAAATTGCATAATTGCACATCTTCCTCTCTGCTTTTTTCCTTCTAAGTGCAATATTATCAACTCTGTTTTAAGTTCACACTCTGAGTTGGGAGAACATGCAAGAGCAAGAACTCTTCTATTCATTAAAGTATAAATTGCGCACCCACTCCATTACAGATTTGCCTTTCTTTTCTTCCATTCCTCATCTAAGAAACGTTATCTAAAGAAAGCCATGGCTTTTAGAATCGTCAAAGGCCCATCCCTTCCCCTCCAACTCATTCTTTCTACAGCCCTCCTCAGCACTGGGCTGGGGGTTGGGAGGGGGGAAGAAGGAGGGGGAAGGAGGGGAGATATTTTAATCTGGATCAATTACTGCTCTGATTCACAGCGCAGCCCCACAAACAGCGGTAGAACGTAAAACTGAGCGAACAGCCCAGGGAGGAGAGTGGCACAGGCTGGCCACCGCTCTTGGACGTGTGGGTGGAACTGCTGCCCAGCCTCGCTGGTCAGGCTAGATGTATAGCCTTCCCCATAAGACTGGGACCTATTAAGAGTGAATCTGCGACAGAGGACAAGGCTTGCTATGTCTCTGCTGTAAAAGCAAGCTGGCCGCTCTCTTTACGATCTATTCATGCCAGTGACCCACAAAGCAAAATGCTTTCCTGGTTTCTTGCAGGCTGCTTTCCTCTTCCGAAGAAGGCAACGTGACAGCATAACCCCATCTTCAGTGGAGGAGAAAAAAAGCTTTAGTAACACAACATTTTTCTCTTAATAAATCATTTTTAATGACTTCCAATAAATCATCTTGTAATCACATTCCTTTACCACTTAAGCCAGTCAAAGTATACCTCTCAGTTAAAATATTAATGTATTCACATTTCACGTAAAATTATAATAACTCGCAGAGAGGGAAACTAACTGGAGAGAAATCAGCTTAATTCATTTGTGAAAGCAAAGGTTATACTATAAGTTTTTAAAGTTTCTCTAGCAGTAAGTAGTCTGTAATTGCCACTCTATATTTTAGACACCATTTCTGATCAGAATTTCACTACTCCGTGTGCACATATATACGCTCCCTGGATACATCCATTTCCACATACATACACAAACGTAATATACATAAACCATACTGTTTTGTCAGTTTAGTAACATTCCAAGCACTTCTGAAGCAGCAGATTATGCAAAAAGACCTGGTGAAATGAGGCATTTAACACCGTAACTTCCCATCACATATTTTGCATTCCCGATGTCCTGCAGGAATTCTGAAGATTCTGATGTTTTCTTTTTCTCTACAGTTTCATCGCAGTGATTTCTGAACTACAATTTACATCTGCATCACACTACTTTGCCCTGACACAGAAATGAAAGTTAATTAGTTTCTATGACAACCTGATGCATGAAAGGACCACAGGTTCTTTCACATTTGTAAATACATTCCAACTTAGTATTCAGGGTGCAGAGTGTATCAGCATTAAGTACAAATAGCATGAGTTTGTTTTTAGTAAGGCAGAAAAAAGGACTTAAGTCAGATGACGTGATTCATCGGAGCATACATTTGTCAATGAACAGATGAGTCCCAATTTATTTCCCTTCTCTTTAAAGAAGTCTCCAAACTTCCATTAGAAAAGAGTATTTAGATGTGAACTGGCATGCCCTTTAAAAGGTTTGTCAGAAACTGAGGACCAAAACCAGATGGAGTTGTTTGTTCACCTTATTTTTGCACGACAGTATTGAGCATTTTTATTTTTGTAAAAGCGTATACCTTTAAAAGTATTTCAAGCTATGCAATCTTATTCACATTCAAAAATCAATGCAAATAATAAGCTTAACACAGCAGTCTTTGAGCTAATGGTGTGCTTTGACTCCCACAATCATCCATGCTAACTTTTTTCGTAACAGGTCCCCAAAACAAAACCCCAAAAGAGTATGTGCTCCAAAATACTCCTTCCTTTTTAAAACTCCATCATGAAATTTAACGGTGGAGGTGTCCTGCTCTTACTCACGCATTCAACGCAACAGACAATTGTTCCTTATCACACCGAGCACCCGAGACCCTTGAGCACCGGAACCTCCCCTTGATCGTAGCCAGGCCTCCTGCTTCCCGGGAAGAGCTGTGGGAGGAGGACTGGGCAACACTTCTCACATCAAGATTGCCCTGCAACATCTCACCAAGACAGTCCGCCCCGTCTTTTCCCTGGGAGCAACAGGGTGCCAGGCCCGGGACAGCCAGACGAAGAACCGAGCCAGGGCAAGCCCTTGAAGGGACTTTTACAGGGAAGACCATTAAGACATGGTTTCCCAAGCGTCAGCTCCCTGAGAGTTGCACAGGCATGCCAGTTGAGGTAACTCTTGAAACATATTGTACGTCCGTAGGTTTTCTTCTAGCAAGGAGACAACATTGGGAAGATGTGTAAATATTACACCCATTCTTCCCCCAAGAAAACCAGGACCGCATCCTTTCCCCAGGCACACACATGGGTCACATAAGTGGAGTCTGTTGGGTGGAGGAAACCCATATCCTGAAGATATTCAGGACAAGAGAAGATAACAAGTCTTTACACATCAGCGTCAGACGATCTGTCCCTTATCACCTATATCATCGCAAAGTAGTTGCACTATTTTTTGTTGTAGTCATTACAAACATTTTCTAAATAATATGGACAGTATATAATTGAAGTCACACACATAAGTACTGTGACCAAATCAGGTTACTTATTCTATAACCAGAGAAGCAAAAGAAGAAAAAGGAGGAAGCACACAAAAAAGTAGATCTTTACTATTATTCTCTGACTTCTTTCGGAATGAGGAAACCAGTGTCACAAGAGCAAGCTAGAGCTGAGATACCAATGTAGACGTCCCTCCTTCTCTGCCCCCAGAGGTAGAAGAATCCCTGTGAATAATTTCCCAGTAAGATGCTGATGCAAATAGTGAGGAGTTATTCCACCTAATGACAGGCTAAAAGACTGACCCTGCAAGCTGCCTGTTTGAGTGGACCCCTGAATTTGTAAAGACTTCCAAGACTCCTTCTTGCACAACGGAAATCTAATTGCCAATGTTCTCTCAAGCTATTTTCTTCCATTCCAGCTCCAAAGCTTGTAAAACATGGTCCTCCTGGATTCTAATCAGAAACCCAGAAACCTATAAACAATGTGTAACTTACAGATGCCCTTCAGTGCATCAGAACGCTTTTTAGTACAGCTCTAAAATCCTAAATCATTTCGTATTATTTATCTCCAAACTTCCTCATATTTTAAATGTCATGGTGTCAGACCAAGTAATAAAAAGTTTAAAAGCTAATAACTGAGCTTGACTAGCAACACCTGAACACTGTATTTAAGACTGAAAATACCGATGGGATATTTATATTTTCCAATTAAGGAATAATTATTATTATTCTTGATTTTTTGCCAATAAACCAGAATTTAGACTTAAGACTTTAATCACAACGACAATGTGACTACGCAACCTCCAGTACGTACAGTTGCAGCTGTAAGCTAATCATTAAAAATAGTATTTCAGATGTTCACACGCTTTTCAGCTTCACCTGCTCTTTTAGAGATTTTTCTTAACTATAAATTGAGCACTGAAACTTCATTTGCTTTTCACACTAAATTGCCTCCAAGATTTTATATTCATTAAAATAAATGCCACAAGTTGCATTTTTAGATTGTGGAACTTTATCCTCATAAAATAGCATATTACAGCTAAATCCTCACGTACAGGTAAAGTATAAAGACAAAGATAAGTTACGCTCGCAGATCAAGCACTTTTCCCAACATCAGGAAATAAGTGGTTCCTTTCACCTTAAAAAGTTAATACGAAAATGCTTACCTCTCAAAAACAACAAAAACCCACTTAAATACTAGCAAGTCATGCCTGACATTTGTATAAAAACAAAAATAATCTGCTGTCAGCAAAACGTCCGAGTGCCTCTGTCAGTCCTCTCGAACATGAACCTTTCCTTGACTACAAGGGTTTTGCTGTTATACTACACTCATTAGAATGGAATTTGTGTTAACTTCCATGTACCACGACTTACTAATAGGATTGCTAGCAATTATTATACTGAAATGAAATCAGCACAAACTATTAGATCTGTTTAAACAAGTTAAAAATAAACCTTGATTAAATGTTCTTTTTAAAGAAACTGCTCATTAGGGCTGCAGGGCCTTCCGATAAATTGGTGTTTCATTAACATCAAAGCATGAATCAAGTTGAAACTCACTTACCAAACAAGTTATACTTAAAAAACAGCTTTAAAAAATAACCTGGATTACAACCATCACATAAGATAGTAACTAAATGGGCTCCTTATTTACAGAGGTTCGGAGATTTCAAAAGGGAAAATGCTTTCCATGCGGCAGGAGGGAAAGGATACAGAGCAGAACTGTTGGTATCCACCAGCACGGGATTTATTCCCTGAGCTGGGATGCACGTTGCCGTTTGCTCGTACGGAGCCAGAAAGGCACTGTGGGTACTGAACTTGCGACAGAGGACAAAAGCACACTGTTTACTTCCAGTGTTCTTACCTATGGGGGGGGGGGTCAAAAAAAAAAAGGCAAAAAGCAAATGGAGTTGGAACTTGAATAAGGCTTAGGCAAGCCATGCATATTTGCTCGAATATGTTCCGTTTTCTGTTTCTAAACCTATTGTCTGTCCTGTAGGCTGAGGATACACATGCTATGCGAAATAAGTGTGGTGAAAGGATGGAGGTTAAAAGTGACAAAAGCTTGCAAAGCTGCCTGAGAGGAAAATGCCGTTTTCCCAAGCATGCTGCAATGTTGCAGTTTGTCCTAAGAACTCAAGACTTGACAATTTTATCACATGTACTTAAAAAAATAGTCTAATTAACAATTCTCCTGCCATCCCTCTCCGATGTGAAGAAAGACTTTACATGCTTCTTGAAAAGGCAACGCTGAACTAGGCAGCTTCTCAATATAAAAATGATTTTATAACACTGTCTTGCAGTTGTAAGAATTATTAAAAGAAATGGATTAACAGTAACTCAGTATAAACAAATGTACTCATTACATTATACCAAGTAGTACATATATTTTGAAAAGCATTTTTAAAATGGCTTTTCGATATCACTATCATAACAGATCACACAGTAATTTTAACCATAACTTAGTTTGTCCCTTTCTGCTGATACCTTCTAAAACATACTACCTACCTTTCCTGCACCAGTATTGCAAAAATGTTCTGGTTTAAAAAGGAACAAACCTCCCAGTTTAAGTAATTAATATTCCTTAATTAAATTCACCAAGCCACAGACAATGAATTCTTTATAAAACTGTGAGCTTGCCTAAAGCAACAAAGTCACACTTTTGTTAAAGCATTTTTAGTGTGTATTTTGCACAATTTTTTAAAGTTTAACCTCTGTGGATCAATGTGCTTCCTTAAAAGACTTTAATAAATTAAAGTGCAGAGAGCTTTTTTTCACCAGGCAGAAAAAGCTGATGAGACAGGTTTAGTTTAATCTCAGGCAATAGAAGTCATTAACCATTCTCTCAGGGATTAAAATATAGCTTGCCCTTTTCTTCTCTCACTTATCATTAGCATCACTTTAATCTCCCAGCGTTTCACACTGCTATTTTAATCATTACTTACTGCCTTTTGACAAGTGCAGAACATGCTTTTTCTCATTGAGGCAATATCCTGGTTTTAGCTGACAAATGTAGGACATAATGTAAAAATATCAAAGTGACATCTCTTAAACACACCTTCATCATAAAAATCTCTAAAGTTACAATATTCCTTTGTCTAATGTTTCTATTGAAATTATCATTTGAAAGGTTTCTCTCTTCCACAGAGGCAAAAGTTTGTTCTAAATAACACAACAACTAATTTCAGTCGACAGATACAGAGAGTACAAACATTTCAGGGATTTTAAAAATATACACCTCAACATTTTCGTATATCCAAGATACATGTTCATAAACTTTCAAGTATTTCTTGAGAGAGAAATCTTCTTCCAACATAACCAGACAGATCTCAAATAAATCATGTGAAATGCTGACCTGCATTATTTGATATTTTATTGTTCACTAGCCTTGAAAAAAATAAACTAAGTATCTTTCTCTGTCACTTAGGTTTTTGTCACTTACTTGCTTTCAAGATGAATTTCAGGGGGGGAGGTGGTGAAGTTATTGTCATATATAATATTGTTTTGAGCAAAAAGCAATATAAAAAGCTTTCCAATTTTGTATTGAATATTTTACTTGAACCTCCTCAGACACATTTTAAATGCTATAATCGTTTTAGTTTTAGTAAACCCAACAAAGTTTATTCACAGCTCTACAACTTTTATTCCAATTTAACACTCTAAATATATTAGCCAGGATACAAAGTGTGGCCAAGTGATCCATACTACAAACAGAATCCCACAGGATTCATACATTTGTGAAGCTTCCTGTCATCCTCAGCTTTAAGTAAATGGATAATTAAAAGATTTTAAAACACTTTCTTTGAAATTCTATTTTGATTCAAAAAGAAAACTAACAAAAATAAATTGGTAATGACAGAACGTAAGAAATTATTTTAGTTAGTACTAACACAGTTCCTAATGTTTGGCCCCAAGCTCTTTAATCTAGTCCATCTGTAATGATCTCATAGTACTTTCAACCATTATTTAACTGTTAGAAGAAAAAAACTATGTTGCACTATATGTTTCAACAATAAAATCCCTTCTTAAGCTTCACAAAGCAGAACAATTCATTATTTGATCTCTTTCCAGGTTCAAAGTCTGTCTTATTGCAATACTTCAAAGAAATATGTAATCAAAGACAAACAGCTGTGAAAACAATCTTTTATTACTTTATTATCATCTAGCATATATCTTTAGGGTAAACCAATGAAAATGCTATACAAATAAAACAAATACTTCTTTTAAATTTCTCCTTGGCTATAAATAGACATATAGTTATAATCATTTCAAGGTAGGGCCTGGTCCTAGAAGGTGCAACTACAACTCCCACCCCGGTATTTCACAAGATCGTGCCTTCCACTAATTAGACCTCGATTCTGCAAAAACCCAAGCATGCAAGTAATTTCATATTTATGAACTGATTTATATCTTTCACTTGCAATGTTAATAGGAGTAGTTTTTAGCCTGCGAATTGTATTTATAGCTGTGCAGCCATACTTTAATTTCCCATGCCATATATTACATTACTCAGAACAATATTCAGGTTGTCAAATCAAGCATTTTCAAATTGAGAAATATCAGAAGATGGCTTCTGATGTAATCTCAATTCTGCCTCCTTGCACACGTTGCGTTATGTAATAATTTTTTAATTATGTGATCATGTGGTATTTTTTCTAAAGTTGCTATGTTTTAGCCCATGCTCTGGATAGGCTGTACTTGGGAAATGGGGCAGTTATTCAGTAATTTTGTATGCATCATCCAGGTAGTACACTACACCTCATTCACAGTTTATCAGACAAGAAATATAGAAATAATTGGCTTCTTGCATTCTTTTGTAAGACGTTCATTATAAACTTCACAGATTCCAACTGAAACAGGAACATTCTTTTCCTAATATATACCTATACATAATATTTCACATATCACATAAAATAACCATCGGTAATCCAATACAGAGAGAATCAGCGAGAAAGATGGCACAAGGATTCAGGAGCTTTCACTTTCCCCATGCGCGCATTCCTCCGCTACGCTAACGAACATGCTGAGCAGCCACTACTTCCATTGATTTCAGTGGCTGTAAGGAGAATAACAACTGCTGCAAGTAAGAGCCCACATATCTCAAGCTGAGCACCCTGAAAATGAATTATATGCACTTAGTGGCCATCTGCCAAATGTTTTAATTGAGTTGCTCAGCATCACACAGAAAGCCTGTGACAGAAACAGGGACAAAACTGGGTTTGCCAGAGCGTCTTTCTCTTGACTCAATCACAAAAGCATCCTCTCTCTTTTTGCAGTCCCTGATTTGTTCCAGTTTCTGCAGAAAATAAGTTCCTATAAACAACCATCCCGTGCACCAAAATAGACAGGAACACTAAATAAAAAATAGCATATGATAAATAAATTAAAAACTGTATCCTAATAAAAACAACTTAGTGCAAAAGCTCCATGGGCAATCGAAATTGGGCGTTCAGGACTTTCCAGGACTTGGCTTTGTAATCTGAATCATACACACATCTACTCCAATCTTGCCTCACGGTACATCAGAATTAATTGATTATTTAGGCTTCACTACGGCATAAAACATTAAGTTACTGAACATCCTCTTCAAATAAGCAGCAGAAGATTGCAGGAGCTGAAATGACTTATCAGAGCCACAAGCCTAGGTCTAGCTGATCCAGGCTATGACCAGTACTATTCATCCTGTCCTTTATTTCCTTCCTCTGGAGATTCCCCTCAAAGTTGGACCTCTAAGTCCACACACTGACTTTAGCTTGCTATGAGGATCCTTTCCTGCTTCATTTTTCTTTCTTCATTTCCACCAGCCCTACATTAGGATGACCAAAATAAATTATTTTGTTGGGCTGTCAAAATTTTATTGAGGAACACAAGTAAGAAGAGGAAAGGCAATATGTTTCAAAACCATTTGTCTTAGCTATCCCAAGCCGGAGGTCAACACCAACTAGAAAAAGCATTTCTTTGATTTTCATCTTTCTTCCCACAATTTTCAGTTCCTGCCACAACGCTCAAAATGCAGGTGGTTCTTAATAATTTCACACAACAGTATTTCCTTAAGAAGAGAGAATTAAGCAGTCTGTAATACATCAAGTATAGCGATAAAGATCACAATGATCTGACTGCAAACCAAACCACCTTGTTTTCAAACAGGTTTACATTTAGGATCAGCACAGTAAACATCGTTGAGTTCCCCACAAAGAGCTTAGCTGTGTTGCCAGGGATGCAACATCAATTGTAGCTATGCTCTAAGAATCACCGCAGTAGGAAAGACTTTTGAAAAGACCTTCCTGAAAATTGACATTCAACATCCAAGACTTCAGAAGAGAAGAAAAATAAAGTTATGTTCTGAGCTCCTGAGCCAACTGTATTATGATTTGAGATCTCACAGGACACATTCCTGACTTCCTCTCATGTTAAAGCCAATACCATCAAAGGTATCTATGAGTCTAAAGCAGTGTTATGGTACAAAATATATCTTTCACTAGTTACAGTTAATATCCTCTCAATCCCATAATGTGATGTCCCTACAATAAATTAGCAGTTGTAGCAATTTTTCTTTAGCTTCCTAAGGTTATCTGACAGCCCACTCTGGAATGAACTGGTAAGGTGGACTGAAAATGGAATTTAATTTAACAGACTCCAAATTTCTCACTGCATGATAGATTTAACTAGAAACTGCAAGATTATATTGACATAAGGATTATTAAGGATGTATTTAAAATAGTAGGACATAAACACATGGTTATCCAAGGAGCCTTTGTCAACCCAGGGTCAAATAATCACCAAAAGTGAGCATCTCTTTTTGCAACAATGATCTCTAAGTCCACAAAGAACATCCCATCAGTTTTTCTTATGTCCTACAAAATCAGCTACAGAATAAGAATTTCACCTAATGCATGCCTCTGCATTTTTAGGTAGTAGATGAAATTAATTCTGTAGTATTTTTTATACTGCAACTTATATGTCAGAAAAACAGGAGAAAATACTTCTTTCACTCCTACAATCTGAACTTTAAGTCAACTTATGTATTCTTCTTTATGTATTTATATATGTGTGGGTCATTTTTTGGAGACCAACCATAAACTTTCAGGAATCTAACAAAGCATAGAGTAAAATCATTACTCTAGGTCCTTTTAGCCATGGATTTTATGATTCACTGTTTAAAATATAATACTATAATTCAGCTAGAAAGGCCTTTCACATACTTATGACAAACATTCTCCCCTCAAAGAATTGCAATCTACCTATACAAAAGCTGACTAGATGTTATATCTACTCATAATCCTTGGGAAAAAAATATCCTGCTGGACATAGACAATCAACTCCTATTGCATATTGCTATGTGAATGTGCCATCTTTCCTTAGATAGATGCAAGGTGCCAAACCAAGCAGAAAAACAAAAGGGTTGCAAAAATTTCTTTTACAAAAAGTGGAAGATGTTGTTTTATACAGTTCAACCAACTAATCAAATCGTTGAGAGATCTGCCACTGAATTCAATTAGAACAGAACAATGCCTTTGGTTACATGAGTTTCTGTATACATAAATTTTATAAGCCGGTAGACTGACTCAGCAGAAACAAACAGATGATATCAGCAAAGGTAGTCTTCAAAGGTTAATGCTTAAAACGAGAATCAAAATAAGGTAGCACAAGAAAAAAAAAAAGAGCAACAGACATTTGCCCTCAGTCTCAGTTCCACCCACCTTTATGAGGAGCGGTGTCAAGTCACGTCTTTTTTCTCTTCTTACCAAATTATAGCCCTTCCAACAAGTAATTATGTAAAGGGAGAGCGAAACTGAGATTGGGTTAGTCACTTGCTTACAAGTAAACAGACAATAGTTACTGACTTAAGACATTACTATTATTTTAATTATTATTATAAGCACACTCTTATCAGATATCCATGTTCACCCAACTGTTAAGGGATTTTTTTTTGCAAAACTGGGATGGAAAAAATTCAACTTGCACCATTCCCTTAGTGTCGCGTGGCTTATAAAGCCACAGATGAGAAAGGTTTCCAGATCTACATTGCTCAAAATACATGCTCAGCATTCCACCAGACATTAATTTTAAAGCTATGTTTAAGTGCTGAGCTGCTCATGAAAGCTACCTTGTCTTCACTTTCAGGTGCTTCCTAAAATATTATCTCTTTCTATCTGAATGCTTCAACTAATCTGGAGCATAGTTGCTTTTGCTCACAGTAAGGAACCTGAAGACTCATTTACATTTAACAAAAGAATAAAAACCACAGAAGCTGTAAAATGTCTCAGTCTCAGCACACTAGGAGAGTTCTCATTCATATACAGGCAGCTTCCTATGTGGCATTCTCCATTCTAGCACTGCAAACCTGTGGTTGACCATCCTTTTGGTTCTTATGTGCTATTCCAGTTAATAATTTCTTATCTATAATAATATAATAAAAAAACCTTTGAAGTACATCTAAGTGGAAGAGCAGAAAAACAAATGAATTAAAACGCAAGCAAAGTTAATATGTCTTTCTAGGATGGGATTGCGGAGTGCATCTTTCCAGATGGAAGTGAGAAGAAAAAAATTACAGGTATAGTTCAGATTTTTACATCTTGTTCAGGGAACGGGCTCTGAACAAAGAAAAAGCTGGAAATCATCTGCATAACAGAAGTGGAAGAGACTTCTAGACTCTGATCAGGTGTCATTTCCATCTGATGAATAATGGAGCATCTAAACTACAGTGTTTGTAACAGAAAAATTATAATTATAGCATTCAGATTATTTTTATCTTCTTCAAAAAAACCTAAAAAATAAAATAGTTAATGTAAATGCATATGATCCACCTGAGAAACAGGATTCCTTTTATGTAGTACTCTTCTTCATACCTACTGAAAGCACGTTTCTGGGACCTTATAAACCTTAACAATTCCTACAAAGGAGATTGATACGGACAAAAAAACTCATTCTCTTTTTTGTTTTTCTATTTCAAAATGAGTTAATTAGGAGAGAGAAAGAACATCAAGCTGTTTGTTGTCTTCCAAAAGCATAGATGTAAAAGAACCTCTTTTTTAATTTCAATATCATTAAGAAACGCTTCATACAACAGAAAGATTACCTTCCTTCAGTCAGACCGAAGTTAAGACTATTAAAAATACTTTGGGAAGATAAAAGGATCTACACAATAAGCTATTTGTATGAATATCTTAGAACCGATTTAAAGCCTCAGTGAAAATGTTCAGAATCTTCAAAATCTAACAACTTTACACCTTCAGTGAGGTAAGGGATAAATGTCTGGTGTATTGAGAAAGGATACAAGCATGATATGATGCTGACAGAGGAAGGCTGAAGAACTAGATGAACTATATATTCTTTGAGGCCAGAGAATTGAACTGAGAAAGACCTACGTAGACAATTCTTCTACTGTGTGTATATTTAGCAATGGTGGAACTACTGAAAAAAAAGAATTTTTTTTTTCCTAATGTAATGGGAAGTTATTCAATTGGTTTTTCTGTATGTTCTAAAAACATGTAGCAGACCATAAAGAATACAGTATTTCAGATCTATTCCAATATATTTTCAGCAAACAGAGCAGACAACTGTCTTAAGCATCCTCTGAATACTACAAGAAAAACTGAGAGTCATCAAGATGTTTATCAAGTGTTAATATTTGCACTGAGACCTTTATAACAACAGATATCTATGTGAAGAAAAACATGTTGATCCACCCTCTCAGTAGGTTTGCAAGTGGAGAAAAGTGCAATTCTTCTGCCCCTTCCAGAACTACTTCTGAAATTGGATTCTTCTCTGTAGTGAGATGCCTTTCAAATGCCCCTCTATGCCAAAACAGACTTCTGCTCAATCAGAGGAGAAAACTACTTTCTCCCAGAAAAGTAAACAGATAGATCTTGTAAGGTACCCAACAGATTTTGTGAGACTCACCACAGAAGTGAACTCCAGAGCTTGGCCCTTCTTCCCCCTCCCCAACTCAGAATCCTTTCAACAGCCTCAGACTCACACCCAAGAGCTGTTTATCAAAAGCGTCCTGGCTGCTCTCTACTGTCAAGATGTACAGTGAGTGAGACAATTCTTTAAGATAAAACATGCTTACGAATTAAAACATCTTGGAAAAACAAACAGACAAACACAAGCCCATCAGTGGAAAGTACAAAGCAGAGCGTCCAACATCAGAAACTTCATTAGCCAGCAGGGATATTTGGGCTACTCAAATTTGCTATCCAAAATTTGAATAAGCTGTTGCTCAAGGGTCTTGACAATTTGTTGTTAAGTGAAGAATAACCAAGATTAAAAATATAAGTACTTATTTTAATCATTCCAGAATTTAAGTTCTGTAGACTCTAATCCCAAGGGAATGAGGACATGGACATGTGAGGCAAAAGCTACTTCCATATAAAAAGGTTTTACAGCTGAACAGTAATGGAAAAGAATAATCTACCTATGACATCATTGTTTCACCATTAGCAACCATGGATCAATGAAGAACATGCCAAAATTTCAGAAGAAAAAGAAAAAAAAGAGGAGGCTTTTTTTCCCCTGCCATAGGAAGGGATTTTTTTGCCTTCCAAAATACGGAATTTTTAAGTGGGACATGAATTCGCAGATCAAAGTGCAAAAATCACCAAGCTGTCACAGACACATGCAGGCATAAGACTACTAAAAATATACAAGCTTGCTTGAATATTAGCATGCTTCCATCCAGCAGCATGTTCACACAAGTTAAAATGACATAGCCCTTAATTCTTCCCATGATTTCCAGCTATTCTAGAGAGCCCTGTCCAGTGCACAGTGCAGCACTGCACACAGTGTGTTAGGAAACTTTCAGTGCAAATGAGTCCTAACTGCGATTTAAAATCTGTTGCAAAGCTTCTCCTTACTTTATCACAAGTTATGTCACAACCATGCTCAAATATTAGATATTTATTTGCAACCTTGGAAATCAAAGTTTTTCCCAGTGTAAATGAAATAGAATTCAAAACCGAATTGGGGACTTTTGCTTTGTTTTAACTCCAGTTAAAGGTTATAAAATATGCATTAGAATGGGCTGGCACAGATTAAGAGAACACAAAGCATTTATAATTTTATGTTTACCACTTTTCCCAAGAAGTCTAATTTATTTGCCCTAGGGAATTATACTTTCCATAATATTTAACATTCTAAATATGATGCGATTTCTATAAAGTAGGTCATACAAAACTTGTAAAGGAGTCTCAGAGGGTGGGGAGGAAGGTTAAGCAAGTCTATTGTTTGTTCTGTTTACCACACATGGTAAACTGACAATACTTAAACACTTTTTTTTTTTTTACTTTTTTTTTTTTTTTTTTTAATCTGAGTCTTTTCTTCTTGGACCAAGGAATTTTCTCCGTCACAGAGTAATAGAGCTTGAAAACTCCAGCATCAGCAGGGAAGGCAGGCACTCCTTAGCCAGCCACTGTGTGAGAGAGAAAATGCAATTAAGGCTCCCACCAGGGACAGAGAACTAAACAAAACCTGCGTCTTCACACAAGAGCCTTTTTCTTCAATGTGAAGTACAAGGCCTCAAATCTTGTTGGTGAGATGCTAGCATTTAGGACAACACACTTTCAGATTTTCTCACAGCGGATCAAAGTAAATAATGCAAGGGCAGCAAACAAAAGGGAAAACTCCAGCGCGCTTACATTAAAAAGAGATTACAGGGGGCTTACAAGTGATTGAAGGAATAGATGACATTTTCAGAAACATAAAACTAAGATCTTTAAGTACAGCTAGCGCAGCGATGTGAGTCTAGCTCACTGACGTTTTAGCAGGAGAGACATGCAAGCAAGTTGTGTGTTCAAATACACAACACCAAAAAATATGATAATTGCTATCTCATGTATTTAATGTGAATGCAACTATTCCTGATCTCACTGAAGTCAGGGGAAGTTTAACTACTGATCTCAAGAAAGAAAGCAGCATTCTGCCCTACTTTCAGTCTACACTTTTAATTTTTCTTCACCCCTGTCCTCATTTAAATAAACACATGTTGATGGCATGGGTAATTAGGACAGTTTCAAGACATACATGAAACAACCGTACAATTTTCAGTCCATCCACTCCCCGTGCACGCCAGCACGATCCTCTATTAATTCCATCTCCCATTTCCTTTGAGGACACCAATCACAGTAGTAGCCCTTCTTTACATCAGGTCAATAGTTAACAACTCTTATGTATCTCAAAATTAACATGTATTACCCATCTTCAAACCTTTGAGGCTTTCCCAGTCTTGATACAGAACTCAGGAAAGCGATGACAAGTACGTAGCATTGCTGGACAGTTTTTAAGTGGCTCTTTGTGACAAACGTCACCAAAGTCTTATTCATTTTTCTGGGACCCATATGTATTAAACAATTATGACCAAGAAAAAGAAAACTTGCATGTTGAGAAAAGAAAGGAAGATGAAGCTTCAATGAAAGTACTGAAGTGAATCAAACGCACTTCAAGTAACATAATAAAGAGCTTTGGAAAAAGGAAAGGTTTTGTTTTGGTGAGAAATCTTGAAGATGTTTGTTGGCCATAACACACGCAGCAATTCTTTGCTCAGCTCTGACTCCATTAGAAACGTGAAGCTGTGGCTAAACGCACTCAGTGAGAGTTGTGTGCCTGACATAATATTCATGATACCTATTTTCAGAAACTTTTATTTTACCCCATTAAGTTATCTGCCTGCACTCCCTTTCAGCTCAATGGACAGGCACCCCCAGATGATGATTTATCTCTACCAAGGGAGCCCAGACAGACAGCTTCCACTAGATGCTTAGGGCAGAATCCATGAGAATCCAAAGCATTTGGTCCGAGTTAGTCATCTAAGCTCCCTCTGCAGTCAACAAATAGAGAGGAGGAGAGGGAGGAGACAAACACCCCCAGAGAGCAATTCATCACAACTGTCTTACAACACCCTCTGAGAGTGCCTCTCTCCATTAAAGACAGAGTCCATGACCTCAGAGAATCCAGATGACTAGCTGAGACGAAATGACTAATTTCTAGATGACCAAAGTTGGTGAGACGAATCCCACGATCAGACTATTCTGGGTGATGCCAAGCAGAGTAACTCTCACAAGAATGGTATCGTCAGGGGCACTATCTGTATCTGCTGCCTGTTTTGCAGAAACTGTAAGATAACATTGTTTTGGACATTAAAATTAGATTCCATCTAGATGTCTCCCAATGTCACTGGAAAGCAAACCGTTGAATCAACTGATTCTTTCCTCTTCCCAGCCTCATCCTCAAAATGCCCCATTTTTTTCAGCTAGAGCCCTGGTACAGCACAATATGCCAAATTCCACTCTCTGTTTCCTACCAGACTCCCTCTTTTCTACTACTTGTAATCATTTGACGTTTTATCAAGTAAAGAGTACATCGTGTTTTTTAAAAATAGGTAATACCAAAGGAGGAGAAAAGAAAAAAAGTGCCAGACAATACTGTGCTCTGTATCAAATCTCTTTTGTTATCAAAGTAACAATAATAGTGCTATCTTATAACGATGATAAAGCAAATTACTGCAGTTGTTATTTTGGAAAAAAATATTTAAGTAAATGGATGTTTTATCTGCAAAAAGACTTGCAACATCTGTAGGACTTCATTTGGCTTCATGTGAAAGCCTTTTAAGACAGACAGTACTTCAGGACTGACCTTTTAATAGCTTATTGGCTTTCTATTTACATGAACATACACACAACTGAAACAAACCAGTTAGGACCTAAATCATGGCAAATCAGTTATCATTATGAAAGAAAACTGAATTACATAAAAAACATAAATTAATGCCTGTTTTATATGCATGCATACAAACTGCATACTTTCTGCAACTTTCTCAGAGAAAAACAGCGGCAACATGTCCTGAATAAAAAAATTATCCAGTAACCATTATACAGAAAAAGTATGCTTATTCTTAGCACACGACAGTGTCCCCTCCATCTCCACTGTTGAGCTATTGCTGCTGCTGAGCACTATTTCAAAAAACACTCAAATATTGATTTTAAACATTTCACTTCAGTTAGGTGAAAACCTACTAAGCAAAGTTAATTTTCAAGGAATTAGGCTGGTGCTGGAAAACACCAGTGAACTGCACTAATTTCTGTTTAATGGCAGTAATGAAACAAGATAAATATTGCATATGACTTATAACTTTGTTTTGAAAATCAAACAGTTCAGAAAATAATCAGTAGGCATTCAGTCAAGGACTATTTTATCATGTGTAAATACACTGAATTAAATTCAATCCCTATCACTTTATACATTCATTGACTTTTATGTCCTATGTATATTTTTATTCTCTTTCAAGAAGTCTGGATCTAATTTAGAAAGAAACTGAAAAACAAACTATGAAAACTAGCAAATATAAAAAGCCTATTACTGAACCACAGAGGATACTGTCAGGCTTCATTATTTAGATGAGCATGAGCATTATAAGTTATTCTATTGTGTGTTCTGTTTAAAATTAGAAATACATAAATTAAAATTCTCATTGAGATTAATTTCAGGAACTAAAATAGAATTTAAAATGTAGTCATACAGTGATGTCTGGAACTGCTGCATGTGGTGATACTTGATACGTACATTTGTATCACAAAGCAATTGAGATTGAGGATATGTTGTAAATGAGAGGAATAAAAATATTAATAATGATAAGATTTGAATTAATTTTCGGTAGCTAGGAGAATGCATTGTAATACAGCAAAGTTTTTTGTTCGTTATAAAAACAGACATTAGAATATATTATTAAATGACACTTTAACCCATTATTTGAGTTCTCCTTGACATACACTCATGCATGTATATGTGAGTGATTGCTTATGCAATAAGCCTGGGAAAAATGTAAATTGTATTTCCTCATAGCAAATTGCAACTGAATTAGACTACTGGGCAGACATAAACAATGCAATCAAATTCCCTGGCTTTTTATTGAGCTTCTATTTGACTTAGTATACATTTGAAAACAAAAAAATTGTGTTTCTCAGGGTCTGTGACATTGCAGGCCATGAGAGATTCAATGTCAGTGCCGGCATACAAATTTATTAGTCTATAAAATTTGACATTCTCTTATTTATTCACAGAAAGGACAAATAAGATATTTTTTCATACTTACCAGAAATATCTGGGAGTGTTTATATGCTGCTCCATCTGGAGGATGCAAATAGTCGAGGCTGCTTTACAATTCAGCAGGCAAAGGCCTGCTGAAGGATAACAAATGACTTCATGGTGAAACAGCTATTGAAATTCTTTCAGTACGTGATATTAAAAACAACTGAACAAACAGAGATAAGGGACAAATAGGATTTGAAACAGACCTTTTTTTTTTTTTTTTTTAACCAGTGTAAAAGAAAAACAAATGGAGCTCCTAGTTGAGGCTTCACCTTTTAGTCATTTCTGAAGGTAGTTTTATTTCATACTTCAGACCTCTCTTAGAATGGTAGGTGCTGACCAGATTTAGTGTCCCAGGTATGAAAATGATAACAGGACACTCTCTCTGTAATCCTGAAGATGGGACAGGAAGGAAGGATAACTTCATCATTCTATCAAAATTTCTTGCTTAAGACATTTTTTCCAAAGGGAAAAAAGAAATTGACTTACTCCCTATGGGCATGAGAGATTCAGCAAAGAAAATGTAGTAAACATTTATAAGCAATGAAAATTTAACTTTAAAAGCCAAAGTTGTCTCAATAGGAAGTTTGGTTGAATGACTGATACAGCAAAATAATTGATGAAGCGTGAAGATGAAGCACAATCATGTACTTCAAAGATGGAAAAGAAGGAAGCAAGAAAGAACACGTTTTTAGAAATTATGCTGTGATCTGATTATTTGGAATTTCCATTTCTCGTGGCATCATATTGTTATCCCCATTATACCATACACTGGCAAAAAAAAAAAACAGCAACCCCCACCTCAGAAACATGCAATCGTAAATTACTTATATCAGAAAAGACTTCTAGATGTCCTCTGGTCCAACCCCTATTGACAGCAGTGCTAGCTTACAATGGGCCAACTTAGAACAAACGGTAGCTGACACGTATATGCAGATGCATAGCAGTAGAAAATTCACCACAGCTTTTGGGCTATCGGTCTATCAGATGTAGATAGTCTATCAAACATAACCACAGTGAGCCCAGTAAATTCCAGAGGCTCCAAGAAACATCAGCAACCCAGGGCGCAGTCCGTTGTGTACCACCATGCGGCTTGCAGGAAGACCATGGACCAAATCACAGCCCTTTCTCTTGTAAGGAGTTGCCATCTCAGTAATGCTGCGTACACGCCCACCCCCCAAAAACAAAATCTTCACAGTCTGATCCTACATAACTATATTTTGTTTACATACTTCTATACTTGTCGATTACTACCACCTCTCTCTTCTCTTTCAGGACAAAAGGGAAAAACTAACAATCAAACCAATCTCGAGACAAATGTTCATTCACCAGTTTAAATCTGCTTCACACAAACGAGTGCAACCAAATTGGTTACAGTTAGAAATTCCGATGTTCCTTACCAAAGTTTTATTAAAAGCCTGCCCCACATAGCACATGCTCACAAGATCATCACTGATTGGGCTAGCGTTTCTAAAGAATATAGCTACACAATAGTGCAAGATAACTATTTTTACCTCAACTTTGCACCAAAATAGGAGCACGTTCAAGATTAGACAGCAATCTCAATGAGATGCAGGAATTCACGCTGACAAAGGAACAGTGGTTCCCGATATAAAACACAGACCGTTTTGTCACCTTCATACCAATACAGTTGCGTTCACGCCGCACAACAGAACAGAGGCTTTGCAAAATTATCCTGAAGTAACAAAACCGTCTGGGCTAAGACAAGCCTTGGTTATCACTATACTTCTCCTCCAGATACAGAAACAAACTCTTAACAGTACAAACAATACAGAACTACATTCCACTCAGTGGGTTGCACAGCTCTTCTTTAGTACATTTAAAGCAGGACAACTGACGTACAGAAAAGTTTGGTGTTCTGCCAGAACTGTGTTGAAACGTAAGACCCAATTTTTTAGTGTTTCTTTTCCTTAAAACTTCCTTTCCTTTAAAAAAGGGAGAGGGACAGACATCATCATTTGTAAAAAATGCTATAAAAAACTTCTGGCTTAGTATAAACAAACAAAATATCAGAACTAAAGATCTTCAGCAAAACACAAAGAACAAGTCCATTAGCTTACTCTCCTGGGTTCAAAAAGAAATATAAAAAGGAAAAAAAAAATTAGACTTACACTATCTCTGTATTTTCTTAACTTGATAGGATGTAAAATACTGTTCAGATTGGTTAATGTCAGATTTAAATCCACTTCTGTAAAGCAGCATTTGGCATTTCAATCAGAAATCCATCAGATGTTCCAGTTTAACAATCTTAAGGTTGCTACAATTCCCTCAAGAAAAGATATTTCATGTTCCCCAGAGCGCAGGTGTTCTGAGAAGTGTCTTGCTTAGTAAGGGGACATTCACGAAATGTTACAATTTCAACCTAATTAGAAAGAAATCTTATTAATTAGATAATCATCTAAAAGGATATTAGATTTTTTTAGATGGAGGGCAAAACATCGGCACAATAAGGACCCATCTTTTCCTGCCATTTTAAGCAACTGCTCTTTCGAACATCAGTTTACTTCTTAAATCACTGAGAGTTTAACAAGTTAATCACAGTGAAATAGGAAAGCTATCTGTTGAAACAACTCCCAATAGCAAAGCAATCCTCCCTAATTATTTTATGTGTTTGCACATATGTAAATAATATTTATAGACATATAATTTTATGCAGGCATGTATATCTGTATGCTTAAGTCCATGAAAATGTCATTTTGCAACTTCTCCAGAAAATGTCTGTAATTTTTAAAAATACTCCTTCTTTCCAGAATACAACAAAGATTTAACATACCACAGACTTCTTTTTCCAGCCAAGTGATACACTTTTACCAAAACTGCTTACTGAGCCCTGTTTTACTTTACTTAATGCAAAGCCTCTTCGTTAATTCTAAATGTTTCCATTTCAGATCTCTAAGGTATACAAGAAAAAGCACTGAACCCTTCCTTTTTGCCATCTGCTTCCAATAATTCTAATCAATGGACAGAATACACTATTCTACACATTCCAGCTTCAGTCCATAGAAATACCGTGTTTAAATGTTATTATATAAGAACAGTATCTACCTGTGAACTGGTTGGTGAACTCCTTGTTGTACTGGCCCAGTGCAACAGGGCGGTATGTTTATTATTCCTGTTGCTGGAACTTAGGAGATTCTAATTGCATTTCCCAAACAGAGCAACTAATTGAAAGTTCAAAAGCTAACTTATCTCATTTGGGGAACTTACATATTCCCTTTGACAAACCTGATTGCAAACCCATCTTCCCATTTATTTACCTTTTGTAAGTTAGCATAAAGTTTATCTTCCCTTTTCCACTTAAGAAAGGTGTCTGAACTTCCTCAGCACTTAAAGGGTCAAAATTTATCATTTCAGTTCATCTAATAAGTAATGTTTTTGCCGAACAAAACCAATTCCCAATAAATTCTCACTGTATTTGTGTGCTCTGATTTGATTTAGAGGCCTGTGGGGAGACACCATTTGGTAGCACAGGAACACAGAGGGGTAGGTGGTGCTGAGGAGAAGTAGAGCTCATGTGCCAGAAGTGTTATTGTGTCAGGTTGATTTATTGAGTGAGCTTCACTTCACCGAATGTTCCGAGATATTTATTTCCCTAAAGGCTCTGCAAAGATATGAACAGACCTGCATCCACAGATGTCATCATTGCTCATTTTACCGAGTCATGAAATTTTCTCAACTGCAATTTGTCCATCTAAAATTGCTGCAACAGAACAATGTCAATAGTAGCTTCCTACTCATACTACCTTCCTCTACTACACACCCTTGCCACATCCACCTCCAAACTTCACAGAATTTAAAGACACAGACCTTCTTCCATCTACATGTTAAACAGTTCCTCAAGCACTTCCTTTCCTTAATCCACTGGGTACTGGAAATAAAAAAAAAAAAGCAAATACAGGGAGTAATCAGATGCCAGAAGTGAGAAACTAGTACTGCATATGACTGAACAGATGAAATGAAAGAATACCAACAAGTGACAAGAAAAATGTCCTACTTGAACAAGTTAGAGCTAGAATCCCATTTCCTGGAATAGTCAACTCCTGTCATTTTCGCTGGACTTTTTGTTTTGCATTTTATTTTTCGACAGTAGCTGCTGCGAGAAGTAAGCAACCATCACTCTCATTCTACTCTTAATAGCAAAGAAGAAACAGATTACATTTGGTCCTGATTTGATTTTACAGCTGTGTGGAGAGGAAGAGAGACACGCAAATATACCTACGCTCCCACATGTTCAAAAAACTTTATCTTTCCTATAAATGATAACGAACTTACTGCACTTCAAAAGCTGGAAGTTATATAAAAAGCAAACATCATGTGCAGTGAAAACAAAATAGTTCGTTAATCAATTATAATAATTAAGATTTACAAAAAAAGACTTTCTGAAATATATGCAAAAAAAATTTCTGTATTTAACAAATGAGTTTTAACTTGTAAGTGTTCCTTTAAGGTTTCAGAAGGATAATATCCTTTTTCACAAAGATAAAGTTTCAGATGTTAGCTGGATTTAAATAATACAATATATAAACAGGCTATTACAAATAACATAAGCTCTTTTACGAACTTTATCCAAAATGCTTTTGCTGTGCTACAGAAGAAGATCTATTTAAATACACATGTAAAAGTGAGCACTTGTGGCCTATGTCAGAATACACTGGTTTATTTAAATATGTTAATATTTCTCATTATGCCATTAACAATAACCTTCATCCATTTGTGAAAAACATTTTGCCAAGCATGCACATAAAAAATTAGCAAGTGAAGCAAAATCACCTTAATTTGCTTTGGACCAGCAAATAACCAACTAATTTGCAGAAATCCCTGCCAAGCACTCATATTAAATGCTTCATGCTTATTTTATGACCTCTGCTGCTCCTCTCCTTCCCAGGCCCTGAATCATATGATCATTAACATATTGCAAGGTCTGAAACTTTATTTTTTACATTCTTTAATTAATGCCTGTTTATAGAAGGCCATAGGACTTCAGATCCAGTTAATGAAACTTCGCTCCCCCAGGCCCCTGGAGCCCAATAGAGAGCTTTCTCCTCTGTTGTTTTAGTAGCTTTTTTCCAACTGTTTGTTTATACACACTTAATTGATCTCTTTAGTCCCAGAAGCATTCCAGAGACACAACCTGTTCTGAGGCAAGCTAAAGTTTTTTTCCCCTTCTTTATAAAAGCCCTGATTGCCCAAGGTTATCAGTTTTAATTTGAAAGTTGAAGATTCAGCTTTATTTACACTGTCTAAAAGACAAAATTGATATGGGCCCTGAAGTGTTCATTTTTACATTCATACGCAGCAGAGTGGATTGCAAACACATACTGTATATAATTATTTTGATGTAGAACTAAGTAATTACTAAACACTGCTATGTCTTGTTTTATTGCATTTAAGAAACTCAGTCTTCATAACAAGTTGAAAATAAGAACAAATCAGCCTGCCAATGCATGAAATTTTCATGGCTCTTCAATTTACATTTTACATATTCCCTATGACAAGAATTTCTATTATGCTATTCTCTTTTTTCTGCTATAATTAAATTAAAAAAGTAATTGGCTGGTGCTGCACACTGCTGCAATGTCTTAATCACATAGACAAACAGTTTTACAATAGCTTACACCATTTGCCACATGGGGCAATGACATTATTGTACCAGGCTATAAACCAGGAGACAGATATCACATACCAGCTATCAACTACTGTGTTGAATCTCCTGGTGCCTGCTTGTGAAAACAGAAGAGAGAGGTACATTTAGTGTGTTGATTGGCAACTCGATGTCTGAAATCTTAATTAACTACAAGTGACCAAGACTAACAACATGATAAAAGCAAATGTTTGTGGTTAAAATGAGTGGCATTAGAAATACCTACTTTGATTTCAAGATGTGAAAATTCCTGGGTAGAGAAAATAACACAATATGCCACTTCTTAAAAAAAAAAAAGGAACTAAAAATAGTTTCAAGGGGTTATTTTTAAGTGAAAAAAAACACAACTAGCAGCCTTCGAGTAACTTTAACTCAGTATAATCAATCTTTTCAACAGAGGGATAAAGAAAAATGCCAGCATACAAGACACAGTTACTCTTAATTATAATTTCCTAATCACCTTGACTGATTTACACAATACTTCCTGTTTAGACAAAAAGTACCATGAGAAAATAAAAGACTTCCAAAACTACCCTTATATGAGGAATATTTTTAATAGAACCAGGCTTCTAACAATCACTACAGTATTCATCTTGAAAAGAAAAGAAATGCATTTAAGAACCTATCAAATCATTTGACTCAAAACTTGTGAGGCAATTTAGACAGAATTTCAATGTAGTCAAAAGCTGTTAAACTCGTGTCTTCCCTAAAACAGAAACTAGTCCTGTGAGTTCCCATGCTTTATTATTTTACTTTTACCACTTTCTTGAATACACATGTTAAAGACTCATCCCAGACTTTTTAACATCCCAGCTGTAAAGTCAACTGGGATCATGAACTGGACATCTCACCGTCTAAAGACCTCAACCAAACTGACCTGCTAGGAGAGCACCTAACACACACTAAACAGCTTAAATTTCTCGCAAGATTCACCATGACTGGCTTTTTTTTTTTTTTTTCCTTGTTTTTTCCCCAAAGCCACCTTTTGTGGAATGTTTCAGCAATCTGGAAATTTGTCTAGACAATGAGATGTAAAGGTTCAGGTCCTTCACTTGAGAAAGTTCAAACCCACAATCAAACTCATCTCTCAGGAATACACATCAGACAACAGATCAGTATTAAAAATCGCCGTTATCCAGACTGACCCATCCATGTCACACAAAATTATTTAACATTTTATGACCACAAATAATCTGTGACAGGAATTAGGGCACTCGCTAGTAGCCTATAGACCTACTCCTAAATTCTTTTTTAGGGTAAAACAAACATCTTCACATTACACATGGAACCTATGTTATGGGTGTTGGTCCACAAGACAAGCACATTTTTGTTGATAAGCCCTTTGCTAAAGTTAAATCTTTGATCTAAATCTTTAATCTTAACTAAAGTTAAATTTAAGTACTTGTGCATATAATGCATGCACATCAACACAGTTACATTTCTTGAGCTGGATTTTCTTCCACTTTGAGGGAGAAAAAGGATTTTGTACTATTTCCTGGTAAACTAAGGCATTAGAAAGCAACTTACTGTAGATACTCGTTTTAAAACCCAACTAACACCAAATCTCAGCTAGATGTATAGAGATGAGACCAAATCAGACCAGTAACTAGACTCTAATTGTGTGGAATGGGAAAGGTCTATTAGGGTGTCTCAAAAACCTGGTAATACAGGTCCTTAGCATATAGTAGACTCCAACACCAATGCTAACATTTCCATGGTTCCCTTCAAAAACTCAAGCTGATAAATGAAATCCATCTTGTTTTAAGAACAATTAAGCCACCATAGGGGGGTATTTAGTCCTCCTACTTAAAATCCCAGAGAATCTAATGCGGCTGACCTAAGAGAAGAAATGTGATGGAAGAACTCCAGGGAATTAGCCAAAAATCTCATAGCTCTAAGTGTAAACTCACTGAGCTGGAAACTGTCATGTATATACTTCCTACCTATAAATCTCTCTTATCATAACTGATTAAGGCAGAATAGGCATGATCCTGTTCCCACTGATGACAATGGCAAAACTCCAATTGACTCCTTCATTCCTGAATTTGGCAAAAGAAGAATTCATCAGCTCCCAATTACTGTACAGCACAAAGGACTTGGATGTATCCTAAGGTTTTTCTTACCTCAGCCAGAAGATATTTGCTCACTTTTACCTACTTGGATTTTTCCTTCTAAGCAGAACACAATGGACTAAAGTCATGCAGAGAACAAGGAAGTCCTAGGAAACTTAACGTGTAAAGAAATCATCTCTCGTAAGGTTTCTTAATACCTTTTGTGCTCCAAGTCCCAAAGTCTATTATTTCTATTATTTTGTATTACCTTCACTGTTTCTTCAAAAGAGCAACAGCCTGTCTCTATACCACCTAACAATACAGTCCCCATACCTGACTACTGCCTTCAAGTGCTACTGTAGTACAAAATATTAATGAAAAACAAATTATATTCCATCACTACTCTTGCAAAACACTCTACACCAGGAAAGGTGCAGTAAACTGCCTTGAAGACTTCAGTACAGGTCAAAACCAGGTAAGGACATTGATTCCATAGACTATTTCTCAGGATTTTACTAACTCAAATCATAAAAGATTAGAAAAATATAAAATTTATTAAAATGGAATTTTATAATTCTCAGTTTAACCCTTTATAAATGCTCAAGGGCAGCAACATCAGGTGCTTGTTACTCATGCCATCTCTTTCTCATGCCGTCTCTTAATTTTTTAAATAAGAAAATTCAGTGCCTTTGAAGGATCACAAAATGCATTTGAGATTGCTATCAGATGCTAAAACCAGAACAGATATCTGTAGCTCATGGACCAAATCCTGGCCTCACTGAAATCAGTAGAATTTTGCTTTCGAATTTGCCAGGGCAATTCCCTGCCAGATCTCCCTGAGACTCTCAATAATATGTCTAGTCCCTGAAAGAAGACATTTGGAAGGCCATCATTGCAACATGGGTTCCAGGTGTGACACTGTTCTTTAAAAATCTTAACAAAGATCTGCTCAAAGGAACTGGCAACCCAAAGTAACTGTACCCAGCCCACGCAGCACCAGGCAGTAATCTCTATCTATACTGGCTTTGCTCACATCTGACCTTCCAAGGTAATGGAAGAAAGTTTAACATCATAGACTTCTCCTCCGGGTATATGAGGTTGCATATAGTAAGTTTTTACAAAATCTTCCCTTTTGCCATGATTGTCACGTTTATTATTTTTTTTATTCTTTGACTGTTGGAACCTGTTTAAACACATGTATAGCTTGGTTAGCATCCATAAATGCAAATAACTGATATAAAAAGCAATGTATTTTTGTGGTCTTCTGTTAAAAAAAAAAAAAAGAAATTGAGGTTAGCCCTAAAATAAGTCTATTCTGCAATGCAAAGAAAGGTAAGTTAGCTCTTCCCTTTCCCTCAGACTTTGCAATTTATTCCATGACAAGAAAATTTACCTCATAAAACACGTTTTTAATATCACAGTTCCCACTGGCTCATATGGGAACTGTGGTACTTCTCACAGCCAAGAACTCAGCTCTGGGATAACCAGCTTGTAGGTGCACGAAACACTCTCATACTTCTGTACAAAGAAGCAAGATGAGTTTCCAGTACTTCCCATCATCATGCAGCAATCCTTGCTGCAGATGTTCAGCAAAATAATAAAACTATAAGAACGTTGACATAAAGCGTGTCAGAGTATGAAACTCATATTGCCAGCAGCAGGGCAGAGTCTTCAGCCTTTGCTGAAGCAGAAATACAAATCGGTTATCGTGGTTGACTCAAACTGAAAACTCTGGTTCACCCCCAGAAGAGCTACAGTTCAGTACCCACCAAGCCACGGATTTATGAAGAAGAGCTCAGAGACTGACAAGCAATTTTGTTACAAAAGCATCCCTCCGACGTTGGCGTCACAGGAATGTTTAGAACCCAAGTAAAATATTTAGTCATATTTTACACCTCGCCCAAAAGGAACAGCTTCTCATTAGCCTCTTCAATCAAACCAACCTTCAGTCAGGAAAAAGGCAGAAAGTTTTACAGTGTCATTATTTATTTGGTAAAAATTTATCTCTAAAGCACAAAAAAATTTATAACTCTAGGCAACAGACTTCACAGCTGAGAAAAGTTTGTGATGCCTTTATAAAAAGAGAAAATCAAAGCAGCTCTAACACATTTTCTGGCCTAGCTTTTAACAATATTTCTACTTATGAATAGATACTCAATAAGAGAGCATTTACAGTGAGAAAAATTGTACTTCTCCACCCATCAATTTAAAGCTTGAAAATAGAATTCTTTGCCTTTTTTCAGCACTCCACCCTTTAGGGCAAAGAGTGGTAATGAACACCTACTAGTCACACAGAATTATAGTGCTCTTTATTTCACCCAGGGCTGAAAAAATTTCCAAAGGTTTGGAATCCTGAAACCTGTAAACAAAATCTGTGGAGCAGATAAAATTTTAAATGGCACAATGCAATTAAAGCTGAATTCAATTTGAGCGCACCCTGTCCATCTGTCAGAGGGAAACAAAAGCCGAGGAGCTCCATTATTGCTGAATCCCTGCTCTTGTTAATTTGCTTGCTGAGAGATTTCAATTTCTAGGAAGTGCACAAATTAGTGTTCAGTCAGGGCTAGATCCTCAGTAAGTATAAGCAGATGGTGGAAATCAGCCCTAATCAAGTAGCCAAAGCCTTTTTTTCTGTCTGATTAAAGCATTTTAATCCTTTCATATTGTCTGTGTTTTTTAGTAAATATCTACCATCATTTTTTTTTCCCCTCCCCATTTGCTATCATTCTTATTCCAAAAGAAATTGAAATTCAGTTTTTAATTCATTTACTTATTTTTACAAGAATGTACTTTTGACCATACTAGTATACTTTGGGCCAGGCAATGTGGCCAATTAGATTATCCCATTTATTCAGTTCACTGAACTTTCTTTTTTTTTTTTTTTCTTTTTTTAAATTGCAACAAAATAGTTAATATACGGTCAGCTAAAGCAACATATACTGTTTGTCTTGCTAGTTTCTGATTATCTGCTGGAAAACTCCTCCAAACACTGAATTCATTATGATTAAGCAGAAAAAAAAAAAAAAAAACCAAAACAAACCAAACACATAGTAACTGCACAAAATGATGATACTATATTTTGTGCACATTTTCTACTTCTGTGGAGGAAAAGACGATGATGATTTTTATATTAGTACAAGCCACACAGATGTCCGTTGCAGGAGGAAAGCATGTTTATACCACAAAAGAAGGCCCTAATAACTCATAGATGCCACAGGCATTTGTGAATAATGAGAGCTAAGATTAACACAGAAACATTACAAATATTATTGTGAATAGAATACAATACGTAATTAACTCTTCACATTTTAATGAAAAATAGCAGAATTTGTTATTTCAAAGGTTACTTATTGTTGAATTTGCAGCTAATGGCAAGCATAAGAGGGAACTGCCTAACTGAACATATATTTACAGAACCAAGATAAGAATACCAAACAAAACAGCAGTAAATTTAATTTGCATAAAATATACACGGTGAAACTTTTGACTGCAATTTATATTGCTTTATCTTTTGGAAAAGTATATAAACAGATTTTTTGAAAAGCCAGTATCTTCAGACCAAAGTCTGTTTAACATTATTATATATGTTACACTTTCATGTGTGTATTATACAAAACAGCTGAAAAATATAAACTTTGATAGCTGGATCTACACAGAAGTGTGTAAAACAATAACCTTAGGGACACATTTTTCAAAAACAGTACACAGGATTTAGCCACACATTTACCATTAAAATTAATGGGAGTTATTTAGCTATAAATCCTGAAGAAAAGACTTTGAAAATGTACCCCTTAAAGTCAACACCATCAACATAATGCACGAGGGTTGAGGAAAATTGAATTTTGAACAATGAAGAACTTGAATATAAACCATGTGTAGTATTTTCACTGAATGATATTTTGGTATCCTGTAAAGCAACTTTATTGCCTAACTGCCATATTAAAAAACCCACACCTAATATTTTCAGAAATGCAATAAATAAGAACAGATGATTACTTCCATTTATCAGAGGTTAAAGTCACAACAATAATGAAAAATAATTCCTTGCTAAGTATCTGAAATGCTTTATCCAAGGAACATTTTTAAATCTTCTGAACGTGCTTCTAAAAATTTAGGGGTGTTAGTACCGAGTTTTTTTCAATACAGAAATCCTGCATATGAACATGCCTACTGTATGCCGATTCCTGATTTAATACACTTGCATTTTTCATGTTTTCCCCTACTTTTCCTATTAAAGATCGTTTATTTCTTCCGATACCCTCAAGCAGAGTCCCCTTCCAGTCTCCTAAGCAAGCATTAACACTTACATAAGTGTAACACTTGTAAAGCAGGTTTTCTTTTAGTGAGGGAAAGAAGGCACCGGTTCATCACTGAACTAATCCCATGGAGAGACTTGATCTATTTCTATTCCCCTTCCAACCCTGCTCTCCCAAACACCCTCTTCCTTCTCCCATGCTTTGGCTGGAGAAGGAAGCAAACCAAAGCACATTCTATTAAAAGCTATTTTTCAGCAGTAAAAGTAAGATGGAAGGTTGGGCTTAGTTTAAGACTACGCCAAAAGCTGACCCATCATTTCGGATTACATTTTGTGAAACAAACACTGAAGTCAAGGACAACGTCAGCTTTCACGTAAAAAGGGTTCAAATCCCACTTCTACTTTCACCAAGAAATAAAATGGAATTTAATCCCATGCCCATTCACTCCTCAATTTACTTCTGGAATGGAGAGGCAGTCTCAGTGTCAGGACGACTACTAAATATTACGCAAAAATTACCAACTCGTTTCCCACGGGCCACTGAATACCTGTAACGGAGAAGAGACACCCAACTCTGCAAGACCAGAGCTGCCTCATCCTGGTAGGATTTTCATGCTTTTATGCGATGCTTATTGCTTAAGGACAATACTAATGAGAGAAATGATATGCCAAATCATCATTCCAAGCATGTAAGCTAAGTTCGGGATGATTACCAACTTCCTAAAAATAGCAAGCTCCTATCTGGAACACAACATGGAAAGCAGCATCGTCTGTTGCTGCAGTAGGATACATTTAAACATTAAGATAAGAGTAACCTAGATGAATGAGAAGTGAACTCTATACGCATTCACCTTGTTTTCCGCACTCAAGTCACCTTCTCGGATCCAACCAGAATAAAATTTGTATATATTTAGAATCGAACACACAACGTTCGCAAATACTGCTAATATAAAACATAAGGTTTCCCTAATTTATGAAACCAAAGGAACATTTTTACTCTAAAAATCTAAATCCTGTTTTTTTCAGGTCACACTTTGAATTCCTCAAATCCCCTACTGTTTTATACATGATTTCCTTCTTGATTTGTAGTAATCACTTAAAAATTTGAATATGGTTTAATTCTTATAACATGAAACATGGTCATGCATATTGCAAACATATGCACCAACACATCTGTGTTCAGCCCTTTGATTGCTAGAGTACTAGCATTTTTTTGAGAATAAAAGAACTGATGCCTTAAATTCATATACTATTCAGACAAAAATAATTTGATACTGTATTTTAAGTATACATAGACAACACTACACTGTACTATGTAATACTATGCAATTTAAAGTATAAACTTTTGAGAACATCTGCAACATCTGATTTATTTATTTTTTTATAATGTAAATTAGTCTTGATGGCTTGAAGGTTCTTTATTAACCTTTTTATTACTATTATTGCAGCTGTGACCATGAAGTATATATATTCGGTAGAAGACTTGAAATGGGAACATGAAGAAGTTGTCTGCAAACTGTAAAATAGGTTTACATATAGTTTAAGAGTCACAGCATGCTTATCATGTTGATCAATATTATCTCATTTGCATATACTCCATATGGCAGCATTCATCTGTTGTCTTTTGCTTATACTTAGACCAAGGACTCCTTGGGGCAGGGACTGACTGTCTGAACTGAGTAGTACAATGGTCCACAGTGAGGACTTCTAGAAACAACAGTGATGCGAATAGGACAGAAATACAGGAAAATAAAAATAAAAGCTTTTTGCAGCTAGCAAAGGGTTTAATACTACTTTAAACAACAAACAAACAAAAAACCTAAACAAAAAAAACACAGAAACTAGAGTTTAAAATCCAGATTACAAACCAAACAATTTTTTGATTAGTGATAAAATTGTCACAGGTTTGGCTAACACTTCTAATAGAACTTCTGAAATCAAGGTTGGAGAAGTTCCAAAAAGACACAATAAAGCACATATAAATCAAGGGACATCCAGTAGCCTGTGTTATCACAAGCAGATAACCATACATGAACTTACTTAATGTAATTCTACAAACAATTTGAGGAGGTACCTTATTTTTTTGCACACTTGTAGTTAACAAACAGTTAACAAAATTTAAAACCAAACAGTTAATGCTGTACTCATTCCTTTGTCTTCTCATTACACATCATTTACAAAACTCTGCAGTATGAACTCTACCTTATCTACCTCAAGATTCCTTGATCATATAACCATATCTCTTAAATGTCATTTATTTGCTTTATAAATATGAAAATACCCTTAAGGTCCATTGGGTGTTTTGTACAAATTTGGCTTTTAGACTTCTAATAAAATGAATGCCGTTGACATAACTTTACACAATGGAAAATTTATTAAATAAACTCTTCAAGGTCTTTTTAGTCATGGTTTTCAAGAAAACTGATTCCTCAGAGGAGATTGACAGGAAAACTCTTTGTAGCATCTTAGCATGTTCTCTGCAATACAGCAGAAAAAAATCATTAGCTATTCAAAGTAAAACTTTCAGCAAATGTGCCTAAGACATATTGACCTTCTTATAGTCAGGAAATGCATCTTGCATCTTTATGTGCTTTTAAATATAATTTGTCTAAACTGTCTAAAGTAAATCAAAAAACTATCACTCAATCCTCTCAGTAGAAAGGGTAAATTTTAATTGCAGAACTTAAAACCTCACAATTAAAAGCTGTGTTGCTACTTAAAGCTAGCACAAACGCAAGAATGAGAGTTCATGCATACAAATCAGCTTTTCTACCACATCCAGAAGGGTTCTGCAGAATAGCCTGATGAATACAGTCTGTACCTTCTAAATTTAGTTAGAAGGAAAAAGAAGTGGAATATTAGCCATGTTTTAACAAAACATAAATTCTTTCCTAGTCACTTTGATTTGTGAATGAGTTTGTGATAATCCATGTTTGATTAGTGCGAAAACTAAAATGACGTTGATAATTCAAAGGTAAGTATGCAAATAAAAAACATGATGAAAAATAAATGCAACCAGAAACTGGAGAGGGTTTTTTTTGTTGGTTTTTTTTTTTTTTTTTCTTCCTGGAGCAAGGCATTTTGTGCAAAACCTTTCGTTAAGCAAGTTCAGAATTTATTATTTTCTAATTTAAAGAAAAAAACACTTATGGCATAGTATTTCGTACGTCTAGTCAAACCAACAGATAGATGGAAGAAAATATTCACGAATACCAACTATGTACAAAAGGAAAAAATAAGAGTGCAATTAAAAGAAAAAATGACATACTTCTCAACACTATGTTCACAATTTTATGCCAGATTCTCAGCTGTTTTACCTTAAAAGGGCTCCTTTTAGTCAACAGGTCCATGTCAATGTATGCCAGATGAAATTCTAGCCTTTTGTCTGCAAAATCCATCTTATAACCCCTCCTAGAGAATCCAGTAGATACTTTACACAGCTACATCAGCAGTTGTGTTTCACCCAATTACCCTTATCCACCATCTAGAGGTGGATATGCTAGGAGGATTTCATCTATGCTAACCAGTCAATCAGGAGTCACTTCATTTCCTCGGCAAGTGTGAAGAAGAGAAGATAGAAATGGTGCACAGTGAATAAACACCCTGGCATGCCCTTGCAATAATCTTCTTCGGGAAGAGGCTTAGGGATTAAGGCAAACCTTCCCAGTGGACCCTAAACCATCTCCAGATTCCCTATAAAGGCGACAGCAGATTTCATCATTTTTGTATCAAAATAACTAAGCTACCATTTTCTGAACAGCATCAACCTGATCGGAGTCACACCTCACAATTTTGAACAAATAAGTGTGCATTCCTCTGTTAGGAGGGCCACGAAGATGACCAGAGGGCTGGAGCATCTCCTGTCACTACAGGCTGAGAGAGTTGGGGTTGTTCAGCCTGGAGAAGAGACCTTATAGCAGCTTTCCAGTATCTGAAGGGCACCAACAAGAAAACGGGAGAGGGACTTTTTACACGGGCATGTAGTGATAGGACGAGGGGGAATGGCTTCAAACTGGAAGAAGGTACATTCAGATTAGATATCAGGAAGAAATTTTTCACTATGACGGTGGTGAGACACTGGAACAGGTTTCCCAGGGACGTTGTGAAGGCCCCATCCCTGGAAGTGTTTAAGGCCAGGTTGGATGGGGCTTTGAGCAACCTGGTCTAGTGGGAGGTGTCCCTGCCCATGGTGGGGTGTTGGAATTAGATGATCTTTAAGGTTCCTTCCAACTCTAACCATTCTATGATATTATCACAAGACCAAAAACTTTTGGATTTTATATTGCCCACAGCTGGGTGAAGGTACTGGGCAAATTTTTCATCAACTACAAAGATAATTCTTTGAAATTCAGTACTAAAATCCCCATTCACAAACTTGGGTTCTATTAATGGTGGCCCAACTAACAACAGCATGAGAAAGTCCTTTCCCCTGATTTACAGGACGGAGAACTGTACCTGAGATAACGGTGGCAAATTGAAAAAGGTACTAGAGTTGTTGCACGCAGTTTATCTATTACGCCTCCCCTGGCTCAGCACTGGGTAAAGGATATCATTTAATATTTTTTTCTCTTGGCATAGGGAGGAGAGGCATCTCTGCCTGAGATGATGGAGCAGAAGAGAGGCTTTGGAGGGGGTGAAGAACGTTAATTGCAAAATTATATATTAATTTTCTGGTGTCAAGTAAACACTGCACCAGAAGTGTCCCTGGGAAAAGGAAGTTTCAAAGGTTTCAAAAGCATCCCTGGGAAGAAGAGGTTTCAAAGACTATCTTATTATCCAGGAATAAGCACCAGCATCTTTGTTAGTGCCAGGTCTGCCTTGAAAATCATGACTTTGTCTTGGCAGAAGCTTTGGGGCCTATGTGCTGTGCAAAAAAAAAAAAAAAAAAAAAGCTATGTTAGCTAACGTGAATTAGACAACTCAAGTTTAAGTAGTATTCAAGATCTAAAAGGCAGTCTGAGATTGAAACCTAGCTTCTACTCTTAGTTAAAACTGCCAAAATTCAAGCCAGTTCTTTGTCCTCACTATTTTAAATCAAGTCAGTTAATCTAAAAAGCAACTTCTTCGTAATAATAGTAATACATCTAGATTCCCACCTGCTTCTCCTTAATTGACATTTCCCAATGTCTGGCCTCCTGAATTCTGCTTGATGGAGCCTCTTGGCCTCAACTTACTTGGAACCAAGAAACAGCAAACCAGTAATGAAGTCATTAGCGTTAGGGACATCAGTATATATGCCCAATCCTGCTTAGTATCAGCAGGGTGACTGGCATTTGGTCAACGCTCGTGTCAAGGGACCTGAACCTGATGTAACTGTACCCACTAAAGGAAACATTCCCCAAAGAGGACATTTCTCTTCTGGGTAGGTCTCCTCTGCGTCAGAGGTAACATGAACCAGCTCTTCTAGAAAGTACAGTAATCTAGGAAAGTGCACATCTCATCTTTCATGTCTGCTGGAGGGATTTTCATACTACATATTTATCAAGCAGGGACCTGACTTACTCCAAGAAGGATTAATTATGTTCATTGGCCAATGGGATACATCTTGGGCAAGTCCAGGAAGATTTTTTTGTATAATCCGCCACAATTTTAAGGCTTAACATAGAGGCAGGTCACAAAGAGTTCCTCTGCCTTTTTTTTTTTTTTTTTTTAAAGGGGAAAATAATTCAAAGGAAGGTGAATATTTATATTTTTTTCACTGAACAGTTTGAAAACAATAGTGTTTGGAGTTCTGGAGTTTGGATAATTTCTGGATCCCATTTGTAAAAGTGGAAATCAAAAGAAAAGCAGCTGTTGGGGAGCCAAAGTCATTCCCCCTTTTACGTCCTTTTATGTCCTTTGATTTAGCCAGTGCTGAATATTTCCTCTGGAAGGAACAGCCTATCGCCATGCCTTACCTAGATCAACACTTGAACAGACACTTTGTGAGAGATGAGGTCTGGGGGACAAATGGGCAAATACACAGGTCTCACTTCTATAAGAAACCAGGCTACAAATACACATAACATACATGGCCTAAAGGGTTTAAAAAGAGATTAAGAAGTACCAACCGAAAAGCACCTAGGAATAAGCTTTCTGAACAGTATCAAACTTCACCATAAATAAAGCAAGAAACAAAGGAAAAGTTCACATCTTCTCTATTTTAGCATCACTAAAGGATACATAAATGCATTCTTTGTTCCTTTAAGAAACAAAAAAAACAAAAAAAAAAACAAAAAAAAAAACTGGTTTCATTCAACCACTTTTTTTTTTACAAAACTCAATCTTAATTTTTCCTTTCACTGTGACAGGAAGTTTCAAACACCTACTGTCAAATCTAGTCTAAAAATCTAATAACTTATTTAAAGTATGTGAAATAACTAACCACCAGAAATGGTAAGTTTGTGAACTAAATGACTACACATATAAAGGAATGAAAAACAGGGAAACATTTCTGACAAAATTAATCACCCACAGAAAGAGGTGCTCAGCATCCCTGTATAAAAAAAATAATCAGTGCACATTCTCAGCTGGTGCAAACTATAATAGGTCCACAGATTGCACTGAAGTTATGTTAAATGATACCAGCTACCAAACTGTCCCCAAGCATTATAGCCATGCTCCAGTAAATACTGAGCTAAAATGCATTCTGAAATGCAGCTTCTCATTTAGACGAGCCTGATCAAGGAGGATCACCTTATAAGATACGACTGCCACGCTGCTCCTGATAAAAGGCAGTCAGTCAGTAAGGAAACCGTTCCGCTAACGTTGCGATAGCGTTTCGCAGAGGTTGAACCAGCAGCACATGGAACAGCCTCCATGTAGGAACAGCAGCAGAGCAAAGGAGAGCGGATACTCAAACTGCTTTCTTCAACCATTCTAAACAAAACCTGGACTGCACTCTAGTAATCTGAATATGAGTAAAATAGCACTATTTTTTCCCTGTACAGCCAAAATGCTAGATTTTCTATTTAATTCACAAAAAAAATTCATTTATGTTTAAGCACTGCATTATTTTAGTACTCATTGTATTCATGCTGCTAGAGCCTGAAACATCTTTCTGTTTAACACAATAAAGAAACTGTTCCTTACTAATAAACCTGTATAAAAATATAGTCTCTGCCAAGGCCAGCTGAGTTTGCCAAGTACATACCAGGGGCACAATTTAAAGCCATCTTAAGAAGTACTAATTTACACAGTCTTTTTTTTTTCTAAAATTTCAAAGTTTTATAGAAAAGGAAACAACTTTAAAGAATAAACAAAGAATACAACAGTTGTTATTTGAATGAGAATGTGGCAATGAGCTATCTTCCCCACTTTAAATTAAAGGAAACCTCTAAGTATGTCAAGCATGAAGGAATTAATAAAAAAGGAAGCAAGTCCAACTAAACACTTTAATTTTTCTTTAGTAAAATTCTTTTAGAAAGACAATTTAAAGAATGTTTTGCTCCTAATGTTCCACCCTTCTCTGAATTCATTGCTCACTCAGTAAGGAAAAATGCTCTATCATTCTCCATTATTTATGCTTTTACATATCCTTAAATCATCAGAATACTAATATACTGTTCCTTATGCAGTTTTAATAACTTTATTTTGCAAGATAAAAAAGGAGAAAATCGGCTCCTAACTTTAGGACCACTGAATGGCTTTACATACATACTGTCCTCCACTTGGAAGCAGCACCAACACAAAATACTGGTCCAAAAGAGGACAATGAGAATTTTGCTGTTGCCTTTAACATCACCAGGATATCACATTTTTTTCATGCCAAAAAGGTGATAAGAGCTTTTAATTCCTCCATGCAGAAAGTTCAGTGCTCCCCACTCAATGTCTCCATCATGCAACACCACCAACAGTGGTGGATGAAGAATCTTTTCAGAGCATCACAAATAGAGGCATAAGCACCAATAAATGTATCCTTTTTGCTTCTCCTTTCTCATTTATTCAAGCATTCCATACGTATTATTAATTACACTGCCTTTCCATAACAATTAAAATATAAAAATAAAGTCAACTCTGTGCTATCACTGGAATATTTGCTGCTTCCTCAAGTGCTTGCCATCTTTCCTTCTAGCACCATATCTGGAATTTCACCACAGACCATGAAATCAGGTATCTCATTTTTTGTTAAAATAAGTCTAAATAAAACAAGAAGTCTGAGAAGCTCTAGTCCACGTTATCTATGAATACTAAAGGTCAAAAACAAAATAAACAAAAAAAAAACCACAAACAAAAAAAAAACCCATCAAACAGAAGCAAGATAAAGACTGAAATCCAAAATTATTCTTACAATTTTTAGGCAAAGTCTGAAATTTTAGAGTGACAAATCTGTGTGTAATTTTTCCATTGCATGAAAATGGCGTATTGATAGAAAAACAAGTGCTATTACACAAGTATGACACACAACATGAAAAGTACCATTAGCTAGCACACTTCCAGAAGCAAGTGCCAGAGACACACACGCATTAAGACACGCGTGTGAGGACTACCAGGATGGTAGACTAGAGCGTACATAACTTACGGAACTGAGCAAAGCCTTGTGTCTAGCTTCTGCTACTATGTCAGCATCAGTCTAAGAAAAGGTGGCAGGCTCTGAAAGAAATTGAATCCAGTCCACTTCTTGTGGCGTGGGTGATAGATTCAGCTTCTGAAGACTGATAAATTAAGCGACTCAATAAATAAGAAGTTCCTTAGTATTTCCACCTTTAGTCATAAACACAAACTCTGAAAGTGCAACCAGTACAATTTAAATTAATTTAGAAAACAACATTCAGAAGTTTGTGGAAGTGCCTGAAAAATGTCAAAACATCCAAACACTCTGAATCAGTATTTTTTATATTACTTCTTTTATAACCCACTTTCATCACCCATTATAAAATACACACACAAATTCCTTTCTGGATATAAGAATAGTTGCATAATATTTATTGCTGCTCATTAGCATGCTAAGTTTGTTGATAGATTGCCTTCATATCATATGGGGGGGAAGAGGAAATTGGAACCAAAACCAAAAAGCAGTTTAATTATTTTAATTAATTCCAGCTTTCAAAATAATGCAGAATGCTATTGAATATTTAACAAGCTATACAAGCCAAAATACATTTATGCTGCATAGTACAAAATGGAACGCAGTGGAAAGGTACTCTTTTAGGCTCTCTGGTAAGTCACATTGGAAGATACCGCAATCTAGATCGTAAGTGCGCTTTGTGTAAATGTAAATAGGTGTTTTTGATGGTATATGTTAATGCAAGCTATAGATTACAAATAATATTAAAAGAAAAGCACATTTGTAAAACTGATTGCTAACCCAATGAAGACAAACTAAGATAAATGCAATCACGAAGCACTCTTGCTATGGAATTAGGGGTCTTGGGCTCCCTATATACATTCACTCCATTTTAACATATTGGACCAACTCACTAAACTAATTAGTTAAAAGTAAAAGTGCAACCTGAGGAACCTTCATAAGAAATGTAAACTAAACGGGTGGGGAGGTCTATAGGTGTCAATCAATAACAAAATGCAAACTGTCAAGCTTGCTTTGCTAACAAACTGTCACATCAACAATATGCAGTTAATGACTACAAATTAACTGTATACCAGATGCTTGACACCTTGTTATGACACTTAGCAAGCTAGTTGACATTTGGGGGATCAAAGCTTCTTTAATTACACTTTGTATAACATGTGCAACCTTTATGCTAATGTCCACGTATTCCTTAGAGCAAGACTGTTCACGTGAAAGAGACTGGGTTTTTTGGACTTTGAAACATTCCTGTAAATCTGGATTTCAACTGAAACAAAACTGCTGAAAGGCTTCACATCATTATTCAGTATTATCACCTTAGCTAAAATAACTCTTTAACTTGACGTACTATACCATATTCACTCACTTATAGACACCCTCTGCATGAAATAATGCATTTTCAAACAGTGTTAACAGTATCTATAAAAGAAAGAAGCACTAGACACACTGCATTTAAAAGCATCTCTGTGTTCAAACTGACGTCTAGAATCAATGCTACACATTGATATGTCTTTCCTAAACCAAATTAACTTCCAGATCACACAACCAAATGTAGGACATAGCATTAACAACATTTTTATTTAGCCAGCACTTATTATATAGTTTGTCGTACCTTGGAACACATACCCTGGAAAGGGTATAAACTAAAAGCAGCCCCAGGTTTGCAAATCCTTTTTATTATGAGCAAATCCATTGGCTCACTGTGTTGTTATAAAGGTGTGTTTTCAAAAATTTTAGCTCTCTGGTTTACTCCTTAAAATGGAGGTCCCCACATTACACAGGAATTATATGCAAGTTTATGACTGTATTATTTCACAGGGGTTTGTAGAAAAAAAATAACATAATCCTAAAGAATTCTCTTAGCAAGGGAAAAAAAGCCTTTAAAGCAAAACATAACATCAAAAGTAGTTCTGCCTTTCTACTTTGGGCAAAAGTAATTCTTGGAAGAAATACTATAAAGGCATAAATTCAAATGACTTTTTTCCATCCTAGACACCTGACTCAGATTCTTAAATCCATTTTTATTTGGATTGCATTAACATCCTTTAACACCACTCACCAATTCAGTTTTTACCATACAGCAGTTATTACATCAGATGTTAATTCTGTTGAATGTTAACTGCTATGATTACCATAGTGCATCAGTGGAGATGAACTCTGTGGAGAGTTCCTTGATATCTTTGGGAAAAGCTTTCAAATTGCATGAAGCACTGAAGTTGAGTTTTCACGTCTCAGCTGCCTGCCAGTTATTTTATTCTTCTTGTTCTATGTGAGCTAATAACTTAGTTTTCTATAAAGCCACAGCTCTGTGCAATTTCTATCCCAGCTATGTAACTCCTATGTAAGCCAAATCCTTTACATCATTCTTTGAAGCATGCTTGCATGATAAATTGTATTGATCAGATTCATCTGACCTAACATAGAGGTCTAAAGCCTAAGCATCATAAAGCAAATCATGCCTTACCCTCGACAGAGAGGAAGAGGAACTTTTCAGGCATAATTCATCTGATCTGTTTTAGACATTCACATCAGGAGCAGATGAGAAGTGCTCTGGAAGTATTTATTCCTTTTTTACATACCTCAGCTGCAGAGGAAGCCCTTCCTCAGGGCTTCCAGTAGGATCTACCAAAGAACTATTCTATGGAGGCATCTACAGGGTCATGAAGGAAACACCTGTAGCTTGTCTACATGAGTGGATTAGCAAAGCTACTCACCGATGTATCTACCTCTTGATCTAGATGGCAAATTTGACCACTTTAAAGTTCAGTGTGCCACAATTCTTCCAAACCATCTAGCTAACAGTTCCTACCAGGAGTCAAAGGCAACAAAAATATTAAGCCCAGATGCTTCTTAACTGAGTGTGGGACACAAAAAAGGCTAGTTAGGGCTGTAAATGAGAGTCTGACCACCCAGCTGGATATACTGTGTGAAGAAGGATATTGGAATGCAGAATATTATTTTTTTTTTGTTTTCCAAGATTCACTTAGATCTTTAGGTTCCAAGAGTGAGAACAATGCCCTCATGACTCATACGGTATCAAAGCCATGTAAGTGATGTTATTTATCCCCCTCTATGTATTCTTATACTTAATTATTTCATGCTGGATACAGCCTCTTTGTGTCATATTCTAATTAATGGTAAAAAAAATATATGTGTATTTATCTGCTTTCCATTACATGGCACAACACTGCATGACCATGGATACCTATGCCTGTTATTAGAAATCCTTTTAAAGCATCACCCATCACCTACAAAGAGCAGCACAGAAACCAAAAAGCTGCAGAGACAACCACAGAGACACATAAAGTGAAAGTCTGTTGTGTGAATTCCCCATGCAATGCTCAAGACTTAATGGGTCTGCAGTGATATACTTCTGAATACCATTTAACCCAGCTATCAAATCCAAAAGATCTGCTAATTCAGTTTAGCTTTTTCCTACATGGCAGCAGAAATACACGGTCAAACTAAAGAAAAGGTTTCATCCTTGTTCTTACTACATTTACAAGCACCATGGTGCAAAGACAGTTCTGTCTGTTGCTGGTTAATCTTTAAAAGACATTTCTTTCAAAATTAGGTTTTGGAAAAGCCTAGCAGCAGTAGGTCCACATCTTTACTCAGTTTTCCCCTACAAACTATATTTTGGGTAGTGGCAGTGGTGTGATTCTATTCTGTAGTCACATAAAGAGTAAGATTTGGGAAAAATTTGATTTTCCCAGTTCTGCGTGCTTTATCAGTTTTGGTTTTCAGATTCTTAGTATGAAAAACACTACACTTTTGCTTGCAGAGTATGTAAGTAACAGAAAAGAATTCCTTAATAAGAATCCCAAGGTTTCACTTTAATTAATCTGGGCTAATCATTTTTAGTCCTTCTACTCTAAACAAATAAAAAAGGAAAACCATCAAACTTAACAACAGCATCATATACACGTAAACCTCTGGGAAGCTTATTTTCCTTCATCTTTAAAAAATATTACTCAGATGAAAGGCAGATGTTTTAGATGGAGAATGATTATGCAACTGATATAATATCAGTGGTTATCTATTAGGGAAAATAACAGAATTATCATTTCCATTATTTCCTATATGCTGCTATGAGCCATGTAGTAATAATTCTGTAAGTTTCCTAATATAATTTTAAGTGCTACATGTTTGAAAAAAAGTAAAAATTATATGAATATATCCACTTATGAAAAAAGCTTTCACTGATTAGAGCTCATTTCCCTAATATACAGATTTCTAAAGACAGCTCTATTTTAGTTATGTAAAGCATGTAAAAATTGGCATGTGCTCAATCACAGCTGAATCTGAAATTAGCCTGTCATTTTAGACACCATACTTTGTGGGTGGGAGAGGGGAAGCTCCTCCAGAAAAACTTCTCCTGCAGATTAAATGGCTAACGGTCCGCTGGCATGACAATGTTTTGCAGGAAGATGACATTAGTTTATTATTTTCAACTTTATTTTTGAGGCAGAAGAACGGAGATGGTACTATTTCTTCACAAAGGACCCCAAACAGTACTTTTTCTTTTTGCAAAATGAAGAAGCTACCACAAATAATGCCCTACTCTGACTGGAGTCGCAATATATGCTAACATGGTACCCAAGAAATGGGAAATATCTGACTTGTTGTACACATCTATATCTACGCAAGTCCTCCTTGCTGTGTTTTCAGTTGATGGAGAGAAACAGGGAATTCCAGGCATGAATCACCTCATCCTTCGGTGGTCATTTCGAATAGGTCAGGTGAATTGTAGTCTGAGAACTGCCTATTTTTTTCCATTCGGTACAAAGGTAGCAAGCTCAAATACTAGTGTCTGAATAGCAGATACCTAAATCTGGCCTGATGAATCCTACCCCAGATAGTATTTGACAAGAAGTGACAAAGCCACGTATCTACTTTGAGTTTTTGCCGGACAACCATCTAAATGAACTAGTGAGAGCAACTCCGCAAACATCTTAAAAATCAGTCTCAAAATCGTAAGAAAGAAAACAGAGAAGTTAGTTAACCAAATACCCCATCTTGCTAGCTCATCTTGCAGCCCCTAAAGAAATACAACAAAGTTTCTGACTCAAGTAAGAAGACATGCAACAGCAGGACTGCTTTAATTCACATATACATACATATATATAGTCTTTTATGTGTGAAAATAAATAACTATTTCTTTGGGCATATTCAGTTCAGAAGCAGCTAACTATTTTCTCATTAATTGAAATTACAAACATTAGAAAGAGCTAGCCTCATTGCTGCCACGTTTAGCTTATTTTTCCCCATTTCCTGAGAAGAACATAACTAGAATTTTTTGTTCTGATTAAAATGGGCACTGACTTTTTCAAATTGTAAAAAAAAAAAACCCGTCTTTAAAAACTGCTTAAAGTCGTCACCATTGTAGAATTCTTATTTGATGAGAGTTTGCAAACTTTATGAGAGAAAAATATTATGGGTCACTGTATGAAAACTGAATTTGAAAAAAAGCTTTTCATCAGTTAACAAAACCCCTTGATATCCAAGCAGCATGCACATAATGATACTAAAAGCTCGCAATGGAACTTCAGAGGGCTATCAAGCCATGAAAGATCTCATAAAAAGACAAGTGATTAACTTATTTAAACTGAGCAGGAATAGGAGTCAAAACTACCTCTCTGTTATTTCTTCTCATGTACACAGCATTTTGCTTTGGAATAAATGGATCTTGCTATTGATACTGGATTCATCATTTACCAGAGAATGAAACAAAATTTAGATGCTTTAGTTGGTTCATAGAATACAATTCTGCGGCTCACAAAAGAGAAAACAACTAATTCACTGAACCATGAATTGCTAATGTGAATTCAGGCTTAGAAATGTGAAAATTCTTTTTTCAAAAATGTCCCAAATTTATTGATTAGTAAACTACAGTGTGATTTTACTGGTTTACATCTTTCTTTGCATTTCCATAAAACTATTTATAAAACCTCTTGATTTACCAGCTGTATATTTAACGGCATTTTAAAAGTAAATATTTACATGAACAGAACCTACAAAAAAATGTACTCGCTACAATTAAAAAGCCCTACAGCAGCTCGGTAATGTGTCCTTAATCAGGACAAAAGTAGTTTGTGGGGTGTATTACAGTTGTAATACAGTTAAGGAGGACATATCCATAGCAGATGAAAGTTTGCTCTCAATTCATTACCTCTAATAAAATCTATTAGATCAAGCACGAAAAGCTTGAGCAAGGGAATGGTAGCTAAATACGTGAAGTTCAAACGAAAAGAAAGTTGTTAAAGGACAACTATTTAAAGGTTTTATGTCACTTAACAGGCCTATAAAAAGTTCAAAACAGTTAAGTGGGATAAATATTTGTTTCACTAAGTGTGACCTGGTTAGGTTGTTTATGTCTAAATACCAAACATTTTACAGGTTTGCAGGATAATGCAACCATTTCAAAATAGACAACACAGAGGGGCTTCGACCATGGTACCATTTTTGTGCTTATGCCCTGGAGAAACATTTTAATAAATCAAGAAGCTATCTATGCAACTGAAAAAAGAGAGCTCATATTCTCCTGTCAGGCAGTATATGGACTATGGAAATGCAGTCCACTGTTCTTTACAGTCCTCAGTATCCCATAACCAGTACATACTATAGAGAGTAACCAGTATTTATTTTGTTCCTGAAATTAAACATGAAAAACAGTCAGATCCTCGTGTGTTGTATTTTTTACTGCTTGTTGACTTGTCACATGAAACAGGATCCTGGGACACGACTACCATAATGCAAAGGTAAATCATTCAGGCTCTGTACGTCCTTGGCTGTCACACGGGTTTAGAATTATCTTCTCAATTTTTGTTTATCTTTCCATCTCCAGCAGCAGTTAAGGCTAGACTATTATTTGGGGGAATACTAAGGGAGAGACTCCAGTCTGGCACTTTTAGTGACAGTGTAATTAATAAATAAACTCATTAATAATCTTCACTTTAAAAGTACGGGCAGATAAAGATTATTTGCACAAATTTGCAGTGCTGCCCCCCCCAAAATATATAACTATTACAAACAGTACACATTAAGGGCCTATCAATCTACTGTGCAATTTTAAGCTTTCTCACTCACACCGTCTTTACAAATGGGGTGCGCTCCTTCCACTTAGATTTAGATATCTGTAATGTAGAAATACCCATGTGGCACAGCTATCCTATACAGTTCTTTCATAACCAATGGTGCAACACAGGAAATTCGACAGTTTGCTTCATCTGACCAGTTTTGAACTTCTTTATAACAAAGTGAATAGCATCTTAAAAATACAGTTCCTTGACTATCAAGCCAAAGAAGGATCACTGGTCATTGGTTCAGATGGGGAGTTGTATGCTGTAGACGCAAATTGGGACGAACCAATTCCACCACTGCAGACCAAAGTACTTTGACCACTGCACGTACAGGTCCTATTGGTGGGATGTTTAGGAAATTTTCTCCATCTCCAGATTATGGCTGACGTGTAAGGTATGTATCACGTTATCTAGGAAATACCATGAGAGTGCAGGGGAGCGAGTATGAGAAAGTGCAGAGTTTTCTGGGATAGCGTTGGAGGATTGTGTGAAGCAGAAAGGAACAAACCTGGTGCTGTCTTGTCCATAGTGCCTTTGGGAAATAGTCCCTAGTGTGGACTATCACCAGAACTACACGTGCGTTCTGTTTCAGTGGGAAGTAGCTGGTTTATTCCAAAAGAATACACAAAAAGTGGTGGAGTGTCAGCGATCAGGATCCAAAAGTAAAATGGGAGCTATTTTACAGCATAGGAATGCCCACAGAAACCAGCTCTACCTAACGCACCATACACAGAATTAAAGAAACAACTTTCTAGGCAAACACTTAAGAGGCGATTTAAGAAAGAAAAATTAAGAAAATTCTAATCAAGAAAATCTACCAGAGAACACAAATATTTTAAATATTTTGGGGGCTTTTCTTGTTAAACAAACTCAAATTTGACACCTTTTACAACCATTTCAGTTGTGTAATACTCCAAAATACGCATTTTCATTACGAAAACATGCAGCAAATAGATAAAATCAAACTTACTGTTTCAAAACCAATATGTAGTATACAAATATATGTATATACAAATGTATACATCGTATACACACCAATATATAAAACCATTGTATACATTATGGCTACACAGATAATTGATTTTTTTCCATGTGCACTCTAAAATGCAGTATTTAAAGTACTGCAGGTGAAGTTTGCAAGAGTGTTTTTCAACTACATTGTAAGTATACCATTAGCTTGTCTTGTTCATGTTAGATATCTGTTTATGCCATGAAGTTCAAACAAACATGTGACTTCTTTAAATTCTAAGCAAGCAATTTGTAGGCTGCTCATCCATTATCTCCAAGCGCGCTCTCTGTACAAGGTCTACTAAAGTAATGGTTCTTTCATCAAAGCCTAATGGTTTGTTTCAAATAATCAAAGTAGTGTTTATATCACTGTCCTTAGGTGCAACCATTTTGTTTCCAGGAGAACGGCATAGTACATGCTAATGTCACAAGTGATAAATCAAAGCAACTACATTTGTTTCTCTACCTTAACCAATCTACCCTATGTCTTCAACAACAGCAACAAAAGAATCACCCTGGCATTTGCACTCTGTAGTTTATTCTGTGAGCATGAGTAATTTTGCAAGTAGTAAAACATCGTATGTAAAACAACTCACTCATTCTTTTCTTCTAATAATAACAAGTATAGCTTGACTTACGTGGGAACTAGCACAGCTGTTATCTGAAGCAGGATAGGAAGATGTTTCTCCCCACTACAACATCTCATAAATCCCAAGATTATTTTTATGCAACATCCTGCTTTTGGTTAAATACAATGTGTCTGATCAACTCGATTCTTCATAACACAGTGATAGAAATCCACTCTTTTTTTTTTTCTTAAACTTAGCCATCAAGGGGGGAAAAAAAACCTTGCAAATTGCTTAACTGGACAAAACAAAAATTGAACTCACCTGACTGATACTTTGGAGGATCTTAGACAATTCAACGGATATACAGAGCAGAAGTGAAGTTAGATCCACAACCACATTCTCCCTTCTTCAATTTTTGCGATGTTTTGTTGCAACATCAGTAAAAGTTTTGTGTATATAATATGATACGATGCGAACTTCAACTACTCTGTGTACCATGTTGGATTTGGTGTAGTAATTACTCTGGTGATGTTATTCTCTTTACCAAAAATGTGCTGGGAAAGCCAAGTGGTCAAAGCTTTCTGTCCAACAGGAAGCAGAACCTGCATAGCCATCAATCATGCCCCATTTTCAATTAAAGGAATGACACCAACAACAGCGGTAGGAGATTCTGTCAATCCGATTAGATACAGGGGGAGAGTTGCCTATATTAACAGCTGAAGGGGGTGAGAATCATAGAATAACATAGGAACGATGGTAGACAAGACCAAAGGTTCACTTTATGAGTCTAAGTGCAAATCATCATCTTCATCATCATCCAATATCTGAGGAAAAATAACACATTTTGTTGAAGAAAACAGGCAGGAACAGTTGCATGACTGGGTGAGGTTTCTGAATGAAGGTGGCAATTAATATACTGTTGGCCTTTGGTAATGCTACTACACAGATCACCTTAGAAAAGTATCATTAAAATTGTGAGCTACACCAAAACAAACAGACAAACAAACAAAAACCTTTCCATCCATTTAAGTCTGGAAATCTGGAATGCAAGATTAATTGTGAAGCGAGTAGCCACCTGCACTCCAGTTCTTCTCATGATACCAGCCTGCTTCCTAGAAGACAAAATTTGGTAAACTGCCCAGATCTGACAAAGTGCATCTTAGGAGTTACTGTGATGCTACTGTACATCCTGACACACAGAAGAAGGGAAATAAAAATCTGAAATTAAAATACCCCTAACAAATTCAAATTCAGATAATTTTGTCTTATGAAACTTCCTACTGATTAACATTAACTCTGAAATACAAAAGCATAAGGAAAAAAAAATCAGAAAAAAATTTCAGTGATGTTATGAAATACCGAAATATTATTTTTTTTTCCAAAACTTCAGCAAAAAAGAAAGTTTATTTGAAACATTTTTTTCCTAGGTTTTGCCCCAGAAGTTGGCCTATAGGTTGGGTTTTTTTCTTAAAACCCAGGCCTGACTCTAAGTATCAGGATTTTTGGCTTTAACACAGATCTGCATGTCTGTGTGAGCAAGTGGAATTAAATGCTGTGAAGAAAATGTGGAGCCTGAGGAGGCTGTAGAGAAAACAGTTCCTGAACCCTCTTGCTTTACACTCTAATGTAAAGTGCTAGACCTATTCTTTTCCCAAGTCTACCTGGGTATGCAGGAGGTAAGCAGAAATAAATCTGGTGTCACCTTTACTTCAAAAAGACCATACCAAGGAAAGAAATGGCCAAGAAGGAAAGGCTGCCTGGGTTTTGGTTTAGAAAATATGGCCATGAAAAGGAACTAAGAACAGTTCTTAGTCTGAGGAGGAAGGTCTCGAAAGCATATGAAGGCCTGTTTGGCTTCTCTTTCCTATTTGTTTTCTCACAACCGCTTGTCCTTAGTGGCAGAAGGACAGAAGACGCCTACTCAGAACCAGCGAGGGTTGGGTAGCGTCTGGGCAGTAGGCACCAAAACAGGTCACTAGCTGACAGCTTGAGTGTACTGAGGAAGCAAGCGGGCACATGAACACCAACATAGGGAAGCACTGGAGTGTTTTACTGGCTTCTGCACCTGTTTTCCCCTTCAGCCATCCCTAGCCCTGCTACTCAGCTCCCTACCTTGTCACTTCTGGAGCCACTTGCTTCACAAGGTGGCTTCAAGCATCTGAGAAGATTCTGGAGAAAAAAATAAATGGTGCCAGAAGAGCCATCCAAATAACAGGAAACGCATTGGAGGGTAACGTAAAAAGTTGGAAAGGTAAGAAAAGAAATCACATTTCTGACTCTTTGTGCACATGAAGCCTATCACCCAACATGTTCAGATATATCAAATGTGTAACCCCAAGAAGTAAGACGAAGAACGAAAATTTCCTCTGGCTAATTTTACCCAATATAGAATAAACTCCACAATGAAAGTGTGAATAAGTTGATTAAATCTGACATTAAAAATACATTCCTACCGACTTGCTTTCGCACATGAGTCACCACAAAAACTAACTTTTTGAAAAATAAAAGGAACCACCGGATATAAATTCTCCTCAGTTCATTAAGGTGGGTATTTCATTCAGTGAAAAAAGCCTTGAAAACAAAGACTTACTTGGCTAGCCATTTAACACTAAATAGTGATTAATTTTCTACTACCACACTCCCTATTAGTATTACTCCCAAATGTTCAGTTTAATTTAAGTACTTTCTGATTCATGAACAAGGGAATAACATACAGCTATAAAAAGGTAATCCAATCCTAAAATGGCCTTAACCCCCATAATCTGCACTTCAATGGCAAGGGAAACTGTATAGTTTTTGAAACTGTAATCAAGATTTTTTTTTTTTTTTTTCTAACACACACACTGGAGCTGTCCTTTGCTCCCATCACTTATTAGATTACAATAAAACGACCATGCTCTCTTTATGGTGGGAACACAGCGACCCTGGGGTGATTTATAATCTTGTGAAACCCTGTCCACACTGCTGACCAGACTTTTTTTTTTTTTTTTTTTTTTTTTTTTTGAGGTCGCTATCTGTTTCTTCAACTGATGTCTTCCTGCTGTGACAACACTGTTGGATAGCTGTCAGCACATAAGTATTTTTCAGGCTACGTATTATCTCTGCACGCACTTCTTGTGGGTTGTTGTTGGGTTTTTTTCCTGTTGAAAGCATTTCTGTGCTTGGTGTTTAGACAGAAAAAGGAAAGTTCTAAGAATTTCTCATTAGTCTCATCCCTAACCCAGAGAAGACAACTAAATAGGAAAATAATGAAGTGGATCTCTTAATGACAGAAATAATACTATTTCTTCTAAACTTATCAAACTACTACTGACTACATACCGCACTGCAATCTTTTTATCAAGTATGTTTTTTAAACTTCAGCAACAAAATATCTGGAGTATTCCTTGATAAACCAGAAAATATTCCATATATGAATTAAATGCAAGTTTTGAGAAATGTCTATAAAACATTTTTAAGCAGAAATAAATGAGAGAAGCCAATAGTGTACAAACAGTGCACCAGAAAACCTAAAGAAGGGAATTTCCACAAATAATAAAATAAGTGTGCAATTTTCCTGTTCATTAAATAAATATACTTTGAGAAAATATTTTTGAAGCTTCCCCTCCCTCAACATACTTGCTCTATGAAGGAAATGGCTGCCTGAGATACCCTTATTTCACTCATTCTAATGGAAAGCATTGCTAATTTTACTATCTACAAATATTTTTAGCCATATAATTTAAAAAAAAAACAACTTAAGTTGATATAGTGCTTATTCCTGGCACATTGTAAACCACAGCATTTTAAAACCAAACAGCACTAAAAGTATGTATAATTTTATGCTTCTCCTAAAATTAGTTAATATTCATTTGATTTATGCATTCAAAAATTAATCATTAAAGATAAGTTAATTAGAGCCAAACGGTGACTTTGTTACGACCCCTGGGCAAGACATCCTTGTATAACCTCAGGTGAAAGTTTACGATGATAATGGCCACCATCTCCTCCTCAATTGCACATGCTATGCCAGGAATTCAGTCAACTGTCCTGGATCCCACCCTGTACAGCATGGATTCCCTGGCATCCCCACTTCAGACAGCACATGGGTAAGTTACAGAAGCCGCCTCCCCCCTGATCTGACTGTCCATATAACAAAAGTTTCAGTTTGGTCATCATTAGAACTTGATCCGTTAATGGCAAAATTTGCACTGAACTGAATGTCGCAAGATTTCTCTTTTAGAGCAAATGCTCAGCACGCAGTACTTACTGGGTCCCACCTTTCCCTATCCAAGCTGGTGGCATTTCAAAACAATTTTCATTGGAAGTACAAATCAGGTAACTAATACTTTAAAGAATATTAGAAAGCTGTGAGTAAATATAATAGGTAATTGAATTACGCACAAAACTTCAGCGGACAACTTTCTTCATATGATAGACTGTAGCTAAACATAAAACATTTTTTTACTGAGAATTTAGCTGTTCAATATTCTAGCAAAGACAACAAAATACAGCATTTCAATCAGCTGTACCTGACAATTTCTTCACCTGACAAATATCTGGTTTAGGAAAATAAAATTATGTGCAGTCTTCATAATATTGCACTTGATATTTAAAAATTAAACAGGCTCAGAGGCTGGAGTTAACACCAGCTATTCTTTATTGTTTTATTCATTACTGTAAGCTGTTTCAGGAGGATAAAAAAAGTATTTCACTTCATGAAGATAAGGACAAATTGATAATTGTAGCAAATAAGTCAGGTTGTCCTTTGCTCTCAAGGAGGTAACCTACTGTTTCACTCCTCTAAGGACTTCCTTAATAAGATGAACAAAATCTCCGGGAAAAAAAAAAATCAATTAAAATGGAGAAAAGTCCCTTAGGATAAAGTTAGTTTGGCAGTCCATGCACTTCTCAATCATTCCTTCAGTTTGTTCTAAGTAATACATACTCACTGCATGTTTCTAAGTAGTACTCTTTTTGGTAGCAAGGCAGTTTCAGAAGTGAACACTGAAAACCGATGCTGAATCAGCAAGGGCTGCTGGATAAAAGAGGGGTTAGGAAGTAAAATACCCGATAGATGCAGAAAACGCAATTGGAAACAAAGGGCATGTTCCTAGGATTGCAACATGAGAAGTCAGTAGGAGCTGCTAATATAAAGAAACATATATTAAACCATTCATTTCTTGGTCTTTCTAACCAGGTCCTTCCTTATAGGGCCTTTACATTGCAGTATATCAGGGGGTGTGGCGGAGAGATTATCCATTCATTCCACAAACTACAAAAGCTTTCCCAGTCTGCAGTCATGAATAGCCACCAATGAATCCCACCTTAGAAGGACAATCAAAGAACAAAACAGGAAAGCCAGGAATAACTTCTCTTAAGCACTCTTCATCCTATTTGCTGTTAATCTAAATGTATTGTTTTTTTAAAAAAAAGCAACAAAACACAAAACCCTCTTCTTGCTCTTTCATATGCGCAACGGTAACAAAAAACTATCAACTTTTTTTTTTTTTTAATCTATTGGTTTAATCACTGTCTCAGAATACACTGCAGGTGTGTACTTTTGTATTAAAGCACTTCTCACTAAAGCCTGAATGTCAGTCCCAACAGTCTGGCCCAACACTAATTGGCAAATTATATTGTGTTCATCCAAAATTTCCCACCCAGTGCGTTCTGGATTAAAAAATAGATAAATAAGTTCCGTATTTATTATTCCTTACACCTCGGAATGTGGCTGCATGCTGTTATGTAGATGCTGTGTTTCACTCTACTTATAACTAGTAATTTCAATGACGGAAGAATGACCTTCATATAGTACAATGCTTTCAAAGCATTTCAACTAAAGGGACAATATAGACAAAATTATATTTCAAGTCAGAAGAAAATAAAAGTGACTATGCATATCCAGGGAAGTTATTGCAAAAAAGAGTATGCATTTACAGCACGTTTCGTATTTTGGACAAAATCTGTGTACAGACATGTAAGGTAGGATTCAGTTGCCTGAATAGGCATGTAAAGTTATTTTAGTCCCTGTGGGGTATACCATGATGGCTTCTAAGAAGAAAGAGGTCTCCTGAAAGTCATTCGTTGTATCTGCCAGCCCTTTACAGATGCCTAACACTGGATGCTCTTACACACAGAGCACCTCAAGTGGCATGAGATGCCTATGTTTAGGCAATTACATTGAAACCAATGCAAGGTAAGATTATTTGGCCCTAACTTGAAGCATCTAGTAGCTGTCTAAATCTAAACTAGTGATCAAGACTCTTTTTATAGTCAAAGGAATAAAGACCTCTAGAAAGCAATTCATCTTGTCTATCTTATCATATACTTTAAGGACAGATGAATGACTCTTCTGGAGATGCCCATCCCTCTCTATTTGACTATAACGGGAGTGTAGCTCAAATTAAAAAAATTTACATATCCGAGGCTAAAGCATTGAAATTCGCGCTCAGTCATGCTGCTTTAAAAATATATTATGCTGCTTCATATCTAATGTATGTTAAGGAGGAGTGTCTAAAATTAGGTATCTAGAAAGCGCTTGTCTAAGCTCCTATTATTGTCAAAGGAAATCTAGCCGAGGCAGTCAAAGAAGTCTAGAAAGCTATTCAGTGGAGCAAATGTAGGTGTCTGCTTTAGAATAATTGAGTCTTCCTTTGACTGTTTCAACTAAACCGCCATTGACTAAATCTTGGTGTCTGAATCCAGAGTTGAATTCTTCCCTACGAGTTTTATCGGTTGAATACAGGAGCCTAGAGCCATCTGTGATGCCCTGAAGTATCCTAGACATGCAGGCATGCTGGCAGACTTGACAAAGGACCTGGGAAAGACTTGCACTCCTCTGAATGGCAGCTGTAAAACAGAGAAGATACCCTAGGGCCTTTCAAATGCATCTAGATGCCTGTATTTATGCAACTGAATCATGTCCTACAATTCCAAACAGCAAGTTAATTTGGAGTAGCTAGTGCATTAAAATGATATGCTAGCTTACTTGAAAGTAAATTCTCCACACACAAGTCTTTTACCTTGTTGTTCTTCTGACTGGAAGATCTTCCCTTGTCAACCTAAAGAACATCATTCCTTCAGATACTTAACCCTGGATTTCTACTGTATCATATAATAACCTTAGCCATAAAATTTTATTTACCTGTGCTCCTAAAGTAACATTTCTATTTGGACAAATACACCCACATTTTCAAAATGAATAATGGTGAATGTGTCATTCAATAGCTAAAAGTAGTGAAGAAAAAGAGACTCCATAAGTTTTTCCATAAAATACGGTATTCTTTGGCTACAGCACATTTAATGCTTTTTCCATCATTACCACAAAGGTTTAAAATATTAGGAGCCATTAAGATTTTCACACTGTCTCCACCTGATGACAGCCACCCCATAATGATAAAACATCAATGTGATAGTAACCACAAATTTGTTATTACTCTGAACGTGAAGAATAAGAAAGCATGTCATAAAAATTTGTTCTGCACACCTTCTGTGATATTTTAGACATTTAAGCTGTTGTTACATGTCATTATTCTGTCAGTAGCAGATCAAGTATAAGAGGTTTTCTATATATTTCCCCATCATTCCTTCCCCTCACCTCCAGTTCTCACTCATCTAAAGGTTCTTGTCCCTTGCTATAAATCATGTTACTTCAACCATTTGGCTGGCTGTGTTCCAAAATCGAATGCATGAAATGAAAGGGGAAAAAAATAAAACCTCTAAAAAGTGTTGGTTTGGTTTGGGGGTTGTTTTTTTTTGTTGTTGCTGTTTTGTTGGGGTTTTTTAAAATACAATTATTTCACTGAACCAGTTTAGACAGAGAAAGAAAGAATTGAATCAATTCAACTCACAGGACAGAATCCTTGGCAGGAATAGAGAAGGGAACCTCTTAAATAGCAGCCAGGTGAACAGTAACATGGAACCACTGTCATACTTCATATCTAAAAATTACATTTGAAAAAATTTAATTCCTGACATGGAGAACACAACTGACTGGACAATGAAAACAAAACAGGAAAGTAGACAATGGCTTATATTTTTTTTCTTAAAAAAAAAAATCTCTATCACTTTGGATGGAGAAATAATTACCAGAAAATAACAGGGCCAAAAGAGGAAATTTACGTGCTGAGAGAGCACAGTGCAGAAATTTCCCAAGCTCCTGAGACTGGTGGTCCTGTGGAATCCAAAACAGCTGAGACATTGAGTCCTGGTGGACAACAGGATGACCATGAGCCAGCAATGTTCGGACAAGAGGTAATGGGCACAAACTTGAACATAGAAAGTTCCATCTTAACATGAGGAGGAACTTCTTTCCTTTGAGGGTGGCAGAGCACTGGCACAGGCTGCCCAGAGAGGTGGTGTAGTCTCCCACTCTGGACACATTCAAAACCCGCCTGGACGCCGTCCTGTGCTATCTGCTGTAGGTGTCCCTGCTGTGACAGGGGGGTTGGACTAGATGATCTCCAGAGGTCCCTTCCAACCCTGATCAGTCTGTGATTCTGTGATTCATGCGGGATACCAACAGCCTCCCACTTCTGCCCAGGCCACCAGCAAACGCTGGCATCAACAACGGCCTCTTGCAATTTGAGTTACCTCCAGGAGGCTGTTGGCTGCTATGCACAGACGAAGACTACAGGATTCATACACCTGATGAAACACATGACTCCAAGATTTTTTGAGCCTGGAAGCCACCAAAGCAAGCATCAGTACCATCTTCCACTTCTGAGTACACAGTTTGAGTTGGCCTCCCAGCTGTCGCTCAAAGAGGGTAACAGTGAACAAATAAGGGAATGCATGGTATGAACACCTATCTTCTACTAACAGCTTCATTCTATAGCTAGTAAAAGCTTAAGGAGTAAAAAAATATTCTAAGAAATATTGGTCGTGATCAGTGTCTTCTCCTGACTTGATTCCCTATATGGGAAAAGCAAAGATTGTTGTAAAAGTCAAAGATTGTGTTAAATGGGAGGCACAAACGTAGAGTGCTCCTGCAGATACCAACTTCCGACACTCTTCATAACTGACAGTCTCAAAACCTGCCTCCTCCTTCTACATTGTAGAAGGACGTTTATTACATTTCACATGTCTTGAAGCAGTTTGCTTCACCATGTGATCCTATCACACCTCAATATGTTGGTTAGAGTTAAGTTGAAACTTTGCTGTTATTCAAAAGGGAAATAACTGGTCAGCATTGCCAGTGATTTTTTTTTTTTTTTTAAAACCACAACCAACCTTTCCTTACCCTTAATACTACAGAAACTGAGCTCTGTAGAACAAACACCAATTGCCTAGCCTACCTTTCCTTCCTTATGACATAGTCTTCTTGGAAGTGGTACCTCATAAGCCTAGTTTAGGTGATTTTCAACAACTAATATTTTCCCAAGTTTGACGCTTCATTACCAGTTACCTTTTCATTTCTGAATCTATTTCACTCTAGCAACATTTGTTACGCATTCATGAGACAGCCTAAGAGGCTACGTTCAGGACTGGTGTTCCATTAAATGTTTTTTTTCTTTAAAAAAAAAGACCCAAACCATAACTGAAATATAGCTACTTAAAACTGTTTAAATGTAAGTACATGCTTGTATAGCAGCTTAAACTCTTGTAGACTGAGGCCACCAATTTACAGTGTTGTCTTCCTCCTGTGCCAAGCCGTGCACTGCCACCGCTTCCTCCATACAGGCACTAGAATTTGTGCCGTGTAGCCAGACACTTCAGATGTGACTGGTCTGACTGGAAACTAGTCCTTCCAAAAAGGGAAAAGGGAAAAAAAAAAAAATTTAAGGGATTAATTTTCAGCTGGTCTGAGCAGGGAAACAACCTGCTTACCATACTCCTGGTTAATTAGAACACTGTTGTTCAGGGACAGCGGAGAGTTCTTAACCTTGTCTCGCAGAAATGTGTTGCAGCCTGTCTTGATCTACATAAAATGAAAATGTGGTTATATCAGAGCATTCATCTCACTTTTAATTTAGCTCGCATAGGTGAGAATATTAGTGAAGACACTGCTGCACTGCCTTCATCAGGAACTGGCAACTGTAATGCTTGATACAGGCTTTTAAAGGGACAATACTCTAGCTGCTAGACCACACTGCCAGATCCTCACTGCGCCTGTTACACACGCTGGCAAAGTTACCGGCTCCTGCTACAGTCACACTTACCTTCTGCTATCAAAATAGACCCTAATAGTGGCTAATTTTTTCCTGGGTGCCATCCCTAATTCTTGCTCCCTCCATGCACGTTCTTCTGGTGACGCTGTAAGCGCGAAATACAAAAGCCTAAGTTTCAAAAGGACCACAAACTTGCATGTCTGTCTTGGACTGGGAAAGCAGCCTTGTCCTGCATCTGACTCACTTCTCCCATTATCTTTGAGGGCCCGGCTCCTCAAGTAACTATAAGACCCTGACCTCAGAGTTTAAAAAAAAATCCCTCAAAACCCTTACCCTTTCCTAATATATATTTTTTTTTTTTTTTTGGAAACTGCATGTCAGATAGACTGCAAATCTAGCCCAAAGAAGTTTGGCTTGGTTTTTACCCAAAAAATTTACTTCAAGAATCTTGCCTTCAACACAAAGCTTTCACTTGTAGGAAAAAAAAAAATAAAAATAATACAGCATATTCTGTAACCCCTTTCCTATGACTCTATTCAGATTGCCTTTATCCAAATCAATGCGCCCGTTTCAAGCCTGAACCTGAACTACAGCTCTTCTGTAAACCCCACTGAGAACCTCAACACAGCGTTCCTCCAAAGTGCACCGCTGCCTTGAACAACTATTAACTCTGCTAGGACACTCAGCAAATGAATCAGTAACAATTATGCTTTGTTGGGGATAAGAGCTGTACTACAAGAGCTGAAACAGCTCCGTGGGCTAAGAACACTAGTTTCCCACAAGGTTTGCTGCTGTTCCTCACCAGATATGCTATCAGAAAGCAATATGGTAGGGCAACCCAAGGCAGTGATGAGCAAATATTAAGCAAATTGAGTTTAGTTATTCCAGAATACATGAACGGTCCAGCTTTATGTTCCACAAACAACATGGAATGAAGGTGATGATTTCCTACTCGCACAAAACCAGGCAGGACCTGCACAAACCCTAAGCTCTCCATTTGAAAACTCCCACCTTTATGGTTGCAATTAGTCGGGCCAGAGTCTACATAGTGATGAATAAACAGCCCCCCTCCAATGACACCCTTAATGGACCAAAATTCAGAGAAATAAATCTTAATGGTTTACCGCTATAATCCTTTCCCTGTTCCTACATCTCAGAAATGTCCTAAGATCCTTCTCTCTCCTTAATAAAAGCCAACATTTCAAAAAATAATAAATACTGGTAAGAAGCTATATAAACACAACAAAAATTTAATGAGACATTTTAATTCTATAATCCATTATAAAAGTTAAAAACATTAACAAATATAGTCTTAATATCTTTTAAGATAATTGTGTCATCATAAACATTATCTGAATGGCATAAACATTTTGCTTAGCCTAAGTCTGCTCTTTCCTACAATTTGTTTACAGACTGTATCTGCTTTGTCATTTTGAGAATGCCATGCATCGGTAAGATGTTTTCTTACCTTTTCCCCATTAATTTCAGAAAATGTTCTATTATTGGACTATTCCTTGAGCTTGATTCAACAATCTCAATTAATTGTTGGATTACTCTAGCTGTAGTCTATAGTCCTTAATCATGTATTTTATCTCACACTGTTTAACACTTAATAGACCTATTTGCTAGCAGACTAAAGATTAAAAGCTTTTTTTTTTTTTCTTTTCCTTTTGAACACTAGTCCTTCAATGTTGTTTGACCCTGAAAAGTCACAAGATATCGTACCTTCAAGCATGAGTGTACTATAGTTAAAGGATCAGACCTGGAAAGTCTGGTATTGTCTGCACTTAATGTCCCTATCTCCAATCACTTCCTTTTTGACTCTGGAAACAGGAACTACTCAAAATACTCTTAAAATAGATTTTCATGAAAAGTGCCATTCTTCTAATTACTCATATCATTGGACCCTGAATTTTCTGAAGAACAGATATCCGCAAAGTCCCTTCACATAATACCCAACATCTTTAAGCAACCTGCCTGAACAAATACCAACTCTCAAATGACAGTTCCACTCCAAGAAATAACTTGAAAAATATCATCTTCTTACCGAATAGACCTGCTTTTGGGGATTTTTAAGGCAAATGTTTGCTCACTTTAGAGTTCCGCTTTTGCTGCTCTTTACTGCTGTTAACCCAGCAAAACTAACACGACTTCATTCATTCTGTGGGAGTCCCACCCCTGTTCCTGCAGCAACAGGATTATTAACACAGATCTCGTTGCCCCACCAAAATTTTTATTCTGTTACAGCTATACAGTCCCACTAAACAAAATCATCATCTACCAAACACAATTAGGCTGTGCAAGTATAAACAAGGGCAAAATAAATGTTACTCATGATGAGCATTTGAAAGAAAAAAGGACTGCAAAGGGGGGAAAAAAAAAAAGGCAGTGAAAGATTTAATGAGCTCAAGCTATTTAACTTATCAAAGAGAAGGAGTGAAGATCTGAAAGTACCTACCCGGGAAACAAAATTTCAATAATGTAAGCAGTTGATAAGCATGTAGTAAGCAAATGTAGAAGAAAAAAAAAACAACACAAACAGAAGGTAGAGACTAAACAAACTTAGATGTGAAGAATCCCTATTACTTTAAATTTGAGAAAAGTTTGATTATTCTGAAATAGTTCTTAAAGTTGAAATTATTATTGAACCTAAAGCAGAAATCCCAAATTTGTATTACACAGACGGGCCACTTATTTACTATATATTTTTCTTTTTTTTTCCTGGCATTGAAGGTATAAGGTGCCTCAACTTGTCTTTCCTGACTTTTCTTGTTCACTCACAAGTAATAGTGAGTCTCGGTGCTTTTCATGAATGCAGAGCATCCAGTGCCCTGTTCGCGGTTTCATCTTTAAAGTCATTTCACCAGTTTCTCAAGAGGAACACTACCTCCAAAGAAACATCTCTAATTAGCAAATTCCCTGAGCAAGAGACCTGAGCTAGCTTCAGAAAGTTCGTGAAACAGTCACACTGATATGTTATCTGTGATGAGATGCGCACATGGAAACAAAATGAGAAAACTGAACTAATGGGCTTTCAAACGTGGAAAGAGCTCGTGGAAGCATTTGGAAAAGTGATACAGCATAAAGTATAGCACAAAACAGTATGCAACTTTGTGGACCTCCTATATTACACTAAGGTGACTTGCCTACATGCCTTAGGAACTAGCCCTAAATAAGCCAGCCTGCATAAAGGAAGAGTTACAGGAATTTTAGTGTGGTGCCACAATGCGGAAAAAGGCATAAAGTAGAAAGGAGACATTTAAGCCCAAAACTCTAGGAAAAAGTACATTAGATGCCCTACAAATTAGCAACTAGAAGTCTTTCATAGTTCAGAACCTTACTAGTGAAAATTATTTTTTAACTTGCAAAAATAATGATCCTATTTTATTTTGCATTTGCAATTATCTGAATTAAGATGCAGGAAAATATCTGGAGCTCCTTGCCAAACTTTTAAAGGGAATATTTTGATAGGAGTGATTACGTGTGTGCATACATAAATTCCCTTTTGAACTGCTTTCATACTTGAACTCCAACATCTTTAAGAATGGGTGGAAGCAATTATTTCTGTTCTGATAATCTTGAGAAAAAAATGGCAGCAGAACCACAAAAGGCAGAGTGCAGAATATTTTAAGATTCACAGGAACACTCGCTGATCTAAGGAAATTCATCGTAGCTGATCTAAACCGCATGCTCCATTTCAAATGGCTTAAAGGATAGCAGAGAATGGCACTTGAGAAGACAAAAGCATTTCAAAGTCTTACAAAAAATAGCTACTACAGATACAACTGTAATAAAACTCTTTGAAACTAGCAGAAGCCTTGAATACAACCTCATTTAGACATCAATCTATTCTTCTAGAAACTGATTTGCAAATACGAGACATTTCCAGAGCAGTAACTAAAATACAACATAATTATGCTCAAAATAAAAATAAGCATTTCACTGTGAGTTGTTTCAAGAGCAGGTCCATGGGCACAGCTCTGCAGTAGTGAAAGAAGATTCTATTAAAAACAACAATCCAAGAATAATCATGAAGTTGCAGAAGTATTCACTAGACAGTAGCACAGGTTTAATATTTATGGTTTTTACAACACGTATTTTCACCAATGGCTACAAATACAGTCAAAAACAGTATTTAAATTGGAATCTGAAATAGCTAAGATTCATACAGCCTTCACTTCTGACACATCTCACATGACAAAAACAAAAACAGTTTTAACCTTCGAGGACTTTGAGAGTATTAGTTCCCTATCGAACGGTCAATAAGGAAACTTCAGCATTCACATGTACCAAAACATACCTGATTCCCAGAAACTGCCCGTATTGACAATCCATCCATCTGCTGTCATAGGAAGATGATGTCTGAAATGCTTAATCCAAATACCCCATCTACGTCATTTTTGCCTCTATCACCCATGCCCCCTCAGTTCATCCATTTCAGGTTTCTACATAGCTTGAGCTCACTAGTTGTGCCAGAAACAAGTGCAGAATTACTTTTATAATGTTTTAATTCCATTTATGTGGAGACCTGATAAATCTCATGAATATGCCTGTCCTCACAATCCTCCAAATTACTTCAAGGCCCAATGCATTAAAAAAAAATGGACAAACAACAGAACATCTTGGGGAGAAATGGAGGGAAAGAAAATGTACTCTTCACCACTCAAGTCAGTAAATACCTTATAGAAGTCACTTTTTCAAAACATTAATAATCATCTCAGAACAGGGATAATAAAATAATAATCACAATAGTAACAGCAATGGTGAAAGACAACGAAGATAACTATTGACTTACCTCTCTCTCCCCCTCCATATCTACACATATAGAAAGAGAGTAAAGGGTTCACTAGCAGTATAATTAAAAAAAAAAAAAAAAAACCAAACTAAATAACTTTTATAATGAAATATACATTAGAGCAGCTCAACAGGTATTCTTATGTAGTTCAACTTGAAAGTCAAAGGCCAGATCTCCACGTTTTCAACTGAGGTCTTGCTTGCAGTCACAGCAAATGCTAAAGCAGTAAAGAGACTCAAAGCATTCAAAGAGAAAACATAACTTTGGGAGGGGCAGGGCAGTAAAAATTACCGATTATGTCTATAACTTAAAATACGGCAACTTTATGGATTTGGACTTTTTATTCATATAACTAATAATTTCAGCGACCAATTGCCCCATGAGGGCCTTGATCATTTTAAATTCAGGGTATGTTGAAATTAACATAAAATCAGTTTTCTTTGAAAGCTTCTAAGGAGCAGTTGGTTGAGTGGTGTTTTAATAGCGACTTGTCAGAAAAGGAAACCTACAAAATTCAGACCTGGGCTGCTCAGTCACATACATGAAATCCTAGTTAAGTCCACACACAGCAGCTAGAGAATTAGAGGCATATTTTTCAAAAATCCTATCTATCTCTGGCATCAGCCTTTGAACAAGAGCATGTTCAGTATACCTAAGTAAGTAATCAAAGTGAAGTAAGAAAAATCTATAAAATATCCTAAAAATGTCTTAACTTTCATTCACCTATTTGTCTCTTACAAAATGGAACCAGAATGGCTCGGCCATTTTTGGCTGTCTCTCCTGTCTACCCCATAGAGTTATGAAAAATAAACTTTAATGCTTTCGTTTGAAAATGTAGGAAGGTTGAGACTCTACCTGCGAATTCTTTTACATTCTAGATTATCATTGTGCAACAAGTAATATGAGTGCTTTAGTAAATGGGTATTGGCATCTTCGTAAGGAAACTGCTTGTTTCAGGCAGTAGGGTAATACGTGGTCTCAGTTAAGTCTATGGGCATCTTTCTATTGCCTCCAAGTTCGCTGCGTAACAACGACCAAAGCAATCTATATTCTAGGTGCCCTATGCAGCAGAGTGTTTAAAACATTATTACTATTTCAACAACAATGAATACGAACCACTAAAAGCTGCCGAATATTCAGTGCTACGTGAACGACCAGCACTTGTTCCTGTTAAGAAATGTGCTGATGATTTTAAAAGATAGAGCAGCGCTCAACACTTTTCATACAGCATTGCGTACCCAATTCTAGACTTTGCAAAACAAAAGACTTGTCACAAACATTCCTAAACCTCCTGACATCTTCAGAAATTCAGACAAAAGACATTCTTCTCACTTGCTCCTCCTAGTAAATCTCAGTCACTAGATTTCAGTGCAGACAAATGCCAATGGAAAAAAAAAAAATCAATCAAACAATTAAAACAACCTACTAAATTTCACTATATAACAAAGGAGGAACAGTGTGTGTTACATAATTTACAAAAACGGCAAGACATTATCATAAATCCTGCTGACAAAGGAGGAGCTGTAGTTCTTTGGTACTGGAATCATTACACTAAAGAGGCAGCAAAACAAATGGCAGAAATGCGTTACTTTAAAATGCCCCGGTTTTGGGCTTGTTTTTTTTTCATCCAGAAGTTGTAAAGTTATTTCTAGAGCTTGAAATTCCGTATAAAATGTATGCAAATTATGACGAAATCAAATTAGGGAAAATGCCAGAATCCACAAGCCCAATGCTCAGACACCCTACAATAGCAGGGTGCTCCTGACTTCCTGAAACAAATATCCGTGTCTTATGATGATTCTTGGCATTGCGCCCATGTTGAATCCCTATCTGCATAAACACTGCCTTCTTTGCATGCACAACAGACTCGAGTGAACATCACTTCCAACAATACAAAGTACCTTCTCTTGACTGTGGACATTTGGTGGTATATAATATTATCATCTTGATACAGTTAAGCAGTTAAGCCCCTTACAGTTCAAAATACCCCATAAAGTCTGCAAACCATTACTGCCATCAAAAATGGACTAAATGAATTAATATTTCAGAAATTCATTAAAAATTAAGAATACTCATTTTTACAACTTCCTAAGTTTAGCAGAATATGTTCTTCTGCCAAATTGTTTTACATTTAAGGAGATTGTTATTCCCAGGAAAATACTGTTAGCTTTAGAACTGAAATGCAATTTTTTATTACTTCTTTCAATAAAATGGATTGCGTGCATCTTACAAATTCTGATAATAGGAACTAATCCTACCGGCGCCAAGATATACTACCTCATATTTTGAGCACTATGTATAATATCTAAAATATTTTATTTAATAAAAGCAAATTTTCATAATTTATTGAAATGTTCTGGGCTAATCCCTGGAAAACGTTACCTAAACACTGTGATACAGCTTAATTCTGTAATTCATGGACTTCTGTAATTTGACTGTGAAGAAACTGCATCTTTTTCAACCCATTTTCCAGCACTAAAACTTTAAATTCTCAGCTCAGAGAAAGCCAGCTCTAGACCAAATGGTTCTGACAGAAGTTATCATTCTTCATCCCAATAAAGTGATAGTGAAAATAAAAATAACAGGCTAGGAGTCAATCTTACAATCTGATATTCTGCATCCCTCCTCCATGAAAACCTCCTATTTAGCATCATCAATACAATTCCAAATGCTGCCGCCTTCTCTAACAGGGGCTTCTGGCTATTTTGCAGCCTCACGAATAAGACTTCTCCATCAGGCAGCCCTCTTCTGCCCATTATTAACTACCTCTATAACATCTTAAATCCTTCTCCGGATGTGAATGCCCTCTCCTTAACTACCATTCCCTGTTTAGCTCACATCAGCAAACCCAAAAGCAACCTCTGGAGACTTGGCTGTTGACCCTTATATGTTTCTAAAGAAAGGCAGACTGAGCAGGCTAAAGGCCACGCGTGTAACATGGATGTGCTGAGCATGGATGTGCTGGGCGCTCAAGCCTCCGACTTCTCTATTTACTGAAGAACGTACCTCAGTGGTACACTCAAGCGCACACATTTGTCCCTGTGCAACTGGAGTCCCCTCTTTTTCACACTCGTCACTGAAAAAAACAAACACAGGAGTCGGAAAAGCTGAATACGCTACCAGCTAATTACTAGATGACACTGAGGAATGTTGAGCTCATTTCCAGGCAGAAACTGAACTCATAATCTGAAAATCAAATATGGGAGAAGCATTGCCTATGACTGCTGCATGGTATCCAGGGTACACCATTAGGGTCACCGGGGTTCTGCTCTGCTTTCATTGCCCATTATATACCCAGACAACGGTTCATTGAAGATCAAGATTGCAGGAGCAAGCGCTTACAGAAGTAGCCATAGATGAGATTCTTCAGAGTGGATAAAAAAAAAAAAAAAAAAAAAGGAAGGATTCAAGGACATTAATCCCACCTTATCCCACAATCATGTGAAATAAATATTATCTGCATTGTAGGCAGTGCTAGTAGAACAAAATATTGGCATGTCAGTTGAAGAAAAAAGTACGTGGAAAGAGAATATGCACAAAAATAGTCCTAGGGTAATTTCCAGTGCTCTGTCTGCAACGTCAATAAAACCATCAATTACGTTTTTAAACTGAAAAGATACCAACTTCTACAAATTGTTGAAGGCCTGAAGTACTGCTACGTACTTAGCTTGATAAAAGTCTCCAGACGATGAAAACACACTCCAAGGCTATGGAAAACTTTGGCTTACCTATATAATTTTGTCCACCTACATAACTTTCGGTTTTTATTCTGAATGGCTGTTATATTTACCTCTTTCCACAAAAGAAGCGTACTTCGGGGCGGTGGGAAATAAATGCCTTTAGAACTCTTAAAGATCAAACCCAAAGTAACTAGCTGTAGCAAAACCCAGCTTGCTCCTCTTTTGCCAGACTGAAGGCAACCACAGAAAGAAAATCTTTAAGAGAGATTTCTTTTCTTTTTTTTTCTCCCTCTTCCCTCCCCTTTAGAAGTACTAACAACTTTTCTCTTCTTGCTTAGCCACTAAAGGAGGAAAGTGATAATCCCTTTGAAATTCAGCACTTAACACCTATACGGTAGGTGATAATTGCTGCATTCCAAGAGGATTAGCACAGTGGAACCCACTTTACAGTGAAGTCAGACCATTCTGAACAGAGTGAAGTTTTGCTAAAACCATGCCTACCCAGGGAAATTTTGAGTTTCCCACTGGTTCTATGTAGACAAGGATCTTGTAGCTTCAGACATATTTCCACCACGTCTGCAAAAAGCTGCTGAAGAAATCAACTGCTGTTTAAAACAGGGTTTCTGTTCTAAATAATAATATTCATAGAGTAAGAGTATTCCTAAAAATGTACAAACTGGTGTAATACTATCAATATAGCTCGCAAAAAATGCACAGGTTATAGTAGCCTAGCTCTTCTTACAGACAGCAGAATATTTCCATCATCATTAACATATGGTAGGACTATTGTGAACTAGGTGCTCACAATAAAACAGCAGTCAGTGATTTTACACTGTGTCTGAACCCAGAGGTCCAAGTGACACAGTCAGATCCTCCATAGCTATAGGAGATGCTTTCTACACTAATGGATATGCCATTACCAGGGGAAAAAAAGTCCCAAAGGCGGCGAGAGGTATGAGTGATGAAAGTCCACTCAAAAAAAGCAAAAAAATTTAGGGGTTTTGCTCCACCTGGCTCCACCAGCAGAGACTTAGGCTCGACCTAAGTTCCTGGGTTCTTCCACTGCGGAGTACCTCCGCCAGAGCAGAGGATGCCCTGTAACAAGTGGGCTTCCTCTCCCTGAGCAAGCAGGGACACGCAGGGCATGGAAGATGGTACCCACCCGCCTCTCGTCTTTCCCTGCCACCAGAACATGGCTAGGGGGAGCATCCAAAGGCCAAAATCACGCTGTACCTCAGAGACCGACTGCATTTGTGTTGCGATACACAGCAGGCCAGCTTGCCACGATTTAGTAAAGCAGATTTCCGAGAGAGAGAGAGAGGAACGTGGCGTTCACTGCATTCATGCATTTTTCTTTCAAAGATTTTACTTCTCCGTTCATTAGCGCTGACCCTCCCCCTCTGTTTCCTCCTTTTAAATATAGTGTTAAAGGCGCTGTGTAATCCACAGTTCATTTCCCGGGGTGGGCTCAAGACACTGCAGTTAGGACGCAGGACAATTTCACGGCACGCAGGACGACGATACGTAAAATTGAAGGCACGGTTCCCCCTCCTCTCGCCACCATCATTCATTTCTGTCCCCGTTGCCCATTCACTTGTAACAGCACAACTGCTGATGAAAACACATGGTGAACTGTTTTCCCAAAACAGATGAGGGTTCAGAAAAATAATACTGAAGAAACGGGGTGGGTAAGCAGGCAGCATTTTTAACCTAGACCTGATCCTGTGCAGAAAATGATCACACGTGGTTGTACAGGCATAGCTGTACAGGAATGCGATCGCGGTGCCTGGAGGAAACAGAAGAGAGGCAAAATTATCTAAACCAGCCCTGCCATCAAAAAAGGCTGTAAATCACAGCCTTACTTCTACAGAAAGAATATATGCAACAGAGATCTTTTATTCGATTAAGAAACCATTATTCTGATTCCTTTACCTATCATATTTATGTGATACATTTATTAACACATCACCTACTAATACACGGATTTATTTCATACTTGCTTTGCATTAACTTTCAAGTTGCTATTATTTCCTCTGTGTGCAGGTACGGATGCTCCAGCTATTGATCTCTGCAGAGGAACAACCCCTTTCAGTATCTCTAGCCACATGCCACGTTTTTAGAGGAGAAAAAAATATCAGGAAAGGTTTAATATATTAAACTTGTTTATGTGTAAACCTGTTTATGTATAAACATATAAATATATTTATTTTTTTACTTTTCTCTTAAAGGTTGTAGAGTGCGCTTCAAGTTTCCCTGTTTCACTGCCACACAGCCATTGCTAACGAAGGGAGCCTAAATTGAGAAAAGCTGGCAGCTGTAAATGTCAAGATTATGCCCTCCTGATTACTGATATTCCTTTCCACAAAGCCCTCAGATCCTCTGATTGTCATATATAGCAAGTGAGCACTTAGGAATGATGTCAAAGAAACTACTTCAACATCCAGGCAACTTTTAAAACCGTGCAACTCTTAAAGTGAAGATAACTCCGAACAGCCAAGTAGATTAAAAATGGTGACTGAAGACAGAATTTTCTCCCAGGCAAATTGCCAATATTTTTTTGAAAGGTAAACTCGAGCTTTTAATTAGCATGAACACTCCTCCCTATGAGCATTGCCACTGCCTGGATCGTCTTAAAAAGGAATAAAAATGGCATCCCACGACTGTGCTGTGGAGCTTAGATTTCCAGCAAGCACAACAGAAGAATTACAAACCCTTGCCTATAACCAGAGCCATGAAGCTGAACATCGGTATAAGCAACGGTGAAGATATTTTTAATAACCAAACAATGCCACAGTCAAGTGAATATAAAGTGAAGTAGGGGTAAAGAAAACACATTTAAGCCTGGCAATTTCTCCACTCTTGTTATTGGTAGTTTTTACTAGATACTCATTCTTCTGGTTCTGTAAATGAAAATCTCCACTAAGAATGCTAAATCGAGGATGATTAATATCTTCTGATTCAACTTCCCCTCCTCCCACAGTTCAAAATGAAGTGAAAGTTATCCTCATCCTGGCCTGTCATGATGGGCAATGGTCCAAATCAAGAAAACTGGGTCAAGCATCTTGTAAATCCAGTATTATATGCTTTAGCAAGCATAATTATCTATTTGTTTCTAATACAATACTGTTTCACACTTAAGATTTTTGAATAATAATTTCTTCTACGAGTGGAGAATTAATATGCTAATAATGAAAATAATGTATATCCGCTCCTCTAAAATGATGCCTAAAACACGATTATCTTTTTTTTTTTTCCCAATTTCTATGTCCACTGCACCATTTTATAATTATTAGAAGATACTCCAGGGCATATGTTGTGCTGGTGTACAGCGACTTCTCTGGTGGCTGAAATCATTCAGCCCGTGGACTCGTGAATCACAAAGCACCCACGGCTTTGCAAATCCTCGTACAACACATGTCATGTCGCATCTTACTGCTTCAACGCAACCCTTGCACTCCTACCGTATCACCAGTAGCGAAACGCTTAAGTACAGATGGGCCGAGCGCCGCTGACATCACACCCCCTGGAACGCATCCCTGCATCCCTACATCCCTGCATCCCTACATCCCTGCATCCCTGCTCCCATCCCTGGTCTGTTAAAAGCATGAGGCATTTCTCTCTTGAGCTGGGGTCCACTCGGGATGAGCATTTACATTTGGTACCAAAGTGTTTGCAGGGGCACCTGAATTTTTTTCCAGGGGAGGTTGGGGGGGGCTGTTCAGATTTAGTAATTCCCAGCGGTCTTTTGTAGGTGTTTAAAACCACCTCGAGTTAGCCGAGCGACTCATTTGCATGGCGAGAGTGCCAACGAGCTCCAACATCAAACATTCCTGGGAGGTGCCTGCCCAATAGCAGTGGGTACAACCAGCCCTCTAATCAGCGTTGAAATCATTGATAGCGCTGTCTATCCACACTATGACAGACAAAAGCTGAAATGTATTAAACATAGCAATCCATCATCCCGCAGATGGGAAGCAGGAGCCAACAGAGTTCAGAGGGAACGACTCCCGCTGCTAACAATGGCTGAAGTACTGACAGTTCACTACTCCTTCGTGCTCCTCACCGGGCTCTTCTCCCAGCTTCCCAAGGGCGATAAATGAACAAACAGCCCACTGAAGAAGAAGGATTTAAACGCTGTAGACTTGCTGATAGCTATTATTCCAACTCAGAATGCCCATAAACAAGCTTAATGAGACATCGGTTCTCTTCTTAAAACAAAAAAAAAAAATTAAAAAAAAGGTAATTACATTAAGGAGTCGCGAACTCCGATAAATAAGAACCAGAAAAAAACCCACCAAACTTAAAAATGTTAGGTGTGTAAATCTCATCTGAATATATGAGAAGCTTATGAGCTGAGTATCTAGCACCGGCAGCTGGAGACAAGCTACAAACAACAGTGGTCCAAATTAAGAAGTAATTTATGTGGAATACATCATTATTTTAACATGAAGGATACAAAGCTTTAAAGCAGAGAGGAATGACAAGCGGACTTTTAAAGAAAAATAAGTCCGGAGCAAAGTAATGCTATTTATGAAAGTTGATTTTTCTTTCCTGACTTATTTCTTGTAGGACACATGAGTCACATAATATAGCCAAAGGAAAAATTGCAACTGCTAACACCACATTAGTAAAGTATAAAAGGGAAAGACACTTTTCTTAGCATTTCAGCCTTGTCATTTCCAATTTTCTGCTCTTTGGACATGCTTGTATTCAAATTCTGGAACATCTATTCAGCATATCAATCCTAATTAGACAATCTGGGTCTGGAAAGGATGAGAGCTGGGTCATTTGCATAATTTAATCATAAATACTCAGTGATACATATTTCCAAATGCATTTGTACAATTATCTTTTCATCCTTGGGGCAATGGTATTAATATGATTAGGCAATATTTCTGGAAAAAACAGACAAGTATGCACTCTTTTTAACTGCAGCTTAGGGCGATATGAAAAATTAATTAATTTCTGAAGAAAATCAATTTCTGTACGTGACCACATTAGACATTGCTAAACCAAGACACAGAGTCCTTTCTCAATCAGAACATTTTATCATTCTTTTCCAAATTCTGATTGTTATATGAATGTTTCAATAATAAAATTATTAGATTATTTAAATTATCTTAATACATAGGCATGGAAAAGTGACTATTTCTTTTTCATGTTATCCTGACAGACATCGTGTTTTAAAAATTGTATTGTTTGACCAGTCAATAGGAAACCTTAGCATTTGGTCTGAACTCATCTTATGTGATCTTTTATTAATGCACATTATACCGATTGAATTCAAGGACAGCAGGAAATAATTCAGCTCTGAAAACCACAGCTGAAAAAAAATAGAACCACGCTAACCTAAAGTATTTTAAAATTAATATAAGGTTGCTTCCTTGTTTGTTTTGCTACGAAGAATTAGATAAGGTGTTCCTTCAACAGAAGCATACTCATTACAAAAATGTTGTGACATATGTGGGATACAGCCAAGCACCCAGGTGGCTAATCTCATTTTTAGAAGAAAGATACTGCTTTGTATGTTAATTGGTGCAAAAAAAAAAAATTACATTTATGTTTTTATATGTACCGTCTTTATTTCTTCTCAATCAACAGAAAAAGTAGAAATTACTGCATGCAAATGTTCAATATTCATTTAATTTGCATGAAGGTGCTTGAACAATTTTTTTATTCTAACAAGCTCATTTTTCATGCGTTTTGTCTTTCATCCTAATCTAGCATCTGTCATTCCTTTTTGAAGTTATTATCGGCCCAATTCCCTCTTGGACATGGTTGCTGGGTGACCGGTATCTTAGCACCCACTTTGACAGGAACAGATGTGAATCTGATCAAGAGATTTCCCATGAGTACCTGAAATCACAAACAACTTTCGGGAAAAACAAACAGCCTCGCTGTCACTGTCCCTCTCTTGCCCTCCTTCCCATCCCTTCCCCCATTCCCCCCCCCCCCCCCCCCCCCCCAAAAAAAAGAGGACGAGGAAGTTGAGGCAGAGTTATCCGGCGTCATTAAAACACATTACTACCTGGCAGGTGAGCTCCCCAAACGTCTTCCTAGCTGTTTCTGCCTTCAAACGGCGGCTCTCGGCTTTAAGTTTTAACAACCACCCTTTGAATACTTCCAACGACGACTGTTCGTTTCTAAGGTCACCATCTTCTAAACGTTCCCGCGTTGAACTTGTTTTCGTCACATGAATGCTCTCATTTAAATCAATGGGATTACTCGTGTAAGCAAATTTCACATGCATACAAGCACCCACCAGTTGTTTTATAAACACCTAACTCACATTTTGATTACAAATAATGTTCTTTGATCGTTCCCAGACTCGGTTGCCGGTATCTGTGAAACTCCAGCTTATAAAAACTCCGCTCGCTATGCCATGTGGGTGTACCAATACTGACAATATTTAAGGACCTGCATAATTTTATTCCTATAAATCGTCCAACTGAGACATTATAGGCAACAGGATTCCTTACACAAACCAAAGCTTCCTTCCTGCTTGCAGGATTAAGACTTTCATGCGCAATCCAATATCTTAGTGACTATATTCGGTGCTACACATGTGATATGGAAGAATATGAAGAAACCTGGAAATTACAGCTATATACTTTTGAAGTAAACTTAGAACCACACAAAGCATAGGTGTGAATTTCCAGAATGAGTGAATCTCTAAAAAAAAAAGTGTGTAACAAACAATTTAATTCTAGTCTCTCTTCTTGTTGATGCATCATCAATACCTGGTATTTGCACGCTAGTGTGTACTGGAGAAGTAATCAGCAAAACTCAGTCTTATGTTCTAATAGTACCTTCTTTTATCTACATATGGATACCAGCCCCGGAAAGGAGGCGATTAAAGGAGATGGAGGTAATACATTCTCTCAGGTATATAATAAAAACACAAATACCTTCTTCCCATCTAGCATCTCTGCCACAAGAATCTCATCCCACATCAAACTTCAAAGCAAAACTTATTTCTTCTTGCTCGCTTTCCCAGGCGCTACTCTAAACACAGTCTTGCTTAGCGAAGAGAAAGGAGACATTTGCGATCCAAAGATTGAAAATTTGATCATACATATGTAAACTTATAAGGCTGCCTGTAATAGTAACACCGGGCAAATCTGCTTTAACATGCTGTCAACCAGCCTTTCACTTTTGTCTCTTCACTAGCTGCTCTTCAGCATGTTCCCAGCCCCATAGCCTCAGGGCTCTTGTCCCTACTGCTACTGCTAGAGCTAGCAACTGCTTCCAACCAAGAATCCTCTGCATTTGAAGTTTTCACAGCGCCTAATAAAGTTGGGCTTCCATGAAGAATTGTAAATTTTCATCTTCGTTTTCTTCAAACTCCAGAGAGCTGTGCGAGGGGAAGAAAATAAACAGAAGGAGAGGAAAGGGAAACTGAGAGTTTGGATTTTCAAAGATCTGAATTTGTTCCTTCATTCCGAGTTGTTGTTTTATGATTAAACAGATAACAAAGGAATTTTTTCCCCTCTAGTTTACATGCAAAGAAAATTTAAGACAAACACTTCAATCACAATGAAGCATTCATTGCCACTACAGCTGATCTTAAAGATTTCCCTTATTTACCACCGAAATCAGAAAGTGGACGAAATGTTTTATTGCTAAGTCGAAAGCCTTAGACTAGCCTGATCTAAACTTTACTGGACACAGTAAAATTAATGCATCTTCTACCCAACTTATGAACAACAGAACTACAAAGGAAAAGCCAAGCAAGTAAGTGCTTAAGAAAAATGTTTAAGCCCCCGAATGCAACTGGACCTCTACCTTCCATTAAAAATCATTTGGGAACAAAACCATTCTGTGTGTCTTGAAAAAATGTCCCACTCTACCCACTCAGGATATCAGCATCACACAGTAGTCAAACCTGTTGATGGCATCAACAAAAACTGAATCACTAAAAGCACAAGGCTGACTTAGAGAAAGACAAAAAAGCTTAGCGATCGATGAGACCACTTCTTGGAGGTGAATTAGAAAGGGACATTATGTGCACATTTATAATAAATACATAATGGTGATAAGTAATCACCATTTAGAAGACTTACCCTTCACTCTGCCAGTCGAAGGAAGCGCAGGCCGTGAATAACGGCCCTATGACGATGCCTCACAAAACAGTCTGGTTATCCAGAATGGCCAAGTCATGAATGGCTTAATACAAACCGTACAGAAAAATTCACCAGTGTGAAAACCAAAGAGAGTAAATAAATACCTTCTTACTTGTTGTGATAACACTGTTATTCCCATTTCTCACCTTCCAATCCTTTTTGCCCAAGCCAAAAAAATTACTACAAATTTGGGACTAGGTGACAGTGGGAGCAGTAATTCCACACAAAAGCCTCCTCTGCCTCAGCCACACTGAAGAGCAGAAAGTCTACAGCCAGGGATCATCAGCTGAGCTGTTTAGTCAATCTAAAGTGTTAAAATGGTGTATAAAGAGAAAAGCAATCTATACTAGATGAGTAGTATCCAAATCTGTCACTCATTCACTAGAAACAGGTAGACTTATGCAGGCACTTAATGCCAATTTCAGCACTGAAAATGTCTTTCAAGGATGGGAAAGATTGCCTGAGACTAGGAAATGGTTTCCACGAGAAGGTGGAAGCGAAGCCTGGAAGGTTTGCAGAGCCTCTGCGGGATAGTAATTGCTGAGGCAAACTTAAGCTGAACAGAGCGCTCACTTAGTTTTGTTAAATAAATGCAAGCTAATTCTAATTTTAATGTAACCCTATGAGCATATAGTTCCAGATATCAAACCAACTAAGGAACCCTTCCCTGTCCTTAGGGCCCACTGTTTCAATTCAGCTGGCATACTCCAACCTGGCACTACACCGGCAAATACCTTCAGACATCCCGAGTGCCATACCACCTCACCGGAGAGGGGTAAGCACTCACCGTAGGGTATTCAGGCTTCTAGCTCAAACCAAAGTACCAAAAGAGGAAAGCCATGGTAGCACCTACTCATTAGCTTCATTGATTCCAAGAGGAGGTCTGAACCCAGACTTTCCATGTCCCAAACGTTTAATCTAACTGGGGGAAAGAGAAAGGTCATTTTAGAGGAAGGAAGAAAGGAGTCTCGGTGTCTTCTTGTAAACTGTCTCACTGAGTAACCCTTTTTGAACCTTCAGCCGCTGTGTCCTACATCCCTGGTGAGCAGCGTAATGACCCATTGCAGAGTCACTCTTCTCTATAGCCCATACAACATGTATTGACTATAGTCACTGCCTGCTCTATGTCTGCATTCCACACGCAGGAAAACGGAGCCTAAGTTACTAAACCCAGAGGAGAGTTCCCGGTTTGAGGATTTAGCCCATACCGAACAAATTCTCTAATTTAAACTTTTTGCAGCTTAATTATATTGAGAAACCATTAGACATTTTAAAGAATTAGAACATTGAACTGTTAAATATTAGGCACATGACCCATACCTAATGTAAAGTAAGTTTCTAAAAATGTCCTTAGAAAAATTTAGTAGAAAAACAGGTGTAGGAGAGAATTCAAATGTGACCCATAAGGGCCCAGTATTTAGAAATGAATTGGGATCAGTTCATTCCTTTCCCATGGGGTAACTTGTATAAATGTAATTCTATGGTTTCATAAAACCAGGTCAAGTTTCTGTCCCTTGAGGTCCTTTGGCAATTTGAAGCATGGCAGCACTTTTTCCTGGCTACAAGTTCAAATCTGCATGCGTTCTGGATTTGTGAAAGGAAACGATTAGCCAAGCTGAAAAGACAGACCCATCCTGATTACAGCACACCATCCACGCAGAAAACCACTTACAGGGGTGAAACACGATTTCACAAAACAGTACTTAGAACTAGTTGGCTCTTTTCATTTAAGCTGATGAAAATGCCTGCTTTTTTCACCTCTAAAAAAATAAATATTTTTCTTTCATCAGCTGGCACACCAAATAAAAAAGCAGACGACCTTATCACATAACAGTTTTAACTGGCGACATCCTTCGCCTTTAATGTCCAAATGTTTTACTCATGTAGTCATACCTTGGAACACTTGTGAATACATGTATGCTCCACAAAGCATTTCATAACTATTATTTTACTACCTCTCATGATATCATTGTATTATGCTAATTTCAATAATACAGTATGTAAAATAAGATGCAACAAGACAAAATCACAGAAGGGGTCACCAGAAAAGATGAAACCTGTGCTTGGCAGACCCACACCAGCAAAGGCTCAGGACCAGAGAGCTAAATGCCATGGAGGCTCTTCTCCTCCAGGAACAACCTGAAATTACTGTGTTTAACATTATGTCCCATGCACTAGGTACTAGAGTCCAAACTGCTTTGCAATGAGGCCAGAATCAAAGAATCACAGAATGGTCAGGGTTGGAAGGGACCTCTGGAGATCATCTAGTCCAACCCCCCTGCCACAGCAGGGACACCTACAGCAGGGATCACCGGACGGCGTCCAGGCGGGTTTTGAATGTCTCCAGTGTGGGAGACTCCACAACCTCTCTGGGCAGCCTGTTCCAGTGCTCTGCCACCCTCAGAGTAAAGAAGTTCCTCCTCATGTTAAGATGGAACTTCCTATGTTCAAGTTTGTGCCCATTACCTCTAGTCCTATCACTGAGCACCACTGAAAAAAGACTCTTCTCATCTACCTGGCACCCTCCCCTTAAGCATTGATAAGATCCCCCCTCAGTCTTCTTTTCTCTGGACTAAAAAGACCCAAGTCCCTGAGCCTTTCCTCATAAGAAAGATGTTCCAGTCCCCTAATCATCTTTGTAGAACGATAATGGGTTGAGTCTGACCACACAAATCATGGGATCATCCTCCTTCTGGGTCTATTAAAGCTTCCCCAGCCTATGTAAAAGGGTGCATTGGCCAGCTCCACGCAAACACCTTGGGTGCCCACCTGGATGCGTTCCTGTCCAACCTGCTGTAAGTGAACCTGCATTGGCAGGGGCGTTGGACTAGATGATCTCTGAAGGTCCCTTCCAACCCCTACCATTCTGTGATCTGTGATCTTCTAACGTCCATATGCAGGCTGAAGGCCAGGAGGCACCAAGGACTGCCCCATCTCAGCCCACAGGCAGACTGATCTCTGCAGGGACCTCCCCACAGGGACAGACACCAGGGGCTGGGGGAGCTTTTAACAACAGATTCAAAGAGTAGAGGAAGGATAACAGACGAAGAAATTCATGGTCTTTAAGCAAATTAATTTGTCAGTGTGTGTCAACCTGCAATCTGCATACTATGGAGGTGGGCTGCTTCTTCTGAAGATACATTCCACCCTTTCCTCCACCCTACCAGGATGATGCTAGAGGAGCTCTGAAAGGTAAAATCTGTTGGACGTGTATTAATTCTTAGCCACATCCCACCTGTTGTACCTTGAGGTGGCCGCACGCCAATCCAACAGCTGCGGCCATAGCCAAGAATCTCGACTGAAAACCCCATTGATGCCCTCCCCAGGAAATGTTATGACTCTTTCCTTACACAATTTGGGTATGTGCTCCTGAAACAGCTATATGCCGTTAAATTAGTATTTCTGATACACTTTCCTCATAGCTTCTCAAAAATGTATTTTATACATAGCTGTAGTTTAAACTGTAAATTACTGTAGCAGGAGCTTCATTTTCTACTACTATCTTTATTTTTAACATGACATTTCAGCAGCAAATTAATTTTGAAGGGAATCAGTAGAATCATAAGCCAACTACAATACCCAATAATGCAAGACAAAATAATTTATTAGCATTTCATGTTTATTTTTTAACCTGGCCTGTTAAAAGCTATGTGCATCAGCTTAAAAAAAAAAAAACAAACAAAAACAACCAAACAAGAACAACCGATTCTGCTTTGAATTAGAACAATATACAACAAAATTTGCAACAGAATCGTGGCATTAGTCTTCAGTGGTAGATACAGACACAGAGAAATAATAGAGTCCTACATAGCATCTAAATTGTAAGAATTGTTCTAACAAGCTAAGGGAAAAATATATTTTAAAAAAAAGAACTTTTAATTAGTATCAGTCCTTATTATACACTTAATACCACCTGAGGTATTTTCCTTCCCCCTCCCTTTTTTTTAAGCTTTTAAGCAGAAATTTAAGGAAACAGAAAACAATTGGAAAATGGTTTCACTTCCTTCCCACCAAACTATCAGTCAGAATGCATATGTGACAAGGGACAGCCATGGCACACATCTTGGAAGTGCCCATGCCTTTCGAAAAGAGCCAGGCTGCTTCTGTTCTACAAAAAGGAATACAAAAATCCCAGCAGTGGGTATGAAGTCAGGGGTTATACCAAATTCTGACGCTCATTCCTGCCAAGACGTTGCCCTGATTTCCTAAAATTGATTAATACTCACCAACACGTTAAAAACGGATCGTGAATATATTCCATGCAACAAGTGTTAATTTACAGGACACAAAATCTAAAGCATTTTTTCAATGCTTTCAATCTGTCCCTACAAATGCAAGAAAGTATACTGTAAGACAGCTTCCTACCAAACATGTCAACTGATTCTTTTATAGCACTTCCAAATATATTTTGCATATGCTTGGTTTAAAAGATGTATGTAGGCTACTGAAAGCAACAGGACTATCCACATTCTTAAAGTTAAGCATATGGTTTAAAACCACAGCATTTTTATTTTAATGTAAATAGCTAAGTCCTACAGGTGACCTTCTCCAACCAAGAAAGGTTTTTACAGCAGGCCAGGAGACTGGAAACAAATTATATGCTTCGTAAGGACAGATAACACTGGCATCCATTAAAACATGATATAAAACCTATTAAAATATTAAGTTTGTATTTTTACTACATTTGGAAAAGTATCATTCAAAAATAATAGCTTTACTAATGTTTTTTAAAGAATGCTCAAACTATTAATAAGGCCTGACTAGATTTATTACTGATAAAAATGTCACACATTGTTTGTACTTCTCTTAAAAATACAGTACCTATAGTCTGAAAGTGGCTTTTTTTCTGTCCCATACATAAATGATCTAGCTCTTTATTTAAAAAAAAATCATAAGTATAAGAACAACATGAAATCAAGCTTACAAAAGACGTAATTAAACAGTAGTGAAATATATAGTACCTGTTCCCTTTATAGTTTACTTTACATAACTACCCTCTTTTTGATCCCTTACAATTGTTTCATGTGAGATAAGAAAGCCAAGCATTTCCCAAAAGTAAGATTTAAAAATAATTTCTATCATACAGCAATTTGTAAATACAAGCATATTCTGAGACACGTGTCCTGAACAACGGCTTTTGGTCCAAATGTAAAATACTCTACTACCTGTTCTCAGTACGGTATCGTTAACAAGGGCTCGAACACGAACGTTACTCAGAGTTACGAACTGCAATCATGACATCGTAATGTTACAAAGATATTCTAGCTGTCACTTACGCTAAAATGTTTGCACCAGTCCCACTTACTCCCCTTCTTCCCCCTTCTCCCCAGCCCCATCCAATTCCATACTGGAATAGTAACTGTCAGTTTGTCAGTCAGGTGGTCTGTATGCACGTGGCTCTGCTATAGGGCTGTATGGCCCACTCAGTTAGTCATACAATCTAAGGAACAAATTAAACATTAAAAAAAAATACATGTCTTAATAATTAAGGTGCATTTTTTTCAGTATTTTCAGTATCACATAAAAGTACAATGTGAATAAGAAAACTAGTCTGAAAGCTTTAGCTTGAACCCAAGCTTGGGTTGGATCAAAAGGAATTTAAGCCGAATTTAGCCATCTGGCTCATTTAGAGAATAATTCTACAAATTCTAAGGATTAATAAAATTTCACGACCAAACCATCCTCTTATTTTAATAGAAAAAGAAAATCCAGTTAGTGTGGCGAGGTGCACTGGGAAATTTTAATTGCACCTGCTCCTCTGTTTCTGGACTTACGGCTAATTTCAGCCTTCCAATGGACATAAAATCCCATTGTCTGGTATTTGTAACAAAAAAAAAAAAGTGTTTCTTTTTTCAAACGGAAATAACTTTCTTCTTCACAAGGAAGATGCAAAGTATATGGGATGCAAAGAAAATATCTACAGTAAATTAGTCTTGGAGTGAAGAGGGTACCTTTAAACAGACTAGTGGACGGAAAGTTATGTAGGTGTCACCCCACACGAGTATTCTCAGAGGCGCATAATAAAAACTTTCGAGTGTTTTATTACATCAAAATCATAACACTAGGAATATTAAAAAAACAGGTTTAGACTATTTCAGAAAGTTTCTGTTTATTCCTAATAACCTGTTCGGATACCCACTATTTACAGGATCCTTCCGTACAATTTTGCAGATTGCACTGTGTATGTTCGTGCACCTGCTGCAGGAGGATGTTGACTTCAAATGCAATTATCGCAAAACGATGTTTAAAGCAATGTGAACCGAAATACGTGTTGTGATCCGTTTCCTCAATCGCAACTCATGCAAGCAGTTCCGTTAGTTTTGGTGAATGTATCCTGAACTGCCGCTCAGGGTCCTTCCAGTCCAACATCCCACCTCTAAAAGAGACCGAGGGAAATTCACAGGAGAGAATGCAAGTATGCAGTATTTATGGAGTTATCCTTCCCTGGTGTAGTTTCCCAGCTCATCGCTATCAGTGATTTAAAGAATTCCAAATTGGGACTTAACTGTATGGTCAAAAGCTGATCCTTCCTCTCACAAAACTCAGCAACAGCATTTTTATACTTTATGCTATGGACAATATGCTACTACCCTTTTTCTTTTTCTTCCATTTAAAAAAAAAAAAAGTTTAAAACAGTTCACAGTTATTCACAGTTAATGCTAAAATTCCAAATTTAATAGATTACACTTCAATATTCTGCACTGCTTATGAAATGAAACATCAGCACTTGTTAGGAGATGCTCCTGGCGAAGCACCGTATCAGATAAATAAGCAGAACATAGTGGATTAAGGATAAAGTTACTCCTTGAAGCAACCTGGATTTTATCATTTCAAGTCACAGGCGTACCTTGATTCTCAATATAAAGATTTTTGGTTTATGTTTCAGGATTTTTGAAAATAATTTAAATGATAATGGAAAAAGAAAAATTCTTCCTTAATGTATGCTGGAGAAATTATCTATATATGAATTAACTCTCGGGATCATAATAGCTTTTTGCAGATGACTCTTCAGCTCTATCATTTAAATACATATTTAGGCAACTAAAAATTTACTGTCAATTCATATTATGTCAGTCCACATTATGGCGCTGTTACAGTATGCACATTTAAAGATTATTGAAAAAATTACTGTTCATGTGCAGTATATAATTTGCAAAAGGTTAATAACTATTTTAAAACAATGAATGGAATTAACTCGTAATGCAAAGCAGATGCCCCAAATGTTATTTTTAAAACAAAACATATTTAACTTATAAAAGAACAAAGAGGATCTAAATCCAGTCCTGTTGCTTAAAAACAGACAGGCATCGTGGTTGTTTCAGACTCTCGGTTCGCTGGCTTATACAATTTTGATAAAACTCGGGAGTTTCTGACTGCCCCCTCTGCTATCCTGAAGCCAGAAATGAATTTTTACAGCTAAACTTGTAAAGCTCCTCCACGAAGAGGCAATGCTGGCAACGCTGGAAGAGATTTACCTGTACCAGGCCAGCAGAGATTGCAGAAATAATTTAATGTATCTGTGACATAGTTCAAAAGGAAAATATTAAAATTCAATCCAGTGTATGACAATTCTCTGCTTCATATGCAATTCACTTTAGATGATGAATCGCAGCGATAGGCAAAAACAGCCGGCTGGAACCATCTACTAACGGGAGAAAACAGAAGAAATACTAAACGGCAGTCAAACAAAATTATCATTTCCAACAAACATTCAGAACACACTCCAGATGACAAAATATGAGGCAGACAAGTAGTAAATGAGATTACTTTAAGTGCATTTTGGTTTACGGTGCTGAGGAGTGGCGGGGGAGAAGCCCCGTGTGGGAGCCCACAGGGGGACACGCGGCGGGGCGCTGGTTCCCGGCATCCCAGGTGGGATCAGCAGCCCCCCGGCATCGCACCAGCAGCTCCAGAAAGAGAGGGGAGGCCTAAAATCGGACCGAGCATCTGAACACGGATAACAGTGGACTGTGGAAATAACAGAGATATTTGCTGTGCTTTCACGCAGGTTCTCCTAAGAGAAGTTGATACAAAACTGACTATGAAACTGTGCGTTTCTATAGAAGCTACAGCTACCAGTAAAAGATTTCTAAAAAAAAAAAAAAAGAAAAAAAACCAACAAAACCTCACAAAACTTTAGCAGTATTCAATTCATAGCTATAAGATAAAGGAGGAGTTAATCAAATCGTGTGAAGAATTCAGGAAAAAAATGTCCCTGTGCCCGTCACTAGCAGCCCCTTCACATCCCTGCCCAGGCACAGCACCGGCAGCGTTGCACGTTCACTGGGGAGAAGCGTTCCCTTCCTCAAGATTCAGACACTGGGCTACTGCCAGGGACTAAGGATCAGATTAAAGGCAGAAACAGTCTGTTCTGTTGTTAAGAAGTACGGTCCAAAGATCTCAGCTTCAAATTTATAATATTTACTGATAAATAAATACTGTGAGATGGATATTAAAGTTCTGTTACTGCGAGCGGCTGGAGTCTTTTGGGGTTTTTTTAAGTCCGAGGAAGCCACCTCCAAACCTTTTACTCCTTCTTTTCAGTTACTACAATTTATCCTCTGGCCTTCCAGAAGTCGTCTTTGCTTGTAAAACCTACCATATTTCTGCTGATTATATTTTAGTAATCTCTGGCAAGAGGGAAGGTCATCAATATAAACCACAGATACGATATATTTGACATTCCTTCCAGCTGCACTCGCTGACCTGTTCATTTAAAATATCTATGATCTGTACTAACCTATCTGGGTGAGATGCTCCTTTAATTAACACAAACAGAAAAAACCTATGCAAGCGTGCAGTGTTCAGTAAACAAGCACACGCTAGGTCCACATAATTTGAGAGGAGCAGAAGCTAGCAAAGAGAGACTGAATAACTGCTGTGTAAGACGGGCTTTGAAGAGAATTGTTTCATGTTCGGCATCTTCCCCCTTTACACTCAAAAATCAATTAGGTGGTTTTCCAAAATTTGTAAATAGCTTCCAAACGGTGCAAATAATTCCCCGCTTTAAGTATGAATGTCAATGAACTCATTCAAAATCATCTTCAAATGTCAGAAAAGATTAACATATCCCGGCCACAGGAGGGAGGTCAGGAGAAGGCACACGCTTTTAGTCTTTACTGGGGTGGGCACGATCCAAAGCCAGCCTACGCCTATGGGAAAACTCCACGAAGGAACCCAGCATGGTAAAATTCCACGACAAGTGCTCAAAACACAAGAGACCAGAAACAATCTGGGATCAATAGCTTCCAGGTCATTAATCCTAGGCAGGTGACATCCAGTGCGCAGTTCGCTACTCTCTTTCACGCAGACATTCAAAGAAACCTGACTCGATTGGCATCTAGTAGGCTTTAAATATTTTCCACGTTTTGCCTTTATCCTTCCCCTGTTTGTTTGGCATATGGCTTTCTAGCATCCCATTAATGTCAAACCGTTTAATCAGAATGTAAGCTAAATGCACAGTTTGCTATTTCCTGGATTTCTGTTTGGCGACCAGTGCTTTTTATGAGGAAAATAAAAGCAAAGGTCAGTGTGACCAGAAAAGAAAAGTCATCTTCCATAACGGAAGCTTGTTTTTCCAGTGAACTGATACAGAAGCCTAATTTAGAAAAAGGTCCTTTAGTATCATGTTATTATTAGTAGTATCACAAATAAACACAAAAACCAATTCACTTTACAGACCTCCACATTAAGCATTCAATAGAAAATCCCTTGGTGTTTTATTGATTTTTGTTTTATTGATTTTTTTAAATAGCAATATCACAGTTAAAATGTATCATTTTGGTGAAACACATCTAAAACTTTTCCATCTCGAAATAAGTTATTACAAATTATTTCCACAGCAACTGGCAACTAACGATTCAATCCATTTAAAGAACAACGAAGTAATGGCTTTATTTGGATGCCTTTTTTGATTAAATAACATATTAACCTTGATGAAGCTTTCCAAAAAGGGATTAGCGTATTCGAGTGCATCAGCTGATTATGAGGCAAATATAACAGTGATAAGATGCTGGTTCAAAATTTCTGAATCTGATGAGTATAACAATTTAGCCGCTAGGATGGAGTTGGCTCTTACAGCTTCCACCTCAACAGTTAAGTGTCCACCCAGGATACAAAAAGACATCACCCGGCTAAAGTATGCTGTAACCGAGAGAGTCTGGAAAGGTCGCTTAAATCACTAAACCGAGTAGATCAAAATATCCTGCGTAATTACTGTAACGTCAGAAATACTTGAAAATAATTAATTTGGAAGGAAAGATGAATCAGAATGAAATGTATCGGAGGGGAAACCCAGAAAGTAAATACAGTTTTTATCTTCTGATGATATCATCCATTTTGACCAAAACTCACTGACCCACTTTGCTTTATGCCTCTATACTGTAATAATACATTTTGCATACCTATTGTATACCCTTTCCATTAAGTTATTTGCTTAATGGATGTATAAATAAGTCTACTACAATTACGCTTTTTAAGGGTCATATCCTATCCACTTCTGAACCCACTACTGTAATTTCTACGACGCTGGATGATAGCACAGCAGACCTCAGAAACAGCTGAAACACGGCCGATTCTGCGCTGTTGACATAATCAACCCATGTTACAACCAGGCTGCCAAACCCCTTTACAGCCCTGCCAAGTCCAGGAATCGGTGTCCCCGTAATGTCACACACACACACCACCAAAAAAAAAAGTTTCTCTATTTTTTTAATTTAACGTGTTTGAATTACAATTCACGCAGTATGACTGTGGCAAAAATAAAACTTCCATCACTTTATTTTAAGGATCAAATCTCAGGACTGGCACAGAGTTGTTACAAGTTACACGCCACACACACACACAAAAGAAAAAACAGTCTAAGAGCAGCTATTAATATTAATGTTGGTTCCCCATGAAAACAACAGCAGAGTTACCCCAGCAGCTACACTTATGTCAGCGCTTGGAAGTTATTCCAGGCTGTTTTGTCCTGCTGCCCTGAATATTCAGGAACTTCAGCAATCCATCCAGCGACAGCTACTGCAGAGCCACTGCCCCGCGTCGCCGTGCTCTCTGCTAATGAGTCCCAACTACCCTCAGATAACTCGGGGGGAGGGGGGGGGAATGTCACCCACATCCCCCCCCACCCCCCGCCATCCATCAGGGAAGGGATGGAGCACGGCATCGCATGGGGTTAATTCCCACACACGCACACACACACACACGCACACGCACACACGTGTTGGCTCTGTGCTGCACCTTGAAATCTGACGATAGGAAAAGTGAAACGAAACCCGCTCTTGTTTATTTGCGCGTATTACAAAGTCGCACCGGGACTTCGCCTGCCACCTCCCCGCCGCCGAGCCCTCCCTCCCGGGGAAACTTCCCACCACCCCTCCAGCGCGGCAGAACCGGAGCGCTCCCCCCCAACACCCCCCCCCCCAAACACACACTCCCCCCGAGGCGGGGTGGGGGGAGAGCCCCCGGGAACTGCAGGCGCTTCCCACCGCTCTGATCTCGGGGTCACGGCAGTTATGCGATCCCTTCTCCTTATCAAGCAGGTTCAGCCCCGTAACCTACAGATTTGAGAGATAACTGCCCCACGCTTTCGCCCTCCCGTCGCAAAGCCGGCTGCTATTGCAGCAGGCATTTCCTCTTTTGCCAGCTCCTTCTTCCCTTCCAACCCCCCCTCCCCGGTTGTGCCAAGTTTGGGGCATCACCTCTCCTCCCCGCAGCCATCCCCCCCTCCCCGCCCCGACGGGTGAGCGGACCGGGGAGCGCAGCGGTACCCGCGCACCGCCCGCAGCCGGAGCGCTGCCCTCCATCCCTCCCTCCCTCCCTCCCTCCCTCCCTCCATCCTTCCCCCGGCGCCATCCCCGCCACCGCGCCCGCCTTATTCTGCGCGGTAACAGGATTCAGCCTCGCCAAATCCCTTCCGCGCTCCCGCTGACCCCCGTCGCCTCCTCCCCGCCTGGCGGGGGCCGGGGGATGCCCGCACCTGCTCCTCGGGGACCGACCTCCCCCCCCCCCCACCACCGCCACCACCCCGGGGGGGGGGGTGGGAGCAGGCCAGCCCGGCCGCCTGGCACCTCTCCCCGCTACCCCAAAGCAAAGCAGCCGCCACCTCCTCCACCACCTCCTCCTCCTCCTCCTCCTCCTCTTCGCTGTCTTCCCGCCCTCCCGCTCCCCCCCCCCCCTCCACCCCACCCCCCCGTTCGCCATGTGGCAACTGCCTCTCGTCGACCTATACAAAAAGTGCACGTGCCCCTCCGGATCCGTGACAGCAGCTGATGGCCAAGTGGCCTCCATCCGCCCCGGATCGGGCCCTGCGCCCGGGGGGGGGGCAGCTCCGCGCCCCATCCCATTTACGCGAAACCCGAATGTCTGTGGACCCCCCCCCCCCCCCGACACACACACACACACCCCACCCCCCCCAGCACCGCTCCCCGCCCACTCCCGCGCACCCTTCGGGCCGCTTTTTCCTAGGGTCGCCCGTTTTAAAGCTACAGCCAGGGATAAACTCGGGGGGCGGGGAGGGGGGAGGTGGGGGGAGTCGGTCAGAAAGCACTTTTTGGCCCCGCTACCCCCCTTCCCCACCCCCGCCGGCCCTCCGCTCCCCGCGTAAGGAGCGCGCCGCTCTGCCCGCGGCCCGCCCCGGGCCCCCGGGGGTAAAGAAGGGGACAATGACAGGGCGACACTTGCGCGGCACGGAACCGGGGGGGGAGGGGGGGATGGGGGGGGGTAGAAACACCCCTTTCTCCTCCATCTCTCCCTCCGTCCCACCGAGAAGCGGCGCAGCCGGTGGCGGAGGAGGGCCGGCCGGGTGCCGGGGCAGCGAGGGACAAGGGAGGGGACGGAGCGCATGTGGCCGCAGGGCGCGGGCCGTATCTTTCCTCTCCCCCCCACCTCCTCACCCCCTCCCTCCAACTCCTCCGCCCCCGGGGCCCGCCGCGGTGGCAGCGGGAAGCGGCGCAGCGCCCGCCCGGGCCCGCACCGCGCCGGGGGTGGGACGGGGGCGGCGGCGGAGGGTGTGTGCGTGTGTGTGTGTGTGTGTGTGTGTGTGTGCATGTGTGTATGTGTGTGTGTAGGTGATGGGGGGGGGGTGGTGGGTGGCGGCGGGGTGCGCGTGTGCCTTCCGCGGCGGTTACCTGGCGTTGGTGCAGTCGTTGTAGAGGGTCTCGAAATCCTTCCTGGAGATGAGTTTGCAGCGGTTGACCCCGGGCTGGATGGCCCCCAGCCCCCTCAGGATGCGGACCTGCTCCACGTTGCAGACCACGGGCGTGATCTCCAGCCGCTTCAGCTTGGTGTAGACCGTGTGCAAGCCCCCCACCAAGTGCTTCAGGAAGAGGTCGAAAGCCTGGGGCAGGCAGATGAGCTCGCAGCCCTCCACGGTGAAGGAGGCCACTTTGGCCCCCCTCAGATCCACCATCTTGCACTCGTTATTCTGGGGGGTGTTCTCCACCGGGGACGGGGTCGAGTAGACGGGCTTGCCGGGCAGGCTGCTGGCCGCGCTGGCCGCGCTGGCATTGGGAGTGGAGGTGCCGCCGCTGCCGCCGCCGCCGCCGCTGTTGCCGCCGCCGCCGCCGCCGGTGCCCAGGCTGGGGCTGCCGCCGCCGCCGCCGCTGCCGCCGCTGCCGTTACCGCCGCCGCCGCTGGTGGTGGAGGTGACTGTGGCCGCCGCCGCTGCTGCTGCCGCCGCCGCCGCTGCCGCCGCTGCGATGGGCTCCGGCCGGAATAGGTTTGTCCCCGAAGCGGCCGGCGGGGGAGCGATGGACGGAGACGGAGAGGAGGTGGCCGACGAGGAGGTGGTGGTGGTGGTGGTGCAGGCGGCAGAAGTTGAGACCGGAGGCTGAGGGGGGACCAGCTGGGTCGGAGGGATCAAAGCAGCCGGTACGGCCATGGTCACATATACGGCGGAGGGGGCAGGGGGGAGGGGGGGGGAAAGTTCCCACACACACACGCAGGAGAAAAGGGGAAAATCTAAAAAAAAAAAAAAAAAAAAAAAAATTTTCAAAAAAAAAAAAAAAAAAGGAGGAAAGGAGAGAAGGGGGGGGGGGGGGGAAGAAGAAGGGGGGGATAACCCCGGATCAGGTGCTGCGGCGAGCGAGAGAGCAGGGGGCAGAGTGAGAGAGAGAAACGCACAAAGTGTCCCGCAAGTGGGGACGGAGGAGGAGGAGGAGGAGGAGGAGAAGTCCGCTCCGGGCGGCGGGGCTGGGGCCGAGGGGAGGGGGGAGGGCAGTTTCTTTTTGTGGTCCTTGCTCTAGCACCACGTTAAAGACGAAGGTGAAAAGGAGGAGGTTTGAAGGACTTCGGTTCTCTCTGGCAAGTACATTGATCAAAGATTGAGAGGGGAATGACAGAGAGAAAATGAGCTGGGAAGTGCTTGCTGCCGCCGCTCGCTCGCTCGCTCGCTCGCTGGACGAGTTGTTGTTGTCACACGGTGCGGGAGGGGAGGAGCTCCGGCAACTTGAAATACCCTTTGAAGCAGCAAAAGGCTCACTCACTAGTATTAACCCAAATTATCCAACCAGGAACCCGGAGCAGGGAAACAGAGAGGGAGAGAAGTCCCTCTTCCCCCCCCCCCCCCCCCCCCCCCACCCCCCTCCCTCCCTCCTTCCCTCCCTCCCTCCTCAGGAACCGTTAGATTACATGTTTCATATTTCACCCCACCAGAGACGAGATGTAATTTTCCCAGCCCTTTTCAGCAGTCGCTTGTCAACACAGTTTGTGGAGAAACACGAGCGTCTCCAGCGTTCCCCCCGAAGCCGGGGAGGAGCGGGGGGGGGAGCGGGGAAGCCGAGGGGGGGGGGGGGGGGGGGGGGGGCTGGCCGCACACCTTGCCGGGGCTGGGGCGGGGGCACCGGCGGACAAAAGCAGAAACCTCCCCCCGACGGGTCTGCCGCTCTTGTTGTTGTTGTTGTTGTTGTTTGTTATTGTTGTTGTTCTCCCCGGGACCACGGACTCTCCTCCCGGTGCGGTGGGAGTTGCTGCTGCGCGGCCACCGCCGAGGCGCCTTTGTTGGGCGGGCGGCGGGGTCTGCGCGGGGCGCGCAAGGGCAGCATCTTGCGGGGCACCTCCAGCGACCGAAAGGGGACGGGGCGCTGCGGATCACCCCGCAAAGCCGAGAAACCGCACCGAAGTTAAGCTGGGAGAGGGGAAGGCGCCCGGCCCGGCCCGGCCCGCGCCGGTACCGCCGCGCAACAGGTGGCGGCGGCGCGCAAAAAGCGCGCAACGCCCGCTTACCCCGTGCGTGTGTCCCCCCCCCCCCTTTTCCCGCCGGCGCGCCAGGTAGCGCGGAAAGTCAGCTGCTGCGCTTGCCCACGCATGCGCAGTGGCGGCGGGACGGTGCCTGGCGTGGCGCGGCGTGGTACCTGCCCGCCGCCGAAGTTGGGGATGGAGTTGTGGGGCGCGTTGTGGCAGCCGGCGGGGGTGTGTGTGTGTGTGTGTGTAGTGTGTGTGCGTGGGGTGTTGGGGTCGGTGGGGGAAGCCGAGAGCCCTGTCGTGCCCGCCCTCGGGGCGCTCGGCCTTTTTAAGGGGGCGGGGGGGGGGGGGGGTAAAAAATAAAACAACCCCAAAAACCCGCAAAAGGCAGCGTTTGGTGTGTACGTAGTTGTCCCAGTTTTAAATATCCGCACCGTATACTTCATTAATTGTGGTGCACGTATGTGCCCGTGGCTGCTTTCTTGGGTTTTTTTTCCTTAAATGTATACTATTATGTGAGATGTGACTCATGGGATGACACATCCACAGAGTGGATGATCTCCACTGGAGTAATTCAGTGCAGAGGAATTTCCACGTTATCAGATATAAACTATTATCATGTGATCTGTTTGCTTGTTGTACTTCAGTCTACGGGAATTTGTGTTCTAATACCAGTAAAGATGTCCTTTGCTGGTGCATTTTTTGCTATCCTGCTCGAAGGTCGTTAAAATTGGCAAATAAAACCCAAGGAAATGCGAAGCGGCATTTTGCTTTGAAGTCTTGTGTAGCCATAATTGTGCAGAAGCCCTTTTTAGGTGCTTTTCAGAACGTTTAGCTGGAGGAGCTTCTACAACTTGAGTTCCAGTGGCGGGACCTAGCGTTGCATAAAACTTGTAATTTAAAAATGTAAATACGCTGCAGCTCTCTTTTTTTCCCCGTCGTAGAAAACCAACCCTGTCCATATATTTCTTTGCCTCAGCTGTCCTTTAGCGTCTCACCTCCTCTCATACCTTGGGAAGACAGAACAGATCCTTGAGAAGATCAGGACAGAGCCAGACACGCGTGATATTGCCACTTGGAGATCTGAGTGAACTCTGAATTAGGAAACCTGCCATTTCATTTGTTCTCTGCCTTCCCTACAACACGATGCACACCAGCTCTTCTGCTTTTCTTCTCGCTGTGTGCCCTCACGGATATATAAATCCCCGTGGTTCAAAACCACATAAAGAAAAATGTAGTTTGAAAGGGTTTACTGCCACAGGTTTGGGTTAACCTTGATCGTTTCAATGCAACAATGGGATTAGAAACCTCGAAAGAAAGGTTTATGAAAAGGTTCAAGATTCCTCAAAGCTTCCAGCTTGGTAAGTGTTTCTAATGATTATGGGGAGCGACTGGATTTATTTTAATTCACATATGTACTCACACACTCACGTAAACCCGCCAACAAATCCTGAGGTTGCTCTGTGTAAACTTTTTTAGATGGCATTTCTCTTACTCGCTGACCCTTTCATGTAATGATACGGTTGGGTTTTTTTTTCTTTTTTTTTTTTTTTCCTCCCTGAGTTGATATCAGCAAAACTCAAATTACTGTAACTGATATTTGAAAATTCTCCCTGTGTCAAGTGAAGACTTATGGTGCTGAAATCAATAAGACTGTTTAAAATTCAAAGACCTGCAAATCGTTCTGTTTGTCCTTTGATAGGGCCTGGGCTGATTAAAATGCGACCAAGAAAGCTTAATTGCTGCACTAATTAAGAAGTCTTTAATTTCTTTCCCGGAATATTGTTTGAAGCAGGGTTTCTGTTCTGCTCATGTAACTGTTCAGGGCAGGTATTCTCTCTGTTTCTCTGTCTCTTTCTCTCTCTCTTTTTTTTTTTCCCTTTTGACCATTTTGGTATATTAAAATGTATGTTAAAGCAGTAAGATGTATTGACAGTGATTGTAATTTATTGCTCTAAAAGACGACTGATACGGAGTTCACTATTTTATTAAATCACAATTTTGAGGGCAGCTGTAAAGGGTAAAATGCAATTAGAAAATGCATTGTAGCTGTTGCGTTTTAAGGAACCTGAATACCTGACTGACAGGAGATGGAATAGTACATCGGCTCCCTCCCCCTTCTCCAGTTATTATTGATAATTAAATATTTAAATTAATTCAGGAAAAAAAAAAAAACTGAAAAGTATTTGTTTTCTGAACGTGTGTGAAGGAATGGTCCGGGGGGAGGGGAAGCATTCAGAAGACAGGCACCTGGTAAGGATGAATAGATGTGTTACCGTGTTAAGTTCATCCACAATATTTTTTTTCCCTGCATTTCTTTTGATTTTATTTTCCTGAGAAATACCTTTTCTACCTTGTATTTTGTCTCATCCTTGTCTAGTGACCCATTTTGTTCGCCGGTTTCTGAAGAGAAGAAACTAAATGATTTCACAAAGCTTTCTGTGTGATCAATAGAGTAATGTTTTAGGTTTAATCATGCTGCGTTATAATTCTGACAAACGACTGCTGAGCAGAAGATTCTGAGAAAGGACCAAGTACTTGGCGAAGAGAAGGTAAGTTCTGTTTTGCTTTTAATCTCCCGGGTCTCGAGCAGCAATCCTCCTTTCAGGAGCAATCTGTTATTTAGAGGGAAGACTGAGAAAGAGGGAGGGACCTCATACCGAATCCCCCCTGCATCGCTCAGGAAAAATAGACTCATAGAAATGTAAGTCTGTGAATTGGGATCCTTTTTCTCCCCTTTTTTTTTTTTTTTTTTTTTGCCCTTCCACCAAGATATTTACTAAACATTGAAAACACGATGAATACAGTTGAGATTGGTGTGAAGTGTTGTACCAGTAATAAGAAACTGGATACTGCAGTGCTGTTTTTCTAATTGTTGCATTATAGTCAAATTAGCACAGACCTTGTCCAATACAAATACAAACTGGATTCCTTTCAGTGACAGGACAAGTAGATAACATGCTTAATAGATACAAAGGGAGATTTACCATTCCAAGCACGACGTCACGCTAATTATGTTTACTCTAATTGAAAGCAAGGTTTTGGGGAACCTGAAATTACTCATAGGATATTTTTAATAACTGAATAATAATAAAGTGCAGCAAACGCTGATCACAAACCTTTTGGTCTTTCAAAAATGTATTGGAAAATTAAATGAAAAGTGGAGTTTGGTACAAACAATGCCCCAGGGCAAAAAACAACTAACACTAGATTTTCCAGTCCAGCCATAACACAAATCAATTTGAGCACACTTCTATGGCCAGACTGCCAGATTGTTATGACTGCTAATTCACTCAATCAAACAGTGCATTAGCACACCCGGCACAAACAGCTTTAACAATAGCATACACTTCTGAACAGTCCACCATATATCATAAAAAAGTCCAGAATACATGGCAAGATTGCTGTCAGGTTCTGTTTACTGCAGTTTGTATTTACGTACGGTGCCTGCTTAACAACAGCAAAAAAAAAAAGTGGGGGAAGAATGAATGGAAGCGAGGAAACTTCAGGACCCATTAAAAATAACTTTTAAAGTTTTTGAAAACGACAATCTGGGAGCAAATTATCACCCGGGCTGATTGTTTAATGTGCATCCCTCAGCTGGAGAGTTGAAAGCAGGGGTTGCACATCCCCAGCACAGGTCTGGACGAGGAATTGTTCCAGGCTTGGCAGCTCTCTCACGCCCTGCCTAACCCGGTCACTTCAGCGCCAGAGCATCTTTTTGCCGGCTTTTACTCCCGCGAGTCATCTCACTGGCTCCGAGGGTATTCACCGCCTGAGTGCCAGGGCAAGGATTAGCCCCAGAGAGTATCCTTCAGTTCTTCCCCCTCACCCCCCACGAGAGATGGGTGTTCTCTCCGGTGATGCTAAGTGATGCTCTGACCAAGGACGCGCTGTACTGAGAGATGCAATAATAACCGACGGCTGGGGAACCTTCTCATCCCTTCCCTCCCTCCTCCCCTGCATCCCGCATACACACACACACACACACGTACACACCCCCACCCCCACCCACGCACAAGCGCATATATGCAAATTGCGAATACCAAACGCCAATTAAGCTACTTGCTTATTTACGACTATTTTTCGCCCCCCTCCTCCCCCTCTTTTAAGTCGCTGTGCTGACTTCAGAAAACACGTTTGGAAGACCCTAACTAAAATAATCCCTCTGTTGATTTGAGCCGCTGGGTCAGGTCGCGGCCGCCAGAGCCGAAGGGTGAAGCGGGTCGGGTTCCCTTCTCGGGCTCGGGCGGAGCGGGTGGGTGAGCGAGCGCTGCCTGCGGACATTCACCTGCCAAGCGGCGGCCACCGGCCAAAGCTGCGGGACGGGACGGGGAGGCAATGATAACCAACTTCCCCCCCTCCCCGCCCAAATTAAACGAGGGCTGGAACAGACGGGGAGCCCCTTCGTGATGCTCGAGTCCCACTCGGGCTCTCATTAGGGTCCCTCGGTCCGACGTGTTCACTCACCTACCAACAGGTAGGAAAAGTCGCTCAGAGCAATAATTAAGAAGTACAAAGCCCCTGCGCATTATCTTGAAGCGGTGACCTAATCTGAGATGCCCTTTCCCGTGCTTTCCCCCCCCCTCCCCTTCCCCTCCCCTTCCAGAATTAGTTGGCTCAGCCGCTCCAGCCCCATCTCCCACCCCCGGGCTAAGCGAAAGGCAGACGCTGGAGAGCCGGCCCCAGGTTTCAAACGTTCCTGGCTTCCCAAAGATGCGCCCCGATCTCTGCCGGTGCTAGGGGACTGCTTGTCCTGTCCTGCGGCCGGGAGCCGCGGGGGACGGCGGCATCCCCGGTGTCCCCGACCCCGTCCCCCCCCCAACCCTCCGGGCTCGGTGCGGGGGGCGGCAGCCGACGGATCGGGGCTCCCCCCCCACCCCGCCCGGCGGGGCGGAGGGCGGCGGCTCGGCAGCCGCTCCAGCACTAATTGTTTCCCTCAATAACAATAATAAAAATAATAAAAATACACGCTGGGTTCTTTTTTTTTTTTTTATGTAAAAGCTGAGAGCCTGCGAGACGCAGCCTTTTCCTCCTCGAGTCACTTAAGTGAATGAAAAACACTGGTGGGGGGGGGGGGCGGGGGGGGGTGTTTACCTTTATTATTCCCATATTTTAAAAAAATCAGACAAACGTTGTTAATTGTTCTTTGGGAGGGGGGGAGGACCTTTAAAAGTCCGAGTCCTTGCTTGAAAAGTTTCAGCCCAGAGCGGGGTTTTATAGCGAGTTATAAACTCTCGGTAAGAGGGGGGATGTTATAAATGGAAGTGCTGACACAACCTTAACTATGGCGTGTAAACGGCTATGCTATAATATCCATTAAGCAGAAAGAAAAATAAGATGGCTGATCAATAATTTATACAAAGAGTACCAACTGCAGACATAATAACTGTAATGTTTGCAAAGCAATCTCTCGCTCTCCAGGCTTAACAGTAAACTAGCGGGGCTGTTAATTTCCAACTCCTACAGATAAGAATACAAACAAATTACTTAAACTTGTATTTTGCTCGATATTTTTGCATGCCTGGGTAGGATAAAATAAAATTTAATTACGATGCGACTTGGACTTGGTTGAGGAGCCTCCCTCCCCCTTTTTGCCTCCTACCCGCCCGCCTGCAGCTCCGAGAGGACCTTCTTGTGCGAAGCTCCGACCGAGGGAGGAGGAGGAACAGGTTGGTTGGCCGGGCGTTGATAAACGGGTCGACTTTTGGGTCACTACAGCTCTTGGGTGAGTTATTCATACAGGGAAACAAAATGAAGCCATTTAACTTCAAAAGAAAGTCCCAAGGTTTTCCAGCGCCACGAGCTGAAACACAATACCCCCACCGGCACGATAAGCATCAGCTGTCAGAGGGACAATGCACTGCCGCTTTACATGCAGGAGGATGCCGGGGGGGGGGGGGGGGGGGGGCGGGGGGAAATCTGCTTTAGGGGAAACCAGTACGTCTTCCACTATCCTAAGCGGAGAGTGGGCGAGCAACTGTTATCTTCATTTGCATGGGAGCCTTATCGCCCATTTCCCTCTACTGTATTTAGATAGCAAAGCAGAGGAACAAAGTCTGAAAGTTGCTAAGGAGGCTCGGGTAATGTGCCGAGGTTTGCGGTTTGTTTTTTTTTTTTTTTTTTTTTGGCACGTCTCTTGCGATAGTACCAAAGAGATCCCTTCTTTGGTAAATAACAAGAGAGAAACATGTCAGCGGAAGAGATTTTTATAAAAAAAGTGTCCCCCCCCCCCCCGCCCCCCAGCCTGGACAAAACAAAGTTACGTTGCCACCCACACCAAAAGAAGCTCAAATTTAACGTGGCGTGAACAGCTCCTTCGGCAGTTGTCGGCTGTGTTTCTTGGGCACTTCACGGATGTTTTGTGCAGTATACGCGGAGCGACACCTGATTTCTGAGCCCTGAGCTGTAACGCGCGGTGCTGCTTTGCGAGGTCCTGCTTCAAAAAGAAAATAAATAAATAAATAAAATAAAATAAAAAAAAGGGAAAAAAAAGCGCAATAATTTGCCTGCTTGCCTGGTGCTTGCTTCTCCAGTGACTTCTCCCAGCTCAGCTCCAGTAAAGCAAAGAAACAGAAATGACAACTACCTGCAGGCTGCGCACACAGACGGAGTCTTCTATACTGAAGCAATAGTTTTTGCCCCACCACCCCTCCACACCCCCCCACACCCCCCCCCCGCGGCCCCCCGACCCTCATGACCGGTTGGATGCAATGTGGAATAGCGTTGCTCAGAGAAACTCAGTAGAAATCGCAGCGCCCACTAGTGCCCGTGCGTGGGGGGGGGGGGGGGGGGGGGGGGGTGAGCCGGGGTACGCCGCCAGCGCTCCCCCCCGCTCCCCTCCCGTTCCCCCCCGGCTCCCCTCCGCTTCCCGCGGGCCGGCCCCGGGGGGAAACGGCCTTCGTGGGGAAGGAAACGCGGGCAGAACTGGGGAAAGCACAAAGGAACGAGATACGGACGAAAATAGGCTTCAACTCATCTTTATTAAGTGTGTGTGTGTGGGGGGTGTTGTTTCTTCATTGCCTAAGTGGAAGCTTAGAAAAAGCAGAAGTGGAAAAGTTGTCTTTTCCCTGCTTCTTCCGTCTCCCTGAGCCCCCTCTGTTTGAGGAGGGGTGTGAATGGAGCAAGTGTGTCACAGGCAGCATCTTGGCGCTGGCGCTGTGAAAGGAATTGGAGGGGCTGCCCAGCCATGAAGCCTTGATGGGAAACACAAACGACGCCAGCTGAGTTTTGGATGCCCACCTGACATGCAACGCTACAGAAGCTCTGCGAGATATTTTCATTAGGTCCCTTCTTTCTTTTCTAAGGTGTTTGAGGTTTGTCAGTTTTTTGTTCAGGTTTTTTTTTTTTCCCCCCACACATCACGTTCAGAGATTGTTAATGGGCAGCATTTAGATTTTCTTAGAAACTGTTCCCCTCGCTTCGGAGATGAGGATGGACTTTGCAAGGAAGCCCTCTTGTGTGGGTAGAAAATGCTCAATATACACTTTCACAGTGGCACTGAATGTTTTCAGTATCTGCTTATTGTTTGTTGTGCGTTGGGATGCTGGATAATGTTCCCAGTCCAGATCCAAGCACTTACAATGGTGTTCAGCATAATATGATTTCCCACACAGGATTCTGAAAGTTGTAAAAGGCAGCTTTGAATTATATCACACACACTGGGTCACAAGTAGGTGGCAATGGACTAATCCTGTCATCTTCTAACTCCGTCTTTAAAAGCTTTCAGTAAACCATTGGCTCACATTGTGTAAACTTCTTGAGATACTAAGATCTTGTCTAGCCAAGAAAGAAAACTCCAAATATGTTCTCAAATGCCTTGGGCTCAATGTCTAAAATAATCTGGTGAATGATGAAAGGTGGGCCAGGATTAACACGTGTGTCTTCTCTACCTCTATTCGACAGTCACATCTTTTCTTGCTATGCTTTTCTTCATTAATAGTAAGCACCTACATATATGCTCAAACAGTTCTCGATGCCAAAAATTTGTCACACAAACCTATAAATACAGAAGGCACTGAATACCAAAGAACTTGAAAATAATTTGCACGAGGTTCTGATTTTCTCTATTTTCACATTTCCAAAAGAGGACATTTATTTTGAAACAGGATAATACTTAGTACAGATACAGAACATAAAAAAAAAAAGTTCCTCTGTCTTTATGGTAGGTATAATAGGGATAGTATGGCCAAAATAAATTCCCTTAAAATATACACTGTTGATTTTTATGGATAATGGCAAAAGACTTTTATTATGACTACTTTTTTTTTATTTTATAAATAATGTAACTTCACTGTTGTCTGTTCCTCTTCAGTGCTCAGTGATTTACATGCAATTGAATTTTATTAGTATGAATACTGGACTTTAAGCTTATGTATTTGAGTGCTTATACAAAGTAAATTCTTGGAATATTTATCCAATAAAAATAGACTTATGAAGACAGCAATTCCTCAATACATTCTTAGCTTCAGGCACAACTGTAGATCTATAAGTAGGTACTTAACACTGAAATGCAAGAAGCTGGGTCACAAAAGTACCCAAAAGAATAAAAAAAAGAAAACCATACTTGATTTTTGTATTTGGAAAAGCAAAGGGAAATTTAGGGGAAAATCAGTGACTGCATTCAAATAAGAAACCAATTTAAGAAAATCATAAAAGTATACAAGGAGGTGAGTTACAGTAATAAAATTTTATCCATACAAAATGTTTTTAAGTCAAAAGTATATACTAGCACATTTTATTAAAATTTGTTCTCCTGAGCATAAGAGTATGAACTTAAAATATAAACTTCAAAGCAAGAAAAATGAACTACCACCATGTGAGTTGCTTTAATCTAGCTGGTTAGAAAAAGGTTTAATTGTTGTGCTTTTGCTTAATTACACCCTTCAATCTGACGATCACTTGCAGACAGTTCAGGAGGATTCCATTTTCACACGTGAGGAGGGTTAGGGCAACTAAGATCTGCAAAAAAATTCAGGTGCCATACTCGTACTGCAATTGTTGCATGATTTAATAGGTTTGCTCAAATCCCTTAGTACATAAGCTCATGTTGATACGATTCACCAAGTGTATAGGTTTCCTTTCTTGAACATATAGATGAAAGCCCAAATCTCAGCCTTGCTGGTGTTTTTGAAGAGAGAGTCCATGCCTAAACACAAACAGTCTTTGCTTGGGTTCGCTACATTCACGCAAGTGGGGCTTCAAGCAAAGCGGAGCTGAAATGAGGCTGTTTGCTTCTGCATCCATATTTGCATTCTGTGGTACAGCTAATAACCAGTTAGGCAGGTCACTTCCAGGGTGGGAAACCTGTTTTCACACATCCAGCTTCCATCGTTCCCACAGGATGAGAGAACCAAGCCAGGTTTCCCACATGGTAGCAGTGAGCGCGAGCAATCAAAGGTCTGCGATAGCGAAGGTTTCTCTGGTTCTCCTTTGGAAAATTTAGGCTGGTTGACCAATATACTACTATCAGGAGGAAGACCTCCGAGTAGACTCTCGTACTTCTCAGGTAAATGTTTGTGCCACCTCTCTGAGAAAAGATTTTGAGGGCTGAATTCAGCCACACTTGCTGTTGGGCTGTACAGCGTCATCCCTATCAATACCGTGGGGTATCCCATGCTGATAACGAAGACCTTCCGCCCTCCACTGGTAAATTTGTCCTGTTTTGAACGTGAGGCTGTTAAGTAGCTTAGATACCTCTAAAATGTTATCCTTTGCTTTTTACTTTCCATTTTAACCTGTCCTATCTACAACCATAAAGCTATATTCAAAACAAACATTTTCTTAACAGCTCTAAGTTTTATTTCTTACTACCAAGCTGAAACAATTACGAGGAAAATAATGCATATAACAGAATATAGAATAGACAAAATGTTTTCTTGAGTATTTTGTTTCCTACTGATATAAACTTAGAACTCAGCACACAGTTTACAAGTAAGGGCCAATCACCGAATACTTTAAAATACAGTGACATATAATGGCTGCAGTAAATACAGATTTGGAGGCCACGTTTATGCTCGCAAATGAAACTTGCCTGGGAACGTTCCTGTGCAATCAAGCCAACTAGCACATACATGTGTTTGTCAACTTGTCTCCTGTCCAAAAGAGGGTAATGGCATCGGCCTGCCAGCTGGGAAGGGCCTCTGGGATATGCCAGCCTCCCTCTCCCTCAAACTGCACCCAGGAATTGGGGTTTAGGATGCTTAAAGTGTGCCAGGGGCCATGCGTACACTTTTATGGTATAGACCATCATGTTCCAGTACCTGGGAACATTCCTGGCAGGGTTTAATTTACTAGTGCAAATGTAGCTTCAACTGTTTTATATTACAGTAACTGTCTTGAAGCATATATTCACACTGGACACTTTTATAGGTACAAGCACTTGATCTTGCAATCTTTACATGGGCAACATTCCTATTGACTTCTAGAAATGAAATCTTTAAAAAAAAAGTTTCCTTAATTAGTGAGGAATTCAGCCTTGGCCTATAATTAGAAAAGAAAAAGGAAGTAAAATTATAACACAGGCGGAGCTTGCTAAAATACTCCCTAAACCAATTTTCGAATGGCATTAAAGTATTACTCACTAGTACAGGGCCTGCTTTATTAATTTCGCAGCCTGGACTAGAGATTCAGGTTTTTGCGCTCTCGTGCTTTTGTGCCGGGTATTTGAAGCTGAAAATGTAAACATGAATGCATTTTCTATAAGAGACTTCAAGAAAAATGTTAGGGAAGGCAGGGCACATTCCTTGCTGGGTTATGTGTTAGATTCTTTACAGTCAATATCAGTCCCAGAAACCAGCCCAGGGAAGTTAGAGTCTGCTTGCAACAGGTTGACCGCTGTTGAATTTATAAGGCTGTTTGTAACTTTTTGTCAATAGGAACACCATAAAGAAGCATTATGCGAAGGGACAGATGCATTTATTCGCGTATTTCCCCCCAGTTAACATGAACTGACATAGTACTGGCTTAGTTTGGGAGTCGCATAAATGCAACGTCTTGCACTTCTTTTTGTAGCTGTAGCTTACTTTGAATAGTCAGACAGATATAAAATGACAGAAGAAAGATTATTCTTTAGAATTTTCACTTTGCCATTTACAAATCAATGACGTTTGCATCTGTCTTAACACATTAGTGAAACGGCCTGTAAAGGAAGACTGTTTTACAGGTCGTGCCGAAAAACAATATTGAACAGAAAAGTATGGCTAGTTTTATTCAGAACCAGCAGATACTATGAATGATATACTTGACACTTCATAAATAATAGCACACGAAAAATCAGGAAGAAAATTACTTTCTGGCTCAGTCTTGCAGTCAATTGATATTTTTCCCAAATAAGAATTTTAGGGTGAGTTTTGATAGTCTAATCCTACAAGGGAGAATAAAATCTTCCTTTCTTCCACTTGAACAGCTTTCAGATAGCAACTACTAATTGGAGGTCTATTAGAAAGATTTATTTGAGAAACGGTTGACTTTCTATGGCTTGTTTTCCCACGGATAATGTTTTTAGTATGCATCTCAGAAACATTTTTTAATGACAAGCTGCTTAATTATTGATGGGGGGGAAAAAAAACCAAACCCAAACTTATGCTTTTTAATTCATCTCAGTACTCATTGGCCTCTGATACAAATCGCAGCAGTCTCCTCACTTCTTTGTGGAGACGAAAATAATACAGAATGTAACATTGTTATTGCTTGCTGCTGAATTATAGCGCAAAACTTGCTTAATTAAAAAGACTAGGCAAACAAAATCCTCGTATCTGTGAGAAGCCTGATCTCGCTTTAAGGCTCAGTTATTTCTCCGATAACCACCGATTATCTCTTTTGCAGAAGCAATTCCAATAAGGCAAAGGTGCCCTCTGTAGGGGAGAGGCTGTAAATGACGATGGGTAGCTGGAGTTCAACACTCGCAGAAAGCAACAGAAAAGAGTAATTGCTGAGCAGTCTGGCTCTGAGAGACACTAAACATTATGTACAAATGAAGCAGTGCAAACACAGCAAAAAAAACCCAAACCCTGTCTTAAAATAAAGCTGAAAATAATACTTTCAACTGCAGATAACAACTAACAGTTTTGTATGAAGCCGCCCCAATGCTAAATGTTTAGTGCAGTGAAAACTGAGCTGCAGGAATCTCCTGAATAAAGCAAAATATGCGTTTCAGTCAAAAGAACTTTATGGGAATAAGAGGATTCAGAAAGCAACATGCTTAAAAAGTCTCTGTAGCATGCACTTCTAAAAAGTTTACCACAAAGCAGATTCATTAACAGTCCCAGGGGTTTAGCATATTGCTTGCTAAGAAATTGCTTTTGTTAGATACCCACAGACACATCTTAGCTGGTGTGCAGAATCTCTAGTGGCTATTTGCAATTATTTGGGGAATTCTTTCCTCAATTTATAATGGCAGCTAATGCCAGCCCAGAGAGAGGCAGGGAATCCAACACTAGTTGTAGTTCATTGCTCATTATTAATTATTTTCTGGGCCCCACTTTTATAATCCATTAGGATCACCTGCAGTTCTTGTTATCCTGATTTTCCATCTGATACTCTTCCTCTCTCCTTTTTTTTTCACATTTAAATTTCTTTTTTTTCTTTATTTACATATACATATACTTCTGGAGTAAGAATGACATTGCTATCACATAGCAACCTGCATTACTGTATAATGAACTGTAACATGGAATGGGCAAAACCCATCAGAATTATGATTTACCCTCGTTTCATCTTTACCAGAAAGTCAGTGAAGAAGCAGAAACTAATTCTAGTAGTTGATTTGCTGTATATGTTGGGGTTACTATGAAAACCTCAATTGAACCATAGGTTAGAAAGTGAAGATCAGAATCACAGAATCACAGAATGGTCAGGGTTGGAAGGGACCTTTGGAGATCATCTAGTCCAACCTCCCCCTCCCCCCACCCCCCACCGGCCAAAGCAGGTCCACCTAGAGCAGGTTGGACGGGAACACATCCAGATGGGTTTTGAATCTCTCCAGAGAAGGAGACTCCACAACCTCTCTGGGCAGCCTGTTTAGTGCTCTGCCACCCTCAAAGTAAAGAAGTTTTTCGTAGTGTTCAGACGGAATTTCCTGTGTTCCAGTTTGTGCCTGTTGCCTCTTGTCCTGTTGCTGGGTGCCACCAACAGGAGTCTGGCCCCATCCTCTTGACACCCGTCCTTTAGATATTTATGAGCATTTGTCAGTGCTGTAAATATGCAGTCAAATCTGTTTTTGAATATGACTGTAAAGAGAAGGGTGGGTTTTGGTCACCTATGGAAAAGTTAAGAATAACAAGTTTTAAAACCTATGGGTTGCTAAAGGAGTTTAGAACTTTTTCTGGTCTATATCATTAACAAGGTTCCATTTTCCTTGCTCATAATGTCAAGACTGACAGTCTTTCAAAAGCAGGATCGAAGGAAAGGGAGAATGTAAACGTATGACATTGCCTTTCCTGATCACAGATTCTGGTCAAAGAGAGCTTTTTCTGTTCTTTACCCACTGTTGGAAATACTGGTATGAGGGACATGTCCCATGTTTTGGACCATGTAAATGTCAGAGTAATGCTATCTGTTGTTTTAATTAGTATCTGAAACAGTAAGCTCATTTCCTTCAATCTGTCAAATAGCATTGAACCTCCCAGCCTCATTTTAAGAGAAATAATTTCACTACACTACTTTTTGATCTTCAGGGCATGCTTCCAAGTCTATTTACTCAAATAAATGTTTGGGGAATGACTGAGATTACGGCGCTGTGTGGACTTTTGACATGCCCTCTTCATATCCCTTTGCCCACCCTGTGAATCAGATCTGACACATAGCAGGGTATTCGCTCCACCTTCTCTCACAGCCAAAATTAATGCAACTCAGAGAACAAAAGTGAGGATCCTAACTCAGTGGGGAACTGCTTGTAGGTGCTGCCATATTATGTGAGTGTCCTTCACGGGTCAAATCCTCATGACCATTTTTTCCCCTGACATAAGTCATGTTTACACAGTAAGATCTCTGAGATAGACACCATCTTACCCTGCTTAATTGTTGCATCTTTAAAGAAAGTCCATGGTCACATTTGGATGCTTACCCTGAAATGTGAAAGCAACCTCTGGGTAGGTCTCTTTAAAGTCTTTCCTGGCATTATCCAACCATTCAGCTAAACACAGGACAAACATCCAAGGCTATTTTTTCCTTTTGCTAGATATCTTGCCTATGTCTAAACACGCAAGCTGAATCCTTCTGGTTTATTGCATTGATCCTTCCTGGTCCTTTTATAAGACCGTATTTGCAGTTGCAAAAGTATTATTGTACTTTTTGAAAGATGTGTAATAGGTTTAATTCTGGAAAAGCAATACTTTTCAAGCATTATATTCTTTTGGTTTATTTTTTTTTCCTTAGGTTTTCTTCTTTTAGATTTTTCTTTCCAACTGGAGGCTGTCAGTTTCTCAGATTTACTCTACGGCAGCTGCTTCCAGGCAGTACTCACACAACCTATCTTTAGACGCTTTGTTTATGCATCAGAGATAGGAGTGTGTTCTCCTTGTACAGTCAATGAAAAGAAGTATGCATGTTCAGTGCAGAGATTCAGAAAACCTAAACTATAAGCCCAAAGCTGATGTTATAAAAAAAGTCCTAGGTGACCTGATACAGGCCTCTATCACAAGTGAACCGTAAAATATGTCAAATTTTCCTTTTATACTAGGTACCCAATTTCTTTGTTTACAATTTAATCTTCTTTTCTTAATTTCATCAATCACCATTTTCGTTGTTTCCCTTTTGCTCTTTACTCTTCTATCTTTTCATTGCTGTGATCATGTTAACTTTTTAAATTCTTCCTCATTGACTGAACTTTTTCTATCTATTTTTAAACAGTCACGATCAACCTTGACTTGAAAAAAACCTAAGGTAAATCTCAATATAAGATTTGTTACTTCCTAGTGTCTTTATCTTCTTTTCCTTTTTTTTCCCTTTAAAATTATCAGAGCATTCTGTAGCATACAAATCAAATTTGACTTATTTCCTGTTACTGTAATTGGCTTGACCCTTTCTTTCCAGTTTAAAATCATGCAAACTGTAAAAGCAAAGTGGCATTGTGCAAAGTCTAAAATATCTGTTTCTTTTTTAATCTTGAATTTGTATAGTTTTATTAATTTTACTCAGCTATCTGCAGCTTTGATAGCACTGCCCCCAGCACTTTTCTTGAATGGCTGCCAACTGTCTTTGGGTTCTGTTGTCTAGCATTATACTGCTTGGCCCCAATCCTGAAAAATTTATACACTTGAGTAATTTTACGCATGAGAGCAGGCCCATTGACTATTGATGCATAACGTTATTCGGAAGTGCAAGCACTTTCAGGGGTTGGAAAATTGTTTTGATTTTGTTGGTCAATCATTGCAAAGTATTTGTAATGGGATTTTTTACCCAATTCTGGAATATTTTTTTTTTTTCTTAGTGTCTGTAAACTGTTGCAAGTTTTGTACAGTCACATGGGTTTGGATGTAGGTTAGGTGGTTTTAATGATTAAATCTACTCTTCATTTTGTGTTTGTGCCAATGACGCCCACAAACATGTTAATGTCTGGCTGGGTTGGATGTATTATGGCCTCCTAAGTATACATACTATGTTTTTATTTTAATTTTACACTGCGAATGAGTGAATCAACAGTAGTTGATTCCCATAGCCCATTCCCATCCCGTAACACATTCCCATGATAATGAGTTAGCTATCAGGTCAAACTTTGGAGACTTTTATCACATCTATAACTAACCATACAAGTATATATGTGCCTGTGATTTATTAATTCATTTAAAGGAATTCCAGCTTTTTATTAATCTACTACATGCCTCTAATGCCTTCTGATTTCATCATTATAGTGTTCTTGCTTTCATCAGAATAGTGTTCTTGCTCGACTCTAGCTACAGAGGATCAAGAGTATGTAGCCCAACAAATATTACAGAGCAATTACTATAGTTATTTCTCTGTCTCTATGCCTATCTTTTTATTACTGTCATCCCTTTACTTGGCCCCTTTCACTAGTAACTAGTAGCCGAACCTCCTCATCCTTTATTTGGTTTAAACAAAGCACATCAAAATGTCCAAGGGCCTGAATCCCTAGCTGCTGTGAGTCTCCAGGCTTCTCCTGAGTCAACAAAGCAATGTCACTTTTTACTGGCTGAGAAACTGGTCGAATAGATATGAAAGCCAGATTACTACTCTCTGTCTGATGTTCAATATTGATTGTAACTTCTTTTCCTTTTGCATTCCTTAAATACCATGCATTCACTCCACATCCTTAATAGAGTGCTCCTGCTTAAATTGTAATCTTCTTTAAAACCTAAATACTTCTTTTGGGCCACTGTTTTTACTCTTTGAAGGATGTCGTGTCAATCTCATCCTTGTGCTGATCTCAGTAGTATATAGTATTGCCCTCGGAATTTTTCCCCAGTATTGTCCATTTCCTGCCAAAAGCTCAACAGTTTGAGAATAAGCAGTCTACATATCTAGACAAAATAGGAACAAAGCTTTAAGTGATAAAGGCTACTCAATGTAAGCTTTCTTCTGCAGTCTATGCTACCTCTGAGATGTCTATCAACTTTATTTTGCTTAGATATTTAAGGCTTGTACATACTACAAAAAATCTGCTGATGTCACAGATATATGTATTGCCCCTTGTGGAACCTAAAAAAAGGAATTTTTTTCAAATTTACATTCAGCTTCACTTGCAGTGTCACAGTGTGACTAAACACTGATGCTTAACACATTTGTCCATAAGCTTGTTTTGAAGTATGTGACTAGCTTTAATAATTTCTGTGCTGAATAAGAGCCTTCAAGCAACACATATTTTAATGCCAGAACCATTTTCAGATTCTCAACTGTATTGTTTCAGAATATTCTTAGCACTCTATTTTGAGTTGCAATCACCAAACTTTTGTAGTGGTATTGAGCACACACAAAAATTATTGATGTCGAAGTGATGAATATTGGGTAATACAACATAGAAATCCTATCTCAGGTTATATGGATAGTGTTTTGTCATGTTAATTTATTAGCTAGAAAACATGGACCTGAACAGGTCCTTACCTACCTTTTTGATACATTTATCAGAAAGCAATAGAAATCATACAGTTATTGAATTTTGTTTTGTAATGCAATTACATATTTGTGTTATGCCTTTTAGATACTGTAGGTATGGTTTGAGATTGAAGTTATAAAAATTTAATAGAACTATATTTTAGGTACCTTTATGGAGATTAAGAAAAGCTTTCTCCTTTCAGAAACTGGTACAGCTTGCTGACTGGGTCTAGACTGTCCTACTTCTGGTCCTCCCACTCATATTTCTAGGGTCAGGGTAGTCCACTATTGCAAGGGAAGGACTATTAGCCTTCTGTAAACAAACATTTTTCTTGTAGATACAGCTCCTGTACAAGAGGGAGGGTAAGTGAGGAGTTAATAGAAAATAAATATTACAAAAATCATATGTAGAACTGGGGTCTTGGTGAGCACAAAAAGGAATTAAGAGTTTTGAGAAAGCTGATTCATGGATGCTTCATAAAATATCCCTGTAATCCTTTGCATATTCATTCATTTCTTCACTATTATTTTCCCTTATGTATTAGAACGTAATACAGGAGTAATTTAAGGACCTAGAAGCTCAACTGTGAACTTTCAGAATTAAGGTATCAGGTTAGGAGATTAAAATAACTCGTTTAATCAGAATTACCTGGATAGTTGGGTTTTTCTCTTTCTTTGATGTTTTTGCTCACCAATGTGTTTTTATGTTTTGTCATAAGAGTTTCAGGAAAGTTTGTTTTGAATTAGCTGATTTTTTTTGGATCAAGCTCTTTTTTACTAGGTGGTTTTTTTTGTGGATAGTATTGACCTTTTTTTGGAATTACTGTTGACTCATCCTAAGTACAGTTTAAGGGAAAAATATTTGACCTACTCTTTTATTTATCAAACAGAATTTTTCTGCTTCTGTAAGTTGTGTATACTTACTGCTGTGTTGTGTCACACAGGAAATTATTTTTGCCATGATGAAGAGCAGCACAACTTGTCTCCAGTTGTTGAAGCCAGTGAGGTCACCCTTTCACAGTATCCAACTCATGTTTCCTTATTTCTGTTATTCAGAAAGGCTTTTCCTCTCTGCCTTCCTAGATTTCATTACGCACATTTATCAGTTTCATCAGGGAGGTGAGTCAAATACTTCTAGTATTTCTGCTGTGATTTTACATCCTGCCGCTTTGTTGTTTTCCAGCTTCTTGCCTGTAACTTGTCCTGAAATCCTGTTAGGGGTGAGATTAGTTGTGTGGTTTCAAATATTGCATATAAAACTGTGGTTGAGATAAGTACACGCTGTTAATGATTTCTTTTAAAGAATCTCCCCATCTCTTTCATTTCAGCAACGAGAACCTTCCTCCTTTTCTTTTGATTGTCCAGTTTTAAACTTTGCTTGCTCAAAAATGCTGTGTGGTTTCACGGTATATCATAGCATGCCATGTACTTCATAGCCCTTTAGATGTTCTTTTCTCATTGAGGCACCGTATTTCCATTCTCGTTGTGAGTATACTGATACCCGGTTGTGACAGCTGAACTGAGCACATCGCATCCGTGTGCTTCCCTTTTTTCTTGCAGTTCAGCTGCCTTTGCCTAATACGCTAGCGTAAATATATTCTTAGGGCCAGGTTGGAATTCCTCATAAAACCCCTTTGTCTGCAGTTTTGTACTGTTGATCTTTGTCACTTCCTAATGACAGGGTATCTTTCTTTGTTTTATTTTTAGTTTGGCAGAGCAATGGTTGTAGTCATCGCTGACACCTGCTGCCTGGCATGCCGTTGCCTCTTAGACACGTGACCTGTCTTCAGATGATGCTGTTGTAGTCAAATTTTTCTTTTCCTGTCTGAAAAATTTGACTTTCTACTGTGAAAATGTGGAGAACAGTATATCAGATACCAAATATTATTTGTCGAGTCATCATTTTGGTTCATGATTCCTCATCCCAGTTTTCCCTTTGTGCTGTCTTTTCCATGTTTCTTGCATTGTAATTCAATATTGAAGTCATCCATCACAAAGAAATGAGCTGTATTCTGGTATTCTGTCCATAACAGCTTGGAGGCAGCTGCAGAATCATCTTTGCCTTCAGTGCTCTCTTCCTTTGCTGCAACATAGCACTATTCAACATAACTTTGTTTAGGATTATGGTTTGGAATCTGATGTATGTGGCACACTGCTCTATAGGTTTCCAAATGCTCAGTGGCTTTTTTTGCTGTCTGTTATAATAAGTGCTGCTTCTTGCTCTCTCATCGTTCCTGCTCTCTTCATTGGTGAAATATTTATTCTTTTGTTCGATACACTTTATGTGACTACTGTAAAATGCATTTCCTGCAGTCACTCTTGGTGTCCAGACTAATAGAATAAAGTGTCTTATATCTACTCTGCTTAACGCCAGTCCCATCTAGAAGAGACTGGCCACATCCTGACTAAACAGTACTTAATATCGTGGGTCTCCTCTGAGCCTCATATACTTTCCCCTGTAGCCTTAAAATGTAACTTTTATTTTGGGGGGATGTATTTCAGTTCAAAGAGGCATTAAGTAATGTGATAGTTGTGTCATAAATCACGAGTTATCTGAAACTAAAGGCATGTTGGGTACCCTAAAACAGAGCATGGAAGTATGCGGCAGTCTTTCAGAGTGCAAAACTTTTTAGGAGAGTGACAGAAGACACCAAACCAGACGCAGCCTCATCCCTGATATCTATTGAAATCACTATTGCAGCAATCCCCAGAACTACACTGGGATTTTTGTTTTGGAGGGATGTGGTCAGTTAGCCTTGGCTAACAGTCAAACACCCACCCAGCTGTGTAATTATTCCCACTGTTCACTGGGATGGAGGGAGGGAGAAAACAGTAAGAACAGGAATGAGAAATCTCGCAGGTCAAGATAAAGGCAGGGAGATCACTTACCAATTACCATCATGGGAAAAACGGATTTGACTTGGGAAAATTAGCTTATTTTACTGCCAATTAAAATAAAAATGTAACCATTGATTTGGGTAGTGGGAAAAAACAAGATAAACATTAAAACAACACCCTTGGCAGGCTTAACTTCACTCTTTTACTCCTGAATCCCTTCCGCAAGAGGCAGGAGGGGTGGTCAGATACAAAACAGTTACTCTCAGTTGCTCCTTCTCCCTCACACTTTCCCTTGCTCTGGCAGGGGCTCCCCATGGGCTGTGATTCCTTCAGGAGTGTCCATCTGCTCCGCCATGGTCTCTTCCACAGGCTGCAGCATGAATATCTGCTCCAGCATCACCAAGTACCTCTTCCTCCTCTGACCTTGGTGTTCCCCCTGCTGTTTCTCACTCTTTTTTTTCCTTCCCCTTTGCCTGTCCGGTGCTTTCTGCCCTTTCTTAGATATGTTTTCATGGATATGTCACCAGCTTGGTTAACGGGCTTAGCTTTGGCAGATTTAACACAGGGCTCATGGGAGTTTCCTGCTCTTTTAGAACACAGATTAAACCCAAGAAGGATAATCTAAGACACCTAAAATGGAACTACATACCTGTGCTTAGGCAATGGAATTCAGCCCAACTTCCATGCAAATAGAAGGAGATCTTTGAAGACCTCCAGAAGTAAAACTTCCCCACTCTGCTAATCTAAATTAAAATTGATATGCATAATTAATTGAGCAGCACATGGTGGCTTAGAGACTAGGATCTTTCTCTGATTTGCCTCTTTTCTGGAAGTGCAGACAATCGCACTTCTGATATATAGCAGCTTTAATCAGACAGAAAGCAATATGTAATCACATTAGGACATTATTTGAGCATGTACTTGCCAAAGCTATTGCTAGATGTTCCAGAAATCGTCTATATACTGTTACTTTTTCTCATTTCTTTTTATAGTGTATCAGATGATCAGTGATACCTGGCCTCTAGGACAAACTGCAACTCTCAGCCTCCAGCTTCCATTATCTTGTTCCTGACAGAAGTATGGGACCAGGACAGAACATCCTTTTCAGGAAACTTCAAGGAGAAGGTTTTTCTGTATCTGCTATATGCAGACAGAGGTTTTGAACTTCTAATTTCAGCAAGCGTAATGTCTATGTTTTCTAGAATCACAACAGAAAGCATAATCCAGTCTCCAGATTAAGACGCTGAAATGGAGACGTCAATAAGTGAGATGCTATATGTCATTTAAGTCATCTGCATGACACATATGACATATGACTGTGTCCCTCTCGAGAGGCAGAAGGATGGCAAGTGGGATACCCTGTTGGAGCTAAAATAGCCCTATACACCTCTATTTCCACAGCTGAATCCTGCTCTCTCTCTCTGCTGACTATAATGGAAGTTTAGATGCCTAGGACATAATTTTATTGTTCAGTTTACAGATCTGCTCCCATATTGTGTGCCCTAGGGTGTTTAAGACATTTGCTTGTAGATGTGACGCAAGATCTGTGGGAAACACATGACCTCCCAGTGCAGAACCTGAAGGCCGGGGGAGATAAACCACAGCATTTAAAACGACACTGTCCATTAGCGTTCAAGCCACTGCTGCACTCCCTTCTTGTGCATATAGTTGCCTACAGATAGATGCCTATATTTAAGCGTCTTCATCTCAGACTGCATCCTACCATTGCAGACAGGAAGAGAAAGGTTAGAAAACCTTTCAAAATTACTTTCAAGTGTTATTTCCATGCCATCTCCAAATTTTCAAGGCAGCAGGTCAGCCACCTTTCCCAGGTGTCTCTGTTGATTCATTAATGGCAGTATCAACAGTAATTGCTACTCAGAACTATAAATAGGCTTTGGCTGAAGAAACTCTATAGCTGCTTCGCATTAATGTGGAAGTTAGCATGAAAAATTTAGAATGCTTAGCTAAAACCTGCGATGACTTAACCTTTATTATTATCATTTTTGCATGGCAACAAGTACACTATACAGTGCATGAAGAGTTTAAGTGTTTTCTCATACAGCAACTTTTAGAGCGTAATTGATTCTAAAGAAACAAACAATCTGGAAGTATATATAATACAGCTATTAAGCACTTGATTATATAAAAAAATCCATTTCACATTATATGACCTCATTTTGAAACCCAATAACTAAAGAAAGTATGTTATGAATTTCCAATACAGGAGAAATTATAGTTTACAATCCATATTGTGTGAGATGTGTACTTGCATTTTAACTATAGTGTTATATATTTGTATAATTGTAAATGTAAAGGTCTTATCATTGGTTTGGTCTTGTATTTTAGTGACTAGAATCACAAAACCTTTACAGCTATAAATTAGGTAGTCTTCTGCCTCTGACACAGGTTGATATTTAGCTAGTTTGTGCTGGGCTTAAGCATGGGAAAATAATTTCAAGAATTTTTATTTTGCTCTTCCACTATGAAGAAACGTTTTGCAGAAATTTGTGCCTTTTTTAAAGGCTTATTTAGACAAATGTCAAGTACGAAAATGATCTAGAAAGAAATTTTCACTCATCAATACATATACACATTGGTTCTATAAACTTACAGTTCTTACAGGCTTTCTTGGAGAGTCTGTTTTACCCACCAGTTCTCCACTTTCCCTCTCTCTCTGTTTTCGCTTACCTTACTGTTTTTCTCTTGTCAAAATCATACTGCCTGTTCTCTAATATATCGCCTTTGTTGGAGATGGAAACACCTATATTATTTCTTCATATGCAACTGCTCCATCTTAGTCTTATATTTCCTTCCCTTCCACTAGATCAATGGGACTTTTTCTATGCTGTCAGCTGGCCAAGTATTTCACACAGATCCAGCAAGTCTCACTATCCTAAATGAACACACTTCGGGTACTGTTTGCAGCTTCTGTGTTCTTGGACTTGGATTCAGCTGGCCTGGGATCAACTGCAAATCTTTAAATCCCAGTCAAGTCTCAGTAATGCAAAAGCAGAAGGCAACAGAATAAAGACATTCACCCAGTAAAAATTGTCAAGCATACTCACTGGCTAGATTTATAGTGTATTTCTCATGTGGGTCTGAGATATGCTGTTTGGATACAAATACACCCTCTTGTTTACATAAACAAACTTTGGGGCATGATGTGGGGCCAAAGGTTGGATGCACAGTAGTCATGGGTGGGGAAAGACTCCCAGTACGTACTTGCTGGCAGTGTGAAGGGGATATGACATACCCATCTAATTCAATGTCTTCCCTTGTGGGAACTTGTGGCTGACATTAGGCAGGCAATATGACAAGGGAGATGGCCAGGATCACATTGCACAAGGGCAGGTGGAAACTGGAGGCAACTATAGCTTTAACCCGGAGCACGCACCGCCTTAGGGATACACTAAACCTGCCGTGGGGATGTGTGGGGCCAGGTCACAGCGCACACTGGGTTCAGTCTTCGACCTACCAGGCTAGAATAAAGATAAAACCAAGAAATCTGGTGAAAAACAGGCTGGGGGAAGAAAGCTAATAGGGATAGAGGATATGAAGCTAATTGGAAGAGGGAGTTATTTGTTCCATTTGAACTAGCTTGATCAAAGAAGAATTCATGTGAGTTTTGGGTAAAGTTTATAGCAGTTCTTTTTCTTTTTTTTTCTTTTCCCAAAACCTCCTTTGCTTATCTGGAGTATTAACTTTCCATTTCCGCTGCTGAAGCAGATGTTTTGCTTGTCGCAGACATTAAGGCACTCTTAATGTGCAGTTACTGAATTCTTTTCTAAAAGAGCATTTTAAATTTGACAATGTTTCTTACATTTTTAAAGCAGTGACCTCATTTTGAAAAGATTTTTTTCCAATACATATGTCACTACTGGAAAAATATTAATCTGCAAAACTTAGTATAAAATGTCTCCATTTATTAAACATCTACCGTACAGACATCAGCTGTCACAAAATCCAGTCATGCATCCTTGTGAGTCCTGGCATTCTGAAAAGGGTTTGTTTCAAGCAGGAAATATATTTTCGTTGTGGTTTTATTAAAATAAATATTTAAACAAATTCCAGCAGTTAAAAATGTCTTTGCAAATCACACCCTAAAGGACTAGAAACTAAATATTACTATGCCAACAGAAAGATTAACTCAGTAAAGTAAACTTAGTGAAGATTCATTCTCCTTATGTCCAGATCCATCACCTAGTGTATGTTATAGTGACCACTTCCAACATTGAATGTTTCCCCAACAAAATCCCTAAAAATAGCAGAGTGAAAGATGTATATTGAAAAGTAATTAGAGAAGTGAATACCTTGTTATTCTTCCATTCTTCTTCTCTTTAATGAGTAAATACATAATTTGATTCATCATTATATTTTCCCTTTCGCAAGTTTAAACTGCCACTACAATTTGATCTTTTAAATTATCTTTTTTGTGGCAGTTTAAGAAACTTTACAGAAAAAAAATGAACTGTGCTTTCCAAAAGAACAACTCATAGAACAGATTTTTTAAAAAATGTTTATCAGTTAATCAGAGACTTTTCTAATGATGACATCTATTACGAAACACAACTGCGATTAGAAAGTCAACACAGAAGAGAACCGGGTATTCTAATATGCCAATCACTGTATCTAGACATTATATTTTTCAGGTAAGCATATCAAGCAATTGCTTACATTCTTCAGTTGCTGATGCCATCTTCAAGTCTGCCTGCTCGAGCCTCTTTTTTTGTTTTTATCCTCTTTTCTTCCCATCACACAAGCTGGGGTTTATTTAAATCTTTTTCTGTGAGATGTTTCAAAATGCTATGCTCCTCTAATTTACACAGTAATGAGGTTGCCCTGTCTCTGACCTTGGAGAGCTAGCTTGGACTTCCTATATGATATATTTTTGGAGGAGATCTCCACCCCCGATTAGGGCTAATGGGTGCTGAAAAGCTGTGTCTAAGAGTTGTTTTAAGTTAGCTCTTTGGGAAATCTGGACCTTCAGTTCCCAGAGACTGCAGCTGTTTTGGGGAAAGGAGAAGCAGAAAAAGAAGGAAAGGAGAGGTTTTATGAATGCTCGATAGCTAATATGAAGTCAAGTTTTTTTCTTTAAACAAGATTTGGCTTCTTGTCTTGTATAATGAATACAGCACACATTCCCCATAATTATAGCACTTACTTTTTCCTGTCCAAACATTTTGAAACAGCCGAAGATTCAAGAAATATTCAGTCTGGAAACCTTGTAACGGAGGGTGAGTGTATGACTTTAGTCAAAGGAGCTAATCCCTTCGTGCAGTCTTCCAATTATGTTTCTTCGCCAATAAGTATTGCTACCTTATTTTATCCAGAATGAATTCTATTAAATGAGCACTCATCAAGTTCCAATCTTAATTAGACTCTAACAAAGCCAAACAAACAAATCACTGTGCTTGGATAAAGGCATGTGGGATGGAGTGCATGAAAAGAAGAGGTTATACATTTAACTTGTTGTACATTCTTAACTGCTATAGGTGCTACAAGGCAACAGATATAATTTATTACGGCCTTTGATGGTCAAACACACTGAGTTGAATTATGATCACAAGATTTCATGCAATTCTGTACCATTGCCTATCTTTGTGGGTATCTAAAGCTGTTTTCTCATTTTGCCTTTTTTCCCCTCTTTTTTTTTTGTACATTGAGTTATATTTTATTTCAGCTATCAGATGACAGCTACTGTGTAAAAGTATTTGAATTCCCTTACATGGTTTGTATCATCACCAGAAATCCTTGATAAAAATGCAGCCTTATTATATGTGCGGTTTATTCTCTCCATATATTTCAGAATGTATATCCTAATTTGATATTCCAATATATATAATCAGTCAGTACTTTCCTTTCATGTTTTTTGACAGAAACACAGGCAGCATACCAGGCAATTAGTCTGAAGAATGATTCCAAAAACAGCTTTACTTCTACCCTCATCCCTTATATGCTTTGCTGATATGGGATGTTTGTGTATTTTAGTCTCTTTCTCTGTGGATTCTTTTCCTCTTCTTTTTCCTTCTAGTTTTTTAACAAAAAGGTCATTCACCTATATATCTATTGTTTGCTCCTTGGCTCTTGCCTTGAAATAAAATCAGGTCTGGAAATAAAAAGCTATTTTTTGAGAGAACCTGCCTGGTTTTAGTCTTAAGAACTTTATTAATTATTAGCCCTATAACAGACAGGCTTTAGAAATGCTAATGTATTAATCTTCACTATAGTTCTGAGACACACATAACAAATACTCCATATTATAGCTTCACTATCCTTACGGTGTCTGCCCACAGGACAGAGGAATGAGATAGCAAATTCAGAATATGTCTCCCCATCATCATTTCTGTAAATGAGTAAAAACTTGAACTTCAAGGTATGCACTTCCTTTTCCACATTTTGTTCCTAGCTGATAACTCTTAAAAGCTTCCAAAATGGAGTTTTAACACAATCTTCTCATTTTCCTCCCCACCCTCCAGTATAAAAAATATTTTAATATTCCAACTATTGTGCATGCAACAACATGCATACAACAATAACTAAAAAAAGGGCTTCTTAAAACATGGTCCAGATTTCTGAAGAGCTTCATGGTTCACTGAACATTTTATTTAATATGGAGATTGTATTCAGAGTTGTTTGATTTGCAGAAATAACAAGCCCAAATGCTTCAGTTTCTAATGGTAATTAGTTTTCAGCCTAGACAGTCTGTTTAGTTATATATTTACTACCTTGTAAAGAACTATCACAACAAGCCCCAAAGCATTATTTTAAAATTAATAAGCTAAAGAAAGAGGAAATTCTTCACTTTTGCATAGCAACACTCTGTATTCTACTTTTTGATTGCAAAATCCAGCTTTCAATTATAGGTGTACTAAATTGTGATGCTTGAAAAACTATAAAAGGCAATTATCAATGTTTCTTAATACCATAAATGACTAATGCAAGTATGTTTTGCTGTAAGGGAAACAAAGGCTAGTATTGTGAACAGAATTCCTTTGCTTCCTGAGTCAGACTAGAATAAACTTTGATTCACATATTTTTGGTGTTATTTGCAATTAATATTAGTTTCTGTGGTGGTTAAAATAACGCACTACAGATTCCATTGCAGTTTACATATTAGAAAATAAAGGCATATTATTTCTCCATGTTTTGAAGTTCACTTGGCTTTTGTGACATCAGGCAAGGAAGCAGCCAGGAGGTTAGAGCACAATACCTAGCGGTGGTTCGTATATTCCTGCCTTATTCTTACACAAGAAAACAAATGAAAGAGTCACTTCTCCACCCAGGTATATCTTCTGTTCTATCCCTTGCTGCTTTTCAAAGCAAAGAAAAAGAAAAGTCTCCTTTGCCAGATAATGTGTTGGGTTTCTTTTTTGACTGGACTCTTCTTCAACGGCTCAACAATGGGTGAGCTCTCAGCGGCTGCGGAGGCTAAGAATGCTTCCATTATTCTCACTCAGCATGCTTCACCATTGATTTCTGCCTCTGAACATGGACAGAGGACACGCTTGAGCTGGCAGAAGGAATCACATCATGACATAGACACCTCAGAAGAAGTATGCATTATGGAAATCTTCTTAACAAAGAGAGTTCCTCAGCGATCATTAGCATTAGAGGTTCTCTCAACTCTCTCTCACAAATGGCAATGGAAAAGAAAGAAGGGAACATTTTCAAATCTCGGAAAGACTGACTCTTTCCCTTTGTGTTGCTGTGTCAAAAGAGCTTTAAATGCCTTTTCATTCCAAATCAGTATAATTGCCTTTGTTCAAAACCAGGTCCAGGCTTCTCAGCAGTGGAGGCAAAGTAAAATGTGTACTGTTTCAAGGTCAAGGAGCTAAGTCACTTACTTTGCTGCTTCTCATCACTGTCGGTGCTAAAATTAAGTTTTGTGGGGATGGCAGAAGACTTTCTGAGATGGCAAACATATGAGATGGAGTGGAAGTGGTTGGTGGAAAGCCAGGCCGCTGGGCAACGTGTAACCTCACCAAGAGAGAGGAGCTCCGCCTTCACCCTCAGTGCCACATGGAGCTGACTCGGCGTGGAGCTGAGCGGGTAAGCAGTGAAATGGTGGCCTCCTCAGGCTTTTGAATACGTGCAGCAGTCACCAGAACTTCCTCATCTGCGAGGCCATGGTTGCACATTGTAGCTAAGCCACTTTAACTGTTATGGCTTCAAAATGGATCTGTTAGCCCCCAGCAAGACTCATGACTCTTCTTCCATCGTTCCTTTCCTTGCCTTGCCTTGCTTTGCCTCACGTGTTCTGCCTGCCTGCTTTCTGTTCTTTTTCCTTTTCAATAGGGTTAATTTTCTTCCCATTCAACTCCCTGAAACAGATCACCAAACCGTCAGGTAAATACTGAAAAAAAAAAAGGAGAAAAAAGAAAAGCAGAAAGCAGGAAAAGGGTTTGTCTCCGTGCCACCCTCACCTTCAGTAGAATTTAGCTGTTAAATCAGCTTATTATTATATATTGTAAAACTACACGCTAAAATGGCTCTTTTTTTCATTCTTCCCCAAAACCTTAAGCCAGAAAGGCCGTTTCAGAACACTAACAAAAAAAATAATCCATTTACAGGGTACTGAATCTGAAACCTCAGGAGTGCTCTTATACAGAGAAATAAGATGCAACTAGCCACACTGCAGCTCTGTAATCGTTTTCTAAGGGCACTCTTAGTTTGAAATCATTCCCACCCAATTCTGAAAGTTACTGCTTCCTACTAGCAAAAACTGGTCTGAGTCAAACTGCCAGGGAAATGACAGAACCGTCCCTAAATGTTTTCTGAGAAGGAACTTTTTTTTCCCAGTGATATTTGGTCTGGGCATTTCCCTGACAGAATTTACCAGGATGACAAAAGTGGTCATTCGTTTCTCCAAGCCTCTTCCAGTAAAAATGTTTATTCACTGTAGACAATGTTTATTGTGTCAGAGAAACAGGAAACACAGACTTCATATCTCGAGATTGCATATTTTGACTTAAGTGTGCTTTCTGAAAGTCTGTGATTTCTGCTAAACACAGGAAAATCTCTGTAAAAATACTGAAAAAGCCCACTGCTTGGGTTCCAGGGGAAATATACTAAAGCCCAAAGAATTTGATGCAGAATTACATCCTTTTTTTTTTACATACATGATGGCATCTGTTGTTTATTTAATGCTTTTAACAACAACGTCCACGGTAATACACAAAAAAAAGTAACTAGTCTTTTAAGAAGACTAAAGTTTTGTTGGTTTCTGTGATATATTCATGGACACGAGTATGTGATGACTTATTTTCAATACAAGGAAAAAGATGTGGTTTTGTTAAAGTGTTAATAAGAACAATTAACCTCGTAGTACATTAATGCATATGTAAAATATAAGAAGTTCATAAACCAGATATTAAGTATGTCTAAACATCTAGTTTTCTTATATGACTTCAGTGAAGTCAGGCTGGTTTTTTAATATACTTGAGAGGTTAAAATGTGCCTCATGATGTTGTAATGAGAATAAATAAGAGCAACAGTCATATAACAAGGTATGCTAGGTATTGTTTGAGGCACAAACATTGTTTACATGTTTTGTTTACAAAAGCATTGTTTACAAAATCATACAAAATAGCTAGTGCAAGCAGTAGAAATATCGTATTTAAGAGCTAAGTTAGAAAAGAAATTGTTTTCCAGAGGAAAAAAGTCTCTGTTTTCTTCAATTCAACTTGAATAACTCAGCCAGATGGATTATGAGTCTGATAAAAAACTGTTGAGGTTCTCTTGTTAGACTCATATGAAGTTAGTAATAAAAACATTAAAGTAATATCTTGTTGCTTTTACCATGTAGGCACACAATACTTACTGTAATAGCTTTAATAAGTTCCATATGACTAGTTGGGAAGATGAACTTAATTAAATAACACATTATTGGTTTATCTTTTGCTAACAGTCAACACTTTGGTTAAAACTTTAAAACCAACTAGAATAATGATGCAAAAGGTTATATCTTTGTTATAAAATATCACAAACCAGATTATAATTTAAAGAATATTTATAATTTGCTATTAACTCTATTGCACTTTTCCTTTTTAAAGTAAAACTTTGCTCTCCCCATTTACACCATCGGAGCAGAGGAGCAACTACAACAGCTCTAACCCCTTATACTCCTTTATTTGAAAAGAAATTCTATCTGCCTTTTCCATCATTAAAACAAGGTTAGAGAATCAAATACGGTATATGACTGCTCTGCCGTACCTTTCACTGCAGAAATGTTTATTAAAGGAAGTAAGCATCTACTTGTCTTGAAATGTGCTGCTATAGCTAATATGACAAGATGAAAGCCTTTTTCAAAATACAGTTTGTTTTAAGATTCAGAAGTCTTAAGGTACTTGCATCCAAAATAATTAGCACTTGCTAGTTTTTCCCTAAGTTTTAGCAAGCACAACTTTCAGAACACACACAAATACATTTTGTGGCTAAAATGACCAAATTTTGCAGAACCATATCAGCATGGAGAACTGAATTACTTGCAAGTAAATTGGAAGTGGGAACTCTTACAAATTCCTTCCTAAACTGAAAGAAGCCAATGAAAATAAATGTTTTCTAAAATCTTGTTTCCTTTTTCCTACTACTAGTAGGAAAAACACTAGCAAAAACTGTGGGAAATCCAGTGACATTCTTGCTTTTCTATATGCCTATTCAGACTATAAGTGTACTACAGTCATTTCTTAGTGCTACAGTAACTTCTCAGGAACATTCAAGTCAAGAAAAAGTTATCCAGAAATTAGAAAAGCAACGTCGTTACTTCAATTTGTAGAATAATTTATAGCTGAAAGATAAAAAAATACTTTTCAAAATCTAAGACCCTAACCATTTACTACTACTAGTAAAAGAAAGTGGAATACAGTATACCCAGTCCTGCCATGAAGACATCCTTTACCATCATTCTCCCTGGAGCAACAGGAATTAGGGAACAGACAAGCTAAACAGGGCTGCCACCTCCCTATCAAAACCTGTCAAGCCAAAATACTATTACTTTTGGGATGTCAGTGTCTTACTAAACTACTTAGCATTAATTGACAACTTCTCTTGCAGTGTAAGAGACTTAATTGCAAAGTTAGCACAACCCCATAGTTTGAAGCAGCAGAGCCCAAGTGTCAAAGCTGGCAGTTTTAAAAATTAGTTAGCCTAGCAGAAGACAAAATGCAAAGGGTGAAAAGTTCTTCCTGTCAGGGGTGACTGTACACAGGCTTGGTTGAAAGTCTGTCCTGGTCTTTGTTGTCACCAACAAACGTGGCTCATATTTTGCCACAGCTGTGTTGGGAAATATATTGAGGACGGCGCAGAGAAGAGGTTCGTGGTTATGGCTGACAATTTCCAAGGACCGTCTGAGTCCTGCATTAAATCTCACATGTTAAAATAGTTCCTGTTTCAAAGAACAGGGCAAAGCTTGCTGCCAGAGCAGAGAACAAAGAAGACAGCCTATTGGGCTGTGTGATAAGCTGTTTCTCAGAGAGACTGGTCTTTGTGATACCCACAGACTAGTTGTGACCTTGCTTTTCTCTCCATGGCGTGAAGCTGCAACTGTACTCATATGATTTTTATTAGGTGATTTTTCACACTTTGTTGTTCATGAAAATTAAATGTATCACAATAGATCAGGGGAGTTTGAAGGAAACTTGGTCAATCATTTCAAAGTTCCTGTTTTTTCTGTTTCACCAAACTGACACCTTTTCATTCTCTTTTTTGCTCAACCCTTATGTTCAAGAATGTTGACTGACCTCAAATTCTGGAGCTAGTTTAATCTCTAAATCACCTCATAATAGGTCAAATGAAAGCTGATGGTCTATGCAACTTTAAACAATCATACATAACAGTTAAATTCATTTTTCTTAAACTTTGTGTAATTTATTCATTTGAGATTTCAGAAAAAAACTGTATCATGACACATTTAGAGGCTCGGCAGCATAATTTACTGGAACTAAAGATGTATATGAAAATACATTGATTTTATTACAAATAATTTATTAAGAAAAGACTAGACAGTAAATAAAGTAGGCACATGCCTGTGAACTCAAATTATGAGACATAAACAAATAGATTTCTAAGAGCTATTTATAAACCAACATTTATTAGCAGTTCAGAAAGAATTGTAATTAAGTGTAAAAGAGTCCCAATTGAGGAATGTGCGATTGTTTTGGGGGGAGCCTTTTCTGTTAGGCATGACTGTGGAAAGCAACTTATTGTTGAGACTGCCACCTTCATTAATAGTATGTTATGTATGGTCTTTATACAAAGTTAGGAAAGTCCAAGAGATAATGAGATTAACAGAAAAATATGTAACAGATGTTTTGTATAATGTCTAATGTGACATATAGGCAACTTCAATAACACTTTTTAAAACCATAGTCCCCTAAAAAGGTCCATTGAAAGTATGGGACCCTTAGCTAGCAAATTAAAGCCAGCACATGAAATGACAGACTTGTTTGCTGCAATTACTTTTCACAGACCTTTTAGAAATAGTTTGTGGAGAAACCCCAGGGTTCTGTGCACCACAGATTGCAAACCACTGAATTAAACAGCCAGGAGTTAGCCAGTGGGCTAAATAGGAACAAAGGAGTAATAGTCTCTAAACACACAGAGCACCCAGAGCCAGGGATTTATAGAGCTCACAGCTGGTTAGGCCAGTGATGTGGGTAAAGAGCACTGGGTTCATTTAGAATGGTCATGGCCACTTGTATTTGTTACCAAAGTTTACGGTGGAGATGCATGTAATCAAGCAAAAAATTATACTGAATTGTACTCTAGAAGAGAAGCTTGTGATGAAAGAAAAGGGCACAAAAGAAGTGTTTAGCTGGAGCTGATGGGGTATTGACATTACCCTGTGAAAAAAGAGGTCACTGGCACCCAAAACTAAAAGAGAAAAAACAATGGAAGTTGTGTCTGAAGCTAATGTTTGAGAGCCTGAGGTCTAAGGGCTTTCTTCTAAGGATCCACAGCTGTAAAGGCTGAGGATTGTTTTAGGACTTCTAGGTAAGATGAGCTGAGTAATTAGAAAGCTCTGGTATCAATTAGGGTTGCATTTCACGTGTTTTGATCGTAAGCATTTAGCGTAACCCATCTAGGCAAGAGGCATGAGAGTGAGAATACAGAGTGTGTTGAGGCAGCGAACACAAGCAACACTGTCCCTGTGCTGTGCTGAGGAACTCCAGATTCTGACGTTTCCTGCCAAATTTCTAGAGGCAGTTTGGTGCCAATGCTACTGGTGTTGATTTTGAGGAAGGACCCATCAACAGTGGTACCACGTACTGCGGTGTAGACAATGGAGAGAACAGGTAGTGCAAATCATACTCCAAACCATCACAGTATTTACAATCTAGGTCTGCTAGTGGCAGGTTCTACCAAGTCTTCAGACCTCCCTTATAGCAGCAGTCTAACTCTATACCTGCCTAGTGCCAGAGAGGTTTCATATCTCTGCTCCATTTCATCTAAACAGATCTTTTTTGTCCATGGTCACTGCCTTAGCTAAAAGGGAGTGTCACTCCCTCCCTCCCTTCAAAACCGTATGCAAGGAAATGTGGATCTCACATGAACAGTCCCAAAATGAGAAATCTCTTCTATGCCCAGAGCAACTCTTTGAACGGTGGCATTTAAACTTTACTCTCTCTTCATGCTGACAATGTCTGCTCTGACTTTTGGCTTCTGAGGATGTTAAGCATTTAATTTTCCCCATGTCTGTTGTGTCCAATTTTGAGATCAATGACTCTAACGAGCAGCAAAGATGTGTAGAAGACAAGCACCAACTTTACAGTTTCTGAAGAAGTTTAACAGTCAGGTTTTTCTGCTTAAAAACTGTGATTCAGAAATCCCTATTCATACCTATAAAGATGATAACATTTAAAATGAAGATTCTATAGCAATAATAAGATCAGGAAATACTGCTAAAATGAGGTAATCCATATTATGTAATATAAAATACAGTGGTACGATAATGGTAGGACAATGAGAAACACAAAGAGATTGAACAGTTAAATCTTCAAGGGATATTTAATAACTAGAAATCTGATAAAGCACTATTTACCATAATTACATATATAGTTAAACTTTATGTACATGTTTCAGTTACAATATCTCAAGCTAGTGAAAGAGAATCTGCTGCCAGACCATAACAGATTGTTCCCGCAGGACATCTGCTTCATGTGTTTAATTTCTTTAAAAAAGTAGGCAATACTTTGTAGCTATAAAAGTATGAAAGCATAATGTTTTATTTGATATTATGTCAAAATTAAATAGTTGTGCCACATTTTTTCTTTTATCCCCAATAATATTTAATACTGACACAGTTCTGATGCATCAGTAAATTATCATACAGCATTCTAAAACTATTGTAGCATTCAGAGTAGGAAAAACACTGAAATATTTTTCAGCTAGACACAGAGCACTTCTTTGGGATTAAACATCTCACTGAAGTGGGATATATGCACTTACATTAAAGAAAACTATCTAGAAAATGCATATGTCAGAACCCAGCGTTCACAAGGGACTTTTTAGGCAACTTTAATTCCGGGCAGACCCATGCTCTTTGGCTGATGAATGGGAAATTACAGAGCAGGGCACCTGGGTTATCCAGTGGGAGACGTTAGTACAAAGGCTGGCAGTGGATTTAGCCACATTTAAGCTGCAGGTGTCTCGTCTGTATGTTCCAGGGAGGACACTAGTGCTAAGAGTCCTTGGAGTTAAGGTTGCATCACCATCAGTATAGACTTTTACACCTGAACTAGTCATCCTGCACTGTCTTTGTGGACAAGGAATATAAGTATCTCAATACAAGAGCCTGTTCAGGGATTCGTTTAGCTCATCCTAATATCAACATCTCAAATCAGTAAAATTAATTTCTCCCTAAAAATATGTTTCCCTCATTGACTATAAAGGGAGCTTAGACATCTTGCTCAGGTGTAGGTATTTGCTTTATATATATATATAGTTTAATAGAGTTCATTCTATTTGATTTGTAAGCCCTAACTCAAACTCTGTTGCTCAAAACCAAACAACTGGACCCAACTAGCCAAGCCATAAGTGTGATCAAAGGAGGCCTAGTAAACAACAAGACAATTATATTCTTATAAATAAATACAGATGAAACTGGTGGTGCATTGTTTGCCTAATAATCTGAAGTACTTGTAAGGAGGAGCAATATCTGGGGTCCTGTGCCCTCACCATGAAAGAAGGTTAAACACCCACCTCTCACTCCCCAAAACAATGCCTTGCTCATCGGGCTTTAATTTAGTTTGGAGAAGCCTCCCTCAGCCTCCTCAGAGAAGCTGGATCATTGAAGGCAAAAGTACAAGAGCTTTGATGCCACAGAAGAGCAAACAAGGAACAGGATGATCCATAAGCTAGTGGTGAGTACAGTCTGCTGGAAAGAGAAGCATAATCTGGTGCCTTGTGGGGGGATAAAATCAGTAAAAGATTTAGGAAGTGGGGCTTGTCACCAAGATTTCCACCTATAGATCTGGGGGACTGATTTCTAGGCTGGTGGTAAAACTTCCTTTTGCTTCCTAACTATGTCTTCCCTTTTAACTTTTGTCTTATAGCTATCATTTTTTGAAGGCTTCTGCTCCCTGGTGGGTTATAGAGCAGACTGAGAGCAGAACTGCTAAGGGAAACGATATGACTCCCATTCTTACGAAAATGAGAGAGACATATCATCATGGCTGATGGCAAGTAGAGCAAGAGGGCAGATCTAGGAAGAGTGGGGTAGGCTATCAATAAAAGATTCCTTAACGGAGAGGCAGGTCATTTATCCGCTTGATTTCGTTTTTTTTTCTTTGAATGAGAAAAACATGGAGAATTTAAAGCAAAACAGATGAATTCAAATTGATGCATTCAGAAGAGAGAGAAATTATCACAGTCCAGAAATTATGTATTTCAGGCTATTGACATTCCTGTTGGGTGCTGGAGGAGTAAGAAAATGTCATCGTTGCTATTTCCTTGTACAGGTGCAGCATTGGCTAGTGAGGCAGTAGTGATTTACAATGCTGTCAAGGACATCTTCAGCTCCTAATCAAGGAAAAATTCAATTTTTTTCTGTACTCGGGTCCATATTTCATTTTTTATAATCCTTTTCCACTTCTATACAGAATACTCAGCCAAACTCCCACCTGAGCCCTTCAGGAGCTGTAACTGAACTGGATAAAGTGCCCACCCTCAGTGACTGGGGTACTACTACCTAAGCAGATCACAGCAGTTACAGACATGAGAGCAAGACTCTATGTCCACAACACAAACACCACCCTATCCCTGAGTCTTTCATTCATCTGTTCTCCATGCACCAGACTGAATCCAAACGTTTCCAAAATAAACTGGTTTTCTTTACAGAGATTGAAAATGTAATCCTGAGTGACTCAGTCAATAAAAAATGACTCATCAAATGATAGAGTTTAAGACCTTAAGTTGATAACTTCAGCATTAACCATTTCATTAATTCTACTATTTAGTTTTATTATAGAAACCTGGCATTTGAATAAATCATATTTCCAGAAAGTCAAGCTGTCTTAATTTTTTTGGTGTTAAGAAATGAAAAATCAACCACTTCTCTTGCTATTTTGTTCTTTTGGTTAGTCATTCCCAGTGGTAAACATGAGCTGTATTCTCAAACTGACACCAAATCTGAACACAGTATTCTTGCAGAAAAGTAATCTTTCCGGACCTAAACATCACCTTACCTGTTTGTACCTCAAAGACCTGAAACAGTTCTCTTTGCCATGTTATCATGCAGGGTACGATGATATTATGACACCTCTCATTGTTTCCTGAGTTACTGATTTCCAGAATATAGTTTTCTACTGTTTAGATGTGACCTAGATGCATAATTTTGCATTTAACTTGAATGGGTTCAGCTTGCCAAGCAATCCAAATTTTTCTTTATAACTTCCTGGTCTTCATAATTATGTACCACTCTGCCAATCTTTATGTCAGCAACATAATGTATCAACAATGTTTTGATATTTACTAAGGCATAAGGAAATGTTGAATAACATCTAATTTCTAGCTCTTACCACCCATATTTGAAACCATTATTTGAGAAAGGGCTCTTACTGACAGACCCCCACATTTGAGAGTGGTATGTTAACTAGTTCTTAATGTACTGAGTGTCTGCTTATAAATCTTGCGATGTATGTGAATTTAAGATACGTCAACCAAGCATTTTTGACACATGGGCAACCACAAAGCTCCTTGAGGTCGAAGAAGATGCTAAAGATTTCCATACAGGGAAACATAGGGGAACAATTAAACATCCTCCTCCTTACAATTAATGACACAGTAGAAGTTTTCACCCCATGATTACACTGAATACAAATTCAGGGGAAAGTAACTGATTTGCATGTAGCTCTGCATCTATAAGAGAGAAGGAGTCAGAAAACAAGCCAAAAAATAGTACCAAGAGGAATGAAAACAGGGAAAAACAGTGTGGTCATGAGAGAAATGAAACAGGGAGAGCTTTTTGAGTGATGTGCTGTCTGGAAAGCTGGCATAGAACTGTGAGAAAGGAAATGCTCTCCTGTTGTTTAATTGTACTGTGTTTGGAATAATGGAACCTCTGTGTACATTCTTTGTAAATCACAATGATTTCAGTACGAAAAATATTTAACTCCTATGGCATCAGGGAGGCCAGAGTTTCTTAGATGAGGGCTGAGATCACCTCAGCCTGTTGTTACATAGAAGCAGGATAAACAAGTGTCAGAGAGACTCATCCCAATCTGGAATTTCAACAAAGCTCTCAGAAAGTGTAAAGTCAGAGTGATGGACAACAGCTCTTCAAATAACGTTTTTCTCAAAGACTTGTAACTCCTGAACTCTTTTGAGAATAAAGTCACTGTGATTAAGAAATTCTTTTTGTCTAAGCTTGTGTTTTTCCTTTTCTAGCATGTCATCCCCAAAGGTGTGAAACTGGAAGTACAGGTTTTGTAGGGTTTTTGTCATGATTTTCAACAAATTTATGACCTCCATGTAGCAATAAACCAATTTTTTTGTTATAATAATGTTCCCTTCTTGGTTTCCCTATGTATATTTCTTTCATTTCACAACTGATATTTTGTATTATTTATAGTCTATTACCATCTTTTTTCCCCCTTCTGGCCAAAATTAGCCAAAGTGATTCTGACTTTGCTGTAGAAGCAAAAGATTTTAATCTTCTAAAAAACTGTATTCTTAAATTATTAAAAATTCTTAAATAATCCTTAGTTTTAATTATTATTTTTTCCTGCTTCCATGTTGTCTTTCAAATCAGCTGTGCTCATCCTCAACTTTGTGAAAATAGTTCTTTCAGAATGTAAGCATACATATTGCTAATTGGTCTTTTCCTTGCTTACCTGCATGTATGTCAAAAAGCTTACCCACAATAAGCAACAATAAACAAGTTTCAGTCAAAATAAGAAGTTCCTAAACCATTCCAGTCATTAAGCAGTTTTTACCCATCATTCTCATATCCAGAGTAAAATTATCTTTTTCTGGATGTAATGTATTTTGTTTCACAGTCATTTAGAAATTCTCTATATATTTGACGCCTGAACAAGCTCTTGAGGTCCAGTCCCATGCTATTATCAACAAAAATCATCCATAATCCATCACCTCATGAAGCATAATTTTAAAACAGCTGGTTTTTTTCCTGTCACTCTCCTGAAAGTTGTTCAGGACTTCTTCTTTCTACTAGTTACAAGTCTGCTTCATATTTCCAACCTGAATTTATGCATATTTTCCTTAGCCTAGGTTTTTCCTGTGGTGGGGCTTATTGTCTTTACGTTTTTAATAGAAAATGTAGCCAGTTTTAGGAAAGATAATCATGTTTTAAGAGCCTTTCTCTGTACCATGCATGCTTAATTAATTCTTCTTAAACAGAGCTGAAACTGAGGTATACATGTGAAATGATATCAATACTTTCCCACATCTACCAGAAATGCAGCCATTGGTACACTTTAATATATTGTTTCCCAGTTTTGAAGTTGTATCACTCTGATGTCCCACAGTGACCCTGTAACAAGAGCATGTATCTGTATCCTTCTCTCATATCCACTGCTTCTACCATACTCAGTTGTTGAGTTATTATTATTAGTAACTTTGAACTTCTGGATTTCATTGATTTTCACAGAATCACATGGTAGTTGAGGTCAGAAGGCACCCAATCACCATGCTCAAAGCAGCATCACCAGGAGCAGGTTTCCCAGGACCATGCCCACTTGGGTTGTAAATATCTATGGGGATGGAAACTCCACAAACTTTCTGCACCACTTGTTCCAGTGTTTGAAATACTTTTATACAATTCTCCCAAATGGAAATTCTCCATAATGATCCTTCTTCACCTCCACCCCCACATACATTACGGAAAAGCCCAGAAGACAGATACTTCTGTGTCTCTCAGTCACAGACTTTGGAGAACAGAGCCATGCCTCTTGTGTTCAATATCTTTTGATTCTGGGGTGCCAACAGTTCCTTCCGAGCATCTTCCTCTTTTCTCTATTCTGTCCCTTCCAAGCAGGTTTTGACAGATGATTTTAGTATTCCAATGATGTGAATCATTCTGCCAGATTGCACTTGTTTCAGCTGTGTAAAATTTCTTCTTTTCAATGAGGATTTCCAGAACTTCTTGCTCGTTACTTGTAATCGGCATGTAAGCAACTGAAAAAGTGTCTTTTCTTCATATTTTTGGTCATTGTTTTGATTTGTTCCTGACATGCTTATTTGAACTACATTTGCCTTATTGATGCCTCTCCATTCTGTTATTAATTTGATGCTTTTTCTCTCACCCAAACAGAAGATGAGAAGTTCACTCTCCTCCCTTTGACGAGCTGCGTGTGACCTGAAATACATTGTCCTGTCTGTGGCCTTGATGGAGTCTGAGATTTTCAAAAAACTTCTTCAATTCCTCTCTAGCTACCCATCCTCCAGTATATTCCGTTTTTTCCTTTCCACGATACCAGAAGATTGACTGCCAAGACCACTTCTGTTTCTCCTTCTTTATCTCTCTTCGTGGACCTCATTGTAGTTTGCATATTCTATCTATGGGATAATTGACTCCAGTGGGTATCATGATCAGTAGAGACTTGCCAGACAACCTCATAATCCAGCCCAATCTTGCAGTTACAATGGATCTTGTGACCACACTTTGTACATATGTAAACAGTGCAGATATTTACATAAAATTGGCGATAGGCAGATAAAATATTTCCTCTTCCATAGAACTGAATTTTACAATGCAAAGATATCAAAAGCATAGTTTAGAACACCTGTTTTATAAATGATAATATATAATAAACAAAAGCTCACTTATACAATATCTAATGGAAGAATTTACTTGATTTATTTCCAGGGTTAGAATAGAGCAAAACTCTTTTAACCTGAAGTCTGCCATGTGAAAATACGGAAATGACAAATGGGATCTTTTTACACTGACACAATTGTCATTTTTCTATTTGGGTTTTAAATTTTGCTGTTCTATTTGTTTACTATGTTTTATGGAGTATTTGTCAACCTAGCCTATTTTATCTCAAAGTTTCCTACTATCCTACAGCTAGACAGAGCTCCATTGATTCACCGGCCACAAGGCTGTTAAAATCTTCTCAAAGTGGATGCTAAATGAAATGTTGTTAGTATTTTATTTACCAGTGCTCCCGATGTTTAAAAAGCTAAGTGAATGAATAATCCTAGTAAGTCACACCTCAGATAAAGCTGGGAAAAGATCCATTTGCAACATAATTACTGCCAGAAGCCAACACAAGACTAGTCAGTTTTTGAAAAGGAAAAAATTAAAGAATAAAATATGGACAAATCTTTCAATAAAGAAAGGGGGAACGAACAAATAAAGCCAAACTAAAACTGGCCAGACTTGGGTTAGGATAGGTCTAATGTAGGAAAAAAATATTTAAATGCATAAATATATAGAATTATTATGGCTTTTAGAAGGCATCCCAATTTAATGTTACAATTAATAGTATTAAATTTCTGCAAATGATGACAAAAGGAAAAACCCCCACCAACCAACCAACCAACCAAACCAAAAAAACCCCAAACTCCTAAGTAGTATGCCAGGAGAAATAAAATGGTCTTTTTCATTATTTTTGAAGTCTGTACAAAGTTCTAGAAATTCACAGAACTATGAATTCCCTGCATCCAGTAAGAAAGCTAATGCAACATGTAGGGAGCAACTAGCGTATGAAAGATTTCTGTAAGACTAAGACCACTGAATTATAATACCCTGCTGTAATTTCAGACAGTGTAATCCTCCTCTGTAATAGCTAGAATATTTTAGATTTATAGTCCACTCAAACCTGTTTGCCTGGCCTAAGCACTAAAGCAAAGCTTGGAACACATAGTTCCCAGGACTTAGCTACAACTGAGTATTTCTATAGCAAGTTAGACAGGAGTTTATGTGTTTTTTTGAATATTTGTTCAACCTAAGTGTTGCAGTAGATAAATTCTACCCAACACCACAATTTTGACAGCTAATGAGGACTCTTTATTCTAAAGTTGCTCCGGCATGTAAGCAAAGGCTTAAAACACACGGCTTCAGCTCCTAACTCCAGTTTGGGCTTCAAACTTCCCATTGATTTCCAAAGAACAGACTGAAAGCTCCTCCCTCGGAGTTTTTCTCCTAGAGAAATTTCCTAGGAATTTCAGTCTTATTCCTTGTTGAGTGAAGACATTTCCAGATAAATAAAGTAAGTAGAGTTTTAATGTAAAATACATAGGCATTATTCAAGGCAGATCCCAGAACTCCTTTCACCTCTGACATGAGGTCCTGATGACTATGCTAGGTACTCAGTATGTGCTGAGCAAGTAAGAAGACAGTATGTCTCTTTTGGAGCACAAGACTGTAACTCAGACTGTATTTTACAACAAAGAAATTGCCTCTTGTTCCTCTTGTTTCACTTTGTGTTTCGTTCTGTGTTTTACGGAGAAGAATATTTCCTGGAAGCTATAATAAAGCCTTTGCATTTCTTCAAAACATATCAGAAAGAGCTCTGAAAGTTTTCAGAATGAGGCATAAGTGCATGATAGATAACTCACGTATTCTCTAAGACTTCTGTCCGTATGACGAACCTGGCAGTCAGTAACATAAGGGGAGATGTGACAGTAAACTAATGACCATGTGCTGTGTTCCTGTGTGGCTATGCAATGTTTGCAGAACACTTTGGTGTAGTACTACTTTAAAAGCATAAATTGCAACACACTGTGGATCTGTGGTTATGTTTTCAAAGGAGAAGAATGTTTTCATAAGAAATTACTGTGCTGCAGTAAGGTGGAAAAATTCATCGGAGTTTCTTCACCTCTTCAAAAAGACAAGAAAGTTGGGATTCATGTGATTTTATTTCAGTGTGAACAGTCACCCCAGGATCCCCTGCACTTACAGTGAAAATTTCTCCACATTTAGGGCAGGATTCATCTGACCTAGTTTGAACAGATACATTTAATCAGTGTAATCCTGCTGTCAGTGACACCCCCCCCCCCCAAAAAAAAAAAAGAGTTCATGAAAGCATGAAAGTGTTCATACCTGTGCCTTGGCAATAGCAAAATTCCATCCTAATAATCATCAAAAGCAATCCTCATTACAACCAGGAGGGAAGGAGCAATTGGTGCTGAGAACACTGAGCTACTTAGCTACATTTTCCATTTATAACACTGTTCTCAAAATGAAAAAGGACGGATTTTGATGCCTGCATGTGTAAGTGATGGAATGACTTAAAGGAAAAACAAAGACCTCTTGAGGTCTTATTCATTCAAGGCTATAGTTCAGAAGTCATTACTAGTCAGGAAACACATAGAAAATGCTTTTTTTTTTTTATTTTAGGGTAAAACCCATTGTATGATATAGCAGAACACTAATTTAAAAAAATGTTTTCTTTTCTGCCTATGATCAGATTCTTCTGTCATTTACCTGAGGAAAGCAGAGTGGGAAATTAAACTCTGGTTAACTCCTTGCTCCCTCTGGATTAGGTAATGCATAGTGTTTTGCCATGCCATGCATCAAACATTTGAGTCCTTCAGTGGACACTACAGGTACTTATTATTACATACACCAATATTTAAAGCTTTCTTGTTGCCATTCCCACACTTGTTCCCATCTTGTGACATTACTGCAACTATGGGAAGATTGTAGCCAACCCCAGTTGGAAAAACTTTGCAAAGTAACATTGGTCTCTGTGTATCTACATCAAAGTAAGACTATGTTTATTATTTTTGTTTTAAGACATTACCCAAATGCTCTAAATCCAGACTAAATTATTACAATGCTAGACAATACACAAACATTCCCTGCCCCAAGGAACTTACACCACGAACACAAACACAGGAAAAATACTGATAACGATTAGATAAGGATTACTTCTTTCTTTTTGGCCATTCAACTATGTTGTTGAAGAACTCATAAACTATGAGTTTTAAATTAAATTTATGTTCCAAGTTGCTTACACTGTCATTTTTCTTTTTCTCCATTACTCATTTGTTGTGAATGCTATGATGACATCCTCAGAATTGCCAGGGAATTATCTTTGAAGCAATATTTTATGACCCCCTTCTTCAGTCCTCAAAAACATACGCGAGAGAGATGTAATCAAACTCATAAAAATACTTTAATTGCGCATTCATTTAAATGACCTTTGAGATCTTCAAAATGAGGTTCAGGTGTTTGCATACTGTTGGATCTGCTTACAACACACACCATGAAAAGCTTGTCAGGTGTATGTTGTGGGCTTTGTTTATTTTAAAGTGCTCCTCACAAAAGTAGGTTTGTGTTTAACAAAAGACAAATTACTCAGCATTAGAAAGAGAAGACCCAAGCCATAGGGAATTGTAGAAAAGATTTTTGTTGTTTAAAAAGGACACCCAATTGTAACTAAAACATTTCTTTTCTGAAAGGAAGTGCAAACAAAGAAGTAATTTTAAAGGGCAAAATTTCCTAGAATCACAAAAAAAAGAACTAATGAAAAAGCTCATTAAATACAATGAGCTTTTTGAGTCAATGACTGTTTCCTTTGTTTCCTTGATCCTTTTTTCCCTCTTTACAGAAGGACTTGGACTGAATAGATTGGCTTGATTTCTCTTGGAACAAAAATGTCCCCCAAAACAACAAAGCAAAACAGAACTTCCATAAGACTTTGTTAAATCAAAGAAATACTTTCCTGTGGCATATTTCTCTAGTGTCAGTTTCCTGGGAATTGTACAGGGGAATGTAGGCCTAATATGGTCAGTACGGCTGACAAATACATATCAGACTTGATGAATTTTACGGAATACCACTCTTTACTTTTCTCAATCATATATGAGAGGGAATTGTCCTTCTCTACATATTAAAGGCATGACATACCCTGAGACCTGGACTTTACACATCTTCATTGCTCATTCAGGCATCCTGTAATTCAGATGTTGTAAGATCAGCATTGCTCTGAGACTATCCACAGCCATCCTACTCATCTCAACAGCCAATGTTTTACATGATGTCAGACCTTCTGGGAAGGACCTGTCCAACATTAATGATGTAACATTGCTGTAAGGGCTTATAGAAGAGAGTGGAGGAGTCTGCATGATTGGCATCACCAACCTGATTCACAGAACAGAAGCAGACCTGGGTGCATGCTGACAGGTAAATAAGCCTCATTTTTCTCCTCAGCCAGGTTTCAGAGTTCAAATGTGGACCTTCACTGAAACATTTTTGGCAAAAAATACTGCCTTGATACAACACCTGACCCTACACTTGCAGTCTGAGGTATATGGCCACCTTCCAAAATAAAACAGCTCTAGGACAAAAACGTGAATAATGGAAGTCTCTGCTCTGTGTCTTCACTGTTTAGCTGTTGGCTCACTCTCTGGCTCTATTCTGGACTGCTCCAAGTAGCTCTCCTCAAAATACTACCCAAGCAGACATCAACGGATATTTAATCTCAGCGATGTCTCTCAAAAGACAGTCCAGGATGAGTCTATCTTATATGCATCTCTCTCCAGCCACAGCTTTTCTTCAGCTTTATCCTGGGAAACTTCACACCCTCAACAACCTTCAAATCCCCTCATGACACATCCCACAGCACGCAACACAGTTTCTTTGGTTACCTGCTATGGGAATGCCAACCTCTTAGCTGAGCTGCAGAAAAGCCCTTGCACAGTTAAAACCGTTTAAGTTGTCAAGACATACAAAACACATGGATTAGTGCCAGACCAATAGAAACACCACACTGGGCCCAAAGGAACTTCAGAACAGAGTGCTCCATGGTGTGGACACAACACATTTGTTCATCCTAAATACTATAGGTGCAAGATTCTTCACTCTGTTTGCCTGCAGGGATAGGTGTTGGTCCCTTGTCTTTTATTTGGTAATATTGACCTAACCAGACTGTTCTGTAAACTTAGCACTTGAGTTTTGAATGTTGTTGGTACAGAATACCCTGAATGGCTGCAAAAATGTAGAAGAAAGCTGAACCCTATATGACTTGTTCTACACAGGAAGCAGGGTAAGGCAGGGTGGCAGAGCACTGGCACAGGCTGCTCAGAGACGTGGTGTAGTCTCCCACTCTGGAGACATTCAAAACCCGCCTGGACGCCGTCCTGTGCAACTGCTGTAGGTGTCCCTGCTGTGACAGGGGGGTTGGACTAGATGATCTCCAGAGGTCCCTTCCAACCCTGACCATTCTGTGATTCTGTGATTCTATAAGGCAGAACCATTGAAGAGCCGGAAAATAGCAAGACTGGCATTGCCTAGGCAACGTGCACAGAATAGGAGATGGCATGTACTAGTAGGCAGAAAGAGCACTCAGAAGAAGGTCTACGCCATTACTGCATTCCTGTTTTCATTGTGGATTCTGTGTTTTCCTTTCCTTCTAATTTGAAAAAAAAGAGGGCAAACTACTTGGCAGCATCATATAACTATTCCTTTCTAATAAAGGGACTCCACAGTACCTTTATGCTGTTATAAGTGTACCATCTCTGAGAATTATGAAATTACCACTTCAACAAAATGCAACACTGCTGCCATGAAAAGTTTGTAAGCATGATAGTTCACTCTGAAATTAATGCAAATGGCTTTTGTGTTCATTATTGAGATCTCTTTCTATATCTTAATTCATACATCAGATTTTGGTAGTTGATACATCCATCAGGCATTCCTCAGTGCTTTTCAAACCTTCAGAGAAGTAGTCTAACTACATTCCTGAATTAAGATTTTGAAGTCATTAGGGTGGGAACGTGTAAGGAAAAAACACATTTAGAACTATAATGTGAGTAAAGGAGTGTTTTAAGTCAATTATAAATAAGCATATTTATTAGAAGTAACAAAACTTCACACGTAGCAAAAATACAGATCGTAACAACTCAGCAATTAGGGGATTACTGCTAAAACAAAAGATGTCTTTTAGCTCTTGTTGGCAAAAGATAATAATATTGAAATTGTGATTAGAAAGTGGGGAATTTCCAGACTGTCACTGTAGGGTTTTCTAGGCAGATTTACACCTGCAGTTGGCCAATTGAAAGTAGTTTGTCAACAGCAGCATTCAGCATTCCATAACCACTTGAAACAAAAAACAGCTCTCCATAATAATTATGAAGATAATCAGAGAATAATTCTGAGACCACAGGTGCTGGACTGTAAATTTGAAGTTTGTGGGAGTAAAGAAGTAACGCTTACCTTCATTACAATCCTGATTCAATAGGTAAGACGTCTATATCATTAATGCTACCCGTAGACATACCCAAGCAAGCTTTTAATTGACAAGCTGGGTATGATTACTGTGTTGTCATAGTACAGAGCTCAGCATGAGCTGTGAAACCTGAGCAGGACCCTGCATAAGTACCTGGATTTCTAGCCCATAGCCACAGACTGCAGTGTAGTCATTCTCTGAGAGTTGCAAGACAAAAAAGGAAGGAACTATAAATTCTGTTTTACAGGCAGACATTTTAAAATGCATATAACCATCTAAATATGCAATTAGGTAATGCAATGAGGCAGTTGGTGGGATTTGCACTGGCGTCTACATACCTAACTTTTATTTCATAAAATTTCTTAGAATTGCAATGTATACCCATCTGTATCGTGACAGTTCTCGAAATTTGATGTAGGGTATCTAAAGATACACCTCTACTGGTAAATTAAGCAGTGCCTGGAAATGTTCCTATGTCTGTTAGAGCAGTTTCTGACAAGATTTTGGCTGATTCAAAGAGTACCCTACAAACAATTTGTGATTTCAGTCTGGGAGTTAGGTACCTAAGTCCAGGGACCATTCCCAATGGCAGTTTGCAAACATCTACCCTACCTGGGAGAAAAAAAAATCTTATTAGCATAGATATGGGTGTTCCATGCCAGAGGGCCATGGTTCCCAGGAACACGCCTGGCCACCTTTAATTTACTTAGATGGCCATAACCTAGATGAACTTGTGCAAAGTGTCACCGAGCAAGCCTGTGGCAGAGCCAGTGATTCTGCCATATCTTAGAATGCCTAACTCGAAAATATAAATTATACAATAAAATCACAGCAAAACTTGTTTCCAAAAGTACAGCAATTTTTTATACTAGAAAATATTCTCCTACTATTAGAATAAGAAAGAAAACGTAGGCAGTACAAGCACTACAAAAGACATACAAAGAAAGATCTTGTGATTAACAGGAAAACATCGCTTAAAGAAGTTTCAAAATAACATTTCTACAGGGGTACTTATCACAGACAAGGATGGTAGAATGAAACTAGACAATGTTGGAATCCATTTATTTAAGTGCCTGCAGTTATCATTTCGAGGCAAATGAAGCAATAATAAATACAGAGCATTTGAAAGAAAGATAATCTGTATCCACTGCATTTTAATAAACAGTAATCACAAAAAAATCAATGCAGGCACATTGGATCTGTTTTTCTATTAGTTTTCCTATTACTATTCTCCCTTTCTCTTCTTTCACCTCCTTTTTCTATCTAATACTTGATGGAATGATCTGTAGTTCCTATTTTTTTGGTCTGTGAACTTTTGTCTTTATTTTTCTTTCAAAAGCTGGATTTAAAACTTAAAAATTAATTTCCTCACTTGTAGTATCAATAGTACCAGTCCTAACACCTAGCAAACAATATATATCTTCATTTATTTTCTTTTTGCAATCAATAGGTCAGAACTGCTTCTTGCTAATTTTAATCAGTATTAGGGTGACTGAGAAGGATGACACTTCCCACCATGAAGTCTGGGAAGGAGAAAGTGGATCAGTAATAAAAGTCAGATAAGTTTATTTTAAAAGTATACTCTGTCTCCACCCAATTTTTAAAACACTGCTAGGTAAGTATAAGATCAAATTTTACACATATTTACCAGAAACATGATTATTTCTCCGGGCAATAAAAAAGATTTCAGCAAAGCCGACATTTACTGAAAAGTACAAATACTTTTCCCTTGCACAAATATGATTGTGTATCAGATTAACCACTGAAATTGAAGCATAATAAAAATATTCAGAGAAATTATGAAAAATAAAAATCCGAGTCTAATTTAATGCACAGTTGCTGTACCTATACAGAAATGAGGAAGAAAAATTTGGCTGCTCAGTAGAAATAAAACTAGAGTAGAATTATTTACCGTGATTTTCAGTTAAATAGGCTTCTGGTTTTAAAGAGTGAACCAGGTGTCTCCAGCAGCCTAAGTGAGAAGGATTGAATCATCTTCTGGACGTATCTGTCTGTGCTTGTTTACTACAGAGGATGCAGTTCTTGACATTTAACTCTTATACAGCCAAAGTTGTGTGAGTGAACCCTATTCTACAGAAAAAAAGGTAAGTTGTTAAAATGACAAATAATAAGAGGGATGCCAGATCACCCTCTCAAACACTGGCCCACAAGAGGGAGTTTTAGGAAATTGCACAAGGTGCCTCCCTTTGTGTCCGGTAAGTGCAAGCGTCCTAAGGTAAGTGCAAACGTGAAGTTTCCTTCAGGAAATACAGCTGGGTCAGCTCAGAGCTGGCACTGTGGTCATGCCTAGAAAGAAGGAAGCACTGTAGGTTTGTTCTTGAATCCATCCAACACAACAGTGCAGATGAAACCATTTTCCCTGGTAGATTAACATATCCATTTAGGTATTTTTTACTATGATGTTACTGGAGGATTAGGTAAAAATGGGAAAAAATAGGTTCTAGAAATTGCACAAAATAGCAAATGTATCTTCTCCAAAGGGCTTTCAGTCTTAGTAGTAGACGGATGAAATAAGGAAAAGGGTTATGACCCACAAATGGAGTCAATAATCATATTAGTTCCTAAACTGACTTGATGGATTTTGTTTGAAGGGGTTTGCCTTAACTGAAAGAAAAGAGCAGAAAAGCACAGTAAGAGCAGAATGGGGAAAAGAAGTTTGCTGGGCAGCTATGGGATGCTGATGCTATAAAACCAATATGGATGGATAGACAGAAATAGTGACTTGGTGTACAAAAGCAACTTCCATGTGTCATGATGGTCTATGAGCTGCCAGCTTATGCTGGCTTATCTGTTTGGGTTTTTTTTCTTTTTATTTCCTCTAAGTTATGTGACGGTACAAAAAAGGAATCACAACATGGATCTGAGTGCCCCCAGAATATATGTGAGATCACGAACACCTAGTTTTGAAAGGAGATGTAGAGAAGGATGACACAAATAAGCTCTACTGTACATAGTCATCGTTGCAAAAGTTTGAGTTTCATATGTCTTTGTCACTGCACCAGCTTCAACTTCCATATGTTAGTTTGCACTCCTTGTTGATATTTCAACAAATGACCTGTATCACAGCTGTGGTAGGCAGATTCTTACATATAAATTAACACTGTTAATGTCAAGTAGTCAAGGTTCAGTGCTGACCATCATTTCATATTATGTCATGCAAAGACTTCAAATATCATGTCCCTATGTTGCCTGTTTTTACTGACAACTAAGCATCCTAAGCATTGTTGCATTTTGTCAGTTCAGCAGATCCAAAGCCATCCATCACTGCTGCTATTTCTGTCATACGCATTTAACTTCAGCATCAGCCAACAGTCTGCAGTCTTGGTTACTGATCAGTATCATCACAACTGTCAGATGGGGAGTACGTTTTTCTTCTCTCCAAAAGTTAGTTAATGTAATGTTTGATATAGATACTTTCCTTAATAAGTTTTCTGTATCATGTTTGATATTCGAGTATGGGAATATTTCCAGCACGAACTTTCACAATTAATTTAGGTTTTCAACATTTTTGATAGCACTTTAAGCATCAATATTGGGTGTTCCAAGAATGTTTATATTTTCTTCTTCCTAAGAGTCACAATCCAAAAAACATGAGCTTCCTGAAATCAAGGGAAGGGGTTCAAGAGGTCCTATAGTCTTAAACATAACTGATTTCAAAGACATGTAAAAAAACCCCAAAACATGGAAGTTTCGCTAAAGTATTGGTATGACAGTTTATATTGATTTCAAAGTTAAGATTCTTTTTTCATTTTGCTGTGAAGATGAATGAAAACGTTTTAGGAAAGTACCTAAACAAAGTTTAAATCCATTGATCTCAGATTGTCATCTAGCAACTTTCTGGAATACGGTAGAAACAGTCCTATTAACAAGCATTTTGAACTACTGCTTATATTTTTCTTTTTTTTTTTTTTCCCCAGAAGTATCTTTTTACAAAAGCCTACTCTTCAAACTCTTTTGAAAACAACCAAATGACATTTTAAAGGGGAGGATTGACTCAGACCACAAACCAACTAGATTTATGTAAAGAGGTGGCTCAAAATTCAAGTTCTAAAGCCTAAAATCCAAGGATTTCTGTGCTGTGGAAGGATACTAGCAGGGGTAAACAAACACTAAAAAGTGTTATGCAGCTCTGCACAAAGCTGAAAACTGCCAGGGTCTAAGGTGGTGCTCACACAGTAGTGTGCTCATGATCTGCAGACACAAAGCCTAAACATCAGAATCCTAATATAATACAAAATAAAAATATTATTTAAAAGTCTTTTGATTTAAATAAGCCTAATGATTTCTTAGATATTTATTGTCACTGACAATACAAATATTTTTTCCTAATTTTTTTTATAGTTGCATGGTTGTAAGTGGAAATTTATTAAAAAAAATCCAGTCATTTAAAATGTAGCACAGTTGCCCATAACTGGAATTCTAACTGGAATTTTTGTCAAAGATTCAGTTAAACAGTGCTGTTCCCCATACCCGAAGGACCCATGTGTATGTATGTGTGCATGTAGGTATACACACAGACACAAACTAAATATTGAATTAGCATATATCTTTGAAATTCAAAGCAAAAAAAGAAAAATGCACATATCACGAATAATGAAGATCTTATTTCTTAACCAAGGCTAAGGCAAAAAAGAATAATAAAGATGACTGTTCACTAGATAGATTTATGTATTTACTGTATCTATGGATCTTAGAAATGGTTCTTTTTTATCTTTTTAAATATTATAATAGAATTTTGAATTTTCTTATGTTCTTCATAACAACCTTGATGAAGTTGAGAACTATTACATTTCATAGTAGACAGCTGTTACTTCTCAGTAGAATGATTGGACTGTGATATTTGCCATTAAAAAAAATCATTAATACAAGCTGAAAATGAAAGAAACTAGGGAAATAAAATGAAATAGCTCCAGATCCTCGCTTTTTGTCTCCCTGGATTCACTTTTCTAATATGATAAAATACAAAATTATGTTAAAAGAAAAATAATAGGAAAAAATTCCCTGAATCCGTTCTTCATAGTTACTTCTAATGCTACAATAATTAACTTTAAAATAATGGTACATTAGTTAATCGCCATATTGCAATGGAATTTCCATGGATACACATATAATGTGGATATTAATAATATGTTAGTTCATCATGATTAATCTTTTAACAATTAATATGAAGTGAATGAATGACTGACTGATTAGTCATTTATTATGAAAGAAAGATGTACAATTATGTTCTTTCTGTACTAAACATTTTTTATCACAAGGTTTTTTTTTTGCCAACAATAACAAAAAATATGATAGGTAAAGGTAAATGTTATGAATATTTTTTCAATTTCAAATCATGTAGATCTTATATGTATTGGCACATATAAGAACACTATAAGAGTTGTGACTTGTTTTAATTAGAAAACATGGATATTCATATAAAATAAGATGAAATCAATAGAGGGAGAAAAACACACTTTTATACATTAAACAGAATAATTCCAGCTACCTTTTTTTCTTTTTTTTTTTTATTCCCAAAGAATAGTTGTAAAATGGTTGGACCCTGGAAACCTGACATATAGCTTATAGTTAGCAGTGTGTACTTGGTGGTTCTGAAATTAGCCACCCAAAACCTGAATGGTTTTTTTACAGTAGATAGAAAATGCTAGTTATCTAATTAATTGTTCTAATTGTCTAATATATGCAGGGTTGTACAATAACATAGGTGAATAAAGTGGGATTTAGTTAGAATGTAGGCTTTTGCACCCCAAATTGTGTTATTGAAATCCATGTTCCTCTGCTACTTAGCCTAGAGCTCCGCCCAGAGCTCAGGTCAGTTGATTGTGGAAAATTTACAGTTTTACATGAAGGATATAAAGCTTCACATCAGTCCGTTAATGCTAGTCCATTTATTAGAAGGAGCTGAATGCTAATATAATTGACCTCTGTGAATTACCTTAGTTGTGGGAACACTTCAGTAGAGAGAAAGCATTTCTACACCACTGCCTTCAGTGCTTTTCTACTCTGGGAGTACCTAGGCTACTTGTCAGTATAGTTTGAGCAGAAATTACTCCAGTGCTCTTCTCTTCACCTCTTCCAATATCAATTGTGTCTTACTGATAACAGAGCTCTCAAACGTAAATGGCTCTCTTAATTTTTTTTTTTCCATTTCATATGTATATAGATAAAATAAGTTTTTAAATCAAAAATTTTTTCTTTACTCCTAACAATTATTAATTCACAAAAGTCTTTTGCGAACTAGCTTCAACCACAGAAATTTTAAGTTCAATAAGAAAAAATATGTCCTGACAATCACAAATATTTGAAGACCAACTTTTATGAATGTTACAGCTTTGCGTGCTTTCTGATACTAATAACAAAGGTAGTACTCCTGTGCAATATACATACTATGACATACCGTTTATGACGACATGTATTTCCTTTGGCTTTTACAGGAGACAATCTTCAGCTTATTTATGAATGGCTTATTAATATTTACATTAATATATTCTGGTCTTATTTAAGTAAATCAAGTGTTACAGTTAAATTTTCTAACTAACTGTAACACAAATCCCCAATGAACACAAGAATGTATTGACATTGACCTCAATGCTCAGAATGCCACTGTTCAGTCCATAAAAAGTTGGAGAAAAAATTGTTTCTTTCTCATTTATTGTTGCTGTAGGGTATATCTCATCTGGTCCATATTTAGATGGATGATTATGTATGTCACTGTACAGTATCAGAAAAAAAATATAATTTAATTAGGTGTTTACTTTCCAAAGATGAATCATGGTTCTGAGCAATGGCTATGGAATAGAGCCGTGGTAGAAGAAATGTACGTGGTGGTTTATTTTCCGAAGTGTTTAATATGCTCAGTTTCATCTCAGCAAAAGCTAGAAAAATAGCAACCATGCAATGAGGGAAAAAAAAAAAAAACATAGAAGGAAAAGGAGCCTGATGTATCTGGTATGTATATTAGAATAGTATTGAATTTGCTTCAACAGCAGTAATCCACTTTTGAAAGATGAAGTTTATTGATGCCATCAATAAAAGTGCAATTACTATTAATAATACCTTATATTCCTAGAGAAATTTCCATGCAAAGGTCTCACACGAGCATCATTATTGCCAATTTATAAAATGACAAACTAAGCTTAGAAGCCAAATTTTCAAAAGAATTTCCTGTTTACCTGGTGATCATTTTTACGACTCCAGCAGCACAAAACAATGTATACCTTATCTGGAAATCAGTCCAGAAAAGATTGCAGAATAAGCTTGGTTACATACCAGATTCTGCCTGAAATTTCAGGACTCTGGTTTCCAGCCGAAGTTTCTGTGGTATATTTACTTATCATGCATAATATATACCTCAGGAGCAAATCCAGCTGCTGCTTCACCACTGGGAGAATCTGGAATGTGCTAAGGATAGCCAGAAACATTGGAGAATTGTGAGCAAATGGTAGGTTCAACTATTAACTGTAGTTATCTTCAAGTGTCTCTGTGAAGGTGTCAGGTACTGTCCCCCTTTCACTGATAAGAACAGAAGCACAGGACAGTCTACATGGACAGTCCTGAGCTCTTTCATACACTGATCATACCTGGTCATATCTGAGACAACATTGATCCAGAAGCAGCACAGGAGAGCTCAGAAGTGTTTTTTTCATCTATGTAGGCATATTGTATGATTTCCCCAGTTGCAAATGCTAAGGCAGTAATTTAAGGCAAGTCTCTAGTGCTTCTGTGGAGTGTCCAGCACTATATGTCCTTCTCCAAGTGGCTTTTTCAAATTTCCCAGAGAAATTGACAGTTAGCTCTTGGAGGTGATGCAATATGAGTTGACAAACTCATTGGTATTTGGGAGAAAAAGGTATTCAGGATAGACAGCAGTCTTACACAGACTATTATTATTTCAGTCAAACTTCTGGAGCACTGATTGAATGGAAAGAGCAGTGAGACAGCTCAGTCTTGAATTTGCCCTTCTTCTCTGTCAAAGCTCCTGTTTTGTGGTGTGCAGATGCCCAACCAAGTTTACGCTAGAAATTTTGAAGTTTTCCGTCTGCTTATACCTGAATCCTGTGGAAAACATAAATGAGTTTTCACTGTAATCACAGCAAAAATGAGAATTTAGGATTTTCAAAGCCAAGAAAAAGGGCTATATTAGGAATACTTAACCAAAATCTAAGATAAACTTTTCATGTGAGTGGGATGTCCTAGTTCTATCTGTGTTACTATAGCAACTGGCTAATTATTCCATCTCCTCCTCCCCTGCCCTTGTGTGCATGGAAACTTTAGGGTTTTTTTTTCACATATAGGATCTATTCACCATCCAAGAACTACGGAGAGGTGGCATAATTGTTTGGTGGTGCCAACTTCTTGTTCTGAACTATTTTTGAAAACTAAACTTTCACTTAGACCTTCGTCATAAAGCAAATGAAAGGGTTTGCAGATAAAATAGCCAAATCAGTCTTTTTTTTGCAGCGCATGCCCAGAATGCTTTTTAAGACATTGCCTGAATTGGCAATGGTGACGTCCCCCCTGATTTTGCACAGAACTTCATTTTGCATCATATTTTCAAAGTCATCAGGATTTTGAGTGTTAGTGTAGCCAGAAAAAGCCTTACTCATTTCCAACTTCCTTTTTCTTCAAGCTTGAGAGTTTGCTCATTTATTTCCTCACTCTGTGGGGGCAAAAACTCCACGTCACCCTTCTTACTCCCTGGTGTGGATTTAGTGGAGGAAACAGAAAGTGTCAGTGGGTTAGTGGGTTCACTTTTCCCTGGCAATTAACTGCTTTTTTAGTTACCTGCAGAGCAGCTCTGCCTGGCGTGGCATAGCAAGTTACCTGTGCTGGCAGAAGAATCTACATGGCACAGCATTTGGCCCTGCTGCTTCTCGCTCTTCCAAACTCTCTTGAGAAAAGAGTGCAGATGTTCCTAATGAGATATGTTTGGCATCCTGTGTATAGACAAGGAAGCAGAAAACTATGTCGTTTCCTGCTATCAATCAACAAGCAGTCTTGATAAAGCTGTTGCAGAGAGATTGGCTTGCTCGGGCCTGCTTAATGTCATGGAAGTGCAAGCCATTTTATCACTGACTCATTGTGAGCCTCCCTTTAGAGGTCTTTTGGGACAAGATTGCTTTTTTTAAAATTTATTTTTTATTAGCAGTTAAACTTTGTGAATATGATCAGATTTCATCTTGATCAACTGCTCGGTGGCCACTTTTAATTCGCTTTTCTTAAATATGAGACACTGCAAAATGTGATGAATAAAGTGAAGAATTACACCTACTGAGACTAAATTAGAATTTAGCTGAAAATGTAACAGTGTTCATGAAGAATTTCAAAATTATCTGACAGAAAGAAGGGACTGTTGTTCTAGCTCTTTAATTGGAAGCCCATATGCTTGACTGAGGGGTAGATGAGAAAAAAGAAAGGGAGTCTTGAGTGAGAAATTCCTCTTTCTTTCCCCTTCCAGGCTCCCACTGGGGGAAAGAGGAGAGGGAAAGGGAATAGATATCCTATGTCTTATTTACATATCAGACTGGTGTTTGTTGGACAACATCCCTCCTCCTGGGATATCAATGTGAAGTGAGAAACAAATGTTCAATTGATTGTTTAACAGCCTTGTCTCTGCTCAGATGCCACTACCAAAACGTGAAGCGAGAGCATAAATAGTGGCAGAAAAGGCTAAGTCATCTTCTACTTGTTGAAAATGTCTAATATTTATATATACTTTTTTTTTCCCAAATTAAAATATTCAATCTTTCTATCTCTATCAGATGCCACAAAGTAATAAGGTGCCCTCATTTACCAGGCTGACCTATCTGTTCCACGCGGGGCTCTAATTATATGTCAGGGAGGGAGAAGAAAATGCCCTCCTTAGAAATTTACCTCAGATTTTTTAATTTTACTTCACAGATCTTTCTTATAATGTGTTCCTGTGGTTTTGCTGGGTGAGATGATACTTACTTTAAGAATATCATGCTAAGTTAGTGACATTTCCTTGAAGTTGTCTGCCTCCCTGCACAGATAATGAAACATTTCATCAGCTTCCCTACAGGAAACTGATCTTTACTTTTAACGTCTCCTTTTTTTTTTTTTTTTCCTGCTAGGACAAAGCGAAAAAGAAAACGTCTTTAAAGTGTTTATTCAGTTTAAACATTAGCTTGCCTTTCTGAAAAGTTTCACAGCTTTCGGCTTCACAGAATCAGTGGTTGAAAGCGAAAAGGGTCTCACAACATTCAGGGAATGACAAGACAGTAACTGTCTCATGCTGCATTTGCACATGGGTGAAAACTGATTTCAGTTCTGTTCTCAGATCATTTCCATGTTGAGTATATTGCTAACTCTGTAGATAGTTTCAAGTATTTCTTTTGGCTAGTTCTTAAATGAAACTTGTGCAATTGCTGTATCATTTGCAACTTTTGGATATAAATGGATCTCCATAAACAAATGGAACAATTTGATGGGTAGGAAGGTAGTAGCAGTCAGAAGGTTACATACCTGTAATATAAGATATAGCTTATGCGTTTTCCAATAAAGGGAACATGTTTAAAAATATATGTCATCCGTCAAAGAGAAGTCACTGGTTCAGTGAAGAAATTATGGATGAGACTGTAAGGATATTGGTCAGACTAGCTTACAATAGTGGTTTCTTATAACCTTAAAATCTATCAATCCAAAGATTTATGCAGTTATACGTGATTCAGAAAACTTGAGAAATTACGCTCACTCAGATGAGACGTACTCATCCCTAGATCAAGTACAATTAAAATGGCTTAAATTAAAGATCCTTTAGGTCAGTTTACTTTATATCTGCCCTGAACTGATGTTATTCCATAAAAGTGAAGGAAAGTAACTATGAATAGACTTAAAGTTGTCTTGATGGATTTCTTCCCCTCTTTCTCCCTTGATGTGTTGTATTTGTTTTTCTCTAGCTGTACTGTTTTCACTGTTGAATTGATGGAAAGCTGCTGCTGGACCTGTAATTATGCATGTTGGCTCTTCTAGCATTTTGGGATAGAGAGAAAACCAAGGTATTCTTTCAGTTAATGACATGTAGGCAGTAACTGTATAGGATACATCTTTCTTTCCGCATTCTCATTTCTAGTTTTGAAGGCTTATTTTGTTGTCTGTTTTAATAACTTTTGCTGTGTCTTATTCAGTCTGATTTTTTATGTCTTGATTTTTAATTCTTGATTTCTTAGGAAGTTTTTATAATTTTTCTGTGCTTTTGTCCACATTTTGCTCTCTGTATTTTCTTGGTATCCCTCTTATCATACATATTCATGTCAGTAGGTCAAGTTCCTCCTTCTCCAGATTCATCCCCCTTGCCAAAGTGATACCAATTGTCCTCTGTTTTCATCCCTTACCTTTTCAGAGCAGTTGGTTTTACCAATATTTTATCAAACTTCATTTAGGAAATATCTCTTATTGAAATCCATAACTTGTTTTACCAGTCTCTTTTTGTTTATCTTTCAATTGAACAAACAGAATGAATTTATGATTACCACATACAAGTTACATACCAGCTATTCTATCAAATACTAATTAGTATCAAATTTGCATGTAAAATAGAATGACATCTTGCTAATTCTGTTGCTATTTGGTGAATACATTTGCTAGCTATCACATTGAGGAGTAGCTGATATCTGCTGATACCAATAGAATTCATTCTCTAGTTTGTGCATGGGAAATACATTTTTCCTGTAATATGGTTACTGGAAATATTTATTTCTCCAGCAGCATTACGAAGATCACAAAATCAAATTTGCCTCTGCAAGTCTACAGCAAAACCCCAGCAATACCAGACAGAATGTCGTTGCAACTTTTGCTTAAGTAAACTTTGAATAAAATATGTATCTTACTCATACCATAAAATATTTATATTGAAATATTAACTCAAATATTTATCAAGTATTAAGTCATCTCAGAAGCTATGACACCTAATCCTGTCCATTTCAGTATTTATCCATAAATGCAAGATGTTATTTTATATATTTTAGAGTTGTTGGCCATGGAAAACAGAAAACTGTCCCAAGCTAAGGTTTCAAAGTATTCCGTAGCCTGGATAACATTTTAAGACAGATGCTGCTTTTTGTCCTGTTAATAAATGTGTAACTTCTTTGTGACAAATACAGCAGTTGTTTATTTAACATATGATCCAATATAAATAGGAAATCACCTGAAAGATCCCAATGGAGTTCAATGCAGACTCATCAAAATGTGGTGGGAACATATTTAGTGTGTTGTCAGCATTTTTAAATGACATTCAAGTTTTCATGTGACAAACTTAGAAAACTACTGAGTCCACAGAACAGACTTTGATAGACATTGCCTTGTGCTTTACTTACAGCTTCAAACAAAATACTTAATGTCAGCATGGATTACACAAAAGTTTTATTATTTTCATTTTTTAATTTAAAAATATGCACCTCTTTTTTTCCAAATTATTACATACCAACTAACATAAATGCCAATACTGTTACAGGTATTGTCCCAGTTTCATAGAAGTTTAATGTTACACAGCTATTTAGATTAATTTAAGCCAGTTGTTTACAGATAAACTGCAATCCTGTAAAAGGTCCTGCAACCTTTTTCCTTTCTTTTTCCATCTGCAGAAAATAAACCCTATGCTTAACAATTGAGTTTATTTTTTATTGCTGTGCCCAAGGCAAAATCTCAGATTGGGGTTTGCAATCTCAAAAGACAGACAGATTTAATATATTTGTCACTACCTTGACAGGGTGAAAATATTGCTTAAATTCAGGTGTAAGAGATGAGCCTTTGTGAAACAGATGTAATCCTCACAATGAGATGTTTTTCAGGCACTCAGTTGTCCATGTTCTGATTAGAAGACATAAACATTTATTCTAATTGGCCTAATTGTGGTCACTACTTTTACTTGCATGCTTCCATTTTCCTTATACTACTTAATCCAAAGTTATGTGGGTATTGTACCCTATTTACTGACTTCACGTATTTCTAAATAGTTACAGTATTTTTCTCAAATATAAAAATGCACTTTAAAAGGCTGAAAATGGAAAGGATAAAATTCTTAACTACAGTAAATAGCAGTAATAAAAATATAGCTGTATGCTGATAAAAATGGAGTCTTTTTGAAGATCAAACATAGTGTCATGTTAGTAACTATCTGGTGAGGTGTCCAGGGCTTCAATCTAGAAATACATCTGTAATTGTCTTTTGTCTTTATTTTCTAATTCATATTTAGGGGCTTTAAAGATCTGTTGTAACAGGACTCTTGTTACATTTAATAAGTGCCATGTTGATTGGCGTACTCTAAGTAGGCTTTTCAGTTTGCCTGTGGGGAAATTTAATATAAAAACATTCAACATTCTTTTATTAGTGTTTTTTACTATTCCCAGTCCCATCAGACCTTTGGTGCAAGCAGTGTATTATTGAAAAGCTTATCTGTAAGAAGTGAGCCAAGGGGAAATTCAGCCTTTATTAATATTGACATCATGTTCCTGCACAATGGCTGTCTAAAGAAACTTTTCAATTGGATTTCAACTGCTTTGATGCAGTATAAATGGAAACAACTGAATGCATGATTTAACATAGAACAGTGAAAAATGTTGCAGCCTATATGGTCTAACATAAGGCATGTGTTCAAAGATACTATGTGGCTGTATTCTGCAATGTTTCCCGTCAACTTTTAGTTAGGAAACCAGGAAAAAAAAATTGTTCTTTGCTTTAAGACAGACTCCATTTAAAATGAATTTGTGTTTTTGCATTGTTAACGACAAAGTCCTGTGGAGAGAGATTAAGTCTGGGAACTTGGTGCAAGGGTTCTGGTCCTGTCTCACTTAAAAACCACTATGCAGCTTTGGGCTAATTGTTTAATGGACTAGATGTCCTGGCAAGGCAAAAATTGCATAGGATTTGGAGTTGGGAAGACACATTTTGTAGACTAGGCTGTGCTAATGGAATGCTAGCTTCAAGCAAAAATCACTGAAAAGGACAAATTTCCTGGTATTATAATACCTTTAAGAGAACTAGGGATATAGAGAGAGAGCTGGAGCACCTCTCCTATGAAGGCAGGCTGAGAGAGTTGTGGTTGTTCAGCTTGGAGAAGAGAAGGCTCTGGGGAGACCTTATTGCAGCCTTCCAGTACCTAAAGGGGGCCTACAAAAACAGTGGAGAAGGACTATTTGTCAGGCAGTGTAGGGATAGGATGAGAGGTAATGGTTTTAAACTGAAAGAGGATAGATTTAGATTAGATATTAGGAAGAAATTCTTTGAGGGTGGTGAGACACTGGAACAGATTGCCCAGACAAGTTGCGGATGCCCCATCCCTGGAGGTGTTCAAGGCCAGGCTGGATGGGACTTTGAGGAACCAGGTCTAGTGGAAGGTGGCTGTGGCCATGGCAGGACGGGTTGGAACTAGATGATCTTTAAGGTCCCTTCCAACTCTAACCATTCTATGACTCTATGATACTGTTTTTAAAATTTTCATAAAGCTACCATTAAAAATTCTAGGTAGATTACATACTGCATGGACTTGGGTTTGGTACCGGTTTTGTTTGAAAAGAAAAAAAGAGAGGGAGAAGAGTTGACAGCACCTGACCAGGAAAAGGGAGACCTAATCCAGTTCCTTTCTCATGCTAAAGAAGAAGAGATGGAAGAGTTAAAGCCAAATTTCCTGCACTAGGAAAATGCATGAGCATTGTGACTTACAACCCTCCTGTTGGAGGTACATCCCCATTTAATAATGAATTTAAGATTTACTGGGCCAGAGATAGAGGATGTAATGAAGTCTGACTCTATAGACAGCTCACTAAACCACTTATTCAGAAGAAGCTCTTGGCCTCCCGAAAGCTGTAGCTACATCTGTATTTCTATTAGTTATTATCCAATAACTAGTGTCCTTAATAGGTATTCTACATTTCAGGCTTGGGCCATTTTAGGTTCTGAAGTGTTTTTTGTTTTTTTCTCTTTTCTTCCAATTTCATGAGAACAGTGGTGCTTGAAAATCTGTATTCCAAATAAGAATTTCATATTGTGCCCCACAAATTGGTCTTTTTGTGTTTTAGGCTGATACCTCCTGACAAGATGTTTTACGTTGTAACAGAGCAACCACAAATGCTTTACCTCAAATGTTTCTCAAGTTTTCCCTGTCCAAAATGTGTTATGTAGTCACTGAGGACTTCAGCTATGCATCATAGATGGAGATCAGGTAGATGGTGGTGTTGAGTGTTGATGACATGCAAGTAGGTTTTGGCAGTGGAACCACATTATAAAATGTTTTCATTACAGTGCAAACAGGCCCTTGAGGAAGGGTTGTTATTAGGCACTGAATATATTAGAAGGAAAGATTATTCCGTGTGATTCACAGAGGTGAGTTTAGATGCTATTCCCTGCTCTTCTACTTTATTTCTGCTACTTTTCCATTGCAATAGCTTTTTCAATGGTCTTGTGAGAAGGCATCTGAGGTGTGGTTGTCTCAGAACAGTCACATACTTTGTGAAAAAAATGAGTACTTTATGTTCTGAATTTCAAAAAATTGAAGAGATTATGTCATTGGGCCTAGGGGAAGGTGAGAAGACCCAACATGACAGGCAATATTTTTCTGTCTTTAAACTTTTTTTTTGTTTAGTAAGCTCACAAGTCTTTGAGGCAGAGTAATTTAAGCTTATGGACAGCCTAAGAGGAGCAGCAACAAAATGAATAGGGCATGAAGAAATAGCAATAAAAAACATTAGATTGGTTTGTTCTCCAGAAGTCACAAAGCCATGATGACAACTGTAATTTATGCAATCTATAAAATATGCCACATATAGGACAAGTCATGGGGCAAATGCAAAGAAAGAATATGAAGTAGTTCTACTTCCCAGAAGTATTATAGTATTCTAGATGTATTACATCTATTTATATCAGCGGAGAATGGTATTTGAGGAAGCTCTTAGCCTACAAGAAAGAAAAAAATAGAGAAATAAATATCAAAAGAAAGATTGATCTCTTTCGTCTTTTTCCAATCCTGATGTTGTTTTCATCTAGGTAATAAGAATAAAAAAGAAATAGTCATTTTCAGTCCAGAGCATCATACAGAGGATCGGGAAATTCTGAATGCTGTTCCAGCTCTGAGATCTGTTGGGCTTAAGCTGTCCATGAGGATTGTATTCAAACAAGAGTATCTTATGCCCTATGCAATCAAACTATTCACAGCTTTGGTTTCTTGATCCGAAAAAATTAGATGCCACTTGTGAGAGGAGGTGTAGGCGTTCATCTCTTCTTGGATCTTATTTCAGGCTTCCTAAGGTAACCATCTAAAATAATTTGAATGAATCATATTTTGCAACTATCTCGCTCCATTGTTTATAGAGGGAGCCTAGGTAACTGGCTTAGACTATGTGACTACATTTAGACAGTTGAAGAGATATGCCATGATAGATGCCTAATTTTTAGATGGCCAAAGATATATGAGAGAAATACCTGCCTAAATGTTTACCTAATCTGCAAGCTGGTGAGGGGAGGAATCTCTTTTGCTGAAAAATAAAGATGTGTTACTTTCAAATGCAGAAGCTTATTGACAGAAGAGTCTAAGCAGGGTAAGATACTGTAAACAGTAACTATGGAGACATGTATCTGAAGAATACACTGCAATGTCTAGTGATTCTACAAATGCATTTGATTGTCGGACAGCAAAATACAAATTGAATGGGGGAGAGAAAAAATTATACAAAGGTCTTCCATAAACAGCAACTGTACATAAGCGTGAAACTTGGCAGGTCTGATGCCATTATCACACAGATTGCTTTTAAAGCCAAAGAACACTTTGAAATTAGGTACTGTCTTGTTAAGTCTCCTAAGGCATTCCTTCCTTTTTCAGGGGTCATTTAATTTACAAACTGAAGACATAATATACAATATAATAATCTCTTTTTTCAAAATATCGTCTCAGATCCCCATCTTCTTTCCCTGAGGATGGAGTCCCAACAGCTAGGCTGTGTAGTCTTACTGTCTCTCTCATACTATCTCAGTGCGCTATTTTAGACGCTAAGACACTTTAATGGGAGTGATAAATGGACACTGTTCTGGAAGATGAGGCTTGAATCCCTTTTACAGGACCCTGCTCAGGTTGTCACAGCTGTGCTGAACTTGAGTTAAGGAGAGTAATAAAGCAGAGTCTCCTGCTATATAAAAGTCAGCCTGCGAATGACCCAAGGACCAGGTTGAAGTGATCAGCTGTGCTCAAGCTGCTGAAGGCTGACCCCCCTTAGATCACATTTTTTTGGAAAAAGCCAAGCTACCCTCTGAAACAAATCCAGGGAATAAACTAGCAGTTAAACAGTGTGGATGAATGGGGATCAGTGCTTCAGCACTCTCTCCAGCCTTCTTTTAATTTAGCAGAGTAGACATACCAAATAACCTCTCGTCAACACTAGTGAGCTTTAAGCAATGCATTGCTCTCCTTTCTGCTTCTAATTTTGGGAACACAGTGCTGAAATGTCCATTCTGGCCAGCACAGGACCAGTTTAAATTACCAGCGTTTGTTTTGTTTCTCTGCCAAATGAAAGCTACTTTACTCTCTTTGGATCTAAGCTGGCTTTGGTGGCAGCGTAACCATATTTGCACTTGTACCTGAGCTAATAAATCCAGCCAGATCCACGCTGTCTCTGAGCGGAGTCAGCCAGAGTTGTGGCAGTTCTCAGCAAGACTAGTCCATAAAGCAGGTACCTGAAAACCGAATGTGACTGTGTGACGAAATGTTTGCACCTTCTGGCCTTACATCGCATTATTACTTTACAGGCTGCATTTTTTGCTTGCAAAGAAACAAAACAAAAGAGCCCCACCCTGAAATGAGAACACTTGGTTTCTGAAAATAAACATAATTACTGCTGTGTATTTTAGACAACAATGCATTATAAATAGAACATTAGTATCTCACAGGAGAATTCTGTCTTTTACAGTAGTGACTATGATTATATACCACTCCAAGTAGTTAGAAACACAATTCATGTGGCGTGAAAGAAAAAATGTTTCTATACTTAATAGAGTTGGCTGCACAGTACATTAAGGAGCTCTATGATTTCACTCTTGAGTTTTTGATAATCTCCAGATAAACTTATTTTATACAGTGGCAGAGTGTATTGCCATGAGGGATCTCTAAAAACTTTACAATACAGTTATTATATAAATAGTAGCTATGAGAAATCAGTCAAGTTTCTGGAGTGACACATGAGATTCAGCAGGCTCATGGTCCACAGAATTTAAATTAAGGCAATTCAAAATCTGGCCTTTGTGCTTGTTCCACAAAAAGATGACAAGGATTTTTATTTGTCTTGGGACTTTCCCCAGATTTGCCTTGTGTCCAGTCAAAAATAACTTCTTCAGGTAAAAATCTACCTTCATCAGATCAAAACTGAAAGCAGTGTTGGCATATGGGGGAACGAGCAAGAAAAGGAGCAAGGGCAGCTGAAGGGCAGTTTAAGTTTGGAACTGGCAGCAACAAGCTGATAAGAAAAGTGCCTGAACTTGCCTCCAAAGCTCAGCATAAACAGTTTCTACCTTGACAGTGTTCGAGTAAACCTTCTTCCACACTTGGCTGGTTCTGGCTATAACGTTAAGAGGCGAGTAGGTGTCAGCATGGTCTGTGTGGAGGGGAGGGACACCTCTCAGTAAAAGGGCTGTAATCCTGCCTCAGCGTATTTCTGTTGCGTGGTGCTTCTTTCTGAAAGGCACTTCAGACCTGCTCTTTAGGCTATGGCTTTAAAAATGTGAGCAGGTCCCTGAAATTCCTTCTTTTCCACTGATCGTCTTCTCTGACTTCAGGGAAGAAGAGGGCTCTCCTGGAGACTGAAAAAATACAGATTGCTTAAAAGGAAAATACATGCAATTATGTGAATCCTGTTGTATGGTGTAGAAGGGGCAAATTAAAGATAGTACCAAAGAAGAAAACTACAAATAAAGACAACTAGATTTTTGTCATTTATCTAGCAAAGCATTGGTTTTACTCTCTTTCAGCCTTCCTTGTGAAATAAGAATAGTAAATTTAATTATCATGGTTAAAGAAAGGAAAACAGAGCGAAGAATTTTGCAGGGTAATATTCAAGCTGTAGACTCCTGCAGACAGAAGGAAATTTTGCTGCCTTGACAGACTTCTGCAAAGCAAAAAAGTTCACACACCCACTCATAAAAGGTTATCATTGCAAACTTAAGTCATCACTTATGGTTAATAAATACCAAAACATATAATGTGTCCAGTTCTGTCATGGAGTACAGCATGTCTCTCACAATAGAAAACACAGTTTCATAAAAAGGGAAATTTTAATGAAAATCTGAAAATCTTACAATTTTATTGTGCTACTTTCACCAAAAGTTTAAACCATCCTTTTTTCTTAACCCTAAACATCCAACAAAATCCCCTTAATTGAAAGTTAGGGCTTGTGAGCAACAAACGTGTAAGATTGTTAAGCCACACACAGAAAGCTACTAATGAGGGTGTTAAAGTTCCCAGCAAATTATCCTAAAGATATTTTATTATATATGAAAGCATCCTGCTAACTTCTAATGATATCTTGGAAGAATATTTTTTAAATCCCTGAAAACTAAACAGCGGCTGAAAAACTAGAAAGCCTAAAAACCATTACAGATCATCATAAAGCAGACTTGTATAAAATAGGTTGGCTTGTAAATCAGAGCTATAGAATCAACTGCAGGATAACTAAAACAGCGGAAGCAGTACTGTTTGCAAAGGAACTCTAACTCCAAACAATGCATCTCACCAATAGAAAACAAACACATTAAAAGAAAGGAAATTAGTGAAGTCATTACACAAACCCAGCTGGGAACCCAGCTGTTTAAAGATGAAGCAAGCTCTCTAATTCTTGATCTTTGGGAGTGTCTAATTAGGAAACAAACTAAAAAATTGTTCTCCAAGACAGTATTAAAATGAAAAGCAAAAAAAAAAAAGCTTCCTCTCAAAGTCAGATTCCTTTGCTGTGACAGAGCAGGTTTTTGGAAGGCTGAATAACCGAGCAAAAGAGAAATGTTACTGCTGCAGAGTTATAGCATCAATTACGCTTAAGTAAAGGCTTCAATGTACACAAGCATAATACTATGAAGTATATATGAACAACTTTTGTTTTGCAACTTACCTGTTATGCTTTTACCCACTGTTTAAATAGATACATTGCAAGCCTACAATGTTAATCACCTTCCTTGAACAAACCAATCAGGCAAGTACTGCACTGTTAAGAATACAATGGCAAATTGTGCTTAGGATCACAGGCCGTGAACTTTCTGCCCAGGGCCACCTTACCTGTAGCAGATGCTGTGAAATGTATTTGTTTATGTATAGAACTGCAATCCTAACTTTGCAATTTATTATTTTTGTGGCACTACTGCTTTGATATTGGTAACTTCAATGCACAAAGGAATTAGAAAGGTATTGCAAGCATAGGGATCAGATTGACAGAATCAGACATGGGAAGATAAAGAAGACTGGATTTGAAACAGGTAAGGATACATTGACTGGGCGGTAAGCATAGCATTACTTCTACCATATGCATCTATCAGTCTTAAGACTTTTGGGAAGATATATGTGAAGACACATCTGAGACAGAGGACCTATGTAATCACTCTTCTGTTTTGGGGTATTTGTCATTGAACTCAGTAGGAAAGCCAAAGGAATTGGAGATCCTTTTCCCAACTAACTTCAAAACATGCTTCAAATGGATATTTTCCCCACAATCCTCTGAAACTGAATTTATTTGAACTTTTTGGTTTTTTTGCAAAATGTTGCATCACACTGTATGCTCCTTACATCTTCAAAATCTCTTCACTGTTGCTCTTGCTCTTTATTATACCTCATCGACTACAAAGGCATAATTTATATAAGTGTAATGGTCATATTTAAACTGCAGTTGTAAAACAATTTTCAATTGGTTCAGTTCTAGAGTGCCATCCACTGAGATGCTAATACAATAATACAATCACAAGGAATCCAGTAGCAGACAAGGTGAGGTTTAAAGTTTTAGATGATTTAGTGCGAGGGAAAGATCTTAAGGCATCAAGAATGGTATTAAAAAAAAAAAGTTAGATGAAACATGACGGTGCAGCAAAATTTTTTTACTGTGCGCTAACTTTTTAAGAATGCTATGTGTAAGCTGAATATTAAACCAATGCTTGAAGATATTGGAGTTAATCCTTCAAAGAGTACCTCATTTTGCATAATATGAATAAAACTTTAATTTGGTATAATATTGGAAGCATGTGGGTTCACTTTTACAAAAACGCGTTATCCATCACTAACCAGTTAGTCTGTGGGTTAAATTATTTGAAAGCATTTTATTAAAAATGCCTCACCAGTATGTAATGGTTTCATTCCTCCATTGGTTCAGCCATTCATTAAATTAAAATCTATCTTCCTTCTGAATTTTCAGCCTACCCTCTTTCCTGGATTAAATCCACATTGCAAAGCTTTAAGTTTGGAGAAAGTCTTCTAGGATCCAAGGACGTGGTAGCCTCCTACTATTCTTTTCCATCCTATATGTAATGTTTAAGCTGTTTAGTTTGCTCTTTCAGCCCCCTCCCACTGATACCTAATTGTCTCATACGTCAGGAAGAGAGATATGCAAGTAATCTCCCTAGTGGTTAGACAGATGCCTGTGACTGTGTAGATGCCATTTCCCAAATTTCAAGACCATGCTGTAGTAGATAATTATGAGCAAGATGGAAATTTGGAGCAACTCAGGCAAAACTTCTCCTGAGATGTCCCATCACAGGACAGCCTGCCTGAATGTCCTCCAGAAACCATTCAGCCAAAGAAGGCCTCACTCTGAACCTAACATTTCCAAATCTCTCCTGAACAATTCCATAAAATGCACATTTAAAAATATTTAGAGATTACAATGTAGGTTATAACTATATGGAAATTTTAAAAAGTGTTGGCCATTAACTAAAATTAATTAACACCACTTACAGTAACCAGCGAACTTGGTGGGCAGCTCACAGAAGACCTATCTTAGAATCACAGAATCGTTTAGGTTGGAAAAGACCTTTAAGATCATTGAGTCCAACCAGCAACTTAACACTGCCAAGTCCACTGCTAAACCATGTCCCTCAGCACCACATCCACATGTATTTTAAAAACCTCCAGGGATGGTGACCCAACCACTTCCCTGCACAGCCTGTTCCAATGTTTGATAACCTTTTCCGTGAAAAAATTTTTCCTAATATCCAATCTAAACCTCACCTGGCGCAGCTTGAGGCCATTTCCTCTTGTCCTATCGCTTGTTACTTGGGAGGAGAGATTGAACCCCACCTCGCTACAACCTCCATTCAGGTAGCTGTAGAGAGCGATAGGGTCTCCTCTCAGCTTCCTCCTCTCCAGGCTAAACAACTCCAGTTCCCTCAGTCGCTCCTCATAAGACTTGTTCTCCAGACCCCTCACCAGCTTTGTTGCCCTTCTCTGGACATGTTCCAACACCTGAATGTCTTTCTTGTAATGAGGGGCCCAAAACTGAACACAGTATTTGAGGTGTGGCCTCACCAGTACTGAGTACAGGAGGACAATCTTGACATTGTTCTAGCAAAGAAGTATGTTTCTGGTTTTTTAATGCATCTGCTAACTTCTTCTTTGAAATAATTCAATGCTTATTAAGAAAAAAAATGGAATTTAAAATCACATACGAATGTTTGGTACCTATGCAGAAAAACACTGCTCAGGGTGGAGTTATTTGATATTTTATTTGGATGAGGATCAGCTATTTTTGTAAGCTTTCAAAGAACTTTTTAAGAAGGCTGACTCTGCCAGGAGGGAAATAAGAGAGGTCATTTGAAATGTTTTGTAAACTTAGATGGGTTGGTAAAAAATTAAATTTCTTAATAATGATGTAGGTCAAGTGACACAAGTGCACTTGAAATTTGTGTGAAGTGTGGGAAGTTTCTGAACAATTCTGCACAAGTAAGTGATCTTGTTTGCAACATAACATGGTTCCTAAATTATACCTTCAACTTGTTATTCCTTTTTTTCTGCCACCTATAATTTTTTCATTTTTAAATATCTTGCTCTTTCTATTTTCTTTCCTTCTACCTGTTTTAATTTGCCTTGCATTTGTTTGTCATGTCTTATTAAGAATGAAATCTCTCCAGGGCAGGGAACTTGTCTTATTTATTTTTATAGAATTCTGTCTAAATATATGGTATTATGTAAATTATTTTAATTTTAAAATAATAATACTTTCCTATCAAGACTGATTTTGAGGTTTGTACTCAATTTTTATTTATTATGCTCCTTATATTGTTGCCAAGTTGGGTGCTTTTTCATGCATAGTCAAATACTTACCTTTCCTTATTGAGTGCCTAAATTAATTTAGTTTACTTAAGTAGCTGGTTTTCCTATGAGAAGTCCCAATTTCAGGGGGCAAAATCGTAGGACCACTGGAGGTATTAGAATTTTACCTTTTAATTCACCAGGGACAAGATTTCACACCCAACCTCAGCAGGTAGTGGCCCCTGTGCCATGAACTGTTATGAAGCTGATTGCAAGGCAATCTCCAATTCCAGTTGCTACCAAATGTGGAAGAGTTTATAAACTACTATCCTCCTTCTTCATTCATTTGACTGTGTCAAACCCATTCTACTCGATATCACTTTCTTTAACTTCTTTCATTTTTCTTTATGGTTTCCTCTTTTCTCTTCTGTTATGCTCATTTCCTTAACACGAAAAATATTTTTGCCTGACATTCTCCCTTTGGCAAATGTACCTCCCTTGTTGCTCTGAGCCATGCTTTTCTTATGCCTTCTTCACCCTCTGTTTTCTTTGGGTTTCTTCACCCCACCCCTCTTTTAGTAATCTTGATTTTCTCATTCCCAAACCTTTTATTTTTTTTAATCTGAGTTCTTCCAAGTCTACTCTCCTCATCTCCACATTTTCTAATAATAACATTCTATTGCTTTACATTAGTTGGTGAAAAAAACCTCATCTCCTGAAGAAGCTAAATATTATTATTATTACCCTTTCTTTCCAAACAGGAAAGAAAAACAGAAAGGCAAAGTGATTAGACAAAGCAAGAGGAGGAATCAGTGTTTAGATCTGGGACTAGCACACAGAAGACAATCTACAACTTGTCCCTTGGCTGAGCTTTCCCATACTATTGGGATGCTTCTCACGTGGCCGTGCGATTATATTGCCTGTTAGGCTGAAGCAGACAACAGCCACATTGTCATTTTGCAGCAGCTTGGGCTCTTTCCACTATTAGCAGCTCACAGAAGGGCCCCTATGAAATCAAGGATCAAGTATAAATTACACTGAACAGACTGAGGTTAGTTTTAGGAGTCACAGCATCCAGAAACTCAAGAGGGCCCAAGCTTTGCAGACATCTGAATATGTCTCTGACGTACAGACCTAATGCTCACTGTGCACTGGCAATCTCTGTGCAGACTGTATTGTGTCCCTATTTGGGGGGGAAACCAAAACAAACAAAAAACCTAAACAAAAGTAAATAATAAAAAATGAAGCTGTCCTCCTAAGTTATTGCTTAGAAGCAATGTGATTGCTTGTAAGAATGTTTTCACCACAATTTGTTAATAATTAAAAGAAAGGAAATCCAAGAATACTAATTTATGAATTTTGATGCATTTTTATTGGCAATAGGTTCACTTTATACTAGCACAAATATAGGATTCTACTTCAGGGGAAAAGGGTGAATTTCAATAAAACTGAAGAATAACCATTGAGGACGTTTGTTTCTTTTAAGCATTACACACAGCTGTTGTAAAGTTGGCAAAGATGTTTGCCAGAAAGCTACATATCTGATACTACAAACTGTTTGTTTCACCCTTTATTCAGTAACAGCTGGTAAAATGGTATTTAAGAACAGTTTTGATTTAATCTAATGAGAAACTATGTTGCAATGTACTGTACTGCCTGCAGAAAATAATTGGACAAACATTGATTTTTATGTTGCTATAATAGTTTCATTTTCGATAAATAGGAATTTATATGCGTAGTTATTTGCTACCATTCCTCTTTCCGTATACAGGCTAGAGATTTGTGTGCAAACAAAACAAAACAAACCAACAAACCAGCCTTGAAATGAAGCTTAGCTGTTCGAGAGCTGCCAGAACTCGAAAAGGTCTCCCCTAAGCATTCAGTTTTATATTCAACTGACATTAGACCAAGGTGGTGTCAAAGGGAACCGGAAAGTGGGATCTACAGAGAGGCAGAAGGGAATTAGAGCACACCAGTACCAACAAAAAAAGGACGATAAACAGAAGACAGAGCATGAAGGATAACATAAACTGGACTTTACTGTTCAGTTTCGTATGTACACCACCTATCATTTGAATTATTAAATATCTGATTTATGTATTTTATGAATCAAATAGTTCTTAAATACACTGAGACATGATAGCAGACAAAATATAGTAGATACAAGGGCTCTGACTCAAAGCAGCTGTTTTCCTCCATTGATATGAATACAACTAGAGTTTTGCTTAATTTACATCAGTGTAAACTGAGGCCAGAATCAGGCCTAAAAGTACGTATTTACTGAAAAACGAAAGAAGCAAGACATGAGCTGGACACCCAATCATTCACACTAATTGTTACCTACCTTACCGTTTTGCACTACAACTAGCTCTATCAAAGACAAAGACCGGGCATCCATCTGAGAATAATTAACTCAGTGGATCTTTCCTAAATGTCCAAACCACACAACATGTTATCCCTTCTCCCTCAGCAGTCCTCCAACATTGTCCCAAGAGGCTTTTCATTCTTAAGCACCCTCACTATCCTCAGGCACACAATTCCCCTCAGCTTTATGATATAAAGCCATTAATCTTGTTGATGACAACACAAGTCCTCACATCAATTCAGACCCTCTGAACTGAAAATACACACACAAAAATAGAAATGTAGTATAAGAGCCACAGGGAGTCTTTCCAGGAAAAAAATATGGCCAACCCATAGGGGAGCATCAGAGAAGCTGGTCCAAAACAATGTGGTGGTGAATCAGTCCATGCCACTTGGGCTGGTAGTCAGGCATCAGTCCCTAAAAGTAGCAGTGTAGGCATAGCTATGGGTGCCACCATGAAGATAAAGTTTTTCTTTGAGGTCTAAATGGAAGCGCAACTGCACAATGAAGTAGTCAGGAGAAGACCAGGGTTTTGGATATGTCTCCTTGTCTTTAACTAACAATTTAATCCAAGTCAAACATGTTTGGTCTAAAATGGTTTTAATTCTTCCCAATCTCATTATTTCCCCAGCTCTTGCAATCTGTGTTCCAGGTCCAGCTTTCTGTCTCTACAGCAGTGTATACAGAAGAACAAGAATCATAATTAGCTGCCAACGAAAGCCTAAAAATTGTACTGCTCATAGTGTTACTTCTGGTTATAGAGTCTTGAAATATTCATGCATTGGCTGCTCTTCGATGGATCTTTCTATTCAATGCCTTTCAAAATACCAATTACTTCCAATTTTAAATCTCAGCATTAATACTAAAGTCCTGGTCAGTCTAACTTTACACCTTAACATCAACATCTGGATCTCAAAGCCTAGAGAGACAACTGATGTACATACAATATTTCCTTATACCTTGCTCATCTCTAAATCTCCGTATTTATTCTTCCTTTACTTAAGGCTTGATATTTCTTTTTCTCCTAATTTTAATCATGACTTTTCACTTCTCTTGTCTTTGAATTGGAATTTTATCTTCTCTCTTCTTCCATGTGTTTTTGAAGAACCTTCTTTTTCTTGGTAGTATTTCTTGTCTTCTGTGAACACTATTTTAATTATGATTTTCTGCAGTGGAAAGGAGCGTGACTTCTGTTTCTGTACGTTTTCTTTTGAACTCAATTTTCTTCTGGTGAACTAGAGCACTGTGTGTTGTCCATACTTTATCTTGCCTCCACTGTACAGAGCAAAATGACTTTCTGATGTGGGAGTGTGTCATTTCATAAATGGAGGTAACTCATTTGAACTTGTTTTGGAATTACAGAAATGACTTTGTTCCTTAGCATGCAGCCTAAGGAAACCATAAACTGAATCTGAATTCCTTCAGGCTTTTCTCTGCTTAATTTAGTCAGGTTTCCTATGGCTTTCCCTCTCCTGCCCATTATCTACAGCTCAGGTACATGCACGAACTCAACATCCTGAGTAGCTGGAACCAAGAGGAACATAAGAAACCCTACATTTCTTTTGTACATTCTCCTGTGGGTGATTCAAATCCATCCATATTTTAGGGTTTCCTGGAAGTTATTTTGCAGAGGCTGGCTTAATAATGCACATCATCAGCTCTTTCCAAACAGTTTTACATATTTCCAAACAGGCATTTTTCCACATACTAAGAATGGGCCCTGTCATGTAGTCATCCTTTGGATGATTACAACTTCAGCTTAAATTTATTGGGACTTTTCACTGTGACTCTAATACAGGATGAAAAGCACTCATGACATCTGATACCTATTAATTTGGGAATTCACAATTTAAGACCTTCAGCGTTATGAGTGTCTTACTTATTTGCAAATACATTTCAAAGTGTGTTTACTTCTGCTTATAATGACATTATGCTGAGAATATTTCCCCCTCAAAGGAATTTATCATATTTTGTTTGCTATTACCAACATGTTTTTTGAGCTGTTAGTCTGAAACAAATATTTAGACAAGTGAAGGAAGTAGTATTATTATTTCTCCCATTGCACATTAGTAAAATGTAAAGTACTGTGCACCTAGATTGTTATCTGTTTCTGATGAAGCTTGTGATTATATTTTCTGGGTTTAGTTTGAAAGCTAAGACATCTGTTTATCTGGTGCATACAGAATAACTCTCATGTCTCTTCATCTCTAAAATTTTCAAAGGCTTTCATTCTGTTTTAAATCCTTTGAAGAAGCAGTAATCAAAGACAAAAATTATCAGAGGTACATTTTTGTTTTCCAAACAATGAAAATAACAACGCTCATCCTACTCCGATTTCAGGCACTTGCAATGAAACTTCAAACCTGGAGATTTGCCACACAAATCAAAAGTAATATGGGTAGCAGAAAACTCCAAAGTGCTGGCTGGATTACAGTTAATATGGGTACACCCCCCCAGACTTCAATTCATCATATAAATTTAAACCAGGCATTTAAATAATAAAGACCAATAAGGCAATGCAAAGACTTCAAAAAACATATCCCATCACAGCATGACAATGCATCAAAGTTTTTTTCTTCTCCTTCTTTTTTATTCAGATAAAGAAATCAGGGAGAATAATGGTGAAATGCCTTTGTAGCACAAAAGCATTCTGAAAACAGAATATTGAACAAACAATATTTTGCCATTCAAAACTTATTTTCAATTTCAAAACTTAGGTTGAAATAGTATTTTGAAAGAAGGAATCAATATATTCTTGAAAAGAAATTGGCATTACAGTTGAACTGTTTTAAGGAAGATTTTTTTTCTGCCAAATCTATTCAAACTACAGTTTTAATTAGCACTGGAGAGGAAAATTAACAGAGGTCTTTCTTGAAGAACTGAAAAGTTTGCTGTGCATTGTTCATTCATTTATTACTTTTACATATGTCTCTGGTATGACCATGCCATTTGGTGTAGTCTTTGGGCAGAAGAGTGAGAATATTTAGTCAAGCTAAAAAATACCGGGAATATGTGAAAAGTTTTTGCAAAACTTCTGATTCATTTCTGGCAGATTTGGATACCATGGGTAAAATCCCACACAAACTTGAAGTTCAAATGTGTTCATTAAAGATTTGTCCGTTATCTTTTTTTTTTTTTTTAAGAGATTGCCATGATGAGGATGATAGTTAAGAACAAATTCTGTAGTGAGTGACAGAATTGCTGCTACCCAGCTTTAGATCTCTGTGCTGTAGCCACCTACTTAGCTAATCATCTTTTACAGTCAATGCAGAGAAACACGTTTCTAGTCTGCTATTCACCCGACCTGTTGTAGACTTCTGTTTTAATATGAAATGAATTACAACCTAGAAGCATCTGTAAAGGGAGCTTGGATGACTAGCTCACTGGTAGCTCACATCTACGTTATAGGTATTTGTATTTGGTCAAAAGGATTTCCTTCTAGGTCTGTGTATTTCCTTCTGCTTTCAGTTTGTGGTAAGTCTGTGGCAGTTTCATATGTGAACTGTAGATTGAGCAAATGGAAGGAAGGAAGGAAGGAAGGAAGGAAGGAAGGAAGGAAGGAGAAAGTAAAGAAAGCTTCAAGACTATTTAACCAATCACAGCCTTCACCCTCATCGCACTCATCAGTATTCCTACAGCAGCTCAGTCACTGGAACTGCGGTAAGGACATATCTGAAGAAAAGAAAGGAGGTAATTCATTATTGTTGTGGTCCTCAGAGTTCATACTGGAGACATCCCACAGAGTCACAGTCCTGTAAGTTCTATCTTCTTCATAAGCTCTGCACTTGTAGCCACAACAAAATGTTATGGGACTCTCATGGGTTACTGTGCCAAGACTGTGCTACCCTGTCATGTCTCTCATCACTTTGGGTACCACTTGTACAAATAGCATGTAAATTCTATCTTCACAGCTACATTGACTGGGAGGCGCTGACTGAAAGTAATGCATGCTGTGCTGGAAAGCAGAGAGGAACTTTCAAATTTGCCAAGATTTTTGACCTGGGAGTTCTGCTTGGTTCATTATTGATGTGTAGTACATACATACGTACCTAGCATGGAGAAGGAAAAACAGTCATCTACCACTCATAAGTAGCTAGGAAACGGTACTCCATCATTTTTTTGACAATGTTGTTTTGATTAGAAATATCTCCCTCATCTTTAAATTTTCTTATTAAATAAGCATAGTTTGATTAGATCAATAATGATCAAAATAAGCTTGGGCAGAAACAATTTTCAGTTCATTTAATAACTATGAAGCCTGACTCCTTTGCCCCAAAAAGAACAAAAAAAAAAAAAAAAAAAATTTAAAATAAGCTTGTTGTTCTCCCTTGTTTTAAAATGCTCAGTGCTATCACAATACATCTTTGATATTGCAATGCAGTTTACATCAGTTTGATTAGTTTTATAAGAACTGCAGCAAGTGTTGAAAGTGACAACTTTCCTCCATATTATCCAAGGACCGCATCCTCACTGCCCATGAAGTGCAGCGCTGGCTCTCAGTCCTGTTGAGTCAGGGCTGTATTCAAAGCCCTGTGGGTGACTAAGACTGTGGTTTACCAACGCCTTTGAGATGATCTAAGCCCAGGCTACTACTTAAAGAGGTAATTCCCTCAACCCTTCCTCTGCCTGTATATTCCACGCCCCCGCCTCCTATTAACATTTATGCAAAAGAAACTGATCCAGCTAAAAAATTTTAATATTTGGGAGGCTGGGTGTTGGATCGGTTCCCAGATCTAGCTTACAAGGTAGCCATATGATCTCACGTGCTGGCACAAGGGAAAAGGTGGGAACAGACAGCTGGGGTGGGGAGGACAGAGGGATCATCTCCTTTAGCAGTGTTTCATACGTAAGTTAGATTAAAGTGTTCATGAAAGCACAGCCTAATTTAATTCATATTTCCAAGGTCCTCAGTGTTTCCAAGATAGATGAGCGACTGTCACACTCTCTGACTCTCACTTCTACCTCCCTCCCCTCCATCTGGGAACAACCTCAAGATGCTATCATCACAGCAGCAAAAGAGCCCTCAAAAGCATATTTGCCTGTCAGCTGGGTAGTTGACTTCAATTAGAAGTGTGAGGAGTTTTGTCCTCTAGGTCATAGGTAGATTTTTATAGCCAGATTGGGTTGGCTAACAAATCTATTTGTATCTTGTGCCTTTACCTGCATGATTTGCTTTTGAGGAAGGGAAATAACAGTAGGGTCAACCATGCATATCTTATGACCTTGCTCTAAATGGAAAATACAGAATTAAAGTAAAAACCAAAGCAGTTATTATGAAGAAACTTGAGATCTTCAGGTTACAGTTACAAAATTTTTGAAATGGAAAAGGTGAGGAAAATAAAAAGTAAAGAAGGAAAGAAAGTGAAGAAAACCAAATACATATTATTTTTAGTACACTAGCATAGTGAAAATGGTGTAATGAAACATCCGAAATATATTGGTAGCCTGTCTGTCTGAGATGGACAGATGTTCTTTTAAAACCCATAAATTATTTTCTCTTAATAAAATTAATTTCAGTGTTAACCTCAAAAATATTGAGAGGAACTTTTGTGTGTATTTGAATATTGAAAACCTATCTGCTATAAACTGATATGCTGGTAAGTATTCCAGAGACAGAGAGAGAAACACAACTGATGCCTTTGTTGAATATAAGTCTAAAATGGTACCTGGCTTAATATTTTTTTTTTTTCCCACAGAAAACAATAATTTTGTCTTTTGCTTTCAGCAGGTCTCGCCCCTTCCTCTGCCCTGGCCAATTCCTCCCAGCTCCACCTGAACGAATATCCCACTGCTCAATTACAACGTATGTGTACAAATCATTGACCCAAGTACCATGTCAGGTCTATTTGGCCAGTCTTTAAGGAAGGCAATGCCAGGACTGTGAACTCAGAATAGACGGCTATTTTTAAAATAATAAAAAAAAAATTAGTGGTTGTGTTTAGAAGACAGAGTTAACAAGTAAAATAGATTTTGGATGCCACACTTTAAAGTATTTTTAAGTGTAATCTATCCCATGTCCTATCCCCTTTGCCATTTCTAGATGATCCCTCTCAGAAGAAGGGAAAGTCTGATTTGTTTAACTGGCCCCCAGTGTCGATCATTCAGTGTTAATAAAATGCCTTATTGCAGACAACGGCTGTCAACGGCAAGCTTTCCTGAAATACTACTGAACAACACTGAACTGCATGTGAAAGTGAGAAAAAGGCATTTTCAGCTATGGACTTACACATATATGGAGTTAAATCCTATCCTGAAACAGGCCAATGAAAATGGAAGAAGGAATTCAAGTGCCTAATGTGTCTGGTGTAATTTTAAATGCCTTAGGCTATGTCTACATTAGGAGGTAGGGAAAACCAAAAGGGTGCTCAAGACCTGGTGTCCACACCACACGCATCTCACATTTTTTTGCTTTGGGCTATCTCTAGTCTGGTCCCAGAGGATGAACGTTCATTCAGTGTGCTCACATGGAGAGCATCTTCCAGTTTAGTTTCATCCCCAAAATGCTCTGGAAAACCTCTTTGTGATGGGAATCACAGCTTAGAAAAGGGGACCAGGATGAGATTTTTTTGGGGGATGCACTCCTGATCCAAACACCCCCAGGGTATCTGAGGCATTTAGGCAGGCAGATAGGTCAGAGACTATGGAAGACCTGTGCCTTTCTGCAGGAAGGTTTAGAGGGTAGGCACAACACTCTAGCCTGTCTACAATAGCAGTAAACACCTCTGCCACTCCCTAAAGGCAAAGGGAATTGGATGAATAAATCTGATGGCAAAATTAAAGCAAATCTGAGCCCTGTGAGTATGCTGCCCAAAACAAACAATTCCCTTAATGTTCCTGTCTGTGAAAGCAGAACTCCGTGACAGTAAATGAGGTATTTATATATATTTACACAGAATCTTTTTCTTTTATCTTCTCTGTTTGTATAGGCCTATGAACCTCTGAGAATTATCTGTATTTATCTGCCTGAGTCCTCCCATTTGGTTTTGTATCTCTTCAGTTCTATCTTTTCTTTATTTCCAGAAGTCCACATGGCAGCTTTCCAATTGTATTTATCCACTCCAACTAATTGAGTCGCATAAATGCAAGTAATTTGAAGCATTATTGTGAGAGATTTCTGTTTGCCTCTTTAATTAAGCAGTTGTTCACAGGTGCATACAGTTACAACAAAATTAATTGATAGCTTTATATTGCAGTTCTTGAGTCTGCTGCTATTTGGTGTTTGCAAACAGTGCTGTTAGATACAGTATGTCTTATCTTGTTCATAGGGAACATTTCTCATTTTCCTTCAGAAAAGGTTAGGACAGATTGACCTATATATTGGAAAATCTATGCAAGCAGTAAAGGTAATTTTCCTAAGAAGGAAGCAAAGCAAATGTTTATTTATGGAATAGTTTATTACCAATGGGAAGAGCTGCAATCCTGGTTTATTTTTCTGCATCCACAGCAAGTATCTTGAATGTCAAAAATCATTGATACGGGAAGCTAATAGTTTCTTGTGGAAATTGTGGAAACTTCATTTCTCATTGTCAGGGACTTCATTACCTTAACCATACAGGATATTGTTTTAGGATTATTAATAATTTTTTTTTAAAATGATCAATTTTTTTAGTTAAACTAAAACATTAAAAATAGTACACACAGGGATTTTAGCAACAACCTGGGAAAGCTTTAGAAGTGTAAGCATGTAAGTCTGATTTCATCCTATACGACTCTGCGTACCTAACGTCAGGCTACTGGTAGTCTAAATGGAAAAAGATAAGCATAATCCATAGGCCAATTCAGCCCATTAAAGTTGGAATTTCCACCTGGAAGTGACTATTGTTTTCTCTTTATCTGTGCCATAGGTATCAAGTTATGTGGAAAAAATTTAGGCTCCAGGAATATTTTTCTATCATATAGTATTCTTGAAATATCTTTATTTTCTATTTTCTATCAAGGTCTTAATTTAAGACCAAAATACACATTCAAGTTGCTAGGCAAATACCCTTGTTTAGTGTGAATAAGTGAGTAGATCAGAGTCTGGCTCTGATATGCATGAGCATGCAATCCCCAAACATTTCAGCAGGAGGGTGCTGAGAAGGAACTGTCAATCTTTTAGCTTCATTAGAAAAAAATGTAGTAGAGTGATAGTGTGTCCATTTTGCGATCACACTTTACAGGTGCACTGCCAATCTGAGAGAAGATCTGAAGGGAGCTACAAAAGAGATACATTGAACAGTGGTAAACTTAAAGAGCTCAAGTTGTTTTGTTTTCCTAGGAGAGTAATACTCAACATGATCATAACGATCATGTACCCCATTTGGAGAGAAAACTTTTGCAAGTAGAGAGGATTCTTAATACAGCAGGAAAGGAAAAAAAAGAAAGACAGAAAAAAGATCCAATAGCAGAAACCTGAATCTACACAAATTCAGTTTTAAAACAAAGTGTACTTTCCTAAGTGTCCTGAGAGAACTTCAAAAGGATCTTTTATATTTCCATTATAATTTTAATTCTCTGTATTAGTTTTGGGTTACCTAAATAAAATCTGTTCTGCAGCTCATCCAGAAATTATGAAATCAATCCCTGAATGGTTGACTGAAAATCTGTGTTTGTAGTATTCTGGATACTAGACAAGTTACAGTAGTTGAGGTGTGAGTGTATTGTGAGTGAACATGTAGGTAACTGACTGAATAGGATATAAACCAGGAGATGGCATGATTTTTCATCCCCTCACAAACTCAAATATAGTTCAAATATAAGTGTAAAACTGTTCATATCACTCTTGACTCTCCATAAGATGAATCTGAACACTGGTGCTCGCCGTTTAGTTGAGGCATCCTCCAGAGGTTTTCAAGGTTATCAAGCTTTCTCTTCTAAAATCACTGCGTGTGTCTACCCACCCCCTGGCACTTATGCAAAAGTGCATATGCACATGAAATTCTGTTCAATGTGTTCTAAATCATTATGTAGAAGAACGCCACACAGAAGTCAGTGCTGTTGGTGTTCTCTCCCTTGAACTTTTACGTAGCATCCATCACTGCAGTACATATGGACTTATGGCAGAGCTGGGCAATAAGACTGAGCAGGTAACATTTATTAAAGAGAAACTCTGCTCTAATTTGTTACCAGAGTCCTGTACTGGAATAAGACATTATGAATGTTTTCTCATCTGTTATTATGCTTAGGTTTGTTCTTTCAGTGGGCAAAGATAATTTCCTGGGTGCAAATACAGCTGCACATTCCATAGTTATCTTCAGACTCTTTGGAAAGTTTACTTAAATCCATTATGAATCATATAGATTTACAAATCACCATGTGGCAAATGATCATCCTGAGCTGATTTATAGAGCTGCTTTTGTTGATGAGGAGGAAGTTGTAGTTCTGAAATGAAGTATTGCAAAAATGCATGGTAGAGTTCTGTATTTGCTCTATCTCTGTGAATTTGTATCAGTGTTACTCAGGCTAGGCATAAAAATATTTTTCTTTTTAACTGCCAGCAGTGAAAACCTTGTACTGGGATCTGAAAGTCACTGCCAACAGTAAATTTTTCTCAGGCCAAATTACTACAATTGAGTAGACACCTTGTCTCCAGTAGGGTTGTGAAGGTGCAAATAAGGGCAGCATTTGGCATTCCAGTGAGACACTTGGAGATAGAATAGCTTCACCGATGACATACGAGCCTGACTAGAATCCAGCTTACTCCCCCAGAGCTGTTGGGTCTGGTAGGCAAAAAAAAGTCAAAACATACAATTGTTTCTGCAGCAGACATATATGACTCACAGGGAACCTATCAGTTGAGGAGGAAGCTGCCTTTCCTTTGAGTCATCTTAAACGTGTCCATTTGACATGGTCTAGCATTTGTAACCCAACAAAATAGAAAATTAATATATGCAGCCTGGTACAACAAAACATTTGGAAATTTACAGTGCTGGTGAGTCACAATTAGCAGCTTGCTTGCAGGCGAATGACTACATCCTAACCTGCTTAGGCACCTGTGCAGCTCTTGGGTTAGGATTCAGCATGGGACTTAGCTGGCTGAGCACACCAGCCACTGGTGAATCCCAGTTTAGGTGCCTATCTCCTTTGGATGCTTAAATCAACCTCATAAACTTTGCACTTCGGCCCTTCAGTCACTGCTTTGTGGTCTTTTCTGTTCCAAACTTCTCCGTACCTGAGACTGGATGGTAGTCTTCCAGCAACCATTTTCCATTTGTTACCACTCCTGTTACTACTGTTCCAGTTGAGCTTATGACGTGTTCTGAGAGAAAAATAACAACTCCAGCATCTCATGGGCCACAACATTGGGAAATGTATGATGGCTCTCAGGTTTTAGCAGCAACAACTGAGTAAGAGGAATTCGTTTCCAGATGGAGCTGGGATAAAAAAAACCAAACCACCATTGAATTACTGTCCTGTTTAAAGCCCAGTGCTACACTCAGTATTGGCCATGCAAAATGGGCTCATCACTTGTAGAATGAGGTACAGCAAGAAAGAAATTATGGTCAGCTTCCCCAGGGAGGTACAGAATCAAGTGCAGGGGTGAAAAGATTTATTTTTAATCAAGTGGATAATCCTCTTCGCTGTGCAATGGGAATTACCTCAGGTATAAACATTAACCATTGTAACTATTAAGTATGAGAGGATATTAGATTAATTATTGTGTAGATGTGAAATAAACTGCTGCAGCTTTTGCAGTATGTAAAAAGGACAACGAGTAGAGAGTCTAAATTGGGTATTTAGCTCAATACACAGAAAGATACTTTGATTTAGTGATCACGTGATTTAGTGATGATAGTTACAAATTCAAGGTGTATGGTATTGAATCATGTTGAATAATACTCACTTGTTCCATTTAACAATATTTAATGCAGTGATTGCAAATTCCACAGCAGGCAAAGGGAGCTGGGCTAACACCTCATACTGATTTTCATTAAGGTTTGGCTACCTAAATCCTTGGGATTAATTTGAGAATACAAATACCATTGTTATATTTTTATTACTGATAATTACATAAAACTGCTGTCTAATGTTTTCATTTTGATAAAGCTTTTTTTCAATCAAAATCAGTGAATACAGCTACTATTCATTTTATTCACATTCATTTTATGAAAACTGATCATATATGGACATAGAGATAAATATATAACTGTGAAATAATCATTTGTCAGATGCAATACTTTTTTTTTCTTACTTTACAAAGTAATTGTTCTTTGTCTTACAATTTCTATTTTCTTTGTGGCTATACTTAAGGCTATACTTAACTTAATCTCATTGATTTCATTTAAAATACTGTCAGTGACCCAAGACACTTTGAGTTGATATTTAGGTAACTTTTAATAATGATATAATAGTTTTAATAGCTTTTAAAAGAACCTACTATTCTAGTGATAAAATACTTTCATAAACATTTTTGAACCTAAACACAGAAACCCTGTGAATTTTTTAGGCTGTGTTTAATGAAAATTTCTAATATTTTCTACATAATCTAATTTGACTTTGAACAGCAACACTTCACAAGAGCAATAGTTTTAAAACACACACCTATATTAACACTGCAAATTCTCCACAGCACATATTGCAGTGATATCTCTGTGTTACAAGTTAACAAGCAAGTTTAGACATAATACTTCACTGAATTTAGTTGCAGTATTCTTGAACAAAATCCTTGTTTTACTCCACAGCTATATTAGCTGGTTTCCATGGGAGTCCCAAAAAACATAAAGAGATCAGGACAGCATATTTTGTACACAGTTTAAGCCTTTTTTAGGAATGTATAAATATTATTTTGTGTCTCTAGATAGCTTTAGATTAAGGTTAATATTGTTGAAATATCTACATCTGCTTTTCTTCTCACTGTGATGTTTATCACCTCATAAAAATGCTAAAGTTACCAAGGAAAGATGTTTAATTTGTTCTTGCTGCTCAGTTGCATGTTGCATCCTATTTTGTAGTAAATGGCACAATGTCCCAAGTGGGCTGCCATACTGTCAGATACATTATTTATACATAACATTACTGGTTAATCAATGAACAAAAATGCAGGAGCCTTTTTTTCCCTTTTTCTGTGACATCTTTAAAGCTACAGTAGAGAAGAACAATTTTGCAATGTATTATACTCTTACTCACTTTTGAAAATAGCTTCAGGAGTTTCCTGGCACAGTTTGCACCATGCATCTGATTAAATTGAATGTGATTGTTAGACAAATGCAGTAACGATTTGTGCAGTGCAGAAGAGTAATTTAGTTAACTACGTAAGCTATTCTTACTTTCCAGTTAAAAGTGAGCAAAATGTATTTCAGCAAATGTTTCTAACAGAAGATTTTTTTAAAAAAATCCAACATGAAAACTGAATAGCCCATCACGATTTTTCATGTATGTTTACAAGAGACCCAGAATTTAAGAAGTCACTTGAATGCTCAGCAATTTTAGAAGTTCACCCTGCACCAAATGGAAAAGGAAACTTAGGAGTGAATGAAATATGAAAATATATGTGCGCAAACAAGAGAAATGCAGCTGTACTGTGTCACAGAACTACAAGGGTTTTTTGTTTGTGCTTCAGCTATTTTGTTCATAGACATTTCAGATCAATACAAAATATTCAGCTCTGTTCCAGTGATTGAATATGAATACATTATGTGCATACAAAAATAGTGATAATCTATGTTGATACAATAGTTCATTTTGCATTAGTGTCCTAGATGGGACAATGTTAAGAAGCAATTTAAATGAAATTCATTTAAATGTCAGCTCTCATGCTTGCGATTTTTCTATAATTGGTTATTTAATTAAAATAATTCTCATAGTCATTAATTTAGACTAAAACTTGCTGTGCACTGACATGTTTTAATTACATGGTATTAACAAAATTGATATGCTTTAAAAAAGCATGGTTAAATTTTAAACAAGAATAAATTAGAAATCTCATAGATCATCCTACTTAGAGTATTTATGAGAAAAAATCAGTCATTTAAAATGTTTATTATAAACAAAGTCCCAACATTATTGTGCATGCATCATATTTGGTTCCTGCTTCAGTGCAAGGAGACTTTTATGTTAACACAGCACCTCCATCTTCGAATTCCTTTAACCAACACACAATAAATAAGGTAATGAACCAAATTAAATATTAATAGAAATCCACATAAACCACAGAAGACAGACATAGAACTGACGTTTGAATTATACTATACCTTTGATATCATTAGGACAACATATTAATGAAGTTTTAAAGGGTTGAATCTTTATCTACTGTTCATGAAGACAAAAAGGATTATATGAGCATTCTTGTAAGATGCAGATAAGGAATGAAAAAAATTAAATAGTCTACTAAAGCTACCTGAACAGGATAGAAGAACTAAAGTCTTAGGCACTGATCCTGCAAGGTAATCCATAAGCAAGGATCCACATGCCCTTATGAAGTACCCTGAAGTCAAAGAAACTACTTTCATAAATAAAGTAGGTAATTTGTTTTCAGGACTGGGCTTATATTCAAGATCGTGAGAACCAGAATTTTATTTCATTGTCTATTAATTAGACTAGCTCTATATTACTTTGACCTTTTTAATATTCTATGATTTAATTGGATGATCAGTCTACCTCAGCCTATGATTGCCAATCATTCTGCGTAATATACTTCTACTCTTTTTTACTTCAATGTATGCAGGATCGGTCTCTCATTAACATGAAATAATGATTTTATTGTGAATGGCAGGAGACAAAAAGGATGTATACAGACATCTAGAACTTTATCGCTTCCATAACAAGATAAATTATCAGTGTTGCTTTTTCTGGCAGCCAACATATGAAGGATATTATACCTCTCCCAAGCTCTTGTCCTTTGATCCTCAAATTCAACCCTGTGCAGCTCAGAGTTTAAAATGCTGCTTAAGACTGAGGCCTAATTCAGGGGTCACACTACTCACCCAGATGACATACAAAAAGCACTGCAGTAACAAAATGCTGCAGAAACGCAACTCTTGCATGTGGACTGTGATCCATCTCGTCTTACAGTCTGAGGACTGAATTCATCTAAGTGTAGACATCTAGATGTGAGCTAATGATTGTGGGCTCTTTATAGTCAGGAGACACTGTATTTGGTTAGATGAATGTGCTCTAAAAATTACTATAACTCTCCATTTACTATAAAGAAAGGCTAAGATTAGGTCAGCAATTTAAGGTTCAGCTATCTGAATGCCATCCATTCTGCCTGGATAGGTTTGTGTGCTTTATCTCTAATCTTTTTGTTTGATTCTGACTTATGCATTGTATACGATACCTTGGGTTTGTTTTCTATTTTGTGAATATCAACAGTCTGCAGTACTGTTACTTCTATGTGTCTCATGGTCTTTAAAATCCTTATTCTCCACACCTGGGTGAAGAAGGGAAGACTTGCTCTTTCTGTGAGATAACAGGAAAAATGCAAGTTTACCAAGATAGCACAGGAAGTCCTTTTAAGCTCTTAGTGCTAGCTGAGTGGCCCATCCTTCATATTTTCTCCAATATGACTTCCTTTCTGCTTTGTTGCTGTACTGACATGGTTTTTCATACAGCAGTAGCACAGTTGTCTTACCTTGTGAGCTGATGGGGATTCTGACTTCTCAGTTGGAGCATCCTGTCCTACAGCTGTTGCAATGAGGCTCTCTATAGGATACCTCTCTATAGCAAATTAAAGTGTGATTGTAGCATGTGTTAGCTAAACCCGGCTAGCACAATTAACACCATCAGCAAAAAATAGGAGCCTAATTTATGGTATGCCAGCAATCTAAAATACAAATCAACATGATGATCCTTAGTCAGTAGTATTCCAACTTCCAACATGTAAAAATGCTACCTTGACTTCACTGCTGTTCTCTGCATGAAGCAGATCAGCTAGCAAGGTTATACTAGTATCTCCAATAATCAGATTTTCATTTGGCACTGTCAACATACTTTGTGAACTGTAAGTAACCCATATTTATGTTGTAGAAAATGTGGAAGGAGAAAACATTAACTAGAATAGATTCAGTAACATATTATCATCCCTCTTTAGCAATGCAGTTCATGGGTTATAGGATCCAGGTGTGTAATTATTAACTCATTTCCACTGTAAATGAAGCTTGTGACAGAAAATTTTACTGATGCTACAGCTGGACCTCATTTACCCTCAGACTTTTTTCCAGGACTTCTGCAATGTAAAGGTATCTTCAAGGGTATGTAAATATAATTTATTGATACCTTCCCTGGAAAGCTTCTATGAGAGAAATCTTCAAGACTGACAACAGTACACTTTCAGTTTAAAATCTATATGCAACTTTAGCAGTGAGGCTTGCAATTCAAGCTTAATAAGACTTCAGTCGTCTTCTTACTTTATTGTTTAATACGTTGTTTCAATTGACAATATTCAGAAGTCATCTTGAAGAGGATGGCAAGTGGTCACTTGCCATAGGAACTGTGGTTCTTTAAACAAAGCATCTTTTTCTAGGTCCCCATAGCACTTAACTTTTCCCTGTTGTCCCAGTCACATTAGACTTGAAGACTGATCAGGAGGAATCACATCAGCTGGTACCCTCATCCCAGCAAAGAATGTTTTTCAAGCTTCCTGAAGCTCACTGTTACTAGTAATTGGTTTTCAGCCCACAAGCCAAATGTACAAAGTGAAGTCCTGTAAATCTGGCTGGACATAATAAAAAAAAAAAAAAAAGAAAAAAGAAAGGAAGTAATATCTTGAAGCTTTGTGGGATAGAATGCTAAATTCAAAATCTTTCTCCTGAGATAGCAAATAGTCCCTGCCTTTATAATAGAAAGACACAACACAATCTGCAGCACTTGCAAAACGGTCTAACTTGCAGCATCACAGCTGTGCATCAGACCTACATCTAGGCTTAGTAATTTGTTCCTAACTACGACACAAAAATCTGGCTTTCTGAAAGTGGTCACAAAAAAAAAAAAAGTGTCATTGCTACTGAGCATTTGAAAATATATACAGTCATATAGCTTAGAGAAGAAAAGAATAAATCTATTATTTAAGTTATCATCTCTTTTTTCTTATTATTTACAGAAGATTAAGAATGGAATTTAACTTTAGACTAAGCATATCTGTGAAAGATAGGTGGGTTTAAACTCTCTTAATGGTCAGTGGAAAATTAGCTAATGGCATCCAGCAAGGCTAGAGAGCTATTCAGCTCTTCTTGAAGTTGATGTCTACATTTTGGCAGCTGAATAGCTCTCTAAACTCTGGTATCAAGTGGATGTCAGTGATTGAAACAAGAGTTCAGACATGAAGATTGGCATTCTACTGCCTTAGCATAGGTGTCTAGTGCCATTCAAGGTGTCCTCAGGTACATATCCCACATGGCCATTCCAGTAGGCATGAATTCCTTATGTGTCTTGTGTCACAACTGCCATGCTTATATGGAATTTCATATGGTACTAGATGCCTATGTTTAGGCTACTGAGTCCCATATATACATCTCATACATGAAGACTCACCTATATGAGCTTAAATTTCGTTATCTAGGACTGGAATCAGATCCCATCTCAAAAAAAAAATTATTTAGTTTAAGCACAGGTGAAGATTTTGACACAGATAGTGAAGGGAATTTGGTATGCTGTTAAGAATGCAGCAATTCACAGAAAAACCTCATTGATAATTAACTTAAAGCTACAAAAACTTTGAAGTTTTTTTCTTCTTCTTTTCTTTCTCTTTGTATGTTATCACACTGTCTATATTGATATCCAAGTCCTAAATAAGATCCATCATTTTCCAGACTGTAGCCTATGGAGATGCTAAACACACTGGTGTATTTTAGGAAATGCATAAATGTAAAGATGAGATATGTGATATCACATATCCTGTAATTCCATCACAATTTGTTGATGTGTTGCCAACAAATCTGTTTCGATTTCAGGTTCAGAACTGATGTTTTCTCTTGGAAGCTGGTCACTGCTATACAAATGTGTTAGCCCCATTTCAAGCCTCATGCTGAAAAGAATTCAGAAATAGCCCTGGGAACATTTAGTATTTCCTTGAAAAAGCTGTGGATTGTCATTAACTGACAAACAGTCCGCTGCCAAGTTCTTGCAAGAATTGTATTTGTTGTCTGATGCCAAACAGCCTCTTTAAATGCTAATGAACAAAGTATGGCATGCATTCTGTTCTTGATGGATTATGCCTATACCTTCTGTGGTCAACAGAAGGGGAATTCCCGGCCCATATGATTTCCATTCTGGCACGCTACTCTTTTCTCTGCTTACAAGGCAGTAAGCACTCAAATAGATTAGTCAATCTTATCTTAAATTAAGTATAGCCTCCGCACCCTAACTCACATGTATAAAATCTGAAGGAACTATGCCAGGCTGCCTACGCACTGTATGTGTTTTGTTTTCTTTAGAGGATTAAGCTCCTGACTTTAATATCAGTGATGCTCACTGTATACTGATATGCCTTTTAAATTCAAACATGAATGTTTCATAAACAGCTGATTTACATGTTTGTCTTTACCTCTTTGGAGACAGATTTAAGGAGTTACATTTTTAAATTGTCTTCTTTAGTGGTTTTCATAATTTCCTGCTACTGAAAGAGCTGGCTGGATACAGAAATACACTAAAGAACTGTATCTTGCTACCACGTGTACGTGTAGTTTTATAGCCAGTAAGAAGTCCAGATTTGTATATATGAATACCTTTGATTGTACCTTCAAGCCCAGCTTTCCAAGAAGCATAAATTATGCAGCAAATGGCAAGCTCAGGAATTGTACACTGAAAAAATTTTGTGTGATGTGATAATTTAATTTGTTTTAATTGTCATTCAGTAACTGCTGTTACTTAGATGATCCTCTCTTACTAATTTATGATCTGCTGAAAAGGAAAGAAAAGTTGTTCTAGAGTAACAGCAAGCTCCAAGCTACAGGGACAATACAACCCATCTTTAGTTAAGATGCACAACTACAAGATATAAAATATGCTATTAAAAGAAATAAAGAATCATGAAAGGTGACAGAAAAAAAAGACAAGATTATTTTATCAAATTTTTGGGTTTAGGTGAGCTGCAATTAATTTCTCTGAAACCTTCAACCTTCAGCAAGTCCCCATTTGGATCCCACCAACCTAACTGATGAAAATGCACTCCTGTTTCTGGGCTTTATGCAAATTTACAAATAGCTTTGCTAGCTAATGTGAAATAAAAATTTGGTTAGTTCATTCAGGGAAGTTGAGCTTTTGGTAAAGCATGAGTTTATGGGGGCGGGGGGAACCTATCTTGCCCTCTACCTACCTGTACAGGCTGAAGGACTCTCTCTCTCTTTTACACTGGGTCATCTCTGGAGATTGTGCTTCTGCATGGCGAAAGCATATTTCTAAGTTAGTGAGAAGTTTGGTCAAAGCATGTCCCTTTCTGGGGAGAAAAAAAGAAATCCTCAATGTCTTTTGAATGAAACTCCTATAGGAAAAAGGATGGGAAAAAAAAAAAGAGTAAAAGAATTATCCTGTGTCTCTAATTTTGGAAGTGCTTATCTAAACACCCTGGATAAATCAAGATATCTTCTCATCTTCCATTCAGCAGTAGCAAATGAAATGGATAACCATACTTACAGGTATTAATATCACAAGAAAACAAATTTATTTGATAGCCTCTCATTTGAAATGAGCAATTTCTTCTAGTCTTCTAGCTATTTATAGTAAGACCTTTATAAGCTCAAACTAATTAATAAATGAGATCAATTTGAAGAATTTTTTTCTTGTTCAAAACCACTTAATCATTCATTTTAGTAACATTTTAAAGGCCATGTCTAAAATAGATTTGCACCCTTGTCTCCAGTGTGAATTTTTCACTTTTGGCAGCATGCAATAGGTAGTGTATAATGACCTTTTCTCTGTTTGGAACAGGGATTAGAATAATATATTTGACCCTTTTTACTCACCTGGGAGTGATGCTAGTCTCCATGTTCAATAAAGTAGAATATGTCTCTAGTGTCCCAAGGTTAAGGCCATGACTTTAAACTATTTAACACAAGCTATCAGGCTGATTCACCTCAGTCAGACTCTACAGAGGGGCTGTTTTGCCTTTTTTTCCCCTTTTTTTATTAGACTGAGTTGTATATACTTCATCACAACAATTTCTTATCCACAGTACAATTAAGGGAAATATTTTGCATTACAAACAAAGCAAGTTAACCTGGTCACATTGTGCATTATAACAAAATTTATGGCTGCATAAATAGCAGTGTAAACTTACAGAAAGGCTGGTAATTATAGTGCCATTGATGGTCTTTGTTGCTTTAATTCTGAAGCAGCCAGAATGATTAAACTGAATCTTAATCGACTTCTCCATTAAAAATGCTGGCAGAGAAGCTCCCTTAACCTTTCTCATTGATTGAACACAACAATCACCATTCAATTATAATGCAAAAGGACATTTGTTATAATGTACGAAAGATGCATGAGCCATTTCCTTTTACTCAAGACAATCAATGAGATGACTCCTACCTCAAAGAAGGTAAGGTGAAGCTAGTGTACCTGGAAGAGCATTAAAGTCAAAGCTGAACTCAGGTACGTGCAAACACTACAGTTTTCAGGGGATGGAAGATTATTTCAGTGAAAATAAAACAAACCATATCTCAATTTATGAAGAATAAATATCTTCTTTAAAAGATGGATAAGAATACAGAATTGGAAGTAAATTCACCAAATTTAACAGTAAATTCCTATTTTATAAAACTAAGTGAAAGATTAAGTTACAAATTCTCACATAGCGAGTTTAGGTACATTGTAACTTGAACTAGAAGTCAGATCTGGATTTTAAGTTTTAATTTTTTTTTTTTTTATGTCTTCATTTTATGTTTAGGAGGAATATTTTGTATATTTAAGTGGTTGCAATTCAGAATGAGTAGAGCATGGTAATGTCACATGCTGAATATAAACACTGCAATCACTAGCAAAGACCACCACTTCTGGACTTGGAAAACTGACAGGAAACATTTCTGAATCACAGAAAGCACGGGATTTTCACAACAGCAATTGCCTTAGTTTTATCTTTCTTTCCTCAAGTAAACTGCAGGAGAAAGTACACAAGCTAGTTAGCACATCACACATGTTTGGAAAGATTGTTCTTTAAGAGCTAACTCTCACAAGCTTTCTAGTGAGATCTGTTTTTTAATGCTGGCATATCCTGTCTTGAAAAAGTGATTCCCTTCAGGCCAAAACAATGTATACCTGTAGAGTTGGTGTGGGAGCTTTTATGCCACTCTTGCTCTCTGTTGCTAGAATCGAGGGACTGGGAAGATTTGGCGGAGAGAAGAAGGGGCAGTTGCATTGCTCAGATTGCTAGTACTATTTATGCCACTTACAGATGTGGACCTCACCTATGCATCGGTTTGCACAAATTCAGATCAGCCCCTGAGCTGCTGTAACTTGGCTGAGTGAGGTCTATTCCCCAAGCAAAGCGGGCAGGAGCTGGAGACTCGTTTTCCTCTCTGGTCCCTAAATTGTTTGTGCTAAGTTTCCATCACCAGAGTTTGAGCAGTACAAATCCATTCAAATTTTCTCTTTTATCCCTTGACCATTTTGCAGCAGTTCCTTGCCTTCTCCAGTAAGTCTTTGGGTTCAGTGTATATGATGGACAGGATGAGTACTAATTCAAGTTATCCATATACTGCTCATTGTTTTCAATTTAGCTGTTCTGTCTCCATTAAAGCACTGAGATACAGTTCAACATCCATTTTCTGAAAGATGTTAGTGCTGCCATCAGATTTTAAAAGCACCATAATACAGTACTCGTTTTCTGAATCCTTGCATGCATTTCCCAGTAGAAATCACCATCTGCTACTGCTATCTGCCTGGGTAATTATTTCTTCTTCTGCTTAGCCTCTTTCTCATATTACTCCAACTTCTTCTTTCACGGAGAACACATCCTTTTTATGCTGTTAATTCAATTTACAAATATCTGTAATGTTTACCAGAATCAAGAATAGCTACAAGGATCAGAGCACTGAGAAAACTGTCCTATCTAAACTAAAATCCTGAAGAATTACTCCAGAGCTTCTGGCAGTCACCCTTCTAATCTAAAATCACTAATAAACAAACCAAAATAACAACAGGAATTGAAGGCAGGGGAAATATACTGTAATGGTTATCTACTACTGGATTACCCAGGGAATGTTGTTTTTCCTGTGTCTTTTTCAAACTGTAAACCTTATAGAATAGATCCCATATCCTACTATTTCTAGTAGGTTGATAAGCAGTTTTCTGATACCACTTCAATACATTATTAATAATAACCAGGAGACCAGTATTTTCTGCTTGAATATAATCATCCTGTTTATAAGAAATACACTCGTCCAAATTTTCTGTGATGTTGTGATGACCACAGTTATCGAATAAATAGCTATGTAAAATATGAATGTGGTCTTGAAAACACACATAGCAAGAAACGTTAATTTTGAAATTTTCTAAATTTCTGTCACCTTCTATAAAATTTTATTTTAAAGAACACAATTTTCTCGGCGTTATTGGATATGTTGGTAGATTCAAAGTATGATTAAAAGTAAGTTTGAATCTGTTTTTCTGAACGGTGGAAAGTCCAAACATTGGTTCCCAGGGTGAAATATTGTACAACCATACAATGTATTGTCAATACATTGTCATTTGCAATACAAGATATTGTAAAACACTGGACTTGTGAGTGAAATGAATGAATGGTACTGAAAGCAGAGCCCAAAAGTTTGGTCTTTACCACTATCAGGGTGGTTTCCTCAATCACACAGCCCACCCCCTACCCCCCAGCCTCTCTGTACCTTTTCTTCCCAACTTCTTCCTCTCTCTCTTTTAATTTGATCATAGTTAAATAGGGAATTGATTCACCATTTTTTTACATTTGTAATCCACAGCAAAGGGGGGGGAATAAGAGGACTGACACAAAGAGGTACAAACAGATCCAAACATACCAGCCCCTAGCAGAATTGCCCTCTGTTTTGACAGAGACATGTCGTCTTTAGAGCAATCCTGCCGACAGCTGCGTGTACCTGCTGTTTTTACTGGTTTTACTCACTCAGTTTTACAGAACCAGCTGTTTGTGTGCCATGATTTGTTGGGGAAGAAAACTTCAGCTTTAGGGCAGAAATGGGGATTTTTCTTACGTTTCAAATATCAATTACTGATTTTGTTTGCAAGACAGTAACTAACAAGCTTGTTGCTAGCCAGCAGGCAACAGTGCAGAAGGAGACACGCTACCACCCTGGTTGTCCATCTTCACAAGTCTCCACGGAGCCCTGAGATGCCATCACTGCCTCTGCCCCATCGGCAGCAGAGTGGGGATGAAGGCCCATGAAGAGGGAGCCTGAGTTTGTGGGCATCAGCACAGAAGGATTTGGAAATAAAGCTACTGGTAGAAGACTGCATTTTTATTTAAAGGCAATGGTTTTGCTTCCCCTGACATAGGCAACAGCCTACTTGACTTGTATTGAATGGCAGCCCTGTTCCAATGGAATCAGACCTCCCAAAGAAAATTTAACTCTGGGAAAAAATAAATATATTATTTTAGGGATCAGATGCCAAATCAGAAATAAATATAAAGCATAAATTTTCTGTTGGCCAAAATTGTCACATTCCTGCATGAACCCTGTAGAATTTTAGTTTCCTTCTGTTGTCCAGAACGAGCATCTGTTAGTTTGACCGGTCCTGCCCAGCATTACTGACAACTGCATGTATGGCCTTATTAACTTTTAAGTAGAGTCAGATGCACTAGAGAGAACTCAGCTGGTGTGTCCCACACAGGCAAAATTTCTTGACACTGCAAAGGGAAAAGAAAAAGCTAAACATTTGTTTTCATAAGCAGGATATCAAAAGTAATCTAAAATGCACAATGTGAAAAGTATCTCATTAGAACTATTTCCAGGTTTAAGGTGAGGTGTTTTGTAAGTATAACCTGAACTGTAAAAACTATTACTAAGAAAGCAAATTATTCTTAGTAAACCTGTCATCTTTTACATGCATCCAATGGCTTCACCTCATCCTCAATGTTATACAAGCCTGTTTTGGCAAGTATATTTCTCTTGTGCATTATAAAAGAACTCTGTTATAAAAGAAGGTAAACATACTGAAAAGTGCTGCCACAGTGAACTAGTGTTAATCTAGTGGTGACTAAATTCAAGTGTTCAAGCAGTTCAACAGTTCTCATAGACAAATTTCACGATATTGATGTAAATACATTGGGATCAAAAATACTGACCTGGAAGTCTTGTTAGAACAGACTCTTAAGATACTTTGAGGGTCTATATTCTATCTGGACCAAAAAATATCAAGATAGATGTACTTATGGTATGTTATGTTGGCACTCCTGTTTTCTTTCCTGATGGGCTGTAAATATTCACATGGAAAAGAAAAAAACAGCCAAGCTGCTATGAAACTCACACGTTTCAACTACTGAATATAACTTCTGGAAAATTTTATTGCTCCCACATCTCTTCTCCCCAGCCTACTTTTGGACCCAACAATAAAGCAAAAATAAAACATAACCCCTAATATAATGTTTGTGTATTCAATGTCTATAACACACCATTAAAATGCACTTGAGAGCTTCCAGTTTGCTACATTTAGTACTATACTACGACTACTCGTAAACTGTTGAGAATGTCTGAATAAGAGCTGAAGATGTGACCAGGAGGGAAATCATATGACATAATTTTTTTTAAATTGAAGAAAATGAACATAACACTGTTTCACTTTTGTTATAAACAAAGACAGATTTCATATGCAAATAATATTTATTTGAATTGCTGCAGGTCAATCCATAAATATTGTGGTCTTGCTTACATTTCACAAGAAACAAGGAAGAAGAATATGATTCCTGAATTTTCCCATTATTTATTTGGGCCAGCCTTATCTCTTCTGAGCTTCCTGGCTGTAGCTGACTAACACCTAGAAGCAAATTAGTTCTTAACCAGTGAAAAAAAGAAGCAGAAGTATGCAAGTACTTTACAGAGTTTAAGGAAACACTGCAATAAAATGAATTATGAACAAAGTAAAACTAAAATAGGTGAACATTGCCTGCACTTACAGTCTTTTGTCACTCAGCCACATGAGTGACTGAAGTATAATGCAAAAATATCTGACTTGACTTAACTTTAAACAAGCTTACAGCACAGGATTTAATGAAGACTAAGAAGGTGTGTAAATTAAACTTTAAGATTTCTGGTTTATTGTGGTTAACTGCTGTTGGTACTTAGGTGTATTGGGTTTGCATGGCAAGGTTTTGGTAGCAAGGGGGGCCACAGGGGTGGCTGCTGTAAGAAGTTGCCAGAAGCTTTCCCTGTGTCCAACAGAGTGAGGGCCAGCCAGCTCCAAGACAGACACGCCGCTGGCCAGCACCAAACCCATCAGCCATGGTGGTAGCACCTCTGGGATAACATATTTAAGAAGGGAAAAAAAACCCCACAGCACAAAGGCAATTGTAGCTGGAGAGTGGAGTGAGAATCTGTGAGAGCAACACCTCTGTAGACACCAAAGTCAGTGAAGAAGGAGGGAGAGAAGGTGCTCCAGGTGCTGGAGCAGAGATTCCCCTGCAACCTATGGAGGTTAATGGCAGAGCAGATCCACCTGCAGCCCATGGAGGATCCCACGCTGGAGCAGGTGAATGCCAGAAGGAGGCCGTGACCCCATGGGAAGTCCATGCTGGAGCAGGTTCCTGGCAGGACCTACGGCTCCACGGAGAGAGGAGCCCACGCTGGAGCAGGTTTGCTGGCAGAACTTGTGACCCCATGGGGGACCCATGCTGGACCAGTCTGTTCCTGAAGGACTACACCCTGTGGAAGGGACCCACAATGGAGCAGTTTGTGAAGAACTGCAGCATGTGAGAAGGACTCAGACTGGAGAAGTTTGTGGAGGACTGTCTCCTGTGGGAGGAAACCCATGCTGGAGCAGAGAAAAAGTGTGAAGAGTCTTCCCCCTGAGGGGGGAAGAAGTGGCAGAGACAACGTGTGATGAACTGACTGCAACCCCCATTCCTCATCCCCCTCTGCCACTGTGGGGGAGGAGGTAGAGAAAATCAGGAGTGAAGTTCAGCCCTGGAAGAAGAGGGAGTGGGGGGAAGGTGTTTTAAGATTTGGTTTAATTTCTCATTATCATCTCTGATTTGACTGGTAGTAAATTAAATTATTTTTCCCCAAGTTGAGTCTGTTTTGCCTGTGACAGTAATTGGTGGGTGATGTCTCCCTGTCTTTATCTCAGCCCATGAGCTTTTCATTATGTTTTCTTTCCTCTGTCCAGCTGAGGAGGAGAGTGGGCAACTGGCACCTAGCCACAGTCAGCCCACCTTATCAGGGTAGCTATCGTCATGCATCTGGAACGTCTCTACTGGTGCTATGTCATTTAATCTGCTTATGTATGTAGGTGGACAACATGAGAGGGACTAGGGTCTCCAAAGAAGAAGAACAGAAAGCAGCGGTCCATAACGACTCAAAAAGAAAGGAGCAGAAGGAAAATGAGATGAGATTCTCAGTTATGACCATGCTCATTTTAAACTGAAATCTGGCGTCAGAGAACACTGGTGAGGAGTACCACATTGTTAGTTTGGCTGAAGAAAGCTATGTCAGGTATGAGAAGTGCTTCTGTGGGAAGGCTGCATAGAGAAGAAAGCTACGATTGTCATCTGCAGGTAGGAATAGCCGTAAGAAGAATGTGAGTGAGTCTGAAAGTCATCTAGAGCTCCCCCCAAAATTCAGGTGGGAAATGAAGATCTTCCAAATGGAAATGTAAAGCTGGGGGTGGGGGGGAAGTGAATGCTGAAGGAGGTACCATTTCAGAGGGGGAATTTCTTATCTGGATAATGAGACAGAAAATAGTTTAGAGAACTGTTTGAGATAAAGTTGTTAGCCTTCAGTGGGGCAGCCCTTCTGTATAGAGCTGACAATGCAAACTAGTTATGCTCTTGCATTGCACTGTAATCTAACCAGTGAGAGATCATTCATAGAATCATAGAATGGTTTAGGTTGGAAGGGACCTTGAAGATCATCGAGTTCCAACCCCCCTGCCATAGGCAGGGACACCTCCCACTAGACCAGGTTGCCCAAGGCCACGTCCAGCCTGGCCTTGAACACCTCCAGGGACGGGGCTTCAACAACCTCTCTGGGCAACCTGTTCCAGTGCCTTACTACCCTTAAAGTGAAAAACTTTTTCCTAATGTTTAATCTAAACCTGCCCTCTTCCAGCTTAAAGCCATTCCCCTTCGTCCTATCGCTACATACCCTAGTAAAAAGTCCTTCCCCAGCTCTCCTGTAGACCCCCTTTAGGTACTGGAAAACCACGATAAGATCTCCCCGGAGCCTTCTCTTCTCCAGGCTGAACAGCCCCAACTCTTTCAGCCTCTCCTCATAGGAGAGGTGCTTCAACCCTTGGATCATCCTCGTGGCTCTCCTCTGGACACGCTCCAGCAGGTCCATGTCCTTCTTATGTTGGGGGCTCCAGAGCTGGATGCAGTACTCCAGGTGGGGTCCCATGAGAGTGGAGTAGAGGGGCAGAATCACCTCCCTTGACCTGCTGGCCACACATCTTTTGATGTAGCCCAGGATATGGTTTTGTTATTTGTTTATTGACTAGAAACAGACAAAGAAAGCATATATTCTTAGAACTCCTTAACTATCGCATTGAAACATTGAAATGATTTTATCATGCTTATAGGCAGAAAATGTTTTGTCACTTGAGATAAAGTAGGATGAAAATTGGTTGAGATAAAGTAGAGAGCAATAAAATAAAATGTATTAAATCCATGTACAAGCTCCTTTATTATAGTATGTGTTAAATCATTATTGAAGAGCTGTTCAAGAGAAGTGCATTAGAAACACCTCCACTGCACTTATTAAAACACACTTTTACCTGTAACTCACAAAATTATATGATACAACCAACCTGAGACTTTGTGGTTGGCTTAGTAGACTTTTATGTCCTGCTGCAACCTCCAAACTCCTTTTATAGAAGTTTATTATTCTTTAATAAGCCAGTTGTTTTCACTAACCACTAATTATTTTTCATAAGCGCAGGGGTGTATGTGTCAAAGTGTGTGACATTCTGTGGAGAAAATGTCTTGGTGGTAATTGAGAAATATTATACCAGACAAGAGTCACATAAGATCACTTAAAGTTATCTGGCAAATTAAAAGGAATCTGTGTTACACTATCATCTTTACGTCTCATTTCTAGGAAAAAAATAATATTAGATTATTTGTAGATGGATTACCAAATATTTGATAATATGTATGCTGATAAATGAAATCCTAGTTTATTTTGTTCATGCATAAGGCTGCTGAATTCAGAATACCCCCAAAAGTTGGCTTATAACACAACATTAACTTCTAGGTACTGTTTATGAACTGTGCTCACACTACATTGAAGTTCTTTTGAGAACTGTATTGTCATTAACATCAAGAAGCAGTTCTTTTGCAGAAAAGTTATGAGCCAGAAGATAGATTAGATATTTCTCTGTAGTGGTGATACAGGAACACTGTTGACTTATGAGTGATGCAAACATTTGTTCAAATCCAAAAAAAGTGTCTATTCTAACTTATACTGCAATGGAAAGCTACTGTTACATTACATATCTGATTAAATGTATCTTAACATGATAGATAGTCCATTAAAAGTCACACAGAAAGGAAGTTTATGGAAGTGGATAAACCTTAGTAATTGCATGTGGCTTAATCAGATAGTCGTCAAGGTCAGGTTGATGATGTTGAAACATTGAACAGAAAAGTTGTTGCATTTCTGTCATATTGGATTATACTTTAAAGGTATCAAAGAAGAAAAGTCTCAATTTTTTTCTTAGTACCTACTTCCTTAAATAAGCAAGTCAAGCAATGTCATAAATTATACAGTCAGTTTTGCTCATGCTTCCTCATATTGAAGAATATCGTATTCCCATTTTCTCCTAAAGGTCTCCAGGTCCTGGTACTCTACAGCCACCCCCTATGTTGCTAAAGGTCTCTGATTTGTGCATGCCCTTATTTCTGATTTTTATGAGGAAAATATGAGTGTTTGAATTATCTCAAGATAAAGTTTTCTCTAAATGTGTATTTTTCTTCTTGTTCTAAAAGGAATATATTCCTGGAACTTTAGATTATATGAGTGAAAACAAGATATTTAACTTCTTGAACTGTCCTAGAGATAAGAAATGTTACAGAGTAACTAGTTTGTCAACCTGAGGAAGAACGGAAAAATGTGAAGAGACCTTTGGTACTGCATGGTTAATACATAAGCAGTAACATACTGCAGATCAAACTGCACACTCAATGCCAGGTGTCCCTGCATACATGTGCATTGTAGTACAGTCTTCAGTGGTATAACAATTGAACTATATATAATTTTTACTCTGTTATTTGCTTAATTTCTTCCTTCTGCTATTTTAACTAGCTTCTATGGATAAAATGCCTCATTGCAAATCACTCCTTTAACTGAGCACATTGTAGTATATATGTGCGTGAACTCTTAGGAACTTATTGGTTAAATTCTGAAAAGTTGCTATAAGGTCTACAGACTTCTTCCAATTAACACTGAGCATTTCATTAAAAAAAAAATTGGTCAAGAGTTTTATTTGCTTTGAGCCAAACTTTAGCCTCAATCAAATTCCAACATATTTTTCCTATCATTAAAATTTTACCCTTCCAAGATTTTACTTGTCCTTTTCTTTGAATTCCATCAGTAATATTCCTCTGTCTTTCCATGCTGAGATCTCACCTAGCTAGCTGTGATTCACAGAATCACAGAATCTCCTATATTGGGGACCTGTAAGATAATCCAGTCCAATCGTTAGCCTAACACTGACAAGCCCACCACTAAACCATGTCCCTAAGCACTGTATCTACATGACCCTTAAACACCTCCAGTGATGGGAACTCTACCACTGCCGTGGTAACACATTCCAATGCCTGATGACCCTTTCAGTGAAAAAATTCTTCCTAATATCCAGTCTAAACTTCCCTTGGCGCAACTTGAAGCCATTTCCTCTTGTTCTGTCACCTGTTACTTGACAGAACAGGTTGACTCCCACCCCTCTGCAACCTCCTTTCAGATAGTTGTAGAGAGTGATAAGGTCTCCCCTGAGCCTCCTTTTCTCCAGGCTACACAACCCCAGTTCCCTCAGCCGCTCCTTATAAGACTTGTTCTCCAGACCCCTCACCAGTCTCTTTGCCCTTCTTTGCACATGCTCCAGCGCCTCAATGTCCTTCTTGTGGTGAGGGGCCCAAAACTGAACACAGTACTCAATGTCCTTCTTGTGGTGAGGGGCCCAAAACTGAACACAGTACTCAAGATGTGGCCTCACCAGTGCCGAGTACAGGGGTAAAATCACCTACCTGGTTCCTACTGGCCACACTATTCCTGATACAGGCCAGGATCCCGTTGGCCTTCTTGGCCACCTGGGCACACTGCTGGCTCATGTCCAGCCAGCTATCAATCAACACCCCCATGTCTCCCTCTGCTGAGCAACTTTCCAGCCACTCCTCCCCAAGCCTATACCATTAGCGGGGGTTGTTGTGGCCAAAGTGTAAGACCCGGCATTTGGCCTTATTGAAACTCATACAGTTTGCCTTGGCCAATCAATTTAGTCTGTCTAAATCCCTCTGCAGAGCCTCCCTACCCTCAGGCAGATCAACTCTTCCACCCAGCTTGGTGTCGTCTGCAAACTTACTGAGGGTGCACTTGATCCTCTCATCCAGGTCATTGTTAAAGATATTAAACAGGACTGGCCCCAGTACTGAGCCCTGGGGGACACCACTCGTGACCGGCTGCCAGCTGGAAGTAACTCCATTCACCACCACTTTCTGGGCCCGGCCTTCCAGCCAGTTTTTTACCCAGCAAAGTGTATGCCCATCCAAGCCATGAGCAGCCAGTTTCTCCAGAAGAACGCTGCAGGAAACAGTGTCAAAGGCTTTACTAAAGTTCAGATAGACAACATGCACAGCTTTTCCCTCATCCACTAGGTGGGTGACCATGTTGTAGAAGGAGATAAGGTTAGTCAAGCAGGACTTGCCTTTCATAAATCCATGTTGACCGGGCTGTATCATCCGGTTGTCCTGTGCATACTGCGTGATGGTACTCAGGATGATCTGCTCCATCAGCTTCCCCGGCACTGAAGTCAAACTGACAGGCCCATAGTTTCCTGGATCCTCCTTCCGGCCCTTCTTGTAGATGGGTGTCACATTGGCTAAGAAACATTTCAAGAACATTCCCAGAAACATTTCAAGAAAGTTAACTGAAGGCTTCAAAATAACATTTTTAAAAACATGATCCTCAATCTGTAGGCTTTGTACAGGCTATTTCATCCTGAAAAGTTGTATTTTAAAAGTATTATTATTTTATACAAAAATATACCAAGTTTCAGCATTGTGCCATCAATCCATCAAAAGCCAGGTAATGCTAATGTTTAGATCTGTATGCTTTTTAACTAAAGTATCTTATATATTTACCCTTCATTATGTTCTGTTGCAGACTTTTGTTTCTTGGACTTCCATTTTACTAATTTCCTTTTTTTTCCTAGACATATTTTCATTACTGCAGCCATCTGGCACAACTTGCTTTCCTATACATAACCTCCATGAAGAAATTGATATTGACCAAGGACCTTATCTGTACTTTTAAAATAAATGCTTGCTTTACTCTAGGAAGTCCAAAATAGGAACAAGTGACTTTGGCAGGAAAACCCCCCAACAAACAGTTTTGGTAAATGGTTCGAAAATGAATACAATAACTGGGAATAAGTAGCAGATTTTATGCCACACTGCTTCTAGAATGGAAAGCATATGCAGAGTATGAGCTCTGATGTGTAGAACTAGGTAAATTCTTGAGCAGGTAAATTGAATCGAGAAGAGATTAAACTAGGATATATCTGGAAGAGATTAAATTAGGACATACAACATTAAACCAAGTTATGTGATATCATGCATTAATGATTAATCATAGTTTAAATAGATCCTTTTTAACATTGGATGTGTTGCTTTCAGTTATACTGAGAACAGAAGACAGTGCATCATAAAAAAGAAATTTGGAGAAAATTTGCAAAACAAGAATTAACAGGAAAGTAAGAAGAACAAGAACTGATATTGATTCAGGTAGGCATTGCACATGCATACCATATTCTGCCCCCCCTTACCCCCTCCCCTCCCCCAAGTCTATATATTTAATTTCTGTAGGATTTTTTTTCCCACCTAATACCTAACCATTAAAACATCCTATATTTGACCAATCCAAAAAAAAAGATTTGCCAGGTCTTAGAAAAACTCAGTATATGTTCATATGTACACAGACTTGGAGAGTCTCAGTTTTAGGAGTCCTTTACAGAACTCCAGCAGGTTAAATGAGGCAATGTTTCCTTTTGCAGCCTTTGACAAGTTTTCACACAAAGCAGTGTTCAGACATTGGTTTGCAAGGACCAGGAGACCAGCAGTTCCTCTGTAGCACCCAAACCCAGACACCTAAACATTGGGAGTTCTAAAACTCTGCAATGTCAACAGAGGCTATGATGCTTAAGGTATAATGCTAGAACAACCATGAATTTAAAAGCAAGGACCCCACATATGCCAAATTATAATGACATCTGTCTTTCATCCATCCCTAACAAAAATATCACGCAAATTTACAGTTTACTCATCCCACCCATTATTTCTTTCATTTGCAGTGATGAAAATGGATAGCTGCTTGTAAACAGACAAAGAGGAGAGCACCCCAGCCCTGGAGAACATGACAAGTTAAATCAACAACGCTTGATATCAGAGGACCTTACTAGACAAAAAGGGTTATGGCTCAATGATTTCTTCACTTACTGCTTATGACTTATATATATCCCTTCACAGATACTGGAGGTATCTGAATGATCTTAGCAGATAGGTGATTGAAAGTAGACTATTGGGAAAATAACACAGTACTGAAACTAGCTACCCAAGTTTTAAAAGTACTGAGTACCAAGACTCACATTCAATTCTAGACTTTTTATTTTAAGTGTTGAGGTCTTGCTTCTTTTATATTTATTTTTCCTTTAAAAATGATTTCTAAACAGTTTTATTTTTGTTTTCTCAGAGGCTGATGGAGACAGGACAATAAGAAAAGAGATTTAGGGAACTACCAACAGCATATGAAAAGACAATATTGGCTAAGATAGGTACATTTCTGCAAGTAGGATGGTAAAAGAAAAATGAACTTCCAGTAATTTTTGAAAAATGTATCTTCTTAGAATACAGATCAGAATATCCTTGAATTCAACTTTTCTGCAGAAGTGAAAAAGACAGAAATAGTCACTGTAAAGTTTAATTTCAAGGCACAACTGTACAAAAACTGACTTCTGAAAAAGAGATTAAAAGGAACATTCAAAAGGCTGAAGAGTTGGCGGAAGTATTACTATCATTTCAAGACCAGAAAACAAATGTATCATACTCATCAAAAAGTCTTTAAGAGGTCTCAGAAAAATAAACCAAAGATCTACTAAAGCTTTACTCTGATTAAATGTAAAATTAAAGGGAGCTGTAAGAATTAAATAAACCCCAAACTCTCAAAAAATTGGAAACCATGTCTAGCAGCATAAATGAAAAAAAAATTTGGCAAGTCAAATGTAAATCTATCACAAAATTTTGCATCTTTTTCAGAACAACTTGCTAAAGCCAAAATAACTAAGGATGAACCTTCTTTTCAAATAAGGCACTGGTGAGGCCAGACCTCGAATACTGTGTTCAGTTTTGGGCCCCTCATTACAAGAAAGACATGGAGGTGCTGGAGCGTGCCCAGAGAAAGGCAACAAAGCTGGTGAGGAGTCTGGAGAACAAGTCTTATGAGGAGCGTCTGAGGGAACTGGAGTTATTTAGCCTGGAAAGGAGGAAGCTGAGGGGAGACCTTATCGCCTTCTACAACTACCTGAAAGGAGGTTGTAGCGAGGTGGGGGTTGATCTCTCCTCCCAAGTAACAAGCGATAGGACAAGAGGAAATGGCCTCAAGCTGCACCAGGTGAAGTTTAGATTGGATATTAGGAAAAATTTCTTCATCAAAAGGGTTATCAAATGTTGGAACAGGCTGCCCAGGGAAGTGGTGGAATCGCCATCCCTGGAGGTATTTAAAAGATGGGTAAACGTGGTGCTTAGGGACATGGTTCGGTGACAAGGTTGGCAGTGTTAGGTTGATGGTTGCACTCAATAATCTTAAACGTCCCGTCCAACCTCAGTGATACCATAATTCTACATAAGACATAAGAAGCAGAAGGTATTCAACATGTTAAAGATAGATTAGAGGTCTCCAACTTGACAGAGAGAAAATAGGAAGGCTATTTGAAATAATAATAATGCTGTGAACAACTGAACAGAGAAAATCTGTGAATAGGAAATTAATTTTTTTTTAAGCATCAAATAAATAAAATGAAGTATAAATTTTTTGCTCACAATACGAAATAGTATATTAATGAGGATGGCTATGCAAAAGTTTTAATACAAAATCTACAGAAGAAGTCTAACAGAAGTTGTTACATACAAAAAGGTGATAACAAAATTTGGTTTGTAGAATCATAGAATCTTTTTGGTTGGAAGAGACGGTTAAGTCCAGCCATTAACCTAGCATGGATTAATCAGCCAGTTACTCTCTCATGGTGGGAAACAGCATTGGATATATATTTATGCATCTGTCATCAGGTACAGGACACAGGTACAGGAACCAGGGTACAGAGATCAATAGGTGAAGGGTCCAAAACTGTAGAATCAATGTACGGATTTTATTCTTCAGTTTTTTTTAAACCATCTTCAGCTTTACCAGAACCTTTATGCTACATAATAATTTGACCTAGACAGGAATAGATGGGACAGATTAACTGAACAAACTGTAGTTTATTGGTATTTTTGATGCTAACTAAAATCATCTAACTGCAGATGACTATGTATCATATATACCCACAAATCCATAAATCTCATAATCTCATCCAGGGTTCCGTTTATAGTCAATGGAGTAATTACTTAACTCCCAAGGTAAATTCCAAAATGGGTTTCTTAAGTCAGATGAATCACTCTCAGCAGGTGACTGTTTTCCGATTTCTTTCCAAATTTGTCTATCTTTTTCCACAAGGCAACTGTAAGACAGTAGCTAAGCTACTAGAGTATAGACTGCTAATTATTAAACTCCTAAGTTAGGGGAGATGAATCTCTGTGAAACTCTATTACGGTTAGAGTTGGCAAGTGAACTGATCATTGCATTTAGATCCTTACCAGGAAGGAAAACACACAACTGAGTGCTGCTGAAACTATAAATGCCAGATTAGTGATAAATTCAGTAACATTTAAAATTTCTCTCCAAATTGTTATTAATCATTATTAACATAACAAAAATGAAAACAAAAACAAATCTTCCTGAACGTTTTCCCTTTCTGTGTAGTACCAGACCACAAATATTCTCCAGCCAAGTCAGCTGAATTTTACCACGCTGTCTCACTAAAATCATATGGAACCTTCCTTAGACATATAATTATTCTATATGCCTACATCTACCAGAATCAAACCCACACTACTTATCTTCAAAAAGCCCCAGATGATAACCTCTGAACTACATGTAAAAACTCATTTGTTTCACCCTCTTTTAAAACTTTGTAGTAGTTCATCACTTTTCTGGTGATCTTTATTCATTAGTTAAAGGAATTGAAGGTGCTGTTAGCTGACATCACACCATGAGTTCAATAACTGAAAGAGAAAATATTTGCTCTGCAAGTAAAACATTGGGAAGGACTCACTAAATTCGATATTATTAACATGAAAGACAAGACACTTAAAGGTTACTTTTCTTTCCTATTTCAGCCACCCCATGCTTGGCCTTCCCTCCGATGCACTCTGCACAGTGTTTTAACAACTAACTTCTAATTTATATGGAGTTTATTGAAGAAAGGTGATTTCACTCTTTCAGTTCTGAATGTCTCATTACACGGTGTCAAAAATAATAAATAATCTGGATTTCATCATGTTAATAAAGCAGACTTGGTTATAGCCTAGGTTATAGTTGAGGTGCATCTTAAGCTGCATCCTTAATGTCTGAACTTTTCCAAATGCAATGAAAACACGTTTAGTCTCAGATTGTTTTAGTAGTATTTTTTTTTTTAATCTGAGGAACGATTTCAAGTGTCCCTCTTGAGAAACATAACTGACACACTGAGACTGATTTGTTGATAGGCCCTGGTCCATGGTCTAAGATGGTTAGTTGAAATGAAGGTTCTTAATTTCAACATATCTTTTTAATAATCTTAGATACTGCAATTATCAAAAAGTCATTAAAAATAAAATTTTACTCTTTTTTTTTTTCTAATCCAAACATTTGGTGCTTTTTATGTCTTAAAGCTGATGAATAACCAGCAATAATAGTGGTATTGTCTTCTTCCTGAAGATGGTTGTTATTCAGTGCATCCATGTATATTTGTGGCAGAGATTCTCTTTCCTTATTACAAAATACATAGAGATTAGAAGGTATTTTTAATTAAAATGATTGCCGTTGTGGTTACAGTATTGAGCAATATTTTGGGATAAATATGTTCACTGTTAGAAGTGTAATTCTACTTTTCATCTTCATGCTAAGTAATATTTATATAGTTCATCCTTAAATTGTGCAAAATTGGATTTGATCCCAACTGCTAGAAGGTGTTGTTTTTAAAACAAGGCTAAGCAAGCACTAAAGTTTATATGAAGATACGGATTTGATTAGCATTCAGACAAAACAAGTTCAGCCAGGTTGTTTTGTGCAGTTATTCCAGTCTGACTCCAGTGACTTTCCACTGCATTGACCTTTTAAAAAGCGACTGTATTTTGTTACAACCTACAGTGCTTTTGAAAGGAAGAAATACTTAGAGTGATATGATACAGTGCAGGTCATAATGGTTGGTAACACACATTCAGTAATCTCTTATAGACATTTGCATTAGAGCCAATTCATTAACCATCACAACAGAGTTTATTAGAGATAACAAAAAACGTTAACAACCCCTCCCTGTGAGATTCTCTCTTCTGCAACTCCAGTCCCTAGAAATATTCAGAATGCTCAATTTAGTATCTCCTTTTTTGAAAGACAGTATGCTGAAGCAGTGATATAGGAATTCACATATAAATCTCCACTGGATCAAAGATAATGCAGTGAGTCTTATTTATAGTATTATTCTGGCATTTTCATAATAGTCTGAAATCTCTGTTTCAACCATGAGAAAATAGGCTTCACGCAGAATACTACAGATTCTACTATTAATATGTCAACATATAGAAAAATTATGTAAACACAGGCAACTGGGTAAATGAAACATAGGTAACTCAGTGGATACTGAAAAAAACTTAACAATGTGCTGTTCAAAAACAATGAAAACATTCCCAAAATGCACCATTGGAAAAAACCCAACAAACCAGTTCAAAACCAAGAACCTTAAGTTGCCTGCCAGTGGTGCAGAAAGCCACCTGTGCCAGCTTCACATCTGTTTGAGATGAATCACTACAAATGTCAGAGAGTCTAATCCTACCAGATACTGCAATGGAGCATCAGACAGGACATACTATCTCAGTGTGGTTCAAAAGGACTTCTGTGCCAGGAAAGAGCCAATCTGATGTAAAACAATGACTGTTGTTTTTCTCAGAGCCCAAGTGACAACTACAGAGAATTATGCCATTGTACTCTCCAATAAGTTCAAACTGGCAGAATAAAAGATAAATATCAATGATGGTTAATACAAGGGTCTCACCCAGAGGTAAAAAGACATAGAAAAAGATGAAACCATGCTTCTTTTTTCATGCTTCAACTACTGCCTCTTCTTTCCATCCAGTCTTTCAAAAGTCTGTGGGAAACAATGCTTTCCTAGATCATTGCTTTGACCTTACCATTGATTTTGTGTGCCTTTTGAATACTGTTCACTTAGATGTATTGCAGGATTCCTAGAATCCCTAGGAAAACATCAGAACTGCACTGCTAGTGCTAAAAAAGTACAAACCAGGGACTTGAGTGGGTTTTACCTTTCCAATTTAGGCATTTAAGATCTAAATGTGTTACATCTGACTTGGTCACCTGTCACTCATTATCAAATGAAATAAATTATGCTAAGACATGATTTTCATGGTATATCTAACCTGTTTTAGATGTTCCTTTAGAATAAGATAATTTATTGCCTACATTTCTCACCACTGACTGTAAATCAGAGTACATCTCTAAATTGTAGGTGTTTTTACTTAGTTCTCCTTGTCTCAAAGACCTCATAATGTGTGCACTCCTACCCCGCCAAAAAAAAACAACCCAAAACAAACAGGAGACTACAAAGGGAAAAAATGAAGCAATGTAAAGTGATATTCTAGACTGCAAATCTGTTCTGTTGCACATTGCCCGCTCGTGAAACCTTTTAATCTTTTTCTCCTGGTAATGTTTCCTCCAGAGGTGGTAGCTTGTTCAGGAAGTTATGTAACAACATTTCTTTCCAATGACTAAGTAGGCAGGTGGGGTGATGGTTTTATAGGTTCTTTTTCCTGGAATTTGGGATCATAACAGATTACTGTCCATATGTCTTTGTGAATAGTCATTACTGCATAATTTACTAAATAGGTATACAGTAGATGATATCTACCTATTTTCGGTAGTTGCTTCTTTCTGATTCTACAGGCTTGTGACTTTCCAAGTTTTCTATCTGTTTTTCCACTTTTTTCCTAAACAAAGCCTGCTCCCATCCTGCTCACTGGTATTTTGATATGTAGTATTTGACATTTAGAGCATAATGCTTCCATCACTGGCCTACAACTCTCAGCCTTTGGTTGAAAAGGACCATTTCTGGTCTCACTGATGCCATTTTTAATAGAATGCTTTTTAGTACTTATTCATTCCCCTGCAAGTTGGTTTTAATATGTTAACACGATCAATATCTAAGTTTCTTTTCTCTTACTAGATTCTTATCTACTGATGCTTGCCTCTCCATAATCCTCTGCTTCTCTTCCTGCACTGTCTGTTTTGTTTTGCTGCTTGCTAGAAAATCCACTTGTATTTCTCTGTCAACTTTCTTCAGCTTTGTGTAAATTTCTTCTAACTCTTTCATTATCAAGAGGGGTGCAATTTTCTGCTCTAGGATTGGCTTGAGAGTTTGTTCAGGTAGGTTGTATGATCCAGTATTATATGAAATAGGCTTTCTGGCTTTAAGTTACTTCTTTAAACCCTTTTTTTTTTCTTCTTTATGGTTATTATGACTTGACTATGTTGTTTCCTGGGCCAGTTTCTGAAAAAAAAACCCAAATCTCATGTAAGTAGGTCAGATGGGGCCTGCTCAGTTGTTCTAGGCACCTGTGTATCAGCTTTTACTTGCACATTTAGAGCCGTGCGTTGCATCACATCGACTTTGGTTGCTCCTGGTTGAAGGTGGTACACATAGATTCCATCAGCTCTCACTGCTGTGATTTGCTGTGGGTGAATAGACCTTTGCATATCTAAAAGTAGAGAGCAGATAAAGCTTCATAACCTCACAGATCCCTTTATTGTAATGCTCGTGTTTCCTGCCGTCTTCTGAGTTTTCTATACGCTACCATCTCTCCATGAAATCAGAGGAAAAGTCTGAATTGGCCCTGGAGAGCAAATCATGAATATCTATAAAAAATCCATAATCTAGATCATTGGATCCATGGTTCAGCAACAAAAAGTCAACAGTACAACACAAGACAGCACTTGTGGCAACAACCTGTGTACTGCCTCTTTGACTCGGTACAGGCAAGAAACAAATTTAGATCAATACCCACAATTTGGCATCAATATCCCAATTTCTGTCAAGACATCAGCAGTAAGAATCTTATTGTGCAGAGCTTTGAAAATAGTGCTCTCCAAATGCATTATTGACAAAAGAGCGGGACATAATAAGAAATTAAATGAAGCTGAATAAATACTTGCATCGAATGTTAGATATCAAGAATGCATTAGTTGAAAACAGTAAGCAAAAGAAACAAAAATATATTTCGGCAACCATGTCAGCATGCTTTAGGGTTGCATCATTATTCTGTGTGCCTCGTGTGCTGCAATGCAAAATGTGGAGAAAGGCACTAGGTCTTGTACCTGGGAAACTGGGAGGGGGGGTTGGTACCCAACCTGCATCATCATTAGATTGTCTAATTCCTGCATGGACTGTTTAGAGTGACGACAAACTCCTCATGCCCATTATGACTGGAATTTTCTAAATTTTGTGTGTTCCAGTCCTAGCTGTTTTGAAAAAGAAATCATTACAGACTCTGGAGAGAAAAAGAAAGGGTCAGGGACTTTTGGGCACCCAGAGGAAGAGATTAGATGAGCTAAGAACAGAGTAGCATCAGAGAATATTTCTCCTAGAAAAATATGTGGAGTTCAGCTACTGTTTGAGTTTCATGGTTATCCAGTAGCATATGCTGAGGATGCTGGTTATGTTGAGTATGCAGATGAACTGGATTTTTAAATAATTTCCTGAGGTACATGTGCTGAGATAAATACCTTTTGTTACTGTAGAAATGCAAATTAAAATGAAGAAATAAAATTCTATAAAGGCTTGAGCAATTGCAAATTGCAGTCATTAATTGAACTCTTTTCCTTTGTGCTTCCTTGTTCTAAGCTTTCTTATGATCATCATTATTTAAATTTCATGTTGTGCAGTGCTAAAGGGCATCACTTTGCAACACTTGTAACTGTAAATATCAGCTGTTCTGTGTTTTAAGATACCTTTGAACCTGAAAGGTTTCCCACATCATAGTGAAAAGATACAGGTGTGTGAAATGTTATAAGAATGGGAAAAAAGCAGAGTTGTAACAGGGTTGGGTGTATCACCATATCACCATTCTGAGTTTATCATATACTCCTTTTAATGTCTACTTCTAACATTAGGATTTCTTTACCATGATTTTTTCTACATGGGAGTGTTCTCTGTTTGAAAAAAAACAAAGGAGAGATGTCAACAGTGTACAGTCAGATGATAAAGAGCTGAAGCCCGCATATTACAGGCCTGATTCATTTGTGCTGTTCCAACCCATGCTCCAGGGTCCCAACAAGAGAAGTAACCACAATTGACCTTGAGAGAATAAAGGCATTTAAATTGCAATCCTTTGGCAGGCAGGTGTGCATCTATGGGGCAGCTATACAAACAATGACTCAAATTTCCCAGTTTGGTGGTTGTATTAGGATCACTTAGTAAGATTGCTTCAGCTGCTGGTGTCTCCTTTTAGGCTGGGATCTTTTGGGCAAAAGCAGATTTTTTTTTTGACAGCAGTGTCTCTGCATTAGTGTGTTACATTAGTCTATCCACAGTATAGACACACACCCCAGTTCCTAATCTTTTTCCCCGTCAGTCAGAAAAAGGAAGCACAGTGACTGACAGAGCACCTTCCCTCTGTCTGTGCCTCTGTGAGCTGGACCAGCACAGTGGATTTGGAAACACTTATTTAAAATGTAATGTTTGTAGAAAAATGCCTTTAAGTAGGTGGAGGAAGACACTGGAGACCAGAACTGGATGAACTGCTAAATTAAATAAAGCTTCTGGGTTTAGAGAATGAAAATCAACAGCTTGTTGCAAGAACAGTCCCTAAGCCAGCAATTCTGTGCTTGTCTGTATCTCTTATTCCCCACCTGTGGCTTCTAAGCCATTTTTAAACTTTTTACTAATTATGTAATTCTTCTAAACTTAAATATATTTTTTAATTCCAAAGTTTATTGTGTAGTCGTTGAGATGCACACTCCTTACATTGTCATGATCTACGCTGACAATGGGATTGTTCTCATCCATTTTAGGCATTTACAGGTTAATTGCTTAAGTCTAAAGTGGTCAGTTTACAGTCCATTGAGAATAAGGAAAGCGAGAATCACTAACACAGACTAGTGCTATACGTACTCCTAACAACATCCATCTCCACTCCTGAGGAGTCTCTTAGTAAACGTGTTTATTCAGGCCAAGTGGTACAAGAGGTTCACTTTCACGAGGTTCATGTTCACACTGCTCATGGGTAGACTCATTTGAAGCAACTTGTCTGCATCCACAGCACGCTTGGTAACAGGTGACCCCTATCCCTGTGTGTTACCCCTGTGAACCTAAAATATTGTTTTTATTTTTTTGTTTCATCTATTTCAAAGAGTTTGAAATTCTATGAAACCTGTGCTGGAGGTTACCATGATGGTGTGTTTATAACACGAAACTGAGGGTACACTTTGCATCCTGAGGCCTGGCTGGAGGGTGTAAGGCGGTGTTTGAGGAATGGTTTTGGAACTGTATGTGGCAGGGAAAGCCAAGACTGGCTCAGTCTTGCCTAGTCTATGTTTCAGGAATGCCTACTGGCACAAACTATCACCAAAAACAAGCCTGTTTTGTTTTGGAGGGAAATAAATAGTTAAAAAAAACCCAAACCAAAGAATTTTGGAGTGAAGTAACGTGATAAACTAGGGAACTGAGACCCAAGAATAAATTAAGCAGCTGAGATATTTGATTGTGTACACAGACCATGAAAAAATAATTTTTAAACATCTAAGGCAGAGTGAGATGAATCCCATTCTTGATTTCTTACCTGCTTTCACAGGATGAACAGATATGAACTTCCTTTTGTCTAGAATATCCTTTAACAGTAGGACCAGCTACAAAGCACTTTCAAAGTTGTCGTTTTATACTGTTACCTTTTGGGGATGATTCCACCTTTAGCATTGCAGCTTTCCAGTATCTGAAGGGCGCCTACAAGAAAGCTGGAGAGGGACTTTTTGCAAGGACATATAGTGATAGGATGAGGCATAATGGCTTCAACCTGGAAGAGGGAAGATTTAGAATAGGTATTAGAAAGAAATTTTTCACTATGAGGGTGGTGAGGCACCAGAACAGGTTGCCCAGGGAAATTTGAACGCCCCATCCCCGGAAGTGTTCAAGGCCAGGTTGGATGGGGCTTTGAGCCAACCTGGTCTAGTGGAAGGTGTCCCTGCCTATGGCGGGGGGGTTGGAACTAGATGATCTTCAAGGTCCCTTCCAACCTAAACTATTCTATGATTCTATGATTGTGATGCACATTCGTACATTGTGAAAAACATTGGAGTGATGCAAATATTCTTGTGCAAAACATCCTCTGTAAAATTTAAGAAAAATAAGTTGAGGTAGCATATCAAGGGTTCTGAGGACCAAACTGGTCATCTATGTCCAAAAAAATTATTTTCTTAAATTGTTTTTTCATGCAATACTCTCTCCTGAAAGTTCAACAGAAAACAACAGACTTCTTAGGTAATTTTGAAAGTCATAGAACTCAAACTATTCAGCATTTTAAAAAATGATACTGTTTTTAAGTCATCTGAGTGTTTTTAAAATTTTATCCATGGTCTTTGACCCAGAGATTACACTCAACCCCCCTAAACACTAAAAAACTGTAAGAGCTGCTTCTCTAAAAACCACAACAGCATTGTCAACTTTTTTTTTTTTTTCATTTATATCCAGTATTTCCTGTATCTTGTACAGGCATATAGAAATATATATCCCCTGTACATAAAGGAAAAATTCAGACTGTATCTTAACATCCCGAGCTGCTGTTCTGTTTCATCGTTATTTGAATAGCGCTTATTTATTTTCTGGTGCCCTACTTCTGACAAATTTCTGCTTGATGAGAGCCTCTGGGGTATAGATTTGTAGTTTTCACTCGATGAAAATAATTTTCTTTTACTGAAAGAAATTGTGATTCCTTTATTTTTCTAAATATTTCCTCTCAAAAGAGGTATCTCACATGGCTTGGCACATTAATGCTAACCATATATTTATTGCTATTTCTAGATGTTTATTTTTCTTAGATTGCAAGCTCCTTGAGATGAGACTCTGCAATCTTATTCAGAAGTTAGCAGTTAAAATGGTCGTTGTTAGTTCTCTTAGCCACAGATGTACCATGCATATAATGTAATAGCAATAACAGATGATGAAAAATAGATGGTGTATCCACTGTTTTGAAGCAAAACAAACTGCACAAAGACCTGAGTTTGAATCACTTTGACCTCATCACAGCTGACCCTGTTTTGATCAGAAGATTGGATTAAATGACCTCCTGAGGTCCCCTGCAACAGGAATTATCCTATGATCTTATGAATCTCAACTGCTGGATCTTATTGTCGCTTTGCCTGTTGTGGAAACAGAATACCAGAAAAGTAGAATTTCCGCTTTAAATTTTTTTTTATACATAAATGTGTATAAAAGATGTATGTAGACATACAAATATAAAAATAATGGCCTCTTCCTATTCTTAAAGTTTTCTAAAATGAAATCTTACCTTTTTCAGATTTGTTCAGTGTTTCTACCCATGAAAATAAATTTACTATGTTCTAGTAAGGGAAACCAAAATGAAAGTCACTGAAAAGGTTATTTGAAGAAGCCAGTCAGTACATTCATTGGAAATTATTATATACCCCTCACCAGAATATTCTTAACCTATGATTGTTGTTGCCTTTTATGGCAATTCAGTTCTTCTAGGTCATATATTTTTCAGTGGTAACAAAGGCTGCAAGTTGTACTTTCAGTTTAGAGTCACAGTCTTACTGTGGCATCAGTGAAAACATTCAAACTCCCTCTCTTTTTTTCCCATTCCTTTCTTTCCTGTGTCAAAACTAGATCATATTTTGTGCACATTTTCTTGTAGGATTGAAGAGAACAATTTTGGTTTTGAAATATAAAATCAATCATAATGTTAAAATTGAGCTATATAGGCTTTTTTAATATTTGAGAGCAATCACACTCTCTGAGGAATCTGTGTACAAACTCAGAACTGAAAGAAAATGGTGGTGTTTTTACAGTATGTGAACACAACCATCTGATTTATAGTTCAATCTGTTAATGCACTCTGTTATTAGGCCACCTGGCAGTTTTATGCATTGTGAATTTAAAGAGGAGCTCAATGTAACATAAGCTTTACAAGCTGGGGAAATATTATTGAAATGAAACATGAATGAGAACCATTTAAACAATAAAATAATGTGTGTAGACTATATATTTTTTCATTTTAGTAAATGCACAGCCTAGGTTTTATTTGCTGAAGTTAGATGAGGTTCTGAGAGTCTCCGACAATGAAACTTTAAACTAGCTTCTTTTTATAATACTGGCAATCTTATAGTTTTTGATGTTCATATCAGTAAAACCAAAACCATATCTCTCTATTACATTGGGAAACTGCAATTTGGAGAATGATTTTCACAGTTTTGTTAAGGTAATATTTAATTATTGTGTGAGTTGAAGTTCATTCATCAACAAGCTATATATACATATACAAGCCTGTACCAAAATTTGATAGAAATAGGTTTACCAGCCCACACTGTAAAAGGTCATTAGCCTGAACGAAAACAAAGACCATCTTAATAACCAGAATTAGTTATAAGTACGTGTATTTTTATATATATGTATAAATATATAAGTAATGTATGTACACACAGAAATACTAATTCTATCATCTAGTGTGTTCAAAGAACAGCAATGAAGCTGGTGAGGGGTCTACAGCAGAAGTCTTATGAGGAGAGACTGATGGAACTGGGGTTGCTTAGCTTGGAGAAAAGAAAGCTCAGGGGACACCTTGTTGCTCTTTATAACTACCTGAAAGGAGGTTGTAATGAGGTGGGGGTCTCTTCTCCCAAGTAACAAGTGACAGGACAGGAGGAAATGGCCTCAAGCTGCGTCAGGTGAGGTTTCGATTGGATATTAGGAAAAAATTCTTCACAGAAAGGTTTATCAAGCATTGGAACAGGATGCCTAGGGAAGTGGTTGAGTCACTATCCCTGGAGGAATTTCAAAGTGCGGATGTGGTGCTTAGGGACATGGTTTAGTGGTGGACGTGGTACTGTTAGGTCAATGGTTGGACTTGATGGTCTTAAAGTTCTTTTCCAACCTCACTGATTCCATGATTCTTTCTCTCCTTTTGTTTTGGTTTTACATCTTTAAAGTTCTTGTTTTCAAGCTTTCTATTCAACTATGAGGCTAGAAACGAGGGTTTTTTTCTATTTAAAATGAAATCCGAGCACATTCACATGACCTCAGGGCTGGGGTTTTAAGTACAAGAAGAGTTGGCAGAGCTGCAGATATAAAATAAACATTCTATTATTCTATATAATAATAGGATAACCCCTCCTCACCTGGCACAGAACCCTGGAGGCACCTAAATTTTCCTAGGTGCTTATGGGCATGTCTACATTCTAAGCTGTCTTTCAATTAAATGTTTGCTAATTTGTCCAATAGCCACAGGATGCAATTTTCATTGGAGTTAAGAGTCAAAATGAAACCTTATCTGTCATTTGTTGCTTTTTTAAACAATGTTAAAATGAAGAAAGATTTTCCATGCAGTGGAAAAGGAATAAAATGGGCAGAGTGCCTTTTTGTCTTGCCTGGGTAGTTACTTAAGGATCTTCAGAACTGCTTTTTCCTTTGTCCACAGCTACAGGGACAGAGTTGGGATGAATTGGGAATGGGTAGAGAAGTTGCTGTGTCTTCTCAGGATTTTACCAATTGTGAGCCGGGAAGGCTGGTTTGCACTGTAAAAAAGTGTAACAAAAGAGAGAGCCAAGGGAATGATTGCAAACTTCTGAGTCACAGTTCTTTCCCCATGGCAGTGCAGATAAGTACCTCCCTTTATTCAAAGCAAGAAGTGAAATTAAGCACTTTATACAGGAAATCTTGCCAGTATGTTTATTAATATAAATTTCTTAGCACCTACAAGCATGGTCTAAAAGGCACAGAGTAAAGAGGAGTGATTCAACAGGGAATTAGTGCACTGATAAAAAACCTGTGTTTATCTCCCCACAACCTTGGCTACGGTATTTAAAGCATATGCAAGGCTTTGTAACTAACCCTGAAGTACAGAATCTCAAAGTCTTGCCTAGATAGCAGTTTAGTCTCATCTGGAAGATCCAGGTTCCTTATTTGAAATCAGACAGAGGAAGGCTTGAATCCAAGAGGTTCACATCTTTGATGAATGCTCTAATCACAGAATCAGAGAATGTTTGTGTTTGGAAGGGACCTCTGGAGGTCATCTGGACCAACCCTCCTGCACAAGCAGAGCCACCTAGAGCCAGTTGCCCAGGACTATGTTCAGACGGCTTTTGATTATCTCAAAAGATGAAGACTCGACAACCTCTACAGGCAACCTGTGTCAGGGCTCAGTCACCCTTAAAGTAAAAAAGTGTTTCCTGATGTTCAGATGGAACCTCCTGCGTTTCCATTTATGTCCCATTGTCTCTTGTCCTGTCACTGGGCACCACTGAAAAGAGCCTGGCTCCATCCTCTTTACACCCTCCCTTCAGATATTTATATATATTGATAAATTCCTTCCTGAGCCTTCTCTTCTCCAGGCTAAACAGTCCCAGCTGTCTCAGCCTTTTCTCATGGCTGAGATGCTCCACCTTAGTGGACCTTCGCTAGACTGACTCCAGTGTGTCCATGTATCTCTTGTAGTGAGGAGCCTAGAAATGGACACAGTACTCCAGGTGTGGCCTCACCAGTGCTGAATAGAGGGGAAGGATCACCTCCCTCGATCTGTTGTCAATACTTTGCCTAATGCAGCCCAGGATGCCATTCAGCTTCTTTACCTCAAGGGCACACTGCTAGTTCGTGTTGAACTTGATGTCCACCAGAATCCCCAGATCCTTTTCTGCCAAGTTGCTTTCCAGCTGGGTGGCTGGCAGCATATACTGATGCATAGGGTTCTTTCTCCCAAGTGCAAGACTTTGTACTTCCCCTTGTTGAACTTCGTAAGGTTAGCCCATTCCATCACCCTGTCAAGGTCCCTAAAGATGGCAGCATGACACACTTGTGTAACAGCCACTCCTTCCAGTTTTGTGTCATCTGCAAACTTGCTGAGGGTACTCACTCCTCCATTGTCCAGGTCATTAATGATGACTATGTTGAATAAGTTTGGACCCAGTACTGACCACTGGCGTACACTGCTAGTTACTGGCCTCCAACTAGACTTTGTGTCTCTGTTCACCGCTCTCTGGGCCCGATTGTTCAGCCGGTTTTCAACTCATCTCACTGCTCATCCAGCCTGTACATCAACAGCTTGTCTATGAGGATCTTATGGAAGACAGTGTCAACAGCCTTACTGAAGTCCAGGTATCACTGAACCATAAGGTATTAGGCAAAGATACTACTAATAATTCTCTAATCTTTTAATAAGATGGGGAGAGGCAGACAGGAGTTCAACCCTCCTACAATAAGAATAATTTTTGGTAGTACCTACAGCACCTCCATTGACTACAGATGGAGTATGGGATTATTCAATGCGATACAGAGAGTAAACAGAGGGTAGAAGTTTCACTTTTGTGAGTCCTTAGGTGAGATGGAAATCTTTATGCCATGGTCAGGGAACTAAGGTGAGAGACTGTCTGTCTCTCTTCTCTCACATTTCATTTTATCTAGTGCAAGGAAGGGTATTTGCTAACTGGGCTCAGACATGGTTCTAAACTTCTTGTAGACCATCCAGTAAATGAGAATCAGACATTTCTACCTAAACTTTAGACACCCAATATGGACTTTAACTTCAGATGGTGAATGGTTATCTGTCTATATGTAGGTGTCATTATTTGAGGGATTTGTCTGAATTCGTCTTGTAGGCAATGAAGAGCTACTCAAAAAGACCTAGAACTCTCCTGAAAATGGCTCAATTCTGTTACCAAAACAGAAAGAACTAGTACCATTTGAAATGACTTAACTTCTCCATCCAATGTCTATCTGACACTCCAGGAAGGTCTATGTTTTCCATACATTCTGTGCCTTATGTAACAGCATGTGTGACTGTTTCAGATACTCTGAGGCATCTTAAATGTAGATGCTTATGTTTTGCCACTATGCTTAGACATTAGACACTTACATTTTGCCAACCTTTGCTTTTGGCCACTTTTTCGATTTTATCAATTGCTTTGGCAGACAATTAGCTTACACATAACATATCTTTGCACACCCAAATGTCAGTGTACGGTCTGGAGCTAAATCCAATTTCCAGTGAAAGAGTTCTACATTAGTAAATATTCATAAAACATATACTTTAAGAAGAAATACAAAGAGTTCATCACCACTGCTCACAAACTGTCTAGTGCTCTTTGAAGGGCAATACTACACCATATTGTTGCAAATAGGCAGTGGTGAAAAATCAGGCTCTTAATTGGTAAGTTTCACAAGTATTTGAATGCCAGCTGTGTTCCAAGTGTCAGGGCATGGAATCCATCACAGTTTGACCTTACTGTAGGAGAAGTACTCTGAGGCTGTCACATCTCCATAGGCAGTGACTCCAAAGATATTTAGGGGTTAAGACAACCATTGAAATGTCAAGATTTAATTCTATTTCATTAATGTGTTCTGACTAGGGAAAAAATTAACACCTTTGTCTTTTATCTTCTTCATGTGTGTTAGCAACAAAGTACACGTAAGTCACTCCTAAACATGGGTCTAATTTCAGCAAACTAGGAATAATCTATTCCTCTGATGCCATATGGTGGTAAACTGCTGGCTTATAAATATTGTTAAGTATATACAGAAATCCGTTAATGAACATTCTCTAGAAAGTCTTATTAATGGCTGAAGTATAACTGACATATTTTGCTACTGTTTTTTTTGGCATCAGAGAAACTGTTTCTGTTTCAGTCTCTTTCTTACTTAATAAACAGAATTTTATACTGTATGAATTCAAGGAGCTTTCCTGGCTTGTAGGGCAGGAGGAGACTCATTTGTTCGAGTGTGTTAATTCTGAGAATTGTTTACACAGATGGAAGGCTTGACTGCATCATTTCTGTCCTATTTCTATTTCTATTCTGCTTCAGTTTTTTTAATCATGATGCGCACAACGAGAAAACTATATTCTTATTTCTTTAAAATGAGCAACACTGAAAAATCTGTTAACAGTCTTGGCAAATGTCATTAATATGGGCCTTTTTTGTAAGTCTCCAGAATTAGTCAAGGCGTAGAAACTTTCAGCCTAGGAATGACCCCACAAGATCAAGGCTGAAATACGTACGCAAACAGGAGAAGGTGGACACGGAACTGCCAGTGTAATACTGACAGAAGGAATGCAAAGGTACAGCACCTCCTCTGTGAAAACAGAGCATTTCAGTCTCTGCAGTTGCAGCCAGTCACCTTTCACAAGCAGAAAATTCACTCAACAAGGCTCTTTAAAATCTTCATTGCTTGTAACAAAGCTGAGCTTAGAAGTTTGAAATCAATGCCTTACAAAAAGAAACCAAGTGGGTGGCATTTTCCAACCATGAGACATGTCATTACCATTGACCTCACTACTCTTCTTAAATAGCCAGAGAAGGGCAACAAAATTGTCAATTAGATTTGCAGTGAGCAGGAGTCAGCCTTACTTAACTTGTGCTTGCCTGCATAATCATGCATATCTCTCCTCTATATCAGGAGTTGTTCAAGCCTATAATAACTAGGGTTCAACAAGTCTGAACCACGTTCCTTTGCTGATGATATGGAAGTTGTTGATTTGCTGCAGATTATTCAGGATTTTTGTAGCCTTGACAGAGTGTCATATTTTAAAATCCACCTCTAAGAGTATGTGCTGTGGCTATCAAATAGGAAATAGCAGAAGAAAGTACAGTATTAAGCAAAATGTGATTGTGTTTTTACTTTTTTAAAGACCATAGTGAGTTTCGTTGTTGTCCTGAACATCATAAACGAACCACACTAAATTTGGCATGACCTGCAGTCTCATCATTGGACAGGGTAAGGGATGGACAGGGTGCTGAAGATGAGAACTAGGCACCATTTGCAGAGCTATATGCAGACAGCGCTGTGAAACGTGACAGCATTATGACTTCCTTAGCCACACAATCCTGCTGTCATAAAAGCACTATATTTACTCAAAGGTTTTTAGAAGGTTTAAGCAGGTGAGACTTAAAGCTGGTGAATATGCTTATCAACTGTCATAGCTGTGCAATAGTTCTTCAGTATGCAGAGTCCACTGTAGAAAAAGTGCTTTTTTTAAAATTAGTGATTCTTCCTGCAACTTCGGTGTCTAGTTGTTCCCCAGAAGAGAAGCCCCCTTTCAGCATTATATCCTTCTAAGCCTTCCTTTGCATAATAGTAGCCTGTCTCTTCACCTAATCATGACACTGAACTTCCTTGTTTTACAATTGCATGGCTGAGCTGCTCTAACAAAAATCCACAGACCCACATTTTAGTCTATGGTTCTGCATCCCAAGTCACGCTCCGGATACCAAGGCTAGAAAGCTTTGATGTGTTGAATACAGGTGCACAGTAGTCCTGTTAGCATTAACAGTTACGCTTCTCAACTATTTGTACAATAATAATAATAATCTCACCTACCTTTTCAACATGCAGGTACTTGGTAGTGTAAGCGATGGGACCTTTCACGTAGATCAAATACACTGTTCATTAGCAATTCCATACAGCCACTAGAGTAGGTACCCATGAGGGACACATTACATTCCACTTTATTTCCATGATGTGATTAAAGGTGTATCCAGTCATGAATAGGATTTGGATCCCTTTCTCATGTAATTTGTCTCTCTTTAACACCTGTCCTGGAGGTTTTCCACCCTACCCATTATTCAGGTGGTTGATCCCCTTTCTGTTGCACACCGGTATTCATCGAATAGCTACATGTTAAACGTTGCTTCCTGCTTTTTCTCATGACACACCTTACATATGAAAGAATTGTGTCAAGAACATCCACACAGACACCTCAGATATCTCTTCTCCTGCCCTCCACATATGTACACGGTGGATGTGCTGTATCTGCTGCTTGTTGTTAGGTTGTGCTCCTCATTTATTTGCTGTCCTATCTATTGACACTTGAAGTTTCAGAAGACACTTGTCTAGATTCAAAACTGAATTCTGGAGCCCTCTTCCATCAAAACTACTTGTTTTAGAGGTTTCACACACAAAAAATCCCTACAGGGCAAACTTCATTTCCTCTGACACTGCTGTTTTCAGCTATTACATTTCTAGCATATCTCCTTCTGCTTTGCCCCAGGTAGATTTTTGAATGCTATAAGGCCTTGTTTGCTGCAGAGACTAACATTTTTCAAGTGTTATTCCATGCAATTCATCACATTTACTTAAAATACATTTAGTAAAACATAAAATATAACAAAATTAGTCTCAGTTATTTAAAAGTGTACAGCTATAAACTACTACATCACTGGAAGAAATCTCAATTAAGCAGAATTGCCATCCCCATTAAGCAGTAGTCATTGCCATTAAGTATCATTGGACTTAAATTGTTCCCTGGGAGACGTCCTGATTAAGCGGACTTCCTAGTTTAAGTGTATCTCAATTACATAGAAGGTGCTGCATCAGCATTTCATTTTATGAACGCACTGAGAAGGCATTTGATTAGGATTTTGAAATGGTTTTTGTGATTCCTGTCATTATTGAAAATTTAGGTGGGAATGCAAAAAGAACTTTTGGGAATTTGTATTTGTGGCAATTAGGCATCTACCTCTTGGACCCTTTTAACAATGACCACCTTAAGTTCTTGGTGTGGTTTGTATGTACTAGTTTGGTTCTGTGTGGACATGATTAGTTGTGCTTAAAAAGATCTTTAAAGAGTAAATCTAGGAGTCAGTATATGCCTAGTCTTGAAATCACTTAAGGCTAACAAATTTGATTTGACTTTTAAAATTTCCACATGGCTCCAAAGAGCTGGTTTTCTGCACATGAATTTTAACTTTTTAATACTTGTTTAGAACTTCTCAGTGTCTTCTTGTGTCTGTGTATCTGATCTCACTCATTTTCATACATCAGATGGAAGTATTCTGTATTTTAAACGTGATCTGAAATAAAGTCAAGCCATAAACCAGAAAGTTTCATTGTGGGACTCCATTTGCTTCCAATCAATCTGTATTTCCAGAATAGGACTAGATTTCCTTTCTGCATTTTGTATAAACATTTCTTAAAAATGTCTAGGTTCTTAATGAAATAATTCTCATCTGCCTGAGCCAAATAAATATGGGATCCAGTGTAACACAAAGAGCAATTCTGAGGATAACAAAACTATTCTTTCAGGAAGGAAAAATGATGATGTGGATACTTCAGTGATACCCATTCTGTAACTTCTATTTCATGAGACTTTATTCTGATGTACTTATTTTATGGCAATAGAAGTGAAAGGAAACCCATTTTTGAATAATGTTGTTAATATGGAAAGAAATGGAGTGTCATAAATATCTCTCCACATATCATCTAGCCAAGAGTGGAAAAAGACCATGCAACTTACCAATGTTTCCCCATGAGTTTGTGTATACCTAACCATCCTTTGAAAGTTATTGACAGTTTATTCTGATGAGATAATCAGAATAAAAGAATAAATACATTGCGGATGTTTTATTTTCCCCCTCTGTATCTAGGCACTGCTCTGATCTTGTATGTACAACCGTGTTGCAGTTGCACAGATGAAGTCTGCGTCACCTTAGAAAATAGGAGCCCCACTTATCCACTAGTGCAAGAAGGTATTTATCTGCTTAATTCCCATTAGCATTAATGGGATTTACATGCTTAATACCGCTCAATATTGGTGAGAAATGCACCTTAAATTTTCAACTGCTTGAAATAGCAACCTGTGCAACCACACATAAGAGATTATAAATAAAGAAACAATAGAGACAAAGCAGGCTCCTAAGAGGTACCAGCAGCGTATAGATAGAAGCAGACAATTTTCCCCTCAGCAAGCTTTTCCGCTTAAATCATTTTAGTAAATAAATATTTAACAAGTGACAGAACTTAATTGATGTTTATATTTACACGGCAGTTAATTTATATTCTGCTAAAGCTGAATCCTCCATCCACAATAATGCTTTATATCCCTCCATGGTGGCAGACACCCAAACAGCACAGTTGTGTTTTTGAAGAAAAACATAACAACAAAAAAATGCACTACTCCAAATACTATATAAGTCATTACATTTTTTTTCCTCTCTTCAGCTGTCAGATGTATTGCATTATATTATCAGATTGATAGATCTAGTGTTATTTCAACATTTACCATTTTACAACAACAAATAGAAAACATATAAGGAAGCTTTGGTAGCAAATCTTTCTTAATACGTATGTGAAGTAGACAGTTAGTCTAAGAGAAAATATAACTGATGACAGATTTCATTTCAATCTGCTGGTGCTTATTAAGATGTCTACAAAGAAAAAAGCCGTATCTGAATACATCTCTTTCTGCAAACAAAGGAAAGTTTTAATTGCTTTAATCAGCATTTGCTTTGTCTTTGCAGTGACATAGAAAAACAAGTCAGGTATAATCAGCAAATGTTTTCTAAAAGAAATTTGTAAGCAGAGACTTTAGATGATTTCTATTTGTTTCTATAACATGGTTAAAGTCTGTGCTACAGGTGCAACATCATTAAAAAATTCTTAAATCCTCCTCATAAAACAGATTTGCACTTGATTTTATTTTATATCTTTTTAGCATGTGGAGAAAGGAGTCAGTGTAAATCTGACCAAATCCCTCTCCCGTAAAACCCTACAACAAGTGGTGTAGAAGCTATATCAGATTTTAAAAATCAGAGCATAGCCCAAGGAAACAAGCTGCATGTTGAGGAAGATGTGCAGCTAAAAAGATAATAATTTGACAATCCTTGTCAGCCAACAGGGTTTGGACAAAGTGATGGGCAAAATCCATTATTTCTTTCAGCTTGTAGGCTCTTGATTTCATATCTTGATGATGCATGTAGCTCACTCCTCATCAGAAAAAAGGGCCAAAAAAGACCCTTCCTACTATTAAAAAAAAAAAAAAAAGGCATAAAGGAAACCACAACACCCAAACGTTTCTTGAGGAGGAAATAGAAGTTAATGCTCACATGCAGGAGATACTCAGCACCTTCTAAGTCAAGTCCCACAAGGGAATCTGTTTTTCAAATTTTTAAACCTGTTAGATAAAGTCTTGGTCCTGCTGAAAGGATGGACCATTCACCTATTCAGAGCAAACATGATTGCACCCAGTGTCCCTTCATTTATTTCCTATTGTAAATACATAACTCTTTTGCAGCATAGATGAAGGTAGGAGAGAGATGAGACTCATGTCTTTGTCCCCCTTTCTGCAACTCAAATAAGATTGGTTAGTGTTAAGCCCCTCATGAGTGGTTCTTAACTGTGGTCCTGTGGAGCATTCCCAGATGTTTCCAACATTGGCAGTGTCTGTCAGGAGGTTATGGCTCCTAATGCACACAGGTTGCATTTGCAGAGATACACATTTTAAACAAATACTGATTTTAAATGTCTCTGGGCACTGAATTTTTTGAATAGACAAATATATCTTTGAAGAGATAGTACATGTAGTGACTGTTACACTATCATTGTATACAGTGGTTAGACCAGTAGCAGGCTAGGTGAACATTTGGTTTCTGTGTAACTGGTATAACTGTCTTTCTTTAATATAGATACACACACCAAAATGCTTTTACTGGAATGTCTTCAATGTATAGTAGGACAAGAGACTTCACCAGCCTCACCAGCTCTTATTTCCAGCATATTGCTCAGCTTAATGTCATGGCTTCCCTCAGACTGCTAAGTAAAGAAATGAGATTGAGAAGAAGACATCGACCTTCATTTAGCTCTTCTAGGTCTTTTGCTCTCTGGATGCAATAAATTTCTCATCCTTATCTGAGAAAACGGATTAATCCTATTTTCAAGGATTTCAAGCAGCAAAGGCCATGAAATACCTGCTCATCTCTTCACGGACACTGAAGATGGCTTTTTGCCTGCCATGCGACATCCCCCAATACACAGCCAAAAATGGCCCAGCTGAGCATACTGTTTCTGTGGTCTAACCTCAGCATGTGAGGTCTGTGATCTTCCCAGGCTCGCTGTATGTTCAACAAACATGAAGAGAAATACACTTCTTCAGAGGAGACTTTGAAGAAAGACGTTAATGTAGGTGCTCTGAATCATCCACTTGAGAGGACTGTGGATCCCATCTCTCTCTCCATGACCTACACAGAATTTAGGAAGCCCGGCCTGGACATGTCTTTTTGGTGCTTAAAGTTAAGAAAAGTGCATTGCTCCCTCAGGGAACAGATTGGTCCCCCAGAAAAGCACCCGACTATGATAATACAGGTCATCAATAGATACAGCTAATCAACAGAAATAATTTAGGTTGAAAATCAATGACAAAACTCACACTGACTTCAATAGGGCCAGTATTTCATCCTATGTGGTTTCAAACTAGCCACAAAAAATGGACAGTGCTTTGCTACTGTCATTGGAGCTATCATTTTATCCCTAATTCAGACAGTAAACCTTTCGCATGCTAGGTGTGAGATGGACAGATTCATACAGAAATAACCCTTCAAGGATAAACACCCTTTTTAAATCACTGAAGAATCTGAGTGGGACCTTAATCACTAGCACAGACTGGCAGGTCATTTTTTTGACACTTGCACACAATTTTGAAAATCAGCCAGAACTGACAGGTGCAAAGTTTCCGCAGTCCTGTTATACACAATAATTCAGTAGTGAATGGTTATATGTGGCCTTATTTTATATACATATATGTATATATCTCCAGAGATGTTTTGCCAGTAACTGATGCCCAATAATGGAGAAAGACAGTACACAACTGTGTTCAAATAAAGCTATAAAAGAAAATGTAAAGTATCTAGATTTTTATTAAGATTTGTATGGTTTTCTCATTAAACTTTCCTGTAATACTGCATGTTTTAGCACCACACATAGGTCTAAAAAAATGAAGAAAAATAAAAAAAAAGTAATGATGGTCTTACTATTTCCATCATAAAGCCATCCCTCAGAAGGCTTAATCCTGAAGAACCTTGCAAGCAGGATGAATTTATGAAATTCCATCAGTTTTCTCCAATAAATAAAAGGAAGCATGTGAATATTTGTTGGATCACAGTCTAAATCAGCAGTGTATAAAATAGAGGTCATCCAGGAAGGAGCAGGTCTGAGCAAAGGTCTTCCAGGCAAATTCGCTGGTTCTCCAACGTTCACCTCCTCTTCACACTTACTCCTGTCCCCTGTAGAGTTATGGAAGGATCAGGAATGACAGCCCCCTCCAAATTCAATAAAGGACTGGAATTATGTATTTTTATTTATTGACATTTTAACTTTTACATAGTATCATAATTGCATAATTAACATTTTGCATGATTAATGAGAGAAACCAAAAAGATTGGTGAATGTTTGATTTTTTAGTACAAGCTACTGACCAAATTCCCTACACACACCTGAACATGCTTGTTAAATAACAGAATTAATAATAAGCAAAACAATTCAACTGAAAAATCCCCTCACTGATATCAATATTTCTCACAAACACTGAGTTTGTGGCTGGATTCCAAACAAAGTCTAGGCACGACCCCTTGCAAAAGCCTGACAAAGGGATCATGGGAAAAGGAAGGAAGTTGGAAGATGCTGCTGAACTCACTGTAGAGCTGCTGAACGCAAGTTCCCTTGCTGAAAATGTCATGGTATCAAAATGAGCTCCTCACTGCCTTTCGGCACTTCTCTTGGGACACCAGCTGACACATTTTTGCTCTAATATTCTACCTCAGTTTTTGAACCATTAAAATGGGTGAAATGAAAATGCTTTATGATGGTATTAAGAGTACTTTTAAAAGGAGAATCAAGTCCATTCATTTCAAATAATATGTAGTGGTTACTGTTTCATACAGGGTGCATTGTACCAGACCTTGGGGCGAGAATTTCAAGTCTCTATTCCTAGATATGACACTGAAATTATGTTTATATGTCTTAATCAAACATGATTTTTGTTGCATGGATGCCCTGTAACACGTGCAGTATGAATACTAAATCATGGAAATACCAGCCTTAGTCTTTTAATAAGGTGGCAAAATAGAGAACATAATAGAAAAAGCTTTCACAATAGTCATAAACATGCCATAAACTCTACTCTAGTTAACAGAAATACTTATTAGCTTCAACTGGATTAAAAACATTTACAATATATACCTAATCACAGCTTTTTAATCTTTTTTTTTGGTTCTAATCTAATAACTATTGTAATCATTATCCAAGCAACCATTGTAGTTCCTCTGAGACGGTAAGTCTTACAAAAGGTGGACAGGTTCTATTAAGCTTCTTGTATCATTCCCCTGAATATTTGGTCTTTTTTTATCAGAATATTAAAGACACTTGCATATTTGTGTATGAGGTCCAGAAATGCAATTTTTGTATTGATGTTAAATGTCTAAAATTCCACAGAATAAGATGAAATATTTTCACTAGATAAGACTTTCTGGCAATAAACATTGGTAACAAAGGGGAAACAGATCATTTTTCTAATTCCATATTTTAAGATAAAAGTGAAGGATTAAAATAAGATCAATAAGCATGTTATCATCCTATTATTATGAAGTATATCTCAGTTACACTGAGCTATAATAAATAAATGACAGGAAAAATAATCAACTTAGTTGGAATAAGTGTCATACAATACTTTGTATAAAAATAAAAAACATTCAGGATAGAAATCCCCAAATTATTATTATGCTAAATACCTAACTAATATCAGTTGAAAAATGCAAGCTATTCATTAAATAAACCAAAATATTTGAAGAAAAACAAAGAAGACTAACATTTCATACCACACTTAATTTTATTTATTTAATCTTGTCTCAGGCGCCTATAATATTTAAGTGTTATACAATTACCACAGTACAAAGCACTAAAAACACTGAAACAAAATTCAAAAAGCTCAGATATCTAGCCAAGACAACATCAATCAAACCTCCTATCAAAAGAAATCAATTGCTCACAGGTACAAAGAACAGGAAAAAAAGGAATAGCAGGAATGAGTTACACCCTGGAGAGGGCAAAGAGTGGTCAAGAATAAGCCATCCCAAATCATGATGACTGTTTTTAGTGCTGTAGGTGTTCACGGTATTTTAGACACAAACCCCTGTGTAACTCTATAGCAGCAGATTTCAAGCATAAATACTGTCAACTCTCCAAGAACAGTGAAAGAGAAGGAGACAGGATAACCAAATAAAGTTAAGCATAGGTAAAACAAAACACACATACAGTAAATGTTAGCACATTCTGTTTAGTGTATTTACCTTTTAAGAATGAGACTATAAGCACGGAATGAGGTCAGAAAAGGGTTTCCTTTTTTAAAAAAAGCATGAGACATATAATCCATAACCCAGATAATCTCACAGATGTTTGGGAATTGACCATAACATGAATAAACCCTGCAGTGTATCACAAGTGAATAGCTCATTCCTCTCTGGAAGTGCAAACGAGAGGCAGGTTCTGTACGAGCTGCAGCTTCCAGGTCACAGAGGCCTGTTCAGGGTCAAACTGTGACAACATTGGGTTTGGTAAAGGGCAGAGACAGATATCATCGTTCCTAACCTTTAGCAGTGTCTCCAGAACAGAGTTCATAACATCGCATTAAACACCTGAGATGTTCTCCTCTCTTGAAGGGAGACACCCAGAACAGCTAAAGACATTTAAATGAGAAATACCAGTGAAAAAAGTCAGCTGAAGCCCCACACCTTCCTTAAGTAGAGCTTTCTCACTGGAGACTTTGAAAATGCACTTTGCCACCTAAGAATCCACACCGCAAAACTGATTTTTGAAGAAAACCTCCTGCATATTTTTCTTTTCCCCTAAAGAATTTGATTAAGTCTTTCCTTCCTATTATAAGAAAAAGATACCTCTGTGTAGCTGTCAAGGTAGCACACTTTTCAAACCTGTTTCTTACAGTAGAGCACCGTAGCCAGTTTGTGTGTATCTATACTGGTAAATAAAATTAAGGGCCAAAGACCAGCCTCTGGCTTTGAGGCCACAAAGCTCTGACTGGCACATTTTATACTGCTTCGGACTAGTCTCCTCTAGAGCAGATTTACCCTGCAGGCAGCATAAGTAGGGTATGAACTAAGAATTAAGCAGTGTGGACAGCAAGGATTCAGTGCTGAAGCCTGCTCTGCTGTTATCTTTTATTTAGGAGAACAGATCTACTCTGGGGAAGGAGCATTGTTCGCCCTCCCTAAGAAATCATGCAAGAAAAAAAGAAGGTTTTGTAAAAAGGAATAACAGAATGTATTACACCAGCTGACTGAAATTGGGAAAAAAGATAAGCTTTTGGGACACAAACTTTTTTACATTTCTGTTGTAGAAGCTTCAGTCTTGGAAGCTAAATACATGTTGGAAGAAAATGCCCTCATTTTAACCTGATTATAAGATACGCCTTACTGCACTAAGGTGGATTTGAGATTCATTGTGCCAGAAAGAAAAAGCAAGCTGGGAATATGGCTTTTAGCCTCATAAATAGGGCTGCTTAGTGATTCTAGATTCTGTCCCCCAAAATATCTGGCATTTTGGCATATAAGCCAATGATCGTTGAATGCAAAACTCGGCAGTGGAACTACAAGTAAGGACAAGAAACATGGGGCTTTCCCACTGAAATAAGTGCCCTAAACATTCATGCTCAGCAGAGGTGTCAACAAATGCTGCATTCTTAGTGACTAAAACCTTCTCCCAGGAGGATGTGAAGGAACAGGGACTGCCTGTATGGATGGTCTAGCCCGTAGACTTGGAGAACAACAACAATCCTTTTTAAGGGAGAGCAAATTTTGTGTTGTGTTTTGTGGGGAGCTTTGTAGTACTGGGTCAAAGTCAGTATGAAAACCCACTGAGTGGAGCCCCAAGGAAGCTTAAACAGAGAAAGGCTCCGTTTCTGAAATGAAAAGGAGTATTAGGCAGGAACTAGGGTGTCACAGTGTGCCTGCAGCTGTTCTTGGAAAGTGAAAATTCAAGGTGCCCAGTGAAGAAAAAATATTTCCAAGAATGCTGTTTCGATCTCATTTCCTTCTAAGTCTCAGTTTAGGTGCCCAGGTCTATTCTTAGGATTACTACTTCTCTAAAAGTATAAGCACTCAGTGTATCTGCAGATGTATCTCACATGTATCTGCGTTCTGCTGTAATCTCTGCTATCAGCTTAGACAAAATCATTGAGCAAATCACATTAATATTGCCTCCTATCATTACCTAGTTTAGGTGTTATGACTACTCATCACCACTGAGAGGACAGAAAAAGTGACGATTTGGCAGTCTTGGATGGCAGGCAGGCTTTCTTGAATTTAGATGCTGTAGTCACAGTGACTAAGTACCCTGAATAATGTCTGGCTTAATTCATCATTTACGAAATAGGAAATTGATATCAAGCTCTGCAGAGAGGTGTATGATGATAAGGCAGACAAAAAGAACTACATCCATGCCAAATACTATTATCATTTAATGAATGGCAGGTAGGTACTGACCATTATCCACCTGTTTCTCACTGTCTTTTCTTCACTACCCCAGGGGACCATAGTTTCTGACTAGTTTCTTCTAGCTTTCACTCTGTTTTGGGTCAAGTTGCAGGCTCTGAATCAGAAGCTTGACAATGATACCAGAACCAGTATCTTTGTATGGTGCCATTCCTCTAGCAGATGCAACAAATGAGACTGTTTCCTCACCAGTGAATAATTAAAATTGTGCAATAAGAAAGTATTGTCCATCTCAGCAGTGAGCAATTCAGCTTAGTCATGAGGGTGAACAACAATTTCATCTGTGTTAAACAGAGGAAGAGTTAGGAAAAAACTGTGTAATCTATGTGTACTCAAATAAGTTCAACTCTAGACCCTCAATTCCTAATTATTTCCTAAAATTTTCCTGCTGTTTTTACTTTAACCTCCCATCTAAATCCACCATAACAGAAACAAACAAATAAATAGTGAAGAAATTCAAATGACTCCACAGAAAAACAGTAAAAGAAAAAGAACAACTATGGCAATCAAAACTTTGTCTTAGATCTTCCTTGGAACTGATCTGAATAATTAGCATGTTAGAAACAGTATTAACAACAACACCATGCATATGAAGACTGCTTAGATTACACTAAGACATGGCTATGGTTGTGGTAAAAATTATGTTCTAACCACCCAGGAGTTTCATGCACAAGGTATGACCATATTCTTGGCAAGTTCCTACACAAGGTTAGGACTGAGGTAAATACATATTAACACTCACCAGATCCTTCATACAGATAATCTGTACTGAGTACTTCTCTTGATATGAACAACACATGTTATTACTGGTTTTGTGACCTTCTGAGTGATGCAAGTGTGTTAGGAAAAGATACAACTGTAAATTCGTATTTGTACATTTTTTTTTCGTAGAGGATTCTCATTTTGTTTAGTATAGAGTGCGGTGCATGATGTTCAACTGCAAGATCCTTGACTTCTTTAATCCTGAAAAGGGCTTGTTGCGTAATTCCACTTTGTACTATGAGATTATTCCATTTGTTAAATGGGGTAATATTATTTTGCCCATCTGGTAAATTGCTTTGGGGTTTGCAGCAGAAACAGGCGTATTTATTTTAACTGTTGGATGTTAGTCTCTGCATGAAGTCACAGTAATTATATCTTTCACTATGCCCCTATCCAGGCACACAATATATATGTATATAAATAAAATGGAATGTAAATTTGGCCTTTAAGCCTTGGCTCTGGCATGTTGTATTACTTACTTTATGTCAGCCCTGTGTAACACGATACAGATCTGTATTCTGGTATCACTAGTTCGGTCAGAATCAGTGTTTGTTTTACCGTCTTGCAAAAGCAGTAACTCTTACAGCTGTCCAGATAGATACGAATCTCACTTGAAATATTCAGAATGAATCCTAAGATGGTTTGCTGGCACCCAGAGGGGAAACTGTAGTGCTCTTGCTCCATTCTTCTACCGAGGCCTGAACACCGAGGAAAACAACATTTACAACTGAGTGAGTTTCCAAACTGCCTAACTTTTCAGTTGTGTGTTTTTTATATGTTAAATATGGTTCAGAAGATTAAAGTCTTCGTTTTAGGCAAAGAAAGGAAATAATGTTTCCTGTCCCATTTGCCAAGCTAAGTGAACAACTGTTCCAGCACAATTAGAATTGTTAATTGATTTGAAAACATAGGGCTTTGAAGGTGGAAAACTGCTGACATTATTTCAACGGGGAAATGCACTCCTGAGAGAGAGCACTGCAGTACAATTTCTCTCCTTGTTTTGTTGAATATACATCTATAAAAACACTGTGAATCATGCAGTAAAAACTGCTGTGCTGATATCATAAATCTCTGATAATAAAAATTTCATTGTTGAAACAATAAAATAGACTTTTATTATAACACAGAGTATCCACCTAAACATTGTCCTTTTAGCTTCTTTGAGTTAAATGTATGCACAGTTTTACAGTCTATAAACAGATCTGGAATAAAAGTTAATAAATGTCAAAATTTGCATTTCAAAAAATTCTTGCTGCATTTTAGGGAAGATCAATCTATGAACCTTTCAACATTATGTCAAATGAAATGCTAATTGTACCTTTAGGAATTTCAGAGACAGTGACAAGAAACTAAATGCTCTGTTCCTTTGCATCAGCAAGTCGAGGATAATTGTATATCTACTCTTGTGAACTTCTAAGAAAAAAAGAAAAATGCTAAGAAAAAAGGGTTTTCTATTCTATAACTCAGGAGAGTAAACTCCTTCAGCCACCCTTCATCAATCTACCTTCAAATAAAGTGTGTTAACATGTTGACAATGGACAAATCACACAGAGCTACATTTATTCATTTTATAATAGGTTTGTCAAATGAGCTTCAGCTAGAGATTTAAGAGCGAGAAACATTTTCATACAGGAGCAACTGACTTATTCTGTTCAAGTTGCTAGAACGATTTGCAGTGTAAATTTCTTTTTTGGGAACAACTACCTTCCTCCTCCCTCCCCGAATATTAGTAAAGTACTACTTCTTTGAAGGGCAAACCCACTAAAATATAAAAAGAAGAGGTGTAAGAGGTTTTTTATATCCTCTCTAGACAAATCCGTAATGCATCCCTTGTTTTGTTTAGTAATCAATCTTAGCAGTTTATCTCTAAGCAATACAAATTATATGCCATAGTGGTAAGTGCAAGAACACACTCGTGCAATAAGCAAAGCTAGCTGGAAAGTAGCACCTAATTCAGGTTTGCAACATTTTCCCTAGTATTATCCTACCCTCACTATATTGAATATATTTCCTACAGCTACACTGAGACTGTTGAAACATCCACTTACTGTGCAGAGATTGAGAGACAGAATAAAGTCAGGGAAGTGTTTATGCTCATGTTAACCTACTCAGTCAGCTTTATCCTGCTCAGGCCTGGACTAGGCATCTTCAAACTCTCTAAATGCTTTTACAGCAAACAGTCTGTGGTTACCAAAATAGACACTGCTCTCATCCTGCCTTTCTGGCTTATGTCCTGTAAGCCTACATTTGTATATTGTAGGTCATTCAGGATAAAACCATTCCAAACTATATTTCATTTAGAAGTTATCTAACTCTGACATACCTCAGAACTAGAATTCGTATTAGACAATCTACTTCTATTTGTGTTGCCACTACATATCTGAAAAGGAAGCTGCAGATCCTCTAGTTAAGTATTTGAGCCTGATCCTGCTGTCATTAAAGTTGAAGGTAATTTTGTCTTTGGTGTGAACAGGAATTAGGTTGGGTCCTTGTACTCATAGGTCCACCAGAATGTGTAACGACTGCTGTATTTTTAATTTACGCTAAGTAAATGTAAAATTATACACTCAGAAGTGATGTATTTAATTTCAGCCCTATGTAACCTCTCACTGCTAGAACACAAGCTACTTACTGGTTCAAATGTTCTGGAATATTTAAAATTGCTATCCATCCATTCTCTTTCAAAAATGCTAATCTTTATGTCATCTGCATGCTATATAATAGCTAGGTAATCAGAAAAATATGATAGACGTGGACCTTACCTACCTGGTACTTTTTTTATAGCAACTATTTCCAAATGTATGATTGCTCTGTTTTTCAGTAAAACCAATTCTAGACCCTCCATTACAACAAAATGATATTCAGCTTCATACGTACCATACAGTGCAAAAGTATGTTGGAATAAGAAGCAACACACATTAGAAAGAAAAGGATAAAAGAAAAAACTCGGCATAATCTGCGTAATTCATTACATACTCCATGCGATGAATAACTATCCCATGTAGCAAACAACATTGTACTACGACATTTTGGGATAAGTGAATTTCAGCATGCCAGTTAAACTTTTAACAATAATTTCAACATAAACTGAATGGCTTCAGTCAATTCACTGGGGCCCTTTCTCCACCAATATATCTTTCACAACTATAAAGTTTGTAATCAGGTGGATTTTTATTTTCATCTCACTTCATGCCTACATGAAAAAGAACAGATATGAAACAGACAGAACTTTCTTAAGCACAATGTTAATTTTTTTTTTCAAGAGTCAAAACTGCAGGCTAATAAAGACCATTTAAAATAAAAAGGACCATTACTCCTCGGTTTTATATGAGCTTACATGCTTTCATTGTGCAAAGTGTGTTATTAATTTAACATGCCAGATTCATAGGTTTCTGCAATATCAGGTTTGATGTATTCATTATCGGCACTCAGTACATTAATTCACGCTGAAGTCCGGTAAATCAAAATTATACCATCTGGCTTCCTGTTCTTAATGATGAATTTGATGTAGGGGTGATTAAGATTGTTAGGCTTTTGAATTTTAATGTAAAAATTAGGGGATTAAAAAGGCATTTAGAAATGACCAATAGTTAGAATAAACTTACTGACAGGATCTAATTTGTGTACTTGCTAGTAAAGCTCCATTTTAATTAGCAGCCACAGTCTTTCAGCACAAGCTCAAAGAGACAGAAGTTTAGTGATTAAGAAGATGAAGCTGTTAAATTGATAAATTGACCTTGAAATACTTGTAACTGTGGGGGATGGCCTAGTAGCTGTATGGTTGGTATGTTGTGCTACCACATGGGGGAAAGAGTTTCGGGATTGGCCCTAGTAATTCTGCCTTTTTAGATGATTGACCAGCTGGGGATGGCAAAAATCACAGAGGTGACCTGCTTAATGTCTAAATTCAATTGCTCAATTTGTAAGCAAACAAATTCCATTATTATTTAGCACTTGCTGGCAGATAGCCTGAAATACCATCTCAGTTCTTCAACAACCTGCTCACTCCCTTTGCCAGAGAGAGGTGCTAAAACAAGGTAGAAAAGATAATGGAGTTGAAACGACATCATAAGGTGAATGATGACCTTTCAGCTTCCATTGGGAGCAGAACAGTCAGGGACAAATTTGGCTCTCTCTTGTCAAATGTTCTTGACAATGGCCAAGCAGTCAAATCTCTGACAAGATTATTCCGTTGTACCTATGATATTTTGTTAAACTCAAGTAAAGGCATTGCATATTGTTGCATGGAAATTGCTAGAAGTCTTTAACGGGACAAGTAAGATATGTAAGAGCTATAGCATGCAAAGGGAAGATAGCTCTGCTTGGGGTGTTTGAGCTTGTTAGACTTGCATCACGTCACGTGGAATCATATTAGGGCCAACAAGCTAAGGCAGCTCAAATTCATATACATAGTAAAACTGAAATAATAATAATAAAAAAAGCCATTGCTTCCATGTTTTGGCAAGGTTCCAGTTATTTGTACCATCTGAGAGAAATGTGATAATATGTTATATCTCACCTCCCCTTTAAAATTCCTAAAGATAGTCACTAATATTGGTACACTGTGGCGGGTATAACTGACAAGAGAAAACGAGTACATTTGTACATATCAACAGTTTGAAGGATTCTTATTCCTTGGCAAGTCGGGGAATATTTTAAGTCTTATATTTTAGAGGAAATCGAATCTTGACTAACCACTGCAATTTATGTCATTTTAAATAAGATATATTTGAATAAGTATATTTTTCATGCCCTAAAAAGACTGATGTCTTCTTTTATAAGCTCATCCTGTGACACACTTGAGTAGGTAGGTATATTGATTTTTTTCTTTTTCTGATGGCAATGAAGTGTAAATGGAAAATATCAGACTTGGCAATCACTTAAACCATGTGAAAATTTCAGAGTGAAGGCTATTAGAGTCACTTTGTGATCTCCCTAGATGACCAAGGAAAAAAACATTTCTACATTTCTTCAGATCCTTTGTGTGACAGCTAAGGAGAATAACATTTTTTCTAATATGCCAGTTTTAGTCTCTAGTTGAGAATAACCTCAGTGCTTTCTTATGTCACTAGCTGAGAGAAGATGAAAGACCCAGCCTTGTGTAAATGGCTTTGTCTAACCATCAGTCTTTAGCTCTGCATGGCAGCTGTACTATTGACATTAGCTTGTGCACTGGGTGAAATTGAAGTGAGTTAAATGTGACCTTGGCTTAGTTGTTGAAGTAGAAATGAACTCTACTGGGAGTGAAAAAAAATAAGACCAGTTTCTCTAACTTCATTTTTTCTTTAATGAGTTTAACAGCACTCTTAGGATTTGATACATTTTATAAAAAAGCTTTTATTTCCTTTTCTATTATACAGTGAGTAATCACCATTAGTAAGGTTAGCTTGCCCTTTTAGTATAAAACCCTGATTTTAGGTGTTTATATCCCAATTACTATAAAAAGCGTATCTATCTCTCTCTAAAAAAAATCCACTGCCTTTTCTCTGTTTTCCACTGTACCACTTCACAAGAACATGTTAACCACACTTATTAATTATAGCTAAAGCATTAAAAATATTGCAAAGTGTTAAATGTGTCTCATGACTTTGCTTGGTCTGTTAGGTTACATTGAAATTCACTGAACTACCTGCTGGTAAATCACGTGCTCATGTGAGAGACGTGCAGGTAAGTGAAGATGGTTTGGAGTCAACCCAGGATTTTTACTTTGTTTATATTCTGCGTCTCTTCCATGTGTACATGACAACATGAGATATCTGAAGATGGGCAGAAGAATCAGGAACAACTAGTCCCATTCTCATCCAGGTCTTTGGCTCGTTACGTACAGGGTTTCAAACTGGGGGCGTACTGGACTACATACACCAGATACTCCCACCAGTTCACAAGACAATCTCAATGAAGTGAAACAGAAGCATAAACCTCACATTCACTGTCGGGGTAATAAACCAGACATGTTTTGTAGAAAAGGACTTCAGAGGAAGCTGCATTGATGACAAGGGAACAGAAAGACTCTGTGGCCCCAGGGCCATTGCAGGAGAAAGGAGGCCAGAAACTTTCAGAGGAAGAACCAGCCACTGAGAAGCAAATCTTTCCCCACCTTCAGGGACACAATTTCCTTACTGCTGCTGAGATATCTCAGCTCTGCTGCTCAAACTGAAGGCAGAATGCTCAGATCTTGGGTAATCTAGTCCCGGGTGCAGCAGTCCCAAAACTGAGCATACCTCTGGATAAAGGACAACTTGTTCTGGCGGGGAGACTCACAACAAAACTACAATGATAACAGCTTTGGGAAACTAGGCATGGGGGTGGATGCAGCCATTTATCAAAAGACTACTCATTTCTCCTGGGCACTGGGGCAAGCATTTTTTTCCCAAAAGGTGAACTTTAGTGAACTTACAGTCACTGAATTGAACAGTATAATATGATAAACTACCTGAGATATTGGTTAAAGTAATCAGAATGCTAGCTAAAAAACAGTGAAAGCTACCTGGGTTATGTCAGCTTTTTTTTTTTAATGGAGATATATGCAGAAGCCTGTTTATTTCAATGAAACCTCTCCCAAGATAGAATATAGTCCTTATCAGAATTTCCTTATTTTATATTTGTAACCCATTATTTGTGAGTTCTATGCCCAATAAAACACTGTTTTCCCGGTCCTATTTCTACATCAGTCAAATAATTCCCACTCAATTACATTTCCCAAGCCTTCCTATGTGGCCCTAGTTTCACTTTCTTACAATTTACTGCTTATAAGCAATGGGTCAAAGGTTTACGTGATGTATTCCACTACCCCTAGATTTTCTGTATTGCTGTTTGAAAATTGAAAATCTTTCTTTTCATCTTCAGTGTCTTTCTCTTACATTTTTCTGTATTATTTCATAACCATATATCTGTCCTTGGTCTTAGCCTTTCCAACTGCTCTTTATTTTAGTGCCCACCTCATTCATTTTGACTTATTTTCCAGTTTTGTGCAGTCATCAAATTTCAGCCTGTTACTGCACATTCTGTGTTTCAGGTTACTTTTATATAAGGTGAATAAAATCTGTCTTAATAGTGATACTTTGGCCTTATACTTGTCTGATACTTCCCTCGTTCACAACTGTTAGAACTTATAACTACCCTTTATAATATACATGTCAATTCTTAGGACATTAATGTAACATACTGCCAGTACCATACATCACCAGGCCTGCAGCAAACTTCTCTTGGGTTCTCTGAAAAAACTTTGCTAGGAACTCAAGAAATAATTTTTCTATAGATTCGGTCTGTTTTAAACTATTTGAATTTCTTTAAACTTTTTTTTTTTTTTTTGCAAACTAGGCAAAATATCTCAATTCTGTAGTTGTTACAGTTTCTTTTTGTTGAATTTAATTAAGTTCATAAGACTTCTGGATTAGAGGCTTATAAAAGAAAATTCTTTTGATATAATCAGGCATGAGTGAAAATTTTGGTGAGCTGTTTTTATTAAAAGGTTTAATAAATCATACACAGGGCCAGATTTATATTTTTAAAGAAAAGCTATCAAGCAACAGAAGTTGTGGACTAAAAATCACAGCCATTTCAAGCATCCTGCAGGTGTAGTGTAGGGCTAGGAAATTCTGGACTGCAGAGAAAATGCCTAGCAATGTCATATTTAGCACTGAAAAAGCACATGGCCAGAAGCAGAGATACAGATAACTGTGGAATACCAAAAGCGTTTCCAGCATGCAAAATTGAGAATATATGCCTATGTGTATTAGTAAGCATTTTCTCAGTATTGCCAAATGATTATACGTTTCCATAGCTCACTGAAGGATATGGCAAATGAACCAATTCATTGTAAAATAGAATCATAGAACAGCCCAGGTTCCAAGGGATCTTGAAAGATCATCTGGTCCAGCCTTTCATGGGAAAGGGAGTCTAGATGAGACTATTTAGCACCCTGTCCCATTGCATCTTGAAAACCTCTAGGGATGGGGACTCTACCACGTCCCTGGGGAGGTTGTTCCAGTCACTGATTGTTCTCAACATAAAAAATTTATTCCTTGTATCGAGATGAAACCTCTCCCAGTGCAACTTGTACTTATTGCCCCTTGTCTTCCCCATGTGGCTCCTTGTGAAGAGAGACCCTCCTTTTCGTAGCTGCTCTTTAAGTACTAGGATACTGTGAAAATGTCACCCTGAGTCTTCTCTTCCCCAGGGAGAAAAGACCTAACTCCTTCAGTCTTTCCTCATAGGGCAGGTTCTCCAGCCTTTTGATCATCTTCATGGCCTTCCTTTGGATCCTCTCCAGTCTGTCCACCTCTTGCTTGAATTGTGGAGACCCAGTCTCACCAGGGTCACAAAATCACAAACATATCATGGTACTTCTTCAGAGAGGAAGCAATAAAGCTTACAATTTAGTTTCCTTCCCCCTTTTTTGGGTATTTTTAGGTTCAGTTTCATTGTTAATTCTGCTTGACATCTTACAGATTTTTTTCTCTCAGAGGACATGATCCAATGCTTTCAATGTCTTCTTATTGTTAGAACTGTATAGTAAAGTCTCCGGTGTTTACACACACTACTAGTGATCACCTGTCATTTTATAGAGCTCATTAACAGAGAAAGATCACAGAACTTAAGAAACATAGAACTTAAAAGTGTTAGTAGATAAATAGCCATTCATATAGTTTTAAGATAGAAATGCACTTCTGAGTGATTGTGAAATTCACACACGTGGCCTTGTACAGCTTTAGAAAATCCATGTAATTAATTGATGTCTTTACTTTTTAAAGTATTTGGTTCACCTTTCATCTTACAAGTTGAGCTTTCTAGATTTTAGCTAGATCACTTCTTAAATATGTGTTACTTTGCCCTTTTCAATTCCAAAGAGATTATAAATAAACTTGCTAAAGGTTTCCCTATCTCTTCTGGGACGCTTCATCAAATGTGTACCTTCTGGTCCTTTAGTTTTGTCAGTCTTTAAATGTTCTAATTTCTAGGTCACCTCTTCTGGCATGATCTTGAGTTTCTTCAGTATGCCTTCCACCTCTGCTGTTAAATTTATGTCTGTTTCTGGCATCTGTTCCCAATCCTCCTTTGTGAACACTGAGGCTCAGAATTCATTAAAATTTTTAGCAATGCCTACCTAGGCTGTCAATAAATTACTTTCACTATCTTTTTGAGGCCTTATTGTTTCTTTCACTGATGTCTTGTTCCTGTTAGTCAATTTATCCTAACTTAATCCTGGTTTCTCCTTTCTTTTACAACAACATAACTCAGAAGTCACTCTGTTACAAATTATTATAGGAATTGTTCAACAACGCAAAGCAACCAACTTTTTTTTTTTTAGTTTTGCTCCTCTTTTCCCTCCATGTTGTTGCCTGCTTTGTGTCCATTTTGCAATTTTCCCTGGCCCCCAACCTGCTATAAATAAGCGAATTTCGTTTAGCTAGCTCACTTTCTAATGCTACCCAAAGATGTTATGCCTTCCAAAGATATAGTAGGTTGGATTCTAATGTACTCTTTGCTTGGCCAATTATTTTAATTCATGCAAATGAGATGTAAAGAACCATAGAAAAAGCTCTTGAAACACTCGCCTTGCCTGAGTATCAACATTTATCAGACACAGATCAAGTCCATTGTGTCAATGAAGCTGTTCTAGGCTAGCATTCTTTTTCTTCCTCCCAGCATCTGTTGAGATTTTCAAGAGAAAATGCCTAAATTATAAATCAATTCAAAAATTTCCAGTGTTGTGGGTGGAACCTTGAGGTCCACTGGAAACTGCATACAGCTCTTGCCAACTAGTAACAGCTGCAAATCAACTTAACTATGATTTATCTGTACAAGATTTTTGTATGATGTGAACTAAACATTAAAGATAACATTAATGCTTGTATAACATCAACAAAATCAGTATGGCTTTGTTCATAGATGTTTTTATGCCTTTTAAAAAATGCTGTAGATCAATTAAGATTGCACCAATTTATTTGTATAACTCTCATTAAAATTTCTATGTACTTTAAGGTTAAATTTCCAAACAGTACCTAAACACGTCTAGGTATTTGTACCTTTAATTTTGTGGCCACATATAACTCTAGATACAGTCACACATCACAGTCATTAACCTGTTTCAGACCCTGGTAAATTCAGAACTATAACTATTATTACTATTGATGTTATCTTTGCTGTGCTTCTTGAATTTGCACACACACATCTTAGAAAAAACCATGAGTGCCTCATTATTTTCAAATATTTTCATATTTACCTATTTTTGTCTCTTCAAGTATTGCAAGGTTGTTCTCCCCCCCGCTCCCCAGGCATTTTGTTGTCTATTTTGCTGTTTGATTTTATTGTCACCTTGTCCACCCATCTGCTTCTTCAGGCTATTTCTTTCCTCGTTTTTGACAGTGCCTGTATAATGTTTCTCACACATCTGGTTTCTCTCCTATATACTGGCTTAAGCCCTCCCTCATGTTTCTGTGTATCCTCTTAGCATCTGGTAGATCACTGCCTGTTTGAGGAGCTGCCTATTCAGAAACCAACTTTTTGCTGCAGTGTTGTGAAACGCCAGGTAGGCTGGGGTGAAGCTACAGTAGGCAATAATTATTATTCAGTGACTGATGCAAAAATCTTGTACATAATGAAAGAGCCTATTGTTATGCATATACTCATGGGGACAGTGTGAGGGTTTCTGAAGAAACCTTTGGTTTAAATCTTTCAGTTAAAATCTTATTCTTAATGTTATATCAGTATAACTTCTGCATTTAATAAAAAATGGATTAGGCTTTGGGAGTGCCATTTTTATAACAGTTAGCCTGTTTATTTGTTCACAGTACTCCTAGAATGCTTTTATTTACATACTTTAAGAACATCAGCCACCTAGAACTAGTTAATAAAGACATAAGACCATGCAGTCTTATCCAAATCAACATGTCTGCCCTGTGGGTTTTTTCCATCAATATTTTTTTCTTCCACAAACAGACATACCCATTTCTTGAGCCCACAGATGTTCTTTGCTCTTTATGCATCACTGTCCCATATACAACCGTTTGGCTATACTGTGCTACCAGAATTACTTTAACACAACTGCTCTTATTGGTGGAGCACTAATGTAACACCATATAGATTCACATTTACTCCTAATATGTATTACATTCTTGTATTTATGCTTGGCTTCAAGAGTTTACTTACATCTTACAGGAAAATACTTGCCATGCATATTATAGAAGTGAACCCTGCACAAACACCAAGTGGAAGAGCTTTGCAGAGTAGAATCTGGAGGAAAGGAGTAGGGCAATCTTTCATTCACACTATGGACACTCTCTCCCCCTGCTCTGTGCACCAGTAACCACGCAATGATTTTGTATTTCAATTTACTTGCAGACCCATTGCTTGCCCCATGGCTTCAGTGGCTCAGCTTTCCCTTGCCTCAGACCCACTCCTTCTTCCTCATTCCTTGCTCCTGGGAAGAACATTGATGCTTATCATTGCTTTGTGGAACACAGGGGGAGCTGGAAGCACCGTCTGTTAGTCATTGCTTGCCTGACATTAAAATCACTGGCAGCTTAGAAGACTTGTTTGTCTTTGTTTAAATAACTATTTATCTATCATCATAAATGTTACCTTGGTCCAATAATGGCAGGCACAACTGATCTAAATTCCATCTGCATGACCATCCTTGGCAGGTCTATACACCTCCTACCCTGCGAGGACTGGAGTAAGCACAAAAATGGATTCATTCAATGTTTGGTTTCCCTTTTCTAGTCGTGCACACCATCCAGTCCAGGAGATCTAGATGATGAGTCTTCCAATTTATTCTTAGTTTATATATTTAATCCACTTCTTTCTTCTTTAATAGGATGAAACGTCCATCTTCAGGTATTTCTTTGTGTTCTGCTATTATACTGGTGTTTTCTCTATTAACCCTATTATTCTTGCCGTTCCACGACTTTACCTAAGCAATTTATCTCTGGTATAGAACCTTGTAGCTGCCTTTTTAAAATCTAAGTGTAGCACATGCATTGAATTTCTCTTATCTATCATGGCAGTAATGTCTTAAAAAAATTCCATAAGTTAGTTAAGTGTGACCTCTGTAGCCCAAGTCCACATTGATTATCCCTGTTCCAAGGAGGAGTCTTTCATTAAAAACCAGAAGCTGGTTTTGAATATTTTGATTAAAGAAATTAGTTAAATTCTAATTTCTTAGGTTGCCTCTTGGTGCTTTTTAATAATTAATAATTTTATGTCTCTCTACTTCTATACCAAAGAATTATTAGAAAACCTTTAGCAAATTTATTTGAATAGAAAAAATGTGATTTCATTAAGATCACAGTGACAAATTTAGTTAGACAGAGCATCTAAAAATATTTTACTAGTGTTATGTAAATAGCAAATGTTGTTGGAAATAATTTGACACAAACCTAGCAAGAATCTTCCTATCTGGCTCACTATTCATGCTCTAGTTAATCCCTCTATATGGTGAAAATTGTGAATTAACACCAGGAATTTTCTTGCTCCCCTGTGCTTCTAAGCTGCTTCCCATGGAAAGAAGTTACAGGAAATATGTTGTATTAGCAGCACCCATATTTGTTAAAATGGACATACTTTGCCAGTAAGTAGGGTCTTCCAGTATTCCCTGAAATTGGCAAATTCTCCTTGCCCAATTTTGAAAAATGAATACGTGCACTGTAGGCTTTATCTTTAGTCATTATGTGCTTCATCTACACCTTTGGAGGCCGTAGAGTTCCACAAAGACTTCACTGTTTAGGTTGGTCACGATGAAAATGTGCAGTCCACTGATGTGGTACGCGCTTCATCTGCTATGGATGCTTAAAAATCTCAGCTATATTTGTTCCGTTACCACTCATTTAAAATCAGCTGGATGCTGCTGGAGGCAATGGAGTTGCATGGGGGTAAGTCTGACACAAGTGAAAGGAATCAGGCCCATCATCAGCTATTCTACTGAATATTCTATTGAACTATTGTGAATGACATCCAGAGCTGAACCGAAGATAACCGCATTTTACAGTGATTTAATATTATTATGCTTCTGAGTGGGGCATGCTCCTTATGCCCAAATGCCAGAACTATTACTGAGAAAGGCTCCTTGATGTGGAAGGAAAGATGAGGTGATAGGAGGGGGCAAGGAGAACAATATAACACAATTGTAAGGAGAGACAGAAGACCATACTGTGGTAAAATTGGAGCCAAGAGGTGTCATGATGAAGAGAAGAGAAACAATAACAATTTGCATTTTGTGCAGCACCTTTTAGTCAAGAATATCAAGGCACTTTGCAGCTTAGCTTAGCTCTATCTGTTGCTATAAATAAGTACTAGTAACCCGTCTTATGAGTGGCATGTGGAAAACTGTAAGTGGCTTCCCTAAAGAGCAAGACCGCAAGAAATCTGGACATACTGTTCTGACTCCTGATGCTTAGCCAATAAAACATGCTCCTCTGAAGGACATGGAAACATAAACTAACAAAAAAATGGAAGAAATAAAATGATGTGATTAGACAAGAATACAACCTTCACCCTAGACTTCCATGAAAGTCTGCATTCGTTCTGCCTCTGTTGCTCTTACAGCACAACCATACCTCCCAGCACTAATGGGATTTAATGTCTAACGCTCACTTTGATATTTCACTCTGGAATGTAGTCACTAGAGGAAAAGACAAGGAAAACAATTATTCCTAACCTGTATTCTTACTTTTCTAGCACAATGACTATCCATGAGCATGTTGTTTAACCTTAACAGTCAGGTCCTTGAATTCTAACTCAAAATAATGGCTATCAACGTGACTACTGGGGAGTGAGTGCAGCATAGAGACCTCCAGAAAAGCATTTATGTTCACTGGGAATCCACAGTCAGGACTTACTTCAGAAAATCAGTGTCATTGTCCTTTCTTTCAAGGAAGTGAGGACAGTGCACCTTTTTCTGTCTGGAAACAACTCGTAGCAAGTACCATTTCATCTTATAGCCTAGTGACCAGAGGATTCACCGGGGAAGCAACAGTGTTAACTCAGTCACCACTTCAGTTTGAGGAGGTCCATAACGATGCCAGGATTGTTATTTTGCCTTGTAAGCACAATTGACAATCAATTTCAAACAAATCATGAAAAATACATTATTCTTACTTCTCCCTAAAGAAACGTTTCTTAGTTAGAGGACTTTAGTGTAGTGAGCCGGAGTAGGGAAGTAATCATCCCCTGTACTCGGCACTGGTGAGGCCTCACCTCGAGTACTGTGTTCAGTTTTGGGCCCCTCACTACAAGAAGGACATTGAGGTGCTGGAGCGTGTCCAGAGAAGGGCTACCAGGCTGGTGAGGGGTCTGGAGGACAAGCCTTATGAGGAACGACTGAGGGAGCTGGGGTTGTTTAGCCTGGAGAAGAGGAGGCTGAGGGGTGACCTTATCACCCTCTACAACTACCTGAAGGGAGGTTTTAGAGAGATGGGGGCTGACCTCTTCTCCCACGTGGCAAGTGATAGGACAAGAGGAAACGGGTTCAAGTTATGTCAGGGCAGGTTTAGATTGGATATTAGGAAGCATTTTTTCACTCAAAGGGTTATTAAACATTGGAATGGGCTGCCCAGAGAGGTGGTGGATTCACCATCCCTGGAGGTGTTTAAGAAAAGGGTAGATGAGGTGCTTAGGGACATGGTTTAGAAGTGGGTGTTTTTAAATCAGGGTAGGTTAATGGTTGGACTTGATGATCTTAATGGTCCCTTCCAACCTCACTTATTCTATGATTCTATGATTCTATGATTCTATGACTGCCACACAAACAGTTCATCTGTTGGCCTAAGTAGTAGGTTAAAGCCTGGCTGGACAAGGAAAGGAAGAAGAAGCTGGAGGAGTGACAAAATGTCCTGAGGTGGGTCTGCTGCTTATGGAAACATTTATTTTATCATCAGCCAAAACACCTCAGGAGTCCTCCTCCTTCCTCTTCCACCTAATTCTTTTCCCTGTCCCACGACTCCTTCAAGAGTTTTTTTGCTTCCACAGTTGCATGAAATGCTGAGTCTGCTGGCTTGCTTTGAGGGGAAAGAAATTCTGACAGAGACTGGGAACAAGCATCTGTGAATGGGTGTAGGAGTATGAGCCTGTTACACAAAACCAAAAGGGTAACTTGATTAACATTTAACAAACTGAGTTCAAAGTTGTATCACCCACTTTCCCAGAAAGAGCCCTAACCAGGAGGTCTGCGACTACTGTGGGTGGGAATGTTCTCTGCCTTCCAGTTTAAGCTTTTCTTTGCTGTTGCAAATGATTCAGTAACTGAAATAGAGAAACATACGTAAAAAAGCATGTTTGTGAGGGCTTGGCATGGCAGTGTGCCACTTAAATATACATTAAGCTAGTCATGATTATAAATGTCTGCAGCGTCAGTGTCAGAATAATGACCTAATCCATGCGCTTCCTTAAAATATCTGCATACGGAGGATTCTTCAATTCCTTGTGAACCGGCAAACCTCAGTACCTTACTGCTCTTGGGTATAAATGGTTCATATTTTGTTATAAAGTAACGTCATTTTCCATGATGCCAGGGACATTCTGTCCCATGGATTGCAGGATATTTTGGACTCACATATGATTCCTGGTCTCTTTTTCTGGCTCTGCACAGCAAAGCATTCACTGAAATGTCTAAAATCTACCTTATATCCACATTTAAGTCAGTAGGCAAGAGTACTATATTCTGTAGAGCATTTTTGCCCATCCAGAACTCTGACTCAAAAAATCATTGCTGGTAAAGGTAATGAGGAACAAAGCAAAGGTATTGGGGAATGAAGCCTGAATGAAGAACAAGACAATTGGAAAATGGCAGTACCAGCATCTGGATACTTTTAGATGCAGTTCAAGGTATTCATCTCTTTATTCTAATTTACCTCAAGCTGGACATATACCTGTTATCTATAAGGCTTTTTATAAGCAAAAAACTGTAGAATCTGTAGGAAACAGACTAATATGATATCTTGAAAAATATGCTGCCATAACAACAGAGGAGAACAGAAAACAACATTTACTTCTGCAGTGATGTACAGATAAAAGACGGGTTATTGGGTGTCAATGTGAACTGCTAATTTTTCCTTCCAAAAATAAAACCAAACAGTAAGGGTCTGAATCTGAACTCATTTACATAAAAGTAAATATATTGACTTCAGTTGATGGAATTGCTCTGAATGCAACTGAGAATAAAATCTAACTTAATGTTCTCTTCCTATGATCAGACCTAATTTGACTGTAGGAGCTACAGGACTTTAACAAGATCAGAAATTAAACAGTGCAGCAAACTTTAATAGTGAAAGAATAGAGCGACCTGACTAGCATATCTGTCTCTGCTGCTGTAGCTTTGACGAGTTTTATAGAAACAACAAACTCGAGCCTTAGTTCCAGTGAGGATAGGATGTATGAAATCTGACTTGCCACATCTTACAGAAAATTTTCTGCATGGTGACCTTTTGCCAAAACAAATTGTATGAAGTTGCTAGCGTTTGCAGGTAGTTGGCAGTTTGCTGTCCAAAGCAAATATAAGAAACTCAATGCACAGTGGCAGTTATGAAAACTGTTGTGTCTAAACAAACTAATCAGAACACAGTTCCTGAGACACAGTGCCTTATAAATTATTTGTTTAAGGAGTGATCTTACAGAAAGAAGCATTGCATAACTCAGTCATAAAAATGAAAGAATCTGTGCTTAAACATGGTAACATAGTTGTTCTAAACACATCTTGAAAAAATCATATATTCTTATATATAAATACACATGTATACAGTAATGCCTTATGAAACATTGTCTCTTTTTGTTGGGATGATATCATGGACAAAATCATGTCCCTGCTTCTGTCAAAGTAACACCTCACATTAACAAGGACAAGATTTTTTGAAATTTTTGATGGGTTTTAGTGCTTTTGGGTAGTACTAGTATTTTAATTAAAAAGAATGATGTATTGCACTGGCAGAAGTCCCAGTAAGACCTAAATGACTTATAGACCATTTAGTAGTATAACAAGTGAAGATCTCCCCAATATCGCATTTATTTTCAGCAAAAAGCTTACAATGGATTCTCAATATTTCACTTTTCCCAAAAGTCCATCCTTAATTTTTTACAGGGAAACAACAAGGTATATCAATTGGGTATAAATCAGTATTTCCCATTATATTCACAACTTCAAATGCAGGTGTTCAGTCTTAGTGTGTCATCCAGACTCCATTTACAATTTTCAACCTTTTTCAGCTTGTGGATCTCACAGATTTTCCAAAAGCAGTATGAATTCTCCTGTCAGCAATTCTGCTGGCAACGGTCTTGGGTTTTTTATTTGCCTTTCCCAGATCAAAAGTTGAGAACCACCTATCTCTTCATTAGTCTGTGAAGAGATAGACACTACTAGAGGATAATTCACCCAACCTGTTTTAGACACCTATCTTAGACTGGAATGAATCACTCTCCAGAGACACCCATCCTTTTGCTTTCACTGTAACTATAGGTGAGGCTCCTAGCAAACGTAAGTGGAGAAGAATCCCACCAGTAGCATCAAAACCATAAAAAGATGCCAGATAATATTTTTTTTCTTAAGTACCTGGTGGTTTAAGTTGCTAAATTTTGATTTCATTTACACATGAAGTAATCTCATCTGACATTATTCATTGTTTATGCCAGTTTAAATTACAGTAAAATGCAGCCATAACCATATAAGCAAGCATGCTTACAACAAAAGACTCAGAAAAAGATCACTTTTAAATATTTTGGGAGGAATGCAGTAAAACAACGGTTAATATGATAGCTTAAAATTTTACTCTTTCTTGAAATTTCAAGAGTTTATAAAAAGAAAAGGGTATGCAAAGCAAAAGTGCAACCGTGCAATCTCTGTCTCACAAACAAGCCATTAAGTCAATGTGACCATTCATATAACTAATCACTTTACATTAATATAATTTAAAAGATTGAGCCCTATATTCTTGCCATTATATTTTTAGATCGATATTCTAAAAGTATGGTATCTTAATAAACAAGGAAAAATGGGAAATGTCATCCATGCTTTCAAGATTAGTTGGCAAACAGAGCTTCCACTCAATGAATTTTTTTAAAAAAATTTAATTTAAAGAACATAAAATATCCAAATTTTCCAAATTCCATATGAATGAGAAATTCTAATAAAAATATTGTTGCAGAGGCATCAGAACATACTGTTTCCAAGAATAATGTGTCTTACAGGCTTTACACCTGTGTCCACTGATTGACCTCAAGGGCATGGAGTGTACAGTTCGCAGGCTGCAATATTTGGGTTTCCTCAGAGTCACAGACTGAAGGGAATATTTATATTGCAAAAGAAAAGATGAGACAGAAAACAGTTTGAACATTAGACCACTCACCAACCATTCAATTTAATTGTTAGCTCCCTTTGACGCCATTGCTCTGCACAGCTTCCTAACTCTCGCAGGCAAAGCCTAGGTACTGTCTGGGGACAGGTCAACAGTGACCTCTCCTGAAAGGCAGAATGGACAAATCTGCATCAGGTCCATATCCCTCCATCTTATGTAGCCCTCCAGCACCATCCCAACAGGCCTTGCCCCTCGAAAGATGATACATGATCTCATTTCAAACACCCTCTCTTATTTTTTGACTGAAATGCTGTTGTAGAGCGCCATAACAAAGATTTAGCATTATTTTAGATACTTTGAACTGAGACACACCCACACACCAGTGCTAAGTAGCGTAGGCGCTCCAGTCTGTTCAAGAGGGAGCTAGCAGTGTGGATGTCAGGCTACCTGCACTATTTGGCAAAGGATCCCTCCTGGACTTTCTTATTCAGAAATGCAGATGCATCTCCCAGTGTCCATTCCAGGGTCTTAGTGCTCTGTGGTGGAAAAATGCCAGGAGTCCTGAAGGTTCCCATCCCACCTGGAAGGCTGTCAGGCTATCCAGAAAAAAATTTCAAATAAAATTTAGAAATAGATTAACCAACTGAGAAACCAGGAAACCAGGGACAGCATTTTTAGGCTTATTTCTGTAAATCCCAGCTGTTAGATATCTACATAGGTAAGTAGCAGCTTGCGGGATGAACCACTGTTTTCCATTTGGGGAAAAAAGAGAAAGTCATTCTGCTTATAACAGGGAGAACTATAGGACACTTTTGTCTTGCAGAAAACAGGCTTGAGAAATAGTTGCCAGAATGGCCACATTCAAACACTCAGGCAGCTTCTCGCTTTGGAAATAAAGCTGTTCCTTTCATTCACTTTGCCTTAAAATCAGTAGACACGTCCACTCCATTGATATGTGTTATAGGTTATATATCTTAGCAAAGAATTTCTCTTGGTAAAAGCATTGGTGTTTTACTAACATAACTCAAATATTAGGGGTAGGTACCTCTGCAGTTTACTTGTGTAGGTCAGGGACAAATCGGCACTAATACTGGTATATCATATGTTCTCTATGCAGTCATATATTTATACTGAAATCTACCACTGACTGAATCAGTAGGTCTCTTATGTAGATGTTATCTTTAAAATTGTTATGTACACGTACAGAAGGTACTTTTCAGAGCACTTTCTGTTCATCTCCTTCTTGACGTAGATAACCTTTAAAAGGCCTGCCTAATTTTAAAACAAAAAAGAACATTTTTCTACTGAACTTCTAATAGAGTATCTCAGTAAGCAGATGACTCCTACCACACAAAGCCCAAGGATATCCAGGGCTTATATAATGCAAGAGAGATAATGGAATTGAATCTAGTGGAGAACTGAGGTATGCAATGTTAGTGTTTTATGTAAGTGTCTTGTAGCCACATCAAAATGAATTTTCAAGCTTTAAATATTTAAGACAAAAAAACCCAACAAACCAGTAGGGAGAAATCAGTCTGAACAATCCTTGTTTTCACGTAACAGAAAAGAACCCAAATATCTGTACTACTCTAAAGTGGCACTTGAAGACTGGTGGAAAAAAACGGTCTGATTTCTTAATGTCAGAGAAAAGCTATTTCAATTGCTTTTTCTGTGGGAAAATGGTGGCACTCAGTAACCAGTTAGGTTGATCGCAGCTGGTTATTTCCTACGGATATATCAGGAGATATTGTATTGATCCACTGTCAGCTTTTCTAATTTGAAGAAAATTGTTTGACTTCGGGGGAGCACTACACATTTCTTGAACTCCACAATTTTTGGTGTTGGGGGCTCTTATTTATTTATGTTTAACACCAGCAACCTCCATTAATCAGCTGCAGAATACAAGCAGAATTCCAGCTGGCCTTGGCAAGAAACTCTGCTGGGAAGTAACCCCAGACAGCTTCACTGTGGCAATTAAGAACTCATTCATTAATAGTGTGAAAATATAAAGGCTACCGGAGGAAAACAGACATATATCACATCCAGACTTTTGAAGGAAGGAATTTTGTGTTAATTTCACAGATTCCCTTGCCCAAAATCAATTTATTCCAACCCTGCAAGAAGGTAGCTTGAACTGCAAATACTGGTTTGTGAAATCTAGTTTCAGTTTTCCTAATGAAAAATTTCACCAAGTAACTCTCAGGAACAAATCAGGCCCACACTTCTGATCTATATACGGTCTTCCAGCTCACAATTTCCATGAGCATATTCTGAAGGGAATTGATCCAATATCATAGACACACTGGACCAGCTGCTGTTGCAAATTGCTCATGCCATGATTCAGAATTAAGCTACAACTTAGAGAAATTTGCAATTTTTGGTGGCGTTTGTGTGTACAGCTCAAATACTTATGGTTAGCCCTCTAAGCCTAAGTAGAAAAGCATCATTTGCAGATGGAGGAATGAGGGACAAGGTATGACCGAGGTCCTGGCATGAATCAGTGTCACTGAGCACAATTTTGTTGTCAACCATGCTTGAACATGGTGTCTGATCTTATTCTTATGAAGAGCCTGATGGTAACCAAATGGGCTGCATTTGTAGTCACTTTAATGCTTTGACTCAGGAGATGATTTGTCTTGTAGACTTTAAAGAGAAGTTAAATGCAACCTCTGCCAAATGTTCAACCACTGGAGACATTCATGAATTCAGATATTTTCTGGCAGGGATCTTACATCTGTTCTATGGGAAGGAAGGGAGCTGAAGGGAATCCTACCAAGGCTGAAGTATTTTCCGTTGCATCCATTACTGATAAAGAATAGTGGAAGGGCAACAACTAAGACCTGGTTAAGACCCTTTTATTCTGAAAATCATCTTGCAGGGGTCTGAAATACTTTAAAGTAAGCTGTGGTTACACTAGTTGGCATATAGAGCCAAAAGCCCATTAGCCAGATGAAAATTGCTGCAATGTGACAGATGTTTGACTCCATTTCTGCCTGGAGGCTGGTGTAAACCAGTAACATTAGTTCTTTGCCAGCTGGATAATATTCCTACACTAGATATTATCTCTTGCTCAGGTAATTCAGTGACTGTCCATTCTTTGTTAGCCACTGGAATGAAGGAAAGAATCAGCCTAGGCAAAGGATAATTAATCTTATTAAAACATACCAAAACACAACAACTGGAACTCATTACACTAAAACAAGATTGAGCTTCTGGTCTCAGTTTAATTCCTTGAAGATAAGTGTCCAGAAGTAAGCACTTTTATCCCTATGGCACATTTATTAAAAGTCTTAGAAGAGAATCAACAATTGAGAATCGGCAAAAAGTCCAAACGACTAATTTGAACCATGCAGACGTATTCTGGGTCAGCACTAATGAATCTGACAAGGTAGAGTGCAAAGAATTGTGCTAAAGTGTATTTGTTCTGTAGTAAATAAACAAGCCATTCAGTAACAACTATTTGGGAATATTTCCTAAGTCAAATACACTTTACTTGAAATAGTGAAATAAAACTAATAGCATACAAAAGTTTTGTTATATACATGTGGATTTCCTGAGCAAAACTCTGTATTTGTATCTTGCATCTCAGTATTTTGGTGATCAAGTACGTTTGGTAGTTACATTAAAAGGTAGAATTCTTATTATTCACCATAGCTACCTGCTTCTCTCTGTAAAATCAGTAATTATTATTTATGATAGATTTAAAACTCTTCCTTTAGTATCTGGCTAGTACAAGAAAAACTTATGGATATCACAAACATACTCCAGGAACTCAGTTCACCCAAAATGTTGGAAACTATTTTTTAACTGAATCCTGCTGTAACCAACCAACAGAAAAAAAACTCCTCTCCCTTCCCCAGCGGCCATATAGACTAAGTACTTTATAAGCCTTATTCTAGGTAATATTTCTCTCAAGTTACCAAAAAAATTAACTACCCATTTGCAGTCAAAAGTAGCTTGTGTTCACTGGTACAGAACCACAATCATTTTCAGACTACCAGGCACATGTGCAACTACATAAGCTATACAATTATAAGGCTCTTCTTTGGAAAGTAATATTTGAAGAGTAACAAAACTCATAGTTTATTCGACCTGCATATAAAACCATTGAAGTATAATACATTTATCATATTAAAAATGCATCATTAAAATTTAAAAGCAGGTGCAGTTACTCAATAAGCTAATGGTATAGTCTGAAGACTCCACTCAAGATTGTATTGTTGAATTCCCATTGGGATAAAACAGAAAGAGAAAAACAGAGGGAGGGAATTGGAGTGACCTTGCACCAAGGTGCTGGTGCCTGATCCTACGTTTCTGGTAGGCTGTGGTTGAGCTCCACTCTGAGGATCTTTAAAGCACTGCATTTTCAGTGCTGTGAAGGAATGAATGCTACAAGTGAGCATGGAAAAAAAAAGCAACAGCTACTACAGAGAGACACATGTGGGTGACTCTGCACATGTGCTAGGGCACAACTCTTCATGACAGTAAGCCTAAGGCAGTGTGATGAAGGAAAAAAATGAATACATATTAACAGGAAAATATTAAGAAAGGGAGCAAGTGAAAATTTCCCCTATCATTTAGAAGGACTCATGTATATACATAAAATAAACTGGTACGATTCCTAAAGAAGGTGAATAAGTGAGGAGATTTCCAATTTACATAGTGTAGAAATCAGTGGCCTTCTCAAAGCAGCATCTGTGTTTTCAAGCAGTTCTGTCTTTTTTAAGAGCTCCAAAACAAATTTATTTCATATAACTAATCATTTAACTTTAAAATCTATTCTAATTTCTTAAAATGACCATTTGTTCGGTTTCACAGATATAAGACTGCCATCAGATGAAATGTCAAAACTCCCTTTGACTGCATCTGTTTTAGACAGGAGTTTGGCAAAGTGGGAATGGATAAGTAGACCAGAGCTGGTTTTGCTGGGAGCTTTGCATTTCCCCTGCTTGAAGTTCAGGATTTTCTCCTTTGAACAGGACTTAATCTGGAAAGAAATCTGTCTTGTTCGCATCACACCATGGTGCAAATGGACCCAAGCACAGTAAGTGGGGACATTTGGGGGATCCCCTTCCAAACTGCACTAGAATGACAACGCTAACGTTACCAAGGCTCTTGACCTCAGCGGAAACCACCGTTGGGTGAATTTCTGTTGTGGGCAAAAATTAAGTTGATGAATCTAGGTGATTATAAATCCTTTGGTGGCTTGAATTGTGGGAATTTGAAGGAGTTTCTCTGTTCATGTCATATCTTTGAAGCAGATCTAGGCTGGAGGGAGAGAAATGGCACAAAACTGATAGTGGTAGGATAGCTACCAGGCAGCTGGATTCTTTTTAGCGAACAAAAAATGGAGCTGAAAAACTGCATGGACTTGAAAGCTGCATTTCAGTTCAGCCTGCACTCAAAGTATGGGTATTTAAATGCCCATGGGCTTTCAAGGTCTACTTTATTTAAGAGACAACTCCAAGGATGTAGGCCACTTAGTACCAGGTAACATTAATGGTTTTATTCACAGATAAAGTTTATAAATAATGAAGTGGCTAACTCTAAAAAAAAAAGGAGAAATGTGTTCATCTTTTGTTCATTTTTTTAATTTGGCATCAGATAAATATAATGAAAATTAAATTTTTGACAAAAAGGAAGTGAAGAGGAAAGAGGAAAAGTAAAGAATTTTAAAATATTGCTTCAATCCTTCTGCTGAAGATTATTGGGCACGTTGTCAGTGATCAATGAAGTTTTAGCTGACTCCCTAATATTGGTTCAAAAAGCTTCGCAATGTGTGTAAGGCATTATGAAACGTGAAAGGTTTATGAAACACCGAGCTCCCATGGCTTCCAGACATACTCAGATACTGGGGCATTGCAGCAGAAGTCAGAAGCCTCAGTGGAAAATATAAAGGGAGCTTTTGACAAAAAGTGGCACTGGACTGTTCACCAGGTGATACAAAAGTTTGTGTCTCTCTCCTTCCTCTTCTGAAACAACTGTCCTCTGTGAGAGATGAAGAGTTTTTTGGGTTCTTTTTCTTCAAACACACCTAAACAGGAATGTGCAGAAGTAGTAAATTAAGTGCAGAAATACATTATTCATGTAAATGTATGTATGTATTACGGAAACTGTCTCCTTCGCTGAGCAAAGCTTTGTCTTGGAATGGATATGGATATACGCTTTCTGAATGTAGGCCACATATCATCAGGTTACATTGCTTACAGCACCATCACACTCTGTAAAGAGACTAAACTGAGGCAGGCTTCACAGACTGAAATCAGACTGCTGAAAAGCAGTGTTGACTGCTGTTTAACCGAAATGTAACCTACAGGCCTGCAAAGCAAAATATTTTAGAGGTGCAAATTCCTTAAACATAGTTGGCACATGTGCCCCAAACATGAAAACATCTGAGGTATATACACCTGAAGTATACACAGCCTTATGGCGTGTTGACACATACGCATATTCATAGTGATACATTCCCTTAATTTCACTAGTTCTTTCTTCATATAAAAGTACTCTTCAAGCTTCAAAATAAATGACGCAATACATATTTGAATTTGTCAATAAACTTAATACCTTTGAAAGAATACTGTTAATGTCTCTAGTAGCAGACAGACTCTCAGTCCAAGCTCAGAAAAAACACTAGAATATTCAACATGATATACATTTCTTGAATTTCACTGGCGAAGTACACTGCAAATTAACCCAGAACTCATTATCATTTTGGAGGCTGAAACTGTCATTCATTTTCTGCTGTTCAAACAAGGAAACTTAGTTCGGTATGCTCTTAAGTTTTCTATCAACATAAAATGAAATGGTTAATTTTTCAGCATTTGTTGTTCATTATTCACTAAGGAAAATTATCTGTTTTATAATTTATCATTGATGTTCTATTTATGTACTGTGAGTGCTTGTCATGGTTTGTTTTTCATCTTTCAAAAATTAAAGATGAACCAGTTCTTTTGTTGTTATCCACAAATGAAAGAGATGAAAACTTGTTCTTCAGGTTCTAAATCCACATGTCTGCACTGACAATATATTTCACTCTCAAGAGAAGTCATCTTCGTTGTGAACTTTGCCTAGTTCCTGGTTTATTGGGTAATACATTAGATAGTACATACGGGGGAATGCTACATAAGTTATTGTTCGATCCAGAAAATTTGCATTGTATTCTTAATATGTTTTCAATAAAGTTATGTATTCAACATTTCTTAAATACTCTCATCATGATTTTCCAAAGTAGAAAAAAAGATTTATAGACAGATATCCACATTCACAACTCAGTTTTTGTGATTGCTGCTCCTTTTGATTTCTAAGTCTTGTTTCTACAACAGTTTGGTGGGGAAAAAAAAGAAGTCTACCAGGTGTTGAAATTCATAAACACAGATAAATTTTGCAGTGCATACAGAAAAAGTTGATGAATAGTCTTACTACAAGTTGGTGTCCATATGTTTAGACGCTCTCCCACTAAATACTTTATGCATAGAAAGCTCAGGTTTGAGAATAGTCTCTCCTATAGATGACATTGCGGTGCCTATTCCGGTGCCCAAACATACACGGCCAGAGAAATCTTAGATGTCTTAAATCATACAGACTCTACTGATGAACAGTTTTGGAAAGATGTGCAAAGTTTTTAGGTGTTAAAAAAAATTAAAGCTGAGTTCAGTCGAGAACAAAAAATGTTGACATCAGTTCTGAATGTGTCTTGCAGTGACCTACTTTAAATGCATGCAAGTTCTGAAGTACATCACACTTGTCTTATGTGTGGATGTTACGAGCACTGAATCTCAAGGGTAAGGTCAGTGGTGTCTACCATGATCATATTTGTCACAGCCCACCTGTCTGATCACCTGTGATGTAGCAGGGGACTGGTCAGAGAGAAGGGCCTGGGCTGATCCATGTCTGAATTCCTGTATAAAAAGTTACCGGGAGATCGAAGTAAGAAGCCAGTCCATTAGATTATATGGCTTACTGGTGTCTCAAACTGCTTCATTCATTGCTGAGGTGTGAGACTGGGCAGTGATTGGCAAGCAGTTGCAGCAACAAATTGGTATTTTGAGAACATTTAGAGAATGATTTAAAAGTGTTTCACATTGCATTTGAGTATGGTTGATAATTGGTGATAAAAATTGGTGATAACACTGCCAACATGACTCTTTTCTTTAACCACTCAAGATGTACAGGAGTTAGGCGTGTAAGTGACTTGTTTCAGGAAATACAGACAAAAGTGGACGTCTCAAGCAGAAAGTGAGTCGACCCCACTGGGAAAAACAATCTGTTAAGAACCCAAAACTCTTGGCAGGCAGCCCAGACCCATATCTTTTCTTAGACAGAATTCTTCACAATGAGCAACTGAAGGGAATGTTAATGGAAATGAAAAAATCTGGATTGTGATACTAAAGCTTTTTATTTGAGACCCCAACTAATTGCTTACAGACATCTTAGTAACAAGTTGGGGCATTTACCTGTGCTTCAGTAAACGGTAAAACAACCACAAAAATAGTATATTCATTAGTCCCTGGGGTAGTAAAATGTTATTATCTTCAATTTCAGTGTATATTTACAGTATCATTTGCAAAACAATGGTGTAGCACCCACACAAGTCTCATTTTGGAATGCACAGAATTCCCTCTTGAAAATCATAGTATTAACTCCCCCATGCTTAAGGAACTAGTTTAACAGGGTGTACAACAAAGATTTCACAATATGGGTATTATAAAAATTAAATTTAAAAGCTCAAGGACATCAAATTCCATACCACAAGTGTCAAATAAGTTTTAGAATGTCACAACACGAATTCCAGAGTGAGTTCAGCACAAATTCTGTGCAATCCACCAATATCATAATGATCTCTCCCATAAAAATAATTGGCAACAAACACATCCTAACAGGTCTCACAATCCCCATGCAACACGACACATTATTTGGATTGCAAGCATTGTGTGGGAACTATGGCACACCCTGTGTATTTATCTGAGATTCCTACGTTTACTCACACAATAAGTTTTTCTCTTCCTATTTGTACAATATTATTTACTTCAAGGGTGACTTTTCTATGCCTTTTAAACAGTTTTGGTGGGCTACCTACTCCTCTAAAGTGATGTAGCTATTGACTAGAATGAAATACAGCTATAGGCTGTATTCAGCCCACAATGGGCTGTCCTGTTTTACAGTTAAATAGTGACTGGACTTCTTGCTAATGAGGTTTTAGAACTCTTATTTTGTTTTCAATATATTTTCCATTCTATAGATTTTTAGTTTTGGTGATTACTATAGGGTTTTTGTATTGAAAAATAAATTTTCACTTTTTTGCAGGTTTTGTTTTGGGTTTGGGTTTTTTTTTTTTAATGTTTGTAAATTTATCAGTCCTGGAAAATTCTTCTCTGGTTCAGTTTTGATAAATGGTGTCTACAGTGGCTTTTAAACAACAAACGAAGAAGAAAACTTCTTAATTCATTTTTGTGTTGATTTAAACTTGCCTAACATATGGCTATTTTTAATAAAAATATTGGTAACATCTACAACTGAGAGGAACTGATGTATTTACTAACTCTCCTGTTTCTAGAGGTTTGGAGATGAGAAGGGAGGGAAGAAGCAGTACATTTGAAATTTAAGTTGCTCTTTTACAAATATTTGCTTACTATCTACTCGGATACTCTATTTTGTTTCACCTGGAGCTTTATAGTATTTTTGTACTTATCCTTACAGTGACAAGTAATGAAAAATCATTGCCTATGTTATATAAATGGGTAATTTAGGCAAAGAGAGGGATAGAGGGATTTGTTCAAGGTCACCTGAGCAGTCTAAAATAATGCTGGAAAATGAATTTTTCTAGTCCCATGTTAACAAGTTATTAAATCACATTTCCTCTCAGTGTGGTATTACACTCCAATTTGAATTTGGGGGATCTGTAGACTATTTTTGTTGTTTGCATGAAGAAGGCATGCAGAAGGATGGAAAGGAATGAAAGAAAGATGTTAACAATGAAAAAAGGTCTTCTGTTACTGCTAAGGTGAAAAAAAGTGCCACGAACCTGTTTCATTTCATATGACTGAAAAGGCAGGGCCACCTGGTAATACCTCATGGTGCAAAGTTTCTCTGTGCAACAGAAAAACATTAATGCCCATTCGCTAAAGGATGTGACCAATGTGTATCAGTTTACTACCCTGTACGAGGCGCAAGTTCCCTTTCAGTCCAATGTTTGGTTATCAGCATTAGTCTAAGCATGTCAGTGGTCCATGTTCAAAACAAGGAAGTAAATTGCAGCAAGCAGATTAATATTATTGCTGCTTAATAATGAGGCCTTATTCAAACATAAGAGAGCACATGAAAGCGTGTGGGTGTGAATTTCCCTCCGAGAAGTGAGGCAGATCAGCTCTTGTTCCCCACCTCTTCCCTCCCTTCACAGGAATGAGGAGCGACCACCAGGCTGACAGTACATGGACAGAGTGATCCCAAAACCTAAATCCTTTTCCTCTTCAGAGCACCGAAAGGCTAATCAAAGCATACACAAACTTTTCTTGAGATACTTAATGATGTATGTTTAACAAATGTGCGGGAAGCTTTGGGTTTGGGAAGAGGAGAAAAGATGTGCAGCCTTGTACGCTAAACATTAAATATTTGGATATGTTTGGTTTTCCTTTGTCATCTTACCTTTCATATGCCATTCGCTTTCTGACAATGTGAACTGTATTTGAGATCTTGTCAAACCCTGGCTGGGTTTTTACAGAACTGTGTAGACACAGATGGGGCCTGTGGATGCTTCGTACTGAGTTGGGAGAGAGACTATTTCTCTGCTTTTTCTTAGAGGAGGAACTATATCTATATTGTCTTACATACTTCAGGTTTAGGTTTGTGATTTAGAGCTAACTTCTATATTTGAAGAAAAGAAAAAAAAAAGGAAAGAAAAAGAATTTAGTTCAGTTCTATGAATAACTGGGCACTTATAATTTAACAGCCCAGTTCTGATCCCAGTAAAAGAGTAATTCCCTTGAAGTCAGTGAAATGGTGCTGGATTTACCTCAGGGCAGAATTTGGCCCCCCACTAGTGATCCAGCTATTAATAGCTTTGCATTGAGAAAAATCATTGAATAAAATAATTACCTGTCTTGTCAGTGGAACCTTTCTTTTTTTTTTTAATGTCCTACATAAAATCCTTAGACCAAAATTCAAAGCGATGTAGAATAAATTAATTAATTGGGGAATTAATTGGGCCATGTTGCCTTTTTTAAAACTAAGCTGTGTTTTAGTTATATTTTGTTATGTGCCCAGAGGCTTCTGGGCATGGATGGCCTATAAATACAAATGGATAACATATTATTATTAATAATAAAGATACCACAAAATAGTTTCGCTGCTTTTTCCATACATCTCTTAGAGCGATCACAGTGGAGTGGTAGTGAAGAAACAGCTGGGGCTGTGAGAAGATGCTATGGAGAACATTGTTTTGCCAACAGAGAGGACTATGTTTCAACTCAGTTTTTCCCTCCTCCTCCTCGTTCAGCCTCCTTCCCAGTCCTTCACAGACGTTTCATCTTCGTTCGTGCTTGGCAGCATATGGTAGCTCCTGTTTCCATCCTGCTTGCATTCTCTCTGATGTGATTCCTGCAGGAGCTGATCTCAGGCAGCTCCTCCTTCCAGGTTCTTCTCTCCTCTTGGGCCTGAAAATCCTCCTGTCTACTTTGCTTAACCCCAGACCCACCACACACGCATACACTATTTGGAGCAAAATCCCACAGGGCTGTGAATCCGATCTTTATCTTTCATTTTTCCCTCTCTTTTTAAAGCTATATGTTTTATTGTTTTTCCAGTCCGTATGAAAATATATCTTACACATATTTTTTTTTAAATACTTAAAAAGCATCTTCTGACTTTATCAATTCTTGATGTAAAAACCCGCCAGGAATTTTGACAGCAAATGATTAAAAGCCTTTCTCAGTATTTTACAAGCAAATATGAATTTTAACAAGATAAGTAAACTTACAGAAATGAAATATTCTATTGTTGTCTAATGCTAAACTAGCTGTCAAGTTTGAGACACTTGCCGTTAGTGTAAGGAATGATTAGAATGAAGGTATGTTAAAAAGAAATACAGGTCAGGTTTTACTTATGTGTTGCAGATATAAAATTCAGATTTATAGATTCTTTGAATGACAACAGCAATAAAGCAGTGATTTTGTTCTGGGGTTTTACGTTCTGCTGCACAGATTAGTATATATCATGTGCTTACATTTGTGTCTCAAACACACCAGTTCTCAAGGTATTTCCAAGTTAAGGTATGGGAGGAATGTTGTTATAAACAGTTGTCATATATACTGGAGTAAATAACTGAGAAAAATTATTTTTTACAATCTTATGAGAAGAGACAGTGAGAGACGAGCAAATGGACTTGAAGTGCCAGTGGAAAGAGAAGCTGAGAGGTCAGGAACCTAAACAGCTTTCTCAGGGAGATGTGGGAAAGGAGTGAGAGGCACAGGCCATTGCTTAAAAATGCAGATGAAAGGAATAAAGCCAATGATTAAATGGTAGGACCTGGATGAGCTGTCAGAGGTACACCGTGAAGTAGTAAGAGGCAGCGAGACCTCTTCACCTAAGCATAGGGAACAATGACAGAACATGGTTGAAATAGCATTGGTATTCTTCCCTCACAATCCCTCCCTTTTTATCTGCTTTCTAATGACTGTGAAGAATACTAGCATCCTATCTGTCACTCAGGCCCATAATCCCAATGTCACTGATGACTAAGGTATCGTTAACCTTCTAGCAATGTCTTCAACAAGTCTAGGAGTTTCTCATTGCATAGTATCTCAAACATACATATTTTCCACTCACTCATGTAGTTGGATATTTTTTGTTGGTGCTCATTTTCTTGATGTTCACGAAGTCAGAATTCCTTTCCTTTTATCTTGACAAATGCTTCCCTGGCCTGTTTGTATCCCTCCGAAGTGCTGCATATACCCAGCTCATCATTTTGACCAGCTCTTGGAATTCTTCAATAGCTCCCTCATCTCTTTTCAATGAAAGTTTAAGTATTTATTTTAATCTCCAAAGCCCTGCACAATCTTCTCTTTCATTTAATTCTCAGAGGTTGACCGAAGGTGGCAGTTTGCACTGTGTTATGTTTTCAAGAAAATAGCTTATCATACTTACGAATATGGTTTTACTGTTTCCTTGTATTCCCCTATCTGTCAGTATCTGTCTGTGATCCATCTATATCTTGTAAGCACTATTTGATGGGTCCAGGATATTTGTGCCATTTTCATATATTGTGCTCAGTACGCTGAAGTGCTCATCTGTGTCTGAAGTTCTTGATCAGTATGTTACTATAATTGTAATATCCATACAGTAGACTGTAGTATCATACAGTACCATGGTGCAACATTTAACTCTACAGTGCAACACCAAAGCAGGAAAATGAAAGCAGCAAGGGGAAAGGCTGAAGAAGTCAGTGATCAGAGCTACTCTGGAGACAGAGATTAGAAGTCTGAGACGAGGGAAGGAATCAAATTTTGTCCATGGGCATCCTGGTTTAAGGTGGATGAACAGAAGACATTTCTATTAGACATGTCCCTCGTACCAAACACCCTTCAACAATAAAGGGTGTCATCTGCAAGATTTAGTTCTCTGCATCAGATCTCAAGAGCTGACGTAACAGAATAGATGGGAGAAAGCAGAACCTACTTGAAGACAGATTGTTCTCGGGATGTGCTAACTTTTCTGTAGTGCTGTTTTAGCACCACTTCTCTAATTTTGGTGCTGTCTTTTTGGCTTATGAATAGCACTGCCTCTATGCCTGTGAAGGAAGCATGATGTGGGCCAGAAGATTACCTAGATTCATTAATATTAGTGTTATTCTACAAGAGTTTTGTTGAACCAAAGTTTGCAAACAGGTATGCAGCACTTATAACTCTAGATACATTAGTCCTGATTGCTCTGAACGAACCTTTATACTAGGTGATGTTTTGAATCATGTTGTTTTCATACAACTCAGAACTTATATGAAAATCAGTTAGAACAATCTAAGGAATCTAGTGATAACATTGGATTTCCCAAGCTGTGATGTTAATATCTAAGACAGAGCATCTCTGAATTTACTTACTCCTTTTAAATAAGTTTTTCTACACAGTCATATAAACTCATCTTCCCAGCCAAGTTCAGAAACTGGACCAAATGCAAAGCTGGAAGTAAAAAACTGTTCCATGTGCACGGATATGGGGGAATCGGATCTACAAAGTTCAATGTTGTTCTCTTTGTGAGCATGGAAAATCCATTTCTATATTTATGACAAGAAATATTAAAACACTTTACAATTTAGACATCTAGTTTTCCTTGTGAGGTATTCAAATTCACATTCTGAAGACAGCAAAATGAAGAGACTGGGATGCTGAATGAGCGCATGGCTTAAATACACAGAAGTCTGGGGGGCGGTTTACTCTCGTATAGGCAATTAAAGTCTGAGCCAACCCCACAAACTCTGTTCATGGACCTGTACCCAAACTATCTCTAAGAAGTTAGGCTGAGTTCACAAATCTCAGGGAAATATTTGCAAATTTTACTCCAAGGACAGCTGGAATCTGATATCTCTCTACAGCACCCTACTGCAAGGTTAGTTCTCTGGCTCTAACTTGAGAGCTGCTGGTACTATCCTATAAAAAAAGAGGCCAAAATGAAAAAAAAAAAAAGAGGTCTTGTCATTATCGGAATGTGTACATCAAGCCACTAGTATATATTCCTTTCTCCTACCTTGTTCTGCATCACAACTCTACGCATCTGTTCAAAACCTGTGATTTTTTTCTGTTTGGGAAAGAGTAAAACCTGTGTGAAGAGGAATGTGAGGCACTGTCTTCAGACTAGGTTTAAATTCACTGTTGGCCTAATTTTAGTTTATAAAATTCCTTTGAGAAACTAAAATTTAATATGGGAAGGTGTGTATAATGTAACTATTACGAAGAAATTCAGATATTACTTCGATATCCTGGAAGACAGGTTTTGAATTAAGCAAAATGCATGCAATAAAAATGTTACCAAAATGATTAGCATAAGTAACTGAAAAAATCTGATTATAAGAAGGCAAAGTAGTTTAACACATGACCACATTCATAAGTATGAAATATTATAATTCTATTGTCTATTCTTTCTGTGAAAAGTTAGCTCCTTCAGGAATGTCTTAATGAATAATAAAACTGACTTGATTTTCCCACTGCAGTCAACTTTGCTGTCAGGCTATTAATGATTCATAATGACTGTATGCTTAATAGTTTTATGCCAGATAAAAGCCGTCCAAAAGAAGCAAGTAGCCGGTGTCACTTCTGCAACTGCTCTCTTGATATTTTCAGTAATATTGGTAAAAAAAATCTCTAAAAATGCAGAACAGCTGAGTTACAATGGGAAAATGGTTTTAAATCACTCAATAACATCAGTGCTGAAGTCATATAAAATTCTTTATTACATTACCTTCACTGTAGAAGAAAACACAGAGGACTAGACTGCATGCTGTTTGTAAAAAATGGCTTCTTTTCCTATTCATATCATTTCATATTCTTGGATATTTTATTTTCATAATGCAGTGATTTGGATAACAAAACTAGCCAATGCTTAAATGAGAATACAATGTGTACTCTGAGAATAGCTGAGCAGAATAACACTCAAATCAGTTCTGCACAAGATGATAAACACCCAGACTGCTCTGAAGCTGTAGGAGTTTATCTACTGTATATGTAAATGTTTTTCTTTGCTTTGAGGAAAGCCTTTGCAAGAACAATGTCCTTTAACAAAGGTCTAAAAATGCATGTGAAAGCCAAACATAATAACATTGTTATTCTGCCACTTATTAACAGAACAACGGGTCTTACAACAATTAGATATGAATATTGCAAACTGAATTTAATATTAAGCTGTCTTTGAAATGCCACTTTGCAGCAGGTTTTCAAATGCTTAAAGCACAGCAGGAGGCTAACTCCATCTTCAAATATTAAATCAAAACCTTTCTTTAACCTGATAAATCTTTCTGAAAGCAAGTTCTCCTATTCAAGAGAGAATTATTATACTATCAGGCAAGAAAACTAAACCTCGCAGCCTATTCTTGGCACATGGTATGTACCCACAATGATTAAAAACAATAGTGAAAAGGATTAATAACATTTTAGAATAGTGTCTGAGAACATTCTTAACCAAACACAGGGTATAAACTGCTAATAAGTCCAGTGAATTGGAAACAGCACATACTCAAACGTGGTCCCACTCTTTCAGCTAGAAATCTCATGTTAAATACAAGTCAGTCAGAAACGTTGCGTTCGCTGATCCCTACAGCCAGTTACACGCCATTCAAAAGATCAAAGATGTCTAGCAAATGGTAAATGCAAGGGCACCTCACTGAAGAACACCATAGAAGAATGAGAGACACATTCTGTGCTTGAATACCTGCTCCTAATAGCAGCAGGAACTGTACGTAGTCTTGATATATTTGGCCCATATTAGTGACAGAAACCACTTATTAAACTATATAAAAAAATACATCTTACAGAATTCTGTCCAATCCACTTTTTAATGTCCCAAGTGAAAAAGCTTCCCTTGGAAGATCGCCTAATAGAGACAATTGGCAGGAAATATACCTGGTTATTTTGCCTGCATTTATCTATTTCTTTTTTTTTTTTTTTTTTTTTTTGCAGCCTTAGCCCAGTTGCACCAGGATTTGTATCAGCCAATTCTTTTCCATCCTTGGCAGTTCCAGGACATTTTTAATGTGTTATGTTCTTCCTTTAAACATTGCTACCTAAGTCTCCACATTTAGCTTACTAATTTCCACCCCCGCCACCCAGTGTCAACAATTTCTTGTTTCCTAATTACTATGGCTCTTTCCAAACTGTAATTCTGATAATGAGATACCCAGGAAGGAATGCAGTACCGTGGATGGGAATACACCAGAGTCCTAGTGAGAAGGAGTACTATCTTCATACTCTGTAGTGAGGTGCTTCGTTCCAAAACGGATGGCCTTTTTTTGGCTATCACATCACAATTCAATTTCACATTTAATGCGCTTCTTCACCCCACATAAAATCCTTTCCGTTTCTGTCTTTTGTACGGTATTGGTACTTCAGATTATTTTTCTTGTGTTAATTCACACCGGCTCAGCATGTAACTGACTTTGCTGTTTTCTATCCTAATCTCTCTGGGATGCCTTTTATTGCTCTTCTGTCCTTGTCATTAATCCTCTCAATGAATTTACTGTGTCTTCCAAATTATTAATGTAAAGGTTAGATAGAAGACTGAACCTAAAACCCACCAATATTCCATATTTTCCCATATCAGAAAAAATGACATCAATTAGTTGTCACATACATAATTTTTATGCAGCTCATAATTCATGTGATAATGGTCCTGGCTGAAAATATTTCCTTCTGGTTTTTGTATATGAAACCAAAATTTGCATGCATTTAATCTACTGTTCTCTTTTCTTTCCTTTGGACTATTTCCATGGCACCACAATATTTCTCTGTGATAACTCGGCATGTGTGACCTCGAGCAACCTACCACTGTTGTTTCCAAATTAGGATACAGGCAGGCACACGTCTTGGAGGAGGGCAGCGGGCTCTGGATTTGCCTCTCAGCTGGTAGCTGCCGCCTCCCAGGTGAGAATGGTGCCAACTGAGAGGTTTTTGGTTTGTTCCCAGGAGGTTTTTTTGTGTGTGGAGGCACAGTCTCAGTTGCACAGCTGTGCTTTTGGTGGCCGCATACTAGCCGAGCCTGCTGTGCAGTTGCGTGAGGGCTTCTCCACGTCTGCTCCAGCTTCAAGCTCACCTGCCTGATTCTAGGCTGGAGCAGAGGAGATGCTCAGGCAGCCAACAGTGATCTCATCTGGGAGAAGTGGAAATAACAGCAGCATGTTTTATAACCCTGTTCACACTGAATAAATACCAATACACAATTCAGCTCATTTTCTCATGACAGAGGTCTTTGGAGTGTAGGGGCCCAAGGACACTCAGGATCATAGGAAAGGGGCATTATGCTCAAGATTTAGGACTGCCCTTGGTGTTCACATGCACAAGTACAGACTCGTGCAGTAACTGTACCCTAATAAAGTTCAAAATTTATAAACTTCAGCAAGCTGCCTCTACTCCCAGTGTCAGTACTAACAGGCATATCTGGCCATGTAAATATTTAATGTCATCTGATTACAGTATTTCATGCTCATGAGTAGGCACAGGAGGCTGTTGGACCATAAGTATCTTTCCCTCAAGTATCCCCCTATTTTCTCTATAGCGTCCCTCTTAATACGTTTTATAAACCCTTTGTATTGCCTTTGATATTCCCTGAGCCATGTCAACATACTGTATGTATTTGTTTTCACCTCTCCTTTTTATGTTCTTATAAGTGTCATGGACTGTCTCTCTAGAGCTAAGCTAGCAGTTTTAAGTTCTTTGTCTCCTCCTGTGTGGTGGTCTGCAGTGGAAGTTCACTGTCATTATTTCTTTTTATTTATTAGTTTGCTGCAAATGACTTTATGCAAAAAATGTTGCTGTCACAGCAGTCTTCCCATCCAAAACTGTGACATTGGCACTGTGTGTTGACATACAACATTACTCTCCAGTATCTCCACTTTTCACCTCTCCATCTGAGGGGACACTTTCAAGAATCACTCCAGTCTATTTCAGCTGTGCCCATCATTCCAGAATTAGTAAATGCACTTCATATGTCTTGTCTGTTTCTTACAGATATTTATCAACACTTAAGTTCGTTGATACTTCACCTGTTTCAATGAAATTCCATCTTCCTCCATACTTCCTTCTTTGAGGCTCTTACACTGAATGCAGTATGACTCCTTGCAAATGTCAGATATGACTTTAGGAATACCATCCCGCTTTATTCCTACAATCAAACCAGGCAAAACCAAACCAAACCAAATAAAAGAGCATTCTTAGAAACCTCAAACTTGATCTGGTTTATTTTTTTATTGTTTGCTTATATTGAAGCCTAACTAAATCAAGCAAGTTTCTTACTCATCCATAAATTTGTTGTCTACTTTTTATACTCTTCAGCACTGACCTCCTGCTTTTCTTAACTGCTTGTAATGATGGAAGGAAAGCTTGCAGTCATTAGTAATGGTCTATTTTCAGTTCTCTTCTAGAACTCCCCAACTTATTCAGGTTATACTCCACATAGGTCATGTGTGCCTGAGTTGTTCTGGAAATTCCCTGGCATTATTTAAGAAACCTCTCACTTTTATTATAACATCATTAGCTGGGAATCTGGAGGTGGATGACGCTACTCTTTCCTGCCCAAACTCCGAGTCATTTTTTTATTTTCTGAAAGGCCAACAACATGATTAGATGTCTCTGTTCTCTTTCAGTATTTGCCTTTTAACTATTTTGGGGGCTTCTATTGTCTCACAAGGTTGTTTCCATATTACTACTTTTTCAGTGACAAAATACCTATTGGAGTTACCAAGTTTAAAATGTTCTATACGTGATCTCTTAATTTCCTTTTTTTTTTGCATCTATCATATCTTATTTCTTGACTCACTACCTGTCTTAATGTCTTTTGGTCATCATCAGGTCATTTGCCTTGTTTGGCTTCTTTTGTCTTTCCCACATTCTTCACTGTCTTATAAGTCTCTGAACCACTCTCCTCCTAAAGGAAACTAAAGAACAGATACAGGTGGAGTTAGCATTCATGTCATTTAACTTTATCTCATAAAAAAGTTAGATGTTTAACCTAACTGAACTGTCTTAACTTCCTCTGTTGTTAACCTCGAGAGAATGACACTTCCAGCCTGTGGTATAATTCATACAAGTTTCTAACCTAGGTGGAATAAATCAACTTCTGAGGAGATTTGCTCTGGACATCTCCAGCTCTTTCCATTATTCTTGAGAGAGAATGGATACTGACTTTAACTTGATGCCTCCTATACAGGTAGCTGAATTTAGAAGAGGCAACTTGTATGCTTCCCATTTGCCCTAAAATCTGACATTCGGCAAAACTTACCCTATATAGCAAGACACAAATATGTTCTCTCATGCGTTTGAAATCTACTGTCTGTCATTTGACAAGGGTTTTAAAAAAAGCTAGATGGTTGTGGTGCTGTCTGCCAGATGAACATCAGCATTCATTAATTCACCTTTGGAGTTCTCATTCTTTTCCTCACTTCCAACCTCCCCTGCCTGTCTCCTGGAAGCAGGGCATCTGGCAACAAAGTGTAAATATTAAATCCTGAAGAAGTCACAAAATAACACGCTGGAGGAACCAAAGTGTGAAATAGAAATGTGGGTAATAAACATTTTGCTTTCTTTTGTTAGGGATAAATCGCAGTTAGTGTCTTTTTTGTCATTTGTGGTTATGGTATGATGTAGGCTTGGATAAATAATGGTTTTTAGGCAGCATGTGGGGCCACGGTTCCTAAGCCATTTAGTGTTTGGTAGCTGTTAGATGTCAGCTGTGGTGGATTTGATACGGGCACCAGTGGTGGAATTTACATGAGTGGGAGAAGTAAGTTCCAGCATCTTGGAATAGAGAGGTCTTAAAGCACTGATCCTCTATATCCTGAACAATCTTTTTAACAACTGTTTAAACAACTGTTTTAACAGTCTGATTATCATATATACGTGAGTAGCACTATAACACTTTTTTTTTTTTTAAATGAAAATAGTAATTTAGTTGTCTGTAGGTGCTTTTCAATGTGTATAACCTTGACCATTTAGGAGTTAGAGCCTACATGACTAGATTAGTCTTGGTATGCTTTTATAGTAAATAGAAAAAAGCATCCAAATCACAATTCACTGCAGATGCTACACGGCAAAGTGAGCTCAATCATCTTTCAGAGGTCCTCTCTCCGACCAAACCTGGAAAAATCCAACTGTTAAATATTCAAAGTAAAAAGCAATAAACACCACCTTATAAAAAAAAAAAACAACTTATATGCCTGAGCAGGGAAGGTAGTTTTATGCCTAACGTTTGTTTCACATACACACACTTTTCAAGGCTGTAAAAAGGCCTTTTTCTTCTTTTCTACAAGATTTCATGTATCTTTCCGCTGTTGTCTCTGGCTGCCCTGGGAATCCTCCTTCACAGTGGTTTTATTGCAGGACTGTCCCAGCACCCTCTCCAGCAAGTCCCTGTTCGTGACTAGGACCAGACAGTGAAGCTTTGGTCCTTGTAGAACTCAAGAGGAAGGGACACCCAATGCAATCAGTGGTCCAAATAAGCAAACGAAAAGGTTAAACAAACAGGCATTAGATAGAGATGCAGGCCTGTTACAAAGCTTATGAATATTTCAACAGTGCCACTATACCTAAGTGAATCCCGTATTTCAGTCCAGGTCAGTTGCCAGCAACCACGAATCACATGAAGGGAGGAATCCACAGTGATCAGGTGTCACACAAGGACAGCCATTGGGAAAGAAAGTCCTCACTTGCCATGATCACAAGCCTTACTGAGGGTTAGATGCAGAACAGCAGCAGTGATTGACACAAAATCTTCGTTCCTTCTCTTTCATAATGGATCTCCTCTGGTTCATCAGCTGCGCCAAACATGGTGCTGCTGGGCAAGAAATGCAGGTGCTTAAGAAAGGATCGAGCAGTAATACAGACTTCTGTTTGGTCGGGTCTCGTGGAAGTTCTATATAAGCCACTTGGAACACACAGCCAAGCCTTGAGCAAACATTTCACTGATGCAGCCAAGTGACATCTAGAGATTCAGTACATTGGACTGAGAAATATCCTTACCTCAGCAGCATTTGTTTATAACTTCGGCATAATGTATGATGCAGTTTCTGAGCTGTGTGATTTATCCAAACATCTAAAAGAAAGACATAACATTGCCAGAAGCTTATTCTGGGGTGTCAAAGCAGATTCAGGTTTTTGCATCAATGGCTGACAATCCTGGCTCTTTCGCTGAAGAGGCTGTCAGTGCTTTTCAGAACATGTTCTTAAAAAAAAAAATAATCTCTGCACTAGGGGAAATGTCTTAAAAGCAGTTACGGAGAATTTTCTGGGAGTCTTGAAAATAACATATATTGCGAAACGCTGCTCACAAGGGCATTGAAAATTAGCACTGCTCTGTATAGTGTTTCTTGCAGAAAATCACGCAATGTGATTACATACCTCTTGATAGGAGGTGTCAGCTCCTGTGTTACGGCCAAATTCTAACCTGGATAATTACCTTCTGCTTATCTAAATTCCCCTCACAATTTCAGCTGAATAAGGTCTATTGTTTTACTTCACACCCTAAAACACTGAGAAGTGCAATTTTAGTGTTCTTCTAACTAGAGGTAGATGCATTTTGGTCATTACTTTTGTGTGAATTTTCACTTTCAGAGAATATTGGGCAAATTAACATTGTATAGAAACTTGACATAGAATTTTTTCTAACATCAGAAATGGGAAATCTTGTAGCTAAAAGAAGTCATGTTTAGGTAGAAATCTTAAAAGTCTTGATGCCTCTCAAGAAAAGGAGAATTATATATATACACACACATATAAACCATAATTAATATAATTATTATATACAAACATATTCTATCTTCATTCAGAAGAGTATTGAACTTATTTTTTAAAAAGTCTTGTCTGAAGCAGAATAAAAAGTATGAAAGAAACTTCCATGATTTTCCCTCTCTCAAAATTTACAGTTAATGTTTGCATAATTTGCAAAGCCTTTCAGAGCCTTCTGCTGCTATACATTTGGCTAAGTCAGAACCGAACAGATGAAACAAGTAAGGCCTATGCTTTATCAGCAGTCATGTCAATTAAATCTTATATACTGCTGGGCTTAATCTAGAACTTTCTAAACTCAGCAGACATTTATGTTTATTAACTTGAATGCCAAAGCTACTGATGGCTGTTTGTTGCCTTTCACTTTTTTGAGAGAGAAAATATATTTCATAGAAGCTTCATTTGTGATTGCAACTTGAAATAAATATAAATAAGCACAAACCCTTCAAATAAAAGAGAAAATTGATTTCTGAATGCAACTATTTTACTCTCTTATAAAAAATAAAGAGAGAGAGAGAAACAAAATCTGATAGAAAAAACAAACAAACTTATTTTTTGTGGTCACATCATGTACCCTTGGTTAGGTCTTTTTCCTTCATCAGCCCGTTCTTCTGATATCTGGCAATGAATTCCCATTTATACATTTGTGCTTCATCCTCCCCATCTTACAAATTCATAGTTAGTTTTTCTGTTCCAGTTCAGAAAGGCCAGAGGTTATCAGACAAAAAAGATGTAGGGTAAAAAAAGGCCATCAATCACGTAAATAAAAATCCTTATGGAAAAGGACATACTTTAGGATGCAGAAGTAGCCTTTATTTTGGCATTTCGGGGCTCTACTTCAGTTTAAGCCACTGCTTTCATGGTTTTTTGAACTATTGCACGTCATAGTGAATCCCAACTTTTAGCTGTGTTAATACAATCAACTATTGAACAGTTTCTAGTTAAGCACAACATCTATGTATAAGAACAGGTGGGATATAGCACCAAGAATTTTCTAGAGAGTACAGTTTTCAACTCAACAACTCAAGTAAATGAAAATGTAAACAAAAAAAAGCATAAAAAACCACCTAAGATTTCCTTTAAGGAAAGTAGTCTCAGATCTAGGCACCAAAATTTTGAACTTAAAATCATGTTCTATCTGCTAGAAACTACCAACTATAAAACAACCTAACATTACTGCATTTAACACAATAGGCACAAACTTCAGAATTATGATCTTAACTTGTAAAAGGACTGCTTCATAGTTCAAAATACATGAACTTTCATCCTCACATAAGTTGTGGACACCACTGTTCCGGGACAGAATTTATGTTACGTGAACTTCATTTAGCCTAACTACATTACCTAAATCAGATTAAGTCAAATCTCCAAAGACAAGTTTAAAACTTTACACATATTCCTCACTTGACTTTGTTACACAGTTAAGTTTGTTAGTAATTAAATGCTGACAGGAATATCCAATTTAAATGCAAAGGACCAGAGTGGAAGTGGAAACTGAATATGCAAAAAGAGCAAACAAAAGGGAAAAAAAAAAAGAAAAATATTTAGGTACATTTTTAGATATTCATTTAGTAACAAATGAGCTAGCCTATGATGGCCATTGCCCTTTGACTCTTGCATAAATTAATAAATCTGTAATAACATTTTGAGATCTTGTGTCACAACACAAGCCCTCCTCTCTTCCCAGAAAAGCCAACCATAAGTGGAAGGTTTCGTTTCCTTGATGCACCTTCCTGAGACAACATGGCAATGCAGCCATGGACGGGAACTTCTTATCCATAAGTAGCTTATTCTTAAAGGCTTATGCAAAAGAGATAAAGCTGAATGCTTTTCCAAAGTATACATCTGCTGAGATTGTTCACCACCTGAATCTGAACTTACTCAGATTTTCCAGTATAGACACATTTTTGTGCATTCTCTGCCCCACACTCTAAATTTTCACAATGGTGTGGTCTGCCTCAAATCCTTTAAAAATAACAAAAATAACCCTGCCTGCTAGTCCCCATGTTCCTAACTGGTCATTGGTTAGGTTCCAGACCCTGACTTTTCCTTCACACACCTGACTATGTGTAAAGAGACAAAGTTAATGATATTGCTACGAGGCCAAGTCAGGCGAATAATTTTATCTACATTCAGTTCGCCAGCTGTAACATATTTCTTTACCTTACTGGGAATATTATAAGGATAAATTAATTTAAAATCTGTGAGATGCTGAGAATGCATGGTGATGAGTTCCAAAGAAAACCCAATTAAATAAAGGAGCTGGGTGTATGAGGAGTGACCAGTGTTTCTTATATCACTCCACTACTGCCCCGGGACAGAAAATAAAACTGGACAAAGGGGAAAAAAATTTTATGTGCTATATACCCTTTGCTGACGCTTACAGCAAAGTTTGTAGACTCCAGTGAGTGCTCTCATTCCCACAGTCTCCACAAGGTCAAAGTGGTTTTGCACAATTCTTAATGACAGAGTTTCCTAACAAAAGCAACCTACTTACGTATCCCAGAATGATGGGTGGGTTGTGATTTAGTAGTTATGGGTTTCAGCAGCACCTAAGTAAAACACTGTTTGTTGTTTATAGTTACTTTTCTGTTAAATGGAAAATTATACTCTCCCAAAAAGACTAAGTTATTGGCATTATTCCAACACGGTACTGACTGACATATGCCAATTTACTTGTCATCATATTCAACATGCCAGTATTAACATTTTCCTAACCAGTTTAGAATTTTTCTCACAAACCAAGTTTTAATAGCACCTCCTTAGGGCTATGAACATGTATTTCCTATGATAGAATGAAAAAATAAAAGAAAATCCACAGTTATTCATCATCATATATATAATTTACGTTGGGTAAACTGGAAAATGCTTTCAAGAATCTACTAACATGAAAAGCATATTTGATAAACACGAATCCTTTTTATTATTTATATTCTGTTTTTCCAGGTTTCTGCAATATGTTCTGACTTATATCAGCCTATGTTATGATATAAAGATTTTTTTTAAACTAATCATACAAACAGATACTAACTGAGATCCTCTAAAAAGACAAGAAGACATTTCAATGCACAAATGAAAATGTGCAGAATTTTAGCTGTAAGTACAGAGACTTGAAAGTGGATGTACTCTATTGCTGGGTTTCAACAGTGGAAAACAGGGATTGTATGTACACTCATTTATTAAGCTTTCTAATCTGTCAGCCACATGCTCAGATCTAGCAAGTAGTTAAAGTCCTGACTTCCAACTTCTTTCAATTTAAGAACAACAGAAGTTTAGAAGCCTCAATTTTATTTTTTTTTTATATATGGAGCAACACACAAGAGTTTTTAAAACTATGGAAACCATAAAAGCAGAGAAAGAACAGAAGGACTTGCAAAAAGTGTATACACTTGCATATTATCATTCTTGTAAGTGCTTCATAATTTGTGGAAGCTGAAATACTGATATTTGATTCATACCTGGGAAGCGAATGAACACTTTCTTGTGTTCAGCTGTCTTTGGGAGCAGCAGTAACACAGTTGGGTCCCTGGGCTTTACTTCAGGTTAGTGGAACACTTTGAATCAGCCACTGTCAAAACCACTTGATTGGCTGCTCAGTGTAACCTCACAGGCAGCAGTGTGCAGCCAGCCAATCACCATGCAAAATATTAACAAGGTCATAGTAGTGTAACACACTCCTATAACTCAGAGATTACAAAAGACATTAAAATTCTGATGCCCCATTCATAAGGAAAAGATTGTAATGAGAACAGAGAATGGCACAACATTAATTCATTGTGTGACAAAGAATATAATGAGAATGGGAAATAGTACAAACATAACTCATTCTTGTTACAGCTTTAAGATTGTAATGTCATGGTTCATATCACATACTTAGGAAGAAAGGTATGGCAGAAGAAGAGCTGCAATATTAAACATAGTCAATCAGAATGCAGTACGCATTATTATATATGCAATATAATAAAAAAATGAAACATTACTTAGAAATGGTTTGTTAAAATGTTATAATTTCCCATACATTTTTGTTAACATTTTATTAATACTGTTGATATGAAAGGTTGCAGTGTCTGTGTATACTTATTAACAGAGCTATCCTCAAAATCTCTTTACGCATGTATATCCTTAGAAATCAATTACAATTAAAAATAAAAATATTGAGGACAGTATCTATGTCTCTCATGACACACATTACGAATCTGCCAAGACAGAGGCAGTCATGTTTAGTCATTTTGTCTGATACAGTGAAATGAAATAAAGTCATAAAAGAAGTGATGTATTTACCTTCTGAAATTATTGAATAATTTTAGTTATTGCTCATCTACCACTCACTCAGGGATGTGCAATATCCTACCTAATGTAGTAGACTTTATTGAAGCATTTAACTGATAAGACGTTAAAAGTCTTTGACCATCCATCTGAAAGTTTGCCAAAGTCCAAAGCAACTTGTTTCATTCATTAGGCTCTATACATGATCATGAAATCAATACATTTTATTTTGGTTTTAGAAGTAAATCATTAACTTTGTGGTAATTTTTGTTAAATAAAAAAGGACATGTTCTGAAAGACACTCCCAGTATATTAAAATTTAATGTCAACAGGCAATTTCAATACAGCAATGATTCTACCAGATGTTATCTGCTTACTTGCCTTGATACTTTGATTCTGTGCATTGTCTCTGAATCGGCACAACCAACACCAGCAGTTAGGACTTCAGCATAACTTTTGTAAAGTTTGCTTGCTCCAAATGTTTGTAGGGTGAACACTTACAAACCTTCTATACCCGGTGCAGGGAATGGAGAACATCCTGTCACCACTGTAGCTTTTGCAATGCACAGGTCGTACTGAGCATATTAAAAATAAATAAAAAAAATAAATATATTGATCAGCCTAATATAAAGGTTTCTCAGCCCACAGGTTGTAGAGTAGATACTGCACTTCTGGTATCACCAGGTAATCACTGCCATCCGAAGGATCTTGGGACCACATCCAAACAAATAGCCTTAAAAGTATAGCTCTGCAGAAATTTACAACCTTTATCGAAGAGTATGGTTCATAAAATCTATGACAAGTCTTTAATAATGTAAGATTTCTTAAGCTTTCCATCTCCATCTCTGTGCTTAAGTATGTTGCTCTTGCTTTTGTTCTTTTTAGTTCCATGGAAGATGTAACTCCTCACACACTTGCAGAGACTGCATTTTACCATTTCTTATTTATCAGCATTCATATTACATACATCTTTGTTCTGCATTCACATGCAGTTTTGACCTTTTGATTATTCAATGGAAACTTCCAATCTACTTATTTATATGTGAATGCACAATGTCAAGAGAAAGATAGGTGATCATTAGTTTTACCAAATAAAATCAACTTCCAACAGGTAACTGAAAAGCAGATTTGTAGCTTAAAGATGATATTCATATCACATGTCAGATGGGCAACATGTTTTAAGTGGTTCTAGAAGTGTTCTAGAACAGCTTTACCTTTTTTCCTTAACAGAGAAATTCCATTTACCCACTGCTTCTATACATGCAAACAGAAATTTCTAACAGAATATCACAGAATCACAGAACAGTTGAGGTTGGAGGGGCCTCTGGAGGTCATCTGGACCAACTCACCTGCTCAAGCGCAGCCACCTAGTGCCAGTTGCCCAGGACCGTATCCAGGTGGCTTTTGAATATCTCCAAGGATGGAGATTCCCCAAGTTCTCTGGGCAACCTGCACCAGTGCTCAGTCACTCTCACAGCAATAAAGTGTTTCCTGATGTTCAGACAGAACCTCCTGTGTTTCAGTTTGTGCCCATCACCTTTGGGCCTGTCACCAGGCACCACTGAAAAGAGCCTGGCTCTCTCCTCTTTGCACCCTCCCTTCAGATATTCATATACATTGATAAGATCCCCCCATGAGCCTTCTCTTCTCCAGGCCAAACAGTCCCAGGTCTCTCAGCCTTTCCTTGCAGGAGAGATGCTCCAGTCCCTTCATCATCTCTGTGGCTCTTCACTGGACTCTCTCCAGTAGCTCCGTATCTCTAAACAGAGTACTGCAGGTGTGGCCTTACCAGTGCTGAGTACAGGTTACCAGTGCCAAGTAGAGGAAATATCAAAAATAATTTGCTCTTGAATTAAGAAAAAACATATTCAAAAAGATTTGCTCTTGAATAGGAAGAAAATCTGCCAGATTTCAGCTAAAAAGGTTAAGATTTTGAAATAGATCAACATCTGAGTATGGCCCCTTACAGTATTATTGGCAAACTTAGAGAGATTTATTGTGATCAAAATAAAACCTCATTTCTTTTGCTCACCTCTGAAATGAAAGCTAAGATATTAACAAAATTGTAAAATTGTGTTACCTGGATTAGATTTAGACTATTAATTTGTCCAAAAGACAATTGTTTCTCAAGAATCATAGTTCTATTTTCAGTAAATTGGGTAAAAAGTAAAGGAAATTGTTTTTATGTGGTTACTGCTTTTTCTAGTCTAGGTGGATTTATTTGATTCTGTATTTGTATAAATAACTACATTCCAAAAAAGTGGCAAATATGTTTTTGTAGTGCTAGTCGTTACATTTCAGTATCCACGTTACATCCAGGTGCATTGTCAAAATGAGGTAGGTGTAAAGACCATGAGCAGAGGAAAAAATGTAATTGTGTGTTATGACAGTTCTGTATGCATAATACATGCATCCCAGGAGCCAGTTCTGCATCTGTTACATATATGTATGTATTTTTACTTGTACTTTTGGAGATATTTAAGATTTATGGTGATAGATTCTTTCCCCTTAAAGACAATAAAAGGAAAACATGCAACAAGGGTACAATTTTGTTAGTTAGGGAAGTGAGCTGGGTGTGAAAGTTGTGCACATGGTAGGCTCTGTGAAGGTTAAGAAATTTCTGTTCTCAACACTTAGTAGCCTTTCTGCAGTGGCTTTCAAAATACTTTCAAAACAAACCTCTAATAGATTTGATCTATGTGCAGCTAAAGTATGTTTCTGTTCATTATAATGACTGAAAGAGGGTAAGAAAACAATTGCTAGATGTTAAAGACTAACACAGAAATGATGAAGACATTTTGTGAGTGAAAAGAAAAACCCTGAAGTCTCAGGGAATGGAGAAAGTGATGATAAATGAAGACAACAACACAAGGGTAAAGAGACAGAAAAGATAAAATGGCTAAAGAGACAGACAGTTTTATACAACTAGCTGTTTGAAGAAACAACACACTGTGTTGTACTGTAATGACATCTCCTGACCAGTGAATTTTCTATGAAGAGATAGATGAGCCTTCTACTAGCTTCCATTACACAGCAGGTATTTTTTAGTCTCTGTTATACAGGAGATTTGAAAAACCACCTTTTTCCGAAAATTCTTAGATACATTTGGAGGGCAAAGGACAGTATTTCTGCTATTTAATTTTGACTCTTTGAAACAGTGACTTCTGTACAGCCCTCTTTGAGCATTAGAAGACCATCTACAGAAAGAAACAAACAAAAAGGTGTACCTCAAGGCACAAACCAGAAAGACGACCCAACTTTCAGATGTATGCAATTCTACAATTGTCTCTTACATGTTTTTTTGAAGTTTCTTTAAAGATATCTTGTATCAGTCACCGTCTGTGACGGGGTATTACACCAGACAGACTGCTCTTCTTATCTGGTATGTCAATTATTATATAAAAAGTTAAAAAAAAACCCCAAAACTTTAAAGATAGAGATATCGAGCAAACCTTGAACGTTAAAATATAAATTTGATGGACAATATATTCTTCTTCCATCCTTATTATTTCAAAGCAATTTTAATTTACCTGAAAAGCAGAAGAAATGGAAATTCTTTAAGGAATTTAAGATATTCCACAAAAGTTAGCAAAAAACTTATTGCTACTAGCTAGGTGATAAAAGTATATTTTCATATACTACCAATAAAAAACCCTCTAATGACTCATATTTCCCTTAGCTGAAAGGAAGAAGTCAGTTACCCAATTGTACTTTGTTGACTAAATACAGTTTGTAAAGGAGATCTATATTAAAATATAGCATAACTCTTATCAATAATGTTACACTGCATTGAAAAATTACATTTACAAATCATACATGAATATAATGTTGTATTAATTGAGCACAAGAACTGGGCCTGTGTGAACTTCATGAGGGTCAGCAAAGCCAAGTGCAGGGTCCTGTACCTGGTCTGAAGCAACTCCCAGTATCAATACAAGCTGTGGGATGAAGGGATTGAGAGCAGCCCTAAGGAGAAGGACTTGGGGGTGTTGGTTGAGGAGAAGCTCAACATGAGCCAGCAATGTGTGTTTGCAGCCAAGAAGGCCGACCGTATCCTGGGCTGCATCAAAAGAATCATGACCAGCAGGTCGAGGGAGGTGATTCTGCCCCTCTGCCCTGGTCTGGTGAGACCACACCTGAAGTTGAATCCAGCTCTGGTGTCCCCAACATAAGAAGGACATGGAGCTGTTGGAGCGAGTCCAGAGGAGGGCTGTGAAGATGATCAGAGGGTTGGAGCAGCTCTCCTATGAAGAAAAGCCCAGAGAGTTGGGGTTATTCAGCCTGGAGAAGAGAAGGCTCTGGGGAGACCTTATTGCAGCCTTTCATTACTTAAAGGGGGCCTACAGGAAAGATGGGGATGAACTTTTTAGCAGGGCTTGTTGCAATAAGGCAAGGGGTAATGGCTTTAAAGTAAAAAAGGGTAGACTTTGACTAGATATAATGAAGAAATTTTTTTACAATAAGGGTGGTGAAACACTGGCACAGGTTGCCCAGAGAGGTGCTGGATGGCCCATCCCTGGAAACATTCAAGGTCAGGTTGGACGGGGCTGTGAGCAACCTGGTCTAGTTGAAGATGTTCCTGTTCATTGCAGGGAGCTTATATGACCTTTAAATGTCCCTTCCAACCCAAACTATTCTGTGACTCTATCATTCAATGACTATCAGTTTAAATTTCCAATACCAACCTACCCTTAATTTCTTAGCTACTTCCAGAAATTATATGATAACATAATTTATATAACAAATAATAAATAATATTACAAATAATGACTTTGTTATCAAGAAAAAACAATGTAAATATTTTAGTACTATACTCTGTCTTGAAACCTGTCACTATATGCTAAGTGATAACCTGCCTCAACTAACTACAATCCTTAAAAGAAACTGTTTGGAATGACAAAAATCAAAATACCAGCATTAGATAGCCAAAAGACATTAGATAAATCTGTGAGTCATAGACAAGTATATTATTTTGAACTGAGATAGACATTTATTTGCACTTTTTCAAGCTGCAGGTGCTAGGTATTGACATACATTTAGTCCAGTCTCATTTTATGTTTAATAAGGAGTTTGTATCAACACTTTTTTTATAGAAACAGGTAAATTCACAAATATTAGAGGAGAAAACTGGAGACAGGGGAAAGAGAGAGAGGCACATTTTTACATGTGTTACTCATCAAATTTCTGCCAACCTGGTGGATTCAGTTCTACTAGGATGTTCAGGCATGTTTTAGAACAAGCTCTAAAAAGTCAAATATTCTTATACAAAGTATTTTCAGCTTGTTTCCTTTGTCATAAGAGTTTACGTCACTTTAAGATCAGGGTTTTTTTGCTTTGGGCATACTACAAAACAACAGTGTTCTCTGAAGGACCAACATATTTCATTGTAAGTGGGGGGAAAGACAGATTTTGCCCATTGGATTATCTCCATAAGCAAATTAAAGTTAATTTTGTTAATTCTGGAACTTTGATTTATTCGGCATTTTTGCTAAACAGTTCCATTCATCAGTAGAAGACAAATTAATGGGTTGCGATTGAAGACAGCTATTTGAGATGTTTAAACCATACACTTAATTGGCATGTTAAAAGTTGAAGAGTCAGAGTCAACTCTAGTACATAAAAATGTATAAGCACATAAACTATAGCACTCTATTCCAGGGCTCAAGAGGCATCACGCCATCCACTTCATTAATCAAGGGTATGCCCCAAATTTCAACACTTGATGGTTTACAGTCATTTTTTGTACATGCTCAGCTATAAGAAGAGAAAGGTCTCTCTACAGTGGAGTAAACTTAAGGCACAGATCTCAAGTTTGAAACACTAATTTTAATAAACCAGCTTGCTTATTTTAGTGGTTTCATGGTTTCTTATTATCCTAATCAAGAATGGGGTTGCTACTCCTGTCATAGTTCAAGCCACAGTTGAGAAGGATGATTCTAGTATTCAGAACAATTTTATCCCTATTATGGCCAATGATGTCAATTATGATGGCTCTTTATGAAGGAAGACACCTATTCTTTAGAAAATGGATTAACACCGCACCTGATTAGTAACCACTGCAATGTCCAGGAGACAGCGAACAGAAATAAATGATTGTGGGTTCCTGGGTTGAAATCTACTAGTGCCTCAGGGGTAAAAGGCTGTTTGAAGGAAAAGCTGAACACCAATGAAGAGTTCTAGCAAGAAGAAAGTGAAAAAGAGAGCAGGAAATAGAGGAAGAAGAAGGAAAAAAGGAGGGAGAGAGATAAGAGATGGAGATAAGGGAGGGAGGGAGAAAAGGGTAGACATTTACCAGCTGTTCCTTTTAAATTTTTCTCAGGACATAGAATCTTGCTCAAGAAATCCTATTTTTTAATTAAAGGGCCACAAATCACTTCCAAACTCTCATGTTCATGCTTGTATCATCAAGTGTTCAGAACACTTAAGGGGCAAAGTAAAGAAATATTCCCCATCCTCAGTGTCCATGGCAGGATGGGAACCGTAGCATACTGCAGTCAGGAGTAAGAGATCAGGACACTGTGGTACACCATGGGTAGTCAACAGTTGTTCCATGGAACATTAGTTTCAGTTTCTCTGAGCATAAAATCCTTCTGTGGACTAGCTAACTCAGGGATAACACAATTCATTCATGAACTAAGAATATGCTTTACTTACCAACCTTTACACTATCCTTATTATACGCTTTGTCCTCTAGCAGATGCTGTACTGTTTTCTTTGCATTCGACTGTTGAAAGAATTGACCCAGAGGGATAGAGATCTCTCCTTTGGCACAAGGAGGATAAGGTTTATATATTCCATCTGGTCCAGAAGTGCCCTACCTGCTGGATAAATATGTCCAAATGAAAAAATTATCTTCTTCAGTTGAAGCTAGGTTACCATCACAAGTAGGTCTTCAAGATGTCTGAAAGAGTCAGACATCAGTCTAATGTAATAATTAGGCACTCAACCACTTGTTAGACTACTAAAGTATTTTAACTTATAGGTATTTCATACAGAAATAGTCTTTAGAGCTTTAACCACTGGTTTGATTCCTTGCTCTAGTCCGATGAAACCTGTTTTCATAGGAGCTCAACAGTACCCTCTTCGTGAGTCTAGTTCTAATCTGCCTCGTATTTTACCTGCAATGTGTGGGAAGGCTAAATGCTGAATGACTGGTCCCAGGGATCTGAAGTGAGCTATTTCCATGCTTAGTGCGCTGCTCAGATCTCTATTTATATCTGAGCCCCCAGTAAAATGGATAGGTTTTCAGAGGTGAACTGCCACAACAGCAAAGAATACTCTAGTTGTTTGGCATTTGTAACTCATACGGCCTGATGCTTTGCATCTGATTGGCAAACACTGGCCAGAGTTTGTAGACTACAAAGACTGCATTGAAAATGGCTAGCACTACTGTAGTTGGGAAAATACAAAGCACTGCAGTAATCTCTGAGCAGCTACTGAATGAATAGTCAGCCTGGCTAATATAATCCCCAGAATCAGATGTCTTCTTAAAATCCATTACCATAGTATTCCCCTTAGAACAGTAGTTAGTTTCATCAATTCACAGCTTTATGACCTAGCCAATTAATATGAGTGATATCCTGACTTCCGCTCATAAAAACAATCTCTCTCTAATGCTAGTATAATTTGGAGATATAATACTCAAAGAACTAACTTTCTGAACAGTGAGGACGATACTCTATCAGAGCTCATATACCATTAGGCAAAACCTGGATCACCAAGGCGATGAATCTCTTTTTGAAACATATACTGAATAGCACACACCGAAAATATTTAAGAAACACTTAAAGTACATACAGGAATCAGCATCTGGTGAAATATTTGATTAATGATTTTCCTCAAACTCACTAAGAAAGTAATACTGAGACCTTCAGGTTCTCTAGATGTTGCTGTAATTTTTATCCGTAGTCTGTTACAGAGGACCATGTTTGTTCTAAAGGCAGGTATGTTCACTTCAGTGAGAGACAACTATTTACTCCAGAACTGAGTACGGCATTGAATGAATCAAACCAGCAAAGGTGTAAAATTATAGTTATTTCAAATAAGGCCATAGATATGACAGTCAGAGATACTTTAGAATATATATTAATTATACTGTCTTTATTTTTCATAGTATTATATTGTGAGGGATCTCATAGTGGGGCAAAGATCAAATCTCCTAGCATATCAACATCAATCAGCATCACTGATTCTTCCTGTTCACTTGACCTTTAAAGTAAGTAAAATTTCCTGTAAAATAGTTGAAATACTCATGCCACTAGGCAGATTCAGTGTTTTTAGTTTTGCTGAATTTCCTCAATTTAACACAAGATTGGAGTTTATTTGATATAACTTATAAATAAGGACAATCACCGCCTGAAGTAATTTTTTATTTAGTTTTCTTTTGTGTTTTTTAAAAATTTCAATCCAATTAGCAGTCAGTGTCCTTCACTGAGATGATAGGTTTGGTTTTTAAATTTGGGAAATACTACCTGCATTAATATTATAACATAACTTGCAAGAGAGACAGAAATATGATGAAGAGGAAACAAGCATCAGCTTCCTTAAAATATATGTGTGCCATTGTATCATGGACAGTCATTTTAAGAAAAATGAAAAATTTCAGACATTTTTCTGAAAGTGATTATTTTAAACTTGTCACATCTACATATACACATACACATACACATATATTTATATGATAGCTTCACCAAAAGCAGTGTGGTGTCATAGGCCTCTACACAGTATTTGGAATATCTTTACTCTATCACCTTTAATAAGAGTTTTAATGCTGATTCTCACCTGTCATTCTTTAACGGAGCTTCTGTCTCCCAGTCAGCCTCCCAGATGATGACAAGCAGGATTCAGGGATACCACATTCCTTGCCTTAGTACCTCACTTAAACACCTGAAGTTCAGGGAGGTGGTTAATGCCCTCAGCTGTTTGTTTGATTTCATACAATACCAGACAGTTGCATTAATCCTATCATAAAACAAAATATCTACTTTAGTAGGTATTGCAGCCTAGGTAGGTAGCCATTACACTTCAGGTAGGCATTACACGCTTGGTCCTAAGGACAGCCACTGAGATTGTAAAAGAAACATATTTTAATGACTGCTTCCACCAGACTTAGGATCAGACTAAGAAGCCCCTGCATCCTGTGTGTAGGGATACAGTTATCGTCAAAATCCATCCTTCACTTAGAGAGACTTTTAAAGACAAATTAATCCCAGACAATATAACCTAAAGCCTTCTGAAATTCAATTACTATGTGTAAAATGTTCTGTAAAGCAGTATTCCCATCTGTTTCATGACTAGAGAAGCAATTTTTTCATTACTATTACTCAACAAATATGTTTGGAAAGGCAGCTTGGATATACTTGCCATGGTGACGTGATTTCAAGTTCAGCCTTTAGCTATCTGTGGGTTGTAATTTTAGATGATGGAAGACTACTTCGGTTAAAACTCACAAGAACTGGTTTGGTTTGGGTGGATTTTTTTTTTTTTTTTTTTTTTAAGGAGACATCTGAAAAGATACCTGGCTGAAAAAAATCCCAAGCTTACTCCACATTAAAGGAAGTGAAAATGTGGAAGATAATTTAAATCACTTGACATTCTTTTAAAAACTTTCCCAGCAAATTCTGCCACCTTTTTACTTTATATTGGGGTTTATTATTCCATCTCATCTTATCAAGGGTACTACCCTGACGTACAATTACTCATTCTCAGTTCTGTGGGATTATTTACATTGGAGAATTAAAGAATTAGGATATAAGAAATAAGTCTTCAGCAAGTTTCAGCTTTCATAACTGTGTATAGTATAGGTTTACCTGAGCTTATGTAGCATAAATAGGTAACTGAAGGATCAGTCTGTCTGAAAATATCTGTAGGCATTAGAGATCAAAACATAGGAGAGAAAATCTATTCCAAAAAGGACGCTATGTAAGTATAAGCTTCATCATAATAAAAAAAAAGGTGTAATAAATATCCTGCAGAAGAAAAGAGCTATGGAGCTATCAGCAAATGAGCTCAGGTACACTTCATTTTCTATCTATGCCTTTCTGTATTAAGTTTCATCCTCCCCTTTTTTTCAGGGAACAACATGCTCAAAGGAGGCATCCAAACATCTTTATAATTTTACCAGGGCAGGGAGAGGGTTCTGATTCATAATTTCTGAAACAGAGAAAACACCAAAAAAAGAATATGAAGTCTCAAACAAGTTGTTTGGGTTTTTTTATTCTTCATTTTGAAAAATGGAGAACTGTGAGCAAGTAAGGTTTTCAAGGGCTGAATACTTCCCGTACTCAGTCACACTACTTTGCAGTTTCTCACACAGCTGCGTATTATTTACATGCACACACAAATATGTTGTCATATCCTTTCATTTTGTAATACATAACTAATGTGCACTGATAGCAGAGAACCCAATTCTTGCTCAAAAAGCACGTGAATTCATAGACTGATTTTCCTTCCTTCTCAGTAAGATTTTTCACGCTGGAATGGATGGAGTGTTTAGGGGAGTTATGTAAGCACATCCACCCAGATATATAAATTGACAACTTACAAAATTAGCCCTTTAGGCCTATTTATTTTTCCTTATATTCACGGGAAGCTACATCTTCCTGCTCGCCTCTGCCCTGCCAATTCATTTCATTTTCAGACCTATCTGATCTGGTCCATGTGGGAATCACCAGAGACACCACAGCAGCTTCCCAACCTCTTGGGAATCTGATTGCTTCTTTTTCTTATGCTAGTTCACTTTGTCCTCCAAGTAAGAATTCAAATGTCAATCATTTTTTGTTCAATTTCATGGGGTAGAATCACAAAAATGGCAACCAATCCAATTGCAAATTACTTGATGAATCTTCTTTGAAGAGTTGCCAATAATGCTAATCATCAAATGGTTGAATTCAGCTCTGTAGAAATGCATTTGTGAAGAACAGCAATCTCTGTGACTTTGACAAAGGAACTGCTGACTTGCCTCACTGTTTGTCTTTTGATGTGAAAGAGCAAATCGATTTATAGAGCTTTTGCTTGCAGATGTAGGATATGATTAGTATGCAGAAAGACCTTTCTACAGTGTCATTTGTTTATTTAGCTGTCTCTGCACTCAGCCCTGATTGTGTATACTTAATTAATGTATACAAAGCTAAAAGAAATAAAATCCTGGAACCATGATCATAGAATACTGTACTACATGTCATTCATCACCATGAAAATGCTATTTATATTTTATTGGCTACAAGGAAGGGAAATGCATACATTTAAAAAACTGTTTCAGAAAGTCCTCATGTTTGCCAAAAGCAGTCAGTTATAGTTACACCAAAAAAAGTGTCAATGAAAGCTGTTCAATTTAAGTAGGAGGTTCTTTTTTTCCAGTGTTTAAATTTTTATTCCAAACAGTTGTTGAGTCTTTATAAAAAGTACCTCCGATGCCTTCCTGAGGTCAAAGTACTCTGTAAAACATCCTAAGAGACCTGAATCATCCCATTCTTCAAGGCCTTCTGATTCTGTTGCTTGGAAATTTTAGCTGAGAAAGAGTTTAAAGAGGAAAGCAGAGACACTAGAGACCTTCATGTCAATAATGAATGATCAATAGAAGTCACACACTAGAAAATTGACATTCAGTCAGCAATTCTCTGTTATTCATGCACATTTTACATTGTCTATTCAGGTTTGTTGTGGGGAAAGTAGACACAGAAAGGCAGAAAAAGGTAGAAATCATCAAATAATGGAATCCAGAGTGACATCTAGTGACATGCTGTATTAGAAGCATGAACATTTAGTTACTGAAATATACTGATTTTACTAGTCGTATTAATTGCAGCTTTCCTGAAAAGTTACTTAAAAACATATTACAGAAGTTTCTTACAGAATGCATTCCGTAGGCATATGAGACCATTCACAATTCAGTTTACTAGAGTGTTTGATTCTGTTTGTTATAAACAACAATTCAAACAGAAACAAATTTTCTGCAGAAATGCTTTGCAAGTTTAGTAACACTGATGCTATAATTAATCAGTACAGATTCACTTTATAAATAACTTCCTAAACTCATTTGTGAGTCCTTAAACTCTTACATTCTTCAGCCATGAGCACTGACTCCAAATCATGAGTTAAGTAAGCTATTCAGGCCCTTATATTTTTCAAGATGGCAGAGCAATGTCTTCATGAGCAAATCGCATTTGATCTTCTGTTCTAAACATTTCCATTGGGTTAACTGCAGGATTCTCATCACTGGAAGTGCTGTAACAAAGGAAATCGCTATTACAAAGTTAAAATCCAGAACACCTTGTTCTCAACTAAGTCTCCATCAAACACTGACACAGAAAATAATGCCCTTAATTTCTATGGCATAAATAAGCGAGAGAAATTCATGTTATTCAACAAAGAATGAGATTGATTTGGAAAGGCTCCAGAATAGTAAAATACTGGAAGGAATCATATAGAATTCTCCAGATATACCTTTCAAACAATATAAAAATACCCTGAAAAGTCACTTGCAAATTATGTTATTGATACTATGCTTTAGCAAATAAGAAAGTGCAGAAATCACTGTATGTGACTAAAATAATTTTGTGGGTTGTAAGGCTAATGGATGAATGTAGCAGTTACTTTAATCAAATTTGCTACTTTAAATCACATATTTGTTCATTTTTCAACTTCAATGTGTAAGAAATGTTTGTCATTTTCATCTTTTCACTAAAATCATTGCAGCACAGAGTGGAGGCGAGAGAAAAGATATCACATATTAGACTGATTAAGCTTCCATGTCAGTAATTTTAAATCAACAAATCAATTAATGGGAGAGAAAAAAAGAACAACACTTGAAATATTTGGACAAAATAAGTCTATATCCGTTTTGGGGGTTATCTTCCTTCTAGATAAAGAACTAAGGTAAATTATATTACAAATGTATTGCAATTATTACATAACAGTCATCTAATGAGGAAATCTTACATTTTAAAATTAGTTTATTGTATGAAGATCACCATCAGTATAGGCACTAGATGTCTTTCTATGTTTTGTTATGGGTTTTCTCCTTCTTGCCCTACATACTCAGACTTTTAAAACTTAACTTGTTTATGGAGACAAGTACAACTTTCCTCAGATGTACATCACAATTACTCTTATTCACTTGCAAATCTTGAAGATGCAAATACACCTCTAGGTTGCATTTTTCTGTAAATGCTCAACTTTACAAATAGCAAGTCTTAGACACTAATTTCAACGAAGGGAATACTAAGTGATAGTTCTAATTTCACTGTACAGAGTACCAGTCTGTCCTTTTTTTCTTTCTTATTTTTAAAAATTAAGGTTAACTTAGAAGATCAAAATCTTTGGTGTTCTCTCACCTCCTTATTCTCTTCTAGAGCAGCACAGAATGTAGTGTACTGGCCGGGTAAGCTGAATTCGGCTGTTTTATTTTGTTAACACAGCAGAAAACAGATTATGTGTACAATGAATTTTTAGTTTTTGTCTTCATTCCATAGATCCCTCCATTCTGTGCATATATCCAGTAATTTTCTTTCCTCCATCCATTGAAGATCCATATTCTACACATCAGTTTCTCTTCATTTCTTCTTCCTAACTTTTCTTGTGTTTCTTCCCTCCTCACACTCCAAATCCCTTCCAAATTCCTCTTTCATATCCTCACTACTGATTACAGTATTTCTTTACCTTTAGCAGTAAACAAACCAATCAGCAAACCAGACAACCATGTCACAGAAGCTCAAATAATAGCCCTCAAAAGAGGGCAACTCTTTTAACAAGCTCTAGTTGCTTTCAGTGGGATGAGATCTGTTCATAATTATTATTTTCCTTTTTCAAAATGAATACCCTTCAATCCTTTTTCCCAAAAAAGCTCAGGAAAAAGTTGTCTCCTTTCACAGTCAAGAAGGTGAGAAGACCACAGCTCTATAAAGAAACGATGCAAAAAAACCCCTGTTCTTTTCAGAAATCATGTATTAATTTATAAGAATTTTCAGAAGACGTTCTTTAGTCAGAACATCTCCTGTGGTTTTAGCAAAAGCATTGTGATTTTATCTACACAAACTAAAACAACCACAGCTCTATTCTTAGTGCACAGCAACTTAGTTGTGACCTTCTTAACACACAGAATCTTTCCGTTCCAGACTGAGGTGGGAAAGCTGTCACACATATGGAAACACAGCAACAGGAGTTACTACTTTCCATTTGAAAGCCATGAGTTGTTGTTAGAATTAGGTGTTACACTTCACTTACACCCTTTTTCCTTTTCCTTCTTTATTTTTTTTTTCCTTCCCTACCATGCTCAGAACTCTCTTCCGCCCTCTTTGCTCCTTTTCCATTTCCATGCTCTCCACTGCATTTCATTACTCATGAGAAATTCTGCCAGTTTTGTCCCCCAAGCTGGTCTCTTCCTCTTGCTCTGATCATTGCCCATATAAAACAAGGTATTTCTAAAACAAAACAAAGCAAACTGACAAGTGCAACAAGAATTCTGAGCTCTAGGATGCATGTAGTAACAGTCACAGTGACAACCGGATTGTCCCATGAAATCTGAGACCCTCAGAAATTGCTCCTTTAATTAAATAGATTTAATTCAAATATGTCATGCCTTGCACTTTCTCTGAAGCTGCTGGTGCATTATTTTCTTAAGAATGATGACCTAATTAAATAGATTTTGGCATAGACTCACAAAATCTGCACTTATTTCACTCACTCAGGAAAGACCTTTATAATTCTTTCATAACTGCAGGAGAAAAACTATTTCTCAGTACCTCTTCAATGGATAATGAACATTAAACAGGAAATACCAGCTCAATGTACCTTTATTATTTTTTAGATGTTGAAAAGGTGTAGACCAAGACAGGGATTTATTAACAGGATTTTGGTGCCTAATGGCCCTAGGCTTCTTTAAAAAACTCAAGCCAGAAGAGGGATGTTCTCAGCATGTTTGCACAACAAGCTGATGGAATCACTTCTTATATTTTAATCATAGTCTTCAGATTAATGACTGGCATAAGAGTCTCTAGATTTTCCTGGACTGGTTTCCTAGTTCTCATTTTGGTATCATTACTATTAATGATCTCTTAATTTTCCTTATTCTCATTAACTTTGATAATCTTTCTCTGATCTCAAGAGTTTTGATGTCTTGATTCATTCTTCACCCACAACGTTATAAAACTTTCAGGAAAAGCTTGATTAAATAATTGTATGAAAGAAAGGGGAACCACAACCTCTTTATCCAACCACAAGTTTAATCAAAGTAGTTGTGGCTGTGTTCCGTAGGATGCACATTTTTTCAAAAGTGTATGTGTGCATGCACATTAACTTTGTTCAGAGAATGCCTACAAAATTGGTCTCCTATACGACTGATGTGAAAAAATGTTGTGTCTGAGACTGCTGAAAATCATTGGGATACAAAAAATGTGGGAAACAAAAAAACCACCCAAATCTCACTGACTTGCAATAGCAGAAGACTGTTCTAAACATTGTGCTATAGAAACAAACTTACTCTACCTGTCCCTTTAATCCCTCTCCTCTGATTCCTCCTCACTCCTTTTAACCAAGGGGCAGGGGTAACCTTTAGCTATATTGGCACCTACTCTGATGGTTAGAAGATGCCATTCAAGAATTGATGCTGAATGAAAAAGGTTTGAAACAGACTGAGAAACAAACACTGTATCTCAGTTTTTAGGAGGAATGAGTGCTTTTACCCCATCTTAAAAAAACAGGGGAAAAAATGAAAAAAAAAAGAGAGAGAGAAAGGGAAAAAAGGGTGGGGAAGGAGAAAAGGAAGAAGTAAGGGGGGAAAGGGGAAAAGGGAAAAAAGGAAAAAATGGAAAAAAAAGAAAAAGAGGAGGAAAGAAGAAATAAAAGTGGGGCGGAACAAGCTGGGAACTGCCCTGTCACAATCATGGTATTCAGAACCACAGGTGGATGGAGGTGTGCTGAGAAATGACACATGTTCCGAAGAGCGGTGAAAGTCTGAACGTGCCTATGGCTTTTGATAAGAGATCTTTGCCAAGGTTGTCCTAGAACTCATAGTGTGTCCAAACAAATCATTTATAGGCATCTAATGCTTGCAGAAGGTTAGAGTTTTGGTGTTCTGATTTAGTCAGATGGGGTTAGGTACCTATATTTAAAGTATAGCAGTATCCCTGTTGGGAATCGTACAGCTTATGCCCAAGTCTCTCCTTTACCATCATTTAAGCTAGCCTTTATCTTTCTACATTCAAGCAACCTAATCTTTCAGAAGTGGTGAGTCTCCATAAGTTGAAAACAAAATGACCTGCAAATAGTCAGCAAACTACAAACCGTGCTCAAATTTTTATGTGTCTCAATACGGGTTAAGGAATCAATTTTGAAACAATGTCCAAGTTATCAAACACTGGATACAAACAGACAATATAACTCTACAAATATCTTCCTTTTGCACACACACAGGAAAAACAATTTAAAAACCCAAACATGCAAACACAAACCTTAGGGGAGCAATACAGGTGCTTAAACGCAGGTTTCTAGTGCCAACTATGTCTAAATTAGAGAGGGGAGACAGTGATGGACACTTGACTATTCCAGTTAAAAAATATATTATCATGTAAGTCACAAAGCTCTTATGCTGCTGCTCTTCCAGATCTGCAAAGGCAGAAGCTGATCCCTAACCAGAGACTTGCAGGACATCTTCTGTTCATTACCTTTCTTTTTGAGCTGATAATTTGGAAAATCAAGTTAGAAATCTTCTGTCTAAACCTGCTATTAGTGCTTCATAATAGTAGACTTCAACTTCAACCAAAATAAATACTGTGATTTAATATACTGAGAATAAAAGTAAGTAATAAAAAATTGTAAATAGCGCTACGTTGTAAATCACAGACAAACAAAAAAAAAAAAGACCATGTTGCATTTTATGTCAATAAATCCCCTGCTGGAAAAGCAGTGCATGTGATTGTAAGGCTGGACTCACCTCCTGCTGTTTCTGGTGCTCTGTGAGCACCCTCAGTGTGGTGCTTCCGAAGTTACCTTTGGGAGCTGTAATAATAACTATATTGCAGGAACCAAATGTGGCAGCATTTACAGCCCCTTGAGGAGATGCTTTTGTACTCTCCCTCATACAGATATAAAAGAACAGTTCCCCTGACAGAGCATCTTTGGGAAATCTTCAGTTCAGATGGTATTTCACATAACTAAAGGGAGATTTCTGGGTTTTGAACACAAGAAGAAAGGAAAGAAACTGGATTAGATAGGAAGAAAAACTACACTGCTTGTAATTTTACTTCTCGCACCAGGGTGACACACCTCCAGCAGTCTGCATGCAAGAGTTTTGGTAGCTCATTTTCTCCCAGAGGCACTTGTATCTTGGCACCCACCCTCCCTCCAACACGGGCTTTGGCTCAGCCTTCTCACCCTTGACTAAAAAGGCAGTGATATCTTCTCTGCACACCCAGTGCACGTTATTTTTAAAAGCAAGACCACAGGAAAAGTACAGCAACAATGGTTAACAGTGGGATAAAATACCAGAATATATTTCAAGAAAGGAAAAATTTCAGCTTTTCATAACAGACAGGGCTCTTCTGCCAACCGGATGAATGCCTCCTTGGAATTACCTGACTTCTGACATCTGTATGGAGAGACTGAATAAAAAAAGGAGTTCTTTACCTTCTTGCATGTCAGTGAGAATAATAGCTTTTAATGCAATAACTGTTGCTCTCGTTAATGGTCCATTTCCATATCATTGTTTTATTGCACAAATGACAAAATGAATTTACATAGTACTGTATTTAAGAGTAAGACAAGCTATGTGGTTTCTAAAACCAGAACTTTTTTGTGTGGAAAGAATGACAGAATAGGTGACTCTTATGGGACAGTTTCAAAGGAACAGAATTCACAGTAAAGAATTTTCTTTTTCTTTTAAAGATACTACACCAAATACAAGCAAATTTAAGACACAAAAAAGCACTTTAAAAATCAGTTCAAAGCATGCTGCTAAATAAATAAAAAATAAAAATTCTTCTATCCTATAAAAGTCATTCCAGGTTTGAGATTTTAAGAGGAGACCTTATTAAAATAGATCTGAAAATATCTCAAGTACTCCCACAGACTCCACAGGATATTCTAGGCCCCAAACGAGAGACAATGATGATGACTTTAGAAAAGGCATTGTGTAGTGTAATGGTGCCCTCACTCCTTAGCCTATATTATCATTCATTTCTTCTTCTAAATGTATATAATTACATTTTAAGATGTTCCTTAGAAGAAGCTTAGTGTAATTGCTATGATCCTGCTTAATAATGCCTTGAGAAACAAAACAACAGATCCAAATAAAATATCCCTCCTTAAAGTATAAGTCAAAGACTATCCACATGCAAGACTGAAAAATAATCAGATTTTGCATTCCATCCTTTCAACAATACAACTGCACTTTCAAATGTGCTTTGTTGTTTTCTTTTAATTCACGAAAATTAATCTTATAGATGTAGATGCCAGATTTGCATTAATTAAAACTCCACTGTAGAAGCCAGGCTTAATTGCAATCAAATTTGCTTAATTATGCATGGCGAGAGATTCCCAAATGAGAAAGGTTTTAGTAAGGATTTTTGTTTTTTATACTGACAAAATAAATTGAAATTGTCATTTTTTGTGTTTTATGTAACACTTGTAAATAATTTGTGGAGCACCTTAAGTCTTCTATGTAAAGCAATGTTATTGCTTAAGTAATTATAACAATCTGCATTTTTCATTGTTAATTGTGGGTGTCAGCCTCATTAATTTTAATTTACAGCCTGTAATGAAATTAAGAAAATTTTGTGCTGATCTGCTGAAACTTGTCTTATAGAAAGTTACTTAATAAAACTGAAGTTCAGAAAAGTAAGGAATTCATTCGTGCATTGTCAAGACAAGTAACAAATGTTCATTTTTCTCACAAGTTTTGCTTCTAATTTTAAATCAATATCTAGTAAAGCAATTTGTTTCAGAAAGTTTGAGAAAGTTCAATCTGCAATTTTTTCACTTCAAAGAGTAATTATATAGAATGTAGATATAATATGTAGTTTTATTGCCAACAGATAATGTGTCACTGCACTCAAAAAATGTGTTGAAACTCTATTCTATTGTTCATACACTTTTATTATGTCTGTGCATTACTTGATTAGCCAGACAATTTAACTCACTGTACTGAACATTTTAAAAGGCAAATATTAACTTCAGAAATCACAAAATAGCACATCATGAACTGTATCTGAAATGTGTAAACACAGTTGTGTAAATGGAAGTAAGCAGCTGAGTATATTTCCGTGAAGCTGCAAGGAAAAAAACAAAATGAACCAAAACAGAATGTGAGTTTTATGAGTTGAAAGTGTGATGTCCTATAAGCTGCTGCTGTCAGATCCAGAGAAGGATGTGCTACGCTGCAACTCTGATCTTTCCAGTGTGTGTGGATATGAGCATGACTGCTGCTGTGGCCCTGCTTTAGCAAGACCCTTACACACAAACTCTGCTCTAAACATGAGATGCCTTACAGAGGTCAAATGGACTGAAAATCATGTTCAAGCCTGTACTTCTTCTTGCATTAAGATGTATTACATTTTTTAAAAGACTAAAAATGTTACTTTAAGATTTGTTTATTGCTGCACTTGATGATGGCAATTATCCTTAGCTCAGTTAGATCTTCATCCCTGTGTTTAGCAGAGAGTTTTAGGTTTAAACCTAAGAAGACTTAAGGTTTTAAACTGTCCAGGAGAAGGTAAGAAACTTTATCGTTGTTCATGGAGGGCACCCAAAGCTGGTCAAATCTTGTTGCTACTTGTTTTCAGGGAAAGCTCCACATTCAAGACATATAAAAAAGAATTCTAGGTCTGCAAACCTCATTAGTTTCCTGTGATCAGGAATTACTTTACAAAGCAAGTTCCACTTTCCTATTTAAACAAATACTCTTCTGTCTCAAGGATAGTATTAAAGAGAACAGAACTTCCTCACCATCCATTTTAAAGTGTTAAAATAGATATTATTTTGTGGCAAATATAACATATTAACTAATAAATATGAGATTATAATGTAGTATTAATAACTACTTTTTCTCTGATTAATCTAATACATTTTCCATCTCAATTAAGTGGTTTTGAATATTAGAATTATAACTTTTTAAAGTTACCGTTTTGAAGATGGGAAAATATATTAGGAATTTAATGAAGGGTTCACACAAAATACATAAAAATACATACTTACCTAATATGAAATTCAGAATAAATGAAAGAGTCTGCAAACAGCTCAAACAGAAAGAAAATTTCAGTGTGAGAAAAGTTTCCAGGTAGCTTTGTCTGTAAGTTTCCATTGAAACAATCTAACAAAGCCCCAAAGTAAAATCTATAACTCTAAATTCTATAAAACTGCATGCTTTATTTCTGTATTATGTTAGCTTTTTGATTATATTTGGAATATAAATTCTAAACATATTGCAGGTTTGGTTTATTAAAGTTCTAATACAATAGACAAAAATTGTTTCATTTGTTGTCCAGAATTTGTGGTCTCATTCACTTTATTCCAAAACACGCTCACCTATTTCACTCAATTAAAAAAAAATCTCACAGGACCAATCCCTTTTTCTTTCTTCACTGCCAAAATACTTTTTCTGTACAACTCTGAAACTTCCATAAACTGTAATATTCTTAAAATTAAGCATAATAACATGGCCAAAAACCTCTGCTCACATTGTCTATAGCCCCTTTATTTAGAGTTTCTTTTTAATATACTCAGCCTTTTGCTTTTCAAACCTCAGCCCTTCAAACTCTATCCTTCCCTTCCTCTGTTCTGCTGAGCTTGCATCATTGCCCCAGCCATGCAAGAAAACAGAAAGATATGGCTTAATTAGGCTGCAACTTTATTAATTTAATTTATCTGGGGACTATCCAGCAGCAGTTTCTACAATACAGGTCATAAATTTTTCATTAATTATTTTCACTTGTAGGAAGGATTGCCATCAGCTTTCATTTCCTCTGGTAGCAGGTCCTTGACCCTCAGTGGGTGATCCACCACCATCTTGAAATGATGGTTGGGAAGGACAGGCTCTTTTCTTGTCACAGTAGACTTTCAGAGTCCTATCTCCTTTCAGTACCCACTTCCTTTTGAGGAGGCTTTTGGTTTTGTCCTTTTCTAACACTGATTTACCAAGGAAGCAGATTGTCTATGATAGTTCAAATATCTGAGATGGATTTTACTTTCTTGGAGGAGAGGAGGACTAGGCCAGACAGTCTAAGTGACAACACCTGCATGGATTAACAAGGTCAGTTAACTGACCTGAGCTCCATTGACCTTTCAGGCTATCCACGAAGCTTTTTTCCACCTGGACGATTGACTCCCAAAAATCTGTTAGGAATGCGATGCTTAAAAGAGTTAGAACTCTTTTTCCTAGGTAATCTACTAAAACAAACAAGGATCCAATTTTTGCATTGTAGATCTCACCTCAGAACCTCGCCTTTGCTCCATTTAGTATTCTCAGAGCTCTTTCTTTTTTCATTTTTACTGGAAACTATCCATTGTGGATTTGTTGTCTTGCTTTTTAATTGGTGTTAAGAGGCATTTATTGGTATGATCCTGCAAGCAATTGCACAATGCTTCGGATGAAAAAGCATTATATGATACCATAAAATATAATGCAAAAATGTGAACGAACAGAAATGGCAATGGGCAAGTTGTGGGGAGAGGCTATTATTTTTCTAGTCTACAAAGACATTTCTCAAATATACAACGCATATAACAAATATATAAAAGTATAAACCTAATGATTTATAATACATATAATATTATGCATAATATTATATAAAGTATATAAAATATAGACTTTTTTTATATACCTGCTTTTAAGAATTTGCAATCTGAACATGTGGAAGCTGGCAGGAGAGGGGAAGAAACAATAAATTCATGACTGGGAAGATATGAGAAGAATCCCTGAGCTTGTGTTCTGCTCTCTGCTGTTATTCTTCCTGTATATAGCTTGCTACTCTAACTGAACATGAAAACAGAAAGCATAATCTTGTAAAACAGATGAGTCCCAGAACATACTGCATGATCTAGCACATGCTTGATCCACCACAACTGTACAGGTGAAAGATAAAAATACTGAAGCATAGAACTATTTTTACCAGAGATAAACTATTTTAAAATTCTGAGGGCATTTTTACCTCACTACTGCAAATAAATGTTTTGGGTTTTTTTTTTAGTTTTTCACATTGGCCTTTAGTGAAGTCATTTTCGATGTGCTTTTCAATATGAGCTAAAAAATACGTAGAAGAGACTTCCTAGGATTTGCCAGATATCATAGATGACACCCAAAGCAGATTTTCAATCTTGCACTTGAACTAAGTGTTCATAGTTGTAATGGATGATGGTCTTTTTAGTGTGCAATAAAACCAAGAATTAAATTAATCTGATGTGTTATAAAAATGTACAGAATTAAAACCGGGCAGTAATAATCTAGGCATCTAATATCCTACACTTAAGCAGATTTTCCTTCTGACACAGGAAATTCCATCTCAACATGAGGAAACGCTTCTTTACTTTGAGGGTAACAGAGCACTGGAACGGCTGCCTGGAGAAGTTGTAGAGTCTTCTTCTCTGGAAAGATTCACAACCCGCCTGGATGCGTTCCTGTCCAACCTGCTGTAGGTGAACCTGCTTTTACGGGGGCGGGGTGGACTAGGTGATCTCCAGAGGTCCCTTCCAACCTATACCATTTTGTGATTCTGTGATTTTTAAATTGATAGCAACTGGTACTTATGCATGTCAGTGGTCTACTGAATTTTGGCATTGCTTCTGAGGGATATATACAGAACAATACCAATAGGAATAAAAACACCCTTAGGAAGTAAGTTCCAATCTACATGCAGCATGCAAGATATTTTTGCAGTGCTACTTATGACTTTTAATTTTGTCTTCTGGTAACAAACATTACTTTTTCTTTCTGAGAGCAGGAGTAAGAGTGCAGCACAAAATAAGCTGGGTTCTTTAAAAGGCTGAAAACTATTACATGTTCTGAGGATAGCTGCAGGTCTAAGTCTTCTGAACACGAGTGTCACCTGCTACTCCCCAGTGTTCCAGTGAGCTGCAAAAATGTAGAAAGGGTGAGGTTGTTCTATAGGAAGGGTATGGTAGTAACAATAAAAACAAAGCACATACTACTGAGTAGATAGCGTCCTTTTGCCTGGTTTCAGTCCACGGTTATAAAAATATTAAGTTCACAATGACAGAGGTTGAAATTTTATCGAAGATTACCTCTCTCGGCTGTCATTTTTAAATGATGGGGCATTCAGAATGACACCGAATGTAATTTTAAAGCCAGAGTGGCTACAAGGTAGGGGGAAACCAGGGCAGCCACCAGCAGCTGCTGGGCTGGTTGAGTTGGGCCCTCCCACAGTCACCACCTCAACCTTCCACTTCTGCCATCTTCCCGCTGGCAACAATTTTAATTTGGGACTCGGCCTCTCATGCTTTTTCTCCTTTGTGGCTTTCCACCCTATCACTGTCCTTTCTTCTTTCTCCTCCATCCCTCTCTGTTTTCCTGTGCAAGACCAGTACAGGTTCAGCCCCTCGTTTCTAACACAGCCAAACTCCATTTTGCCTGCCTGGCTAAGACAAATCGTATCAGCTCTGCATAGAGGGGCTGTATTTAATCTCTTACAAAACAGATAATCTTTAATCTTCAAGTACACCCAGATGCTTACCTAATAACATTACTGTTCTGTTGAGGCACACATGTCAGTAGTATGCATAACTAATTGTAAAGGAGTATTTTTGAAGCCCTGGGTATAAAGTTCTCCTTAGAGTTTGACAAGTACCAATATGGGAAAAAAAAAACATTCTTTGCTCATAATTGTGACATTTTCATATAGCCTGTATGAACCAACATAGCACAGTACCAATTTGTCCTCAACATGTAAATAAAAGTGTCAACAACTTTCTTAACAGTTCAGCTAGCATTTAAACACATTTTACTGTTCTTTTTTTTTCCTATTCTCAAGGCAGGAGGACATTAATGACTGTGAAAACTGAATGAATTAAAAGAAAATAAAAAGAATAAAAGAGAAAGAGGAAAAGAAAATGAAAGAGAAAGGACAAAATTTAAAAACAAAGAAAAGATAAAGAAAGAAGAATAAAGTAAAATCCTGTTTGGAAAGGAAGGACTTTGGTATTCTTATTTAATTATCAGTGGATACACAGGATAGAGTAAAGAGATCTATTTCAAAACTGTGACTTAATGACAAGTTGATGTGTAATACTTTGCCTGAAGACCCAGACAACATCGTTAACAGAGAGACAAGTAAATTGTAGGTAAGAAATAAAAATAAATGTTTCCACACCTCTGACATAACTGTAAAAGTTAAAAGGCTACTGATAAATTGGAGACAAATGACTATTGTTCTGGCAAAATAAGGAATCTTAATTCATTTTTGGATAACAATATTGCCAGCTCTTGCAATTTTATTATTAGCTTCATGATATTTGATGCTTTTCTTAAAGACCTAGCTCCTAGATTTATACTAATTAGGAGGCTATTAACTTTCATAAAAAATATCATGTTTCCAGTCCTATTACCTAAGCGGACAAAAAACTAGCGCATTTCCTAAAAGTGTGAAACATAGAAGTCAAACAAGGAGAATCCCAAACAGGTTAGTAAAAAAAAACAACCCAAGCCTATGAATTGTGGAAGTCTTACTCATGATTTCTTAATATTTGGCAACACTATATTAACTATAATTAAGTTAGAGATTTATTAGGTAATAAAAACAGCAAAGCTGATAAGAAGATTCTGCAATGAAAAAGCAGAGCATGCTGAAAATCAGCCAAAAGAAGGTGAAATTCCAAAAGATTTCAGTTTGCGATGGAAACTTACTCTTTTGTTGCTTTCCATCAAAAAACAAAAAATCTGACTAGTTTTCAGAACCTGACTTGTTCCACTGGCAACACACCCAACCTACTTTCATAATTTTCACCTCTTAGGGATCCATGAATGCTGTTGAATTCCTGTCTATCACCATCCTAATCTCAGATTTCAGTAATTTGACATTGTTCAGGTGGCATAAGACCATAGTGCTAGTAAAATGACTTGAGTACACAGCTGTAGTTAATTTTTTCTCTTAGTTTCACAGTTTTTAGGAAAACTGTGCAATTTAGGAATTGCACTCATCTAGTAGCCAAAACCCAATCATTTACCTTGATCTCAAACACTCTCTGATAAGAGACAATCAAAGAATCATAGAATCATAGAATGGTTTAGGTTGGAAGGGACCTTAAAGATCATCTAGTTCCAACACCCCCGCCATAGGCAGAGATGCCTCCCACTAGACCAGGTTGCTCAAAACTCCATCCAACCTGGCCTTGAACACCTCCAGGAATGGGGCATTCACAACTTCCCTGGGCAACCTGTTCCAGTGTCTCACCACCCTCAGAGTGAAAAATTTCATCCTGATATCTAATCTAAATCTACCCTCTTCCAATTTGAAGCCATTACCCGTCATCCTACCAGTAGCTGAAATAATGTGCCATGTGAACCAACCCTGCTTCCTGTACCACAGTCTATCCCAGCAGGGGGATGGATGTGTGAATCGTTATTCAAATGCTGTGCAAATTATGAAGAAGTTCATCCACATAGCTTTGACAAAGGAACACAAGCCCTGGAAGCAGACTATACTAAGTCCCATGATAAATTAAATAAAGAATATAATCTCAACAGTGTGTGCAGCACTATCACTTCCAAGAAATAAGAACAATGACCAGATACCTTTTTAACCAGAAAAAAACCCAGGGAGATTCACAGATTCCTACCTGTCAAATGGATATTTTTTCTGTTGCTACTCCTCCTGCAATTTTTTGAGGAAAAATCCTTTCTGTCTCTGCTTAAATTTTACGTTTATACTGACCATATAGTACTGCACCACCATCTGAGTGTCCAGATCTTAATTATCAGGGCAGTACTCTACTGCCTGGATTCACTGGCCATGTCTGCTTTTGCTGTAGTGACACCATAGCTGTTCCTTAACACTGGACTTCTTGGATATGATGGGCACAGTGCAAGTTCTTCAGGTCTACTTGTCTCCTAGCTTCTGAAAGCCCTGTCAGGTTTGAACCTGGTAAATCTGGTAATTCCAGGACCAGAAACTCCAGCTTGATCAAAAACGTCGTCATCATCAAACCTGGGCAGCCTAGTCACAACTCCAGTCCCATAGTCTGTTGCAGTGATGCTATCAACAGAGTATTGCCAAGAAGAAGCCCAAAATCCCAAATATCAGTCATATATCCTATATAGAGAAATCTGTATATTCTAGCTGGGTCTGCAACGCTCAGCTCCAGTATAATAGCAGCTGGAGAATGTGCACCAATTATTGGACTAACTTTTGCCCATGTAGCTCCTGCATCCTGCTCTGGCCTCAGACTCTAGGTATGAAGACCTAGCTCTTCTTGCACTTTTCCACAAGTACTGATTACCTGCAATACCTTGTCCACATGCCCATGATTTTGTGGCAGACCAAGAATACCCGCAGCTGCCTTAGATGACACCAAGTTCCTTCTCATATTCCAAGGAGAGACAACTTTCGGTACTTTTGCTGGCCAGGCATTGTCCTTAATTCTGTGCTGTTCTGTCCCAAACTCCCTCACTGATCCCTACATTCAGGAATAAAGAGAGAGGAAGGACTCTGCATTTTCCACGTTCCCTATCTGGAGAGACAGGTCATCTTGTCAGAATCATTACGTCCCTACCCATCAGTTTCTCATTTGACCTACCTGCAAGTATATTGTTTGGATGTTGCTGCTCAGTCCTAATTGCTGCTCTGGAGTCTTCCCTGAGGTGAACAAAGCATCATAAGCTCTCCTGTTTCTTTCTTCCTTTGATCAGTGTTTCCTTACCCAAGGACCCACAAGGGGAAAGGCTAAGGTGGCTGATCTAGAACAATTTTGCTCACTGTCTCTCTCTCAGAGGAGACAGAGCCTTAGCATACAATGGCAGCTTTGGGAGGGATCAAGTACTAAAACTGTGCCAGATGAAGAAGGTTTCCTGAGCCGTACAACCCAACTTTTGAAAAGCAAGATTTTCAGAATCATCCTTTTCATCTCTTTGCAGCTATTAGAAATACAAGATGTGCATGAACACTAAATTTCTTGGTATTTATTACTGAATAAGCAAGGATAATAAGTGCAGGAACTGGCTAAATTATCTAAGAAGTTATATGTATTTCAGCACTACTGAAGAAATAAGGTGATAAAGCTCCTCTTCCAAGCTATTTTGTGAAAAAATGCATTGGTTGTTTTAGAACTGAATCTTCTGCACAGAAAGTTTTGGATTCATCCTTCAAATTATTTGACTGACTGAAAAGCTTAATAACAAATCACAGTATATCCTTACCAATCTCAGCACTTCCTGAGAACTGGGAAATCATTAACATGATTCTAATTTTTTTAAAAGTGTTTGGTGGATGTCTTGAGAATTAAAGTTTGTTACAATGTCTGAAAATCAAGTAGACAAAAAACAGTGCAACATTTGGGGAATCATAATAAATACGGCAAGGGAAAAACCAACAAGCTTTCTGTAACAGAAAATTGTGCCTCTCTAATGTGTTGGAAGGTTCTGAAAATATTAATAAGACAGTAGATGAACGTGACCCAGTGGACATAATTTACTTGGATTTCAAAAAGCTTTAGAAAAGGTCCCTCATAAAAGAATATTAAAGACAATAAATAACAATGAAGTAAGGGGCAAAGGCTTGTCATGGATTAAAAAGTGATTAAGTGATAGGAAATAAATAGTTATAACCTCAAAGAAGAGATATATTAATAATGGAGTGTCTCAGGGGTCAGCACTACAATCAAGTTGTTTAATATACTTTTTTAATAATTTGGAGTAAGTGGATTGCAAGGTGGCAGTGTTTGCTGATGACACTGTGCTATTGAACAAGTAACCACTTGCATAACCTCCTACTCATTATGGTAGACTAAAAACCAACCTATTGTTGGCTCTGAAAATCACCAACTGGAATCCCAGTGAATACCAGAAAAGAACTTTAGCAATGTACAGGGAGGGAGGGAAGCGTTACAAATTTGTCTGTATATCGACTGTTCAGCATTATCTCAAGATTCACACAGTGAATGGTTACATTCTGGTAAACCTAAGGTAGGAACTGGGATAGAGAAAAGTGCTCACTTGGCCTCCATCGTGAAATGTCTGTAAGACATGCCTTCAGTACACTATCTTCAGTAAAATCAGAAGTTTTCTTGCATAGTTGAAGCAAGCTGAAATCATACCTATAACACTCAACAATCCCATGTTAATGCTATCAACAGAAACCATGTATTATTCCTGTCTCAAATTATGGGTAGCTTTGAATGGTTATTAGCCAGAGCATCATGGGCCATCTCATGCAATTGCTTTTCCTTGCAAAATACAAATCAAACACAAGCACTTGCACCACAACTAAACATTCCGGTTCAGCTTTTCACTGTTCATAACCTTTTGCTCATCCCCATCAGTAAGAATCAAGCATTCCAAGTCTTAGCCCCCAGCTTTTCATATTCCCAAAGAACTTTGCTGTTCAACCCATCTGAGAGCTGACTGGAAAAGATAACTGTTGTTGTAGTGGGATCTTCAAAAAAGGTAGTCCTGCTTTCAGCCTCAGGAACAAATTACCTTATTCATTACTAGCTTCCTACTACTTCCTATAAAAAAGTGAGAACAACATAGGAGTTCTCAGTGCTAAGGACTAAAAGAATTACCTTCTTGTAACAATATTTTTTTTTAATTATAATCCTTCTTCCCCAAATATAAAGAATCAGACCTTTTCAAACTAACCATATCTTACGTGTCTCATGTCCCAGGATGAGTTAGTCTCTCAGAGGACACTATCTCGCAAAAAGAAAGGTCAAGATTCATCTCTAGTAAATGTGAAATGCATTATAGTCATTCTGGATACACTTATTCAAAGTAAAATAAAAAGTTTGTGCCACAGAAAAGGAAAAGTTATTTCCCCAAAATGGGAAGAAGGAACGACAACCACTCGGAGAAAAACCTCTGGTCAAACACTGTCCCAGCCCTTCATACAAATTATTTCCCTTCAGAACACAGCTAGCGTTACTCCCAGGCACAGATATGAATCACAGATATCCACAACTTTATCTCTTATTGCTACCCTTGCAGAAAAAAATGTTCTGATATTAGGTGGTTGAAGGAACAAGAGGGGACAATGTAGACGGACCAAAGATCCTGCTGCTGTTGAAGCGGCCAGTGCAAGCACTTGGACTAATGCAGTATTTATCTTATGCAATATAAAAAAAAATGCTAAATAAGCCTCATCATTAAGGACACTAAATGATTACTACCAAAGTTACAAAGTATTTGTTTTATTCATATTAAAACTCCAAAATCGTCTGATTGCTTTGGGGGATATCCTGAAGCATTTGGCAGTGGCTTCATTTGTAAGCAGACCCCTAACTTTGAGAGGGCAGCCATTTAATCCATTATATAGTTCTCTATTATTCCAAATATCATGGGAGAAATTCAGTCCATGCACAGGTTGATACAACTTGCCGCAACTTAGCTAGTAGTTACAGCCATTCAACAAGGGACCTGACTTTGGCTTACGTGTTTTACACATCTGATGAAATGTATAGTTTTAAATGCATTAAGTTTAATCAAGCAATTGATTTCTGAATTTGCAAAAAATAAATTAAGGGATCTTAATGTCAGTCTTTATTTTTATTTTTAAAAAGACATTAGATACAAATTCTAGTTCATCGTCAGCTGGTTGAGAATTACAGTATGTTGCAGTATAATCACAAACAAATATTATAATTACAAATACCAAGGGAAATTTAGGCTATAAGGCAAAATGAAAAAAGAATTTGACTGTGGAAAATTAAATTAATAAAACATTAAAGTATGAAAAAAGAAACCTACTGCCTATTATAACTGAACTGTTTGCATAGCTAAAATAAAGAAACAATCTCAGTGTTTGCATTTATGAATGTTACATGGTAATCAGAGCAGGTAAAGGAGAGAAACAGTGCAGTTAAGGGTACAGTCTCCTATCTGTTTCTCCTACATATTTGCACACTGAAATTAATTTAATCCCTAACATTTTTATTTAAAGCAATGAAATTAGGGATTTATCTACCTTACCTGTAGTTTCTAAGAGACAACACAGTCATAGGTTACCGATATAGCCATGATATGCCATGTCACGGCATATGCTGGGAACTCTTTTTATGTAGAAGTCAATGGGAGCAGAATTAAGCCAATGCTAAAAGCTCATGAAAAATCTTTCCAAGGACGACTTTCTCAACATCAAATAGTAAGTCTGTAGCAGAACTGGGATTGGAATTGCACCCACATCATCTAAATCCCAGTTAAGTGCCTTAATCACATGACTTACTGGAGCTCTCCTAAATGAATTCATGCATGTTCCCATCAGTTCTTCACCTGTAGACCCAGGAATTCTGGTCAAAAGCAATCTGAGCTAGCTGCAGTTATGAGTCGTCTCCCTGTCAGCTGTCTTCTGCCAAACATACACATGAACTGACCTCCATCATTCCTAAAGGAGGGAAACAAATTGAAGTGGAATCCGTCAGAACACAGAAATCAAGCTCCTTAAAAGCGCACTGGTTCACCCAGCAGTGGGTTTTTTTTTCCTGTTAGTGTCTTATCAGTCAAATGCACAATTAATTTCTGTGACTGTTTGCTTTCTTGCAAAAATGGAGTACAAAAAAATACAGAAGCGCTAACTTCAATGCAAAATCATCTTTCTTAGAAGAAAAAGGCTCACAAAAGACAAAGCTTCAAGGACATTTTTTGTGAAAGTTTGAGAACCACCTAGACCAGCTGTGACATCTGTACTAATTGAAAAAGCAAACGAGGCCACAAAGGACTGTTCTTTGACCATTTAATCAATTTTCCACTCAATGCATTGTTCATTCTTAGAGACTTTAATGCTAGAATTGATTTTAACAGCCATTACCGAAATACGTAAGTCAAAGGTCTCTCAACCTTTTTTAAGTTTGACCAATGGGAAAAAAAGATTATGGCTATGTGAATAAATCAGTGACTATGATTCAAATGCCTTACTAAAAAACACCGTGTGAATCACAGTCTACCCATGTACTAGTGGTCACACGGGCTAACTAGAACACAATGTGAGAAATAGCAAGATGGTGATCTCTGATAACGTCTGGTCTGGACTCTGTAAAATTATCTCTTAAACTTTTGATAATGCATAGCTCATAATAGTTCAATACAGAGTCATACAGCTCACTTCAATACAGAAAGAGGTCAGGTGTCTAATGTTTATACATACATTTGGAAATTGCATGTTTGACTCAAGCAAGCAGAGGAGTCCAGAAGGATGAAGAATATTAAGGCCACCTATTAAGATGCTTTTAGGCATTGTTAGTGGATATATGCCCTGCAAAATAAAGGAAAAGGAAATATGGAAATCTGTACTTTACCTTGTAGTTCTACATTCATCTGTAGAGGGAAAAGGCAGAAAAATTAATGCTTAAATAATTTTTCTCCCATTTTTTAGCAATTTCCCTTAAATAGAAAAACATACCTAACCTACCATTTTCATGGTACTGGCCAGAGCTAAAATAGAGGTAAGAAAAGGAGATAAGCTGCAGTGAAAACAGAACACACTAAAATGAGTATAAGTTAAAAAAACTGAACCTGATCTTATTGTCCTACTTCTGGATTTTAGGAAATTTTTGTCTTCAATGACAAATACCTGTGGGCTGTACAACTGCTATCTCACGGAATAAAAGCTTCGGTGGAGATGAAGGAGTGCATAAGAAAAATCTTTTCATAATACAAACGTTTAGGAAGAGGCAGCAATGGCTGTGGAACGCTACATGTTGGCAGTGACTTCTTTAACATCACTGTAACATCAGCGATTCCCTCATGTACTGCCTTCTTCTTCTTCTTCTGTGTTCTGGGGCAATAAGAGTTTGGCCCTAATGAAACAGATTTACAGTATGACCTTTGCATACATGCGTGATATATTGTGATGACAGCCACTCCACTGTGAAATATGATGCTATGATCTTTCAGTTGTTTCCCTTTGGAAGATGAGCCTTACATGATTAGATTGATAAGCATCAATGTATCAGAAGTTGTGCCAAAACAGCAGCTACTGGCATGTTGTACTGTAGGAACTTTAAGGATATTGACATAGTTCTAGAAAAACAAGCTTAAGGACAAGCTGAGCCACAAAAATCAAATAACGTAATTGACAGATTATTTGATGCAGTTCCTGATTAAAACTTTCCTGTTTCACTGAGATACACTGACTTACAAAAGACCTTTGACACTCCACTGTAAAGTGTATGAATGCTTTAAGATTTTTCATCATTATCGTGCATGCCCAAAATTTGTTTAGGCTGTCAGGTGTTTGTCATGGAGTCTTCAATACTGTTATAATATAAAAGGGCATCCATCAGGCACATTAAACACCATGGCTGTTCCTTAAGGAGATTACCTGTATCTGTGATATGTTGCACTATTGACACACACATGACATCTAATTTAGCAATTTGTGTTTATCTGGAGATTTGCATGCACCATAAAGCAGAGCTTTAATTCTGTTTTTCTTCTCAACTGGGAAGCAAGGAAGGTGGGAAAAGGGTGCTGCTTTTTGCTATCCATATTCAGTGACATTGTTGAGTGTTATTCATTCATCTGAATGTTCACGTTCAGTTTTAATCTTCTTGTTTTCCTTTATAAAGGTCAAAGCCAGGATGGGCCCTATTGGTATAGCTGCTGTGCAGAAGTAGGTAAAATATCAGTCATTCCCTCAAAAAGTTTTAAGCAGACAAAACATAACTGGTGGATGAGACAAGCAGGTGGGTTAAGGTAGGTTGAGAAAGATCAGTCAAGAGATAGAATAGAACGTGTACTTATACAGTACTGTAAGTTCTTCTAAGATACCTTAACGCTTACAAAATTTACCTTTCAGCTCCATCCTGATAACAGTCTAAGTTAAAGTTTCTGCATTACTTATAAACTTTGGGTGTATGCCAGGTCTTTATGTGGTCTTAGAGTACCAAATAATGTAAACATCTATACTAATTTTGAATGCTGTAGACAGCATAATACAAATTAACTCTGTCTTATTTTGCACATAACATAGTTCCATGTATTCTTATGACATCTCATGTAATGCAGTCTATAAATAAAGCACAGTGTTGTTTTCATGCTTGAACTTCTGGGTGACATGTATAGCAGTAAACCAAAAAAAGCCAGGGTGCAGGCCAGAGCACAGACGCAAGATGATGTATATTGTTAACTTGTTAGCTAAGTGCACATCAGGGTTTCAGACTGTGGCAAACAGCAGTTTTTCATACTGTGCCCGTGCACAGCTTTGAGATTGGGCCATGGAGTATTTCATCAGCTTCTTTGGAGATGTCCACTCTGTTCTGGGAGGTAAAAGAGTTTTGCTGCATAGATATGGGTTGAGGCATGCAAGTTTTTTTTAATTAATACAGATACAGCTATAATGCTGGGCAGTAATGTTCATCCTATCTCAAATACAATTTTGTAGAACAGATGGTTCAGAAAACAATGATCAAACAAATGGAAAATATCTCAAGGAATATTAAAATTATTTGTATTGAGTAGCTTAAAATGGAGACCCAACTCATTGTTCAAAGAAGGTGCCAGATATTGACAAGAAAATACACTTGAACATGCAGACACTGAGATGTCTAAAAACCTCTTTTCCCATTTGTAGTGTGTGTCTTGAGGTCTTCTTTTATATCCAGAGTGAGCAATTCCTTCTTGTTTAAATTTAAATACCTAGAAGGTAGTGCAGCAGACATAGCTCTTAAATTCCATGGCAAAAGCTGAGTACACTTTTGGAATAAACTTCATTTTAGCTTGAAGGATTTCACCATAAACCCAAGTGTGTTATAACTTACAACATGGGAGCACAAATACCTACAAACCACCAACACGCACTTCCATGGCTGCTGTTTGAAGTGTTAATACGTTCCAATGTTCAGGTAATGTTATTAAGTTAAAGATACAGTCACATTTTAAGAGGGGAAAAAAAATATAAACAGCCAAAAAAGCAAGTTAAGTTATAGGAAAACAATTTTTAAGAAGACATTGGAAAGGAACTTGACCTTTTAGGCTGGATTTTTACAATTATGATGACAATCCCTGAACCATTTGAATCAGCGTTTTGTTTTCCTAAGTTATCTTGTTAAACTGTGAATTTTTCAACAACTCATGATAACTAAAGGTACAACAAATTATGGGGGTTTGATACATTTCTGGGATCCATTTTTTCATTAAATAGGGTTATCTAAATATCTGGGTTTGTGTTATTTAAATTCTTTCAAATACCAGTCATCTACGTAGAATCAGTTAACTCTGGTATGCATCTGATATATTTTAGACATCATCATGCTTTCTCTGCGTGTTTTCACATAAGCAGCAGCATTTTGGGGGAAGAAAAAAGACTGAAACAGTTTCCATTGTGCTATTATTACAACTATGATCTTGTTAAAGACTCTAGGCAAATTGATTGGCTCTGAAAAGCTGCCATCCATCTGCAAAGTGAGGAATAATCTGGAAATAAAGCTGCAGATAAGTCTGTTGAAAAGAATATTTCTCTCTTGCCAGTTGCTGAAATACCCCCTCAGAAAAAACTTCTCCCCTCCACCTGAGGAAGCGTGTTGTCTGCTAGCGCTGATGCATAGCAGTGTCAGCATACTGGAAAAAAAAATATCATTCCACTGTTCTTTTCATTTTGGGAGGTAAAAACCAAGGCGTATTCAGAAGAGTCAGAATAGTCAGTGGTTATGTTGGTCTAACTAAAACCAACCAAACAAAAAAGAAATTAAACTAAACTTAAATAAAGAAGCCATAGTTGTTATATGAAATGGCCACCATTACCCACATCCCCACCACCCGCAAATGCAGTTCTTTAGGTTCAGTGGAGCTCTCAATCTAGTTCTGAGTATTCAGATACTACTGGAATGGACATTAGAAAACAAAACAAAACATTCTTCTTGCTTTCACTTCTTATTTATGTTATAGTTTTTACAGTCTATTTAATTTTTTATCTGTATTTAATACTGAAAGTGTTTCAGGATGCAGTTTTTAATAAAACATTGTATAAAATGCTGCACTGGTCCATTCAATATCAATTCAAATTTAGAATTAATTATATGTTAATACTCCATTTCAGTTGGACGTATTGCACATGCCATTTGTACAAAATCCCAGTTCCTGTTCCACACAACTTTCATGCTGAAGTATCTTGACTGATGACCATGGATTCACTCCTTATTTGCAAGGTGCCTGGATAAAGAAACAAAACCTTCATGTAAACCAAAGGGATGCAGAGACATGCTAGCTGACAAGAATTTAGTGAAAATACCAGGTAGCTTTTAACTTTTTTTAATCCCTTTCATTTTGCTTTTTTTTTTTAATCTTTCAAAAAATCCTGAAGAGATGTGAATGAGAGAAAGTTTAAGAAAGAAAAGTTCCCATCTGCTCTAACAGGGTGTATGAAGGAGGTCACTGAGGCAAGGATAATGGAAAGATAAAAAAAAAAAAAGAAAGTGGGCAGGGAGACTTGGGTTAACGAAGTCAGAAGAAACGAAGAGGAAATGACCATAATAAGGCAGAGATATGCAGAGTCTTGAAAGGACAAGTCAGATGCTGTGCAGCAAATCCAAGACTTCCACATTAGAGCAAACAATCAGAATAGGGTTGGTAATGTGCATTTTATCTTAATGTCAGAGATAATTTTTTCCATCCTTTGAGCTTGTCTCAAGCTTTTCTAATGAGCTTTGCTAATTTATCAAAAAAAGCGTATTTGGATAATAAACATGAATATTAAACAAAAAGAAGTATGGTTTATGGAAGTTCATTGCCCAAATGTCTAAGCCCTCTATTGTGAAGCAAAAGTATTCATCTGCTCTTTCAATTGCTTGGTTAAAATGCTAAATTATTCCTGGTGCTTTGTAGCAGATCAGTTAACATTACTTTTAGTTTTATTCAGACAGCATGTTCTAGTTCTTCTTTGTATATGAGGCACTGGCAGCTTGACCTTCCTGTTTATTCCTTTATAAGACCATTATCATCAAAGTTCTGTGGCAGACAATTCACAATTTTCAAATGTTAATGTTAAAAGACCTAGATTTCTGACTGATGTCAAGCTTTATTTACACGTTTGGAAAAGCAAAAAAGGTTCTTATCATACTTTGAATGAATAAGCTCTAGATAAATTGTGAAATACAGCTTGAAATGTTTCTTATCACATTTTTGAGAAAAACAAGATCACAACAGATGCTCTGGGGAGTAGAATCTCGATAAAATATAAGTTGGGAATCCATACTCTGAAAGCCAAATGTCAGTACATTTCAAGTCTTTTCTTAATGCACAGCTATTTGAAGGCAGGATTAAAAAAGGAGTTCCATTGAAAGGCTCCTCAAAAGCAGTTCCTCTTTGTACAAGTTCACATCCTAGCTTCACACACAGCACTCGTGCTGCTAACCAGGCTGATCAAACAATTAGTGAAAAATAATTCAGCTGATGAATTCAGACTTTTATGTGCCTGTAATATACACGATCATTTCAAATATGCACCAAATTATGGAATAGCTTCCGTCTGTAATTTTTTAATCACAAACACCTTCCTCTGAGTTTTCATTGCTCATATCTCCATCGCTGTGATGGGTCAGATGAACCACGTAGTGGTGTTTCTGTTTTTTCCTTGACCAATGTGGGAGATGCCTTGGGGTTAAAAGTTCAGGGTAGGAAAAGTGGGTTTTTCATGGGTCTTCTGTACACATGGGTTTGGGATTCACCTGTGACAGCAAGGAGCTGTACCCTCATGCCAGCACCCAGCCGCTGCTTCTGCTGACAGTGGTAGAGAACCCACCTTCAGCTCTGAGCAGGCAGGAGGAACTAAGGCAAACTATGAACTCTGTCAAAGTTATATCAATTTCTACCCTATTAAAACCTATGCGGTTTGTGTATGTTACTGTGTTTCTGTGTTTAATGCAAGTAATTTGACAGTGGAATTCTCCATAAACGAAAGAACCTGGTTGGCATATCTAGGGACCAAAATTATATTGATTTATTTGTGATTCAAACTAAAAGCTAAAGAGGTAGATGCTGACTTTTAAAAATTATATTCAGCGCAGAGCTGATAACATGACCCTTATTTACCACACCATATATTCAACTTTAATTTTTTGTTGTTTATCCTTTTTCTCTGCAAGCTGCAGCACTTGCACTGAATATAACAGTGAAATAGTGGGTAGACAGGCAGTGTTATTCAGTTTTGCTGGCTGTTCTAAGTGATGAAACTATAATTCACTGGGTGATAGATAACAGAAGGTAATTTTATGGTTACTAAGAATGAGTTTGCATTTGTTGGGATAGTTACTATATAAATTTATAGATCTATTTTGTATGTACCGCATTTTAAATTTTAGTGGCAGCACAAGGAACGGTATGAGAGTAACACAAGTAGTACTGTCATGAACTCCTAGTTTAGCAGCCACTTGTAAAGGTATACTGTAATTCAACATGAAATAGCTTCAGAATGTTCTCACAATCTTGTTATAAATCATGGTCTTTGGAAGGGAAGGTGTTATTAAGTTTGTTTTTTTATTTTCTCTTGCCCTTCCTCCATCATCTTATCTAGGGAAAGTGTTGAAAGGTAGGAAAGGCAATTCTGTACAGGAGGTCCTTTTAAGTGCTGGATTTAAGTGCTCTTTCAGGATTTAGCACTTTTCTAAGCTTAACTGACAGGTCACTTTGCCCCTTGTTATCTGTGTAGATAGACCCTGGGACCCTACAAAGACAATAAGATTAATTGTTGGTCAGGCAGTAGGATACTACAGCTTCAGATCACAAAATTCAGACAAGCCTCAACACCTGTCAAGCTATTATGACATTTACATTCAATAAATATAATGCCTCCAGAGAACCAGAACTGTTTTTGTTTAAAGATGGAGATTGGGCCCCAGGGAAGCCATTTTGTTGAACATGCCATTCTGAGGTGACGAAATACCAGCTTTTGTAAAAGATTTAATTGTTGGAAGAGCCATTAAGATTTCAGTTCAGGTTACAAATCTGAAGGAAGCCTAGACTGACAGAGGGGTGCTTGATTTGATGATCATGGAAGCAGAAGAGGAATGGAGGTGGTAGATGTGCTAAATTTGCATTTAAAAAGCTCACCTAGGAACTTAGCAATTAGACTTTTAAATATAAAAAATTAACTTCGGAGCATCCCAGAAGTATTCAGAAGTACTGAATTATGTAATGGCCAAACCAAGGACATTCCTTGAAAGTTAGGTTGTCTGCAAAGTACTTTAAAGGAAAGTGGCAGAATTCTGACAAAATGCAGCTATGATCTTCAGGGGTTCAAACAGGAGTTTTAGTCCATTTATAAGATTAAAATGGACATAATTTAGAAATTACTTTTTCTAAATTGTAATTGAGACGATTTCTTCCACCATGTTGTTAAAGAAAATGCTTCTGCTCTGTAACAGGCTACCCACAAACAAGAATACGTCTGGAAAAGACATAAAATTTGGGGGAAAAATTGGATGCTGTGCAATAGCAAAGTTTTTCCAAATCATTCTTTGCCAGAACAAATTGAAATGAAGGCTTTGTCTTGTTTAACTTACCTTATAACTTGAAGTTTTCACGGAGGAAAAACAAGATGATTCAAGATAGCCTTACATAGCTATTAATAATGGTCATCACAATTCTTGATGAGCACCTATAGACCAGATAATACTGCAGAAAATGTACAGTAAGACATGTTTTAATGCCTCAGGAACAGCATGAATAAGGAGCTGGATTGAACACTGCTTTCAGTTCCTAAAAAAGATCAGTTGCTTTTCTCCTCCTGAGAGCAATGCGAAAGTATTCTGAATTTGTATCCTAACTGTAAAAGTGAAGAAAGTCAAGTTACCAAATTATCTGCCCAGACTATTTGAAATGTATAGGGCAGAACCCACTGCTGAGCATGTATGTTCTTTTGGGTGCCTGTATCTCCCAGGCTGTGTTACCATAGCTTTACTGCATTGTATATGAAAGCAGAGGGTAAGTAAAGAAGTGGGTGAAAAGTCACTTTGGGAACTGCTCGCAGGAGCAGATAGTGATGCAAAAATCAAAGAGAAGCAAAGTCAGTGCTGATCTCCTGGATCCTCTGAAGGCCACACTCCCAACATCCACAGCTGAGAGTCACAGGAGAGTCATTACTGAGACCTGCTGCATAGCTGAAGTGGGGAGATCCACAGGTAATGGGAAGCTCTGGAGGCAGCTCCTTCCTCTGAGAAAGATTTCACGCTCTGCTTCACTTCAGCATTTAATCAACCACAAAAGCAGTTTATTGCTGTGTATACTCTCGTGCCAGAAACATTATTGCCTAATTAAATTGTTTCATTGTTTTGCTATATCAAGAAACACGTCTCTCTAACTCCCTGTTTTATTTAGTAGTGGGTTTGCTTTAACGTCATCAGAATGGGATATTAAATTGAAAGGGTGGCTGTTTAAACTCAAGTTCAAATCAATAATACAGGTAGCCTTTCACTGCCAAATTCTAACTTAGTGCTTTTCACTTTGCTGCAGTCCTGCATTTAAGCACCATTGACAGCCTCTTCTGCATTCGCATATGATTTATGACTATTCCTGTTGGTGGGACATAAGTTTCAAGGCCTTTTCACTATTTAAGGTTCCTACAATCAGTGGAGTTTCCCTCTTCTGCAGTTCTTTGGTTATGCTGCCATGCTCAGTTTCATTATGTCATCAAGGCAAAACCCAGTATTTTTATAATGAGTTACTTAATTTCAGGTGTCAAAAAAGGCAAATATTTAGATATGCCTGGCCCTCACAAAAACTTAAATTCTAAATACATGCCCTGAAGCCCCTCTAAATAGAGAATTTATTACAAATACCCCAGATTAGCTTTTGTACTCGTATTTTATTAGTTTTAAGAGCTTTAAATGGATGACACTTAAGTGTTGAAATGCCCTCAAGGTTATTCCAAATATTCTGAGATGGTTCCAGCCATAAGGTTCTCATTCCTGCAACTATAAATCATTAGCTATGTTACATAGCTGCTATTTTATTATTTAATTTGCATAATTAAAATTACTATATAAATAACATTATCAAAAAGCTTCATATCACAGTATAAATAATTACTACCTATTTAAAGGGAAGAGAAATGGAATTTTGTCACCCGATGGCTCCTAAAAATTATTGTAATTCCCTTGTTCATAGTTGAAAAGTTTATTGTGTCTGGTAGAACTTGGAGCTACATAAAAGGAAAGGAGGAAGTACATAAAAGTTGTTTGTCTAGGGTTTTTTTTAGGAAGACTATTTTAGGGAGAGAATGCATGTTAAGAGTCAACTGATTCAAACTCTCGCCTTGAGCTGCAGACAACTTCTTCAACTGTCAACAACTGTCCCAACCCAAAACCTGAGAAATTCAGGATCCCTGTGCCTCTGAGTGCCATAAATGCAGAGGAGTAGCCCTGAGCTCAGCGTCCCCCATGTTGGTGGATATGCCATGTGTCACACTGGTCACCCCTTCCCTGCCACACAGACATCTACAGCAATGCTGCTTGTTCAGCACCAGCAGGGGCAGAATGTTTACCTTGCATAGTGGAGGGCATTTTCAGTAAGCACAAGCAGAAGACCCTTTTGGGTGCACAGAGATCTGTATTATATGCATATTTAAATTTACTTATCATATCTTCATATTAACTGATGAAAGTTAACTGATAAAATTTTGCTTTCTGCTCATAACCCTTGTAAAATGTAATTGCTTCCCATGACCTCGTCACTGACTGTTCACTTCTCCACCATTAAAGAAATAAAAAATATGCTTTTCTGTAATTTCTTTCAAATACTCTGTTTAATTTGTTCTCCACTTATCCCTTAATGATAATCCACCTACCTTATTTTCTATAATGTAAGAGCTACTGCTTGGAGATAGTCCATTTACTTTCCAAATGCACAAAAGTTGCAAAATTAACCCCACATCTAAATTCTCTATGTTCTTTTTCAAGGTGATTTAGGGCCTTGTTCTCCCAGATATAACAGCAAGTTGAAAAATTCTTATGAGAATCCCAGCTGTATCTGAATTGGTGTAGGTGCTGTAAAGTAACCTTCTTTACAACTGTTAAACAAATGTTAAAAAGTGGAATGCAAAGTCAACAGAAAAGAAAGCAGTTTCAATTACAGGTAATATTGTTTCTTTTTTTCCCCCCCATTGTTTATGCCAAATAATGATTACAGGGCAGTTTGTATAGCTGTTGGTCAGTTTAAATAATCTATTGACTTAGATTTGATAGCCAAATTATTAACATACATCAATCACCATCTTTTTATAAACTAGAAATGGTCTGTTCAAATGGATGTTGACCAAACAGAGAGAAGGTGAACAAAAACAGTCAAAGGAACAGCAAGCAGTGAAAGGTTCCAGCTCTTTCTGCTTATCAGACAACACAAGAGAGGATCACAGCCTAAAATAATTTACTTCTAAAACAAGAATTGTTTAGCAGTGACTCTTCAGTCTGGTAGTCAAACATTCAATGTCTAGAAGTTAAAAACAGAAATTTTGACATGAAATTTCTACCTCTGAGTAAGAATTTCTGAGTAAATTTCCATGGTAAGGGTAGTTAATAGTTAACCAATGGTTTGAATGGACTTTTCTTTAATGGACATTATTGAATCTTGAGTCAGAGTCAGCTTAGGGGCAGGGAGAAAGAGGAGAGGAGAGGAGAGGAGAGGAGAGGAGAGGAGAGGAGAGGAGAGGAGAGGAGAGGAGAGGAGAGGAGAGGAGAGGAGAGGAGAGGAGAGGAGAGGAGAGGAGAGGAGAGGAGAGGAGAGGAGAGGAGAGGAGAGGAGAGGAGAGGAGAGGAGAGGAGAGGAGAGGAGAGGAGAGGAGAGGAGAGGAGAGGAGAGGAGAGGAGAGGGGAGGAGAGGGGAGGAGAGGAGAGGAGAGGAGAGGGCTGAGGAAAATTCCATGATCTTTATCAGACGTCAGAGAGGTTATCACAATGGTCTCACTGGATTCTCAAGCTGGGAGGAAGCAATAGTTAGGTATGTTGTGATAAAGTAAGAAAAATGTGTTAAAAATGCATAATTAATTTTTGTGCTTTTTAAGTGGTTTTGACAGAGGACTTAATCTTTACAGAAAATAAACCTCACATAAAAATGGGACATAATCACACAGCTTAGCTGTGTACTAGATGGGCTAAGCCACACCTACCTCAATTGAAAAATAAAAGGAAAAAATGTTTAAAAAGCACACTGAATGAAAAATGTAGAATCATTGCCTTATGACTGAAAAAGACTCACAAGTCTCTGTTTCTTGTATTTCAGAACTTGTATTTGTAAGGAAGGAAAATAACCTTTACTGTATTGTTGGAATAAAAGGAACTAGATGATTCATCTCTGTGAATCTGCTTGTTGAATTTGATGGATCATTCTTAAAAGCGACGTTGCTAATCTTCAGGTTTTCTTTTTTAGGTTATTCACAGATCAGTGGGTTTTCCGGCTAATACAGGTCCTGATGCTCTTCTGTCTTCACACATGGTATTCATCATATCTTGACAAGAAAAGACCTTCAGTCTACAAATAACCTTCACTGAAGTAAGACATGTAAGTGGGTTTCTATATGAAAGATAGATTTTATGGCTGAATAAAAACCAACGGTAGTTTAAAAGTGTCATTGCATGGCCTTATTTGAAGATTTTTCCTCAAAAGAACATTTAGTGTTTGTTGTTAAAATCACTAATAGACAAAAAAAAAAAAGGATTAAATTATTTTATCATTAACCACAAATTCAACAGGAAAGAAAGATCAGTTGAGTATTTTATCATTCTGAAGTGTGCAGCCTTTAAAATATTTAAGTATCCACATTAGTTCTTGTCAAACTAGCACAAAGCAGTGCATAATATGACCTATGTGTAAGAGCAGAACAAGATAAGAGGCTTTGGTAAGGGTGAAATATTCACAATATGGTTACTTTGTGCAACAGTTAATAATTTGGTTTCCTAACACTATACTACTGCTACTACTACTACTATTATTATTACTATTAAAATTGTTATTTTAAAAAATCCTGAACAAGGTGACAAAAATAAAAAAAAATCTTTATTAGGCAATTTAGCATCAATACTACCAAAAAATAATGAACCCTTGTTGGTGACAGCAAACTCCAGCACAGCAGAAAGCTGATTAAATTTCATTGTCCCATGCTACAGAATAAATTTAGCTTTGTATCAGAAGGATTGGTCAAACTTTACTATTTGCCACATCACTATAACCCTAGTGAAATCAACAGATCTCTCTTACCACAGACTAGAACTCCTCCTGAAGTGACTTACCGATTTCACAGGGCGTATGAGGAAAGACTTTGACTGTCTTCAAAGAGAACATTAAAAAAAAATAAAATTAAAAATACGTCCCGTAGAAATGGAACTAATTACATTTAATTTCTAACATCTCTCACGTACCAGTCCTGTGAGGTGTACTAAAGAATGTTTTGTTAGCTTTTTCCTCATTAGGAAAGTTTTCCTCATTTCCTGATGAGCAATGCTAATAAGGTCTCCTTTCTTTGAGAGCCACTTGTTTCATGGAACATGTGGAAGCTTAATATCTTCATAACATCCGTTCCTAACAAGTCAGCTGGAAAGTGGTCACCAGTTCCCAAGAAGGCGTCACAGGGTGGGAGAAAAGTCATTGATCAATAGGGAGACTTGTTGAAGCAAAGTGATCTGTCTGAAACTCTCCGCCATAAGCAAATAGGTAGGAACGCCACTTTAAGCAGCACGCCTAAGCTGTGATTGTACTTTCGTATAGTATTTTTATTTTCATGCTTAGTTAATAATGACATGAAAGTTATACTAATAACAATAAAAATATCAGGACATATGCCTTCAAGAGCTAAATGCTATGTTAATGTTTAATTGACTATGTTGCAGTGCAGGAAGGTAAAACAGAGAAATAAAACGTTACAAAACTAGGATCATATAGTTTGATCATTCTCACAAGCAATTACATATTATTATCTTTGTTGAAAATATCTGAAAAAGTAACAAAGGAAAAAAACTCTGTTAAAGCCCTAAAAGCTCTCTGAAAAAGTGCTGTGTTATAAAGAATGAACAGCAAATATCTATTTCTAAAAGCTCAAGATAGAACTGCAGTTCTAATTGGGATCAAAAGAGTGTAGAAGCTGTTACAAACATAATGCATTCAGATACTACTACGTAGTCCAACAGATCTGATGCTTTGGATTTTGTCTGTTTTCTTTTTTTATTGTTTACATTATAGGACTTAAATATTATCTTCAGTTTGCAGCTATTTGATTTGAAAAATTGAATTTTCCATACCCCCAAATATAACATCCTGTCAGAGGTCCGGTGAATTCAAAACATGACAACTTCTCTAGCCAAAGCAGAAAGTGGTTTAAAAATGTTTTAAGATCTTGCTGTGGAAACAACTGAAAATGTTTAATAAATACATATGTAGGTATGTTCTTAAGCAAAAGCATTATACAGTAGTTCACTCTGCTTGACAAGAGAAGAACCTCAGGGACTTCAAAATTTGAATTCCTTTACAAAATTAAACCTTTCTGGGAAACCTCTATGTCAATTTTCAGTGCAAAGGTAATTTATTACTGATGACTCTTTGAAATGACTGAAGAGCAAAACACTACACTCCCGATCTTCAGCAAACTCAAGTGGAGCTCAGTAGTGAGAATTAGTAGTATCAGAGACTAAGAATGTTATCGATGTATCTCTTCACCATATTTTTTTAATTTAAATGGAATTTACAACAAATCAGAACAATAATAAGACTCCAAATTAAATTTGAGAATAGTGTGTTGCAAATTCAGTTCAAAATAATTTTCTCATCAAAAAAACAACTAAAACGTAATCATTTATTGCACTGGAGCACAAGCCCACCACATGCTATTACAGTAAAAGCTAGGCATTATTTCCATCTGGCTTTGCACACACAGGATGTTGTATAAACTACCAGAAGAGCTCTATTTCATTGTAATTAAAATTTAGTGTTACACTTAAGCAATAAGGCAACTCCAGGAGATGTGATTATCATGAGATAATGACCTTGGGGTGTTACAAGGCAAGGAAGCAACCAAATGCCTCTAATCCTCCAGGGGGTATGATTATTTCGGAATAACCACACCCCCTGAGGTTGTGTGATTAGTATCAGAGACAAAGTCTGTACCGAGAATACAAATATGATTTTGTAGGGAAATGTTGGGGGGGCTGGTCTAGGTAAAGTTGGTAATGAGGAATGCTGAAACAGCAGTTTCGGATGAGTTGTGTTGTTCACGTGCTAATTCTAAAATGTCTTTAAGAACTCTCTGGACACATATAGAGCTGACAGTGATGTCATACCTGTATAAGTAATCCTCCATAAATGCACAGATCTAATCTTTTCCTCCTATTTTCATTTCATAATTTCCATTTCATAATAGCAATAAACCATGGTAAGCAATGCATTTCTAGGGGATTATTCCACTACTCAGGTGGCTAAAGTCACTCAACCTTTAGCCTCGTATCTTTCAAGACATCTGAGAAGTGCAATAATTCCCCAGAAATGCACTGCCTGTCATGTCTTATTGCTTAATTACTTTGTACTTACCAAGTAGTTGCTCTTTAAATGAATGCAGAAGCACAGTATGTTTTACAATTATGGTGTGTATAGGAGCAGTATAACACTGTTATGGCAAAACATAAAATAAGTAATTGTTCCAGCAGAAGTACAAACTAAAGCTGCAGTACAAACTATGTTGGGTGTAGAACACTTTATTATTCTGATAAGTATCTTGTGTATGGTTAAGTAATGGGACATGTTCAGCTTTAATAAGGATGCAAAACAAGGATCAGAATGAAAAGATACAACAGACAATGAAAACGTAAACTCTGATTATAGAGTTTATATTCCACTTGCTATTGATAGCTTTGGGGATATGTTAACATTTCTGAAACTAGTGAAATCACATTAGTAGTGACTTTAGTAATGAAAAAATGAGTCAAATGGTGAGGTGTATCGGCAACAATGGGGAGAGGTCACATATTGCTATTGATCTTCCAGAAAAGAAAGTGCCCAAAAATGGGACAGGGAGAATAAAAAGCAGCTTTTACTTGCAGTAAAAGGAAATCCTGTTTGATTTTTTTATGAAACCCTTAAAACTAAGATGTTATTCACAGTTGTGAGCAACAGGAAGGGATGTGGAACTGAAAAACTCCATTTGCACAATTCCTATGAGAACTATTGTTGAAATCATCAGAGTTAGTCGCTGTAAGATCTCACTTCAGTTTCTTAGTGGAGTGGTTTCCATCCTTCCTTTCCTATGGCTAAAACAGGGTCCTCTGGAAGTAAGCATTTATCTTAACTGGTGAAAAAAAAAAGCCAAGAGAGCGCTGCTCAGACTTCAAAGGCTAGATTTTATGTGTCTGACTATTTACATAAGTTCACAATCTACTTCTGAGCTACAGAAGCTCAGAAATGAAAAATGAAAAAATATTGGGAGCGTGGATAGGGGTATCATGAGCTCAACATATGTTGAAAAACATCTGTGACAGAAAGCACCTTCCCCTCCTGGTGCTGCTAAAAATAATGTCCATCTTTTTAAACCAGGAAACATATGAACCCACATAACAAAATCTTTGCAGGTTTGTTTACTGAGTTTGGAGCCCTACCTGTCTAGGAGGAGCCACACACAAATATTCAGCCAGCCCAGAAATTCTGTTGCAGTATATAGTACAGTAATTCAAAACCACAGAAATAATTTTACTGCCAGCTGAAGCAACTTACAAAGGTTTTATTCAAGGATACTAAGCTCAAAGACCACCTTAATTGTCTGGAAATACAAAAAGATAAATCTAGCAGCATAACAAAATAATATTTATTCAAAACTATTTTTGTCTGTGTTGTCTACACCGTGTAAATAAACAGTTACGGAGAACAGATATGATTGCTAATACTGATTGTCTCATTTAAAAGTGTGTCTTTATGCTGACGTAATATGTTTCAATAACAGAACTACCATGCTTCATTAAAGGAAAAATGTCTGAAATTAAATTTTACTTACACTTACCAAATATCTGTCTTTTTGGCTTGCTGGCAAAATTGGTGTTTGGACCTGCTCTGAGAGAAGTCCTACTCTTCCAGAGAAGGAGTCCCACCCAAGGCAGCATTGCAAAAGCAACTGACTGACAGACATATGACAGACATACAGCATCTCAATGTTTCAGAGCAATTCTGGCTTCGTGTGATATATAAAGAAGCAAATCCCTTTTGGAGAAACAAGGCTGAATTAGGCTAAGTTGAAATCCAAAGCCCTTTCATTACCCTGATAATACGTGACTCAAGGAAATCATAATATATTAACATACAGCAGCTGTAAATCTGTAGTATGTAACTATGAACCTGAAAGAAAATCGACTTGAAATTTTCCACCCAAATTCGTAATATAGCACTATCTCTGTCCATTGCAGCATGACGATTAATTCATGTTCTAACAAGCTCCTTCACTTTCTGCATCCACTTTGATGCTAGGAACTTATCTACTAATGCTGAATACTTGTAGTGAAAAATTTTAATACTTTACCATAGTAGACTTCCCATGCTAGCATCTTAATTTTCTCGATAGTTACTGTCACTGCAACCCTTAATTTAGAGCACAGAATTGGCACAATGGTAAATTACGGTGCTCCTCAAAAGCTTCACCTTCCAACCTCAGCACTGCGATTGTGTCAGAATTTGAAAGAAGAAGAAGAGTTTATTTCTCAGTGAGTGTGATGTCACGTTGAGCAAGAAGGAACACATGAAGTGAAGAGATTTGCAATGCCAGTGTGCTAGTTCAGAGCTCGTCACTCACATCTGAATTTCTGGAGCATTGTTCTTGTCAATTTTTTAAACTTGTCACTTCAAACCTCCTTGAAAACAGCTAATAGGAGTGGTGCACTGCCTTGGCATAACATTAAATGTCATTTAGGTGTAGATTATATTTGCTTCATCCATTTAGACATCATCTGTTTTTATTAAAAAAAAAAGAAATTGCAAAGAGAAAATACTGCATACAGAAGAGCACTAAGAAGGGATTTTCTTCGTAACTACTATGAGATTTATTCTGAACTGATCTTACTTGGCTGATGATAGCTTTTCATGCCTCAGGTAAAGATATGGAGGGTAGGTCAGAGATGAAGTTATGTAAAAACTACAAATTGTTTTTCAAAGGCTGAGACAAAAATTGTCAAAGTACCTCATGAACATTGTTTGATCAACAAGAACCTCTAGTAATATTAAAAATCCAGACTGGGGCCATGCATAAAGGTAGTCACAGATGCAAAGAAGCATGATGTATTATCCCAGAGGATGGTATCATTTGTATGTTCTCTGTGGACCTGAAAGGTCATGTAACCCTCAGTATGAAAATGTTTAATTAATTAACCTACCTGGATTCCTCTCAGCTAGAGCCAAGACTTTAATATACAGCCTGTGAGTGACACAGACTATATTAAAACAAGGAAATTCAGAAGCAAGTACCCCAGGCTGTATTCTGACTGAAACATACCATCACCTTTCTGCTTCTTGGTCCCCAGGAACATAGAAAGGGGATTCGTTGCTCTATCAGAGAAAAAAAAAAGCCAGGATGAGTGGGGGATCAAGACTTTGGCATGCACAGCAGCACATTTCTGTAAACAGATTGAGACGTTGCCATACAGCACTAACCTTTTTTTCTGGCCTGTCAAGGGGCAGAGCAACTTTTTTTGGTCCACACAGCAGCCGGGACCCAAGAGACAGGCAGAGGAACAGACTAGATGGGCCGTCCTATCAGTCAGCATTGACATACCTCAGGTCATCTGACAAAAGAGCACATTCCTGCCCAGTTTGCAGACCAGAGAGGGGGCTGGAGAAAAGCGGAGAATAGCTTCTCTAGGGTATTGCAAGAGAGAGGGTGGTGACAAGCACTGAAGTGAAAGAAGGCAGAGATATCTGGGAGATACCTTGTTGGCATGGGGACACTTGGGGTACTAAGATAAAAGACAGTTAGACGTTTAGAGGGAATTGGGGAAGCACCGGGTTGAGCAGCAGGTGTAGAGGGAGGGGATGAACTGAACCCTTTAATGGCTTAGTGAAAGCCTGCGCTGCTGCTAGGATTAATATCATTTCAACACTTCCGATGTGACTTTTGGGGCAAACAATGAACATTGTCTGGAGACAAAAGTCCTCTTTCCAGGAAAGTTGCTGTACTATCTTTCCAAGCAAAGGAAGTCATTTCTTCTTATCTTTTCCATCCAAATGCTGAATGGAACTGCCTCTGATCAAAGGCATGATTTCGATGAGGAATGGTACAGTCAAACTTAAAAAACTGAGATAACTAAGGCAACAGATAAATACAAGGGAAAAACTGAGTCAAATCAAATTCTGAAGTATTCACAGAAGATAAATAATTGAAGAATAAAAATTGTACCTTGAGAAATTTGTTACAATACGGTAATTTGTACATCCAAATATTCCCCTACTGCAAACTGGAGTATCCTTTATCTCACATGTGAGGCTTCTTCTTGCAGTAATTTTATTTAACTCTTCCCTGATAAATTCAGTTCAGCATTTGTAAGCAATACACTGCAGAAAACTATCTTGTTACATTGTAAAATAAGTATACCAGTCCAAAAATCACAAAGGGTGGTATGTTTTGTTTTCTTAGTAGTAGATAGCAAAAAAAAATTTGCTAAAATATTCCATATCTAAGAGTAAAAACCTGTTATCATTCCAGATGCCTCCAACCCAGTGGAATTCATGTTTTATAAATGAAATGTTAGATCTTATTTCTTTATTGACTGGCAAAAGCCAGGTAAAATCCCAGAAGAATACCTACAGTACATCTTTTCTGACATGGGGCAATTGGCTGTTTCATTACAGGGAAATCAAACCAGATGTAACTTGATTCTTTATTACCTTCTTGTAGGGTAGAAATGGATCAATCTTTGGAAACCAGTATGGATGGTAATTTAGATGATAACTTGAAGAGAGCATATTTTAGTGTGTAAGGCTAGACAAAATCATGAAACTTTGCTTTAAGGCATTAAAAACTTAGTGAAAGCACTGCTGCATAATTCCAAACATTTAAAATTTAGGGAAACTTCGCCAATACTTGTAAAATAATTTTTTACAACATTTTATGTCTTCATTAATTTTAAAACACTTTATGGTGTGAGGACTGGAAAATATTTATAGTTGTATACAGGGCTGTTATCTGATGGGTAAATTCACATGCTTTTTATCCATGTTAGGTAAGAATGATAATATATCCCCAGATCCCCTTATTTAAGGTGACTGCTTCTCATCTATCTCTAGTTGACAAATCTGAACTGCTCACGCAAGTTCCATCTGTAGTCACTCAAGAGCAATAGGATTTCCGGATGGTGACTCAACACATGTGTTTTAGATGTATTTCTAAGGATGGAATGAAACCTGTTTTGGAGACCTTCTAATCCTTCCTAAGGTAGACTTACCTAAGTTTATAATTATGCTTGAAAATTGGACTGTATAGCTAACTTGAAACAGTTAAAGTAAATGAGAGGTATCCCAGCTTTACTGGTGTGTTTTTAATTACTTAACTATATAAAGAAAATACATGGCAAAAATAAAGTGATACTTACTATGCGCTGACTGATACAACACTCAGCAATATACAAGTAAAATGTGACATATCAACAGTTGGATTGGGTACCTAAACTTAATCATTATTAAAACATAATAGACTTTGGTAACGGTAATCCCAAGAAGTTCAACAAAGGGAAATGCAAAGTCCTGCACTAGGGAGGAATATCAACATGCACCAGTACCAACTAGTTACCAGCTGGAAAGCAGCTTGGCAGAGAAAGATCTGGAGGTCCTGGTGGATACAAGTTGACTACTATGCCCTCACAGCAAAGACCAAGAGCATCCTGGGGCTACATTAGGAAGAGTGGTGCCAGCAGGTTAAGGTGGGTGATTATTTCCTTCAGTTCAGCCCTGGTCAGAAACATCTGGAACTCTGTGTCCAGTTCTGGGCTCTCCAGTATAAGACAGACATGAACTTATTGGAGCAAGTCAAACACAGGGACACAAAGACAATTAAGGGATTGGAGAATCTGACATACGTGGAAAGGCTGAGAGAACTGGGACCATTCAGCCTGGAGAAGAGGTGGCTCAGAAGGGATCTTATCGGTGTGTGTAAGAAATACTTGATGGGGGAGAGTAAAGAAGATGGAGGCAGTCTCTTCTCAGTGATATCCAGTGAAGGGACAGGAGGCAATGGGCACGAACTGAAATGCAGGAAATTCCACACAAACATAAGAAATAAACATTTTTACTGAGGGGGTGGTTGAACACTGGAGCAGGTTGCCCAGAGAGGCTGTGGAGCCTCAGTCCTTGGAGATATTGAAAACCTGACTGGACAGAGCCCTGGGCAACCTGCTCTATCTGACCCTTCTTGACCAGGACGGTTGGACTAGACAATCTCCAGAGGTGTCTTCCAACTACAGCCATTCTCTGATTCTATGTTATAAAACCTGAGGGTACTTATTCTCTTCGCTGAACCCCAAAGATGTGAAACAGCACCAAGTCATAGCAAAATGAGAAAGGAACAGTGTGTCTCATTGAGCAACCTGGTCTCTATACATGACAACCCACGTGAAATCACACAATCAGTGAACTTAAATAGAGCTATTATTAAATATATATCTTACACATGATTGTCAGAGCTCTCAATATGCCCCAAACAGTAAAGGAATGAAGATGGGCTCCGTTAGACAAGCCTCTTCTGTAAGGGATTTGGCAATAGCTCACTAAATAAAGTTATTAACAAATACCAAATGCTACAAAGCATAGGGTTTCTAACTCAGTCATGCTAATGAAAGAAACTTAGCCTGAGCTGGAAATTGTCATTAAATACAGGACAGGAAGGAGTCAGGAATTCATCTAGTCCTTTTTTTTCCTCTGAGACAAGGTCAAGACCATACTTAGCAGAAGTCTGTTTAATTTATTCTTGAAAATATCCAGGTAAGGGGATTCCAGAGCACCTGCATGTAATCTGTTCCACATAGTTTCACTATCCTTACGGCTGGAAAGCTTTTTCCTGACACCCATCTTCACTTGGTCAATGCGCAAGGAAAGCTGATCCTCTTTGCAGTAGTCTTGTATAGTGGCAAATTATTATGATAGACGTAACCACTCAGTAGTCTTCTTTTCTCTGTCTTCAAACAAACAAACAAACAAACAAAAACCCCAAACACCCAACCATTTTCCCCTATGCAATATTTTTCACTAGAACTGTCATCAGACAATCTTCTGGCAGTCTGCAATATCGCAGACATCATGCATGTATGAATTGCATATAGCAACAAGAAGATGAGACAATGGAGAAATGACTGCTATGCCCTAGAAAGATCTGTAGATTCACAGGGATGCAATCTCTAAGGACAAAATCAGCACAAGGTAATTGAAGAATGGGGGAAGAAAAAATTTTACTGAAAGTAGTGGCAATTTTCCAGTAGTTTTTAATGTGCATCTTGGCTTGATAACAGCAAATGCAAGATCTAAAAACTGTTACACTACTAAACTTTTCCTAGCTTTTGGCATATTAAGGTCTTTACTACACCTTTTCTAATAGCTAAAAGTCATCCAAGATTTATGCCTGCCCAAATATGAAGTTTTCTTATTCTGGGCTGTTAAAACTAGCAGTAGCTAATATAGCTAGGCCCTGTACATTTGTTCATTTTTAGTTCATTTAGCAGGAGTCATGAATCCCATCTAAAATGGGCAAAACAACAACAACAAAAAAAGATGTGTCTTTTTTGTGAATACAATATAACATTAGAAGCAACAGGGGACTTCAATATTTGAAAACTGAATTTCTCAGTGAAGTTCTAACAGGTAGATTCTTCAGTCTTTTATGAATTGAAAATTTTCATTTAAAAAGTAGGATGTAGGCATAACTTCTACACCTAAATTAGTACACATCTGAATATTTTGCTTCAAAAAACCTCAGGTATTTCCAGTATCTTTTTTCAACAAATCACAATACAAATGAAGTCAGCATTTTGCTACTTGTTGCAAAGAACACACAGAGCAGACTTATTTCTCTATGATACCTTTCTGGGACCAGCAATCTCATATTCTCTCTGTCAGCATGAAAACCCTTGATGTGATATTGAATTAAGAGCTACCTTTTGACAGCCATCTTCATGTAATATTCAAACCCCTTTTCACCATCACAGGTACAGTACAAGCCTGAGATCTTTGCTTGAAGAAGATGGAGAAGTTGATTCATGCCTTTGTCATGCCTAGGTTGGGCTACTCCAATTTATTATTTTAGCTAAGTCAAGCTAAAATGCCTGCTTCAGCATCTCCAATTTTGTCAAAACATCAATTGCTGCAAATCTACCCCAACTCAATACTGTTTATCAACCCACTTCTTTAAGTGTTTCCATTTACTTCTAGTAAAATATCACATTTATTTTAAAGGAAAGCTTTCAGCTGGAGAACCATACTAGTCTTGCTAATTTGCGCGTTTATTTAATAGACTAAATTTTGAAAGGGGCTTTAAAGTATGTAGGCATAAGCATTCACACATGTAAGTAATAGAGTTTGTGCTTGCAAAGCCCATTTTGACAAAAGGGATTTGCTTCAGAAAATTCTATCCCGTGTGTAGGTAAGTGCTAGATCCATCACATGCATGCAGAGATGACAATGTTTTTAAAATATATGAACAAATTTTTCCATGAAGAAAAAGTTTGTGTACACCCGTGGAGTCAGGCCTTTCAGGATTTGGCCTAGATTCGAAGTGGATTTTCTGCTGGAGGCACGATTCTTAAAGCAGCAATTTCAGGCCAACGCTGTCACAGCTCACTTCCTGTTTTAGTGGTTTTGAGGGAGACAATCTGGTAGTTTGTACCACTGTCTCATGATTATTATTTTTTTCCTCGTAACTTTGCCTAGCATAAATAGCTAAAACCAGAAGTGGAAACAGTGCTAGTCTAAACCAGTTTTCTGCATGAAAACTGTAGATTTCTTCTCCTTATTTGTGCATATAACCTAACAAAGTGTTATTGAAATAGGTTGTTTCTTTTAGAAAGACATCTGACATTGATAAAAGGACTCCAAGTGATGGGGAATTTACCATATTCTTCACTAATCCGTTGCAAAGCTGATTGCCCTCACTGTTATAAATGTGTATCTTGCATCTACTCTTTCAACTGAAATCCCCTGTGACTGCACGTTGGTTCAAGTAAGATGCCATGACTTGTGTAAGAGCTTAATACATCAATGACTGCTCCAAGTGCTGACAATACAAAATGAGTGAGCTTTCCCCAACCATCAGATCAGATACAATAATCTTGTTACAGAACATTTATGCTTAAATTTAAATTTATAAAGCATTGCACAGGATTTTAACCATGCTATTTCACTGACCATAATGGAAATTGTCTGACTGCATGCCCTACAAGCTGCTGATAAAACGTACGTGTTAGACACGAAGGGCAAGATATACGAAATGAATTGGGTGCTGCTGTGCTGGGATTTGTAATGCCTAAACTTTTAAGCTGCTTGACTTCCTTTCTGCTATCAAGATCCTGGATTAGATGGCCAACACTCAGTGGGAATAACAGTATAAATCAGTGGGAGCACATAGCTGCCTCACAGCAGTCACCAAGTTCTGTAGGAAGCCCCTTTATTCTAGCCACTATAAAGCTTTAGCTAGTGCTAAAGAGGAAATATGTATTGAATTACATTTCTGGCCACGGTTTGGCAGCTTACTCTGCTATTAGAAGGCACTGAAGATGCCTCTGTACTTCAAAATCATGTGTCCAGGAGGTAGAGATACTTATCCCCTTCTGTGTGAGGGGATGAGGCAGAAGAACTACTTCAAGAGAAGGCAGTAAGGGTGATGGCTCCTAAGTTAAACCTTCTTTCCAGCACGTGTGAAATCAGCAATAAATTGCTTCCTCTGCCTGAAATAATTATATTCACCACCACCCAAAAGATCAATCTAAGCACAGCAGACATCATCAAACTCTTTTCTGAACTACACTGCGAAGTTGTGTACAGCCACCATCCTCCAAATTCGTTCCCTAAGCCCGGTCCCCAGCATGATGTTCCTGACATCACCATTCTCTAACCCTCCATCCCTAAATAAAGATTTTAATCCTAAGTGCCACATGACCATTCTGCCTTTCACAGAATCACTAAAAGGTTGAGGTTGGAAGTGACCGCTGGAAGTTATCTGGTCTGACTCACCTGCTCAAGCACAGCCACCTAGAGCTGATTACCGAGGACCATGTGCAGACAGCTTTTGAATATCTTCAAGGAGAGAGACTCCACAGCCTCTCTGGGCAAACTGTGTTGGTGCCCAGTCACCCTCATAGTAAAAAAGTGTTTCTTGTGTTCAAACAGAACCTCCTGTGTTTCAGTTTGTGCCCATTGCTTCTGGTCCTGTTATTGGGCACCACTGAAAAGAGCCTGGCTCCCTCCTTTTTGCACCCTCCCTTCAAGTATGTATACACATGGATAAGATCCCCAAGCCTTCTCTTCTCTAGGCTGAACAGTCCCACCTCTCTCAGTCTTTCCTCATAGGAGAGATGCTCCAGTGCCTTCACCATCTTCCAGTCCCTTTGCTGGACTCTCTCCAGCATGTCTTGTACTGAGGAGCCCAGAACTGGACACAGTACTGCAGGACTGGCCTCACCGGTGCTGAGGGGAAGGATCACCTCCCTTGACCTGCCGGCAACCTCCTAAAGCAATCCAGGATACCATTTGGCTTCTTTGTGGCAAGGGCACATTGCTGCTTCATGTTCAGCTTGGTGTCCACCAGGAGGCCCAGGTCCACAAAGATGCTTTCCAGGTGGGCAGCCCCCAGCATATATTGGTGCATTTCCCATTTCCACTCTGCTGTTTCCATACGTCCTATTCTCAAGGTCCTGTATCATGAACAATCAAGATCTGTTGGGTTCTTTGATCCTGGTTGCCTGAAGCCTTACTTCTGAACTGTATGGGTTACTGTTTCCAGGAAGCAGCTGTCGTACCACAACAACTCAGAGCTAGGACCTCCTGTTCTGATGAGGTGAGGGGAAGTGGGGAAAAGAACTGGTACAGGGGTAAGGAGAGAAATACAAGAAATTAACACATGCGGCTGGATTGTTGGACAGGGACACACGACATGCACTTCACATAATATGTCACCAGGACTACAAGTCATTTCATGCTCATATGTAAAAGACCTCACCACTAAGTACAACAGTTATTTTCAGTTTTATCTCCTTCATTTACTGGCTAATTTAATGCCAAATTATTCTATATAAAATAATTTTCAAAGCATACTTCAAGAGTTATGCATTTCATAGTAAACAGATTTTGTCTTAAAAAATCAAACTTCCCTGAAGTATTCACCACCATAGGGATCAAAAATTATGTTTATTCCTTTCATGACAGTTGCCACTCAGAAAGAGAAAAACCTCTTCAAGAAAAGCCAGTGACCTCTACTGAAATGTAGAGTATAAACACAAGGGGGTAACAGGATATTTCAAGGTTTGAATCACACAGAGGTAAACAATTACAGTCCTGAGACAGAGACAGAGTTTCAGGTCCCTGTCCCATGCCCCTAGAGTCTAGTTTAGTATTGCAGACACATTAGTCAGACAGTTAAATTATAATTCAAAAGTGTGATCTAGTTAGGAGGAGCCAGAGCAGATGTTGGGAGACCTATGTACTATTTCAAATTCCTTCATTTCTTTCAAAGTCAGCAAAACCCAAACCATGTTTGTCTCAGAATTAGAATTATAGATATCTATTTTTATTAATTACAGAGATGTTACATGGTTAATAATTCACTAATTAGAAATATTGTTGGAATTATCAGGAAAGCAAGACATATCCCAACTAAATGATTTACATTTTGTGATAATCCATTGAATGACTTCATTGTACTGGGTGTTTAACAAAGCAGCATTCACAGTGCACTACAATGTACACGGCTGTGGTTTATGACCTGCTGGCACAAACTGAATAATACATATCTCGTATAATGTTGGTCTAAAATATCATAAATGTGTTCTTGAAACATGAGTTTGCAAGCTGTTCTGTTAGAGCCCTGGTTGGAGCCCTAGAAGTTTATAAACAAATCTCATTGTCACCTTATAGATCTTTGCTGTTATATGCAGAAACTTATCTTGTCCTTTCTGTTTTGCACCTAAGAAGAAAGTTTGAAATACATTAACTTTTCTTACTCTCATTATGTCTGGAATGTGACATTAACCCTTGCAAGGATGCAAGAGGATTCAGATAATGTTTAGCTCTAGGTAATGTTACCAATTCTCTTACCACACTTAACACTGGAAAACCCTTCCTGTTGGTCACTTAAGATGATGACATGTGCTGATGACAGAGAGGTACCTTCTGAAGTATGTGGATTTCAGAATAGCTGCATTTCTTTTTGCAGTCTTGAGATGCTCAAAAGTCGTCATGGGACATAGCAAAGGCAAAATTAAAGATTCCTGAAGTAATTCTGTAAAAGTATACAAGAAAATAAATCATGTAGACTTTATTTTGGAGCAGCAACCTCTAACATATCTGGGGGGTGAGGGACCTCAAATAGCACATCCAAAACCTATCACTAAACTCAGCTTTGTGTTCCTACGTTACATGCCAGCTGAGGGACCTCTTTCTCCCTGTTTTTAGTAATCTAACAAAGCATTTTTATGTCTCTCAGCATTTAACATTCAATCTGTTAAATGTCACTGAAGAAAAATAAAATGAAAAAGACATCAGTTAATAATGTAGTCTTTAATGTTTCATCATCCCATGACTCTGTGTTTCGCCATGTTGACCTAATTTGCCATGACAGGAACATGGTCCTTGTTTCAGAATATTCCAAGTGTAGAAATATCTAAATCTTGGTGAGGATTTTATGCTACCTTAGCAAACAGAACCAGCTTATGGATATTATTTTAACTGTTCGTTGTAAAGATATATCATTAAGGAGACGGAATTATACTAAGTGAAACATGATTTGTTTAGGTACCTAATATTTTAATTGCCCCAGTTAGAGGCTGATCTTTCCTCATACAGCACTCTGACATTGTTCTTGCATCAGACCTCAATGTAGTTACTTAGTATCTTGCCAGATTAGGCAAAATTGAGCTGTAAATCCAAATTTTGTTAGGACTGACTGATACTCTAAATGAACCTCACAATATAAAACCTTCAACTGGAATACGACAAGTAGACTCAGAGGGTAAAACAATAATACACCTTCCATCTATTGGTCATGTACTTAAATACATCCATCTCTTATCAATGAAAATCCTTATGCATTGACAGCAGTGGCTACTGCAGAAGTTTCGGACATGGTGGACAGAAGTCCACATCACAAAATTGTAAGTACAAGTGGTCTAATACTCTAGCATTTAAAGATCTCAAGTGAGAAGATAAGAACTGAAAAGCTGGTAAAATTAAGCTCTCTTTCACCTTCAAGACAGCCATCCCAAAACAAGATTGAGGTATTCTGGCATTATTGTGAGTAAGGTTCTATTTCCATATTTAATTATCCTGTGAATACAAAAGGGCTTATGGCAGTCATCAGTATTAGGCACCAACTCAAAAATGCAAGAATTCAGAAAGCTGGAGGAGAAGGATGAGCAAAGTAGTGAAGATTTAGGTTAGATGTCAGACTGGAACATTCTGTTGAAATTATTGCAAAATACTTGCTGGCAGAGAGAATAGTAAATCTGGTCAACTACATTTATTAAAAGTATTCTCTATGCATTATTTATTTACAAATAATCACCTTCCAGATATTTAAGTGTTAGAGAGAGTCTGTTTTTCCCTAGAAACTTAATTAATTTACCTATCTCAGTATAACCCATTTATCCAATTTATCTTCTTTTTTATTCTACAAGCTACCCGTAATTTGAGCTGTCACATTAATATATAGTGATTCCAGTGCACTTAATCAGGACAACTCTAAAATGAAAAAATGGAAGGAAATGCATAAACATTTACAAGGTCATCTGCCAGCATATTATTTCATGAGTGAAAGTATCCTGTGAGGCACACTTTAACCTTAAAAGACAAGGTCAACGTGAGTATGCTTTTTTTGTTTATTCCTAGATGCATAGGTTCATATGTACTACTTAGTATCTACCATTCCTATGAGATAATTATATTGAAAATTAATAGCTCCAAATGCAGCACCACAAAAAGGGTAAACTCAGATAAACATTTGATCTGTCATGTTTGCAACCAGTTTCACACGTTCCTCCCTTATGATCCCAAATTAGTTTTGGCAGCTCCCACTGATTACTGTGTACTCTCACTTTTGAAAATTTTATATCGATTCAGAAGAATCATAGAATCATAGAATTGTTTAGGTTGGAAAAGACCTTTAAGATCGAGTCCAACCATTAACCTAGCACTGCCAAGTCCACCACTAAACCAGGTCCCTCAGCCCCACATCCACAGGTCTTTTAAATACCTCCAGGGATGGTGACCCAACCACTTCCCTGGGCAGCCTATTCCAATGCTTGACAATCCTTTCCGTGAAGAACTGTTTCCTAATATCCAATCTAAGTCTCACTTGGTGTAACTTGAGGCCATTTCCTCTTGTCCTATTGCTTGTTACTTGGGAGAAGAGACAGACTCCCACCTCGTTACAACCTCCTTTCAGGTAGTTGTAGACAGCAATAAAGTCTCCCCTCAGAGTCCTCCTCTCCAGACTAAACAACCCCAGTTTCCTCAGCCACTCTTCATAAGACTTTTGCTTGAGACCCCTCACCAGCTTTGTTGCCCTTCTTTGTACATGCTCCAGCACCTGAATGTCTTTCTTGCAGTGAGGGGCCCAAAACTGAACACAGTATTCGAGGTGCGGCCTCACCAGTGCCGAGTACAGGGGGGCAATCACTTCCCTAGTCCTGCTCACCACACTATTTCTGATACAGGCCAGGATGCCATCAGCCTTCTTGGCCACCTGGGCATACCGCTGGCTCATATTCAGCCAGCTGTTGACCAACACCCCCAGGTCCTTTTCTGCAGAGCAGCTTTCCAGTCACTCTTCTGAAGCCTGCAGCGTTGCATGGGGTTGTTGTGACCCAAGTGCAGGACCCAGAACTTGGCCTTGTTGAACCGAGATTAATTCCCAGTAGTTGTGTTCTCAGAAGCTCGGAAATTACTTCAGATACACTCTCTACAGTGTTCCTTTTTCTTTTGGTGCAGACCTATGATGGAACTTAAAAGCAGTTTGAGCTGGAGATGTTCCCTGATCTTCCAGAAACCTTTCACAGCGAAGAGCATTTCCTGAGGCAACATAAAAAAATTTGACCTAGCAATGGAAACATAGGCTTTTGTTGTGGTTTGGGCCAGACTGGCCACTGAAACGAATGACAGATGCTCTCCCACACCTCTCCCTTCAGGGAGAGGAGGAAGAGAGAGAAAGAGACTTATGAATTTTAAAGATAACTAAAATGCTTTAATGAAATATAATAAAATAATAAAAAGAAAAGGTAACAATATAAAAAAAGAAAATATTGAAATATATACAATATATACAAAAGCAGCATCAAGCTCCCAGGATGATGATCACGTCATCAGCAGGCTCTGGGAAAGTCCCAGTCCGGATTCAGCAATGGATGGGAACTGGGTTCCGGATCTAGATTCAGGAACACACAGACAGGGATCAAAGGCAGATGAACAGAGAGAGTCATCCTCAGATGCCAGCCATTGAAGAAAGAGGGCTGACCCTTTGGTCCCTCAGCATTTATACTAAGAATGAGGCAGATGGGATGGAATACCCCGTTGGTCAGCTTTGGGTCACCTGTCCTGTCCACTCCTCCTCACAGGTGCGACCCCTCTATGCTCTTCTGCTTCTGAGCCTCGAATGGGGCATATAACAAAGTGAGCAGACCTTGGTTGTTATTGCAGTAAGTATAAGCAGGGGCCTTTCTGAATACTGAAATAACTGTTTCTTATTAGATAAACTTCAGGCAATGCTCTGTTCTTCTGGCCGGTTGCCTTTTCTCCTGAAACATCAGATCAGATTTATGTCTCTGCAAAGCTCCCACCAGGTCTCTGTTTTCCGAGGGATGTACGAGGACAGCACTGAAGCCCCTATGCTCTAAGCACGCATTCAGTTAGACTATCACTAGCACCAGTTTTCTTCATTCAATGCCAACATAAGGAACCATCAAGAAAGCTCATGCCATGGCATATCTAAGATATAGACAACATGCAGCTCCCTATTTTCACTTTTTTAATTTACAAGTCCAGTTAAACTATGAGCAGAGCAATGTCTGCATTGATGGCCTCATGGAAAAAAGGTGACAGAAATTAAGAACAATATTTAAAGAAAATAAAAGTAAGAAAGGATTAATCACCTATCACCACTCCTTACAGACACAAAGGTTTTCAACATAAGGCATGTAATTACACGCCCAGCTACTTCAAGGATTATTCAGTATCACTTTCAGCCAAAAGAGGTCTTTTTTTTACTCAACACTTTCACTTAAGATGTTCAGATCTTTGTTCTTTAGGACTAATGCCTTCCTGTAGTAACCCAGGGCTTTGTCACTTCCAGGTTAAATCATGGTATATGGCACTACTCAGAACTACCCAAAAAGGCAGAATTTCATGGGTCTACTTATTAAGTAACATATCTGAGATAACACATGAATGTTGGCTGCACTAGCTATAAAATGACCACAATAAAGTCTGCAGTGATGACTTGGAGCCATAAAACTGCAAATATACGTGTTTCTGACTGTGCAAGATCCCTTGTCCCTCACTTTCTGATGTCACCATAGCAAAGCTAGCCTCAAGTGTTTGCACTTATGCTGCTGTGCCATTAACAACAGCAACATTTTCTCATGGAACTTCACCTGTATTTGATTTTTTTTGAACTGTTACTGTGTTATCAGCTAATATTTCTAATTAATAGAATAATCATAACACAGACTTTTGTTCCTCAACATATTCAATGCTAGGCTATAGACCAGAATTTAGCATGGCAAGGAAAAAAACTTCTGTTCTAGGCAAAGTTTATAATTGCTTTAACTAAAAGTGCAAATGCAGGTACACCTTGAGATCTACTTTGCTCTGGGACCTTCTTTCTCTCTTGATTAGACTAGATCGTGTTATCATCAACCATCTATTATTCTAGGCTTTTTTTAAATAAACTGCTCATGGAGCTGTGAGGGTTTAGCAGGAAGTAACTAAAAGACATTCTTTTGCCATTAAAAGGGTTCACAAGACTCCCCATTTTCAATGCTTTTATATATATTTCTGTAAGATATAATTTTAAAATTATGTGTTGCATTTGGAGAGTGACTGTTTATATGGAAAACTCTTTAACATATAAATAAACAAATAAGTGTATCTTGTGATAGCTAAGTAACTCCATATCTTGATATACTGTGGAAGCAGTCCAGCTAATGAACCAGTTGTACTGCAATACTGTAATTACTATAATTCACAATTACCATTTTTAACTAAGGTAGTTTTTAAAATCTCTTACAGCTATAAACCAAACATTGATATTTACCGTGAAGTTTATTCATGGCACATTTTATCCTATCTTGTCCTGTCAATCAATGCCTAATGCAGTGTTAGTCTAATTATATACATACAATGTAATTTTATCGTAAGTATAAATCCTCCTATTAAATATAACAATGTTTTAGACATGGGTAGACTAAAGAAACAATGCTCTACAGAGTAGTGTGCAATGATTCTTATCTAAACAAAGAGCTGAAATGTCATATGAAGATGGAGCACAATAAAAGTGATTGATATGTCATTTTTTGTACTAGTTAAGATATTGTATGCTCTGTGAATACTTTACAATGCACTCTAAAAACAAAAAAAAAGTGTCATAATGCTGGTTGAAGATTTCTGTTGTTGATTTAACCTGTTTAAATTACACTATTGTTTTTGAGGAAAGCTTATAATACCTCTTAGATGAGTGACGTGTTTTCTTTTTAGCTTTAGTACTTTATAGAAGAAAAGATGAAGCAGAGAGAGCATCAGATGTAGGAAGCACATGCATCAGCTATTATCAGTCACCTAGCTCATACTTGTCTCATTAATGTGGTTTCAGAAGAAGGTCAGACCTGGAGCAGATGTATTACTCAGGTGACAACAGGAACATCAGCACTGATGCGTATCACTCAGAAGTAAAACCTCTCTGCTTGGGCCATTGCTGCCCAATCAGGACACCATTACAACGAATAAATTGTTACACTTAGTCTCATAAGTGTATATAAAAAAGAACTGCCATCAGTGTACTTCCTCCAGATCTACAGAATAGATCTCCTCAGATGCAGACAAAGGAGGAATTTTGGAGAGAGAGGGAAAAGCGTGTACGTATTCTCTAAGTGGGGCATACGATAAGGGAAGAAACCTACAAGGCTGGTGCATTTCCAAAGCATGAAGTAGACAAGAACGAACACGGTGGATCGAGATCCCCAAGAGGTATTCAGTGCAGGCTGTAAAACCAAAGGTAACTGTCTAAATGTCAGTACCTATATGGAAACTAAGTGTCCAAGTTCCCATTACAGTCAGCTGAATGTTAGTCAATACAAGCAAGAGGGCTGTACATCTGACTAAATGTCATTAGCTACTTTGGGGTGATTTTAAGAGCTCTCCAGAATCTATTAATTGTATTGACTAGATGGAAACTTAGATACCCAACTCACATGTTGGTACTTGCACTTAGAAACCTAAATTTAGATTTTTAGAATCCAAAGCCGAGCACCAGCCCTGGGCTGTGTTTCTAACTCTGGGAGCAAATCATAATCCTGTGATCACAGGAATCAAAAATATAGCGAAGCATTCTTGCTTGTTAGCTGTTCAGGGTGAACTCAGTTCATAAATGAAAACCATGAGTTTTAAAGTCCTGTAGCCTAGGGACAGACTTGAGAACAATCAGTTAAGGGTTTTTTGGGGGATCTCTTTCTTCTCAGAATACCATGGTCTGGTCCACCTAATACTACTTAATTGAGTTACCACACAGCAGCAACTCTTAATGTGGCTGTCATATGCAAAGTAGCTTGTTCTTTGGAGAGAAAGACAACTTCAAAACGTTGTATGTGCTGGGGCAACAAATGACCTGTACACAAACCATGACCATGAAGCAAGCGGGCTGGTGTGACTTGGTCCTCTGTGCAGTAGTAACTCCCTCCTCCCAGACTTGTTCTCCTCTACCTTTTGAGGAAAATGAGCCTATACTGGGTCTAGTGCTGTTGTGTGAGGATGCAGGAAAAATCACAAAAGCCAAAAGGGCAAGAAAAGGAGGTTGCAGAGATTGGAGTATGGGATATCAGTTCCGCTTGGGAAAGCTTGGGAGGCTTCTACGGCTGAAAGACAAGTGAAGTTAGTTTTTAATGTTTTAATAATAATTTAGGACTACCCCTCTAAATCTTTCTTGAGACCAGTCTGGCCATCTCTAGCAGAGGCCAAAGTCAAGTTATTTCTGAGTTTTGAAAAGGCTAAATTCGACTCAGTTTATTATCAGTCAGAACATTTTTCTTTCCATCACATACTTTCCCCAAAATCTTTAAAATGGTCTTCAATTTACCTGGGAATTTTCAGGTTTTCCCTTTTTCTTTAAACACAGGAATACTCGGGGTTCTGTTGTCAGGTCTCTTCATATCTATGGCATATTGGACATACAAGGAGAGGTTGAGAGAACTGGGGCCATTCAGCCTGGAGAAGAGAAGGCTCAGGGGGATCTTGCCAATGTGTGTAATAATTTATGAGAGTGAGTAAAGGAAATGGAGCCAGACTCTTCTCAGTGGTACCCAGTTAAAGGACAAGAGGCAAAGGGCACTAACTGAAACACAGCAAATTCCACTCAAGCATAAGAAATTTTTTTTTTTTTTACTTTGAGGGTAGTCAAACACTGGAGCAGGTTCCCCAAAGAGGCTGTGGGATCTCCATCCTTGGAGATATTGAAAACCTGACTGGACAGAGACCTGAGCAACTTGCTCCAGCTGACCCTGTCATGAGGAGGGGGTTCAAATATATGATCTCCAGAGGTTCCTCCCAATCTCAGCCATTCTGTGATCTTGTGATTTCTCAGTTCTGTATGCCTCGTTGTTGTGGTTTGGGCCACGAAGAGGCCTTTAGAAGAGGCCTAGCTAAAAAGTAAGGTTACTGAATAAAATTGGTCCTGTTTTAACTCAAACCAGGACACTGTTCAGCAGAAAATTATGAAGCAATAAAAGGTTTTGAAAACCTCTTTCAACCTTCTGAAAACTTTGGAAACATTATTGTTTCCACATATTGCACAAGACTATTTAGAAATTTGCATCACATCAGAAGTTTAGCCTAAGCACAACAACATTTAACCTTGATAAACACAAATCAACGTTTAAAGCACTGGTGACTGTCATATTCATTGTCCCTTTTTGTTTATCTTTTCAAGCTTTAATATCCTAGTTCTTTTATATATTTTTATTATTCATTTTCAAAGAGCATGTTTGAGATCAGAAACAATCCCTTTGTATGTGTCACAGTTGCCAGCTGATAGTCAGTGACTAGTGAAGGGAGATAATCCATTAGCAAAGTAACCCTAATCTACAAGTTTAGTGGACTTCACTCATCTACAAAGCACACTCAGAAAGCTGTGATCCCTTGTAACTTCATCACGCACAGCTCTGAGCATCAGCTGGGGTGCACTCCCTGCCCTCCACTCTCATTTATATCCCAGGCTCTCTGTTCCCTTTGAGGGTATGCAACATCTCTTGGAGGTGCACCTTGGTGCACCTAGAGGCCAGTCCCCAGGCAGTAGTTTTATCCCCTTGAGCCATAACTGATTGTCCCCCTTTCAGCTGCACAAAATGTGGCTTATGTTGAAGTCACTCACTGAATATATCGAAGCCCTGCTTTGAAAACGTATGCCTGTATTTTCAAAGTGAGGTGACTTCCCATGTACAGCTGAAGCAAGATTTAGAGCAGATCAATGAAGCCTCTCTGCTGATACAAAAAAAGATTGTGTACACTTTAGAATAATCAAAGAATTAATCTAGTTTCATTCCTACATGACTAAAACTCACTGGTAGGCTTTTATTATGTTAATTTTCCAAACTTGCAAAGCAAAAAACTCAGTAAACTGAAAGTAACCAAAGGGGCTGTTTGGTAGAGACAGAAATGAACTGTGTCTTTTGAAGTGTTCCAGAGAAAATGTGTTCAGAATATTTAAGTCTCAAGTGAGTTACCAAAGGTTATTCATTCACAAGTGAGATAAATTCATACCTGTCAAATTGTCTGGATCCTCTGTGTGATCACTAGGGCCTCAAATCATTTATTTTTTTCCCCAGTGAAAGTTCAATATTTTCACGTATCCAAATTTAGTAGCATTTCCTGTGTCTGAAAGTAAATGAATTCATTTTCCTTTCATCTCACTTTCCACTTTTACCAGACTAGCGTGGAAAAAAAAAATAAATCCAGGTTGGCTGACATAAATCGTTTTTAAATACAATTTCACAGTGCAAACAGCCTGCAACCTCCTTACAACAGATACTATATTTGTAAACAGAGTCTTTTTAGTAAATTCCTACTGCTGTCAGTGATTTAAAATGGCTGTATAAAATATTATTTCAAACTAATTCAAGACTTGCTTAGCCCTTGAACACTTTTCCAGTTCTTAAGCTCTCATATGTGCAAAAGAAGAGTATATGAACCCAAAAACTTTCCTTCTTCTCCAATTTGATACTTGATCCAAAAGGAATTATTATATGCAGCCTAAGCTTTCCTTATTGTAATAACTGAATTTGATATCAGCCCTGTGGACTGAGTAAAATTCGGTGGAGCAGGGTTAAAAAAAGGAGCTGAGGAGTCAGCAAGGATGGCAGAAACCTTACATTTTGAAAGAAAAAAGAGATGGTCAGGGCAGGCAACAGAGAAACAGTCTGCTCATGAAGCAAAAACAGACAGAAGCATTTACCAGGAGTCACATTACTGAGAGACACAACAAGAGAGAGAGACTGATCCTGTGGACTTTTCCTATATTTTCCTAAATGTTCTTCTTACCAACTGCATATACTAGTGATATAGCTTGTAAGTGGGTTCAAGGTCACTGTCACTGCATAGCAAAGTTTTTGTAAAAGAGTATTTATTTTTTACATTTCTGGCTGCATGGCAAATGGCTTAATTTTATTTGCTTTCACAAAGAAAGAAAAGGAGGAAACAAGTCCCATATATCTTTCACGTGTTTTATGGTTTGACATTGTGTTGACATTAAAAAAACCAGAATATTTTTATATTTTTATATTCTGTACTTTTTACTTTTTCTGGTTTTGTTGGTGCTGTATTTTGCAGCATTTATGTCCTACCTTTTTTTTGCATTTGGTATCTCAGTGCAATGAAATACAATGGAATTTTGAATAAGGCAGTGGGACAAACTTTGGGAAATCTCTGTATACTTTCTCCTGCCTAGAGAAGAAACTTCAGAATTCTTACTTCTCCATATAGTATCACTAGATCTCACAGATAGTAAAATACCTTCAAGAATATATCTTTCATTCTATTAAATTTACATCTTTCTGGATAAACCTGTAAATTCTCCCATTCAGTCACACTGATGTGGTTGACACCTTTTTTCTGAAAATCCATGCATAATTTTTATTTTGAAACCTATGCACTAGTCTTCAAACCTCACTTAGGATATGTTGGTTCTGAACAATGCAGCTAACATTATCTACTGTTTTGATGATGTCTGATTCATGATGGGGAATAACTATCGGAGGAGAGTTAAAACAATGAAACAATCAAAGAAAAATGAAATCTTCAAACTCCTAAGAATGAAAGATTTAAGTATTCCATGTTAGTACTTTGAATAAGACTATATTGCTCCTTTGTATAACATTTTTTATGTTTACATATGTAAGTTAGTGTGTGTACAAATGAAATACAAAAGGTAATTCTATTATTATTGTTACAAAGGAACTTCTTTATTTGACCTTTTATTATAATAAAAAGCTATTCGATATTAGAAAGCTACAAAAACTCCCCAATTCTGGGGTTCTGATAGTACTAATAGTGTACTATTTACATTATCGTAATCCACTACTGTAAAATTTACAAAGGTGACATACTTTGATCCTGCTAAGGGGAGAATCTGACCCAATGGGGTCAGAGAAGAATGTAACAGCATATGTATATTGTATAAATACAAATAAAATAGATCACAAGGTACTCAGAAAATGACAGCTACTTTAATTCTTAAAGGGCTTAGACTTCCAACCTCTTTAGAAATTATGAAATGAAGAATAACAAAAAAACAACCCCCCATTATTATCCAAGCACAAGTGGTATAAGATCATTTATCTTGATGGATGTCACCTTAGAGCACATATTATCCCTATCTCTCAAAGTGTTTTTTCCCCCTTATTTCATCTCTGACATTCATTGTAAATTTAATGATCCACATACGATTTGCTGGTGTCTCAGTCTGGTGTTTTGAATCATGAAACTAGTGCTAAATTTATGGCACTGCAGTACCACTTAGTGAATCATTAAGCAGTACAGTGATTTTAATGATTTGGATCATACTGGACCTCATCACTGTATAATGAGGTTCCATTTAGTGTAAATTTTATGTAAAAATTCAATTTGCAAACCAACAACATGAAACTACAACATTTTTTCTAACCTGACATTGTATTTATTTATCATGATTTCCACCAGTGTTGCATATGGGGAAAGAAAATGCTACCTCATTACAAAAATAATTTTTTACAGTCCTCGCACCACTGAAAAATATGTACATTTGGATTGGTATTTTTGTAGAAATCTAGTCTTAAACATAAAACTCTAGAGGGCTCAGACACGGTTATTAGAGTATGTGAAATTAGACGGCAATATTACTCATCTGGTTAAGCACTCGGAGAAGTGATCATTCAAAGGGCTCCCAAACCCTTCTCTGTTGTCCGAGAGGATCCACCAGCACAGAAGGGAACATTCATTATGGCCCAGCTCAGTAGCATTGGGTCACCCCATGGCTGTTTCCATTGTGAACTCTGTTTCTCAAACTGAAGGCTTTCCATGCTGGGTGTTTATACCTTGCTTCTCTAAAATATGCTGAAGGAACTGAATAGATATTTGTTAACAACTCAAATACAAATTCCCCACTTTGAGCAGTTTTACACTGTAGAAAGCATAATGGGCACAATGGAGCTAATGTATTGTTAGAATAACTAGTAGTTTATATAGGAAGCTTTTCATTTGCAAACTAGTAATTTTAGACACTTTTTTCAGCAAAGTTTGCTTCTTAAGTTGATTTTCATCAAACAAAAGTAATCTAAAATATTCACGGATGAAACTTGGATCATTCTCTAATTCCATTTAATCTAACTTCTTGGTGAGTATTAACTAATATGATTGGGCCAGAGTCCTAAAACAGAAGAACCTTAATGGGAAGGAAGTACAGCTCTTGAAAAGACCAATGGTTTTTCAGTTCTTCTGATCCAGATGACATGCATTTGAGGAGCTTGAGATTTAGTTAATTAAGTTATTGAAGCACTATGTTATTTTTGAGGTGGTGTAAAAAAATGTAAAAAAAAAAGTCCTTAAATTAATTGATTGGTTAGTTCAACAGCACATGGCAGTTCAGAGTCTCTAAGTACTTTACAGATGTCAAAGTAAAAAAGAGGTGAATAGGATGAGAGAGGGTTTTTTCCCTCCAAAGGAAAAATGAAAGCAGTGAGTAATACTCACCATGCAGTAAATCAAATGCATATAACTGGCAAATAAGCAAAGTAACACAATGACCCTAACAAAGTCTCCAAGAAATTCTCATGTTACAAAACATCCTCGAATGGTGCAGCCACGTTTTTTTTGGTCTACCCAACTCAGGTGCCCACTGCCAGACAAAAAATGAAGAAAAGTTCTATTAAACAACATCAGTGGCTAAGAATTATGTAATACTACTTACCTGTGCGTTTTTAAAGTGTAGAGGAATATAACAGAGTTAGAAACTCCTCTCAGCCTTTTAGCTTTCTTTTCCACAGTGCAGTTGTAGGCACAATATTTTATGGAACCAGGAACATTCAGTAGTCTGGCCTGAGAGACAGTAAATCTTGCTGTATAAAGTTGTGTAGTTGCTGTGGAGTTGGAAAGAATAGTAGAGGAAACACAATACAAGATCTCTAGCAAACAATTTGAAATATATCTTTAAAAAAAAATACAATTGATTCCACATTTACTTGTAACAGGACTGCTAGCTCTGCAAAGCAAAACCAGTCTTCAGCCATATATGCAGTGCCCAATACATTTTTGCTACTACTGGTTTAGGAAATAACAAGGCTTGCTTTACTCTAGCTGAAGGGATATACACATGCACACTCTCACATGTAACTGATTCAATAATACTGTCATACATAGGTTTGCGAGTACCAGGGCTAAACAAGCCCAGTTTCCTATGGATTTGTGCGTCATAGCTGATACCTTCTGCTGTTACAGATGCTACATTTCCAGTGAATCTTTCTGGCTCACGGAAAGCACACCTGTTTTGTGTGGATTCTCTGATGGCTGATGATGGTTGAGCAGTGGTTGCAACCTTTTCTTCAAGTGGGTCACTAATAGGGTCTCTCTCTTCAACTTTGCAATCTACATTACACATTTCCACAGACCCGTGATCCGTGAAACCTATACTCTGCTGTGAAAGTCGGTCAAACCTAACTAAAGGGTATTAAGAGAGGAGGGGGTGAAGGAAATAGTCAAACAGACCCAGACCAAGATAGTATAAATGTAGAAGATCTTTTTCCTTTGCAATAAAAATGAAAACAGAAAGTTGGGTTAGCAGTTTCTTCAAAGGCTATCTTTTGTTTAAATTAGGTGGAACATTTTAATTAGCTCTTGCCATAATCTCAAAACTTCATAACAAGATTTTTTTAGCATTCTGTATCAACCCGGCTCAGCCAGAGCATTCAAATGAATTGGCCTGCAATTTTTGTTCAAAGTGGGTGCAGCAAAACCACAAAAAGGCTTTGGACTCTCTAAAGGATGCTTTTATTATAGCACAAGCCAGAACAAAAAAAAATTTGAAGAGAAAAAATCTGGTCTGGCAGGTGAGACAAGGTAAACTACAAGAGCTGGCAAAGGTACTCCAACACGCACCTCTGCCTGACACACTCTGCAATTCCCAGCTGCCTGTGCTGGTTTCCTAATGAAGAAAGGTTTTTGTGTGTGAATAAAGGTCTACTTACCCATCAGTCCTGGTCAGCTCCTGGCCATTGACAAAACTCTGGTCAATTTTAGCTAAGCTTGGTAGAGTAATAGAAGAGCCAAAGATAATTAATTGGAGAAAGTCTTTCGAGAATTAGCAGGTGGGCTATGAATGGTCTCCATAGGTAGCCATGAGCCTACTGGCCTAACTGGTGCATGCAGATGGCCTGCTGGCACATGTGCAGTCAGTGAGCCCTCTGTGGCCACTTGCCCAGGAAGAAGTTCAGGTGTATGGGAGGTGACTGTGGGCCCTATAGCAAGAGAAGAGGAACTTATAGGAGGCATAAAAGAGAATTGAAGACGGTGCAGTAGGAAATGGAATTATTTTGTGCGTTTAGATGTAAGATTCACATCCACAGGTGACTAAAAACCTCCATAACGCAATGAAAACCTGTTTCCTCTTATTCTGATGTCTCTGCAAATTAACTGTACATAGTTAGCGAACAAGTGGCAGCCTACCCTTTGGAAAACAGGAACTACAGGGTAGCAGCAGCACCAGTTATAGTTACGTTATTGCAAGGACTTTCTTGGGTCATTCAGTTTACCCAAGGCATCTGGACCATACAAGCTGTGTGACCCATACAACAGCGTTCACAACAAATAATATTGTGAGTGGTTCCTCAGCAAAGGTTAGCTAAGTGACAGGGTAGCATGACAGCTTTTTGTTGGTTTCCTGAGCAGCTTTGTTCCAGCTGATACAGAGCACACAGTTCATCCAACACAGAGATTAGATATCTAAACAGATACCAAACAAAGCTTCAAAGCAGATAACATGACATTATTCAGAAAAAAGTACTGTGGTTTTGGAGAATGTGAGAAGGTAATGGTGTTACCAAAAAAACCCTACCGCTATTGTCAAAGGTGACTTGTGATTCTGGCCAACAGTCTGAAATATCTCAAAGGTTAATGTATGTTTCAGAATATTTTGTGTAAAACAGACACTTTAAAGGCAATTTGAAGTATCCACCTCATAAATCAGCATTTTTTTGAAATGTTGGCTGGAATATATCTGAAGCTTGAGTTATTTCCCTTACAAAGTATAGATCAGTCATATATAGTCTTTATTTTAAGGGTAAGACCAAAGCTAAAAAGTTTCAAAAAAGGCAGTTTCTAAATTTGCAAATATCATTTTGTGGCTGTGAATTGCAAAAAAAAAAAAAAAAAAAAAGGACCTAAGCAATCCCTGAAAACAAAAAATACCTACAACCTACTCTGCTTTACACATACACAAATGCCAGTTTAGTCACAGATGAGCTGGAGGATGAATAGCATTTGAATACTTGAAAGTTTGTGTACTCTTTGATTTCAGACAGCTTTGTTTTGCCAACTGCATTTTCAAGCAGCCGAGGACAAAAATAATAGACACAGTAAACTTGTTTTTGGCATCTTACCCACAATATGACTAGATAAAATTGTATTTTTCTAAGTTTTTATTCAGTCATTTGTTGTAATAACAAATAATTCTTCTGCTTAAAATGTAAGTTGCATGCTGCTGATTTTTTAAAACGCTGTAATGTATTGCAACTTAGTTAACCAGCTATGTATCAGGGCATTTCATCGTCAACATCAGCTTAGTATATTTCATTCAAGATTATACTGTACTTGGCATGATCTGATTTTATTTTTTTTTTAATTTGACATTTAATCGGTATGTAATAAAAATCTAGATCATAAAACCAAAGAAAACTTTCCCATGGGAAGAATTTCCATCTCTTTGGTCACTTGCATTTTTTCAGGGTGCTTTTCTCTTCCACACACAACACCAGCCACTTTACCTACAGTGCTACCTCTTATATGATCTTAATTTTATGGTTTAGTAGCAACTAACCATATGAAAACCAATAACAAGCAGAAATTTGTTTGAAAATGGCACGACTAATATCACAAGAAAGCCTGAATGAAAATGACTAAAAGCAGGATTCTGCTAAAGGATATCACCATCAGCCTAGTAATCCAGGGAGGTATTTGGACAAAGTAGGATAATTGAAGGCCCTATTTATAAGAACAAGCGGACTGCAAAAGAAATGGAAACCTTATTAATTCTGAGGCTACAAATGAATTTCTTGTACTTAAAAACCTCATATTTCTCCATCCACAGACACTTGCTTTCCACAATGCTTTCAGCATAGGCATTTTTGCTCCCTTCTTTCTCTGCACCCTCCATGCTATTAATGAAAAGTAGCATTATAGACATTTATAGTGTAAGTTTTGGTAAACATAGACATGTGCATGCATTTAATGTACTATGTTGATACAATGGAACGGTGGAAAACTTTTGGAGATAATCCAGTTTTTATGAAAACCTCAAGGAGCCTTAACTTAATTAACACAACAATGTAGTTAAATAAAGTGTTTCCTATACTGTTGCTATTTATTTAATTTGATACTGAGTTCTAAAATACTCTTTTTAACATTAAGAAACCTGGGATACAACATGATTTATTCCAAACCTCTGAAAGTTGTTGGTAGCCCATTGTTGATCTTATCATTCAGATTTTAAAATATCTGATCAGGGATTTTTTCTGCTCCAACAGTTTTAATTTTGCAAGCCACTGGACCTTAATGTGAGCTAATCTCTTTACTTATTTTGTATGTGTGTGGGGGAAATCTTAGAAGGCTTTTTTTTGGTTTAAAATAACGAGTTTATGTGCATGCACAGCAATTACTGACATTTCATAAAGTTCATATTGCTGTTCTGTATATCTCAAATGTCTGTATCAGGGCACCAAAGAGGAAAAAAACACTTTGAAAACAGAGCCTGAATGAGACGCTAGGTTAATACAGGAGCGAGTCCATTTTAATAGCACAATTTTTGCTTTATTGCATTGTACTTCAAAGAGAGTTGAACATAATTGGTTTCCATTTTTCTCCTCTTTTACACTAATAAAGTCTGTGCTAAGGATATTCTGATGTGGAAAGTAAATATGTCCCTTCTTGTACCATGTACAGAAACTATAGGAAGAGTTGCATTAGGAGAAATGAGTGATGTATGGCAAGGGAATTGCTAAAATAAGAGGAAGATAACTGGATTCATGCCTAAAAAGCTGTTTAAAAACAGAGAAACGTGAAAGTAGCAAGTTTAGGAATATCACAAAAAGCTATGGTGGTGACTTTGATGCAAGGTATCAGACCACACCTGAAGTTTCTACTTAGCTCTGACTTCTACATAGCTGTCCAATAAGTTTCTGAGTGTGCTTAAGCCTTGTCCAGTGTCAACTACAGCATTACCTAGATTAGTTCACATTCTGATACTTTGGACCATAAAAGACTGTATTGGTTTCCATGTTTTAACACTGACTACCCTGTCAGCACTTAACAAAGAACCAAAACCTACCTAGTGAACATCAAGTGAGAATTTTGCAAATAAGAAAGAAGAATAAAATTGAAAAATAAGAAAAGTACTGTAAAATAACAATAATAGTAACAACAGTAATAATGGGAAACTCCTCAAGCCAGGATTTCAAGATGCCATTCCCTTTCAAGGGATCTGCAAAGTTTGAAATCACACTTTGAAATGCTGTCTTACAATGCTTGTGTTATATTCAAATTACGGGACTGTCTGAACAGGCAAAGTGCAGCTATGTATAAACTTAACTAACCAACTTGCACTTTATCCACCTCCATGTTTTTGTGAATCTCAGCTGTATCATCCTCAACATTCTCCTCTAAAAACTGAAGAACAAACGCCTTTCAAGTCCCTCCTCGTAAATCAGGTACTGTGTCTCCTAATTCTCTTACTCTCCTAAAAACCATTATGTCCTTTTATGAAGAGACAAGAACTACTCACAATAGTCAAGATGTTGAGCCAAAAAAGTCTTACACAATAGGAAAATGAGAGCTTCTGTTTTGCCCTTCTTTCCTTTCTTTGAGATGACCAACATTTTGAAGGCTTATTTTTTGGGGTTCCCCTGCCCACCAAGCTGATGATTTCAAGGACTATCAACCTTTCCAATAGCTGTGACTTCCAGGTCTGTGTTCAGCATCATAAACACATAGTTTATGTGTTGTTTTTTTTTTTAACATAGATTCTTTACATTTGTCTGCACTGAACTTCATTTGCCATGGTTTTGCCCACTGACTCAAATTTTTTAGGTCATTCTGGAGTTCCTCGTCATTGTTGTAATATTTTACTCAAAACGGTATCATCTACAAACTTAGAGATTGCTTGGTCTAGTCCCTTCTCTGGGTCATTGATGAAGATGTTCAACATAACTGGTCCAACCAACTATCCATGTAGTATCTCAGCATGGCTTTATCTCTGTTCTGGAAAGGGGCTAAGTAAGGCCCTTAACCAACTTAAGGCTGTCCCTTAACCAATTTTCATAAAGGAATGCTTCTTCTCATTCTGTTTCAACTCAGTTTCTTTAAATGGTGAAAAACCTTGTCACAAATGATTGAATATAGAAAATTTTCCAGACTTCTGTAAGAAAGATGATGCATATTTAATGTAAATAGTTATTGCAAATTCCATAGGTTTGAGGCGGGGCTTTTATCATTTTTATCAAAAGCTATAATCTTGGCAATTTTCCTGAAAGACCAAAATAGAAACAAAAGTTTTCTATGTCAAAAACAGCTGCCACAAATAAAAGAAATGCATGGAATTTCATACTTTTACTTGAAATGCACCATATGTCCTCTAATACCTATGCACAATAGGGTGCAAGTTTAATGACTTGCTTTTTGTGCCCCTGTTGTAATTAGGTATTAGAGGACATATGGCATGGTGCAGCCCTAGCAGTGAATTTTCTTGTTTGGATGGTTTTCTGCTACAGGCATAACATTACTTCAGTGACGATATTGTTGAGAGAATTCATTCACATGTTGATTTCGAGCTTTGAAACTTGAAATTCTTTTCAGGCTACACATATTTATGGAATCTCAAAACCAAATATATACATAGTATCAACAGGTGAATTATCAATAATGGATGAGCCTAATCGTTCAAAGAGTATAATTTTCAACACCATAGTGAATGCTGTATTTATTATGCTTCAAATTGTAGTCAGAGTTTAGCATTCAGCTCAGAGTCGAAGGAGTGGCTATCTCTTTCCCGTTCAAAATCTTCTCCTTTCACATGCATGCATGCTCCCCAAGTGAGCATCCAGCCTCACATCTTTCTTGCCCTGATGTGTAATCCCCAGTTCACCCTCTCTTACTTAAGTCCCTGAGTTGTCACCTTCGGTATCTGCTCTCTTTATTCAGTGAGTCTGACCAAGCTTAGATATTTTTCTTTTTTTTTGTTATAGTAATCTGTGTTTAGCCATTGCCTGGTACAGAGATGATACAATCCTTTAAAGAAAATTGTTTATTTTGCAGATATAAACAAACTGTGTACGGATAAGGTATTCAAAACTGTGAAAAAAGAAATCTCAAGATGATACACACAAAAAGGATTTTAATGAGTTAAGTCAGACTGCTCTATACACATTCTTCACTGTTGTAATGTCATTCTTAACTAGTATATGAAATTTATTTCTAAAGATGATACATAAGCATATAGGCTTTTTCCTTTTTTTTTTCCCCCCGGTATCAGACCACACAACCAAGTGTTTTTTAGTTGCTGTTCTTCAGGCAAGATGAATTTGCCATGTGTTTCAGAGGACATATGGTATCTCAGTAATTCATACTGCACCAACCTCCTAAACAGATTAAAACATTTCTTCTTGCATGACAAAAGCTGACACTCTGTTTCCCCAGCTGATAATCTAGGGGACATTACTAACATGCAGCAGCAGAAAACTGTATCAATGCATAATATTTCACTAGTACACACAACAGGCACCAGTTTTGCCAAGAGTCATGATTTTATCATGAATCTTGTAATAGTTAATTTTTTACCCAAAGTATTCATTCTTGAACAGTATAAATAAATTAGATTCTTGGTTTGTATGTATTTTATGAATATATCACTATCTTTTCCAGGGGCACTGAAAACATGATCCTAATGTCCCTGAAAAGATTAACATGCAGAGAGGAAAGAACAACTACTGAATTTTATTTCTATTTTATCTCATGTTATTTACTACAGTTTAATATCTGTGGAAGGAATGATTCAAAATCTTTTAATTTGGGGATTGGCATCACTGTGATGAATTACAGTGCTGTAAATCAATAGCATCTTAAAATTAAAAAGAAAGCATTAAATTACTTCAAAATGATCATAATCTACCAAAAATATCATGGGAAAAGTCAAGAGAGAGCAAACATCGAAATCCTTAAGGTACTGTCACTGATTCTTTTGATTGACGACATTTTCAAGAGTGGCATTAATGTTTGTACCCACCTTTTCAATTTTTCTTTTAGAGTGAACTCCACAAATAACTATCCTAAGGGGTATAGAAATGTTAGAAAATTTACATTAAAAACTCTATACAAGTGTCTAACATTTGACATCAAATCTGTCAGGTAGAAGTTGTGGAATTGTTAGGTCAGCACTACAGTTTTTGACTAAGAGACTATCTATCTCGCCATAGAGAACTTCTTCAAGTCCTCACTCTTCAAAGTACTCATTGTTGCTTGCCCCTGTCCCAGTGAGCACTGAGAGTAGATCACAGTGTAGTAAGCCTCCCAAATGAGCCATGAAGACTGATAAAATACAATCTCAAGTAGCTGCTGGCACCTCCCTGTCAAGCGTACTAATGAGTGCTGTGTTACTGCTGGAGTCAACTGTCACATTATCTCCAAGCTAATAAACAGATCCAGTGACAAACAATACACAAACAAAAAGGAGCTGATAGAGGATCTTTCCTTTTAATTCCATCTCTGCATATCCCTAGGACACAATCAAATTGCTGGCAGAGATGATTTTCGTGTTGTAGAAGGAGGTTTTTCACTGTTCGCTGGTTTACACATTTATTTAGTTTTAGTTACAAGCAATAGAAGCCGGATAAGTAAAAATATTGTGGTTCTTAGTTAGAAAGTTAAATCCAGTGAACATGTAATATTTGAGAAAGTCAACTATTTCCAAATCCAATTTTCATGCTTCTCACTGTTTCCTGGTTGTAGTGATGACTGGAAACAGATATGTCAAATCTCAGGACGAAAATCTTAACTGAGGTATTCCCTGCACTAGAAAAAACAACAGAAAGGATAATTACCTACAAAAAGTGGGTCACAGCAAAATTAATTCCTGAAGATTCATGTAAGATTTAAGGAATGGCAAGGTACCCGTGTAACCTTAATTCAGCACCCTTGCTGAGGGTCGTTAAAATAGTTTGAACATTGGCAATTCCCAAAGTTCTCCTCCTCCTGATGCTACCTACCAATCAATGGATTTGTGTAACACTAAATATTACAGGAAAGCAAATTTCTAAGCAGCTGTCAATGTCACTTGTAAATTCTACATCTCTGGAACTCAACGGTGCTAGTTTCCAAGTTACTTTTGAAGTTACAAGTACCTTCCAACTTACTATATCTCAGAAAATGATATCATATGTTTCTTTGTGTATAGGTTGTACAATAAAGAAGCTCAAAATTTATCATAGCCTAAGTATGCAATTTCCCAATGAAAAAAAAACTAAAACAATAAAAAAGTAAGAAGAAAGAAGAAGTAATGAACAAAGCCAGAAAACACATCATACAAAGCCATGAAGAGTGAAAACAAACTCTTCTTCCTTGTGAACTAGACCTCAGTGGGAGTGAGATGCCCATTTTGTCAGTTGTGTATCCATGTCCCATACAACTGAGGGATGTTTCAACTCAGCTACTCTGTTTCAGGCTCTGGAGAGAAGCAGCCTTTAGTGCTTACAGGCTTTCCTTCCCCACCCTCCATAATGTCCACCCACAGCTTGTCTCCCCCTTTGCCCGTGCCAGTCCTTTCACTCTTTATTCCTATCAAATTCTCCTTCCTTTGTCCACCTCTGCACATGTTCCCACCAGCCTGCCCTTCTCTGGTTCTTGTTCCCTCTCTTCTGCATTGATTCAGATCACTTTTTACATTTGAAAATGGTGTATTTCTTAAGGAAACATATGACCTTCCATAATGATAACTTTAGATGTTAAATACAAGTTAGAAAGACCAGCACTTTTTGTTAGGTGTAGAAGGAATGGTCCCACATTCACTTAAGCACTAGAAGTAATGAGGCTTGCTTTATCCCAGTAAACACCAATTGCTTTAATAGAATCATAGAATGGTTTAGGTTGGAAGGGACCTTAAAGATCATCAAGTTCCAACCCCCCTGCCATAGGCAGGGACACCTCCCACCAGACCAGGTTGGTCAAAGCCCCATCCAACCTGGCCTTGAACACTTCCAGGGATGGGGCCTCCACAACTTCCCTGGGCAATTTGTTCCAGTGCCTCGCCACCCTCAGAGTAAAAAAATTCTTCCTGATCTCTATTATGAATGTACCTTCTTCCAGTTTGAAGCCATTACCCCTCGTCCTATCACTACATGCCCTTGTAAAACATCTCTCTCCAGCTTTCTTGTAGGCCCTCTTCAACCCTTCCCTATAGATGTATTTACAAATATTGCTTTTGTGTACATATCACATACAATGCTGAATCATCTGAAGATATTTTAGAATTCACGCTGAGCAAGAAACAGATGAGTGTTGGTTTCTTTAGGTGGTTTTTTTCCATTGTCATTTGAGATCTACTGTAGTGATTATTTTAGGAAATTAAGTTCTGTCATTTAGTTGCAATTATCACAAGTGATTTTTAGGTAGAGTTTTATCCTTTTTCAGTTCACTTGGATGTTTCATACAACAAAGAAGAGGAATTTGAACAATAAGGGAGTTCACAGAAGGTAAAAAAGATTAAAAAAAAATTCTTATTGGTATCCCTTTATATTTATCACAGGAAGAAAAGGTTAATATAGAAGAATAAATCAAATTCTTATGTCATGAGGTATCTGCAGAAAACATTATCAGTCCTTGAATTCATAACTTACCAATCTGAACAGAAATTCAAAACACAATTTAAACTTACAACACAGTATGTTGTGTGACACCTCATAAGCAGCATTATTACCAGAGACGCTTTAATATATGCAAATCAGGTCATGAACACTCAAGTGTACCTACAAGTGGCTCCCTCTCAAATCCAGGCCCTCCTGTCTATAAGAAGCCTAGTGAACTGTATTCTAAACCTAAATTGGAATAATAAATGGAGCAATGTAGTATTTGAGTCATGCATGTAACAACATTGCACATATCCCTAGGTACTGGTACTCGGTGCCTCAGGGGAAAACTCCTCTTACACAGAGAAGAGCTTTACTCTTTCAGTTTCTGCAGTTCTTAAGGCACACTATTCTTTAATACTTCTCCAAGTGTCTTGCACTTTGTGCTAGAATCACAAATATCCAGGGTGAAATATAAAATAATGGTGCTGTTTATGGTGTCATATAATTGTTCACACTGGTTACAGTAGAGACAAAATTCTTACGATAGAGATAAAGGAATGTTGTTCTACATATTAATTAAGACAGTTTTGTATTTCTGCATCCATAGATGCTGGAAGATCAGTTTATTTATATAGGTTACCTGTAGATTTATGGACTTAAATAAATTTGTCTAAGCTTACTTGCATTTCACCAGAGGTACAAGTCAATACATAACTGTTATAAACCTCTGTCTGTAACTCACCACTATGCATCTATTCCCAAGCAGTAATGCTTGAAAGTAAATTCTTCTCTTACAACTCTCAGATATCCATTTAAACTGCTAGATCTCAATCCAGTTCCTACCAGCCATGTGAGAAAAGAGGTTATCACAGTGGTTCATTTCAGAACGTTTGCTGGAAGTTTCAACATGATAAAACTTGGAAGAGAAAAGTCACCATTTTCTTCCCCCAAAAGACATTGTCCAAAATTGTATTCAAGCACATTTTGCAACACAGTGGGAAACGGTACCATTGTTCTAGAAACAATTCCAACACTTCAATTTTCAGCAATTTTATGTTTTTCAAAAAGAGCACATGCGCTAAAGGAAACAAATAGATATCTACATAAATATATGTGAACAGCAAATCAGAGCTTTGTACATTTTCTGTCTGGAGAGCTTGCTTTTGTTTTATAGAAAACACACATGAAAGCCAGGCTGCTTCTGTAAGTATGATGCCACAACAAATAGTACTGCTGGCTATCTCTGCTTTGTTTTTATGTCCTGCAGAGAGTGACATCTGTGTGCAAATTAACAACAGATTTGTGTAAGCTAGCTGTGAATGCAATATTGGGGAGGGGGGGGGGGGAGAAAACTTACTTATAAAATAATCAATGTAATAATGAAGTAATTTAATTCAATTTCAAAACACTCTTATTACCTTCCAGGTGTATACATTGCTAACAAATCAAAGTATTAATTACTAACTTCAAATTGTGTACTTGGGGTTTTAATGGCTAAAGACACCCTTGTTTTGTCCTGCACACGACGTCTTTAGAGCAAAACAGCTGGTACTAAGGACCTGATGTACACAGAATTTTTTTGGGGGGATTTTACTTTGGGCTTGTTCTAATTTGGTCCACAAGATGAACATAAATTAGCAGCTGGAGCTCATTAGGTGGCTTCTAGATCACATCCTTTGTGCTAGTTTCATCCAAAAGGGAATCCAGTTCATGGACTTGAAAAGTGCTCTGCAATACCAACCACACACGGAAAGTGGGAACAATTTGGAAACTGACTTTAAAAGTGTATTCCTGATCTGAATTAAAGCATTAATGCAGCTACGTCCACTAAAGTCAGCCAACTCAAAGCATTGTCTGTTCCCAGACCCAGGAAAAAAAAATTCTTCAAGAAATAAGAAGGTGAATTTATTCTTCAAAACAACACTAATAATATTTGTATTTGTATTTTTAAAACTCCTGAAAAGCTACAAATACAGGTTATTTCCATAAAGATGTCTAATCCTACTTGATAATAACATTATATCAACCTTTAGGTCTGTGGAGCAGGAGCTGGGAAGTAGTCCCACCTTATTGCTCAGTTAATGCCCCGTTCTCTTTTCTGGTCAGTAAAAAATATCATCGTTTATATAATGCAAACCTTTGTCTACAGAAATTCTATCATCTCTGCAAAGTCCATCATCTCACTTAACCTGGAACAACCAAAAGCTAGGAATCTTAAGTGGGATTCAGCTGCCTAAACATTGGTAGGCATTACCATTTGGAGTGTCTCAGAGGATCCAAAGCATACAGGACTAGCAGGAGCAGCATAGGCATCACAGGAGAACTGCACCTTAATGAAGCAGTAGACAGAGGCCTGGGTAGGACACCTGTAGGTACCTACAGTGACACTAAGTACCTGGGAATTATTTTAGCATGACATGTGTTGCCCTCACAGTCTCTTTACTGTCTCAATTGGCTGTGAGGGGAGCAAGGGAGCTAACTCAGAAGAGAGATGTAACACCTGGATGGATGAAGTTTGGGGGACAAACGTTCTCCACAGCTTGTCGAAGAGGATACCCTGCTGGGAGAGGGCATTTCTTGCATTCTCTGTGGCAGACACATGATTTGCACTTTAATTTCCCATTGTCTAGTTGAGCCCTTTAATGCCTGAGCTATTAAAACAATAGCACCATATCCACTGGCTACATTTTCAAAAGAACATGCGGCAGCAGATATATCTGTAGTTTTGGCAGAGATTGATCTTTGCCTGTTAAAAATGTCCACTGATTCACACCCCTTGGAGAAGACAGTGAGCGAAAAATTCAATTTAGTCATCCCAACAAAGCTTAAATATGAAACAGATACAAGACAGCCCATCCTGCCAAAAGCGAGGTAGCCCAAAACAGAACTGGAAGTGACAGCAGGCCTCTCCTAATGAATTCTGAGGCACTAAAGTACTTCTTCAAGACTCTTAGAGGTAGGCAGCAGGCAGGTGTGAGCAAGGCCAGGTGAGTCAAGGTTTCTGACTGAGCTGACTAGCTTTCTTGTGTTTCCCTTTTTAGGTTTCCAAGCTTAAATCACTCCTCACTTACTGCCTGTACCATCAGAGGTGTATGCAGGAAATTGCTAGATACCCACCAGGCAAAACAAATCTCCCAAATCCCATCTTTACTGAGCCTCCTACCCATGCTGTTTTAGCTTTTCACATCACCCCAAATTTTACTGACCACCTTCTCCTGTTATGTTTCTTAACTATTTGCTCTTGTTATTTTCCCCTTCATGATTAGCTGTAAAACAACGATTTAGACCGGAGCTCGTTCTGAAAGTGTACCTTCCGTTTAAAATATCTGCGCCTTTGATAATTATTAATGCACGCACAGCAGCAGAGGGATGCTTTATTCACGATGTCATGGTACAGCTATTAATGATACTCAAAGGACTGAAAATTACCATTTCGGATGTGTCCAGAGCAGTAAACTGGTAAACAAGCCTGCAGTTAGTGCTATGGATGATTTGAATCAACAAGGGTGAAAAGATTTGGTTACTCTGTGTATTAGTGTTAATAGGAATAGATTATAGAGGAATATTTGTGATGTGACCTTCTGTGCACTAATTGAAATAGTATTCAGAGTCAGCAGTGGAGTAATCAAGTTAAACACTGAATCATAAATCATCATGAAAAGTGCTGTCACAACTTAGCCATTAATGCCCTGTATTGCTGGGCAGCCTTACGAAAATATCTGCTATGCCGATCTTTAGGTTAATAGGAACAGAAATGGCATTTAAAGACTATTTGGATCAAATCTGCTCTGAGGTTGAAAGTGTTACTCTGTTAATTTACTGGTAATTTGAAGTGATGTAGTTAGGGTTAGAAGCAACACAGCTGAGCCCCATATAGCTAAACAAAGGGTGGTAGGAATTCATCTAATATTTATTTAATTGCTATAAAACGCAATACTGGTACAACTTTAATATATATGTGTGTACCTTCCCTTTGTCCATCAGTTAGCATTTGGTATGGGGGTCAAAATCAAAACACATAAAAATTTAGCTTCATGATATGATTATGTTGCTAAAGCAGTTCAAGAACTTCTGTGCATTTATACATAGGTGGTAAAATCTGATTTTACTATTATGTAAGCTGAAGGCCTTTTAACAAAGGGTTTATATAAAACAAAGTACTTTTTGAATTATTTTTTAAATGTAGAGTTCTTTTAATCTTGTATTTGCAAGAAGGAGAAATAAAGCTTACCCTCCAGAATCAGAGATAAATGGGGTTTCCAAAGGCAGTAAATTTCTTTAGAGTAATTTTGTGATTCAGGTTTGATCAAAATAATATGCATAAGAAATATCACAGCTGGAATGATGTATACTTTTTCTAATAAAGACCTATGTCTCAACACTGGGAAAGCTTGTGCTAATTTGATTCGTTACTCATCAGATTACTTAGACAACTAGATGCATAATGTTTGGGGGGGCATCTATTTATCATGATTTGCTTCAAATATTGTTAATTAACATTAACATAAATTGCACCAGGCATCTGGTACAAAGGCACTCATTTTAAGCAATGAGTAAAGCCAGTCCTTAAAAAATTTCATAGATTCTTACTTCAAGAAAGCATCAAAATGTACTTTCATATAAATATGTGCCAAATGGAGCTATGACACATTAAAATCTGGAAGCAACAATATTTTATACATAACTATTTTTCATAAAAATTCAACGAGTGTGGTTTTCTATAAAATTTATCTATTAGTGAACAATGAAATATGGGGGAAACAATTTAACGGTAGTAATGAAAAGTAAAACAAACCCAAGTGTTTGGCTAACTCCCGTCCTCTTCCCTACATTTACTTTTTATTGGCATGTGCCTATGAAGTTCTCCACATTATTGAGATTAAATTCTGTTCTCTAGTTTACTGTTGTAAATTAGATTAATATTATCCCAGAATTTCCCTAAGTAAACTGACAGCAATATTTAGCCATAACATCCTAGGAGTTTGTCTTCTTAGTGATAAGTGATAAAGAAAAGAAATTAATAAGAGAGCTACAAATGAATAAAGACCTACAATGTATTTTAAACACAAAATGACTGGAAACAACTGCTAGATAGAACTACCATGAAATCTCTCTGAGTTTGCAAGGATCTGACTTTGTTTTGTGTGCAGCTCAAAGAAATTTCCATAACTGATTTATTCTGAAGTGTTGAACAGTGTTGGAATTTGGTATATTTTCAACATTTGCTTGTGAATTTTCATTCTCTTCAAGTTCAGATCCCAGATAGATATGGTGTAGGATTTACCTCATGTAACTTCAGCTAACTGCCAGTGATCTAACCTATGCTTTGAAGCCAAAGATCAGAAACAGTCACTTCAAGGAAAAGATTCATTCACTTACCTGAAGATAGACCCCATTGCCTTACCAAAGTGCCTAAATCTACTACAGATGGTCACATAGGCTAGACCTGTCTGTCCTAAGATGCTGAATTTGTCATCCAGGACAGCCAGAGCGTGGCTGGGTTGCTTTAGCACAGAAACCTAGTGCCATTTGAGGGAGGATACCCCAAATGTCTGCATCTGTCTGGGCCAAGAGTTGTCACACAGATGCAAAGATCTACAGGAACAGCAGCTGGAGGCAGAGGAGATACCACAGGGGATCTCACGTGACATTAGTCTCCTCTCAGTAAGCAACTAAATCATGCCCCTACTTGGGTGTGATGAATTCCACCCATAAATCTGAAACAGGTTTCATGCAAACAGGTGTGACTGCATACTACTTGGAGAATTACATTAACTTAAAATTTGTCAAAGAGTGAACCATATTCTTTCTACTAGCAAAGCAATAGAATTCAGGCAAGCCAGGTTATTAACTGGTTCACAAGTCAAGGATCAAGCTTAAATTGCCCAAAATTATAAGTGAAGAGGAATTAGGTTTTATTCTTTCGCCACATTGTTCTTTGCTTTGCTCTATTCTTTCAAAGATAACTTTTAACACATCTTAACATCTTTTTTAGCACCTGTGATGTAAAAAAATGAATGTTTATGTTTTGCATCATTTAATATGAAATCTTCCAGAATTTGCCTCACAAGTGTTTATGAAATTTTCCAGGGCATTGTCTAAAAAGCCAAACAGCTGTTCCCAATTTGTATGCATTGTAAGCCTAAATAAAATTACCAGAAAGAGCTTCTTCCCTCATAGAAAATAAAATTCAAAGCACTAGCTGGATCTGAAAATCTTCTTGATATTTTCAATATGCGTTCATTTAGTAGCACGATATTTCATTTCAATACTAAATTTTGACCACAAAAAAAAATAAAATTAAAAACTCACTAAAATCTATTCATTAATATAACCTTGCTGCAGAGAGGTACTACACTTGCTTTATGATTATAGCTTTGGCAGACAATGAGAAATCAATGTTTGGAACAATTTTGCAGGTCCCGGCAACAGAAGCACATCCCTTCATCCTGAAAGTCAGCTTAACTGGCAAGTGAAACAAAACAGACTTACCACAACATAAACTTCAAGGTAAACTATCCTCTGTGGTCTTGACTGATCTTAAGGTTATTCCACAAGAATATTTTTGTTTCAGGATATGATCCCTTCCACCCAAAAAGTAATTTCTAGGCCCCTTACCATCTGGGTGATACTAACAAACTATACCTGATACAGTACAATATAGTTTTTTTAGAACTTTAAGTAATAGGAGATTCTAAGCACTTTATTTCACAGAGTTTTATGAGAAATTACAATTTATTACCTTTTCTGGATATGTTCATTTTCAGCTGTTATTGCCAAATCCAACCTCAGTATAAAAAGGTATAATTCTATTGAAGCCAGTGGTGGTATATCAGTGCTGTATATTCCCTATCTGGACAATGAAGCTGTAAATAACAAAATACATCAAAAATAAAAATTGATTACTCTATTTTATAGTCTCTTAGAGTGAATAAGTTTATGATTTAAAACCGTGTCATAATAAAACCATGCTGGGAGGAAATCAGAGAGAGAATGCAACATAATGGGCCAAATCTAGTTTTCAGCCAGAACAATTACATTAACTTCCACAGAATTGTGCTCATTTGAGAGTTTATTTTGTTTTAAAAACAAGGGGAAAATATACTCCTCTTTTGCTTTCTTGTATGCCTATGAAATGATATTCTGTGTATTCAATAGTATTCTGTATATGCTTTAGATTTAAGCTTCATTCCTAATCAGAAATGATTAATAAAAAGCACAAGTTATAGCAATAGACAACATATTTCACACATTTTGCGTACTTGTAACAATCAGTAGATTAGAAGCTCAGACTTGCTCTAGGAGCACTTTAAAATAATTAGATCCATTGGCCAGAGAGGAGCCACGGACAGAAAAAGCAAGTTGCATTTCCAGACTAACCAGCAGGTCTTCAGAGAGAGCTGCCATCTACTAATTGCGTTTGAGATCCCTAAGTGCCCATGGTGGCTTTTTATTGTTTAATTGTGATATTTGATGGATATTATTTTTACTACTGTTCTCTTATCTGACTGTGTAATATTTTTACTTTTTCATTGTTGTGTCTATTTCATTTAATAATATTCACATTCTTTGTGTTTACCTACTACTCTCTTGCCTGTACAGCCTGTACCACCAGATAGTTTCGATAGAACTAGAGCCAATGCCTGGCCTCAAAGACTTTGAAAATTGCTCTAAATTATTCACACAGTTCTAACTGGAAATCATTCTTACATATTTATGCATACACACAAGTGTGTATGTTTCTGTATATAAATAAAAACAAAATAAATAAAAACTCAATGCAATATAGATCTCACAGTGTAGCTCAGCATTCAGCTTTGCTATAATCTTATATAAATCCAGCTTGCACAAATTTAGCAGGTGCTTTTAAATTTATATACATAAATGTAAATCATGTATTATTATGCACACACAAATTACATTTTCACAGTGTGCAGTTTACCTCATTTGATGCTGAAAAATATGTAATTTCATTCTAGGTAATGATAAAGTAAAGGAGGGAAAAGACATATATGTTCATTTAAATTGTTAAAGTTGATTTTTTTTTTAGGTCTGAATTAAAAATCTACTGTAGTGACCCTGTCTTGCACAGTATAATTCCCTAAAACTTCTAAGTCACTCAATGATAAGAGGCTGATCTAAATGCTTCCACTGCATTAATCAAATACCAGGTCTAATTAAAAGAGCCATGCACAAAGCTTTTTCAAAATGTTGCTCAGGTATTGCAATAATTTCTGATCACCCAAGCCTGGAAGACAAATAATTAGAGCTGCCAGAGCATTCTGATGAGTGATGTCAGCATCTCCAAGTGACCTTCCCTCCACTAATTAATTTTCATCTTAAGAAAAGAGACCCTGTTGTTGCACATTATTAATTGAGTTCACTAAAAGATGCGCCTGATTAATTTTTGTTGATAATACTTGTCATTCTATGCAGCGGCTGTAATCATTCTATTGGGTTTTATTTTTTTAAGTTGATCTAGGTCTTTTACAATGTGACTGATACTGTATCTTCCATACAGAATACTGTGCATAAGGGCATAGTCTATAATGTGAGTACACAGCTTTCATTGTTGCTGATAGTTTAGGTCAAGTGGAACTTTAATGTCTAGTTTGCTAACTTATTTTCAGTTAAGTTGATAGAAATTTTTCCATGCTACCTCCTAGGACTTCTTTCAGTTTCCCAGTTTAAGGGATTCTCACCCTTTTTCCATGTAGTTCCCATCTCTCACCTGTCTTTGATCATCCTGCCAGCCAAAGGCTACTGCATGGCTGACTCAGGGAAAATACCCCAGGAACCCAAAAACTGCTAGGAGGTCCAGGAAAAAAGCCATGGTAGGAAGGATGACAGCTGATGGAGCTACAGCACGTGGCTGAGCCTTGTCCACAATGAATCATCAAAATCATGACTTTGATCTATCCCAAGCAGAGTTCTCCAAAGCAATGGTCACGTTTGTTTTGTGAGAGAGCAGGGCCACAGGCTTCAGTACAAACATAGTCACTTTGTAGATTTTGGTATGGGGTGGGAAGAGGGGAGGTGTGTATTGCCCCGTGGGTGGGAATCGTGATACAGCATCAAGGCTAGTTTCATTTGCTAATTTAGATGTGGCTTCAGAAGCAGCAATTGATAGACTCTCCCAAAATAACTGACTAACAAAGTTACAGATGCATAAACAGGTCTTCTATTTCCTCACCTTGATGGCATTGGCTACTCCAAAATTTGGATCTCTCAAACTCTTCTCTGAAGCTCATCTAGTTTGTATAGTTAAGTGTTTGTAAGACCAAGGCGAGATGAACACACGGACCACCTGCAATTAACAAGTTTCTTCCACTGCCTTAGGTCATACTTCACAGATTCATATCGTTTCATACAGCCTACTCCTATGCAGTTCTGCACATGAAGAGAGCCATGCACCTGAACATGTTGGGGATCGTAAGTGCTCATGAACCCCATGCCTATAATGAACACAGCTGAGCATAATGATGTGTAATAATATGCAATACACTACCAAGGATTTTTCAGGAGATGAAACCGATTTCCTGTTAAATGATCTTAAAATGTATAGGCAATGTAAGCCATGAAAGTATACATATTTTTCCCTACTTTGAAGAGTATTTTAATCATGTTTTAATCAAGATAACCATGATTACCAATTTATCAAATATCAATTTAACAACAAAGATTATGGAAATTATCCCCAAGCCAGCGAACAAAATATGATTAAAAGAGTTCTTCAGAGCACTGTGATGAAAATATGCATAACTCTATTCTTCAGCTATGTTCTAGCACATGAAGGGATCAACATATTGTAAAAGCAGTAGGCTATCTATACAGAAAGAAAAAAAAAAAAGTGAGTTATAAATTGCAGTAAAAATAATTATTTTACAACAGATTTGAAGGTCTCTTTTCTTATACATTCAAGCCTGGATTGTACTTTCTGCACCTCAGACCGTGATGAAAGCAACACTGTTCCTTTATTTATCTTTGCAAACATGCTTTACTGAGCAGTTTGGTTCCAAATTTGATTGATAGGTAGGTAATAAAATTATCTGAATGTGAAGAAATATTTGTTATCTTGGAAATTTAAGTCGCCAAATGTGCGCTTAAAAACTAGCACTGAATTTTAAATCTGTGTTTGCTTTTCCTAAAATAGTCTCCAAAAAGAAATGTTGGCTTCTGCATTTTCCTTTTGTCCCCCAAAAGCCCCATTCCTACAGCTGCAATAGCAGCTTTGATTTTTCATTAAAGAAAATATTGATACATAAGCGAAGACATTACCAGAGAGGTATTGGCTTCATCGGCTTCATCTCACTTCCTTTGGTTTTCTTTCTTTGGTTAAACACACAAACACAGATCACAACCATTAGATCTCTTTTGCTACATCAAATTGCTTTTCATTTATTCGAGTTTCCTTTGATACTTTCTTCAAACAGATTCACAAAACACTTAAAACACAAACAAGCATCTTAACATAACTAAGCTATTTGCCCCAAGACCTGGAAAGAAGACGGGGAAAAATGTTTTGTTGCTTGCATTCTTAAATACTTTGGATACTGCCAGAATGAGGATGGGAACATACACAGAAAAGACAAAATAATTTTGATATAGTTTGATCTTTGCAGAAAAGACTAAAAATGCCTTTAAACTACTAAAAAAAAATACCTAATATGTTAAATATTTCATTGATGTTTAAAAATAGTTAATAAAAGAAAAGCATTTATTTTAAAATATTTGTCTTCATAATACACATATCTGATGGTATGATCACCAGGAGGAAGTAGTGGGTTCAAACATCCCCGGATTCATCCTGAAGTGAACACACACACATGCTCTATCTTACTGAACAACCTGTGGAAAAATAGATGTCTTCCTGAGCATCTCTAGGAGGTATTGCTTCCCATGTGATAAATACTGAGTGCGTATGAAAGAAAGAATGCATTTGGGACAATACAAGAACTACACACAAGCAATAGATTTACCTAGGTGTTATAAGTTGTTTTCCCTCTGTCCCGATGCCTTTAGACCAATGCTAACATTACAGTGAAGCCCAAAAAAATCCAAGGTACTTCAGAAAAGCCTGCAGTTTCCTCCTCCTTCTTTTTCTCCTTCCGGATAACAAAGTAGCTGCAGGGTGAGCTGATTCACTGCATGGTGATCCAGTGGAAAACAAACTCTGAAAAGTATAAAGTTTAAAAAAGTATAGTTTTCTGTCCTCTCAGCCTGCTGAACCAATTCACCTTGTAGATACAGTCATTTGACTACCTTGAACTAAAAAGGAGAAGCCCGTGCACAGTCAGGGCCAGGGAACAATGCTTGCCCCTTTCAAAGGCAGCTCAACATTGCGTTAGCTTACTCACAAGAGATCACATCCTCAGTTTTACTGTCTGCCCATGTAATATCACCAAGTGATGTTTCTTTGACAGCCAAACTACTCTCCCTTTTCCCCTTGGACTCCCTAGCAGGGAAATTTCCAAACCGACTCCTAGCTCCAAGAAAAGTGCTTGCCTGGTTTTCTGTAAAGAGACATCGGGGGTGGAAATCAACTCCTGGCTGTAGCCACCTACACATGAACTAGGTGTCGACGCTCCCAATATGTTCAGTGGAGGACAAGGATTTATATATTTCCTTAAATAAAGGTGCTTGGGGACACCATACAAAGCTCAAGACAAGCTGTTTGAGATTGGCAGATGTGGCATAGGACCTATGGGAGACCCATACGCTTATAGAGAGACAGCCAAGGACTGGTGGAATATCTTGAGGTATCTCAAAAGGCATTAGATACTACTGTAGAGGCCACTGACTGTAGTGACAATTTGGCTGGCTGTACTAGAAGCTCAGACACCTCACTCCTGTTTGTCTACATTTAACTATCAAGACATGAGCTGAATTCAAACCCCCGTTGCCAGCTCCAAACTGGCAACTTTCTCCAGAGCCTTTTTTTTCTCCAAACTCACTTTCTATGCCACCTTCTCTAATTAAAATGCCAGGTTAGTATAATGTAAGCAAGTCATATAATGCTGCCGCCATCTAGCTCAAATTTTATATTTTACACCTCAAGAACTGCTGGGTACAACCCTCTTACGAGTTACTACTCGTTCTGCTTTGTTGTCTCTCACCATCTTCAGCTACAATACTACCCCTGGCTTCTGACATCACACTAGCTATTAACTATTTTTGTCTTTTACAACTGTTGGCCAGTTGAGAGAATTTCAGCAGGTACTATTCAGCTCTGGTTATTTCATTGTAACAATCAGAAAACCTGCCACTGTGAAGTCATAGTGACCTATAAGAAACTTACCCAATACCTTCACAACCCAGCATCCCACTACACTGACCTTCCCGCCCCATTCCTCTGGTTTCAACTTATTTCCCCAGAATTAAAGCTGGAGGGTAAATACCAGCAATGTGCCTTGAAAGGGCTTAAAGAAACTGCAACCTCATGAGCTTGCAGACACCATTTATCAGCTGAGCTGTACACTTTCTTACTCCCGTGCAAAGTGACACGAGTTAGTTGAAACCGCTGCACCTTACATTGACTTGCCTCTGAGAGGAACCCAGTGTCCCTCTATGCAATTCCACTTGAATTAAACGACAGAAAAAACATCTTTGGAAATGACAGAAAGGCCTGAAAAAATCAAGAGAAGTTCAGTCTCTCCTACTGTGCCTTGCCAGTATACTTCCAGTCTTGTGAAATGGGCAGGTTTTATTTCAATATCTGAAAGAAGAATGGTCTATCTAATCTGCATATCAATGTGAGTCCTTGCTACCCAGACCCCTAGATGTTTGGAGCCACTGGCAGTTTCAATCAAGTTTGATCTGCCAAATAGTAGTTCTAAAGACACTAAGCTCGTGGAGTTTACATTCAGGCGGGAAACAATCAGTATTAGTGCCTGCATTAAGGACAAGGGTAGAAGGGGAACTTGTCTCCATTAAACACTAAGACTCCACACTGGAGAGAGTTGCAAGGACTGCTCCAATCACAAGAAAAGCAGCTCCCAATTTGGTGGATCTCAGAGAACCAGGCAGAAGCCATAGGTCTGTCAAAGCCTGGCTTTGCGGGGTTTGCCCTGACTCCAACTGCGAAGACTCTTAATACCACATCTCAGTGGCCTTATTTGTGCAGTCCCTCTGACTGTGGTGTGACTGTTCACAGCTTCAGATGGGTGAGCCAAGCAGGGTTTGGCTTACTGGTCATAGGGTTTGTTTTGCGTGACCGAAAGAACAACATCAGCTCATCATACGCTTACTACTACAGATATGCATCAAGCAATGACTTTTGTCTGCTGCTGACCTGGGCTGATTGAAGCTATGAGTTATGGATGAGAGACTTTTCTGTCTATTACAGATCCCCTGAGTCTTCCAGTCCTTCAAATAGTCTCCAACATTAGCACTAGGACAATGACACACAATGATAAAGTTTTATTGCTATTGTAGACTTTTCCAATTTAGAGTATTCTCAGAGTCATCTTCATGTGTAACTTTATGCCAGCTGTGCATGTACACACAGTATATGTGTAATTGTTTTGGATGATATAAGCTTCCATCAGAAAGAAGATAAGCTGAAATTACCAAATGTGTTTTCATCAATGACCTCCTATTAGGCTCAAGAGTCACTGGGTTAAGTGTCAATGATCTGATATCTACCCTGTGGCAAAGCAATCTCTTTATTCACAGAATATCTACGGTTATACCAAGTACAAATCAGAGCAACTGTTTTCCCATTTATGAGATTTATACAGGCATTTAAAGAAATTTTTCTTGTGAAACCACTGATAATATCATCTCAATAGTAAAGTGAATGGTTTGAATCAAATTTCCTCCAAGCTAGGCACAAGTTTTGTGCGTCAGCAGGAACTTTCAGAACATGCTGGCTTATAGAAATAAAGATAGATATAGGTATATTAAACCTGTCTTTTTCCAAAGCATGATTCAAATCTCCTATCAAGGTTTTAGGTTACCTTGGAAGAGGGAGAAAGGAAAAATAACACCAACACCACCCACACCCCCCCACAAAAACAAACCAAAAAACCCCCTAAAAACCCAAACCCACAAACAAGCAAGCTAAAGCAGTCCCAGCAGAACTGGAGAAGGACTTTGTAACCCCTCTGTCCAGTTATCTTTTTTCAGAACTATTCTTACAAGGTCCTGAAGATGAAAGAGGAGGCCAGACCCCCCAGCAGACTGTAAAATAGCTTGACTGGCCAGCTGATGATTCCCATTCCATCCAGAGCTGGTTCCCTTCCTCCTGCTGATCGCCGCCCCACAACTATGAGACTCCTGCTGCTCATCACTTCTGCCCTCCTATTTAGAAATAGAAAAATGTGCCCTACCAGTGGCCTTTTGCACTTCTGCCTTTGCTTGCCTTCTAGCTGCTGCGTGTGCAGTGGTCTCTGTGACCCCTACTCTTTTTTTGTTTTCCTTCACCTCTCTCTCAAAGATGTTATGAGAAACAGAGAGCACGACATGTGTCTGACATCCTGAACTGCCTCTGCTCCTCTACCTTTAAGGATCACATTGTCAAGCCAACAATGGCTCTGCTGGCCTCTCTTTTGCTCCCTGGGATACAGCCCCATTTGAATTTCTCACATTCATGAGCTTCCTATTACTTGCTCTCCAAAGTTCATCATATACAAAACTCTTCCTATTCTTACTCTGGGAGATATTAATCTTGTTTCCCAGAGTAAGAGAGTTCACCCATTACCATATAACGCAGTCCCTCTCCTGGGCACAATTGATAAATATTCCCAACATTTCTTTTAAAGCTAACAATGAAAATATGTTAGAGCAGAGTCAACTAACACTCAACAGCAGTCTCATTACGGTCTCAGAGTGGAAATGGAAGAGGAGGGTAGGGAAAAGAATGTTAAAAAAACCCTGGATATTAATAATTAAAGTTTTCAGACAAGTCCCTCGTGCCATATAATGCTTTGTCACTCATTATGTTGCAATCATAGGCGTGAGGAACAAGCTCATCTACACAAACTGGGATTACAGCCATGAGAAGACAAGGACTTTAATTAGCTGCAGTTCTAACTTTTAACTATTGCCCTTATCATAACAGAAGGATTCTATCTATCTTATGTTAAAACGTACCTCCTTCTCCACCCCTTCTGCTTCTGCACAGCACCCTGGGTGTGCACAGTGTTGGGGGTTTTTTTTCCAGTTTCATTTTCCAATTGATTTCCATTTGTTTCATTTTCTCTTGACATATCAGAATTCATCAATCACACAATTAAAAAGAAGCTGCAAAATCATGATTAATTACTATCTAGAGCAAAGGAATGTGAAATCTCCACAACAATGGAGTATGTTCTGTGAAGGGCTGAATACTTCTCCAAGAAACAAGCCTGACTGGTTACACCAGCTTCACCCATTTGGGAGGTGGTGTTTAGAGGGCTATTTTTCTTATGATAAATTTTACTTCAGAGTTGCAAAGAGAAATCACCAAAAGTCAGGAAATGAATCCTAAAAAAAAGCAATTGTTTCTTTTGGCATCTGTATTTTAATGAGTCTTTTATTATACAATTGCACAATGTATTTCCATAGGAAAAATTCCACATTTGGTCTACAAGATGGACAATGCTCTGTGAGTGAGACAGCTGTTCTGTGTTTCCTGTTAGCCTCATATTTCAGAATACAGTCCCATGCCTCATTTACCGAGGCCCACCTCGAAAATCAGTATTTTTTTCCTTGAAAGGATTTGTTTTTATGACACATTTAAAAAGTGTCAGAAAACCTCACAAACCTCACATTAATGGATGTGTGCATGCTTACAACACTTTGGGGGACAGGAATGCAATCTGCATTTTCAATTGTTTGCTCTATTGAAACACAGTATCTGCTTTATTTCAGATGGTCCTTTTGATGGCAAGTGCAAGGAAGAGCCTTCCTTCACAATGCTGTGGCAGCATTCTTCACGTCTGCACATTTTCAGTAGTCAAAGATATAGCAGAACTTACAGACTTCCCCAGATATCGCACATGTTTACTATTACTAACATAGCATTTGTAGTAAATGAGAGATTTGCTGTTAAAAATTCAGTGCACAAACAAGAAATACGTTTTGAAGAACCTAAAAGCCACAAAATGTGTCTTATTCCTTTCCAAATGTCAACTCCTATTAATCACTTACTGACATAAGACATCAGTCCACAGAAAGTGTAAGATTGTATCTTAGATAAAATATTAAATTATTATACTAAAATATATTTTAAAAATTACCATCTGAGTTTTTAAAGACATCTGAACTTTTTTTCTGCTCTGACATCCCAAACAAACTCTATTCTGGGCAAAGAATGTCCCAGCAAATTCAAGTCTGGTATAATAATCAACTGAAAATTGTAACTTAGAATTGGACAAAGATGAAATGTGGAAACGATAGGATTTGCTAGAGTGAAGCATGGGTTTAATGATGTCTATAAATAACAACTTTGTCCAGGGAAAATTAGAGGCTTCTGTGATGCATTTAATCTCCACAGAAGTATGTGAAAATGTTCTCTGAACAGCCTATTTAACAAAGTTCATCCAGACACATAGGTCCAGTTACATTAAAATACAAAATCTCCAGAAATGAACTAAGTGGTAGAGCCAGGACATAATGAATCTTGCCTCATCCCACAGTCCATGATGCTACATTAATTAGCATTTTCAGTCCACTGCCCATGGCTGTGCTGTTAATTTTACAGGCTTTTGAGTAACTCCTCTGCATCAGTTGTGGATGGCAATGTATCTTCTGGAGAGACACAGAGTTAAAAACGCTTTTGTAACCTGGAGTTACCTGTTACCTGGAGCTGTCCCAGCTCAGAAGACAAGTTATCTTTTTCTTTTACAAATACTGGATACAAAAATCACAGAACTAAAAGTACTGCCACTGTGCCAAAGCAAACACTGATGTTTAGATCTGTGTTGCAAACACTTTTTGTTTAGCTCAGAGGAGCAACAGGAGCACCTACTCCATACCTGTGAAAGGTAATAAATGCACTGAACTTCCAAGAGGCTTAAAGAAATGGTGATGAAAGAGGGAAAGCAGTGAAAGGGTGTTTTACCAGCATGCTAAAAATCTTTGCTATGGTTACAGATATCCAGTTCCTTAATGCAGTGTTGTTTTCTGTATTGCCCAATTAACAGACAAGTCCAAAATATGTAACTGAATTCACTTCCTCAGTGATCTGCACAGTCACTGAAATCACTCTTTTAAACTCAGCTTACATTTAGTATATAAAACATTGCCCTTAAACAGTCCCTAAGTAATACAACTTTAAATCTATTAATACTATCTGAGTAGTAGTGTTCAATTTGCAAAATGATCTGTACATTTACTATCATACAATCATCCACAGCTGATTTCTGTCCAGAGTAGTTTTATCAGATCTGAAGCCACCATTTTGGAAATGCCCTTTTACATAGTCATCATCTTCTGCTCCAGACAATCATCTCATTAAGCTTCAAGGGTTTGACATACTGGATCCATCTTAAATTTGGATTTTATCTGTAGTACAAATACCCTTTTGGTAGATTCCTTGTTTGCAAACAGAAAATGACAACATTTGTCATCGTTTGAATTGTTCAATGTTTGAAGAACTCAAAAAAGCCCCCCTAAACCAAAAAAACCCAAACCCTTCAAACCAAATAGCTAAATAACTGTCTGAAAATATGGTGTATTAATTTTCTTATGGTTGTACTATAGACATGAATAATGGAAGAGTGCATATATCATTAAATGATGCTTTTTTCAAGTTTCATTATGTTTTCAATTTAATTTTTATATTTGCATGGATATTTTTAAGGTAACACTGAAAATCAGATGCCAGGTACTTAAACTGAATTTTTTATTAACTATCCTTGAAAAACAGTGTGAATTTTAATGTGTTCCATACATTTCTAATTGTGACCTAAATGAATGATTGTATAATTAAAATTACTTAATTTCATTTATAGAATGACCTCTACTATTTACTACTGTTATACATTTACAGTAACTGTAGGATGTTGTATTAACCTACTAATATGATATTCTTTTTTTTTTTTTTTGACCTTTGTGGGCTGTATTGAAATCTGACTGTAAAGGGTAGACTGTTATTGCAGTTATAGTGTTGTAAATTTGCGGCAATCATTTGAGTGACAGTGAAGTTTAACTGTTTAACAGAGCACCCAATATGGTTGTAAGAAAAAAAGCCCAATTACAATAATAAGAAATACAATATAAGTAAAACATGGCAAGAGTTGAGACAAGCCCAGCTGTTTAAAGCTCATTTCTCTTCTCCTCATGCAAGTGGATCACTAGAAAAATCAGAGTCAGTGCCATAATTTTAGCTCACACATCAAATCTCTGATTAAAACATATATATGGGCTTTGGCATCTGACTCAAATAAGGCTATTCTTGCACTCTCAGGGAGGAAACAGAGGCACCATGGGGGTGAATATACAAGAGAGAATGGGAAATGACATGATCCATCAATATCGGGGAATAGGGCAAGGATGTATAGCCAAAAATGAAAGGGTCACAGTAACTCCAAAAGTCCTATGTGGATCTATGTGATGAGAGTCATCCTATATGTCATTTACTAGGGCGGCATTTGAAAGAATACACTGCACAGGGTTCCTCATTATTCATTAGGGCTGAATCCCCAATTCATTCTCCTTTATATGCCATCCTGAATCTGCCCTACAGAGTCTTTTACAGGGAAATAACAATAAACTCTCTTATCAACAGCTTGTTGTAGCAGATACAATACATGGGGTACTGAGATCAAAAAGAGCATGAAAAGCATTTCTGCCAACATCGTACAAAATATTGAACATCTGCTATATCTGGGATCCTGGGAGTTGTAATTATAATTTTTGAAATCTGCACACAAGAGTTATAAATATTAGAACTGTAGCCTGTGAAAGCCATGAAATATTTAAGTTGTTTGGCAGGCTTAAGAAAAACTCATAAACTTAATTTAAGCAGCCAAACACAGTATTTTTACAGATTTTACATCTTTCATGTCATTAGTCATATAAATTAAAGCAACCACGGAGCAGCACAGAAGTTGCAACGGCAAGTCCTGTGGGTAAAAAAAAAGGTCAGCTTGAGATTTAAGACTTTCACCAACACTTCACCTTTCCACTTACCCTGTATTTCAATTCTTGTACTGAATTTGTCATAGGTATTTTTAACGCATCCATTATCTTATTGTCTGTTAAGTCCCAATAGTGTGCTTGATGCTGTACACATGTATAAAAATAGTGGGCCAGATTCACTGGTTATTTGGCATGAGTCTAGTGCTTAACCCACCCTGTTTAGCCTGTCTGGTGAGGTCAATGGCTTCTCTGAGCTACTGGTGAGAAACTCAGAGTCTTGCCCACCTTTCCTGCTCTAAAGATGCAGGAGACAAAGCAAGTATACTGCATCCAAATGATGACCTACCTTTCCGGCAAGGCAGGTAACTTACACAGATCAGCAATGAAAGGCATCAAGGAAGGAGCCTAGGTTGCTTGGCAGGAGTCAAGAAAAAGCTACTGCCGCACCTGAAAGGGTATCACAAGCCAAAACAACATGATAAGAGAGGAGGAGGAGTAAGAGGAGTGAGAAACATAAAGTTGTGCACGGGGGCTTTTCACACTGTTACCATCTTTTAAACTTGTGTGGACGCATCAGAAATATTCTGGATGAAGATGAGTGAAAAACTAACCGAGTTTAGAACAGTAAATGCAACAGCCAAATTCACAGAAGCTAAAGTATGAAAAGACCTAAAGGCAAATTCTCATTTGTACAGTGTCTGCTCCACCTGTTAGATAGCCATATGCTACTAGTGAAAACTGAGCTCTGCAAAAGGATTCGGGAGTCGCCAACTGTGCCACCGAAAGTGAAGCAAGACGTTAACTTGAAAAGAAATAAAGCGAAGAATGTAAGGATGAGAGCCTGAATTTTGCTTTCCATACATCCAGTATTCAGCAGAGAACACCACTCTCTGGACAAGAAACTCATTTGACATCAGAGATGTTACAGTGGATTAGTGTAGGGGAAACAAAGGAGAATGTGCCTCTGGGGGCACAAATATATACAACATATTCACAGAAACTCTCCTTTGAACTCCTGAACTATGAGTAAACAGACAAACACATCCCCACCCTTGACTTATCTAATAAAACATGTATCTAAGTGCCAGATGCCACGGGACTATGAGATGTTAGGGTAGCTATTAGTTAATTTAATGAACCTAATTATGATCTCACTTATACATATTTTACACCAGCATAATACCATCGCATTCAGTAAAGCCATTCATGAACTGCACCTTTGTGCTGCACTGCCAGCAGATTCTCTTTGCAAAGGTGCTGCATCCAGACTGAGATAGAGAGGGATGACTATGCTTAGAGCCTCTCATGTAAACTCTTTTCCTAGTTGCCATTTTAGGATTAGAGGAAAAAGCTCTGTCTTCAACGTCCCCCATGCTACAAAGATGCATGCCTCTGCTTTCAGAGAGACAGCGTCTAAGAAGGGTTCTCATGTTATATAGGAGCCTCGCTGCTTCTTTAGCCAAAGTAGACAGTGATGCAGAAAGAAGGGCTTGAAAGGCTCTCTGTAGTGTTTACCTTCTTTCGTTGATTAATAGGGAATCTGGTCTCTGAATAAGGTTTGGAATTTTGTGCAACTTTGCAAATGACTTTTGCCCCAAAGAGCGACCCCTATTCACACAGCGTGGCTGTGAATCTGAACTTGCAATTCTCTTCCCAAGAAAGTCACACACTGTACAGCAACTAATTCATTAAATATCACAAACAATCTGACTAAATATTTTACAAAAATTGTGTTAAAACCAACAAGTTCAAAACACATAATTTCCACAAATGTCCAACAAATTTTCGACAGCCTGTCTCATTCTTTCATACAGACATTAACAATAATATTTATGTTAGAGAATAAAGCACAAGGAGCTTTCACGGTCCTCATTTTCACATGCAACACTGAAAAGAGATTTCCTGTTATTCTCAGCACAGGCAATTTTAAGTACAATCATATGGCTGGTATACAAGTGTTTCAGGGGAACAAGCATGTCCTGTTCCCCTGACTGGTAGGCACACGCATGCATACATCCATCCAGCGATGAAAACAACAGTTGGGTGTCATCCACACTATTGTTATCATTTTTATTCTCTCTTCTTAAGTCCTTCCTCCAGTAATTGGTTTTTTTTTCCCCCTGTCTCATAGGTGTGCTATTGCAGATGAGCCGAGAGGACATTTATGAGGAATTTGTGTTTTCTTCTTTCCTACTTCTTCCCTGAATTTTATTGGCATCTACAGGAAAGAGGAACCAAAAGCCAGGAAAGAGGGTGCCAATCAATCAGAAAGGAAAACCTACAGAAGACCCTAAAAGACCCTAAGAGACCTGGAGATAATGATGCAGCTACCTGTGTCTCTGAATTTCTTAAGCTACCTGCTCACCTTAGGCCAAGCTCTCTAGCTGGCCTGTGGCAAAGAGGCAAAGCCAGTGCTCTTCAACCAGCACGTCATGCTACTGCGTCTGTATAATCATAGGCCAGTACTGAATTCCCACCTCAGCTTTTATGCTGAAAAATTTCTTCAACACTTTTTCAAATAAAAGTTAAGGTCAAGTTAAAATAAAAATCATAGCTTCATAACATAAGCAGTAACACATTTCTAACACATTTCTAAGAGAAGGAATAGAGCATGATCCAAAATAACAAAGAATCCTTCATTTTTTCTGTCTAAAAGTGCACAAGAAGTTGGAATCATCACTATGAGGCTTTTCAACAGCATTACAGTGTGTTTTTTTTTCAAATGGTAGAGGACTGTATTTCTAGAAAACTAATTTCTCAGTTTTGCCACAAATATTAGTAAGCTCATAGTTATGATGTCTGTGTCACTCATGTCTGAATCTTAATAACTTTTCTTTTCACCTATATTTCCACAGCATTCCCACAAGGTGTTTGCAAACACTAAAGATAAAGATTTTAGGATGATCTAGCTATATCCCTAGGAGCTCAGGCAAGTTTCTATTCACCTTAACTGGACCTCAAGTTCTAGGAAAAAATAAACAAACAAGGGTACCATTTTGACAGCTAATAAATATTTCTAAAAAACTGAAAACTGAAAAAAGGTTATTCATAGTCACTTTAAGGTGGCATTGTTCCTTGGCTCAAAAATTAACCAAAACTGCAATGAATATAGTATGAGGTCCACATGGCCTCTGATTTGATCACTGGCCACACCTGCCACATTTTAGGTGGTTGATATTTCTGCATTACTATCTATTCTAAAATGAAAAAAAATATCCCTAAAGGGTACAATACTCCGTACTAATTGCAATACTGTGTGGGCTGAACTGTCAGGGGGGTTAAAAATTGGCTGTACTGCCATGCCTGAAGGGTAGTGATCAATGGTTCAACATATGGCTGGTATCCAGCAACAAGCAAAATACCCCAGGGGTCAATACTGGGGCCCACATTTTTCAACATCTTCATTAACAACGTGGATGATGACACAGATTGCACCCTCAGCAAATCTGCAGACAACACTGAATTTAGAGAGGGTGGCTGACAGGATGAATGGCTGAGCTTTGGTCCAGAAGTACTTTGAGAAACTTGAGGACTGGGCCAACAAAAAGCTCATGAAGCTCATGAAGGAAACCTGCAAGGTTCTGCGCCTGGGTGAACTCAGTGCAAACCAGGATGCGACTGCCCAATGGACAGCCCTGCCAATATCTAGTGCTGAGTTAGTTTACAATAGACACCACTAATACAAGCCAACAGCACAGTTCACTATGAGGAAGGTGCATGAGTAGGGGCGTGCCCTGCAGTGTGCCCCTCTGCGCAGTGCAGGTGAGACTGCACCCAGAATGCAGCGTCCAGTGTGTGCTTCCCAAGCTCAGGAGGGACATATAGAAACTGAAGAAGGATCCCAAGGTGGTAGCAGAGGGCTATGAAGATGCTCAGGGACCTACAGGTCACAGTTTATGAAGAGAGACTGAGGGAGTGGTCTTGTTTCCTCTGGTGAAGAGGGGACTAAGGGCAGATCAAACAGCTACCCGCAATTACCTGAAAAGTAGTTACGAAGACGAGGAAGGCAAACTCTTCTGTCAGTGGCAGACAATAACAAAGGCCAAGGGCCACAGCTTGTGGCTTGAGAATTTACAGATGGGCATTAAGGAAAAAAACTTTGCCCAGAGTGGTTGTGGCGTCTCCGGCACTCAGGTCTTCACTGAGAGTGAGGTCTTGAGCACTCAGTGATACCTAGCCCTGGCTGTTGTGCTCCAGCATTGGTGACAGCCACACTTGGAGGAGGAGTTTGCATGAGATGACCACCAGATCTCCCTTCCAACCAACATGTCTGTGACTCTCTCAGTTGTTTCTGTGACTACTGAAAGTGTGCATCAGCTGGGAAGATTGCAAACACCTTCGTAAGAACTCTGACTGTAACATTTTAATCTGTGTTTAACTATAAAAGATAGGAATGTCAGTTAAAATGGAGGGAGACAAGAATAAGAACAGGAAGCATTTGCTCGCACTGGCATGTCCAGCTCAAGCAACTCATTTATATTCTCTGTATCAATAATCTGGGATCTCTGCAGGGACCACGAGCATGTCGTATGCATGTACGCAGATCTAAGGAGGTCTCATGTAATATTCTTAGTCACAACGAAGCCATAGGATTTCAAAATGAACAACCCAGGTAGGACAGTAAGGACAGAGGCAGCGAGCTGACAAGGAGCAAAGGGGGAAAACCCTTCACACACCCCAAGGGTACAAAAAAAAGAGCCATTCGTAGACACAGGAAGCAGACAAACACAGACACATGCACACACAAATCCTCGTCTAAGCAGGTCAGACTGAACAAGGGTAATCATTTTAAGTGCCCAAATTGCCTGACTCCACATGGTGCCATCAAAAGCATTTTCATTTTTATCCAAATCAATGTCACCATTTTTCTGTAAAAATCGATGTGGAAAATAGAAGCAAGGGTAGAGGAAGATGCAGTTACCGAGCCCTGTGGAAGCCATCACAAGGCAGGATGACTGTAGGAACTCAAGACTGTTGGCTTTAGCAGCTAAGACGTGCCCAACCACTTGCAGAGGAGGGGTACTAAAAACAGCTAGAGAGAAATTCTGGGTTAGCACATAGATTAAAAAAGCTGCCGTTTCATTATTTTTTGCAATTATAACCTCTCTTTTCCCCAGTCTCATACTTGAAAACATAATGGTCAGTCTTGCTGAATATGTCTTTCCTCCATTTTCCCCGAACTTGTATTAAACAACAAAGTGACTCTGTGAAAATTCAGTGAGCCTGTCTTATAACGCATGTAAGGAACAGACAACCTAGGGTACACTTGTTGCCAGCCTGCAAAGAGGTAATGTGAGAGCACATGCTGTGAAGTTTTGGGGAAGAAGTACCCTTCAGCCTAGCACCCTGACTATTGAAAGCAGAAAACTGAGGCACACCCTGTAGACCCATAATGTGACTGACGGAAACTCTGAAAATCCATTAAAAAGTTCCTTTCCAAAGATGTTTGTTGTAAACCTGTGACAAACACAAGTTTATCAGGAGCAGCCTGGGATCTATAGACTTCTCCCAGAAACACCAGCCAATGCAGCTTGCATCCTCAGATCACACCATGCAGTCACAGCTATCCAGCTTCGTGATAGCTATAACTGAATGGGGGTTGTTATTAATCTTTTAAGAAAAACACTTTGACTTAATCGAGAGCCAGATTGTTCTTCCCCTCAGCAGTATATCCTTGTGCCATTTTTTGACGCGTTTCAAAGAAAAACTGACATTGAATATACAGCAAAATATCCAAATCATAAGAAATTCTCCTGTCACAACCCAGTGATTCTGAATTGGAATATCCACATGATTTTGGGTTAAAATACCTGGGAGCAAGTGCAAACAACACTTCACCATTACTGGCTTGCAGGTAGTTCGGAAAATACTGCTGCAATTTACTTAATATCAGGTTTCTCAGATGAACAATCTAAATTCTCCAGATAACTTCCCCATTAGAGGACTGGTGTTGCAAATCTATGTAACTGAATAAGGTTATTCAAGAAGCACCACGTTTTGATAACAAAATCCTTTGTGATGATTACCTAATAGCCAGCATTTGTTCAAACACTTTTAATAGACCCTTTTTATCACATGCAAAAGAATTTCAGTGCTAGTTCAGTCTCCTGTTTCGTTCTGTCATGAATCACTTTGTAGAGACATTTAGAAGTCAATAATCCACTGTAGCTTTGATGACAGGTGATTAATTTCTACATTTTAGAGACATAATAAGATTTAGCAATAAAAAGGCCTTGAAGTAACCTACCAAACAGCTTTAATCTCAGCCTTGGGACTGTTGCTAAATATGAATGCTTGTACACAAATGCGGATGATTTAAGTTAGTAGGTTTTATTGCAGACTTCTTGCCTTTTCATATTAATCTTGCTTTACAATCAGGCTATCTATACAATCAGTTTATGCTGAATATCGTTTCTAACACAGTACTTGGGGGAGGAGAGTTAAATTATTTACCCACAAGGGTTATATTCTACTGAAAACTAGTTTTACATGCTTTCCATTATGTGGCTTACCAAGACTCTCTGTGTGGCAAGGTTAGACAGGCAAAAAAAAAAACCAAACTAGCAGACACACACAACTAGTCAGTACCTGACTGTGCAACCACGCAGAGCCTTCGGGGCTCAATCCATCACACAGTGAAACCAGTGGGAGTATTTTGTTAACTTCAGTTGGCAGATCACTGTAACAGACATACTTGAATAAAAGAAGAAATTCCAAGCTCTCCAGCCATGTTCTGGTTGCAGATACAGACATACCTATATGTAGATATACCTATATAGTTCCTGATGCGGCTTTTCTGAGCAGTCCCAAACATTGCCTGGATTCTTTTCTTTCAGAAGTGGTTTTATACTGAAAACAGTATGTGGGAAAACTGAAAAAATTATTTTTTTAAAACCTCAGACTCCTGTGGTTTTTTTATACGTGTTCGGGAATGCTTCATTTTTCTACTCAAAAGTACTTCAGTCTGAAACCTTTGTGTCTATAAAACACTAAATCTTCACTGAAATTCCCTTAGCCAGGAATCTCAAGATAAATTCACAAAATGGTTCTATGGGCTGTTTCCCTCAGGGAGAAGAAAAGACACTGCTGCAGTAACTGCCTTAGAAAACCCATTTGCTAATGCTGAATTGTTGAAGACTTTCCTAAAGTAAACGGGGGGCCTAAGGTGCTTAGCTGAAGTTACTATTTGCTGGTAATCACATACTTTCCTGTGTAAAAATACACTAACAAAAAGCACGATCAGCCCTGGTAGCTGGGCAGACAAAGCAAGTCAGAGAGCTCCCTTGCCTCTCTTGCAGTGTGCTGTCTTTGAAGAGATAAGTCCCTGTGAGAAAAGGTGGTAGAGGAACCGAATTTCTCACATCTGAGGGAAGCACTAAAATGTTCAAGAATATTATAAGTATTATGCTGTTCCTGCTCTGTATTTTGTGAAGAGCAAAGCATTAGCAAAGAAGGAATGGGTTCTACTTCTCTCAACACCTTTGGGAGTGAAGTAGAGGAGCAGAACTTCCACCCCTGAAGAAGTACCACCCTCAGACATCATCTGAGCAAGCCCTAAAGGTGGGAAAATTAAAAAAAAGAACACAATCCACACACAAAAAAAGCACAAAACACATGTGCCAGAAGCAAAGACAGCAATAACACCTCCTTTCTGTCAGCAGACTTTGGGGAGGAGGAACAGAGGCCTTAGCAATAATGACGAATGGTGTTTTATCAAAGACAAATGGTGGCAATATTGCGTTTCACTAGTATCTATTAAGAAGCGATTTGAATTTTAAACTCATTTAAAGTAAAGGAGATTTCAATGTCAGGAAATGTGGGTAAAAATGTTTAGGACAAGTGTTAGGTGTGGAGGTAATTGGAAGGTTGCAAGGGATGGGTGACAGGGACTGACGGTGGTGGTGGTGGTGAGGATGATGGCAAGAAGCCTATGTGGGGGTATAGGTGGTAATTTTTGGCTAAGTATAAAGAGGAATCCAGGAGCAACTTCATGTTCTAGCCATATTCCAAACCTTTATGAATGCAAGACACGAGTGCCTATGTTTTCTTCCTTTCTTTCCCAGTGGACCTTTGTTTCTTCTGGAAGATCTCTCAGGTGCTTTTATTGGAAGGAATTGAGTAGATCCCCATTCTAGATGATCAGGAACAAGGACACCTTAGTTTAAATGTACCTCTCAACTTTCTTTATAGACTTCATGTTTATACCTTCTTTAAGTTGCAATTTTCAATTTTACTCTGTATTCATGAGTGCTGAAAACTCACTCTTTTATTTCCTTCGTTTTTCTTGTTAATTAACAACAATGAAAATTAAGATCTGTTTATAAAAGTTTGAATATAAGAACCTGACACTTAAGAAAAACCCTGATTACCACAAAAGTTATGCTAAAAACAAAAGTAACATTTGTCACACCTGTAAAGGAAGTGATATTTGGAATGGCTAAGGTGGGTAATGAGGGAAACAGAAGGAAAACAAGTAGATACAAGTTAAATCTGAAGGCAAGGAAAAGTCAATCCACAACTGAGGCCAATATTGAGCCGTGATGTAAAGGTAGACGGAAAAATGAGAATCACAGAGCTATCCAAACACGATGCAAGAAACAGAACCCCTGTACATATTTAGAATGTGTGAAACCCTAACAGTTCTCACAAGCAAAATGCAGAATATACAGATTAATTTCTCTATTTCAGAATATAATTTTTACACTTCAGATTTTCCAGTACTTGTATCCCACCAGGGGAAAGAGCTGCTTCTCTATGTAAAGTAGCAAAATTGTGTGTGAGGACAAACATATTAAGGAAATGAATCATAGCAAGAGACTGGACAGTTGAGGCAGATTAGACATATCAGACAGCAAATGGCAGGGTGAGGTACTGCAGTGGAGCTGCCTCTGCTGCAGAGCGCAGGAAGAGTTATGACATTTATGCATTTTCATTTCTACAGGTGGGGACCTCAAATCATTCTGTGGGTTAGGCGCTTAGTATCTCTAATCTGGTCCTGCTGAGGCACACAGTTGATATACTTCTGACTTGTCAAAAAAAGGCACAAGACACACCTAAATCTCTTCATGGCCCTAGCATGAGACAATAAGTTTGAGCTACTTGCGAATCCAACAGTTATTTCAGGATGTTATGTCCCAAGTAGCGCATTGCATTTTCAGTTTCCAAAATTAATTTCTCTTTGTAAACTATGCTCTTTCATTCTTTTGTATATTTCTTATGTGGACCTCCAATATGAAATAGATTATTTGAACTACTGTGCAGGGGCATTTCTTATCGATTACTCTGCTGAATCAGGTGATTCATGATACAAATTGCCCAAACATTCATTTTTTTAGATCTAAGGGATTAAACCCTGCCACTGCTCAGGTAAAAGAAGAAATAAAATGGTTTTTTTTAGCTTCTAAAAATTCAACATATCTCATTCCTTTGTAGGATCTCTCCTTTTTCTCAAAGGAAAAGGCTAACCACAGAAAACAACCCAGTAGCCTGGTGATTAGGGAAATTTCCTAGAAATTGAAGCACTTTCTGAAATTCTAACCTACACCTTAATCCAGGAACTTTCACCTCAAAGGAACATGCTACCTACGCTGCCCGCTGTCATGAGCTAGGAGTGTCTTTCACAAAAGTTCTGTGAATCTTCCACAGTCAGTTCTGCAGGTTCAGTTTCTCAGGGGGCAGAGTAAAACACCAAAAACCCAGCACTGGCTCCAGCCCTTTTAGAAATATAAGCAGTCAGAAAATATGTTTCAGAGGGTTCTACAGCCTTGTTAAATATCTATGCTGTTTAAAATAGTTATTTCCACCGCACATTATCGCTATTAGCTGCTCCTGCTTGCTAAGCTCAACACAACTGCTCTGGGCTACTTCTGCTACTGGCTGCTACACCATCTTACGGACTTAGTACTTTTAGTATGGGAAGTATGACATAAGGGTGTCTTTGCCACAAACAAGCACTAATGGTCTCTTTCCTTTTTTCCTTTTTTCTCTTACAGAAGGAAAATGCAAAAATAAATGTTTACTCAGTTCTGCCTCAGCCCAAGGGTGTAAGCAATATCAGTTAATAAAAGCTCTGTTAGTGACAGGCAAACATGGTTTGCCCATGTTTTCTCCAATATGAGTGTAAAATTCACTGTGTTTCTATGTTTATAGTCTGGCTGTTTTTAATAGAATACATTTCCAAATATGTTAAAAAATACATGAGATAAAGCTTACTTAGGTCTCCCCATTTCACCCTCCTGGTTATGTCTACCCAGGAAAAAAATATGACAGCACATTCCTCTTCCTACCATCCTACCAGACCTACATCCCTGTTAAGTCTTCAGGGAAAGCCATCCTCAAGCTTTTTCATCCTTAGACTTGAAACAATTTAGATTGCATTTTGAAAGGCTCTGCCTAAGTAAGGAGAAGACATTTGTCCACTAGATCTCAAAAAAAGTGTCTTTTCATTCTCTTGTTTTCACAGCAAATTTTACTTCTAGGAATCTTTTTTCCAATAAAAAACATTTGATCACCATAAGAACTTCTGACCATGAGAGACTAAAACCTTTCCACAAAAAAAAAAAAAAAAAAAAAAAAGAAAGAAAATTTCCAGACCTCTCTATTCATGGATGCAATTTCTGCTTTGAGAATCCTACAAGCAAGTGCACCTTTGATGTTGTGCTTCTTTCATGACACTATCCATGGGAGAGCTGGATGTTGTACAGAAGGTACGCTGATCATGCGGAGTAATTCCATCACTGATATGTCTATATATTTGCTAAAAAACAGTGGTATCACAAGCAGTCCTGCAGTACACTCTGAGTCTATCTGGGAAACAAGGCACAATTGTGAAGGGACAGGCTTCAAGGAAAGGTCTTCAAGGTCATCTTGAAGGCATGGTGCACTGAGCATGATTTACAACTTTTTGAGCATTCAGGAGCAAACAGACAGCAGCAGAACAGCACATGAGGGAAACCACAGGTTTCTGTGAACAGAAACCACAAGTCCTCCATCAGGAAAAGCACACAAAGCGAACTACCTGGCAGATTGGTGTCTACTTCAAAAGGGACTGCAAAAGTGGTGACAAGAAGCACTGATCACATAAAGGTCCGTGCAGTCCTCTTCACACTGCTGTGCTCAGCATATCCAAACCAGCTGCAGTGTCACCCTTGACTGTATGAATCACAAAAAACAGCACACAGGTAAGTGCATTGTTCAAAATGAATGACGTGGCTGAAACAGGAGCTAAAGTGTAATAAAGTACCACTCACAGAATATGTTATTTTGGATTGGATTCTTTAACAGAGACATTTATGCATCCAACATGTCAATATGCCTACATAAGCAAACTTTTTCAAACAACTTCGTGCTTAGTTTATTGCCATCTACCATCCCTTGGTCTCCTTGAGTATTATTTGCCAGGGGCTAAGTATTGGCTGAGTTGATTAAATGGCAAAGCTCCCACAGAATTCAGCATTCTCAGTATTTTATCCAATTTGTCTTCTTATTAATGCATTTTAGACTTTTACATTTTGTCTTTCAAACTAATTTTTACAAGATTAATTTAATTTTAGCTCCTGCTGATTCTTGAACCACTGTAAGGTTCTTTGGCTTTGTCTTCTGTACATACTGATTTTCATACACCATCTCAATTTAGTATTGTCTGTGAAATCTATGTATTTTCACATCTTCAGACGCACCAGAAGTCAAAGGCAAAAGACGTTATTTTAAGGGCTACAACATATCATATGTGCATATCACTAGTAAATTTCAAGGGAACAACTATATTGGTAAAAAACTGGACTTTTAGAATGAAGTAGTGAAAAAATTTTAATTTGCAGTCCGATACAATAGCAGGCTGAGCCTGTCACTGGATAAAGCAGGAGAAGAGAATTTTGTTATGCTGAGAAATTGCTGTATAGAGACACTTAATACGTACATCTGCTGCTGAAGCAAATGACAGTAGCTTTCTGCAGGCCAAGTCTAGAAAAGCTAATGTTAGCAAGATGTGCAAGACTGAATAACAGGCATCAGGGTCACGCATCTTATTAAAATCAGTATTTTAAAAACTGCTTGCTTTAAACATTTACCTTGACATTGTAGATTATCTTTAATACCAAGCCAGGTCTTATTCAGTTGACCTCTATTTGAAGCAGCTAAATCCCAGAGATATGATTGATTTTTGGTCTTCTTTGTTCAAAGAAAAATATGAAGCAAAAATAAAGCTTCAATATATTTAAAATTTATGCTTGCAGAGACAGACTATGGTGAAATTCAGCCAGCTTCATTTTGTGATGAACTAAACCAGAAGATTGGGCAAGATATATCTTCACCAACAGACAACCTAGATGGTCATAATTAGCAATTTGCCCTCATTTCAACTGTGTTTAGTACAATTCACAGTCTCAGGGTTCTTCCTGACTTGGTGACACTATTTAAACCTCTGTTGTTCTCTGCATTACCTATCTTTGAGATATGACTACCTTCTTTGTAATTGTTATCAAAGTTAATATGAAAAAAAGAAACTTAGGATTCTTGCAAAAATTTGTTGGTTTAGTAAGAAGAATTAGTGACATAAAGATTCCTGAATTTCAAATTTTAGTTGTCAAGTATTGTAACATTTTCCTGCATCCAGAATTTGGACACCCTGGAAACCTAAAAGAAAAACATAAAAATTATGCACCCACTATAAAAGAGTAGTTGTCCAAAACCTGAAGTTTCTCCAGGTATCAGGTAACAATACAACCAAATGCTTACTCAAATGTAAGCAACCTACAACAACAAAAATTGTCAGCCATAACTGGTAACTGAAAGGTCAATTATCTTCCCTTTCCAGTCAGTTCAAATGATTCAAGAAAAAAAAATGCCAGGAGAACAAAAAAAAAAAGTGAGCAATCTAAAAATCCCAGTATAATATTTTAACAAAGTTTGCTTTTTTTCTCTCTTGGTTACTATTGAGCTCTTGATGCTCACTAATAAAACTTCAGTAATATCAGCACTAAAGTTCCGTTTTACCTGTCAGCAGATAAGTAACAGTTTAGTAATGCCTCAGGGTGATTGATGGCAAAGTAGCAAAAAAATAGCTAGTACTATAAACCCTATTTACAACATCTAAGAAGAACCTTGAAAAGATAATACTATGGATTACCTTTGTGTTATTTTCTATACTCGTTATAAAATTTGTCACGGGGTCTTTAATTGTCTCATTTTCCATTTTTTATGGTCTTTGTCATGACAATAAGTTTTCACATAATTCAGCGTCTGCTAGATTGCTTCAAACTATGCAGCAGAAGTCTGAACGTGTTAGAGATGCTGTAGCGTGATCATCCAGCTCTTCAACCCTTGTTCACCTAGTGATAAAATTTGCGAAAGGAGAGTGATAGAAATTTTTATGCCCTCCAAATGAGCAAACGTTCCCTACCTGTATTTTCACAGCTTTCTTCCTTCTCTTTCCCTGGGCTGTCCACTCAAGGACTAGCTAATTAGATAGCAGAGGAGGTGGGCCTGTGCTGGCCCCTTTGTGGTGCCAGTGAGCCTCACATTTTTCACTCTAGCCTCCAGAACTCTGGGATTTTCTCATGAACCCACAGTATTATAAAATAATCCTATTCTTATTTTTCTTTTAATGAAATCCAAGACTCTTAAAGAAAGCCAAAGGAAGTGGAATCGTGAAACAACCTAGAGGCTCAGTAAGAAATATAAAACCAATTTTTTTCGACAAGTTTCAAGTTGTTTTGGGGTCTGATTCATGATTTTTTTAATGCAGATGGTTGGCAGTGTGGATGATGATTGAAAAGGGTTGGTGTAAGATACTCAAAATCTTATCTTCCAGCAAAGACATATACAGCTCCCGGTGCAGCCTCAGAGAAGCTTCCTTAGAGCCTATCTGGCAAAGCTCACAAAAAATGCTTTCTTCCCTCTCCAGCTGGCTCAGTGACTCCATTTCATCCTAGAAAATTGTGGCTTGGCCTCAGTTATTCACATTTGTCACATTTTGCCTACACTACAGCAATGTGATACTTGGGCATCAAGACTTCAGCGCCCAAGTCCAAAAGATATGTAACAATACATAATACATATTATTTACATTATACTGATCACTGTAAATATGTTTTATATTTCTGCCGCTCCCTACTTTAGTTGCTCAGACTTGGGCATATGAGAATATCAAGTAAAGCAAAAGGATGAAGACAGTTTTCCTCTTTGGCACAATCAAACTTCCTTCAACGTAAGTAAAACTTCACTTTTCAGAAGTCTTCAGGCAGTTCCAGAGTGGTAAAACAGCATCCACAGAAAGAAGAACGACCACAGGTTTCACCTTCTTCAGTCAAATGTGAGTTTATCTCCACTGATGTACTTGTTCTGTCATAAACATAAACCAATATACATATGAATAAATGAATACTATTAAGAAACATTTTAAAACATTTTTTCCCCGTTTCATTGACTTCTTCTGAAAGATTACAAGAAAAGCAACGTATGGCAGTTGTTAGTACCATTTACTGTGCCTGAATGCACTCGTGATGAATCTGGACTAAGAACCTACACTGGACAGATTTAGTAATCTATGACATAGAAGCTCATTAATATAGTGGCTGGAATGCTATGTAGGAATATTTCCCAGTAAATCCAGCTGCCAGGCAGAGATTTTCACTAGGTGGTATGGTTTAGGATTTTGGCAGGCAGACAGTAGGAACACAGTGAAAATAATAACCTCAGGAAAAGCCTCTTTCCCTTACCATTCTGTGTGTCTTCTCTTGTATCTCTGGATTCGAAGTAAATGATAGAAATAGATATAGCTATTGTGCAAACCCCACCTCTTTTATTATCACAGTCACAGAAGTACCACAGGCTCTACATCAGCTTCAGAAATCTTACATAGAAGTCAACATGTGCAAAGATGGCAATGGTGCAATGTAATCATTCTTTCAGGAAAGGCAAGAGACGCTGACCAAAACCGTAGGTTGCACCAGCAGGACAAAATGCCTTGCTGTTGGTGGTCAATGCACTTACTAGCTCTTAAGAGAATTTCAGTGCCAGAATTTCCACTTCTGAGGAAAAACTGCAAATATAGGATAATAACGCAAAAGCAACATTTGCATCTCCAGCAAGCAAGCTCATTAATGCTCAATAGACAAATATCAGCTTCATTAGGTAGAATAATAATAAAAATAATAATAACACTCCATGAAAAAGAACAGATTACAGATGAGTACCAGACTCTCGGGGTGTGTTTACACAGGCAGGGAAGGAGCCAAGTGTCATCCCTTCCTTGGCTACGCTGCCTAGTAGTATGGTAAGTAGTTAGGCTAGTGATGAGGAGGGAGGTGAGGTGCAGATGAAGTGGATGGAAATTACACATTTAGCAGCAAGTATTATGTCCCATTCTCATTATCTATTACTTTTACTAATGTAGGGCCACCTTTTAAGGCATTTATAAAGGAGCAGAAAGATACGTAAGCAAGAGAGCCCATGTTCTAAACTACAATAAAAAGTGAGCTTTCATGAGGGTAGTGGATACTGAACAAATAGGCCTTCATAGTATACATGCATCAGTGATGTCAATGGGAAACAGGAATGTTCAGCCCTTTGAACAATCAAATTGTCCTAATTAATACTTTGGACTTTATTTTGACCATTTGTTTCTCACTCCACAATTTCTATTAAATGATTTTTTTTGACTTCCTCTATTTAATGCATATGAAGAAGCAACTAAAGTGTCTGTAACTTCTATTATAAAGGGATGAAGCAGATAAGAAAACATGTTGCGAATCTTGTTGGCATGATGCTGTCTGTTGTGCTTCAGGAATGCGTGCTGCAGTACGAGATGTGCAGTCTGATGCACAAACCTGACCTGACAGCCTCTGGGAAAGCCTGCCTGGACCTAAGAGGTTTGGTAGTTTTTTGAGGAGGTATTACTACCAAGATGCTAAAAAGAAGAAAAATCCATGAGTATAGTTTATGAAGTTTAAAATAAGCCAAGAATCCACATGCTTGGCCATCTTCCTACTTATGCTGGTGCAAAGAAGCAGAAAGACAGATTGGTATCCAATGTGTAAGTGAGACTGAAATCTGCAGGTGTTGATTTATTGGGGTGGGACAGACAGGTTGCACAGCTTGAGGCTCTGCCCAGCCTCGGAGTCCAGGTATTTTGGGTGATGTGATGCAGGAAAGAGTCATGTAACAATTTTAAAGCAGGGAAGTGGCCTACCAGGGAACATCTGCAGTTGGGTTTCTTTGCCTGAATAAAGCAGAAATGTCAAGATATTAAATCACCCTCCGCTAACACATAATTCTGCAACGGAATTTGTTGGGTGGAATGGCAAATGGAAAGAAAATGAACAATATTTGGGTGCCAAGAGAAGAGCAGGGAATTCCTTCAAAAGGAGGAAGGAAGGGAAGGCTCCTCAGCTTTTATTCTTACCCTGCAGCTCCCAGTGTTTGCACGCTAAACTTGGATGTTACAAAGGACACAGAAATCCTTAGCATGACAAGCAGTAAAGCACATAAATTCCATCTCCCAAGAGCTGACTTTGAGGAAATGTTGTCACGTCTATTTCTCATCTATTATCGTTGTAGAAACTGTACTCAGTGTTCCCAGATAAAAAGTAGCAATCCAGGCCCACTAATAAAACAATAAAAAAAGAAAAACAAAAAAGAAAAACTTGTAGATAATAAAGTATACATGCATGGGTACCATTCTTGAGAATTTGAAAGCAAACTGGAAAAAAATTTATATAGCTTTTGTTTTAATTTATATTTAGCATTGTTAGGTTTTCTTTGGCGATGTGTATTCAGCAGTAGTTTATCAAGCCAGTTATTCAGCAAGCAAATCCCTTATCTTGAACACTGCCTCAGCTTCTTAGTTCATTATTTTGTTCCCAGAAATAAGGTGGGAGTTTTCGTTCATTGTACATTTCACATTAGCAGGCTTTTACCATACAGTAATAGGTCTGCTTAGTGTTGAATGTTTAAGGGGGGGGGGGGGGGGGGGCGACACACCACAAGAAAAATGTATTTAAAATGATACAATGAAGCATTGTTCCCTTAGTGTCATTGAACATGGGCCAACTATACCATTCAGAGGTAAATGCAGAGCTCTGACATTTAACTCTGATATTACAGAACGATGTTTTCAGAGTCACATGTTCAGTAACTGCATCACATTTCCAATTGTCTTTGAAGTTTTAATCTCAGTTCATGCTACTAAATCACTATGAAGGTTTATTTTTAACTTGTTATATAAAATGTTTTTTTTAAAAATTCAAAGAAACATCTCCAAGTATGAAATATGTCAAACTGAAAGCTGCTAATTGTATAACTTCAGTATAGTGATTTTTAAAAATTGGCTTTTTGAATTTTTATGCAGGAGAAAAACTGTTTCTTGGTTTTTTAGCAGTTTTTGGATTTTATTTTTAAGTTGTTCTAAGGGAAGTAGGAATTTTAAGTGTATCTATTGTGAAATATAAATAAGACTAGAACAGATGATCCCACTAAGCCTAATTTTCTCAATAAAGCTCTGAAACGTAATTATGGTGAAACCATAAAGAGAAAGGATAATGTACTATTATTGAATTGCTAGCACATTCCAATACTTCAGTATTTGGTTTAGAAAACCTGTTTTCCTTAACAGCATATATATCTTAGGTAAATGAATTTCACTTAGGATTGCTGTGGGTTCAGGGTCTGAACAGAGCAAAGCCAGGTGCAACCTGCTGTGACAAGAATTACCCTTACCTGAACAGGACCACATCTAACGCTTCAATTGAACTGTAATATGTAGTCATCAGTGCCGAAACTTCTCACATCTTATGCCTCCCACTCATCTCTGCCTGGCATCACTCTTCCCTTTCGTCTCGAACCTCACCAAACATAGTGTTTACAGTCACCATTGAGAATTTTCTTCTGAGTCCATGTTAGACCTCTAAAATTGCCCTCTGTTGAAACTTCTTTCCCCATGGCCTCTGTTTCCTCACTGGCAAAGTTCAGGTTCAACCTTTGTTTACTCCTCAAACGTCTTCAAGTCATGTCTTCCCTTGATCACCCAGACACTTTGCTGTCCTAATCCTCTTCTTTATTTGTCTTTCCAGTCTGGTTTGGTTTTGGGTTTTTTTTGAGTCTTTCATTCAGCCTTAACTTTGGGGAAGGAGAAGGGTTATAAATGTACATGGGGCTCCACTACCCTAGCTTTGAGAAAATCACCCACAAATGCAAATTCAGGGACGAGGCGTATGCAGTTAAGTCACAGCCAGCACGTCTTGCCAGCAAAACTGATTTTCCTCTTTCCAATACCACTATCAAAGTGCCCTTCTGTCATCCCAGTTCAACAGGGCTAAAACATTCTCATTCTTTCTCTGCTATTCCTTTTCAGCTTCTCCAGATAGTACTTTAGTCCATACCCCAAATATCATGCTTATCAGTCAGGTGAAAGTTATTCTTAAATTTTGCAGATTTTCTATGTATATCTTCTTTAAGACACAGCCTTTCTTTATATTCACACAATTAGGAATTTTTGCCCATGGTTTCATCAGTTTTTCATCAGAGACAGTCTTTTTTTATGGCCATATTTCGTGACAAATGCAAGCCTTCCATTTTTCTAGGCGGTTGTTTTGACCATATCACCTCTTTTTGTAAATCCCTCCCCTAAATACATCTTTTACTACCCAGGCCCTTCATGGTCTAGCCCCCATCCTATTTTTTCCCCTCTCTATTTCAGAGTGTCAGCTCCCAGCACCAGCCAGTGAACAATGCCCATGCCCATCATTCATTTGTTGCATCCTCAAACACTTTCTTCTGTGCTACCCTTCATGCTTGGGAGCTCTCCATAAACATCCACCTTCAAATCCATTTGCTGCAAGGCCTATGAAAGACCTGACAGCAGTTAGGTTGGTAGTGCTGGCAACACTTCTCATCACACTGACTTATTGTTTCCTTCTACTCCCTCATGTGTCTATATCAATCTGTTGTGCTTTTTTTTAGTTTTGGTTCGGAACTTGTTATATCCATCACCAACTTTTTGTTCTGATTTTGTCCGGCGCTTAGCAAAACTGGGACATGGTTCATGGCGGTGATTTATAGTAATTCAAATAACAGGGACAGAACACAGCTTTTTCATGTCTATGAGAATAATTTGAGGGTTTTTTTCATACATTGTCCGTGAGATTATAAGCGTCCTATTTTCAGATTACAGAACACACACACTAACATCTCCAGGGATGGAAAACAGATTAAAACTTCTGTCTCTCAATCCAACTTTGTATCTTGGTAAGCCATCCTACTTGCTACATTTGTAGGACTGTTAATGAAAGTTGTAAGGTACTGAATGGTGAAATGCTGCTTGAGGTGAACAAGTATATCAGTCACTGAGGAATGAGCTCAAAGCTCTCCATCTCAGCAGAATTATTAAGTAACATTGTGTTATATGATACATACTGTTGAGCAGCAGTTTCCACTGAGTTTGGTGGCAAAACAGTCTCTACAGAAGTAGATTTCTCTGAAATAAACTGTGTTGAAGAGCACCACCTAAAGTGGAATTATCAGATTTATTTCACAGTTGATTAGATCACATTCTCTAGATGGAAATGAGCATCTGCAGGTCATAATGAAAGTACAAGTTTTCAAATCTCAAAGATGATGATAGGAGCATTCCTTCTCAATCAGGATGTGTAACAGAGCATACGGGGGCCCTTGAGGGCCTCAGAAAGCAACGGGCCTCATGCAGCTGGCAATATAAGTGCTGGAAACATGAAACCAGTTATCACACATTAAAAAGTGACTCAGTTCAGGGGAGAGCAATAGGTTTGGGTCCAGAAATTTGCTGAAGTGTACCATTGTAGGTAAAGGTAGGGCTTTCCTATAGGTCCAGAAAAAAAACAATCCCAAAGGACTTACTTGCCCCTTCTCCATCTGATTTAATGTTTATTTTAACATAGGTTGATATGTTGTTTTTTTACCATTTTGAAACACAAAATCCCATGAAGATGTCCACAGCCCTAGGTATTACACGTGAGAGAGAGAGGAGAGAGCAGCAAATAGAGTACAACGCTTGCTTGTAACAAGCGCATCAGGCTACTTGCTTGCTACAAAGAGATCCAGCAAGATTAAAGTTAACTGCAGTTTCCCGAACACTTTGATTCAAGCTGCAGCATGAACTTAACGTTTTCCTCATTTTTGCCTAAAAACTAACAGCAATTTGTTATTACAGGATGTACATGAGCAAAACTAATAACGTTCCTAAGTCTTATTAACATAGCGTTTACTCTGAAATTTGAGGATGTGAACTCTTAGTTTTACTTTATCTAAGAACATGGTGTATATGAAATAAAATGATACATTTGTGAGGAAAGGCATTTTCCACTTGAATTTTATGTATAAAAAATACAATCATGTTAGGCAAGGAAATGGTTAAAAAAAAGTACTCTTACCACAGTATTTTCATTCAGGAGTTTATATCCCTTAGAAAGGTAGACCTAAATAGCTGTAAATCTGACGAAGAAGTTAATTATGAGGGAAAAGGGCCAAAAAGTGAGGAGGAGAAGAAGAAATATCATTGGTTTGACAACGATGGCTGCCAGAAACAGCTTGCAAATCATGGAACTATGCGGGGACGAAAAGTTGACTCTAAATTATGGTTAGGCTGGGTCTCTAAATCACTGGGGAGCAAAATGATTTCAGTAGACCTTTAATTTTCAGTTATTGAAAGTCAACATCATGGCAAGTAGCTGCAATGTTTTACAGCAGACCATCATGAGAGTATTTTATTTTTCATTTCCCAAAAATGTATGAAATTTTCAAACACAGGTGAAAATCAATCATCTCACCAATCATACGAAAAGCAGCTCCCTTCCCAAGTGAGGTATGGATTCACAGGATAATGAAGGAGATGCACAAAATCATCTGCTCAGAATATCTTGCACTTGTATTGGGCTGCCTTTACCCAGGCACTCCCAAGTGCTGGACCAGTCATCAAACCAGGTTCCTTCAGCAAAGCCAGCAGCAGAATGGTAAGAAAGGAACGTTCATTAAAACAAACAACCCTTTTCATGCCTCAGTTCTGCACCCCCCCATCCGAATATCACTTTCTGAACACAGGAATTCCTTCTACATCAGGTAGCTAGGGACTTTTGCACTAAAACAACCAATAGCCACCTGACAAAGTTTTTGCAGTCCTGCATAGGACAAAATTCTTTCTGCTTTCCACCTTTTCTCTCTGGACATATAGAAACCTATGTAGAACTAGATTTCTAGTCCCCTAAATAGTAATAAATACTAAGCACAAGGGTAAGACTAGAGTTCTGCTTTTTCCAAAAGCTTAGGCAACTATCTCAGGGCTGTGAGGATTTGCTGTTTGGAGCCCAAAATCCTTCCGTGATAATAGGCCCCAACATTCTGCAAGATTTGCCTTGCGTATCCAACCAACGAAAGAGCTGAAGACAGCAATGCTATCCACCTTCAAGATTCAGCTTTGCTCTGGAGATGGTGGATATCTCTCTGCTAGTGTATAAAATGGGGCCAAAGCAAAAGCTCAAACTTTTTCCCGTGATTTTCCATACTGCCTGTTACCCTATACATTGGCTCCTTCCAAACTCTGACAAGGATTGGTCTCAAGGATAACACATAGGAATAGCAGTTACAAGGGAGCATTTCCACTATTATTTTGGATATAGTCACTCTTTCTTAGAAGCAGAGAAGAAAGAAGATGCCAAATTACTTTAGCCTTCTGGGATGTTTTAAATGCTACTAGCACTAGAAGTTGGGATTAGGTGCTGAATCCTGAACGTCTTATTCATGTTAACCTGCCAAAATTTTCCTGGCTTGCTCTCGAACAACCTCTGAAGCCAAGCTGAAAACTAAGCCTTTGTATTTGCTTAGTCCTTGACCAGATTGGTTAGCCAGATTGGCATGACAATGCCAAAACAGCATTTTGGAGTCACGAATATTGTCCAGATTGGAAAAAAGTGACCTTCAGATGTCTTTGATCAACTTTCATGTAAAAACAATTCCTAGTTACTGTAAGATTGGACTCAGTTTTGACTTGTAACTAGAGCCGTGCAAATTATTTTGGCTCAACTGGTTCAAGCTCCGATTTTTTATTCTCATAACTCTCATTCTTTTAACTACATTTTTTTCCTTATTTTTTTAAATAGAAACAAATTCTTATTCCAAATATCTGAAATGTAAAAATGAGAGACAATAAAAATAGTAAAACATTTGCTTACTTTTTTTTTGTTTTTTTCCATTTCATTTACCAAATTCAGAAAAAGTTTTTTGGCTTTTCTCTGAGAATTTATTATTGCCAAAATGAATTTTTTTTTTTTTTACTTTTGCATATTTCCAAAGATAAAGTCCCCTTCTTTCCCTGCATTCTGCACATTATTTTCAGAAGGCGACATTTGTTGTATTACTGAAGATGACACAGTGAAAACAAAAGGTCTGCTGGTAATTCTCAGGCACTGTCAATGCCATAAGCTTGACTTCTTTACACTACTGCTCTCAGTTACACCACCTTTACATTTATATAAACCTTATGAAGTTCAACAAGGACAAGCGCAAGGTCCTGCATGTGGGCCAGGGCAATCCCATGCACAAATAGAGGCCCAGCGGAGAATGGATTGGGAGCAGCCCTGCTGAGAAGGACTTGGGGGTGTTGGTTGATAAGAAGCTCAACATGAGCTGGCAATGTGTGCTCGCAGCCCAGAAAACTGGGCTGCATCAAAAGAAGCATGGACAGCACGTGGAGGGAAGTGATTCGGCCCCTCTCCTCCGCCCTTTTGAGACCCCACCTGGAATATTGCGTCCAGCTCTGGAGCCCCCAACATAAGAAGGACATGGACCTGTTGGAATGGGTCCAGAGGCGGGCTACAAAGATGATCAGAGGGCTGGAGCACCTCTCCTATGAAGACAGGCTGAGAGAGTTGGGGTTGTTCAGCCTGGAGAAGAGAAGGCTCCAGGGAGACCTTATAGGGGTTTTCCCGTATCTAAAGGGGGCCTACAGGAAAGATGGGGAGGGACTTTTCACAAAGGCATGTAGTGATAGGACAAGGCGTAATGGCTTCAAACTGAAGGAGGAGAGATTTAGTACAGATATTAGGAAGAAGTTTTTCACTATGACGATGGTGAGGCACTGGAACAAATTGCCCAGAGAAGCTGTGAAGGCCCTATCCCTGGAGGTGTTTAAAGCCAGGTTGGATGGGGCTTTGAGCAACCTGGTCTAGTGGGAGGCGTCCCTGTCCATGGCAGGGGTGTTGGAACTAGGTGATCTTTAAGGTCCCTTCCAACCTAAACCATTATGATTCTATATATAACCCACAAAGAATCAGACAATACAGATTTTTTAGATAGTAAGATAGAGAAGGAAAAATTTAATATCTGGTTTTCAGAAGAGTAAGCCTGTGTACAAAAGCTCATGATAGGCTGGCAGAAATCTGCTTTAAAACTTGGTATCTGAACACAGAAATGATCGTCCTTCTTCAAAATGTATATTGGAACCTCAAGCCAGGAGAACTAATTTTCAGAATCTGTAGTATATGTTTTTCCTGGCACCAAGATCAGGATGGTAATGTACATTAAAGGGCACAGGATAATCTTTTGTCCTGTTTTAACTCAAACTATAATGATTTAAAGCTGCTTTTTTTTTTTTTTTTTTGACGAAAGCCCAAGAAAATGCACAAAAGGAATTTGGTGAAAAAAAAAGAAGATGAAAAATAACTAAGATATTTAAAAGCAAAATAATATGACAACGTCGCAAAACTTACTGTGGTCTACTAATTCCCTTCCATTAACAGAAACTTTACAGTGCTGTAATTCCCTCCCCACGTTATGTAAAAATATGAAGAGGGATGGCCTTAACTAGATCACATTCTTTGAGACTCTAAATCTCTCCACCGGATGTAAGAACTCTTCAAAGAGGATAACCCTAATGCAAAATGAGGTTATTCTGGATCCAGTTCAAGGGAATGAGCCAAGCATGATTAGCACCATAAGGCCGCATCTACAGAACATCTTGTACAAACAGTATTAGAAATATTAAGTCAGGAAGACACAATGTGTACAAGAAAATACAAGCACAGTGATTTTAGGGAGGCTGACATTGATGGGAATTAAGTACTACAGAACATATTGATTCAAATTTCATAACAGTGTTACAGATATGCATAATAAAATTCCATAGGTCAAATCCACTTCCCTAGATTTGGAAATGCCTACAAAAGCAACAAAAAACATAAGAAAAGCCAGATAATATATTTTTTTCCCATAATCCACTATTATATTTTAATTTTTTATTATTAATAATTAATTAATTGGTACCCTTGGTGGCTGGATGGTGAAGTGATGGGTATGCTATAAATGTAAAATTGCAAAACTTTGCATGGGCTCTTGATAGGATTTAGCATTAATATTTCCATTTGCAAGAAGCCATAGTTGAAGGCCAACCTGATCTAGTTGAAGATGTCCCTGCTCATTGCAGGGGTGTTGGACTAGATGACTTTTAAAAGTCCCTTCTAACCCAAATTATTCTGTGGTTCTGTGATTCTAAGAGTCTGCCATTTGTTCTAGTTTACTGTGATGTTCATTGTGTCAAAAATCAAAGAAAACATTTCTGAGTAGGTGCCAAACTTATCTGGCAGGAAGCTGATCTTTTAACTAAAATTATTTCTAAAATACTCAAGAATTAAAAAAAACCAACAGCTATATGACTGGCAATTAAAACAACAACACAGAATTACTGTCAAAGAGAAAAAGCTGCAAGGGAAGTCAAAGTATTAAGTGCCTCATGTCATTTATAGAAAAAGCTTGGTGTGACATAGATATAAAAGGACATATAACAGTGCCTAGTCGATAGAGCTGACATCCCAGCAATGGGTGGCTGAACATACCCCTCAAAAGCAACTGAGTAGGAATGGACTACTGCATCAGCAAGAGCCATCAACTTATCTAACATGTCTTCAGGAAGGATAATTCTCACCTAGCTTTGGCAATTCAACATGCAGGCTCAATCCATAATCAGTGTAGGGAGAGAAATAGCTCCACACAACAATTTATCTTGTGCTCAGACACCTACAACATGTGGAATGACATTCCCCCAGGAAGTTTTCTCCCTGGACTGCGGAGGGAATCAACATTACTAGCTTAGGCTGGGCAAGTTAGCTGGGACAGTCTCAGAATCTGCCAACTCTGATTTATGACATATATGCCCTTTCCTCTATGTCTTCTACCAGCTAGAAATGTTACCCACATACAGGTTGCAGCCACGCTTAACTTTCTTGCTATCTACCGTTTCTGGCCTTTACCAGTACCTGCTGTAATGTATGCAAATGACAATCTTTATACAGAAGCTGCCAGAACCTGCACTCTTATGTATCTTCCTCCACTTTTTACAAAATGATGCTATGTCAACATATATATTTCCATGAAGTAAACCTATTAAAAATTAACATTGTTTTACCTAGTGAATGAAAATATTTCTTACATTAAATGTTTAAATAGCCAGTGAAATTAACTTCAACATTTATACTAAGATGTTTTTAAAGCTTCAAAGACAAACAATCATAATAAAAAATGTTCTTGTTTAATCTACAAAATAAGTACATTTGATTTTAATTATCTGGATAATGACCAAGCAAGTACATCAGGCACATCCCTTCCAAGAGATAATGAAAGGCACAGAGGAGCAAACAATATCCCTGAGAATAGACCAACGCATTCTGACTCTAAAGATGACTCCAGTAATGAAAATCTGTCTTTTGCAAATGACTCATCTTCTGAGGACTGCATTGAAGATGTTGAAAATCAGGATGATGCATGTGAAAATAAAATTATCAATATGAAGATGAGGAACAGCAGTCTATCACTGAAGAGCTGTTTGATAATAATGAAATGGAGGAAACAGCTAGTGGTACAGAAACAAATGAAAGCAGGGGAAATGTCAATGATTATAGTGAATCAGTAACTATTTCTTTAAATGCAAGAGGAAGAGATAGCAGACAGTGAGGAAATACACTAGACAATGATGTTCCTGACTCAGTAATGAACTAAAAGGACTAAAAAAGGTTAGATTAGAAGGAAAACGAAAAAGAAAAAAAAAAAGAACTAAACTTTGCTGATGAACTAAGACTGCTAACACATTGCATTCAGATCTAAGTAGCCATTTAGTGGCATTAATACTATACCCAGATCCTGAGAAGGGCTGAAAAGGATGAATCAAGGGGAGGTGTAGGTGCTTAGGCCCTCTTGGGAGTTGGCTCTTCATCTTCCCTGAAATTAAGACTCATATTGACTATACAAGGAAATAATCTTCTGTTTATCTTAATCTTCACTTTAGCTGATGATACTAGCAGCAGTACTGATGAAAATGTACCTGAAGTAACACCACCACAGGAAACTAATGATCATAATGAATCCACTTGCTGCTGCAGTACAAAGATGCAAGCACATACATCTGTTTAAAAACAAAAACAACCAAACAAACAAACCCTAAAAGCAGATCATTTTTTAACTCAAACAGGTATTTCCATTATCAGTGTCTTCCTGCTTGTGGCCCTCTTTTTCCTGCTTTAAATACATTTTTCATAAATAATCTTTAAGAAATTCAGCTATTTCTACCCCTCACTGTCATACCTCCACAAAGATTCAAAAGACTTTCAGTTTCTACTAGCTCTAATTGTCACTGTGTGATGGCTGATTAATCTCTTTCTTTCCTTTTCTTCTAAAGATAATCAGTGGTTAGCTGGTATATAATATTAGTTCCTGAAGCAGTTAATGCTGTGTCGGACCTATTTTTAGAAGATTGTAACTTGACCATAAATTGACTAATGGTCCACTTCAGTTAATTTTTAACTGGAATTATTATTTACAATATTCTGTTAAAGACTTTTAAGAACCAAAATAACACAAAAATGTTACTGAACTTTTGAACAAATGTGGCCTTCATAATTTCATAGAAAGTGTTACATTTTCTGTTAGGCTTAATGACAGTGTTGCAGTGCTGGGCCATTTTTTAATTTTTAGACAACAGGACAAAAAACAAACAAAAAAGGAAGTATTCTTTCACATAACACACAACTAAATTGTACGATTCATATTGGATGTTGCAGAAGCCACATCAAAACAAAGCCACATTAAAACGAAATAGTTTTAAAAGCAATTACATAAAATCATGGAAGAAAACTGGTTTAGAACTGTTTGACATTAATGTTGCAGATGATACAATCAACTCAAAACACAACACACACACAAGAAACTGTGCCAATGGTTATCTAATGCCATGCATTGAAACTGCGTAGATAATTTGTTCCTGTTGTAAAGCAAGAATGTTATCACTAGGTGAAAAGAGGTAGATCAGCTTTTTTTTTTTTTTTTTGAGACGAAAGAGAAAAGCTTTAGACAAGTTTTAGATATGAAAGTCAGGGATGTGTCTCAGCATATACAGGTAATGAACTAACAGTTAAGAGGGTCAAGAAAGGTCAGACTGCTGAAGTTGCAATTGAGGATGTGTCCAACAGTGACTGAAGCAGCGCAGACATCTAGGGGTATGGAACCAACTTAGAAGCTAAACTTACGGAGATGATCAAAAAAAGCGGAGACGATCAGAGGTCACTGTTGTAGGTGTAAACAATTTCACTGGAAGAAAAAGAGATATAATGTGAGTGGAGGAATGAAGAGTCACACGGCAGCTGCAAATGTGGCATTCAACATGTTTAAATATGGGGAAGGGAGTCAGATGTTTTCTGGAGAGGTGTACAGGTAGCTGATATCAGAAAGTGTTCCTTCTCTCCAGTAGAATAAGGATAATTGAAAATAATAGAAATGGTTAGTAGATGCCACGTGGAGATTTCAAGAAGAGGCTGAGACTCTAAGGATGTTGACAAGACTGTGAGGCAAAGACCAAAGATCGTATAAACGAGGAATGTGAACAGGTCATAAAATAAGACAGAGAAGAGATAAGAAACATTGTTAGAAGAGAAAAAATGAAATGAAGGAAGATTTTGGCAGGTACCACTGAATTTTTTTTTTTTTTTTTTGTAGATTACTGTAGAAACAGGTGTGGCACCCAAAGTTCAGAGAGGAAATATCAAACCTATAAGGAAAGAAACTGACTGCTTTGGTTCATTCCCCCTTTCCAAGTAATGAAAACATTTATAAGGTAACTATCAATTTATTGAATCTGTTGTCTGAAGTTCTGAGGGAGGAAAAAATGTATATGACAAATTACCTTTTCCTTTTGCCTTAGAAGAATCAAGGAGTAAAAGTCAGGAAGAAACTCTCAGTTAAAATTATCAGAACCTGTACGCATCACATGAGAATGTAAAACTAACAGATGCAGTTTCTAGAAAAGCGAAGAATTAGAGCCAAAAAAAGGATAGAGACTTGTATAGCAAAAACAATGATGTAAATTGGTGCTACCTAATTACTGTGTTGTGAAGCATATTGCACTTCAGAGTATTATCTGTATTTTAGTTCAGGTCAAAGAACATATTTAAGGTATCTTGTATGATTCTTGGGCAAACTTAGATGAATAAAGAACGAGCTGAGTAGTTTTTGATACTATAGATGTGTAAAAATCAAAGGAAAAGAGCTTCCATTCACTCCTTTGAGCTTTCAGAATGCCTCTAGGTCTTTCCATTAGAAGACAGGAGTCCCTTAGAAGGATAAGAAAACAATATTCCATGGGGAGCAATTTGATATCTGTATTACAGTTGCTCTTTAAAAAAAAAGTCTTTACTGATGAACAAATTTAATGTAAAAATATTTAAGATAAAAAGAGCATTTTAGATCTCTTAGCTTTGCAGTCAAGCACACAAGCAGTATGTTTTAGTTGAAATGATGCAAATTATCTTACCTTATCTAGCCATCTTGGCTATGTAACCAAGCACATCAAGGGCTTGTCTGACTATTAAAGTGGTAAGAAAGAACACAAGAGTTGCCAATCCTACTCCACAGTTTCATAGAATACAAGCAGGCAAAAAATATTGAGCACACTGTTGAACATTGCTATTTAAACTAAGTCCTCTTTCACGTAAAAAAGACTCATGCAACAACTGCAAAGTGATCCACACTTAGCACATGTTTAAACATAACCAATATACGTATCAGGAAAGAGGCATTAGTTCAGTAGTTTTAGTGCAGCTGTCTGGTTTTAGGAGTACAGAACTAGAAGGGACCAGGTGGGTCACCAAGGCTAGGTGCCTACAGTTGTGGGCAGTGGACGCTGGTTTCAAGGAGGTCTGCTGAGCATCTGCTCTGAAACCACCACACCCAACAGGCCACAGAAATGTTCCCTTCCCCGTGTCATAAATAGTAAACCTGAAGTGCAACGGAAGCTATGATGTGTCCGAGAAAGACGATGAGATCCATCAGAGTTCTAGGCCTCTCCAAACAGCGGGGGCATAGCCAATATAACTGCCTACATGCTCCTAGAAAATTGGCCATGAAACTTGCTACAGAGAGGTACAAAATAACCCATCTCACCCTGAAACATTGATCCTGAGAGGAAAAAAAATAATAAAAATCAATGGTTGTTCTTATATCCAGTGGTTCATTTAGTAAATATTTAAACAAGGCACACAGTCCAAGTACAGAAGATATTTTAAAGACCCTATAAGAACAAGTGCACTCTGCTTTATAGCTATGGTAGAATTTTAGAGTGCATTAAAAATTTAAATTTAAAAGTTTAAAATGTTAAAAAGTCTCTCTGCAGTAAGACACTGTTATTGCTTAACACCTGCTTCACAGGTATCCAAGAAGATCACTTTCTTCAGGAAAAAGAAGGAAGACCCTGCTGAGGTTCCTCAGTAGACACGTAACCCTGTTACTACTGTCTAATTCTCTTCTTTACTTTCCTTCCTTTCCTACCCTACACAACAGCTGGATATTTTTTCTGTTCCGTGATGTAAGAAGCAACCTTCTGAAGGTTTTTTGCTGAAAATAGCTGATTCGACATTACAGCTTTGTCTCTCCAGGATCGCTACAGTTAGAGGGATTTATCTCAGCGAGCTTCAGCAATCTAAAAATTAAATATTTTACCTGAGGTGGCTATCCAGCATCTTCTCATTAACTACAAAGAGGAAAAGCACCTTCAGAGGGTAAGTCACCCTAAAATGTGTCGGACAGGTAGGGAGGGGACCTGTTGAAGGCAATCTTTATGAGGACCAAATTTCTGGCCATCTGCTGAGTAGTGCTGGATATCAGGTCATTTCCAAATTTGAGAGGTGGGGGAGGAGGAGGGAGAAGAGAGGAGTGATCCAAAGTCTCTCTTTGTCCTGTATGTGACCTGTTTTACTCACACACATACGTACACATATGTAGATACAAACACAGAGGGTAGCTAATTGCAGTCAGCAAATACAGGACTGCAAATGGCTTTGGCCATAATTTTTCAGCAAATACATTAGTGGGGGGTGAAAAGAAGAATGGCTCTAACTGAATTTAACTGGAATTAACACCTGACTCTAGAACACTGTGTGGCCCTCTGAATGTCAATGAGACATTATTTACCATGATGAGTCGCCTTCCTCTTCCCATACCTAACACAGCTGAAGCTGCATTGCCTCTCTTCTCATGGCCTGGGGCCAGTGGCTACTTTCAAAAAAACAAATCCTGACAAGTATAGGTAACCTTGGCATTCCCAGCTCCAGCACTGAGTGTTGGGTAGGTGCAGAGGGCGCGGGTGGGTGCTGTTCTGGGACAGGCGCAGGTAAAGAGCCATGATAAACATCTTACTCTTCCCTCCAGTTCTTTTTTTTTTTCTTCTCCTTCCTTTTCTTTCCTTTTCTTTTTCCCCACAGTTCTCATTTGAAGCTTGGCATCAAATGGCCAAGCAGCTGAGTCTGAAAGCCTTAGTGCAGCTCCCAAATTTGACTGCTGCCCTCAAGCCCGCTGAAGTAGCATAGGAAGGGAAACAGGAATTTCCCCTTCGAAGCCTTGCTTTAGTGATCCTGCCACAGCAGCACTTCAAAGCGACGCTGTTCCTTCCCCTCCCAGGCCAGCTTCCACCCTCAGCAACTCTACAGAGCAGCTGGGCTCATTAAAGCCTTAACAGCACAGGAAACGGTGCAAAGAACTAAATGAAGTTAAGCGCTTCATTTATTTATTTTGATGTATGAATTAAACAACATTGTCATAAATCTGGTAGCAAATCCTGGCCTCATCAGAAAAAGAAGCCAGTAAACATTTCCGAGGGAAAATCGAAAGTCCCTTTAGTTCTCTAGATAACAATTCTTCTTTGCCAAAGCTCATCCCAAATTCTGCTTTACAACAGGCTGATTTAGATCAAGGCAAAACTACAAAGAGGAAAATCCCTACGGAGAAGAGCCCAGATCCTTTTTAAAACAATTGGGTTCCAAAGTTCAACAATAGGCTAACAAAAGGATGCTACCTCTTTAAATAGGAGTTTTAACTCATCCCTTTCTAATTATTCATGTAAATTAAATTCTACAAGTGAAGAAAAATTCATAAAAGTCGTACTTATTCATCTCAGAGGGAGATTTGGCATATGAATAGTGCCCATAATCTCAGAAGGTGAAATGTAGAAAATATCACAGGCAACTCCCACCTCAAGTTAACTGAACCAAAAAAGGGAGAATCCTGATGTGAAGGAGACTTGAAGGAGATCCTCCCTAATCGCTTCTTAATAGACTCGCAGTACTGACACAGGAAACAAATCAGGAATTCTGAGGACATGTAATTGTTAATCACTCACATTGACTATCAAATTCAGTAAGAACTTAGAAGTACAGACAATGAACTTTATCACGTTGAAAAATAAGGCTTATTGCTAAGGGTATTCACAGGCTTCTATAATGTACTAATGCAAAAGCTCCAGCCATGACAATTCCATTGTACTTCCATAGTTATTTATTTGCCTCCAGTGAAGAGAGGGGGGAAAAATCATTATCAGTTGTAATCAATATATTTCATAAGCAATTTTTTTCTGTAGGATTTACCAATACTAGATTTATAGTTCTAACCTGTCCAAAATACTTATTAGACTTTCAAAAGATGAAACTGACTGAGCTTCTCTGGGAAAAGAAAAAAAGACCATGATAAAAAAATTGAATTAATAGCTCTTACGACACCACCACACTCTGCATTAATGAACATTTTGTCAGAATGACATTGCAACTTGGAAAACTGAAATTTAATTTTTTTTTTCATATTTGCTCTCCTAGAAAGGAACAGTGGGGTTTGCAAACCGGGTAGTCAAAAGCAGCTAGAAGGTCTGTGGAATAAACCACATAATTTGACACAAAAATAGTTAAAAGAATGAGGAAAACTATATTAGGGCTAATTAGGCAGGTGTTTTTTCAGTGCCAAACCAACAGACCCATACATACCTTTCATTAAACCTTCCTGTCCAGAGGCATGAAAGAATACCGCACTGGGGTTTTCTCTGCCCAGAAAAGCTGCACTAACAGAAATGGTGCAACCCCTGGTGAGGTTTCCAGATCATGTATAGTTTGTTGTTTTATTTCACTAAGCCTTTCCAGTATAAATAGAGCTTATGCTGACAAAAGGGTGTTTTACTTAGTAAAACTTCTTAAGCCAGCTCTTCAAACAGGAGCTCTAGTAGTGAAAGCAGGTTTTTTTTCCCTTGGTGTTGTCACTGCCTCTACCCTTCACCTTCTGTCAGAATGGAAATACTGTGAAAAGTGAAATCACATTCTGGCCAGCACAAAATACAAGCCAAAGTTTCTAGCTTAGCCTACAGCCTAGTGGGAATTCAATCGGAACATATACCTCTGTGGACGTGTATACCAGCACAACTTCGCTCATTACAGCATGAAAAGATATTGCCCTAATACAGAACTTTATATATATATATATATTCTGCATACATATGCATATAAACAGACACATTTACCACATGTGTATATGTATAGCTGCATCCATAGTTAAATTGCATCAGTATATTAGCACAAAATAAAGATGACCCCTCCACCAGGTAACAGAGCAACACAGTTTTGGACTGGAAGCGGAACCTCGTACAATACCAGAATTACAATGTTAGGCTGAGATGAAAGTTCCCAGAAACAGCTTTACCCTATAATTGGGCCGGTTACTGGTTCCTCTTCAGTGAGTTTCCTGACAGGAGCCCCTATCCTCAGAAGGTTTGCTGCTTACAATTGCCTGCTTCAGCCTCTCCCTGCATCTAATTGCTGGCTTTCTTGTGTTGCAGATGGAAAGGCTGATTGCCAGGTGTGAGGGGATGGGAAGGATTTTTCCCATACCAACAAACTGCTCTGTGTAGTTTGGAGGTGGTTTTTTTCCTATCTTCTCCTCAGCGTCCAACAGGTCCGGTTTTGTTGGTATTTAAATGAGCGTTCCTGCAACCTTGGGCAGCTTTGCTGTGTGAGGCGGTTGAAAGGGCCCCAAGGGCTCTGCAACCCAGCAGGACACCAGCAGGTGAATCCTGAGTGTGTGTATATATATATATATATATAGCAGGACGGGGAATATGTTTCTGCACCTTAAATGGTTCATGTCTCGCTGTGTCTCCTGTCCCAGCACAGTCCCTTGTGACGGATCAGAGGAAGTATGGCTGTTACTATATACCACATTAAAAGTTATTATTCCCAAGTGAAATCCAACTTTGCCAGCAACATTAGCTGGTTTTACCCAAGGGAGATTAACAGCTGTTAAACACAGCTACAGCCTCCTCATTTAGCCAAGCAGCACGTCTCTTACCAGGTACACACTCAGGGCTGGCTCAGCTCGCACAGCTGTGCCTTAATAACACTTTTCTTTTAGAATTTCACGGGGTATCGAAGGTTTTCTGTGAAACTGCTACTCTGAACTCATTTCTAGAAGGTTTATTTAGTTTTTCTGTTCCACGGAGCTGTGAGGTATAACTCCATCGTACAAAGACAGGGAGGTCGTGCAGGAGAATAACCCACCCTGTGGAGTGTCGGTGCTTGTTATTCTTTGTAGTCTGGCAGAAACTTGTACAAAATCCTCAAAAGACTACTCGTAAAATGCTGAATTTCCCCTCCCTATGACTGACATATTTAACAGGGTCTCCCAAGTTCATTCAGAATCAGGCTAAAAATATACAGTTGTATCAAAATTAATGTGACGTACTTTCCCAGTACAGACATAAGCGCTATTTCTGAGAGGTCAACAACATAGAAAATAATTTTCTAACAGTAAAATATTAAATTACGTCTATTGCAACATACAGTCAACCACAAAACTTCACAATTTTTTCTCCAACTATACCACACATCTTAAGTTTCTATTGCATGGATTTATTCTAGTATAGTTAGAAGAGAGATCAAAACTGGCCTTACAGCTCAAAGCTAGTTACAAACTTAACTATGAAGAGACTAGTGTCTCTCCATAATTAGCCCATCAAACAGGGAATGTACTTGTCAGCCAGTGAATGCATATACAATTATTCAGCAATGTTTAAAGGAGTAAAGGAATAAACATGATCAAAGAGCATCCAAGAATTAGGGATATATCATTTTAATCTCTGAAAATTGCACTACACATCAAATGCATGACAAATAGAATAAATAACAGACAAATCTGATTTATAAAGTTTGAATACCACCTAGGGGTTATGGTGACATTATGCAGCAAAAAAGAACCAGAAAGTAAAATTAAATTTCACCGTCAAAATTCACCAATTTTTATTTTCTGTACTGCTGAAAAGTACACTGAAACAGATCTCAAAATCTTTCACTGACCCACAGCTCATGTCTGTGTTTCTCATTAACTGTTAAAATCCCACAAACTGGGTTTCTACCCCTTTCTGGGTTGAAAGAAGCCGTAACCTATCCTTGTAATTACAATTGTCTTCACACTCCTTCATGCATATTTTTGGTTGATCTTAGCACTGTAGATACTCTTCCTTATCACTGAAACTTAGCCACAGTTAACGGAGTTCCTTCCAGCCTTTTTAAGTGCATGTAAAACACAGTAAAAGCATGAGTGATTTCTGCTGTGTGTTTGATCCTAGAGGGTAAGCCATTCTCAAACCTCCCAGTCATCACCTGCTCCAAGTGCTCATACCTCTGCACAGGTGAGATAAGCCGGGGCGGGCTCCCTGGGCCCGTTTCCCTACCGCTGCGCTGGTTCCCAGCTCACGCCACACGGTATCAGCCTCTAACATCTACCCGGACATGAAAGACTCCCACAGCAATCCTCGTTGCTATCAGGTGTTTGGATCTTGAGCTGTTTGGTTGTGTTAGATCAACCGCTGTGTATTTACACCAGCCGGATACTGAGGTGTTCGGGTAATTTTTTGAGTCACGGAAATCTAGAAAGAACAAAGAGAGAAATCCTCAATGCAGTCCAGTTCCGAAGCAAAAACTCTCTTTATGTTTGTTGTTATTTAAGTTAAAGCAAAACAACCAATGGGCAAAGAGCAAGCCTGGGCTTAGCCTCCTTTTTCTATTTCATGCTAAGATTAAGATGTGACTGTCACCCATCCCTGCTCACACTTTACGTGGGATGAACCAGCTCAAAACCTGGTTTGTACTGCACCTGCCCAGGTGGCAGCATGAATATGCTGCTGGATTTGGGAAAGGAGGTCCATGCAGCAAGAAAAAAACATGTAGACGGGACAATAGGATGGGACAGTGCAGCTTCTGCATGGTGACACTAACAGAGTTCTAGACAGAACACTATTTATGGACCCAAAGTCCTGTCCTTGCATATTCTGTGCGAAGCTACTGTGCGGCAAGATTGCACGTAAACATTCATACAAATAAAAGTCTGCCATTAAAAAAAAAAAAAGGCTGAAAAATCGTCATTTAAAGCATGTCTGCCCCTCCTAACTAATGCAGCCCTGCAACCCCTCAACTCAGCCAAAGCCTTTCAGGTGAATATTCATCAGCCAGTTTCTTCCACCTCAAAAAAAAGAAAGGGGGGGGGGGGGGGTGTTAGATTCCAAACCCAGGCTCTATTAGCTTTTTTGAAATAAAAACAGTGGAAATGACAGAGAATGGAAATGAAAGGGTTGATGAACAGCTATCCTCCTCGTCCACTGGCAGGACGCATTATTTTCTTCAGGCTTGTACTTTGTCCAACAGCCTTTCTCTTGCAGCAAGCTCTGTGTGCCTTGGGAGAAGCCTGGGGCGGGGGTTCCCCCCCCTTCCAGGCTCTGGCTGCATGTCAGCTTTCCGCTCTTGGTGGGCACTCTCCATCCCCAGTGTCCTGCAGGCTTCCTCCCCACGGTGCCTCTCGCTCCCTGCCTGCCCACGGCAGCACCCGGGAAAGTTTGCCCATGACTCGCTCCCAGGGATGAGCTAAGCTCTCCCCGTTCTTTACAGTTTCCCACAATTGCGGTGCATCCACCAAACTAAAGGAAAGGGAAGCCTTCTTTTTGGCTACCTCTTTAAAAAGGGAGATGACATACATTGATGAAAAACCAGCAGGCAAACGCATAAACCAGATGCCATCTATCATAGGTTTCCCCGTCCTCAGGTAACTGACAACTCAGCTTTATTCCCTCTCCCACCCTGTAGCTCATGGTGTGCCTCAAAGCTCACTGAAAACAGGTATTGATCCAAGCCGCTGCAGGGACAGAGCCTTTTGAGCAGCTTTGTGCCATCGTTTTTCTCCTGAGGATCTGAAAATATAGAAAGGCTGGCTCAGCTGGGAGGGAGCCTGGACTCGGCCCCGGGCACGGGCAGGAGTGGCGATGTCTGCCCAAACTGAACACGCTCAGAGCGCGCGCTCTCTGCAGACTCACTGGCATGAAACATTTGCTCTCTGCAAAGGTATATGTTTTATTGCTCAGCCACTCTCAACTAGATTAAGGTTTTTTTATTACCTTCATCAACTTAGTGTCTGTCACTTTCAATTATACCGACTCATATTTAAGAATAATGCTAATTATTTTAATGTGTTTGCTGTAAATCTACCCTATGCTAACGGCTATAATGCAAATCATTTGCAACCTGAATCTTGAATTGTAATTAAAAATGCTTTATATTGTTTGTATTGCTGTAGTGTTCAAAAATCAATGAGGATTGGGATGTGACTGTAGGAGAATTACATGAGACACAGAAGACTGGCTTCCTGTCTCAAATACTTCCCAAATAAAAAAAAAGATTAAAAAACGGGTTGAAATGATGACAGGTCCTGTATTGTTGTTTCAGACATCTCTTCTATCAGACATGCAACATTAAACGATAAGAAAAAGGAAAAACCATCAACAAGAAACAGTTAATGTAGATAATTTTCCCAGCAGTTTGATTTGTTCTAAATAGATATATCTAAAGTAGAACTAACAAGTTTTAGCAGCAACTCACTTTCGGGGTGCAGGGGCACTGATGGCAGACGTTTCACAAACATTTCAGAAAATACAAAGCTCCTGAATTCAGAAAAAAAATACTCAATTTTCTTCAGATTTTCCAGAAGTATTTTAATCTAGGTTTTCATTTTCCAGCTTGCAAGTTTTAAATATAAAATATTACTCCCTGGGTTAAAAAGGAATAAAAGGACTAAAATCTGCCTTCTAAAGAAAAAGATACCGCAGCCAATTTGTAGAAAGATTAATAGCCTGTGCAGTTACACCAGATTCTCAGAATAAGGCAAACTGAGAACCTAACATATATGTTATGTACAAGCTGGAAGATACCACAGGTAAAAATGAGATACCAGTGACACCAAGTCACAAAATGGCCATAATAAGACCAAGATCTTTCTATGATTTTTTAAGGTTTGGGTTACAGAAAAGAACTGTTGGAAAAAAATTCTATAAAATGTTAAACCAGCAGGGAAGAATAGTAAAGAATAAATAGGTGGCTATGCATAGGATTTTGCCATCTGCTGAGGAATTAAAAACAAGAAACAGGTAGCACAGGAATGCTGCTTTACCTACTTATGGCCTCATCCAGCTGAGGACCTCACACTTATGGCTTGGTCTGGAACTCTGGTTCTTGCTGTCTTCACTTTCTTCACAAATTTTGATTTAAAGACTCATTCTCAGTGTTGCACAGGGAATCACAACCAGGCCCTTCCCTTCCAAGGCTGTTTATAGTGTCCCATCTGTACCTCTTAGACTACAAAGCCCTCTTGCCTTGCTATAGGCCATATAAATATTATATTATTTGCTGCAAACTCCAACTGGAAGGCAGCAGATAATTCCTGCCTTGCCTCACTTATAGAAGAATGTTGAGGGTGAGTGGTTATACGTGCCCAAAAACTAACAAACAGTGCCAATTTCATCTTCTAAAGCTTATGAAGGCACCGAATCTGAAATTACCTGAGCAAACATATCAGCAAGGAGCTGCTATTAGCCAACAGAGAGGCAACCTGACTGACTGTCTTGCAATAAGCTTACATGATAAATGAAACCAAAAACAAGACCCTGATCCTCAGTCTTTGTGTCGGGAAAATAGAAAATAAGTAGCACTTTGATATTTAAAGCAATAAAACAGTGTTTGTCTATTTGTCACAGTCACCAAGGGACATACTTTTGGGCAGGGCATGCTTCTGTACAGCTGCATGATCATTCCCAAGCATGTGTGATCTGTTGTGATGGGATCGATATTACAGGGAATCTCTTTTTTGCTGTTCTTAGACAAGTCTAAAAGTTGTTCCTCTGAACAGAGACAGTCATCTAAGTGGAAGAAGTGGTACACCACATGCAGATGTGCATCTTGAGAAGCCCATATCCCCAGATTTTTATTGTCTGTAAAAGATCTCATCCATTAATTATTTACAAGTCACATTACTTTTGGCAAAAAGTTTATGGAAAACATTTAAATCCTCTTTCAAAGTTAATGTATGGCTTAACTTTCCACCCTGCTCTTACAGCCCTAAATCTGGAAGAAAATCTCTACCTTGCTTATAGGTATCTTGGATAAAGAAATATCAAGCAAATGCCTGTAATGGAGTTCTTAAACAGGGAGGTTCTGAAAGCAACTCACTTGACCCAGAACTGCAGGCACTGGGACCTCAGGGGCAAGTTCTCTGTCTGCAGAGTGAAGGGGAAAAATGGGCAGAACATCCTGTAGAAATAATACGGAAAAGCTTTTGGGTGTCTGGTGCCAGATTTATTATATTGGTGTGGTTCAAGGTGTTGTTTTACGCCAGGCTGGCAGTGATGTCAATATTCACTTTCATGAATACAGAACAAGGGGCAGGTGGACATTCAAAAGAGGTTACTGCTGGTAACTCCTATTTGAGCTGAGCGTTGACATGAAATATTTTCTTGTCATCCTGGTCAAGATGGGGGACACCTGAGGTGCAGACCTGAATCTTCCCAAATGCAGGCTACCTAGCGCACTGGCTTCCCCTTTAAAGCCCTACCACACATGAGAAGACAAGGTATCCCAAGCAAATTTGCTATTCCTTGTGGCTAGAAACTGCAGTGACCTCAGCAAATTTGCTGTCTTGTCTAACTGATCTCACCCTACAAAACAGTTGAGCTCAGTCACTGTGTCCTTGATTCAGCCTGAGAAGAGATGGAGGAACAACCTCCATCCTAAGCCTCCTGAGAGTAGTTGTCCATGCACTTGCAAAGCAACATCCTCATCTAGGTACCTCTGAAACACACATCACGCAGGAGGCAAAAAACAGGGAAGGTGCTAAAACAAGTTCCAGATAGCTTGCTTTGTACCTCCCTGTGGTCATTGGTTTTTTCCATAGCCAGATGAATTTAAAATAGAAAAATCAGGTTTTAATTACATAAATATGTGGCATTTCTACTTATTTCCATTCATTTTGAAAACCAGTTTAAAACAGTTATCATGATTTTACACTCTAGGATAACATTTAAAAAAATATTTTTAAAAAATTCCCTGAGACTGCTTTACAGAACTTCTCTCTTCCCTCATTCTTTCCTCTTCTACCCTCTTTTCTGTTTCCACTGACTCATCATTACTAGGGCATATGTACATGGTTTGCTACATCCACCATACAGCAGAGCCTCCTTTTGTTTCTTTACCCCACAGCCAACCAGCCTATGAAACTAATTTTGTTCCTAGACCGACACAAAATTACTCGAGTAATTAATCTTATTTCAAATTCTGGCCATCTGTACAGAATCTCAAAAGACAGGTGCTTAAAATTATCTTTGAGAATACCTGTGGAAAAATACCGATCATCCAGCTATTTGCATACCCACAACATTAAACACAGAGAGGGGGAGCTTTGAAAATTCTGGCATAGATTTCAATGCTTTCTGCAATAATCTTAGATAAAATGCATTGTGTGTGTGCTTCAAAACTCCACTTCAAACACTTGTGCCAGTGAAATGCTGCCATTTTAATTCTGAGCAAACAGTGGATCACCTGCTGAGTCCAATGTTAGGTCTAAAGTTTTCTGTCATTTAAAAGCAGTCTTCTGACTTAAATATAAAATCAGTGGCTTACACAGTGAATCATTATAAATCTCTTGCAAGCTTTTAAATCAATCAGTCAAGCTTAGGAAGCAGTGATTTGGAGAATCAGCTCTGAGGCTTTGGGGCCTTTTTGTGCAAGAGTAATAAAAGTAAATGATTTTGTAGGTTTTAGGAACAGTGTTTAGTTTGCTTTTTACCTCCCAAGAAGTACCCAGGTTTGACTAAGTAGGTTTACCACAATACTTGAAAAAAAATTCATTACTTAATATTATTTTCAAACTCTAAAAGAGAGAACAACTCAAAAAAAAAAAGCGCATTTAATCTGCTTAACCACAAAACTCAGTCTAAAATGATCCTTTGCTCAGAAGATAAATTATTTTCTGGCTAATAATGAAGACTGAAAAATGTAAACGTTTTTCTGTGCAAGGGCAGCTAGACAACCGCTGCACTAGTCACAAAAGTAGTGCCACCTAGAATTAAAAATGTTTAGCATTTTCTGTAAATACAATGCTGTTTTCAGCTGCTCATAACTTTGGCAGAGCTGAATCATGAAGCTGTAATTTTCTATGCCTCTGCCTGGTTATAGCTTGTTTGTTGGGAGAAGAAGCAGCAATTCAGCAAAGGACTTTGGAAGTTTGTCAGAACAAGATTAGAGAAAAAATTTTATTCATGAAAACTGTACTTGACTCCATACATCTTCCACAAATTTCCCCATTTGGGTAGGGACTGTTGGCCATCAATTGTGCTTTTTAGTTACATTCATAACCCCTAGTGTTGTATGAAAAACGCGTCTTTGTGAGAAGTGGTATAGTCTTTGATTTGCTCTGTCTCTGCTCGTTTTGTGTGTGTTTATACCTATATACGTATGTGCATACATTATTTACATATGTGTATACATGTATATGTATACATGAATACATATGCAAAGAATATATATGTACATGTGTATTTTTTTTCTTTTTCTTTTACAAAAGGTGTGCCTAAGCCGCAGAAAGGACGGCTGCCTGTTCATTTTGTTCTGGCATCTCCACTCCAGCAGAGGTGAAACATCCAGAAAGAGAGGGCACCACCTTTCCTGAGAATGAGATTTCTTTCCTGGGAAAGGAAGGAGATGAAGATGGGAAGACGCGGGTTCATGCGGCATGGGCTGGGAGGCTCCTGAAGGAGCAAAGGGCCTGGTTGTGGCGGGGAGGGTGGGGAGAGACGCATCTCAGTCTTCGGGGCGACAGAAAGCAGGAGATTTTTTGCTGTGACCAGAGGGGTTGGCTGCATGGACTTTGCGTAGCTTTGTGAGAAAATGACTCTTGGCACTTCAGAAAGCCAGGATGGGGAAAAACAAGAATCAGCCCAGAAAGGCACAATATGGGGAGAGATCTTCAGATCTTTTACTTTAAGCAGTGCTGCTGAACATACTCTCTAAGGACAGAATGATTTTGGGGGGGGGGGGTATTATTATATATTTTAACCAAACCGAGCTTCACTGACTGGAAGCCCAGAGGTGCGTCTTGGCACGCTCGCTAGACTGCGGTCCCACTGCAACTATCTGGCTGAACCTGGGTCCTGCTGCCCACCACGTCCAAGGATGTCACTCCCTGCTCTGGTCTGGGATCTGCATCTGTCCCTCAGCTGCTGGCAGAGTTATCGGCTCTGCTGCAGCCTCCTCAAGCTGGGTGCCCAGCTGGCTCTCTGTAATACAAAAGAAGGAAGAAAAAGACTTTAGGGATCCATGAGTCATTTTCCTCCTCCCAGCAACACAAAGCGCCTTTGGCTGTGGACCTGGAGGACTATGCTCTATGCCACATTCCTGAGTCACTGCTGTGTTTCAAAAGGGAAAGAGGCACCGAGAACAAAAAAATGACAGATAATTGCTCAATATTCACTGTGATTTTTCCTGATGTGGTGTTTGTGACCGTGTGAGGAAACCAGGGAGCAGCCCATCACTACAGCGCAGGAGAAGCTACACGCAATCAGCACAGTATTCCATCTGTTTGAGTCATCTGCCTTTGATAGCATCTACTGCTGGTTAAATCAAGACATAAACTCACTAACGGACAATTACAAAATTTCCTCTGGAAAGCAAGTTTTTTTCTGCCCTCTCTGATGACTTGTACTTTAAGCTATAAAATGGGTAGGGACAGATATTCTAAAATTATTTTACCAAACACAACGTTGCGCGCAGTCATTTCGTGCAGTGATGTTTTTAAGTTATATTCTTGCAATGAATACCAGGCCCTTGGCCCCCGTCATCTCTTACGATAATGAGTTTCACATATTAATTATGCATTGTGTAAAAGAATATTTCCTTTGATCCATTTTAAATGTTGCTCTTCGGCTGCACAGAGAGCTCCTTTGTCCCTACGTGATGAAGGGGGGGGTACCAGCCAGCCCCTCACCTGCACTGCTCTTGGCTTCAGAGAGACTGGGAAGTGCTCAGCCTCTCTTAAAAAAAAATAAAATTGTGTGACTTCTTGTGGATTTAAAAGCCCAAAGTTAAATAATCTATGTTAAAAAAAATCTGCAATTAAGCCTAACCAATGATTTTCTTTTGCAATGACTGGGCCCCTCCTGCATTCCCATCAGAGTCAGAGATGATTCTTACTATTATCACTATATTGCTTAAGTTGTGTACGAAATTTATCATGTAAGTAATATAAAACCTACTGTTTACACAATGGGCCTAAGATAAATCCTATGTAGTCAATAGAAGAATATCTCTGTATTTGGTCATCTTCAGATCAGACCTAAGGTTCATTTTGTTCCTAACATATACTTTGCTCCAGCAAATTTTGCTTGTAATTCCCTGAGCTTTGTGCCTTTCTGTCTATGGTACCGCATTAACATACTTTTATTGAATTATATTTCTCATTCATGTTAAACTGAAAAAAAATTAAGAGCTTGCAGCAAACTAAATTCAGGTAGATATAACATCATAGGAGCAGTGTTTGAATAGAAACATGAATCAGGTAATAAATAGCTCTCTTTGATCATTGTTTTTAAAATCTCTTGAACCATACTTTGATTAGTTCTATTTAATATTTAACATCTGGTTAGTCAATTTCAATCTGCAACGAGCGCTGCTGGAAAAATTCTATGCTGACTAAATACATTTATAATACTACAAAGCTGACATGTAATTGATTTTAGTTCCCATAAAAGGATTATGTTAACTTTTCTTAATCCATATATTAGGGTTTCGTGAAGTCCAGTGAATTCACACCAGGGATACTAAGTGTTTATTCCTTATCAATATTTTATGTAAAAATGATAGGATTATATTTTAGCCTAAGTACTACTTGCTAGCTTTTCCATTGGAAAAGAGCTAAAATGCAGAAAATATTACAGTGTTGCTGTAGCACTGGTACAGTGAAGGACTATTTGGTGTTTTCTGGTTTTATATTAGCCAAATAAAACCATATTGCACTGAAATTTGGTATGGCTGTGAACTACCAAAGATTGTTTCTCATTCTGCTAAAAGGGTATGATAGATGTACATTTTTAAATTTTCATAATTGAACAAAAAGTATCAGACTACAGCCTAGTTAAATGCTTGATTTAGCAAACACAGTATTTCAGACCACTGTGAGTCATGAAAACTGTAGCCATTGATGCTGGCAGTACCCAGTTGCCCAAGGTTAACTCGGGCAATTTGGTAATCTTGTTTATCTCCAGCCTAAAAGAATAAGTCCTATATTAATAGTAAATGTAATGCCCTTATGTGCCTTAAACAAATGCAGAATTAATAAAAGGCAAAACTGAAGGTCTTTGCCTACCTGGGGAGACTTTATTTTGTTAAAATTTCCCTGCTCAATTGATCATGACCATGTGCAGCGCAGTACGCAGCTATAAGTAAGAAAAGTATGAATCTGGGCAGTGCGAGTTGCCAAGGACTAATTCTCCCCTTTTGCCACAGTATACCCATCCCTAATCTAGAATAGTAAATCAAAACAGGTTCGATCCAAACATTGCCCCCAAAGAAAGGAATGAAACAATATCCATCTCATTACATAATATCAGGTCAGGAACCAATGTTTTTCTCCAAGGCCGAGTGCCATGGACCACTTAGACTACACCCCTTCAAAAAAATTATCTCAAAGAGAGGTAGTGAACGTGGTCTAACCTAGAGTGAGGGGCAACAGTACGTTTATCACAGTAGTATGCATTTCATTTTCAGGACTGATGTTAATTTATCATTCTATTACATGCAATTCATGTTATTCTTGCTTCCATTGTAATACTAAATGAATCAAAGCAGCTTAAAATTATCTGATCAAAATTATAAACAATTCTGCCACTTCCAAGAACAAATGGAACTACATACAGTGTTTTTTCTTCCTAGCCTAGCTGTGCAGCAGTGAAGCTGGATTTCCATTGCTCATCAGGTATGCCATTATATTTTCCTAGCTATTCCTTTCGACTAAGACTAGCTCAAAGTGTTTTACATTGTAAGGGATTTGGTGAAGACAGACCTGGGAAAGTTAACTATGAATGCCTCGGTTATGAACCAGGCTCTCAGTTCAGGCAAGGTTGGCCTTTATGAAACAAGGGTGCATAGATGACTTTATTGGTATGTGCTTGGGTACACACAGACTTTCAAGAACTAGATAGTGGTCTTGTGCCCCCTTTTCTTGGATTTAGACACCTACTTTCCACTAGAGCCCTTCAAAAGGCAATTGATTTTTTTTCTTGCGTCTTGCTGTATATGTTCCTCACAGGAAAGAACCAGGCCTCTGCTTGCAATCGAGAACTGAATTTCTGAGGCAGAAAATTACTAATTAATAAGGACAATCAAAAAATTAGTGTCTCTAACAATCATATATCCTACTTTATGTTTCCATAAGTCATTTTCCTTTGTTCTTTTATCTTCACTAGAATGCAGATTTACAGCATAATAGTAGTATTCACATCAAGTAGTAGGCAACTGCGCTTTAAACCACTTGTTGATGTAAATCCTCCCTCCCCCTCAAACTAGTCACTCATAAAAAAGGGAAGTCTTTCACTTTGGTTTGTCCAGAGCATCCAGAAGATCCCTCTGCTTTACACATAAGCAACAATTTACACATTTGGGCCACATACAAATTAATGTTTTACACAGAAAAGACCCAAATGTCAATTCCATTATGACAACTGTGATACATAAAATTTACATTATTTGCAGTATTAAAAACACTTGAGAAACATTGAGGCATTTGTTTTGGAACCAGGAGCCTGCAGCCATGAAAACAGCGGATAATACTGGAAAGAGTTTATTCGTTAGCAGCAATGTTTCATTGCTAGCTCTGAACACTCCTTTTTCAAAGTTAGCATGTGGCACATAAATGGTACATGACTTTGGGGTGTATTTCCATGAAAACCTTATTCCAGCCTCTCTTCTGCCTAAGAAAGATCATCCCATTATATGTTTAGACAATTGAAATATGAATGTATGATTACACGTCCCTGATCGTTCGCCTACTACTATTATCCTGCTCACAAGTCTGTAGTATAAGGTAGGGACAAATTTCTGTGAGTTTTACAGAATTCCTCCAAATAGCCAACCTGAATGCAACCGATGTTGTTGCTGTGAAAGGTAGCCAAGCTCACCACAAAACGTCCTTCACCAAGTCGTGTGGAAAAATGGACCCTGAACTGACAGAAAACCCCTAGGTGGGATATTTAAATCTTAAGTAAGTGGTCAGTTAAGTGCCTACAGAAGCAAAAGGACAGATAGCATATTTGGTATGCTAATAGAAACCTATTTACTGGAGGAAGTGACAAAAACATCAATCAAATCAGAAAGGGCTATTAAGAACTGTTAACTCCCTTTCAGATGAGCAATGATTTCCATTGGGAAGTAAATAAATATTCATGACAGGGAGCAGTGACAGAAATTTCACCAAAATTACACTCTGGCAAGGCTTCCACACCAGACAAATCTTTAGGAGAGGCAGTTGGCCTGTGTTTTGGAAGGGGACTGAATATTTAGAGAGCTCTACACAAGTCCCAGAAAAATCTGTCTCGGTATTCTCTTTTCCTTCCTCAGAAATCTGCTGTAGACATTGTCTTTCAATATTCCCCAGTAAGCCATCCAAAACTGAGATCCAAAACTAAGGATTTAAAGATAACTTCAATATCATTAGAAGCCCCTACCCCCTCATATTTGTTTTGGTATCTTCTCAAAAATATCTTTTTATTTTTCCCAAGATAAAAAATCTTGCAAAAAATTAATAGTAGATCCTGATATCCCACATCATTTGAAAACAAGGTTTGAGCTTTTTTACGCAGAAAATTCTGCCTACAGAGCTCTAAATTTATCAACAATACAAAGTAAAAGGGGTCATTATGCATTTACAATGTCCCAGAACCAGATTGGAATACAAACACTTGCTGGCTTTTCCTTTATTTCTGTACGGAAGAAATAAATCTTTACCTCTTATTTCCTCCTTTTATGCTGACATGGGAAGGCAAATTATAGCTTCATCTATCTCCTTTCCACCTGTTCAGGAAAAGAATATTTTTGTCTTTTTTTAAGAAAAAAAATCAATGCAGGTTAATAAATATAACAGCTCACATTGCATTAGTGTATTAGTAATGTAACCTAAAATTAAATAACTTACTTACAAATATGGCAGCCTTCCATGCCAAGTTTCAACCTAGAGCAAATTTTTATGGTTAAGTTATGAACCTCTAAAATACTGACATGTCCTTAATATACTGTCGTAAATGTCTCCATCTTTACCATTCGCTTCTTTTTGATACCAGTTAAAGGATATTTTTCAGATAGCTTTGCAGATTGGTTACTTGCGTGGAGTTAGTTGGTAAGAATAAAGGTTTATGCCCCATCTCAGTGCATGGAAGAAGAGACTTTTGCATAGAGACATGGAATATTTTGCCTGAGATCTTCAGTGGAAAGAGGAAAAGAATACTCTGGCTTATTTCCTTAAAAGCCTTCTCCTTTATCAAGATTGCATGTCAAAATCACAGGAGAAAGAGATTTCTCCATTTCTCTCTTTTAAGAATGTCAGCAATGTGAGGAATAAGGACTTTTTCTTCTGTGAAGATTCATTGATCTTGTAAAGGGCTTGGGGGATATTTTGTTTTGTATTTTTCCCTTCCTAGATGCATCATAGTGATCCGTATGTAGATCACTAAGACTAGGACCTAAAAGGTGAAAATATCTGAAAACCTTATTTGTAAAATTCCATTTCAACTTCTTGCTGGTGTAGTGAGGGTCAGGGACTTGAAAAGGACAAATGTAAGATTAAGGAAGAAGCTGGTGATTTTTACAGAGTGAAATAAGAAAAGGTTCAACACCAAGGGTTCAACACCATTCAGTCGCTCAAGTTAGGCACCACGAGTCACCTGAGATGCCCCGAGGTATCTAAGAAAGCTTACAGGGCTGGCAGGTATGACACACAATTTATGGGAAGCCCAGGCTGGATTGGCAGCTAGAGACTAAGCAAAAAAACTAAGTTACCTCAAGTGACAGCAGTCTCACGCTCAGGCAGCCAAATTTTGCACATAGGGTAGGATTCAGTTTGAGATCAGACCTTCTGTACCTCAGGGTCTACACGTAAGTATCACTACCTAAGCTAGGAGCTCAATTCAGCTCAGTCTAAATGTCGATGTCTGTTGGCATTTGAACCGTCTTGGGATTGGAAGAACCAGCTGCTGTTCCAGAGGTTCTCACATCTCCCATGGGTCCTGTGTCACTTCTGCCAGCCCCTGTTCTCACCACAGATGCCTCAAATGGCACGACACACCTCTTTTCAAACAATTGACTCCTGTCCTAGGTGTCTGAGCTCTCTTTACAGCCAGTACAGGTGTAGTCTATAGAAACTAGAGAACTATTTGACTTACTCTAAAATAGACATGCTAGGTGAAATTCAGTTGCCTAAAGAACGGTACCTGTGGCCATTTCAGAGGTCCTCAATAATCTGAGACATCCTCACAGGGCTGATAGAGATGACACAGAACTTTTGGAGACCTGTACCATCCTGGGGAAGCAACTGGAATTAGATTAAATCCCTCACAATATCTAAAATGGCAGTATAAACCTATTTTCAGGCATGAATCTCACCACAAACCTTCTTTGAGTCCAGTGGTAGCCTAGACAGCGCACCCTGTGGACACCATAGGCATGGCTCAGCTGCTCACCCATAGGCATCCAGTCCCTTTTGGGGTGTCCTAGGTATGTTGAACATCAACATGGGGCAGACAGAAATGACACAGGACCTATGGGAAACCCAGATCCTTCTGGCACAGCTGCTAGAGTCCAAATTCTTGGGTAAAAGTTGGGATATCTCAAGTAAGCACACACCTGTGTGTGGGCAACTCAGCCTGGTCCTAAGTATCTGCAGACTGATAAGCACTTCTATCTTTTCTTTTTCTTTTCTTTTTTTCTTTTTTTTACTTTTTTTTTCAAATGCCTGCGTGAATAAAGGCAAGGTAAGAGTAGAGGAACTGAAACTTAGAGACAAGAATCACCCTGAATACTGATTATATGGTAGGGAGGCTATGTAATGGGAGTTCAAGAAAATCTCTGCCTCTCAGATGTGGAGGTGAATAGGTATTAACTGCAGTGCTTTCAGTGAAGTTGAAAATTACTGTAAGTGCATCTATCCCATTATGGGATATATAGTCAAGTTCAACTGCAGCAACTGCACAAAACACTGAAAATCTAATTTGGATGACAGCCTAACCCAAATTTTTCTATAGTTCAGACAAAGCATCACCACACCTCAGGGAAAACCTGCACCACACATGCAAGTCCTTAAAGGTATGAACCAAAGCATATGCATTTGCTTACGGTGGTATAATCAGCTCTGCCCCTAAATCTGGCATTCTTTCTATGTTGACCCCCAGTTTGCTGGTCATTAGCAACATTACAGTCACAGTATGGTTACCAAAATATAATGTATCTGTATGTAATTACATTACTGCAATTCATCTTATCATAATGGACAAAAAGGCAGATTCAAGTGCTACCAACTGGTCTCCTTTGCATCCGTTTCTGTTTCGTAAAGGTATGTTGTACCCAACATTGTGTAACTGCAAAATCATTACTTGGAGGAAGGCACCTAGTGTCATGTCTGTTTATTGTCCTTAGCAATGCGCACTTTCAGGCAAGCGATAGAGTTACTTGATGTCAGCTAAACATCAATACCATGTCACAAAGCAGTGTTTCTGATTGCGGTGCTGCATTAGACTGGTACAAAAAGTTCCACGCATTTCTTAGAACAACATATCATGAAAGCTCTCAAAAATAAAGTGGTGTTTTATGAAATCACCAGTCATCTACAATTTCTTCATTCTAAAACCAGTAATATGTGGGCTTCAGGGAATGAAAGCCAATGTTGCTGTGTGACTCTGAAGGTTATGTCTAATGATTGTGGTTGTTAAGTATCTCCGTTTGTTCCACACTGACAGTCTACATCAAGACAAGAGCTGACTCACTGGTCAAAGTCAGTCACATTTGCCCTTTGACCACTCTACAGTTCATCAACCCTTTTTGCTATGGAAGCCTGCGAGATGTGATTAGAGCAGTTGCTTCTAGTAACGTAAATAAAAAATGTACAGTTATCAAAACCCTTCATCTACATTCAAAGGTCTGAAAAATAATATAGTTAGTGTCAGCTTTTAATAATGTAGATTTCCGGATCTTTTCTTTGCAAATATCTACCTTTGAAAATATAAAGACATGTAGACCAACCTATCAGGGTTGAAGTTTATCTCAGTTTAACAGACACAACAAGAGACTTATGAATTGTAGGTGCATTTAAAGATCAGTATTTTCAGGACCTTGGGAAATAAAAGAAAAGGAAGTGCTTGGAGTAAAACTGCAACAAGCAGCTGTCAGAGCTAGACATATAAAATTAAATCTACGATCTTGTAACAAGGTCAAAAGGGATCAACTTGGTCAGCAAATATAACAACAAAAAATCAGTAATACTTACCTATCTGATCATACTCAAATATAACTAAAAAATTCATTTGCATAGGTAAGTCAATCAATACATCGATAACTACTTCTTGCATCCCTCAGTGCTGCCTGACAATACTATCCATGTAAAGACCACTCAGGTACCCATCAGGTGTGAATTTGGGAGCAGATTATATGGCTGGAATCTATTTGGTTTTACAACCAGAGAGATTATTCCCTATCTGGCTTTAGCCCAAGCTGGGACAAACTTTGTGGTTTTTACAGTTTGGTTATCAGAAATTATATTCCCAATATAGCTTCAAATGCCCCTTCAAAATCTTTCTTGGTGTTGGCTTAGGGCAACAATTTCTATGCAAGTGTCTACTCACTGATTTTAATAACAAAGAAAAATTTAATGTATTTGGAAAATATTTAATAATTTCTGTAAAAAATAATTTCTGTAAATTTGGTGTACCTGGTTGTCCAGACTCTAGTGACTATAGCACCTTTATGAGCTTCTTTAGGAGCTTAGGAGTACATTGTGGTGGCTTGGATCAGTGGGTACAGATGTAGTCACTCTTGTCCCCTCTGAGCTGCAGAGCCAAGTCTCAGCCGCGTGTTTCTGAGCAGGAATATGTGGGCACCTCTGGAGCTCAACTTTCCCACCTGCCTCAACATCTCTGCCCTCGCCATAAGACAAAACCAGGCCAGAGAAGAACTGAAATATCCTACAGGATGGACTGGGTGACCTTCATTGCTAGAATACAAGAAATGGGCTGAAATGGATTCCTGTAAAAAATGGAAGGTCACACAACTGAGAACCAATAACAAGAATTTGGATTATGAACTGGGAACTTATAAATTGGAAATGACAGAGGAGAAAGAATGGGTTGTGTCAGTCAATCACATAATACTTATGTGTGCCTGTGTGTTTTAGCTGCAAAAAGCCAGTTCCTAGAGCACATCAAAGAAGACACATCCAGCAGAGACAGGAAAATATTAATGTCGTCACACGCAATTCACATTTCACTTGGAATGCTGTGTGCAGCTCTGTTTATTCAGGAAAGATAAATTCAGGTGGGAAAAAGGTCTAGAGAAAGGCTAATAAAATAGTCAAGGTAGTGAAGAAAAGAGAGCAGAAAAGAGCCTAAAGCTGTGGTCACGCGTCACTTCTGCCAGCAGCAGCGCAGCCACGTGCTGTTCCTGACTGCGTATCACTGCCCACCCCTGTCAGGGGACTTGGACCCCCAGACCTGTCAGCTTGGCTTCTTGGGAATTCACCCAGGGAAAAGAACAGGGTTAGGAAGACTAACGTGGATGTAGACCATATATGATTTAATTTGGGGGGATGGAAGATGAAAGATCTCTCCTGTCCTTCTGAGTACTGAGTTTTGGAGTTGCCTTCTTGTAGAAGGAGCGAGGGCAAAACTTTTACTGGTTTCCAAGGGGAGCATGATTGGTTAACAACTAATGTTATGTGGCACACACAGTGCCCTTAAATGTAAGGGGATGGACAGAGGACTGCCAGTATGCCTCCCAGTCCTGTGTTCTTTTACCTGTCCCATACTCGTTTCTATGTCTACGAAAGACTTCAGAAATTTATGTCATTTTTAATCTTTACTGCATTTTTTTTTTTAAAAAAAGAAGTAATAGCACAAATCTGGAAGAGAAATATTATTCCAAAGGAAGAAGAATGGATTCATAAAGCTTGGCAAATTACAGTCATTGACAAATTAACTCTCTCTCAGAGAGATCGATACCAAGATTGTGCTGCAACTTGGGCTCCATTCCATGCGTCCCGCAAAAGGGTAAAAACCCTGCTAAACCATTCCTTTTTATTGTCATTTTAAAGAAATGAATGACAATTTTATCATTCAGAGGACCTAGGAGTGGCTAATTGATATTTAGGTCTCTCCTTTTGTATCTCACACTGAACACATAAATGTGTGCACGCATGTGTGTTTGTGTGTGTGAATAAACATGTATAAATTTGAATTAGTATTTATTATTTTAATCAGAATAATCCCCATGCTGTACAATTGCTATTCTATTGAAATGGAAACTGCTGTGTACTAGTTTAGTTAAGAAATTTCAGTGACCATATTTATGAAGTCAATGCAGGAAAAAAAAAATCAGCATTTCAAGGAAAAAGTAGAAAGAGATTGAATAAAGGTGCATCGAACTTACCAGGGTTTGTACCAGTGTGCCTCCACTGTTTTTTCAGGCCAATCCCAGGTTGCCAGAAGATGCCACAATCCTCTCCATATCAGAGTTTCAAGAGTTCAACTTTAGAAGTTACCTAGCATATATACATATATATTTTAGCATCAATTTCATTCCTGTGTTTAACTTTGCCAAAATATTCTACCACTACTGGAATAATGTCCATCATGAAACAAGCAAAATTCCCCACAGATCCCACCCCATCAGATTAAAAATTGGGTCATCATCATTTAGCAAATGGACAGAAAAAGAAGAGTAGGCTTCAGATGCTTTGGATGGCTGGTATTTTAAGCTAGTCATAAACTCAGCCTCACTGGCCTGTTAAAGAGGGATATGGCTGCTTTGCAACACCAAAGCAGTGCAAAATGGATAGAGCACATCAGTGAAAATGGTCCCAGATGTCTTAAATAATAAAATAATATACTAAATGCTTTGCAGTGCTAATGTGCCTTGTGCACACAGATCTCAAGGCACCTTACAGGCATTAATGAATTAAGCCCTGTAAAGTGGGTAAGTATTATCCATATTATGCCCAAGGGGAAACTGAGAAACAAAGATGTAAGATGATGGTCCAGGAAGTCTGTGACAGATGCGGGAGTAGAACCCAGGTCTCCTGGTCCCCACTCCAGGGCTGGAGCAACAAAACGCTCTCTGAATTCATCTGTCAGTTATTTTTTTAAGTAAATTTAGTCTTTATGAAATTGACAGCCCCAAAGACTGAAGTGCTCTATTAAACCACAGTACAGGTACATCACCAGCACTGGCTGAGCACATTTTTCCCACGCTGTCTCAATAATAAGCATCAACTGCACTTGTTTGGAGATTGTGGACTGCTCTTCTTGCATCCTGCCTGTTCTGCTCTCAAATTTCTCTGTAGAGATTATTGAAGTACATATCAGGTGGAGCTTGTTTTAATGTGAGCCTGTAATAATAATTGGTGACAAATAATATTTGTTATTCAAACTAAGGATCAAGAGTGATCCGTTGCCACTTTGGTACACGGTCCAGTCCATGTTTACCAGGGTAGATTGTTGCTCAGAACTACAAAACTCATATGTCAAATGCCTAATAACTCACCGATATTCTTAAGAAACTGGACTGTGGGGTTTACTTCTATCTTCAAAGCTTTGAATTCTATCACAACTGACAACTAAATTGATGCTAGCTTTACTGAACTATCACAGAATCATTCAGGCTTGAAGGGATCTCAGGATGTCTCTGGTCCAAGCTTCTGCTCAGAGCAGAGCCATATCTGAGGTCAGACCAAGTTGCTCAGGGCTTTATCCAGCCAAGTCTCAAAAAGATCCAAGGGTGGAGACTACATGGCTTCTCAGGGCAACCTGCTCAAATGTTTGGCTCTCCTCAGAATGCAATTTCCTTCCTCACATCTAGCTGGAACTTCCTTCGCTTCAATTTATGCCCTTTTCCCACCATACCCCTCTGTGAAGGGTCTGGCTCCATCCCCTCCAAAACCACCCCGTAGGCACTGGTGGGCTGTCAAATGCCCCCGCAGCTGCCTGTTACTGAGGCTGAACAAGCTCTGGTCCATCGGGGTCTCTTTCACAAGGCCCAACAATCTGGGTGGCCCTCCACTGAACTCACCTCAGCTTATCAATATCTTTCCTGTACTGGGGGCCCCAAACCTGGCTGCATCACTCCAGATGCAGGTTACAATCGCTGAAAAATCAGAGAATAATCATTTCCATTGACCAGCTGTCTATGCCTCTGCTCCTACAGCCCAGAATGTTGTTAGCCTCCATCACTGTCAGGGCACAACGTTGACTCAAGTCTTGCCCCCTTGTTCACCAGGACCCCCAGCAGCAGGGTAGGCAGTGGTAGAAGCTCTACTTGTTTCTTTGGACATCCTATGCCAGTTTCAAATCCACAATGTTTCTGCACAATGTTTCTGTGTTCTTATTTGCACCCTGTCTTCACAACACCACCTGTTATACTCCCTTTTTGCACTGGAATTCAGCCATGAATTCCAAGTTCAGCAAGCCAGTCTCCTGATACATCTCCCAGCTTCCCTGAGCATGAGGGCGAACTATTCTTGAACCTGGAGGCAGTTGCCCTTGAAGACCTGCCAGTTTTCCTAAGCTCCTTTGTCCTTTAATGCTGCCTCCCACAAGATGCCACCTATCACTTCCCTGAGTAAGCTGAAGTCTGGTCACCTTAAGCGCACGATCTGTACTCCACTACTTGCCTTCCTCACTCCCTTTAGAATGTTGAAATGCGTTGCTTAAATGTCACTACACCCAAGACTACCACTGATTGTCACATCCCCAACCAGTTCTTCCAGCAGAGCATCGCCTTACCTAGCATCTGTGTTAAGTTGTCTCCAACACTCTCTGGAAACATCCTGGATTCCTTGTTTCCTACTGGTAAGTTTCTACAGGTTGAGTAGATAACAGGGTTTTCCACTAGGCATTTTATAGACACATTGGAGATGAGGCAGCTAGTGTCCCAACGTAACAGCAGAGACCAATGACAGGTAAGTTTGTGATTTGGGACTTGAACTTATAACCCTCCTTCTCACAACCAATTCTAATTAGAAATAAAGTATTTTTAAAAATGAGATTAATCACCTAATGGCACCATTTCTTCAGAGGTGTTGCTGACACACTATCACTTGAAAGCTTTACATTTAAATTATATACTTTCTGAAAATATCATTAGATATCCAAAAGTTATAGGTTTGATGTAAAGACACTTGGAAAAAAAATTGAAGCATCTATTATGCAAGACAAGCATGCTTCAGATTGGAATTTTATAAGTATGTTCCAGTCTCACTATCTGGAAAACCCACTCAACTTACACATAAGCCACAAGGCATTCGTAAGAAAAATTAGTCTTTGCTGAGCTGGGTTGGATTAAAATCAGTGACCTATAGGTAGAAAGCTTTGTACATCATTAGTGATTCCCTAGGGCAGCCCGGTAAGCACTAATGTTATGCCTTCTAGAATGAAGCTTGTTTTCTGGAAAGATAAGCTTGTTAATTCAATTTTTGACCTTTATTGAGCACTCAGGCAAGGTTGTCCAACCCCTGGACACAAAGGTAATATCTCCTGCATACATTGCTCGCAATCCCAGACACGTTCTACAATAAAGTATTTCAACCTCTTCCTAAAGGATCCCCTCCCATGAAGTAGTAAACAAACAAAAAATATTAGCCTAGATTGCTTCCTAAGTGTGTACTGCAAGTTAAAAGTTCAGCCAACTTTGCAAGGACTTTGTATTCATTTCTGTATATTTTTGGACACAGACACACCAAAACATTTTTGTAGTCATGCAAGATTTTACTTTTTCAAGCTTGAGAGGCACTGTAACTGCATGGAGAGCTAGGAAGGAGACCAGCAGCCTTCTGTGCTTTCTCAGGAACCGTTGCTGCCTAGAAATAGTCCCAGGCTCTAGATCTTGATTCTTCACGTTGCTGAACCGTCAGAACAGATTTTGCTGTGGTTTTGGCCCAGGTTAAACAACTTTCTCCCAGACGTTCCCAGGCATAATTTAGGAGCTAGCAAGCGCCAAGGAGCATGATTAATTGGTAGCAATTTACATGTGGCTACCCTGTTCTGGAGGGTAAGGATTTTAACAGCATAGATGCCAGCCATTCTATGTCAATTAGCCTTGGTGCCAGAGACCAGTCCTAAAAATACTTAAAATTTACCATTTTAGATCTGGCCTTGGAAAGACACAACACAGACTTCTCTTTTAAAGTTGCAAGAGTATTTAAAAGACAGCAGAATGAATACGGGACATTTTTGTTTTCTTTTGGAAGCAAATTGAGGACTAAGAATTGCAGACGTCATAGGCAAGCTTGACCTTCTATAAGGATAAAATCTGGAGTTTTGGATTTAAAACCATAAGCTCTCATGGTGCTTTTTTGCTGGGCACCATAATCCACTCTGTTAACAAAAATCTATGCAAACAGTATGTGCTACATAAGCACATCGTTTGGTTTCTTCCTTCTGATATTAATTGCAGTACGGTAAATGGCATTTGGGTCTTCTATACTGCAAGACACATTCTGTCTATAGATTTTATTCAGTGACATTGTCAAGCTTTTATTTTTCTTATTTGGCAAATGGGTGAGCAATAGTTACCTAGAGAGATATTTAATAATAAAGATTATGGAGGACATAGAATTGAGAAAAAAATCTCTTGGCTTGGAGCTCAGTGCAAGTCTTAACCTTGGGTGCAAGTTAAGGGATGAGAAAGAGGCATTTTCATCCAGAATCAATTATCGCAAATGCTCCCACAGTCGTGGCCAAAATCACATTACTCGCAATAAATTAACAATACTTGGCAATTCTTTTTAAGTGCCTATAGTCTTAGATTTAGAAAAAAGGAAGAGTTAAAGTTCAATACAAGGAAGGAAGATTTCATCTTACTATGTCCTCTGCTGTGCCCTACTCTCTTTTAGTCAGAGCCTCAGTCTCCTGTGTCCATGCTCCATGTCCCATAGCATCTTCCATGCCCATTTTGGTGCCTCTGCTCCTTGCATGTGTCTTTCCTCTGCTCATCAGCAGTCTTGTGTTCCCTTGCCATTTTTCTACATGCTATCTTTTCCGTTATCCTTCCTTGTACCTAAGTCCAAGATTCAATAACAGATCTTCACCCTCTTCCGTCTTTCACCTTGAAACAGCATATGTTGACTTATACAAGCTAAGAAGACAGCCTCAGAACTTTAAAATTTTTCCTGTAATTTTTTTTTTTCTCTGAAATTATCTATAACATACAGCATATGAAATTCCAGGGAGACTGGCAGGTACTGGTCAAGATGAGGTGTAGGCAGTGAAACTGATCTTGGACAGGAGGATAATTTCTAACGTAGTTACCCATACTGACTGCAGTGTCGTAACACATAGCTGGGTCCACAAGCAAATGTCAGAAAAATAATTATGTGACTATTTGCAAAATTAGATATAGCATGAATTTACTTCATATAGACACATACTTCTTATATGTCCATGGAAAGTAAACATGAGTTAACAAGACTAATGCAGGTTTGCCTGTGTTAATGCTTGAGGAAGAGGTTTAAGCTAATATTAAGGACGCAAACATCTAAAGCACACAGATTATTCTCTACAGTTATTAAGTGTCAGGAGCCATAGGCTGGTAAATGCAGAATTAGTAAATGGAATACATTGATTGCTTTTACATAACATAATACAACTTAAAACAAATGATCAGTGTCCCCATAAATCTTTACTAGTGCTTTTCCACAATGATAATTAAATAATGTAACAGCAGCCTTCACTGCTACGAGCGTGCATTCACGAGCAATGGCTCTCTGATGAAAGAACATCACATTTTAATTCTTCACACAGACACTAATTTTTAGTGGTCTACTTTCTTGTAAGAATGACGCTTTGAGCAAGATAGTAGCAAGACTAAGAATGGAAAGTTTTCTGAAGTTCTTAATCTTGCATACTTGATGACAGGTTCAAAATCCTACCAGTTTTTTCAAGCCATCGTTTTGTTTCTAGGAGACAGCAACCAACAGAGGGAAATAGTACCATGTGAACTACTTGGCCAGCCCGTGTCATAAAACACAATTTGTTTTTTAGGTATAAACTCACCAAAAACCTTTCCTAATTGATTCACTAAGACCTTCAAACCACCAGGAAGCAAGCTGAAAAAAAGTGTCTTTGAAGAACCTGCAATGTAAATATTCCACAAGAAGAAAACGAGGCAACATCCAGACATAAAATGAGTTGCTGAAAATAATTTGCTTAACTCTAATTAAGACTGTTTCTGTTAGTTCATATACAACTGGGTAGGTAAGGAATGATATTGATGCAGACAGGATTCCTGCTTTCAGCAAGAAAGTATTCCTGCACCATCTCATTTAGCTAAAAATAAAAGAGACATTCTTTTATTCAGATCTTGTTATTTCTCTGTCACAAGTACACTGGAATAAGGAAAGTTGCTTTTACCATAGCACTGAGGCAGAAAGAACAGGGAAATGTAAGGCAAATGTTCTCTGATCTTCTTGTACATCAATTACATGCAATAAATTCCCTGCTGTTTGAGCACAGACAGAATCTCAAATGCACATATACTTTGGCTATTAGAAAGTATAAACCAAATAGTGATAAACAGTGACTATTTGTTGTTTAGATTTATTTTCTAAGCAATATAACTGGGTGAAAAAAAACCCAACCTAGTATTGAAGGATGTATCATTTTTAATCTCAGTGCTTTGGCTACTGTCAACATCAGATAGAGTGTCATATTGCAATAATTCAAAGATCTCTCTATTAGTTTCTCTAAGCCTTTAAAGTAAATGAAGCTGTTACAACAGGAAAATGTTAGACACGTTCTCTAATTTTCCTCAGGTCTGGGACCTAAATTTGTTTTAAGGAGAAATTCAAGGTAAACTGTATTTTACTTAAATGCATTAATCTTTTTAACCATTATTGTTTGATACACTATCCAGGCATTTTTTTCTCTTTTCAATGCCTGCAACAAAAATTGCTGTTGCTCCCTTTTGCAGTTCAGACATATTAGCAGCAGTATATTAAGGCTGCGAGCTACTGCCTAACATTACCAACTTTGGGAAGTGACATTCTCTAATTGCTTACATCCAACACTTAAATATACGCCGTACTCAGAAAGGGTTAACCGTCCGAAGCCGCTGGAACAGTGTTTCCTAAAGAACAATAGAAAAATCATTAGTGTGTTAACTGAAACAATACCATACTTTTCTCTCTATTGTTTAACCTTTTGTCCACATTACAAATATCTCAGTGTAGTTCTTATCTTTGACCTTGAGGGACTGTAGCTTTATCAGTGCTTCCTTTTAGATCACAGATGACCTTCAGCTGATATCATTGAGCCCTGACCTGCCTCAGTGATCTGCTCGCACGGAATACATATGCTGAACAGTGCTGGTGTGTGCAGTAGGGGTAAGTGAATTATTTACAAAAATTTGAGTTGACACCTTTTATCAAATGTGGAAAGATGAAGACAAAACAGCTGCTATTGCTGTCGTAAGCAATCTGCTGGTGATTGAATAAAAGTGTCAAGAAAATGGCTGCTTGATGGCCTTTTGTTCTCTCTCATCCAGCTTGATGTTAGTTTGAGCTGTCAGTTAGGAATCACGGCGCAGTGATTTATCAATAGGCTGAGTGACCTTCTCGTTCCGCCGGCGGTAGCGTGAGAAGACAGCACCCTCTGCCGAGGCCAGGCTGCCTCTCCGCCGCCACAGCCACGGCTCCCACCAGCCACACACCACACTTTCCAGCAGGAACAGGACTCTAACATAATATTCCACTCCCCCCCCCCCCTTTTTTTTTTTCTTTTATTTTCTTTTTTTTTTCCTGCCTTTTTTTTTTATTTTTATCAAGTCTCGAACGGTTAGCTGGGAACGCTCCGTGGAAGAAAAAAAAAAAAGAAAAAAGAAAAAAAAAGCTACAAACTGCAATACGGATACACAGGCTTTCTAACAAAAGAGAAAATAATAAGTGAATCAATCACCAGTACGCGGTCAAAACAAACTTGCTGTAATTAGACAATGGGACGTGGAAACTCAGCGGCTGCGAGACAAGGCCAATTTGTGACGCGGGTTTGAAACATGGTGGTTATCTCGCACCGGATAATTCCCGCATTAATTGCATTTATTTTATAGCTCCCATTTTTACAGCCGTATTTTCTCTCAAATATTCTCACGCAATACAGTACTGACTCCCACGAAGTCACGCTGCTTGGTTGAAACTTCTGGGTCTAAACAAGCGCTCGGGGTGTTTCGCGCAATGCACTTGTCCTCTGCGAGAAGCTGGTCCTCTTTCCACCCAGCACGCCAGCTAGGAGCATCGCCCTCCTCTCCACGCTCACCGACATCCCAGTAGCAGCTGATCCCAGCAGAGATTTTGAACTTTTAGCAGGCCAACCTATGCTGGGTCTTCCCCCACATGTCATCTTTCTGTTCCCTCCTCGATACGGCCGCCCTGCGCACAGCAAAAAGGAGGGCAGCCAGATCCAACTCCCTCTTCCCTGTCACTTCTACACTGTGCTCCGCTTCTGCTAACAGACCCCGAGATACCTACAGCCAGAGTACGCTTTACACCTCATTATTAGCAGTTTTCAAGGATATCCTCATTCAATGTTGCTTTCTGGACCAATTCTCTTCCTTCCAGATTCTTTTCACAGGTTTCTGTTAAATATAAATTTTACCCAGTTTTTCTTTCCTCCCTGATAGTCTTCTGTTCTCACAGTTTGTGGGACTGATACTCCTGTACTGTGTAGGACAGTGCAAGTCTCTTCTTTCATTTCTGGAAAAGAGATCTTTACTGCAACTATCAGCTGCAACAGTAACTGCTGATACTTTTAAACTTTTTCTTTTAACTAAGGCTAAAGTAATGAGTGATATTTTTTTTCTTTTCACACATGCACACACACACACACAGAGCACCCAAATTGCCTTTGTTTTTTTCCTAGTAGTGGAGAAAAAAAGGAACCAGTGACTCAGAAGGGCTAGTATTATTTCCTCTGTACACGCAGAGTTTAAAAGTAATTCTGTAAAAGACGTTTTCCTTTAAAACTGCTGTGATAAAACAATGATTAAAAATCCCAGCAGCTGCCACTGCTGAGAAACAACTGTTTAATTTTTCTCTTTTTTGTTAATTTTGCACAGCAGGGCCCTTTTTGTGTATTCATTTCATCATTTCCTTTTAGGACCCACAAGTTAAACCTGTTCATAGCCAAGGAGTCTGGTTCACACTTAGCTGAAGTTTAGTGAAGTTTAGTGAGTTTTGTGCATATTTATCCAGGCCAGATCCTGTGGTTAAATCCATGCAGGAAGAGACTTTTCACTGGCACAGAGACCCAGATTCCAGGGCCAGCTTCAAAGAAAAGTAATTCGATCAAGGTAAGAGATCCTCTTGGTGGCACGCAGATGAGCAGCAAGTTGATGAGATCCAGATCAAAGGCTATCCCTGGAAATCCACGTAGTATCCCAAGCTGATGGGGTACTAGAATGACAAGAAGCATTTTACTTACAAAAGGACATGAATTTCTAGGTCTCTGTCCCAGTTAGGTGTAGTCAGCAGCTGAATAAGTGGTTCACATTCACATAATTTCATCTTTTTTTTTCTCAAAAAATAAACTTTTTTTTTTTTCCATTTATTTTTCATAACAGTTTCCTCCATTTTCCCTGCCTTGGTTTCATGGCATGATTTTCCTTTATATTTCTATCCAGTCAGAACCAATGCTCTGAAATAGTACAATTACGCTGGTGCTAATCTGACAGAAGTGAAATCGAAATAACGGCCAACATTTTCAGGGGAGACAAAGCGTCTTGGCTGACGCAATCTTTGTGCTCACAACACGGCTACCAGCTCAGTGCCGAGAAACACCTTGGTGGCTCAGATGAAGGTTACTGAATTGCAAGTTGTGCGGAGGTCTTAAAAGCAAAGTTCTTTAGATCATGAGAGTCTGTAATAGGACATAAATGGACATTTCATCTATAAAATGCCTGCTCATACACAGTCCTCACACCACAGCTAATGCATCAAAACCTGAAATGGGTTCTGTGTGACAATTTATTCCCCTGGTTACAGAAAATAATGTCTTGTATTATCAGTAGATTTTCTATAGTACTTACATGTTCTACTAAGATATCTTGCAAACTTGTACTGGGAGCCTTATCATGGGTTTATATCATTTCAATAAAAACTGTTAAAATATTTTGTATTTTCTTGTGTTTAAATGGTCATTTATTTAATCTCCTTGCTGGTTAGGTGCTCATTTTGTTTCTCTCAAACTTAAAAAAACCTACAATAGCTGAAAAAGAAAAAGTGTGCTGAGTGCTCGAGTTGCAAAGATCAGCAAATGTATAGAGGGCACATATCTGTTGTTTGGGATCATTTTCATAGGGTTAGTGTTCATCTTTTTGAACAAAGGTATTGATCATTTGCATAAAATATACTTTGCATCATTCATTGGAGGATATGAAATAATTTTAAAAGTGTTGGTTATGAGCACAACTTCCTGAGAAGATGAGGACTTTCTAGGTGGTGTGGTGGTACTATCTGTTAAGAAGGCTCCCCAGAACTTCTACATTCAAGACACTCTTTTGCTTGTAAGAACAAAATTAGTATTTTAGGGTGAAGTATTTTGTGAGCAACATCTGTTTCTGGCCCTCACTGTGCTTTATCCCTCTCCTTTCAGCTCACATACTCCACATGCAGGAGCACAACTTGTGGGGGGGCTGCGAGGAAATTCCTTGTCTTCAGCATGAGACACGTGTTCTTAAAGAACATCAGAAATCCATGCCTGCACGACACAGGAGCTCTGTGTGGGGCTTGGATGGCACCAGGGCCCTTCTCATTGTTTATCACAGGCTGGGGAAGTTGTTTGGGACTGTAAGACACAGCCTGCTGGGACATGGCATGGCAATTTTGCAGTGGAGTGGAGGGAGGAGTTTCCAGCCCAATCCCAAGCAGACACTACTGGGGACATTTACAAAAGCAGGGGCATTTAATTACAATTAAACTCCAGTTTACTGTTGGAGCAGGGAACTTCACCCAAGTAAGCCTACCTCAAATTTGAGTAAATTACATATCTCTGAAACTATGCCAAAAATGTTTATAAGAGACCACGATTGGCCAAGAAGTGGAAAGTGGGAAAATGGGATTCACTCAGCTTGTTGAAAAGCTTGAGGGGAAGAGAATGAGCATGATCTGCTGAGAAAACAGGCAGCTGGATGTGGAGTAGGTGTTAAAAATATATAGAAAAGTGCAGCTTGAGGGAAGAGGGTAATGTAAGTCCAGACTAGCGGTGAAGACATGCACGGTTTGTGCCCAGAAGGGCGCTCCTCTTAGAGAGTGGAAGGAGACACAATACTACTAGGTCTGCTGAGAGCTATCTGTGAAATCCGTCACATTGCTCCCACAAGACATCTGCATTGTGAAACTATTTTTATTGGTATGCCCCACATGACTCTGGATGTATTCAGTGAAGAGGATGAACCTGCTGAGCTAACAAGACAAACACAGTAATCTGGTATTCCTACCCACTAACTCAAGCGGCTAATGTTTTTGTGATTGATGTCCACCATCCAGAAAGCACTAGTGATGGCTGTTCATATGACATAAAATGACATTTTTGGGTGGGTTTTTTTTTCCCTGGTTTATTATCTTAGAAATAAACCAAAACATGGTGAAAGAACTTTACAAAAGTCACTCACTCAAAGACTGTGAAACATCAAAATTAAGGTTACCTCCGAGAACTCTAATTTGCCCCTGTGCCTGTATGGTAAGAAGTCTTTAAATTGGCATCATCACATTCTACTTTTTTTACTTGCTTCATTCAATTAATGTTAAGACTGATGCTCAGTTAACAGATATTCAATATTGTTGTGTCCTCACTGTTCAGTATATAGCCCCAGGTCTTACTGCATACCATTCAAATCCTGCTCTGAATACAGAATTATTAATTTCCCCAGGGGCTTCTTTGTAAAACTTCCCTAAATATTTCCTAGACAGTAGTGAGTTCACTTTCATAACACCTCTGGGAGATGAGTGTTCTTATTCCCATTTTACAGCTGGGAATAATGGCACAAAGAGTGTGGGGCCCAAAGTATTCACTAGTTTGGGATGTTCAGTTTAAGAACAACAGGACCAAGTATTTATGAGCATGTAGCATTCTACAATAAAATTACAATTTACTTCAATTTCTGTTGTGAGTGCTTATTGCTTCTGTAAATCAGACTCCAGACACCCATAACACAAGAAACACACAATTATTGACCACCTGTTCAGTGACTTGCCAAGCATCCCACAGGAATTCCCTGACAGATGCACAGATAGAGTAAAATTCCCTATGGTTGCATTCAGCTCCCTTAACCATGACACCTTCTTTTCTTTTTTTGCAGTCTCTTATCTTGGCCACTATGCATGGGATTATTTCATCAAACTTGAACCACCTAGAAGTTAGCCCTGAGCTGGTCGTCATGCCTCTCTGTTGACAATAGGGAGACTGGATGAATCTCTAAACCTCTATAAGGATAAATGGGATGGGAGAGTAGGTGCCTGTCTTTTCCCACTAACTGCAGAGAGATCCCAGACTAGTTTAGAAGGCTAACTTGCGGTAAAATAAATCCTTCCCAGTATAACATTTTTTTCTGTAAGGAAGTAAATAGAAAGCAGCATCCTTCCCAAAAATCTGATAAACGTCCATTGCCATGCTTCACTCTCGTAACTAAATACAGCAAGAGTTCCATATGTGGAGCACATAAATAAAAATAGTCTCATAATGCATATGTCCAGGGGGGGTAAATTAAACCATAATCCCAGCCTTGTATCAGTCTATATGGCTTCTGAAAGTAGTTTAGTTACATTCTTTCAACATTGGTTTTGCAAGTAAAACCCTGTTTAACTCAGGCAGAGCATGTCCTTGTCTCAGCCGTCCTTGTCATCTCTTATGCACATTACTGCCTGTATTGTCACATTTTGTGATAACAATAAAGGAACCCACGTTACGTATTGTAACAGAGGGTGGAATTTTCAACCCGCGGAGAATCAGTTCAAATTCAAAGCCCAGGTCCAACTCTTTGCTAAAGGCTATATGATCACTAAGGCTTAGATAAGACAGCCCATAAAATAGCCAAATCACCAAACTTTTGGGGTGTCTAGTAAATCAGTTCTATCATAAGTGCCTACATTCTCTGTCTAACTATTGGAGAGAAGTAGATGGTTTTAAAGAGCTCCAGAAAGCAACTCTGCCTACCTAAATCGAGGCATCTGGATCTTTGTCCACACCTGGAGTCTGACCCTTAGAATAACAAAAAGCCAAGGGCTTGACCCAGCCTTCTCCAAGTGAAAATCATGTTGACTGTATGATATTGACACAACACTGGAATCTGTCAGTAAGTTCTGGTGCTTTTGAAAAGGCTGTCTCAAGATGCCATAAACGCCAACAAAGTCACAAAAACCAGTAGAGAAGCCAGCACAGCCTTGAGAAGAGATTACACCTGAATGTTTGGAATGAAACAGCTATCCAACTTCAAACAAAAGTAAATGTGTACTGCTTATTTGTCATTACCACTCCTTTGCATGGATTTTGCAGCTTGGACAATTTGCAGTTGCTGTATCAAGTGTCTTAGCCAACTCCATATGTTGCCTTTGTACTTTTACAGGTATAAAATGATAGGGTGCTCTCCAACAGCAAGATCTTAGAGCACTGGCACAGATGTAGCATCAAATCAGGCTCAGTTATGCTGGTCTGAACACCTGGTGCATCTCCAGATACCCGCAACTGATTGCACAACAACCAGGTGCACAATACCAGCTACACACCTGAGGTGGATCAGCTATAGAAAGTGGTAGACTGCAGTTGCTGCTACCTCCTGTGGCAAAGAATGCATATTCATACCACCAAAATCAGAATAACAGAGCAGAGCACAAGAGGCAGGAAAGCTGGTATAGTGTTCGGAGTGGGTTCCAGCTGAGTACGTGCAAACACAATGCACAGAAATACTCATCAGTTTCTCACTGATGAAGTCCCCCAGGCTGACTCTTCATATATCAGATCAGTGGAAATCTTCATCAAACACAGGAACGGAGACAGGTAGGTCTTGTCAGGATTTACAAAAGACACTGGAATACAGCTCACATCCCATACAGCATTGCCTCTGTGTGCTCCATTTATTTCCCTAAGACTTTGTACAAAAAGGTGCATGGGTGCATTTCATGGGTTAAAAAAGTGAATCTTTTCCAACCTACAATATTTTTTATTTCACATTGTCTTCAATCTCTGCCTTCAATGTGCAGGGGTAGTTGTCTGCCTTAAATCTCATGTACGTATGCATCATGACTTCTTCATAAAAGGACTGTAGAATGCTGAATAATATGTAAATTTTATGTTGTAATGAATTGGGTCCTAAGATCTTTAAAGGTCAGACACCTGATATAATACATCATGTTCTTTAATATCAACTACAAAATAACCGTAATAAATTTTGCCACTACCATATCCTCACACGCTGTTACCCACAAAGAAGCACCAAAGGAAATGTGTCATTTGTCAAAACATGTAGGGAAACTGATGTGTGTACAAGTAATTTTGAAAGTATTGCTAAGGTTAGGCATAGTTATACAAGTTACAAGGTTGACTTTTGAGGGAAGTAACACAGTGCCAACAAGCCTGTTACTTAAATTCTCTAGAAGATTCATAAAGCCACAAAGCTATTTCTTTTAAAGTCAACTCACATCTAATGAAATGCCTGTGAATTAAAACTAGCTAGCAGAAGCTAGACACATGGCAAATTGAAATTATTGCTATTGACGTGGAGTAAACAAAACAAGAAGCTGTAACTAGCAAAACAGTTCATTTAGGCACAAATTCAGTAAAGCCTGAAAGTTAAACATGTGTTTAAATACCTCACTGAACAGGAAAGTCATAGACATATGTTTCAACTTAAGCACATGCTTAAATGTTTAATATAAGAGGTACTGAGGGGTTAGGTTCAATAGGTATTTCCTTAGCAGAAATAAATCCTAGCAATATTAATGCAAACAGGACGAGAGGTGGACAAAAACATGGAAATATACACCCGAATTCGCATGCTGTTATGACTGGACCCAAGGTTCCTCGGGCACACTGCAGCATCAAAAAGGATACGACAAGCACAAAAAAGTATGTGGTTCCCTGGCAAAGTTTAACAAAGATAATATGTGAGCTAATTTATTACTTCTTCACAGTCTGCACAGGTAGACAGCAAAGCCAAGGACAAGCAGTACATGCACTCACTGCTTTCTTCTCTCAACCAATTTGTGCCTACCATTCCTGTCTTCAAAATGTGAAGGCAGTGAACCAGTTACAAGCTATGTCAGTGGCAAAATCACTAAACTGTACTTTATAGAAATAATAAAAAACAGGAAAAATCCCTGACCTTCTCAAAGATAGCAAAAGGAAACTCGGGAATGGGCCAGATCGTGCCAGCACGAGGAAAGATGTGTCCAACCATAGGTGACACCACCAGTAAGGTTTTGACACTTAACTAAAGGCAACTTCTTATTAAGTCAATAAATGGTTTGTTGTTGCACTATGATCACCATCATGCAGTGCTAACAGTATGGCACATGTTCCTGGTCTTCTGGCATGCTTGTTTTTGTATGGCTGATCTTCCTCCCACTGATGCCGGGTAGGATTGAGTAGGATTTTGTTTCACATTTACTCACTTAAATTTAGCCACATCCAATATGAATATCTACTTGAGATCTGGGTGTCCAAGTTCCAATTACAGCCAACAGAAAGATCAGGGGCTCAACTCAGTTGCATATGTGGCGGTTTCTAGTGTCACAGGGTCTCAAGGTGACTCCCACACTTCCTATTTCTTTGGTAAGAGCTAGTTAGCCAAAGCCAAACTGTTCATCGCTTATAAATAATGGCCTCCAAATAAACCACCTCCTGCTGAGAATATCCAGAACTCCACACCCCAGGCAGGAAAGGTGAATGAAAAGCCTCTATTTCAGCCCTATCGAACAACCGCTTCCTCATTAACCAGAACCGAAGCCCTGATGAGTAGCTCCTGAACAGCTAAAGCCAGGAGGAATGAATGTGATGCTTAATTTTATGCATTACTTTGTTGTCACTCTTATTGTTATAGTTTGTATTACTGATCTGGTTCTATGGATATATAGTCACAGTCAATGGCAGAAAATAGTCCCTGAAGAGAAAGCCCCTCTGAACAGAAAGCATACAGGAAAAGTCCCTTTTGGCCCTCTTGCAGCAGGAATAGATAGGCCTGAACAGAAACAGCTTGAGAAACAGGGAAAATCAATGAGATTTCACAGTCTGTATATTGGGCAGATTATACTTACCTACCTTGCAAAAGTCTTTGGAAAATTACTGTTGAAGTCTGTGCAGCATTTTACAAGGGATGAAATGTGCAAATTGTTATTTTTATACATATTTCCTATGATACCTTCTTCCTCTGATACCAGCATATAACCATCATGTATTAAAGAAAGAAGAAATTCCCCATTAGCGTAAAACAGATGTATAATATAGGGTTAGCACCTGAAGAATATAATTTTAATTTTGCCATTTCATAAAGAAGCCTTAATTCATAAATGTTAATGACACTGGGGAGTAACAGTCTTTTCCCTGGAGAAAGATTAGACCTTATATCATGTTGTATATTCTTGGACACAGTTTCAACCTGGTTTTTATTATCATGTACACTTGATGATTTTTTTAGAGTTGATTCCATTCCACTTATGGAAAACACTTTCATTTACATGAAAATTTGTGATTTTAATATACATGACATAACCATAATTTTTTAAACACTAACATTTCTGTTATTTTAAGTCATTGCAGTTCACTGTTAAAGAGTGTGTGTATACAACAAATTTTTTTACTCACTAGCGTTGTTTACCACAATGTGTGATGCACAATCTTCTAAAACAGTTTCCAACATTTTAAATTAATTCTAATATAGGTTTATCAGTTCCTTGTTATGGTGCAGAACTTATATTAAATTCTGTGATCCATAAAACCTTTTTTTGAATGACACATAGTTTAGTTTTTCATTTAGAGGCTATAAAAGTGTTCACAAAAGTTATGTTGGAAAAAAAATGATTGAAAGTGCTAAAACACTGTACAGAATATAAAATCCTTTCATAGACTTTTTATGACACATGAAACATGAGTCTTAAAGGTTTAATGTTACTGACTTTTATACAAGGCTTTTTAATTCTTGATTCCAGTTATGGTTCTGCAAATGAACTGTGACATTAAAAAGAATCAGGCTGGAACTGCCTTAGCTCTCTCTCTAGATGAGTTTCTCCTGGCCATGAAGGGTTCACATAATCTGCCCCACCCTGCCCACGTCTGGTTAGCACTAACTTGCTTTAGCAGCAGCCAAGTGTAAATCCTGCACTGCATTAAATCTGCCTAACACATCGCATCCTACTCAAATTCGTCATTAAGGTTAGGTGGGCTTATAAATTATTAAGAAGGGTGAAGTGTTACTTAATTTCCCTTTCCCTTAATATTTAATAGTGTGCTACAACAATTGGGCACGTGATTTAATTGACTGACTACAGAACCAGCACTGATACATACCTGGAATAAAGAGAGACAAAACCAGTTATTCCATTATTTACATAGGGGTGAAGAAGATCATGCTATTGGGACCAGTGGAGGAACAGGTTCTTACACCTTGTAACAGCTAAGGGACGCCAAGTATTCACACACAGAGCACTCTCCCAGCTCAGCAGATTTTCTGCACTCTCCAAAGGAGTAGTGTTGCACATTTTCTGGGCCCTTCTGTGGGCAGACCTATCACTAGATGACAATTGTATGTGATATGCTCCCAGCCAAATGTAGATATGACCAGGTTGGAGGGGGTTCCCTAGCACACCAAGTGACCCGCAGCACACATACCACATTAGGAACTACTAATGGGGGAAGCAGCTGCAGCCTTAGCGTCCTTGAATCCATTTCTGCACAGGTACTTTGGATAATCACATTTTTGCCTGAAAAGCAGTTCAGCTCCGTTGGCCCAAGGACTTTAGAAAGCATGAGAGTGACTGAACCTAGGTTTTGTTTGACCTGGACATTTGCAGCTGCCTTCTTCAACAGCTGTATCCAAGCAAGTTGTCTATACAATCAACAGAAGTAAAAAGGGTATGACGAATCCCATCCTGAAATAAGCATCTTGCACCATTACAGAATCACAGAATGGTCAGGGTTGGAAGGGACCTCTGGAGATCATCTAGTCCAACCCCCCTGCCACAGCAGGGACACCTACAGCACATTGCACAGGACGGCGTCCAGGCGGGTTTGGAATCTCTCCAGTGTGGGAGACTCCACAACCTCTCTGGGCAGCCTGTTCCAGTGCTCTGCCACCCTCAGAGGAAAGAAGTTCCTCCTCAGGTTAAGAGGGAACTTCCTATGCTCAAGTTTGTGCCCGTTACCTCTTGTCCTACCCCTGGGCACCACTGAAAAAAGACTCTTCTCATCTGCCTGGCATCCTCCTCTTAAGCATTTAAAAGTATTCATAAGATCCCCCGAAGTCTTCTTTTTTTCTAGACTAAAAAGACTCAAGTCCCTGAGCCTTTCCTCATAAGAAAGATGCTCCAGTCCCCTAATCATCTTTGTAGCCCTTTGCTGGACTCTCTCCAGCAGTTCCCTGTCCTTCTTGAACTGGGGAGCCCAGAACTGGACACAGTACTGCAGATGCGGCCTCACCAGGGCAGAGGAGAGGGGGAGGATGACCTCCCTCGACGTGCTGGCCACACTCTTCTTGATGCACCCCAGAAAGCCACTGGCCTTCTTGGCCACCAGGGCACATTGCTGCCTCGTGGTCCTGCTGCTGTCCACCAGGACTCCCAGGTCCCTTTCCACACAGCTGCTCTCCAGGAGGTCAGCCCCCAACCTGTACTGATGCATGGGGATATTCCTCCCCGGATGCAGTACCCTACACTTGCCCTTGTTGAACTTCATCAGGTTTTTCTCTGCCCAATTCTCCAGCCTGTCCAGGTCACGCTGTATGGCGGTGCAGCCTTCCGGCGTGTCAGCCACCCCTCCCACTTTTGTATCATCAGCAAACTTGCTGATGGTACACTCTATCCCTTCCTCCAGCTCATTGATGACTATATTGAACAGGGCTGGACCCAGTACCAACCCCTGAGGGACACCACTTGTTACTGGCCTCCAACTAGACTCTGCACCACTAACCACAACCCTCTGAGCTCTATCTGTCAACCACTGTTCAATCCACCCCACCGTCCATTCATCTAACCCACACTTCCTAAGCTTGCCTGTGAGGGTGATGTGGGAGACAGTGTCGAAAGCCTTGCTGAAGTCACGGCAGACAACATCCACTCCCCTCCCCTCATCCACCCATCCAGTCACACCATCATAGAAGGCTATCAGATTAGTCAGACGTGACTTCCCCTTGGTGAATCCATGTTGACTACTTCTGATAACCTTCTTTTCCTCCAGATGCTTGGAGATGATGCCCAGAACAAGCTGTTCCATCATCTTTCCAGGGATGGAGGTGAGGCTGACTGGCGTGTAGTTTCCCAGGTCATCTTTCTTGCCCTTTCTGAAGACTGGAGTGACATTGGCTTTCCTCCAGTCCTCAGGCACCTCACCTTTCCTCCAGGACCTTTCAAAGATGATGGAGAGCGGCGCAGCTAGAAATGCCTATTTCTTTCTACTGAGTAGAAAAGCAGCTAGGAAGGCTAGGTCACGTGCAGTATATATTGGTACATAAGCGGAATCTTGCCCTTTGAGCCGCTTCAACCTGACAGCAGCCAGTTGAAAGACCAGTGCACTAGCAGGCTGTGCCCATGCAAGAGCTGTGTCTTGCAATTACTCCCCTTCTGCTATCAGCGGTCAAGAGAAACATCCGTGATTGCATCCATAAAAGTAAATAACATAGGATAGGACCAATTATTTGGCCCTGTAGGCAAGAGGCATGCCGCTGTTTGCATCTATACAGCTAAAATCCCTTTGCCTCTCAACCAAACAGCCTTGTCTCTACTTCTTGCTGAGAACAGCCCTTGGCTTGTGCAGAACTGTGCCCAGCTGCCATCTGCAATAGCTAGTTGGTATGGTCCCCTGTTCACAGAAGTGGACAAGATGGGTGATTCTGGACTATGCTTAAGCCTCAAACCTGTTTATTACTTGTGCAGATACAGTCAAAGGTTGCAGGTGAAGAGACATAAGAATATTCTAGGTTCTAACTTCAGTAAAGTGTATTTAATTCTCAATGCAATTCCACACAACACAGAAGATTGATCAAGATTGAATTTTTAAGGACAGGGACACCTTTCTAGTGGTGCACTTTATTAAATAATGACACATACCTGGAAAACAGGCCATCACTAAATTGTTATGGTTTCTCTTACTACAATACACACGTATTCATGATCCAGGTTCACATACGCTATATGCTAGGCTATATACAGAAAAGAATAAAAAAGGGAGTCTTTGATTCAGATAAAGCGCTGTTACACAATACCTTTTATAACATTACATTCAGAAGCCTGTTTGGTTTCTAAGACTTAGAATACACAAAAATAATACCAAAACAAATTTTTCATTTTTGCGTGTTTTTCAGAGAAGTAAATCTCGACTGCTGTTACTTAGTAGGGAACCTGGATTAAATTACAGGTACTTCTGACGTTTTAACCTAATACTGCAGCCACAACTCTGTATTGCCTTTCCTACATTTGATAAACCTAATCAGAAAGCAAGGTAGGAAAATGTCACAAATATTTCACTGAAACGTTTCTTTTTTTGTCTAAGATGTCTTTTTGTGTGGGTACCTACTTCTGCTATCCATGATTATGCAGCAAAATCTCTTTCAATGTCATCTGCAAAAATCAACTAGCAAACAGACTTTTACAATAACATTATTGGTTTCTATTAAAAATATATATATCATGCTAACTATCTCACAATAGAACAAAACGTATACACATCCAATTGCAGAAATTACCAACATCCTGCTGTTCTTTTGCCACGTAGTGTGCCTTTAGCTTGCTACTTGATACTTGATGAAATCAGTAGACGGCATGATTGGCTGGGACTCAGTATCAATTTACTTTGGGGCATGATGGAATCAAAATATCCATTGTATATTCTTATGCTTGCTTTATACCTCATTACAAAATTGTTATAGCTGCAGCTATGCACACTTAACCAATTTCAGTATATGCCACACTGTAAGTTAGTGGAAGGGAATCTCACTATTCTCTACAGGGTTCAAAAACCTCAATAAAGGTTTGCCGGCTTTTTTTTTTTTTAATCCAATTACCAAGTGGCAAAAACACATTTACAGCAAAAGTTAATAGTGCATGATTGTGAAACAGCAATCTAGTTCATGAGCACTGTGTCCAGCAAACGCTATGGGCAATGTGATTCAGCTGCTGATGAAGAAAAATCCACTGCTGTTACCACAGTACATTGATCTATTCCAAACTAATTTCATAATTCCAAGGTTTGCATTGGTCGCTCTTGAAGATTTGGCAAGCTCGTTAAGGGCAGACAGAAACAATTTGTACGTTGTATATCAACATTAGCAACTAAACTTTATTTTCATTTAACTTTTTAGGGTTTTTAATGTAGCTTTTGTCTAGAGAATGTGCTTGAGTTGTGTTTGTAGGGAGAAATATTATTTTTACAGTGTGGAGGAGAAGAAAAGAAAAATAAAGCTGTAAAATGTCATGAAAAGCTGTCTGCTACAAGTGCAATATTTCTCTCCTGGCAGAATAGCTCCATGTTCTTTTTCCAAAACCCCTCACTAAACTCAGAAACATTGATCAAGACATTTCTATTGCTTCCTTGCTCCACAGGTTGATTACATACTTCATGAAAACTCAGAGCTGTTGTAAATTTTCAAACAAGAGGAAGCATACCACTTATCCACACCGCAGTAGAACGGCATTTCAACTTGCCTCATAGCTTTCCCACCTACCGCTTCCATTCACAGCCTCACGACAGATCAAAATATTAAGTAGCGTCAAGCTGTAATGTAGCGTAAATACAAAGTAAAAGTAATGCCTTGCTCTCAAATGTCTGGAAAAGCAACCTGTTATTTCAGTAATTAGAAGAGTCCTTTTTCAAAAAGTGCCATGAAAAGAGGCAAAAATGTGCTAGAAGAACCAAGGTCAAAATCTGGATTTTTGTTGTTGTTGCTTGAATAGTAGTTCTCTTTAAAAAGCATCAGACTGGGTTTAGTCCCCGCTGTAACTCCTGCACCTCCTCACTCTCAGTTGCTCAGCCTGTGCCCAGTTTCAAGTGCAGGTACACTGGGAAGGGGGGTACCTTCTTACCAGGGGTCACCTCACTATCGCAGGCCTCCCCTTTCTCCTTGCTCTTTCTCCAGGACTTCCCCACTTCAACACAGCCTTTTGGAGCTTCTTTCTATAAACCATTCATTTAGCCAGAAAAAACTCTACCAAAAGCTGCGTTTTTCTTTTTCTTTTTTTTTTATTGCTATTTTGAGAAATGACTGCTCATGTGAGAAAATTGTATTTTCTCAAGTGTTTTGAGGAAGGGAAGTTTAGAGATTAAAGTAGCATTTAGAGAGAATCATGTTCTGGGCAACTGTGTTTTACAAAAGAGACTTTTTTATACAAAATACCAGTATCAGAATAGTTGCTGACTAGAGTAATAATGTAGAAAGTACTTGTAACCAACAGGGCTACATGAGAGAGACCAAAGTGGGACAAAAGAAGACGACATAGAATCATAGAACCACAGAATGGTTTAGATTGGAAAGGACCTTGAAGATCATCGAGTTCCAACCCCCCTGCCATACGCAGGGACACCTCTCACTAGACCAGGTTGCCCAAGGCCACGTCCAGCCTGGCCTTGAACACCTCCAGGGATGGGGCTTCAACAACCTCTCTGGGCAACCTGTTCCAGTGCCTCACCACCCTTAAAGTGAAAAACTTCTTCCTAATGTTTAATCTAAACCTGCCCTCTTCCAGCTTAAAGCCGTTCCCCCTCGTCCTATCACTACATGCCCGTGTAAAAAGTCCTTCCCCAGCTCTCCTGTAGGCCCCCTTTAGGTACTGGAAGGCCGCAGTAAGATCTCCCAGGTGCCTTCTCTTCTCCAGGCTGAACAGCCCCAACTCTCTCAGCCTCTCCTCATAGGAGAGGTGCTCCAGCCCTCGGATCATCCTCGTGGCTCTCCTCTGGACGCGCTCCAGCAGGTCCATGTCCTTCTTATGTTGGGGGCTCCAGAGCTGGGTGCAGTACTCCAGGTGGGGTCTCACGAGAGCGGAGTAGAGGGGCAGAATCACCTCTTTTGACCTCCTTTGACATTTTCTTAAGCTATTGAATTAAGGTAGTGACAAAGGATAGGAGGAAGAATGAAAAGATGCAGAACTACAAGACAGCAAAGGAATTTTTTTGGATTGAAAGAAGAAAGTTAACTCCTTGCCAAAATTCAGTACAGGTGCCTAACCTGGGTGAGTGTTGAAAATAAACAATGCAGAAAGAGTGCCACAGAGATGTGAAGCAGTACAGAAGCAGCATTAGAGAAAAGTAGGAATGACAGCGCTAGTAAAGAAAACAGAACTAGGAGGAGTGACAGGAGTCATTAAGTCCAGCTTTCCGCTATCCCACGTGTAGGTACTGGTTACTGGGAATATGGCTCCCACGCTTTCAGAATTCACTTTCGTTCTGTGCTTCTTTAGTTGAAAATTTCTTTTACCCATCACTTGCAGTTTCTGCTTGTCCCTCAAATTCTTTCCAAGATATCTAATCTTTCCTGTCAGATTGGGATATTTTCCTACATGTCTCCCCATGTCCTTTGTGTACAAATTCCAGACAATTCCTGTATTTTTAATTAAAGGAAATTCCAAGTCTCCTTTAGATTTGATTGCCTGAATCCATACGTAGCTAACTTCATTATCTTACTTGAGATTATTCAAGATTGGGGTTTTTTTTTAAATTAAGATACCCAGCTACAGATATACTTCAGCTTTTCCTTCCATTGAATTAAATTTGAATCAAATTGTGATTGCTTGATTCAAGACCAGCTCTTCTATGACGTTTTAATTTTTTTCTGAAACAAAGTCTAAACTAGCACTCTCTCTTAGTTCAGGAAGAGTTGGTGAAAAAAAAAATCTGTTAGTATAGCAGTACGTATCTAAATCCAATATTACAGATATGAAAGTGTGATCTCATGCTCAGATAAATACATGTTAGACATTACTAATAGCACTGTTGTGGTCATGGTCCGGTTTTGTTACAGTCTAACTAGTACAGCTGGAAAAAAATGGATAAGCTTCTGGACTCATGAACTGTAGCATGGAAAGAACATTGCTGAAACATTGCTAAGACACTGATAGATGCATATCCCAAATAGTACATGTAGTTCTGGACCCCAGTGTCAAAAAGGGTATAGTTGGACTAAAGAAAGAGTAGAATAACAGATATAAGAAGGTATAGAAAAGGTCCCATGCAAAGAACAGCTAAATAAACTAGGATCCTTCAGCAGTGAAGAGATATGCAACAGGGTCTATAAATCCTGAGTGGCATGGAGAAATAAAGCAGTCCCACATTGTTCTTAATAAAAGACAGAAAGAGCCTTACAATCAGCACATCACACTGTCAAACAAAGGACATTTTTTTTCTTATCATTCATAGTTAAACTGCAGAACACTTAACCACAAGAATTTTTTGGATGCTTAATGGTTACATGGGTTCGAAGAGCAAATGGACAAACTAATGAAGAAAAAGTCAGTCTAGCAAGTATAAAAACATGACCGTTATGTCCAAAAGTCCCTGAGCTGTAAATCACTGAAAGGTGTGCTGGGCATGTATCACCGCATGTACTTCTCTGGGCACTTGCTGTTGGCTCTGTTGGAACTGGGCTAATGGCATTTCTGCTTCAGCGCGGTACAGTCATTCTTACATTGCTGTTAGCACCACTCAATTTTAGTACAACTTGGCTTTGGTGTATATTGGGAAATAAAAGTAACCCATAATGACTGAGCTTCTAATAGTTTCCTTCTCTCTTTCTGCAACAGAGGGTTGCATGCAATTCAAACCGGAAGAAACTCCTAGCCCTACACCAGAACTTCCCTTATCTTTCTTTTTTTTATGATTTTGGATCAGATTCTCTCTTTTCCCTGGAAGCCTTCTCGCCAGGGATCTGTGAAGACACACGCTTCATGTGGGAGGCTGAACCAAAAGCGTCACAGCTGTAGGAGCCAGCTAACAGTGGCAAAGAATTTCCTTCCCTTGACACCGCACCATTTACTACGCCTCCTCAATATTAATCTTTTTCTAGATGGCATTTTAACCTACGTGTATTGTTTCAAATGCTGAAGAAAACCCTATAAAAATATTATTAAATATGAGGCCTGTGAAAAGCTGCCATTGACTAGCAGGATTTGAATCTTGTCCATGGTGTTGATCTATTCTGCCTGCAAAGGGAATTAAATTAATGTCAAAGTCTCCTGGCCAATACATAACTACATCCAGAAAATGGAAAGCATCTTGATTCTTGCAATAGTGGCACTGAGCTGACTAAAATAATATCCTTTTCACTGCCATTATACTAACACAATATAATTGGGGAATTGCTAGAGTCCCTATATTTAATTTTAGTGCCTCGGCAAATGATCCTAATAGCCTAATGGCTAGATGCTGCTGCTGCTAATGCTGTTCAATTGACTAGGTTTCAAAGTGTATCAATGAGTCTTTTAAGTATCCACTAGAGCTGTAAGGTTTCAGATTACAGCTCTTAAACTATATGTGATCTCTAATGAAAAAAGGGGAAAAAAAAAGGAATTGATAAAGCAAGCTAAGGCAGCAAAGTCAGCAAAAATTGCGCAGGCGATCTAACTTCACTTTATAACCGGGTGAGCACATAAATTACGTTTGGTCAGTAAATAATACACCTGGGAAAGTAGGCAACAATGCAAATAATAATCCATTTTTTAATAATTAAATCTTAGCTAGGTCCTCATTTGGTCACAATGATAATTTTTTTATAGAACTATAAGTATAATCATGGGATTTGTAAACAAAAGTATTGCCTTGTAGCTTTTTATGAAAATTAACGCATATCCAGTATTGATCCGGATTTATGCATGTTAAAAAAAGTCTCCCTGGGTAAAATATTCTTAAAGTCAATAATACACTGTAATCTCATGTGACACTAATAAAATAACACAAATGACAATTCATTTTTTGTTTACTTGTCTCCTCTTTAATGGATTGATAAATTTTGTTAAAAAAAAAGAAAACTAGATCTTGGTGCATAGTAGGCATATTTCTAAAACAGTTCTGATTGATTTTTGGAGTCATTTTTGAAGAAACAATCAATCTCTAGAATTCTTTCCTGAAACATATTTTAATGGCTGTTGATGTATGTTGTGCATATCACAAACACCCAAGATGCAGCGCTGAAAGTCTTAATCCAGCCAACACTTTACACTTGCTTCCCTCAAGCATTTGCTTCCTCCAAACAGCTCCACCAAACTCAGCGAGGTGCAGCTTATTTCACAGATTTTTAAGTTAAGCATATGTGTTTGCAGTTTCTAGCCTAAAAGAAGCTGAGATATTACAGAAAACAATTCTGTCATAATCAGAGTTTATCTGTGTGCAATGCCAGCTGTATTTATTTTAAATTGCTCCAAATTAAGATCGCAGCTTAATTAATTCCCTTCCTCAAGTAGCTGTATTTTGCAACCTCTTGGAAAGGGAAGAGAAAATGGTGAAAGTGCTGTCATGAAGTGCTAAGAACTACATATATTTACTGAGACAAACAGAACAACCTTGGAACTATTCTTCTGCCAAAGACAATATTGCATCTCCTCAGTTATGGGAGAGGGAGAGAGAAAAATAAGTTAATTTACTCAGCCTGTACAAACTGCTAAGAGGAAGCAGAGTTTCAAGGTGTTGAGATGCTTTTGAATTTTGTTGGTTAGGTCAAGTATTTTCACAAGACCAATCTCAGTAGTCTCAGTTGATATTTTGGTGGTCACATAACAGAGCTCAGAGCTCAGTAAGTGGCAGAAAAAATGAAGTCTGAATGGGGAAATGGTACCAACCTATCCTTTCAGAGCAGAGGTGGATTTGGAACAGCATGTACCGCACGCGCGTGAAAGAGTAGTTCTGCAAGCAGCAAAACGAAAATTCTGTATCTGGGCTACAAGGTAGAACTCCCGTGGCAGCAGTCTGATTTCTAAAAGGGAAAAGTCCACACTGAAATTGAAAAGTTCAGCTTCCTGCAGCACATACATACTCTTTCTCATCTGGATTTAAATGTTTCCTGGGCAGGGGACAAACAGTCTCCATACATAATCCTGATGATGTAATTCTGATTTTTTTTTTTTTTTTTAGAGAAAAAGGACTAAAAAAACATTTACTGGACCATATTCTAAAGCACCGTTGAGTTCAGTAGAAACGTTCACGGACCCAGTCCATGGATAAACTTGTTCCCCTTTTGTACCAACTACTGTCCAGACACCTCGTTTCCCATGCTTTTGTATTTGGGTTGTCCTTATCCCACAGTTCCCAGGATTTAGAAGTGACCAAGCAGTACTAAGCAGAAAACAGGCAAAACAAAGCAAAGCTCTTTCCTATTCTAAAGTCTCCTCTTTTTTTTTTTCCTTTAAATTTAATTCCTAAGAAAAATCCCTGCCTTCATAGGTTTTCTAAAGCAGGAAGAATATTGTTAATGCCTGGCAATTATTTAGTAAAACGTACTAATTGCTACAGTAAACAAATTAATAACAAATTCATAGTGCTGCCATTTTTTAGTTTACTGCTTCTGAAATAACCCAATAAATTATTTTTAATCCATGAAAGCAAAGGAAAATGTTTTATATGTAAATCATATCAATTTAACAAATTGCACACCCTCAAAATTCCAGTTTATACCAGTTTAATTCTCTGGCTAAACAAGTTTTCGGTGTTGTTCTTCCATTGTGAAAAGATATTATTCTAGAAACAGATTAACCTATATGCTTTCCGATATCTGTAGGTACGCATTGGCTGAAATACCTTCCGACCTCTTCCTGATTCAATTTTTGGAAACAGATTACTTGAATTAACATTACCTTTTAAGTCCTTCACTTTGTTTTTGCCTTAAACAGTCCCGTCGTCCCCCCTCCCCTTCTAGTCTTAAGCTTCTAGAAATTCCATCCGGCCCTCCACCGTTCATTAAAACAAACACTGCCTATTTTATTATTTGCAGTCCTGCCATCTCTCCACTGAAACAAAAGGGGAGATTGTCTGCTGCAGGAGACACCTGGAAGGTGCACAAAGTACAAAGGCCAGAATTCAAAGGAGTTCCCAGTGTATTCAACAAGCAATTACTTCTGCTTGTGATGGGAGACTGTCAGCTTCAAACACGAGGCATTCTTTGGAAAGATTAGTCCAAATTACATTTTATTACATTGGCCTGCTTGGCCGGCCTAAACTTCATCTCGTTCTTATTCTAATGGAATTCAATCAAGGGTATTAATATATTGTTTATGACATGTTTGGAGTTCTTGTGTTATCAGCACACATTCATGAGAGGAGCTTCAAACAGTATCAGATAACAGTGAGCTGGATGTTGGATGTTGTACAGCACAGGGGATTTTATCATCTTGTTGAACCAGTGGCAGTGATTAAATTAAACTGTCTGAACAAAGCTTTTGCATGTCAGGCTGCTGAATGGCAAAATGAAAGAGTGACACACTTCAAAGATCAAGGAGAGAGAGAGCTGGAAAACCATACTTACGTAACTTCTTATTTAATATATTAAATAACTGAACCATTGGCTGCCCGGGCTTTTACTAGCAAATAATCAGAACAAAACATTTTATGCATTCTAGCATTAATTCACTATATTTGAATGCCAAGGTGCATACAAAGTTCTCATATCGTTGTTACTTCTCTCATTTTAGTGAGCACCACACTGAATCTTACTAGTTTTTCCCTGCTATACTTTTGAAAAACTTCCAGAAAATCTGATTTATACCAATCTCCCTTACAGCTTAGTTTTCATATTTGCCAGGTCCAAAGACACAGTTCTTACATCTTTTCTAAAATGAGCGATACCAATATTCAAAATTTCATAGACACCAGTAGGCCTGTTTCTAGGAATAAAAAGTGTTTGTAAAAGTAAGGGCTAAAATATCCAGACCCCAAACTCTTGAAACGCAAGGTCGTTAATAACTTATATTACCTTTTAATATCAAATTTACAAAAAAAGAAAAAAAAAAAAAGAAAAAAATTGAAAGACTGGTTGAAAGAAAAGAAAATAAAAAATAAATTAATGACTTACATGCTATCCTCCCAGAGTGACTGGTTTCTGAAAATAACTACTTAAGGCAAAATTCACTTGGATATGTGAAAGCTTCAAATGCGTATGGAATGATTTACAGTATAGCATACCACTTGCTGATATTTTTGGTATGAACTTAGATATCTTCCTTCTACCAAATCTTAAGTAAACAAATACTGCTACCATTTCACCTATTACACTGCAATCTCCATAAAAAATGGCTTTCTTCTAAAATCCTAAATAAGAGAGTCCTAGATTTAAAATAAATAGGCTGAACCAAAAAGCAATTTCTGTTACAAGGTTTAGCTGAATCTTCACTGAGGATGGATTATTGGCTAGGTATTCATTTTTTTTATTCATTATTAGCATAAGTCAAATTTCAAGAAACACCAGAATGATTTTCCTTCACTCTATGCAGAACCCAGAATAGGTCTTGACCTTGTTCAGGGTGTTAACATAATATGAATTATCATTTCTTATCGACAATAATTTCTTCCCATTACTTTACTGTGCACATTTAAACAAACTTTACTACTCTTTCTGCATAAATAAATAAATTTCCTTTATTTATACAGAAAGAGTAATTTGTTTTATTTGCAAAAAATGAAAGCATCCTTATTTTTATCAGAGCTGTGATTTAAAAACCATCTTCTTCAAAACTTGTAGTGTTTTTATTTGATAGTAATAGTCTTCCTTCTTGTAGAGCCATAGTGCAATGACATCCATTAACATTCACAACTAGAGAACGCTTTCAAATTCAAATCTACTTGAGATGGTACAGTAGCAGAAATGGAGCCTGAGGGAAAGAATTTTGAGAATAAACAGAGGACCAACCCATCAGAATATTCCACTGTGTATATCAGTTTTTATAATTGGTGGTACATATGTGTGCATACACACTTGTATTTCATTGCAGATCTATGAATAAATCAAGATTTAATATTTATGGCAAACAGGCTAAATATGAGATGTTTCAGTGTACTACAGTCTTTATGCAATAGTGCAAAGACATCTAATTATCTGCTGTATATTTAAGCATATATATGTGTTTGTGCTTATTTAAGAAAAACCACACAATAACCTACCAGAGATACCTGTTTATGTTAGACATTTCAGGAGTTTCAACCTGTGATTTACCAAATGTATAATTCTTATTTTTTTTTATCTTCCTCTGTTTTCATTATTAAATAGCACTATATATGAGAAAACTTAATAGCTGAGTAACATGAAATGTACTTGCTTAGAAAACATAATTGTTTAATTTTCTTTGTGAAAAGTAACCATTAAATGTTCACTATTTATGAAGCATGGGCAATCTAACCTAAATAATGTAACCGTTTTACTAACAGGTCTATTTACTATTTTCCAAGCTGTATTTCAGTTTCATTTTTCAAATAATTATACCTAAAATAAGTATAAAAATGCTGGCTTTAGTAACATGCAAGTTTCTAAAGCCTGCTGAGATGAACAGCATTATAGTGGAAGGAATTCAAGCTCTTCTCTTTAATTTTAGTTTTGCTACTAGAGAAGGCCAAAAAATGGGTCTCATTATTCATGCGCATATTCATGTAAGACAAGGAGAATGTGACCCACGTTGTATACCAAGTTACGACATCCCTCTGTGTTGCAGGTTTTTTTCAATCTATAGACTAGAATAAAAAATGCGTAGTACTACATGCACAGGTAACGTATTTTTATTATGTATAAGCATATGTATACATGCACTGTGCTTTGGGGCTTTATTCTTTTGCTTGCCTAATATAGGTGTAATTCACTAGTAGGTAGGGTGAAAGCATTGAATAGCCATCAGGTTATAATAATCGTTGAGAATTTTCTCTGACGTCTTTTAGTTACTGTGTGATTTACTGGCACTTTCCAAATCAGATAACTTTCAGACATTTGTAGTATAAGGTCCTCAGCCTATGAACATGTATACATATGACCAATCCTACTGCACTCGGCAAAAATACCACATGAATAATGGTAGTTGTGCCTCTGAGAATGGAATTCATCCTATCAATATTAAAAGACTGTGTCTAATTTAATCTAGATAATTAGCAGATTAATATAATTTGATTTATCCATAACAGTAGTCTAAAACAAGTCAGACTGCCCCAAAAATGCATCTCTCCACGAACAAACAAACATGCCTAAGGCAACCAGCTCAGTGGCAGACCTCATTATGGCACACGTGAAGTTAGACATGGTGAATCTCCAAGCTAAATATCTGCAAAGTCAGGTTCTGCCATGAGGGAAACGGGTCTCCATCACGCACTATTCAAGTGCATGGGAATTCTTCTGTAACTCATAAGGGAAAAATAAATATATTCAAGAGAGGATTGTAATCCAAAGCAGGAACAAGATGAACGTTTTCATGAGCTGTACAGGTATGAAAGAATCCACTAACACTCTTTGAGCCATTCGTCCCTTATCATCAAATTTTCTTAAATAGGTTCACTTCAAATAATAGCAGTTTGTTAATTATATTCGCAACAGCGAAATTCATATTTGTTTACCTGCCCATATAAAGTAGAAATAGTGTTGTGCTTCAGTGGTACTACTCACCATGGAAATATTTCTGTTTCAGGGAAAATGACATTTGGGCTTCATTCCCTACAACACTAAGGACTTCCAAACGCTGGACAAAGTCTGGGGAAAGCTGCTGGTGAATTCCTTTCCTTACCACGCTATTCCATGCAAAGTCATGCAGACACGGGCTTAAATAGTGTCACATTTCCTATGTGCTAATTCACGAAAGTACTTCAAACTTCTACCAAAACAGCAAAGTCCTGTTTGTCTAGTAAAAGCGTCATTTAGAAGAGCACTCCACATCATGACTTTCTGCAGCTAGAGGCCACGTCACTTCAACTAGAATGCCTGAGTCGTCTGTTCCCATTCCTAATATCTAGGAACGTATTAATTATCCTTAAACATGGCTATTAGAAGTGTTAGCGCATCAATATAAAGCAAAGAGAAAGGCAATTTAAAGTGTGCGAAAGGAGCAAGGCAATATTTTACCTTCTAAACTATATGCTTGTGTTAATACTTGTGGTTGGAATCCATCATCATGCATCAACGCGTGCCAGGTCATGTAGGAAGGAAGCACTACTCTAACTGGCAGCCATAGCATGGATCAAAAGACCAGAGTGATATGCTAATTTGGTTTAAGATGAATAAGCATGTCAGCCGCAGCATTTTATGTAAAACAGAACTTGTGAAGTTTTACAATCAGGTAGACACCAGAAAGGAATTACAATAATCCACCTTGGAGGTGACAGAAGTACTCTATGGATTAACATTTCAGCTGTGGCCTGAGAAAATATTATCCTCAACCCAGCAACGGCAAGCACATAAATGAGTAAAAAGTGTAGCGAGGATGGCACGTAAACGACCACTGAAGAACACAAAGAGTAAAATGACTGGGATTACCTCTGGCAAGGGATACAGGGAAAAATGCGGCTACAGACAAAGAACACGAGGAAACTACTGAAGTACTTATATGTGGCTTTTATCTCCATAGTGTCTGAAACACCTTTGTACCTTTATCTGAAGGCAGTTATTCATCAATACATTTAAACTGGCAATTTGAGACACATCCAGGAGAGCTAGAAAACTCTGGCCAGTGCCTAGTAGAGAGGGTGATTCCTACTACCTGCAGTCCAGGGCTGTGAAAGATGCCAGCTCCTGAAATGCTCCGGAATGCCTAGGTAGTTGCTGTGGCCCCAAAAGGAGTTATTCCCCATGCTTTTGCTACTGGCTTGAATAATGAGGGATTTTTTTTTTCTTTTTCGTATATATTTCGACACTGTGTTCTTACCTCTTTACATAAAGATTACCATCTACAAAAGGACATGCAGCAAAATCACTGGTGTATAACATGGCTGGCTACTTAAAAATGGGAAGGCACACCGAGAGCATAGTAGGCCACTGAACTTGGATTTGAAGTGGCTGTGAATAAGCTTACGGAAGCAATGAAAATATTTGTTTAACATTCTGTCTTAAACATTTGCACTCTAGGAAACACTTGTACAAGTCGGGCAGCATCGGTCAGGCCTCCATCTTCTAGTGAGAGAAACGGTACTCTATGCTGCTTCCAGGGCAATTATTCTGGACATGACTTTTAAAACCCGAAGCTTATGTCAAATGTATATACTAACGTTCCTGTTCTTCGTTTTGTATGAACAAGGATTTGCCGAGTGCCAATGTACCTAATATTTCCTCAGGGAATTATGCTGGAATGGTGTGAGTCTAATTTAAACCATTATGGGAAAATATCACATAAAATGCAAAGATTATGCATTTTGATAAATATGGACATAATTTCTTTTTGCTTCACTGGGATAGGTTACACCTGGACAGGTGTTTTATGGGGACATTCCCTATGAAACTGATTATCCTTATTCTATTGAATGCTAACAGGCATTTTAATTGAGAAAATATTAGCACACATTCAGTGTCAAGTGGTTTAATGGTGTTTAACCAGGTCCTAAATAAGTGTCAAATACTAAGCTCCACACTTATAATATGTATGTTGCAACATAAAGATTAAGCAGGTATATTTTACATGTACATAACCAGGCATAGTTCTGGTACTGAGTAGCAAATAGATAAATAAATAAGGCTTAATTGCATAGGATCTAAAGAAGTGGAGCTAGATTCACAGCTTTACTAACACATGAAAATAATTTTATAGGAAATATTTAACGCAAACCTCATCAAAGTAGCATGTATAGTTGCAATGGTATTCCATATATTCCTGCAAATTTTATTATTTATATTAATTTACAACAATGAGCAGTTTGACAAGTAAATCAGTGTAAGAGCTGTATGAGCTTCATTACACAACCACATACTTTTACTGTCACTGTCTTTGTCAGTCCTCTATCTTGCTACTCTGTGTGTCAGATTAGAAACTGGCATGTACTCTTTTTCAGAACTTCATCAGAAGCAGCATTACATTAAAATAACTTTATCACTCCCCCTTTTTCTTCTTGATTCAGATAATGAAACATTAAAAGTGTCCCTACCTTTCTGCCTGACTCAGAACAGCAAATAACAGAATGCTTTCCCTCATATTTTTGTAGTTCAGGATGCTTTAAATGTTTCTAGGCTGTGTGGGAGCTGCTTAAACTTCTCACCCTCCAAAGAATGACTCCTACTTTCCAAAAACATTTTGGACAATTGAAGAACGTCACAGTCCTGGCCACCACTTAGGTTGCCTAGTTCTTGTGAGGTTTGTAGTCTGAGCGTATGTTTAGCTTGTTCATAGGCAAAACCTTTGGACTACAATGCCTGTGAGAAAATATTTAGCTTGTGATAGTTTTGGACTGTGCTACTGTAAGGGAAAAATAAACAACTAACAACTAAGTACATCTTTCAAGGCCTATTTTTATATAGTTTCCCCTAGACAAAAGAATCAACAAGACACTTGCAACAGTGCCATCTGGTGACCCCCATACAGTCAGCACTAACAACAGGATTCATTTTCGATAGTCAGAAGTTTGCAGCAGAAAAGATACCCACAATAATTAGGAATGTCTTAATTCTCATTTTGACCAGTAAACCAAAAATTAATTCCGATCTTAGATGCTGATTGTTGTTCTGGGGTCAAGGAAGCGCTCTGATTACTTCCTATATTTATAAACAGCAGACAAAAGAGTAAGACATACAAAATTACAGAAAATAAAAATAGTAAAATATTACATCATACGTTAATATGCACATACTCGGAACTGCAAAGGAGCTAATTACATACCGTTAAGGAAAATAGTGGGATGAAGGAAAACTTAAGCAAAAGATCTTCAGTCTAGTGCTATATATTTAAAAATCTGGAGAAATAAAATAAATCTTGAATTAGCACTAATATTGTACCATTCTTTTGAAGGGGCAACTGTGATGACTCAGGTAACTTAAGGCCAGTAAGCATCACAAAAAACCCAGGGAAAATTAATGGAAAAGCTAATAAGCTGATGTGGGATTCAATTAATACAAAATTAAAGGAATGAATATAATTAACAATGGTCAACACGGTTTTGTAGAATATAGCTCTTGTTAAATAAAACTTACTTCATTCTTTGATGGGATTATTAATTTGGTTTATAACCAACTCACCACTCTATCTGTAACTGCATACTTTTGGACTTTTCTAGGGAGTTTTGACTTTAGAAGGCCTGACAGCGGGGTTCGTTTTTTTTTTTTAATGGCCCAAATAATCTCAGTAAAAACTCCTTTCACAGGATTCAGAAATTGCTAAATCTTCCAAAATTCAGTTTCCAAAAGCAAAGGATTATTGAGACTTGATTTAAATAAGGACAGGACATATACATAAGCACACACTATGGCCATATTCTATAGCACGAGAGCACACACAAGCAAGAGCACCCATCCTGATTTTAGCAGGGTGCAGCAAGGTTCAGTAGCTGAGCTGGTACTTTGTCATTGACAACCTGGAACTGAATGAAAAAATTGTTGCTGATGTGGTTGGTAGATAACGCAACAGCTGGCAGAGTGGTAAATGTAAAGACAAGATGGACAGAAAGAGGGATTTTGAACTGTTCAGTAAGGTGGGCCAATTCAAATGTAATCCATTTTAATGCAGCCATGTGAAAAGCCAAACGACTGGGCACAAATCGGGCCATACTTAAAAAGCAGAGGACCATGTTTTGCAAAACAGTACCTCCAGAAAGGACCTAAGGGATCGCTGAGAAAGCATAGTTCAAAGGGAACCGTGAGTGTGATACTGGAGCAAAACAGTGGTTAGGGCAGAACGATGTTATCTCCACACACACAGCACAGGTGAGATTGCTATCAGATGGAAGGGAAGGCAAAAAACCCACAGGCTGCAGAGAAGACCAGAATGAGCACAGGAGAGAAGAAGAAAAAGGCTTTACAGAAAGGAAAATCCTTTCAGCTTATCAAAAAGAAGATAGAGTGGTGACTTGATTATAATAGCTCCCTCAGGAGAAAATCCCACAGACTAAAGGGTTCTTTAGTTAAGAAGGAAAAAAGCATAACAAGCAGCTGTGTACCGAGCTCAAGCCAGATAAATTAAAACAAGAAATAAGGCACACAAAGTTTAATAGTGGAGATGATTAACTATGGAACAAACCAACAAAGGAAGCAGTGGATACACTATCTCTATTAATGTCTTCAGCTCAAGAATAAATGTCTTTTTGGATACGCTTCATCTAAACACAAGTTATTGAACTCAATAGAGAGGCTGTTGGGTGAAATTCAAAGGCTTGTGAAATACAGGAAGTCAGAGTAGATGATCTAATGGGAATATTTGCAAAGACTAATCTTAGCCTGAGGATACTAGTCTCCTTGGGTTACCTCTTCAGTCAATAGAGAGTTTCCTTTAGAGAGCAATTCAGAGACGAAGAATAACTTTAGTGCTCCGATTTGCCCCTCTCCTCCGAGAGTTTGCCTCTCTCCACTGACTGCAGAGAAAAACAGAGGTTTAAGGATAGTTGAAATCATCTGGGCTTTTCACTAAAATACTGCCACCCTATAGTATAAAATTGCAATATTATTAAATATTTAGGGAAGTGCTTAGTGGGTGAACTGTGGGGAGGACAGGGACGGGGATGGGGACAGCTCTCTTATCACTAATTAACCCTTGATAACGTAATCTGATTATGCCAGGAGCTACAGCTTGTCCCTGAGAGATTATCATCTACAGCAAGAGGCTGGAGATTAACATGGCACTTCTGTCCCACCCCCTTGAATATCCTACTTTAGGAAATCTCCATCCTTCCTCCATTCCCCTCTCATTTTGGAGACCACAGACAAGCAACAGATCCAGAAACAGATCTGGTGGACAGAAAGAGGTTCTGGCCAGGGGGCAGGTGAGAGAATTCATCCTGCCTCTACTTTCTCTTTTCACTACTGGAAATGGTAGGAGTTGTCTTAATTCTTACCTGATCTACCACACCTAATGAACGTGGCTATTTACTTGGTATTTATTTTAAACTGTGATGCTACTATGGTATCGGTGCATCCATTGGTATATCCTCACCAGCGAGGCGTATCTTCCTACACTAGAGTTAGTCAATGTGCCGCCCTTATCTCAATTGTGCCTTCATGTCTTAAACATTGTAGATTGCTGACTAACTGCCAGAAAGTACATAAACACCAAAAGGGAAAAGCTAAAGGGGCAATGAACTACACATGGTTGCAGAACTTCCTTCGGTGCAGTTTCTAATACAGTTTGTGTACATTTTATTACTCTGAATGAAAGGAAAAAATGCCACTACAGATTTGCTATGCTGAAAACACTCTCTGTTGTGGCTATTTTACTACTGGTATATTCCATTTGAGTAAAAGTTAAATGCATAAAATAGAAAACGTTAAGTGCTTAAACCTCAGTTCTCTCTTTTGTGAGCCAAAGTCATGCAATCAATAGCACACTTTTTTATTCTTCCTTCTAGTTTTATAATGTTTTAAAAAATAAATCAAAAGGTTAAATTGCACCATTCCTTCATTAAACTGGAAATTGATCCTAAAAGACTATTTATTAGAATCCATGCAAAACTAACAGAGGGGTATTTTACAAAGCTGCAGCAGTGGTTGCAAATGTTTGTCTGCCATCTAGTGGAATATGCAACAGTTTTAAGTAATATTTATATTTATCCTCCTGCTTTATGTTTTACAAATATTGGAAGGTCTTAAAAAAAAATAATTACATAAGTAAGCATGAAAAGCATGAAGGATAAGGGTACCCTCCTCATAAAATTCTTAAACAACAAACTTTAATTGCTACAAAGACAAAATAGTCACCGTTGCGGATGCAAAGGTCTGTAACACAAATCAGGTTGTGTCAGCTGATTACCACAGAAGCTGGGATAGAAAAAGACATATATGTTGAAGACAGGGCAAAGCTCTGTTCCTACTTCTGCCTGAGATTTTCTCCTAGAGTTTTTTTGCCAAACCTAAACTTAGATGCCAAATGTGACTCGGACACCTAGTATTTGACACAGCACAGGACAATAATAATAAAAAGCAAATAAAAGTGGTATTTTAGAAGAATGACAGGTAGCCCTGATATTTATGTGATATCTCTACACACAAGATTGGCAAACATATGCCCATGTGTTGAATACCTACACTGCACACTATAACACTCTAATGGTATTTTAGGGATACATAAGTAGGGAAGTTTATTCGTGAGGACACAGAGCAGATTTGGCCATGCAGAACATTGTGCGACTCCAGTCTCTCTGATAGTTGTGCACATATTAGGAACAATCAAAGTAATTCTATCAAAACTGTTTCCAGGAGAAAAATGGGTCACCAAGAAAACCCTTTATTGAATAGTGCCTGATTATCTCGGGGAAATATTGTAGAAATGACTGCTGAAAAATTGAGAAACATTGAAGCCTGACCCCCTCTAATGAGAGAATTAAAATTGAGGGGAGGGGAGAGGGGAAAATGGTGAATTGTGACAGATGTAGTTGGCAGAAAACCCAGCTCACAGAAGAGAAATGGGAGCACAAGATGTAGAATGACAAAATATGGTAACACTATACTGAACGAGAATGTTTGGAGCTTTAATAAAATTATTCTCATTTTTTAATTTTAATTTTTGCTGGTTCTCAATAATTTGCTGAAGGAAAACAACCTATTTTAACTAGAGTGCCTTCCCATGGGAAAGTTAAAGGATGTGGCCCAAACAAAATCATGTCTTTATGTCCACCGTTCAGTCACAGCCAAATGCCCACATCCACTGTTGGTTCGTGTCCTGTATTGCTATTTCACTAGCTTCAATAAAACTTCACAGGGTGCAAGTCAATGCTGAATTTGGCCCAACGCATCTAAAAATGGAATGGCTGTTGCAAAGTCATCTAACCAGAGCTGACAGCCAGCCACTGACTGACAAAGACTGGCGGCTTTATTACTGATATTGCTCTTAACACTGAAACGCATAGGCTGAGATACCATCCCAAAAATATAGGCCAGATTATCAGCCTGTGCATGTGCCATAGGTATTTTTCTGCCTTCAACGTGAGTGCAATCGTCACAGTGTGTAGGAACAAATAGCTGTGCATGTACCTTGCCGAGTTGTTCCTATGCCTGAGATTGGTTTCACCTGAACAGTGAAGCTAAACAAAACATGCATTTTTGAATTAGAAAATTGCTCAATCTGAAAAGAGCCCGAGTTTTACTTCAGCCTGTATCCCTGTATATACAACACCCTACACAATTCAGACTGTACCCTGAATGCTCCCTAAGAGAATAGCGAGGCTTCTTTTTATATGTTCTAGGAAATGTTTGTGCAAATACTTTTGTTTGCATCTTTGCTTCAAAATGTATGTGTATGATTCTCTTTTAAATCCCCCATTGAATCTTATGTATGCCAGAGTACTGTATTTGCAAGTGATTAACACTTCTCCTTAAGTTGTTCTTGCAACATTTATATCTCATGAAGTCTTGACCTTTACGTGTAAGGTGCATATCATTGTAACATCCTGGCTTTTTCACAGCTGTAAATCACAAATAGTAAATAATCACTTGCTGCTCACCATACTCTGAGCTCACCACAACTTCGCTGGTCACGGGAATAAGACTATTTCTCCACCCTTGGTTAGCTGTGCCCTCCCAAAACTGTAATTCGCCCTCTTCACAATCACCTGCCCCTATAAACTGCCTTGGGAACAAAACCAGAGGGTGACGGCAAGAAGAAGTGTCACAAAGAACTTTTTTGGGAGCCTGGGGAAGCAGGATGGAGCGATATAGGTGACAGGATGGGATGGAGCAATATAGTTGACAAGATGGGATGGAGTGATATAGCCGACAGCTCGGCTCCTTCAAGTAGCATCCTCACAAGCTGCACCAATGGGCAGTGATGGCAGAGGGGGTCAGTGGCCTTGTTGTCTTACCACTGCCAGCTTCAAGGCCAAAAAACCTTACTGGAATAGCCCAAAGTTTTCGCATGGCCAGGCCAGTCCCGCATCTGACCCCGGTTCCCCTCACTGGGCCTGACCACGGCTCTCTGGCTGGGGTGGTGGGACAGGCCAGGGCTGCCAGGTCCTGCCCTGATGGACCTCGGGGGACCCCACTGCCCTCAGGGAGCCCCCGGCCTGTGCAGTACCCCTGCACAGCTTCAGCATTGCTGAGAGTGGTTGATAAATGATCCCACCCGATTCAAAAAACTCTTATAAAAGGGACTTGAACCTGTGGGTGGGGAGTAGGGCAATGTGACCACCTATTAACCCTCGTGTCTCTTTCCTGCAGCTCCTATACATTAAATAGGAAGACCTGTCACTATCTTCAAACATAGATCTGGTAAACAATAAAGTAATCAAATAAAATCAAGCTGGGATGTCCCTCAGCCTGGTCACCCTCCTGGGGCCTCCCTCCCAGCTTCCCCAGGTCCTCCGGGTTGCTCCCTTGGGAGCCAAGTGCTGCCTCCTCCGCTCCTGCATTTTCCATCTCCTTCACTGAAAGTTACACTCGAGCGTTAAATTCCCCCTTGCCCACGTAATGACACCTTTGAGCTCTTTCAGAGATCCATTTTCATGAGCTGGTGTCTCTTTACACATAAGAATCGGAGGTGAGAAAATAGGAATATTTATAAAGTGATAATAAAAGTGCTCAGACTCAATATATTCCAGATTGCCAGTTCAGATAATTAATAGTTGTGTTGTTTGGTTTTTTTTTATCAGGTAACGTTTAAATGTCTCGGAAACCAGACTTCCATTTATCTTACTGACAGAAACATCACTGATATTCATCCTAAATATTCCTAATTTTCTTCACGTTACTTTTACTTAGAGCTGTTTCACACTGCCCTTCAGGGGCTCTGCAGTCAGAAGGAACTGCTACAGCCAGCACGCCTGACACCCTGCAGAGAGGTACCGTACACTTGTCCCCAGAAACTGGATTAAACCACATCGTTTAGAAGTATTCTTCATTCCATTTTAACAACATCAAGCAGTAGCCAGTTTGCCATTTCCCTAATATGCCATGTCAAAGTTCACTTACCTTCACTCCTGGGAAGTTGCGCCTTATTAAGGTATGACTTGTCTAGTACCAGTTAGTGGATCTCATATGTTTCTTCTGTCAGGTTAAAAAGACGTAGCCACAAGACCTCCTGCTATGTTCAGGGGCATACCCATGGTCATTATGTCTCTTCTCAACTTCTCTTTGAAAACCTCCATGCTCCTGAGTTCTTTCCGACCTCATCAGGCTTGTTCTCCAGTCCCAAAACAGTTTTATGGCTTTCATTTAGATTATCCTTGTGTCCCTACAACTTTCTTGAAGTATAAACCTGGAAGCAGTAACCAGACAGTACTATGGTTTTACTTCATTATTTCTACATCATAAACCTATTTTCTGTATCTAACAGGAACTCTTCCTACAACTGCACAAAATCCTCACAGTGAAGTAGCTGTTTATGTAGCTGATGCTTAAAAAAAAAATCTTTCTCAATTTACCATTTTTCAAGAACTGAGATTTCATTTTTCATATTTTTAAAGGATTTTGGGTTTGTGGTGTTTTGTTTTTTTCCAAATCCCACTCCCAAGGTAACAAGACAGCAAAACAGGTAACACCACAGTACATTTGTATTTTTACTGAACAATACCAATAGTGTATTTTAAATGAAAATTGTCCTGCATAAATTGAACTATACTATATCAACATCTCACATGTAAACCCATAAATTAAAAAAATTAAGCCACTAACATTGAACAAACAATGTTCAAACGGAATTCAGTACTTTTTTTTGCTTTTCATTCTTTGCTGATAAAATCTCAAGTTCACCTGGTTCACTGTTTGCTAGCGCTGCTGCTAGGTGACTGGCCTTCAATTCTGTTATCACCCTTGCTCTTTTAAGGGTTGAAATTACTTTGGCACACCTCTCATTCGTTGGAATTCTGTTTTCCAAACTTTAATTAAAAGTAATATTTGTGGTTCAAAGATTTGAATCTCCACTACTAAAGACATGCCCACTTCCCTAGCTCAGGTCATGCATAGTAATGTAAAGCACCCCTGCTCAGCGTTAGCTCTCTTTAAAGTTGTCTACAGCCACACTACATAGCATTTTTGTCATGGGTCACTGCTGATTCTTAGGTTGTTGACAATTTCTTTTTCTTTTAATTCAAAGTGTATTCAAATAATGAGGGCTGCAGGGTTTCTATAGCATGAAACTATAAGCATGCAAAAGTAGATGGGAGTGTTTGAAGATAAAAAGTCTTGGGGAAGAATGGAAGGACCCAACCAGCTGGAGCCTGCCAGAGTAAAGTGTGTCCACACCAGCATTCAAGTTCATCTCAGAGGGAACTATCTGACTCAAAAAGCAAGTCTAGGATTTGCTCAGCTGGAGATCAGCAGGTGGAAAAAAAGAGTATTAGCCAACAAATATACATGCACTTCTCATAGACACAGATCTACCAGGTCAAGTGTCTTGGCCTGATCATCATACAACTTTATTTTTCTTGTTAAGATTTTTTTTGTTTAACATAATTGCCTATGAAACAAAAACTCCCTAATGTTAAGATGGGGACTTCAGGATTGTATGGTTTGTCTTTTTGTTCTAGTACTCTACAATCTCCTGTAAAGTTTTTCTTACTTAAGTTTCTATTTCTAAAGTGTAATTAAACAACTACAAGTGTCAGGGAACCTGAAAGTTACCTAGAATGCCATGTTCTCTGCAGGACTGGATTCATGATTCCGCTTAAGCTCTCACAGCTATGCTATATGTGACACTAAAGATACTCAGTATAAGAACGAGAAACTGTAAGTGGTAGGCAGGACTGCATTTTATTCACAATCACTGAAAAGGAATGGGAATAAAGTCAGTTCCTGCCATAGGTCACCAGTGGCACTATGCAGTCTTTGCTAGGTCATGTGCTGCTCGGCCAATTCATAATTAACCTCAAAAAAAGGGACAGAGCAACAAAACTTGCCAGTGATAAAGTTAGTGAGGGTAGTAAGACTACCAGCAAACTAGGAAGAACTGCAGAAAGACATGTAAGACTGATTAGGAAATAAAATGGCAGATGCAATTCAGCGCAGATAAATTATAAAATTATATACATGGAGATAAACAACTGCAGTTTCACATATGAAACAACAGCCTCTGAGGTTATCATTACCATTCAAGAGTGAGATCCTGTGCTTACGATAGCTAATGCTACGAAAACAGCTCAGTTCAAACTAAAAAACAAGTCAAGTATTAGGAATTACTAGGAAAGGAAGAACAAGAAAGTAAACAAACAGGCCAGGACTTAATGACACAGCTAATGCCGCGTGCAGTTTTCGTTCCCTTCCCAGAAAATAATATGAGACCCAGAGAAGTTTCAAAGGACAATAAATGCAGAAGCTATTCTATGCCTTTAGGCAGCCAAGGAATGTGTTAACTAACACATTTCAGTCTAGAAATGAGGAAATTTAAAGGTAAATGTGTTATACATCTGCAGAATCATGACGGGAACAAGCATGACCAGTAAAGATTTACTGCACATGGAACATTAACTTAAGCTAGTAAAAAACAGGTTCAACATAAACAAGAAGCAGCAATTCTTTATGCAACAAGCATCAATTGATAAAGGCTGTTGTTATTCAGGAAGCATATATAGTCCAAGGGAAACTGGACAAGTACTGGAAAAAGAAGCATTGGGGATTACTAAATAGACAAACCATATGATGTTCAGGAAAGCCTGGAATAGACAACACTTAGAAGCTAGAAGAACACAGAAGGAAAAGAACCAAATGTGCTTGCATTGTTCTTATCCTTCCTCAGGCATCTGCTTTTGACTACAAAAGAGGCTATTGTGTTAGGAAAACCTTTGGTCAGGACCCGTATAGCTATTCCTATGTTTATCTTTTTCAGAAGAAGCCCAGAGGAAAAGCACGTGCTGTTTGCTTGGCTTCTTAACACTTCAAGGTAGCAGAAGATGGTACATTACAAATGCAGCCAAGGCTTCTCAGCCATCAATGTCAAGTCTGAGCACTCATGTTCACATAGTGGGGACGCTAATAAAGTGATAGATTTTTATTTTACAGCACAGAAACATTTCCAGTATGAAACTTCCTACTATAGGGATTTTCTTTTTTTCTTACCAGGAGGAAGAAGAAATACTTCTTGTATTTGTTCTGGATCATACCCCAAATCAAAAGCAACCAGGAGCTCTTTTACACCAATTCCTAATCATATTTGTTCCACCCAGTGTTTTCAAAGAAACTTTGCCAAGTATGCTGAGGAACAGTATATAGACTGTCTAGGTAACCATGGCTCTGCCAATTTTAAGAAACATCTCTTCCTTGGTTTCAGCCCAAACATGCTAAACATTCAACCTTATAACATTTGCATTTCGTTTTGTAAATATGAACTATTAAGTATAACCAATGTCCCCATTTAGTTCCATGTAATAATGAAAATTATGCATTTTTAGTTTTATATCCGTCAAATTAGGTTTTTGAGTGTCAAAAACATGCCCTTCTTGTATAATTCTGCATGACAGATAGTCTACCAGCAGATGTCTAAGCGCATAAAACCAGTAAGTTTATTGATGGTAAAATGGTAGGTGCAGCTTACCGGACAGATCAAGAATTATATATAAATTGTTCCCATATTGCACTTGCAAGCTGGTTTTAAGCATTTCAAAGACACAGAACCAAAACTAAAATCAAGCTAATAAGTTAGAAAAACCCCTGGAAATACATAAATGCAAAGCAATCAAGAGAGTGACGTTCAAGCAAAGTCATCAGAATTCCTGTATTGCTCAAAGATCTGGCACCAGAGGAAAAGGAAAAGCATCAGCAGAAACATGCACTCTAATAGGATTTCATAATTATTTTGGACACATTTACTACAGTTTACAGAAAACTTTCACAGTTTAAGTTTCACAAGTGAGAACTCACAGACTTTGATGTGACTCCTGAAATCAGCAAGAATGGTCCCCAGCCTTTTCTCATCCTTGAGATGTAGCTCTGAGTCTAGATAAAATTAAGTAATAGAGCTAATTGCTAATTTGTGTTGACCTAGTGTTTTCATGATGCTTTACTGACTTTTCATATTTTCTAGGATAAATTTCATTGTTGATACCTTTTCATACTAGTGATACCTTAATGTTTTCAAAAAACATTACACACAGTATTCAAAGGTTATACATCTGAAGTTACACCACCAATTTACAAGGAATTTTAAGTGTTCATGAGTGAGAAAAACGATACCACTTAAAAAAATCCCCTGGCTTGATTATTCAGAAGTTTTCACAACAACCTCCTGAAATGATTTTTTGGCCAGGCTAACTGGAAATAATGGCAAGTGATTCATTGTAATATAAATATTTTACTATTTTCTGCCAGCAATATAGAGTATTTGGCCTCCTTGATCGCTTTTTGTAGCACTATGACCTAGAGTGCATGCAATGTAAACTCTTAAAGTAGAAAGAACTTTTTCCTCTCAACAAATATAACATTTAGCTTAAAGCTTCCAGGTTCGTTTTCCAATGTGTTCCACCCTATTAACCTTGGAGGTTACTTTAGGCCCCATTACCACTACACCTTGAAACCATGCTAACAACAACAAAAAAATCAAAGTAGCTTAGACAGCAGCAGATGAAGAATACATAAGAAAATGGTTTCTCGTGAAGTAGAGTTCCTGGATGCAAGGATATCTACTGGAAAGTAACATGATAAACAGTTTACTGTATGTACTATAAACACTTGTTTTGGCATCAGTGAAGACTCCTAGGGCTGAATGGAAAGACATTCCTATACCAAATGACTGTTCAAGACTCACTGATTCCCATCAACCAAATCTGATGCTTCTCGTATATGCTTTGACAATATAGCCTTCATATTTTTAGGTCTAGTAGTCAGAACAAATATAACAAATGTGGCATCTGAACTACGTAAAATATTTCATGTAATCTAGAATTTAAATTTACATACATTTCTGCATGGATAACAAGTTACTTTGTTATCCAAGTTAAAAAACACTTTTTCCAGCAATTTGAATCAAAAGGACAATTCATTATGTACATTATCAAAAGTGCTTTATTTCTGACTTTCAGATTGAAACTTAAGTTACTACCCGTACTCTAATTAAAATAAAGTCAGGATGGGCTTCATTCATATCTGGTCCATAAAGCAGAACTAAAATTGTACATGTAGTTTTTCATCAAAGCAAGAGATTAAAACCAGGTTATATTAGCACTTCTAAAGGATGCATTAACAAGCTATACTCATTATAACAATACACGTTGCTACACACTAGTAAGTTCAGCAAGTGTGCGGTATCTTACACAGTTTAAAACACACTGAATGCCAAAAAAGAGGCATTGCATTATATTCACACATAGTTGACAAAAATGGCAAGTAATGTGCTTATTGGTGAACTTACTAAAAAACTTTTCAAAGCTATTCTATACATGATCCTTTCCAAGAAGATTACAGAAATATTCTGAAACCTTCGCACACACACTTATTTTTCTGAATATTGGCAACCTTCAAAGCCACTGTTAACTTTAACTTGGCATTCTTCTCACACAGAAATCTTCTCCCATGTCAGCCTGTCATATTTTCAGCAGCCTAGAAACAGAAAAAAACATTTATTGCAAGTTGCCAAAAGTAGACACCATGTAGATTAAATTTAATCTTTTCTTCTATTTTAGTTTACCTAGAGAATTTAAAGGTCTAAAAATAAGCTGCTCATGAAAACTGTAAGATGTGTAGTGTTGTTCTCTAATGAATATTTCCACTTTTAAAAAAGTAATACTGTAAGCTGCCATTAGCCTCTATTAACATAACCATTACTGTTCGCTTGTGTTAAATTGTATATCCTGTACCTGAGTAGCTTGTATGCTGTACGTTTTATCCTAACACTTTCAAGAAGTGCTGCAAGGCATCATTTTTTTCCTTTGGAGTTTACTACTTTATACAGTTTATAGGAATTATTACTCCCACTCATACAGATAAATTGTTGACACAAAACTTAGAGAATGACACTAAGCACAACTGCATAAATCATACTGCCAATTATTTGATCACAGTCGCCAGTATTTTTATTACTGAATAACTGAACCCAGCCCACAACATACAGTTGTTGGAGACTGACATTGCTAAATTTTAAGCCAGTTATGGGACCAACAGCCAAAGGATAGCAACAGGAATGATAAATCAGTAAAAGCAAAGGAACTAGTAAACGAGCCCTCAATTACTTATATACACATAGTTAAATATATATGTATGCACACATTAAGCATGTACACAAATATAAAATATGCATGAGTATAGGAAAATGTTAAGTTAAAAATGAAGTAAAAAATTTGAAAATCAGTGAAAAATAACCCTGACTAGCATCCATCTAGTCAAAAATCTGAGTTGAATTCTCTAAAAATCAGAATGCAGTCTTCCAGAACAGAGACAGACAGGCTAGATATAGTCTTCCCCTCCACCTCCCCTGAAATTAACAGATATAGGATACAGTGGAAAAGAAATCATGATATTTAGGTTGACAGTAAAGAATGAAGATACTTTAAAAGGCAAGTGAGGATTTTTTTAAAGCCATATATGCCTTCTCTACTAAGCAGGTAAATGCTAAATTATGAAAAGTCCTATATATGCACACACCATGAAATCCCCCCATTTGCCTTTGGAGAGAGCAGTAAAAGCAATATGTAAAGATTATATTAGCAACCTGCGTGTACCTGTTCCCAAGTACTGCTGCATACTATTAGGCCTGCAGTTGTAGAAATGAGGTGATACAGGCTGAAGTAGAAAGTAGCAATCTATTTGTGATATGATGCAGATAAGGGGGCAAGTGGTGGCTACAAATGCCCCAAATAAAAATCTGTGGGGTTTGGGGTTGGTCCCCCCCCACCCCGCCTTCAAAAGAGTTAATCTAGTTATTTCTGAAGAGATTTTATTCATACCATTTCTTGCTTCATGTTACATTCAGTTGTAACTGTTCCATAGAAAAGGCAATGAATAATTTCCTCGATTTAAAAGTGAGTCATATCTTAAAGTACAATTTACAGATTGTACCAAAAAAGTACAATTTACAAATTACATAGATCTGACTCTTAAAAATAAATGTATATGCTCTAAGAAAAAGCATTACCTTTAGAGCTTCTGTAGCCTTCCGCAGTTCTTTAATAACAGATGATAATGCTTCTGGATTTATCCCCTGTTCACAAAGCCGCACACAAATAGACAATGTCTCCATATCCAAGCCAGTGTTTAATATTCTTGAAATCTCAAACAGAACTACAATAGAAAAAATGAAAGCATTTTAGTCCTTACAGACTATGAATTTCAATGATCGAAAGTGTTATTCATCAACATTTAATTTCTACAGTAGAATCTGTCAACATGGCAGTTGTGGAAAGCTCTTGCAGTCTGAACCTCAACATCATTCATGGTCATATTTCCAGTATAAGCTAGAAGCCACAGCTTCTAACATAAATACCATGCTTTTCTGGCTCAGCAAACTTAGTACTGGATAATGGGCTTTGACAAATAAAAAAATAAGTGAAGAATTCAATAATTAACATGCTTGCCAATTATGTAAAAAGTAGCACTTGACATTTTCAGTTACTTCACCAAAGCACTTTAAATAAATATTCTTATCATGGAAATTTCAAAATATTAACATTATTCTGAACACTAAAAAAATCCAAAACAATTTACTTACTTAGTGGAGTATACGTTCAAACGGGCTATTTCTAATACTCTTTAAGTAAATCTTTAAAGCTCAACTGTATTTTTAAGCTAATGGCAATTTGTTTTCTTCTCAAAACACCTAACCTCAGGAAGAGATTACATTATGAATGTCCACTCTAAATAAAATATACACATTGTTAGGCAGGAAGCCTGGGTTCCTGAATCTGAAGACTAGTATACTTTCCAGAACAGTTCTCAAAAGCCTTACTTTGTCTTTAATTCTGTGCATTGTCCCTCCCATCTAAAACATTCCTACAGAAATGGAGAGAGGGTAGGTATCAAGTACAGTTAGGAGAACTTAGTATCACTGTCCTTCCCAAGCAAATCTCTCTCCAGCTGCACAGAATGGTCTTATCCTCTTCAAGCATCAGAGCAGCCATAATAGTCCTGCCTTGCCTCCAGCAGCAGGTCAGAGTAGGTAGGTCAGTGGCTGAAACACTAATTTTTAGACCAGTTCAACGCATGAAGGTCTTTGCTAAGGAATCCTCATGTAACAGCAGTCGTAACTATAACACAAGGTATGATTGGGAGAAAATAACAAACACAAAGTAATACCCCCCCAAACACTCTCTCTAGCCTCTAGTCCCTCATTAGGGCTTTTCCTGAGAAAGTCTTCATATGTAACAACCCTCGGGGGATTTCCTGGCAGCTTTGCACTCTGCCTGAAATCTATACAAGTTTTTGGCATAGCCTTTCCGTGGAACTCCAGTTTCGCACTACACGTTGCTCCGAAACACCTCCTGAACCTGCCAGCTCTGATGCCTCCTATTCAGGCTGAGAGAGAAAGCGAACACCTGATCTTTACTCACCCTGCTCACGCTTCTCACAGCTTAAAAATCTCTGAAGTATTTCCCAGTGCCACTTCTCTCACATTGCCTACCCCAGAAAGGTCACCATTTTTTATTTTGTATGAAAAACTATTCTGACTCCTTCTCAAAACTTTTTTTGCTGGTTTGTTTTTTTGTTTTTTTTTTGTTTTTTTTTTTTAAGTAATTTACTTTGTTTTTCTGACACAAGCTGTCCACAGGAACAAGACAGTGGGGTTAAGATCAGTTCAGGTGCCGCCACTCACAGCACCACAGGGTTTGTTCCTTCCTCTCCCGTCCCCACACTTCCTCCCGCCCCAGAGCCAGGTAACATTAACCACTTCAAACCACAAGAAAGAATAGCAAATGTATACATTTATAAACATTAAAAAAAAACCCCAACGTTATTCTAAATTAAATACTTAACAGCCAATTTTAAAACCAAGAAGGGTCACACGAGGTGCAAAGGCACTGGCACTACACGGATATTCGAAGTGTTTCGGGCGTTACGCGTAACGTGAAGTAAAAAGAAACCGCTATACGCTAAATCCTTAAGCAATTACGAACCGTGATCACCTTCACGGGAGAGGCGCTTGCGCTAATTAGGAGCCAGCTCACGGCCCCGCAACCTGCGGAGAGGGCCGAGGGCCGGGCCTGTTCGGAGAGGCCGGGGACCGGCCGGGGACCGCCGACGCGGCGGCAGCGGGGCCGGGCTGCTACCCCCAGCACGGAGCACCAACCCCCCCCCCCCCCCCATCACCTCCCAACCCCTCCTCCGCCACCCACCGTCCATCGTCTCCCGCACCGCGTTGAGGCTGGCGGCGTTGCTCGCCATGGCGACCGCCGCGCCGCCCTCACCTCCCACCCGGAAGCGGAACAAACGCCCCCGCCCCGCCCCCCAGCGTCGTTCAAACACTCCCGCCCCCACGCGACGCCCCAAGCGGAACCCGCGGGCCTCACAGCAGGAAGCAGAGGGGCGGGACTTCTTTCGAATTTGCGCGGCGGCTCCCCTAACGATTGGCCCGTTCGAGAGCGGGTGGGAGGAGGGGGAAGGGGGGGCCTGCTATTGGCCTAGCAGAGGAGACTGCGCGTCGTGATTGGGGCAGAGCCCGCGAGGGGGCGGGGCTAGTTAAAGAGCCGCCCGGCGCGGGGGAAGGCGGGAGCTGTGATCCGGGGCGAGCATGGGCGGGTGCGTCCCGGTAACGGCGGCAGGTAGCTGTCTGCGCGGGCCGCGGCCTCCTCGCAGCGGCCGCTGGGGGCTGAGGAACAGCGGCTTGGGGCGAGGCTGGGTGACACCGGCCTGGGGGCAAAGAGGGAGAAGGGGCTGCCCTGGGTGGTGGGGGGGGCTGAGTCGGATATTTCGCCGGGGTTCCCTTCGTCTTCTCAGGGGAGGGAGCCGCCGGGACGCGGCCTGACGGCGGCAGCGCCGGCCCGGCGGCTCTTCTTCCCCCGCTCTTCCCGCTGTGGGAGAGAGCGGTGGCGCCTCCCGGAGGCCCTCGGGGGCTGGGGCTGGCCTCGGCCCGTTGGGGGGGCCTGGAGGGGGTCGTCTCAGCGGCGGGCACGGCGGCTTCCCGCCGCCCGGGGTTGCCTGCCTGCAGCCAGCGGCTTCTGGGGTTGTGCGGCGCGGGCGACGGCAGGCGTTGCCGGCAGCCCTCTCCCGCCGTTGTGGCTCTCCGCGTCCGTCTGTCCGTGCCGCTTGGGTGGTGGGTAAGGCAGGGCTGGCTGGCGCTGAGGGGCAGCCCTGGTGGTCCCTGCTCTACCCCCGAGTCGGTATAATGCCTCTGTTTCTGAAGCCCGTGAGTGCCGGGCGTTTGGTACGTGAACTGCCGTCCAGGAATATATTTGGCTCATTGCCGTTGTTGTTGTTTGTTTGGTTTTTTGTTGTTTTTTTTCTTTTCCCTCATGCCATTTTGTTGTTTTTTGGTTTTGTGAGGGTTTTTTTGGGGGGTGTTTTGTTGTTTTTAAATCATCCTTTCAGTGTCCTTTACTGTCTCATTTTTGTAGGTTCTGCGTATCTTTAGTTATCGTTCCTATCAGCCTTATTTATCACTTCTTCACGTGCCAGTAGGCCCAAGCCAAAAGTAACTTTGGTTTTGTTACTCTTCTGTTTCTAACTCCTTGAAAATGATTGATCATCTCTTCACAAAACCTTCAGGATGACCCTGAGAAGTCAAAAATCGTAACTTTTTTTTTTCCCCCCCTTCATTTTTCTTCTCCCTCTCTCTTTTCCAGGTATAGCTTAGCGTTATGGGCGATACAAAAGAAGCTAAAATGCAGATAACGCCAGAAACCCCAGGATGAGTTACAATACTGAATCCTTTCGAAAGTCCCAGCGATTATTATACTCTTCAGGAGCAGATTGTCTCCAGTCCTTCAGTCTTTAAATCAACAAAATCCTCATCTGTAAGATCTAGTCTTCAGTTGTGTAACTATACAGATGTAGTGCTAATATTTTGAAATGTATTAAAAAGTGTATTCTGTTTCGCGTACTTTAAGGTATATGCTAAGCCAAAGAATTTTGGTGGCCATTAAGTGGTTCTTCTGATTACAGGAGTATGCTGCCTTTAATACTAAAATTGTCACTTTCTACTTTGCTGATTTTTTTTCTTTCTTTAGATATTAGGTGTAACCGTAGGTTAGTGTATACCTGCTAAGCGCCAAAACCAGTTGAAAGTAGATAAAGGACAGTTGGATGTGGTGCTCTTGCCCCACTTAAAGTGGAAAAAACCCAGTTCTTACTTACATGCTAAGCAGGCTGGATGCCAGTAAAACTTAATTGCGCTTCTATTATGAGCTGTTTGTATATTCACAGAATCAAGGTAATGATTTGGTGTATATATAACACTTTTTGGTTGCAAATTGCCTTCTGGTTTGCAGTTGGAATTATTATCTGATAAGCAAAGATGATGCTTTACTAATGAAAGTAAGAAGACTCATTTGGTAGATCATTTTTCAAACAGATATTTGAACGGTTTTCTGTAATTAATTGTTGAATAAAGGGGTGAAGCTGCTTTACATCTGAATTGGGTTTTGTTGTGAACTATGCGTGGCATTATGAGGGAGCCTTTGTGGGATGAGTATGGGGTTGCAACTCCTAAGTCTTCTTGGAAATGTGAAGTGAAAGGAAGGCTGCTCTATTATTTGGATAACTTGGGTTAGATACAGACACTGGGTTTTCACGGAACCGCAATTTTGATTGCGGCAATCTAGAAGCAACTAAATTTTATCCCAAGTTCTATAACTTTAATAGAGCTGTACTCAGATTTAGAGAAGAAATTGACACCTCAGTTTGTAAATATTAGCTATAACCTTCCACTTTATCTTGTAAATCGTTGTAATACTACTACCAGGATAAAGAAGCCTGATTGACTTACTCATTTTTTTAAGCAGATCACTTAAATAGAAACTCTTTTGATTGTCTTTGACAGAACCTATATGGAAGTTATGATTGCATTGTTCCATTGAGATTTGTCCTGTGGTTTTATTTTTATCTTTTTAGACTAGCAAGCATTAAGATGTCCATTTCTTTTTTTAGACACCAGGAAAATTTAGATGGTCTATTGATCAGCTTGCTCTAATAAATCCTGTGGAAATTGACTCGGAAGATGTTCGACGCCAAGCAATGTATTTGAGTCATGCTAGGTAACTTACCACCTGTTTTTATGAAGTTAACTTAGCTTGAATACTAGAACTCTGTTCTGTTGCTTTATTGACATTTTGACATGACATTAAAGACTTTTTATTCAAATCTTTTACCATAGAGTTTTATGTGTCCCTGATGTGGATATAATATTTAGATGAGGCTGCCTCTGTGTTGATCTTTTTTTAATGTTAAGAACTGCTAACCTACTCTGACTGCAGTTTGGAAGACAGCGAGATGAAAACAGTCAGTGGAAGCATGAAAATGTCTTGCCAGTCTTTTCACAACACAATTTATCTTCTCAGAGTGTTCCATACTGAGACCTATGAAGTGTAGGCTTGTTTGGTCTTTGGGACTCCTGCAGAAGGGTAGGGCTGGGAAATCTAGCTAGGTAAGCCAGTGCCCTTTTTAAAAGGTATAAATTTGATGTAAAGTGAAGGAGGGAAGACCAATAAGCTTGCCATCTTTGAGGGGAAGGATATTGTTAGTTGCTTGAAATAATTTGGGGATCTTGATCTCAACTTTTTCCTTTCTCTGAAAATAACTTGCATGGGGAAAACGAGTAAGTAAAACAGGTTTGGTATTCCCAGCTCGTCGTGAGGGATAGTCTTACACACTGATAGTACAGAGCAGCATGCCGAGGGTAGGCCACAGTGGTGAATCCTGGACATGCTCCTGTACGTTTCTTATATATGAACTGGCACAAAGAAATGCACCTCATGGCATGAAGCACCACAGTAACAGAATAATAAAACAATCCTCCATCCTGTTATGCCTATAGGGCTTTCAAGTCCTGTTAGTGAAGTGAAACACAGATAGAGGGCCGTTTAGGGCAAGAGTCCTCTGAATATTCATAAAATCAGAATGGTTTGGGTTGGAAGAGACCTTTTAAGGTCAGGTACTCCAACCCTCCTGCAGTGAGCAGGGACGTCATCAACTAGATGAGGTTGCTCAGAGCTCCATTCAACCTGGCCTTGAATGTTTTCAGGGATGGGGCATCTACCACCTCTCTGGGCAACCTGTGCCGGTGTTTCACCACCCTCATTGTGAAAAAATATTATGAATTAGACCTATTGTTCTTAGTTTCTGACTGAATCTACATCTTTCTTTTTGAGCAGGAAGAGGTATAAGAAGGAATATTAATTTCTTGCTGCAGTAGAGATGTAGAAATAATATAACTGTCCTGTATCTGTGAATCACCATGTCTTAGTGCTAATGTTATTTTTCTTAATGTCTGTTTGCTTCCTGGCCTTCTTCCAGCAGCCAGTAGGTTTCAGACTCTAGTGCTTTTTATGTTATAAAGCCTTAAGCCTTATGTTTTTAGGGAGTTGATTATGTTGCTTCTGGAAGCCTATTAGGACACATACAAGCTTTAATTTAGATGGCTTGGGTGGCAATTCCAGTGACGATTAGTGGCATGGCCTATAGATATGAACATGTTGTCTCAGTGGGTCCTTTCATTGTCCCATTGTTTCATACCCCCTGTGATTTTTATTTTTTTTAATCATCTGATATGACTAGAAAGAGGCTAGTTTCTCTATGTTAGATTTGCTGTGTCCATGCTTGCTTGTTTCAGTGTAGTACAGACTGAGGTGGTCATTTCTGGTGGCTGCAAACTGTACATGGTTAAATGCATGTGTATGTATATGTGCATGTGTGTAAGATTTTGTATGGCAACTGATTCTAATTTACATTTCATAAATACTGCTTTATGGAAACTGAAGTGTTGTAAATACAGCTCTTGACATTAAAAGTTCCTGATAAGAGTTGAGTTTTTGAAGCCCAGGCATAATGTTACACAAACTATATACTCCATTTTAATAATCCTTGTTAACAAGTCATTTTCTCAATAAGTTGCAAAGAACCACAAGCATAAGAAATCTGGTGTATAAATATTTCAAACTGTTAATTCTCCGTTATGTGGTGAAAACAGTTTGGGTAGCAGCACAGTGTAAAAGCTCATGAGCGCTTTGTGAAGCCTGAGTGGGTATCATGTAGACTTGATTTTGTGCAGTATTACTGTTTCCATAGACTGGGTGTCACCTATGTGCTGTGTGTTTATTGCATTGCTTATAAAATGATTAGGAGAACTTTTTTTCTGGCAGACTGTGTTAGTGAAAAATAGTCTGTCAGTAATTGAGCAGACATGGTGACACAGTCTTGCCCACAAACTTTCCTCTTCCTTTTTTATTTCTACTGGTAGAAATTGAATGTTTCTGAATTGGATGCTATGCTATTATATGTTAAGTATTAAAAAAAAAGTCTGTACTGCATCTTGCATACTGTGTGTCACAGTTGCAAGTGCTCTGTTGCTTGAAGTTGCATACAAGACTGGCTTGGTTTTATTCTTGTTATATGACGTTTTCTCTTTGTTATTTTCCTGGAGTTATACACTAAGGAAAAACATCCTCTTCTGCACTAACCAACGCTTTTAGTGGGAGCTGTTTTCCCAGTTCCCCTGTTTCTCCTTTGAAACCTGGCTTGTAAAAATGTTTATTACTCATGATCCGCTGTGCATGAATATACAATGCTTATTTTTTTGGTACAATAACTGAATTTTGTGCAGGTGTCTTTATAGAACTGTCACTTTAGCATCATCTAGGCAGACATAGTTGAATATAGCATGTCCAAGTATTGCAGATCTATTCAAAGTCTGATTAGCATCAAAGAGGGCTGTGAGGGAGGGTTTACACACGTATTAGGTATATCTACATGTGTTTGTGTAGCTAATTATGTCTGTTATATGACTCATTTCTAAAATTACTTAAGGGTAATTCAGGTATACTAACTCTATGAAAGTATTATGTGATTCAGCTAAGACGATGGTGAATATTTGTTGTAAAATTTTTTGAAGCTTATAAATTACATAGCAGTAACTGAAAGTGAGACTTGAAGTATAAATCTAGAAACTCACATCATTTGAACATGGCTGAAGTAACTAAAATTTTTTTAAAAACTAGGTTAAAAGCTGCATAAGGGAACGTGTTCATTGATTCAAATTGAAATATGGTATTGTATCCTGAACTGAAGAAAATATGTCAGACTAGCTATTTTAAAGGGGGAACTCTGTGCTGGGCTAGTGGGCTGTGTCAGGAATTTGAGTATGCGAACATTCTGAGAGTGTCTCCTGTTGCCCTTTTGTTCCTTACAGCTCAGTTTTTTATTCTGCTTGATTTTGTAACGAGATTCTTTGTAAGCCTAATCTCATGGCAACTTTAATAGTAAAATCTATTCATAGGACAAGTTCAACATAACTAAATGGATTATTTTGGAAGATCAGTTACGATTGAGTTTTCGTGCAGATAAAAATACTTGTTGATACAAGGAGTAAATAGAAGATTTGCAAATATGTACTTATAAATGGTACAGATCTTTTTCAAATGAACTAAAGTAACTGAGAAGTGCATTTATATTTCTAAATCTATAGTATGAGATTCACATAACAGTAAAAATATAAAATTTAGGGTTCAGTGCAATTTCATTTATAATGTTTCTCTTAAGCATCTGTAAAAGATTACATGGTTGGACTTTTTTTTCCCACTTATGTGATGGTTTTGATAATTGAGTTGTTTTCTATTTGTTACTTAGAATTGATAAGGAGACAGAAGACAGAAGGCAAAAAGCCATCGAGGAGGTAATAAAACTTTCTATGCTATCAAGGATTGATTTGTTTTAGCTACACGCCTACAAAAGAGATCCACGTCTCGTAGGATTTCAAAACCCAGAAGCGTGTTATATTTTATTGGTCAGTAAGAAAGTCATTTTGTGTCCTCATCCCTTGTGCTTGTAGTTGGAATCCACAGGGTCTTTTTCTTTCCATCTTCTTTCACACACCTGTGGGTCAAACCAGCAGATTTTCTTTCATGTTGCTTGGCTAGTGGGAATGTAGCTGTAAGTTAACTGTTATAAATAGTTAATTTAAGGTTAAAAATAATGATTGAGTATGTTAGGTTTTACAATAACTGTTAGTGTTAGGTAGCTCAGTTTCTTTTACTGCATTTTTAAAATATAGCAGCACCTTGGTGATTTTTTTTTTTTCTTCCGAAGTCTGCTCAGTTGGAGGAAAGACTTTCTTCTGGTAGCTTATAATTCTTTCCATCCATCTTTCATTTTATTATTTACTTGTCTAGCAGAGAAGGAAAAGTAAAGTGTTTCAAATCTTCACTATAGATATCTGCAATGTTATTTCATTTTCAATTTAAAAATATAAAATAAAATAAGGCTCTGATAGGCAAGTCTTCCTTAGTGTTGCTGACCTTTTTATATTGTATCATGCTGTTACCAGTTTCTGTCTCTATAAACAAAAACTACGTTTTACAGTTCCATAAAGGTGCTATGTAATTGACACGCAGCTAAGATACTCTGTTGTTCTAAATCTGCATTAAAAAGGATATTTTTTCTTTGTGAGGCATAAGCTAATGGATTATGCAGCTGAACAGCTTGAAACCATGTCTCTGAAAAAAATTATGCCTTTAATAGTTGGGTGTTTCAAGCTGAGTTGTTTTCATTTGCTTTGAGTCTTGCTTTTATTGTGAGAACAGGATTTGCTACGTATTTCTTGAAGCTATGTAATAGTGTTTATCTCCTCAGCATCAGGGTGTTCTAGAGTGCAACTGTGACAGCAGATACAGTTTCTGGTTCAAAGAAAAAGACTGAAGTATCGGTGCTCATAAATGTTTCACTACTAACCAGTTTAGCCAAATACACTAATAATATTGCCAAAAAGCCTTGGTTGTCAGCTTCTTTTGCTGTTACTGCAGTGTCTCTTCAGCACTTCTGCAAAATAGCTCAATTGTCAAAATACAACAATTTAAAAGCTGAAAATTTGAAAAGAATTATGTTAAACTACTGTGGTATGGTAGAGACAATTCAAATTTTTAAATGAGTAAGTAGTGTTAAATGAAACTTTTCTACAACTTTCACTCTGCAGATTTGGAATATCTGAGGTGGCATATGTCATAACAAACAGAGGGTCTTCAAATCAAATTGTTTTTTCTTTAACTCCTCTGGGCCTGAAATAATGAAATGTATTTTGGGTATAAGGGATAACTATAGGTTTTGGGGAAGGAAGAGTTAAAATTCTTAAAATATAGATCTGTGAGTAGCAAAAGGTACGACCTAAACTTTTCGTGTTCAGAGTACTAATCTAAATATAAGTTGAGAGTCTTCAGTTTTTAAAAGTGCTAAGATGGTTTGTTTCTATTCTACTCTAGTTTTTCACAAAAAGACTCATAGTTCCTTCTCCTTGGACTGAACATGAAGGCAAACAAGTTTCTCAGTTTAATTCAACTAAATGTAAGTTGCTTTTATGTGTCCACCCAAAATTATCTAGCTTTTGAAGAAATTATCAAGCATAATTTTTTCAACCTCAATTTAAATTTTAAGAGCCAATGATAAAAGATGGCACAACTGATAGATTTTTAGCTGTTCTCACCAAGTGTTCTTTGTTTACAAATAATTTATTAATCCAGAATCTTACATAATTTTTCCTTTTTGTTATTTTTGTTTCCTGTTCTTAAATCTTTTTCCTTTCATAATCTGTCTTCAACCAGTTTCATTTACACACACAACTTTGCTGCGTCAATACTGGTAATAGCCAAGTCTTCTTCTTCGCTCTTGTCTTCTGATATTTGCACGTCTGGCTTTCCCTGGCTGCTGAGTTCCATATTTTTCTACCCTTATTTGCTACGTAAATTCCTGTTGTCCTCTTAGTGTCCTGCTAGCTCACTCTCCCTGTACATAGGGTTGTGGGTTTTCTAAGTTTATTTTGTTTATGCCACTATTAGATTTTATTATTGATGCTGCTGTTATTAGAGTTACCTATAACCAACAGAATACATAATAAATGGATTACAAGCTGGACAAATGTCAGCTATAAAGTATTGTTTGCATTCAGTATTGTTTGGTAGGAAATTCTTAAATAAGTGTCTGGGGATTTTTGCAAGATTTGGAAGAGGCTGAACTGTTACAATTTTTTATCAAGGAGACGCAGCTTGTGGATAGTGTATTTTTAATTGTCAATTGTAAGGTTGCTACTTCTTGAGCAGAGAACATAAGCCACAATCCTAGAAAGTGAGTCGTGAAAGAAAATGGTCTATGTGCATTTCTTAGTTGTATAAAAAGGGTGGAGGGGTAGATTCTTCATCTTTGTCTTCAAGTCCAGACTGCGTGATTTTCTGGAGATGTGTTTTACTTGAACACAGCCTGTTGGGTTAAGCATAAACTGAGTTTGTTTTAAATCTCTGTAATGTAGAGGAGACTGCAGGAGACAAAGATTTGGGTAAAGTTGACCCTACTTCACTAAGCTTTTTTTTGAATGGAAAGGTGCTGAAATTCTCTTAACCAGCTATAATGGTAACCTTTCTTCAGTACTCCTTTCTAATCTCTTCCCGACTTTGATGCAAAAATTTTGTAGTTGTATTAAATATTCTAACTTACTGCTGCTAGGTTTCAAAACTATGTGCAATGCATGCTAAAATTTAAGTTCTTCTCTGTTTTACAGCCATAGATATAAATAATATTTCTCCAATTGGAAGACAGCTAACTTTGCAGCCGGGGAAAAGCAATGGTAGGTAAAAGGCAATGACTGAAATTAGAGGCTTTCTCTGAAGCAAAATAGCCTATTTTTAATGGCTATTTAATTTCAAAAGGGAATGATTGTTTTGTTAATACTCCTGTAAAAATTATTTTTCTTGAACTGTATGGTTTTATTAATTTTAATATTCCTTTCTTATAGTAATTTAATTCTATTGTACTCTTTCATATGTTTTCTGAAGTAAAACCTGAAGTCCTCTGTAGACTGGAGTGCATTTTTTCCAACTCAATGTATGCACTTTTTTCTGAATTAAAAAATGACTTTAAGCCTAAATTTTATGGGTAAATTACAATTTCAAGAAACCTTTAATTTGTTGGATTGTTTTGGGTTAGAGAAACTTGTTTATTTTCTCTGCCAAATAAATAGCAGAAATCTTAAGAAATCTTTTAAACTGTTTCATTTTAGATAAATAGGTAGTGTTTTCCCCCAGGATATTTTGATAATCTTTCTCCCTTTTCCTTTTGAATTCTTCCCTTCTTTAGAGACCTTTCTTCTCAGTTAAGAATGCCTCTCTGGAGGCTTTTATGTTACAATCCTTGTTTTTTTTATCTCTGGGCCTGAGTGTGCTGCCTGTAGTGTTGTCAAATCAGAATCCTAGCTTTAATTAACACTTTTCCTTATTGCATCTGTAACTTAAATAGCTCAATTGTGGTGCAATTTGAAAGTGAATTTTTGTTTCTATAGTTTTAGTAAAAGGTCACTGCAAGCTAATTTTGTTGGTTTTATTCATTGCAGCTGCTTGTCAGACAGTACTGTCTTTGCCAGTGGATTTTAATTTAGAGAAAATACTAGGTATGTCGTGTAATATCTAAATTTAATTATGAAGGTCTAAATAGAAAACTTGGTTTTGTATTGTTTGCTGTTTTTTTTTGTCCTATGAAATATAAAAAACCTAATGTATGAATGAAAGTTTGAAGTATGTGTTTTAAATAGACAGTTGCTGCGTGTTGCGTGGGACATGTGAATTAAATATATGATTGGAGTGTTGAGGTAAAGACAGGAGAGATATGGAGGACAGTTGGAAATTGATCAACAGTTCTGAATGCATAAAACATAGTAAGCAGAAGACCACCCCCAGCCTCTCCCAAACAGAGCATTTATTTAACTTAGCAGAGCTGTTTGACTTGTAGATTGCAGGCCATGAGGCTCGTAGCCCAACCTTGCCTTGAGCAAAGCTGTGCTCTAATTCTGTGTCTTTAATTTAACTGAAGCCATGGTGGTGACCAGAAGTTGTGTGGTGGCAAAAAAGCTATGACTGCTGAGGGAGGAGATAAGAGTCCAGAATAACTGCCTGAGTAGAACTGCTATATCAAGCAGTTGCTGCCAGCTTCTCGGGCCGTGGGGCTGGAAGGGCTGTTCTTGCAGCTCATATGTGGGAATAGCGGGTATAGCCAGCTCAGAAGTTTGTGGCTGTGTACGCCTATCCCAGTACTGAAGTTCACAACCCTGATTGTGGGCCATCAAAATGAAAACAGAAAAACAGAACCATATCTTGTTTTTGTGTTTCGTCTTAATAAATGCTTCCATCAGCGTATAGTTTGTGAATTCACGAAAAATTTCTTCGACAAGGAATATCTAATTAGAATAGAGCAAGAGCAAAAACCTAAAATAAGCTGGTAAATCTTAGCATATTTTAATGGGTCTTTGTTAACATCTGTATGCTTTGTTACTGTAAACTGCTAACTGCTTTGACTTCCTTAGAGTTTAATTTGGTTTGTCTTTGGCTGTATCATGAGCATCAAAGCATATGGGAGACCTGAAAAAGGGTAAAGGGTCTAGTTTTGCTTGAGTAGTATAATAATGCCTTTTCGACAACTCAGATGTGAAGAATAATACAGTTCTGGGAAAAGGCCAGTAAGTAGATGCTAGCCAATATTTGTTTATTCTTTTTTTTTAAATGCAGACTTTAGTATTAAAGTATGATAGGCAGAAGTGGAGCCTTAGTAGACAGAGTGGACATTTTGTAATGATAACAAGTGATCCTTTGGGATAGGTGCCTAAATTAGATTAATTACTTGCTGTATTGGTAAATTGGATTAAATGTTTTAATTTAGTTATCTATGTCTCTGTAGTGGAAGATATTTTTTTTTCTTGCGTTCTTCTTGGAAATGACTTCTCCCCTGCATTTCTAGGTGAATATTTTAGAACTGATGAATTTGCGGATCAGTCTCAGGAAAATCTGAGCTCTTCATCACTCAGAAGAAAGCTGTTTTTAGAAGAAAATAGAAGTGTGTCTGAATGTTTGTCCCCTTCTCTGCATAGCCCATGCAGTAGTGGGAGTGCACTTGGAGTGCTTTGTTCGATAGACATCTCTCCAGTCCGGTGCAGAAGCCCTCTGGAAACATCTAGTTCAGTAAGCAGCCTGTTGTGGGGGCTGGATGGGGTGTGACTTACCTGGCACAAGAGTAGTTCTGTGTTCCAACACACTTCACAAGATGAACAACCATTTTTTTTAATAAGCTACAGCTGCTTTATGAGAGAGTAGGTGTTAGACCGAAGGGTTGGTTGGTTTGTTTGGGGTTTTTTTTTTTCAAATTCCAAATTCAGGAAAAAAAAAAAAGAAAAAGTCTTAAAAGAACGTATTACTGACTATTATATCAAATTATGTTGTGCTGCTACTCTTTTGCATAGAAGGAATTATGCTTTAATTTTATACTATGAAAAGGAAGTAGGAATTGATACCTATGTAAGACTTGCTGAAAGCATGCTGAAACCATTTTTTTCATAAAATGTATATACAAAAAAGTTGCCTGTTTAAATCCATGAACTGCTGTCTAAAATACTAGTTGATTTGAACAGGTGATATAATTATTTCCCTTACAGCTCATAAACTCGTTTATGGTGTAAAAAATGACTTGTGGATCTTTGAATGCAGTGCTAAGTATACTTTTTTCCATTTAATAGAGGCTTCAGATGCCTAAACATTTATTAGAACACAGAACATGTCTACTTTTTAAATTAAGCAAGGTGAATCTCATTCCCAGGTGGACATAGCACAGCTAAACTGCTTTAGGTGGTATGGTTTCATCTGGCAGCCGAAGTGCATGGAAAAAAATTAACCGAGCAAGAGTTTGGCTTAAAAAAACAAAAGTCTTCACTATGGTAACCTAGTAAAGAATTCCTATAGCATAATTATACTGCTAGAAGTGACATTTCTTTTTGCACCATACTCTTAAGCAAGATCACAACCACTGTTCTCCTTTAAGGAAAAGTATTTTTGTCTGCTGCCAAGTTAAATAATTCAGGTAATATGGATTCCATTAAAATATAAATAGTGGATGGCTTTCATCTGCATTGGTGTGAATAAGAAACTGAGTTTAAATACTTGACTATATACACGGATAGCATTAATTATCTGTTTAGGCTTCTCATAGTTCTTTTATATATAGTGGATATTATAGTCTTTAGTTGGTATTACGTGACAGTTTCTGAGTCCATTGCTCTTTTCCTACTTAGAGGCATGAAGTCCGAGTGAAGAGCTGCAATGGAATATTTAAGTTAAACTAATGATAGAAATTGTCATTGTAAAGGATTAGTTTTCAACAGTGCTGCCATATATGCATATTCATCAAAGTTCACATTACGAAATATGTTCTTTTTTAATTTTTTTTTTTACTATTTTATTTTATTTTTTACTGAAGGGCCAGTTTTCATCAAGTCCTATTCAGGGAGGAGCAAGGGCTTATAGTCTGGGGAGTATAACCAGTCCCACGTTTCCAGAGGGGTCTCCTGCACATAATGGTTCGCCTACTTTTTCACCAATTGCTTTTCACATAAGAAAGACACCACTGTCAGGTATGGTTTAATTGTATATGTATTATTTTTTTCTGATTGATATAGTTTTATTATAAAAACTGTTGCGTTCTTACTGGAACTTGTTCCTTTTTGGAGACAAGTTACTGTGCTTGGCAGACCAGCAGTCTCCTCCTATGTGACGCATTTACTGTTTAGCAGTGAAATATCTTCATCATGTGAAACAGTGAAGTGTATTTGCTTGCAAAAATGCAACTAGGGAAGATATTTTAGGAGAAGGAATTGAGACTTAGTAGGAATCCAAAAAAAATTGAAGGATTAATCTAGTGTGAGGAGGGGGTTTAAAGCCATATACCTGAACTAAGTAAGGCCACAATTCTGATTGGGCCCAACCTGAAGAATTTTAATCGGACAAGGAACGTTTAGCTTGAGTGTTCAAATCCTGTGATCATGACGATTATTTGAAATGAAACCGACTAGTGAAGATTCCAAGAACATTTTGTGTCCTCATTGCTCTAGAAAATGTCAGTATTTCACGTTTCATCCGTTACGTGTTAAGACTTAATGCCGTGATTATACATGATTTTGCTCTCATGAGCTTTGTGGTATTTCAACACCATTATATGTGGAGATTGGGTAGGTGTTTTCTCACTCATTTGATTTTCTTGAAAAACTATTGCTGTCCCAAATTTTTTAAACACTTGTAGAATGTGTGTATTGATACTTGTTTGGGAAAAAAGGCACAGAAGCAGCCTTTACACGTTTTCCTTTGAACACTGTGTAGTATTGACATTTGAAAATGCAAGGTCTCCAGTACAGCAAACTGTCACAGGAAACAAGTTTGGTGGTAAAAATGGGATAAAAACTTGCCTTTTCCATGATAGTTTACATGTGTTGGTGATTTGTTTTTTGGGTTTGGGGGTGGAGTTTTTTTTGTTGTTTTTTTGTTTGTTTGGGGTTTTTTTTTAAGAAGGCCTTGGAGCTGGGAGACTGGTCAGTGAAATACTATGTAGTTGGATATAATTATTCAAAGGACTGTATGGCTTTGAGGATGATGACTTTAACTCCACCTGATATCTAACAGAATAACTTTGTTTTCACAGACCAAAGAAAATTTACGTTTCGCTCTCCAGATATTCCTTCTTCCTCAAATAGAATGACATCCCCAAGTACAAGAAGTCCTTATATAGATGGGTGTTCTCCAATTAAAAATTGTTCTCCTATGAGGCTTGGAGCATGTAGAGGAACTGCCCAGTATCAGACTTCTGTCATTAGAATACCGATTGCAGTTGAGAATCACGGTGAGGATGAGGAAGACAAGGAAAATGCTTCACCAGCAGAAGCTCGGTTCCCAGAAATGGATAATAGAATAAACATATGTCAGCAAGACGGTGATACTTTTGCACATGGTACACATCTCGTGGTAGCAACTGTGTCTATTGCACCAGATCACTCGGAAGCTTGTCATCAAAGGTTGTCACCATTTCAGGATATAGAAGGCTTGAAGGAAAATAATACTGTAGATATGGCTGATGCAGCTGAAGTGTCAGAGGAAAACACTTGGATAAAAGAAGCAATTGGCAATAGCAATGCACCAATGACCAGCTTTATGACAGGGATTACTTTCAGTATTGAAAGCTCTCGCATGTGCATGTCACCTCTTGCAGAAAGCAGCGCAATTCCTTGTGACAACAGTAGTATTCAGGTAAGATCTTTTTTTGCTTATCTGAAACCGAGTTTGACATACTAACTTTTAATGTGTATACCATTCTGGAAGCAATTGTCTATTTTCTTTTATTGGATGTGGCATGCAGGTGGTATTGTGACTTTCTTTCCTTCCCCCCCATCCCCTTTTTCCTCTCTCAATGGAGTTAGCATAGCAATTGTAAATTATGTTTGTTACTATGTACAGTGATACATTAACTTAATCCAAACTAATTCTGAGGGACCCGTTTACAATTTGCTTTTGTTATTAACTAATGGTAGTTGGTTTGTTGGATTAAGTTCTGTTAAATTCAAGTCATATCAGGTATGAGAATCTGAGGTGTTTATTGGTGATAAATTGCAGTATATTTTTAAAGCCCTGCTTCTTGATTTCAGGTGGACAGTGGTTATAATACACAGACTTGTGGAAGCAGCATTATGGATACTGCAGGGGCTGAAACCAATTGCAGAGAAAATGATGTGAATACTAACGTGTTTCAGAATAAATCTCAGCTTCTTAGAACAAAGGTAGGAGTTAAATTGTGTTACAAAAGTGATAGGCTTCCCATCTAAAGCAGCCATTGCCTGTTGTCTTCAGTTTCAAGGAGCCTGAGGGGAGAGACCGTCAGGTCATCCCAGAGAGCGTCCTTTCAAGTATTATGTTGAAAACAAGGACTATATGCAGGACAGTTACTGTATGCTGGGAATAAAATTAATGTGTTCTATGACAAAGCCAAAGGTAGTTTCAGAGGAAATGTGCATAAAAGGTAGTTGTGAGGCTGCTCGTGGCTTCTAATGTTTTGTAGTCCACTTTGTTTCTGTTCTTGCTGCTTTATTTTATTGTTAAGTTTTTAAATGTGTGCCTGTGGAGAAGCACATTTTTTGGGAAATATTGTCTGCCACTTCTCATAAACTAGCCTCAAGTTTTCTGGATCATACATGGCATGCTGACTTGGTGGGGGACTTTCTGCTTGGGTACAGTCTTTTCATTACAAGCCCTTTGATGACCTATCTTAAACCCAAAACAACCTACAAAAGGCAATACCTATCTAGCAAGACTCCCAAGCTCTTAATCTTGTGACTAATGGGAAGGGATTCTACTTCTTCCACAGAATGGGAAGCAAGGCTAGATTCTTTGGAGGAGAGTGCAAAGATCTCATCTCCTCTCAGTAATTATGCTCTTATGGTCTTATAAACTTAGTAGTTTATGGTCTACTACTTAGTGTCATTTACAGTCTGAAGGGGAGACAGTACTGACTAGTAGTACCAGATTATAAAAAGACTCAAGTAAGCCCATTCAGCTCTGACTTTATTTCTGTATCTGACATACTGTATCCGAGCACTGCGTCCAGCTCTGGAGTTCCCAACATAAGAAGGACGTGGACCTGTTGGGAGCAGGTCCAGAGGAGGGCCACGAAGATGATCCGAGGGCTGGAGCACCTCTCCTATGAAGACAGGCTGAGAGAGTTGGGGTTGTTCAGCCTGGAGAAGGCTCCAGGGAGACCTTATAGCGACCTTCCAGTACCTAAAGGGGGCCTACAGGAAAGATGGGGAGGGACTCTATCAGGGAGTGTAGCAATAAGACAAGTGGTAACAGTTTTAAACTGAAAGATGGTAGATTTAGATTGCATATTAGGAAGAAATTCTTTATTCTGAGGGTGGTGAGGCACCAGAACAGGTTGTCCAGGGACGTTGTTGCCTCATCCCTGGAAGTGTTCAAGGCCAGGCTGGATGGGGCTTTGAGCAACCTGGTCTGGTGGGAGGTGTCCCTGCCCATGGCAGAGGGGTTGGAACTCGATGATCTTTAAGGTCCCTTCCAACTCTAACCATTCTGTGATTCTATGACATGTGAATAGCCACTTTGCTGCCAAGGTAAAGAGTGGATTGATGGTGTCTTACAGAACACTGACATGAAATTTTGAACTCTGCTCATTTAAGATTAGGATAACTGTGCCCTTATAGGAAAAATAGATGGATATTTTATCTTTAACTTCGAGAAATACCCATCTACTCTGAGGTCTTGCCCCAGTCACCCCGTTGGATGCGGACTATACACGTGAATGTATTCATCAGAATCAATTGTCTTATAACAAACCTGTCCTAGAGACTCACCAATGTCGTGGAGCTGTCTTCTCCCCTTGCTAGTCTTTCAGTTGCTAGATCCCAGCTAAGCCCAATTTTGCATGTGGGATTAGGATTTAAGTGTGGAGGCATTAAGTACTTCATTCAACCCTCACAACAGAACCCACAGAGAATGAAAAGAAAAAAGCATGGACGTTGCTGGCTGAAACAATCCAGCCTGGCTCATTCAGAGCACGTGTGCTCTGAAAAGAGATTCTTCCTGACAGCACGTCTCAAAGATTTGTGCAGAGAAAACATCTTTCATTTCTTTTTCATTGCAGAAGGGGAGATATGGGAGGCTAAGGTACTAATTGTAACTTGAAATTTTCAGATAGTGAGTTTGGATCCTGTTTCTTTTGGGGAATTTTTGTGAAAATGGTTTTAAAATTAACTTTTCTTTATTAACCCAGGAGTGTTCTGTTTTAAACCATAAGGACAATCAGCTGCTGAGACCGAGATCTCCAGAGAAGCAATCCTGTTTCCAAAAAGCAGAAACACATAGTACAGTATTCGGTCAAAACGCAACTTGCAACGTTTCTGCTTGGAAACATAAAAATGAAAATCAAGCTCAGGGATTTCACACAAATGGTATGTAGCTTTCTGATGGAGATCTTAAATTGTGTTGTCTAATAAATCTTTATATGTATGACCTCAGTTACCTGGATTATACGTACTATTTTGCTTTTTTAATGCAAATGTAATAAATTGTCTGGTATATACTAAGGGAGTTTTTAAATAATGTGGTTTTTTTCAGGTCTTATTAACGGATTTATTGGTATCATTAAGTGATCCTTTTGAAAATTAAGGTGGCTAGTCTTAGTGCAAAAAAATCATAGTGTTTTTTCAGAATTGTGTTCCTTCTGTGATCAGGGTAGATTCCATGAGGAGGCTGGTTTTGAAAGTTTGGCTATAACTTCAGCTTCAAGAAGACTATTTTAGATAGACTCGGCAAACCTAGGTAACTTGCACAAGTGCGAACGTAACTGCAAAAACACCTATATTTTAAGACACAACTCCTAAAAGCGCGAGGGGAAATTTTTCGTTGAGGGAGAGAGAAAGGAAAGGAACGTTACTTTTGATTTGGATTGCTTTTTCCCTGATCAGATTTATTGTGTGGCTTCAGGAATACTAGCACTGGTACCAGGAAAGAGTGACTAGACAGAAATGAACTGCTGGGGATGCGATGAGAGGAGGGCTGGGGAAACAGGAGGCGCGTGGGTGTCTCAGTATCACTCCGAAGTAACAGTGATGAAACCCAGCTGTGAATTTCAGGAGGAAAGAATAAAACTATAGTTTTCCAGAAATGGGTCCCTGGAATACGGGTATGTTTTATAGTAGACTGCAAACTGTTAAAAATGGGTGCTTTGATTTTTTTAATACCAGGCTAGTCCTTTTAATTAAGCTTTCCTTTGTGAACAGCTGTATGAAAACTCCATTCCAGTTATGGAAATGATGTACTTTTCCACAATTGAAAAAAAATAAATTTAATTCTCTTAGTAATAATATAAGCTATGTGTCAGAAGAAGCCTTTTAGCAATTCTTTGATCAGTTTTTTTTCTTGGTTTGACAGAAATCAAGGAAAAGGACAAGTGATGGAAATCTCTTAATAGGAAAATAGAATCTCTTCCCCCAAACAAGCAGTTCTTACTCTCAAAACTGTATATACTGAAGTAAGATGTACTATTGGTTACTTTAAAATTAAATGATAGCGTTAATTTAGTAATTGTATTAGTACTAATGTTGATCACCTGAGTCCACCAGTGTTACCTAAGAAACTTGTGTACAAATTGATGCTCCGGTACCCTTTCGAAGGAACATAAGAAGGTGCAATAATGTTAATTGGTCTTAGCAGATCATTAAAAGAATGGTGCAGCCTTCCTTCTATTAAATCATTACACTTCTTCCCTCTTATGCTTAATTCCCAATACTATTATGTCTGCTTACAGAAATTACCAAAATATTTAGGTAAACTTCTGGAAATATAATTAATTTTTGCAAGCCACTCACTGCAAAAAGTATTAATATAAACAAACTCTCGATACTTTCAAGAAAACCATCAATGAACAAAAGTAATGGGATGAGGAGGGTCTGGAAGGTCAGAACTCCCTTTGCTTTGCCTAATCAAATCAGATTTGGTTAAATTTAGTTAGATTTGTTTAAAAGAACCCATATGGCAATAGTCTAGCCCTAGTCACTAAGGGGGAAGGATGAGAATAAGGGAAATACTGAGATCTCAGAGCTCTGTGTTTGTAGAGCTCTGAAGCGAACTTGGTTGGATTAACTGAAAAGTCCGTTCTAGTACGGGCTCCGGGTGAAGCAGTCTTCCTCGCTTTTTGCGGCAAGGATATCCAGTCCCGGGATACTGGATGGAAGTTCTGCCTCCTGTTCTGTTCCCCCACCCACAGAAAGGCTTCTACCAAAGTGATGGACTGTGGCTGATGAGTAGCTACTGGCACACTAAGCCTGAAAGTTGGTCAGACCTAAATTTGAAAGCAACTCACTATTTTTAAAAAAAAAAAAATCTCAAAAGGGGAGGTATGAATGGAATTGTGTAGCCTTAAAAAGCAGTGTGTTAGACCTGAGACTTGTGTGCGCGTGTTGTATGAATAGAACAGTTCTTGCTGTATTTTCATTAATAATTCAACAGTGAAAGCTTTCTGAAAAATACACTTAAAGAAAAAGGGAAATTTCTGTACCATGGATAAAGCATCATTTAGTTTTAGTTCTCGCATTGCAAAAATAATTAAAAAAATTACTTCAGATTTCTAACCAGTAAACATGACATACATTATTTTTACTTGCATAGGAATTTAATCAATATTTCTGTAATGCATATCAGATGATTGACAATAATTGAACCTAATGTCCTGAATTATCTGTTTCATGATCTTGAAATGGTGCCCTACTAAAAGCTGAAAATACACTGAATTGATAACTCTTAGGGGATGAATTTTGTTTGAATAAACTTAGACCTCTGAAAAATGAATGTATTGAATAGGGCCTTCAAAATGTTCTTGGCTTTAGCTTGTAAGTTTGTAGCTCAATAGCAAGACACAACTGGTCTGAGATTTAAAAGTTATTTATGACCTTGTGTCTTTTTGGTTTCTCATGATAATTGTCTTTAACAATAATCAATTGAAAGGGTGACTTTCAGGTTTCTGGACTGTACAAAGGATTTATTTTTGCAAGTGTGATTACTAAAAATAGTAGTAATGTTAATGTTAAGGGGAAGATGAGAAGCAGGTTGGTCCAAATTATGATCTGTTTCTGAACTGTTTGGCATGATATGTATAATTAGGGTTTGATTTTTTTTTAATAAAAATTTTTGATTCTTTATAGTGCTATGTTCAACGATCAGAGGCTTTCAAAGTATTCACAAATAAAAAAAAGCAATCACTAAAATATTTACTTGCACCCTGTATAAATATTTTCTTAAAGGTAAGGGAAAAGTAACAGCAGAAATGGGTGAATGTGAGAAGTAATTAAGGATCCCCCCAAATAAATTGCCTGTATTTTCTGTCCTGTTTTATAGTCTTCAATTAGATGGGAATTATTTATTTTATGAAAAGGTGCATATTTTTTATTATGGTTTTATAATTGTTTTGTAGAAGAAACCTACTGTGCAAATCATTGTGGAAATCATTTGACCATTCTGTTTCTCTCGTTGTACTTAATACAGTGGTTGGCACACCTTGCACAAAACGGTCATTGTTTACATTAAATTAATTTCAGTAGTTTTAACCAGAGTCCTTTAACATGTATGGTTGTAAATTGAGTAATGAAACAGAATAAAGACATCTCTTTCATACCTAGATTGCTTGTATTACTTTTGAAATTATTTTTTTTTTGCTACACTTTGCAGCATCTTTAATTTCAGTGCTGCCTGTAACAGCCACAGGTGTGTATTGTTTGAGTGGGGGGTGCTGGGGAAGAGAGGAAGGAGATTAGGCAAGGAGCTCGGCAAGCTTTTGCTCTCATACATACGGTTAAAACATGGGTTCATTTACTGTAATATATGGTGCTGAATTCAAAGTGTAGTACCAGTTATAGATCCAGTGCTCTGCACATCTTTCTTGAAACTTCTAGGTTTTAAAGTTTCCAAATAAGCTTTTTAGAAGAGTGGTGACAGGATCCAAATGGCTCATTCACGGGGCATGCTTTTTTTTCTATTGCAATCGGTTAAACATGTTAATTGTCTCCTTTTGATGCCTTTTATACATACGTCCTTGATAAATCTAATGCAATCCTTTACAATGACAGCATACAGCGAGCTGAGTAAATATGGCCATGTGACAACCACGTGTTGCTCAAGTGTGACCCACGGAAACCCACTGAGGAGGAAGCGACTAGCATAGAAGTTTGCGAGCTGTAACTCTTCGCAATCTCTGAGGAACACCTCTGTGTGTGGGATTGCAGTTTCTTGAATTTAGAGAGCTAGGAATGGGCATCGGCAGGCCTGCTCTATGAAAACTCCTCTAATCCCAGGCACTTTGGAGGATTTTTACTGAAATGAATATATTCAGAATTCAATAGCAACCATCTGGAGGTCCCTGCGGAGGGAGTTCAGCACTGAGTCTAGCAGCACCCTTAAAATTACTTCAGTCCTCACAGTACATAACATGTGTTTTATGATTACACAGCCAGGTGATGTAGGCAGATACAGGCCTGCCTGCTTGTCGTGGTTAAACCACGACATCATAACGATGCAGTTCAAGGCACAAAATGTTTGGGGTTTTTTTTGAGAATTCTGACTAGCTAATAATGCTAACTCACCAGCATCTTGGCAATACAAGCTAGAACACTTGTTACTTGTACAAATATGGTTTCCATCCTTTTTTTTTTTTTAAGGCAGGTCATCAGAGACTAAGCAACGATTTTAAATTGCCTTAAGGTCTAGGACAAAGACTAAATGCACTTTTATGGTATGGATTCTTTCTGTGCCTATATACACACAGCTAATCCGGTGTGAAAGAGACCTTTCCCAGAGGGAAGTGTAAGTCTGTGGAATTTTATCTTTCAAGAGTAAATTCTGTTAGCACTTAAGACCAGGAACTAGCACAGTTACTTCTCTCAGTTCTGAGGTGCTAAAGAGAATGCACCAAGGGCTGAAGAGACTGACTTTTGACAGACTCTTGAATGGCCTTAAGGCTGTTAAAAAAATAAACTACTACAACTACTCCTCCACATTGTAGAAGCATTTATTTTCACCCACAAGACAAAACTGTAGACATACTTGGTTTTAAAACCACTGTCCTCCTACATACATATAGTCATAAAAAGTTTGTTTTTTTTTTAAAAAGTCAGTTTTACAAATAATAAAATGTGTATTTAAAAGTAAACAAAATCTGTTCCTAGCATTTTGCCCATAGGGAAAAAATATGTAAATACAAGTAATTCATGTGTGACTTCCTATTAACTTTTTTTTACATCCAGCTATTTTTGTAGCTTCTTTTTCTTTTTCTCCGGTTCATTCTTGCTGTTTATCTCTGTAGATAGATTTGCAGGCACATCATTTCCTAGTATCTGCAGTAAGAAAAGAATTAGAAGTCAGAACACTTTTAACTGAATTTTAGCTTATACTGTCCAGATAAAACCTAAGTTTACTTGTACAGACCTTTCAAGAACACTGTTATCAACACCAGAAAATTCTGTTAGTGGTCACGAAGAAGAGGGTCTACCATCACACAACAATGACAGCTTGGACACCTAACTGAAGTAAAAGCTGGAAGAAGCTAAGGGAAAGAGAAGCAGCAGCACCCCTCCTGACTAAACTGCCAGCAGTTCTTTCGTGCCAGACTGTATCTGCTGCCTTCTCGGGTGTTTGCCCTGCCTTAGCAAATGCTTTTAAGGCAGGGAGTATGAATGCAAGAGGTGAAAAGGGGTCTTAACCTAAAAATTTTCATCTTTCATTTAAAACAATCGCCACTGCTGCGTTTTCTGAAGCACTGCCCCTGTGAAGCAGAGGGCCTGTGAGGCTCAGGACATAGCATAGCAAAAAGGCATTTACTTTTGGTAGAAACTGGAAAAACTTTTGAAATAAATGGAAATTAGACTTCTAAAGCAAGGAACAAGAAGAATAGAGAAAAGCCTCTATGCTTACAGAGAATGACTTGTCCTCAAGGAAAGAGGTCATCAAGAAACACGCTATTGCTTTCTTTGAGAATATGGAAATGAGTGGCATTCAAGCAGAGGAGCGTGAAGCAGGCTACAATGAAATGCAGTTCCTTTAAGTAGGGTTCATAAAACAATTGGACCAAGGCCAGATAGACGTACGCTCCTCTATGCTTGAGTCTATGGGCAAACTGCGATGTCTGATTAGAGAAGGTAACAGGCACTTCAGAAGCTTGATGCAATGACACTGCTCACTAGGACTTTATAACCTGGTATTAAATTACGTGAAAGTAACAACAGAATATACCAGTAGAAGAAACATTTAGTTGTATTAGAGTAACACAGGCACCTATGCTGGAATACAACCCACCGCCATAAGCTGAAGGCTTTGGTCAGCTAGTTAGGATGGCAACGATTATGACACGCTAAGGAGTATGGGAGCAGCTTGAGAACAGATAACACGGTAACAATAATTCACCTTCAATGAGTGAATGTCACAAGAAGGCTCAAGACAGAGTCTCGGTTCCAAGGGGCCACAAATGCCTGTTTCTTGGAGCAACTAGTCAGAGAACCCATAAAAAGGGAGAAGGAGCTCTTGCCCGAGGACCTGCTTAAGAGGTTACCCACAGAACCAGCCCTCTAATACTGATTTCAGTGTACTTAAAATGCATCACCGTGGTAGAAGGAAAAAGAACCCAAACCACATTATTGCTGATGTAATGCATTGTAAGGAATTTAATGAAGATTTTATTAAAGGGGGTTGCAAAAAGGTGAAATGCTTTCAGGGGTGAGATGGAATTTTAAAAAAAGACTTGGTGTAAGAATATGCCATTTATCAACAGAAATTCAAAAGAATAGTTAAAAAAGTCAGTAGAGTGATTAGTATTACAAGTCAACAGACATCGTTTAAGAAGTGAAAATTCTGTCCAAATGAAGAAGTAGTAAGTGCAAAATTAACTTAAAATAAACAGGCAAGCCCAGAAGACTGAGGAACAATAATAAAAATTCTCTAAGTGAGAGGCAGGGAATTCTTCCTTGCTCCTCCATCAGTGGATAGCTTGACGATGATAAAAGCCCAAAGTAGGCATGAACAGCAGGTAATCAAAGCATATTTCAGGTACTCAAGAAAATTAAGACCAACATCAAGAAAACTGTTATAAATGACCATCATAAAAAAAAAAAGGTTAATAACAAACTGTGTAAGAGGAATACTAGCAGTACCATGACAAGACTCTGTCCATCGCACAGTTCTAAAAGCAGATATAAAACTGTCAGCTAGCAACTCTTGGTGTGTATAAACTCATTGCTTAAAACTGGTCTTGGTACTAGAAAGAATGAAAGATGATGCAAAGTGTCCCCACATAACACCATACAACACAGAAAATCCTGTCTGTATCTCTGTATATATGTGATCCTGTATGGATCTACGGTGTGCTCGCATTCAGAATCATGCATGTGCTTCTGTTCCTCCCAGCTCAAAAAAAAAATAAAAATCATACAACAGAACTACAAAAACAAAGGTGATGAGGAAAGTCAGATATAAAATAGTTTCCAGAAGAGCAGGTGCTGACATAGTGGGTAACAGAAGCATATAGAATTAAGTGGCATGGGAATGGTAAACAGGAATAAAAGCTTATTCTTCATAGTGTAGACAATACAGTATCTCATCAGTGACAGTATCAGGCTTGAAACAAATGAAAGGTTAAGTACTTTTTCATACATCGCGAGTTGTGGAAGTTACTGTTAAAAGATACTGTGGGAGTCAGAAGTGTAAGCTGGGAAAAGTGATTAAACAAATTCACAGAACAAGACTATCTACTGAACAAAGATTTGTATTTGTGGGGGAGACAGTATTTAAGTTGTAAATTGCTGGAAGCTTTGAATGGACACAAAGGCTCACTGTATGTGCATCGTACTCCTGTACTCGTTCCTTACCAGGAAGGACTAGTAACTGATGTTTAGGATGACAGAGTATTTTGGATTAATCAGTACAGCTGTTCCTGTATCGAGGGATAAGCTAAAAGTACAGTATAGGCTTTGTTGTAGAGCAAGGACATTTCCAGAAATTAGTACAAGAAATGGAAGGGAAGGGGAGGGAAGGAAAAAAAAGATCAGCTTGCATTAGCCTTACTTTGTGTCTATTTTCAATGAAGAAAGTGTGTCCCTCGAGGACTGGAGTCAATGCGAAAGGAGTGTTCCTGACTTATGCCGACAACAGCAGCTCTGAGAAACACGAGTCGGCGAGTGCAAGCAGTGGGCAGCTCAGCACGTTAATGTGCAGCAGGATGCAAGGTTTCTTGCTACTACAAATTTCATTATCTACTCCCACTCTTTGAAATCATGAGGACTGCCTTCAACTCAAGCTAATACAACAGCTCAAAGATCAGAATATTTACACGTGTTTGGAAACATGATTTCTCAGAAAAAGGAAATAACGTTTGACTGTATAAACAACAAGGACCTCTTGCTTATTTTGGGTTTTCTTTTTCCTCCATGTTTACGGATACTCAATTACTGCAACCATCTGTTTACCAAAAAAGTCACGTGTAACTTAATGAAAGTACACAATCTTGTAACGGCATGCAAAATACTCAGCAGGTCTGAGATGTGAGACCAGGTGAAAACCCCAGCGTCCCAGATGCATTAAGAAGCTAGAATTGAAAAGTCTTAAGACCAGAGACACAGTTATTAGGACATTACAGGTTTTACAAGATTATCAAGAGAGAATTTGTTATATTGTGGAAGTTGTAAGAAAGGACTGCCATTTACAGCCAGCAATTATACAGCGTTTCCTTTTGAGCCACCCATCACAGTTACACCATAATTTACTGGAGCAAAAAGAAGATCCTACTGAGTTTTGGCAGATTTTCAAAACAGAGATTTGATTACAGAACCATGAAATTCAGAAGATATTACTTCAGCAAATCATCATCTTTCTCATCAATGGAAATATCCCTGATGGGCCCAGAAGGGAAATTTAATTTAGAGCCCTTTATTCTTTTTAACAGCCAGTGAAAGCAGACCTGTGTTCTATTGAGAGTAGATATAAAGCAATCGCTACAATCTGCTGCTAAATGATTTTTTTCTTCTGGGTTAAGTTTCAATTTTACCGTATGCTGATTTTTTAAGATTACTGAAGGGTAATATGATTATATGAATCACAAATCTTGTGCCTTACCTTTGGTTCTACTAACACCATCCGAATTTTCTGATGTTGGATGTTGGAAGCATCTAACATAATGTTCACTTTGACTTTATCAAATACATGTAATGTTGTGTCTTCCACAGTAAGTGATGGTACCTGAAAGTTCAAGTTTTAAATAAATACCCACTGCTTACAGTGTCTTATATTTTTATACAAATAAATATTCTTGTAGGAAATTATTATTGTTACGCATCAATAAAAATGAACACAAATTACTGTCCTGAATGTTCAGAGGGTCATAATACATACTATATACATTTTTGCAGTATTTACTCAGATAATTAGGTATTAGTAGTATCTATTACAGAAACCAATTCATGTCACAGCCTATTTAGACTTATAAAGGCCATAGTGGCAATACTACTACAGATTAATAAACATGCATTTAGAAAAGCCTCTTTTACCCTTCTAAGTCCAGCTAGAATAGATTGTAGTCATTCTGCTCACTTGCCAAATCAAAAAATAAATGTATTTAAGAACAAGCCTCATAAAACATACCTCATTGTTGTAATCCAGTCTTGGTGTTGGTTTACCTTTTTCTTCAAAGAAGACTGTTCCTTCTAACCCATACTTGGGAATCAGAACCACAACTGCATTTTTTCTTACAAATAATATATATGCATCTTCATTCACTACTCCTTTGCTTTTGAAGAACAGCTGTAACATAAGTTAAATACGTGAGTAAGAAAAAAAACACTAGAACATTCTTTTGGATTACAAATACACTGGCTTAAAAAAATAAAAACATTCAAACACAAATCTATACTTAGTGATAATTACACGCCATATATTGAAAGCAGATTAAAAAAATCCCATAAACTCTTTATAACATTACTGTAATATTAAGCATCCATCATATTTATAAAAAACACAAAGTAAAAAGACTCTTCAAGATGCCATTATTCTAAATTTTTCAGAACCAGCAATGCAATGTTGAAGCTTTTCCTCAAAGCCGCAGCCCTCATTCTTAATTGTTCCTGCAGACTTGCTTGGTTTTGCATAACTCCATGTTCCCTCCCTTCCTTGAAAATCAACATGAATTGCCCATAGTTAATCCTTACATCTCTGCACTACTTACCTGTGTATGGAATGCAACAGACGCTCTTTGTGCATATTGAGCCATTTTGTGTCGGTAATTGAGATTTTTACACATATCAGCCAGTTTATGTTTATCTAAAAGTTCTGGGTAAGTACTGTCTGCTCCTATGGCCACTGCCAAAAGTCGATGTACTATAATGTCAGCATACCTGCAAAAATGAGGTTAAGTGATCAATGACATATCAAAACATACTTTAAAAAGTTTCTGAATACTATTTTTTTAATGAATCTTAGAGATCAAAAAGTTTCTGTAATAATGACAGTCTGCTGATAATTCCCTGTATTAATTCAAGATCACTCTCTTTGTTGACCAAAGATACACTCTGCAGAGCCACAACGAACTAGACTGTTTTCTAAGGTAAATTCTTTCCTATGTTCTACCAATAGAGTCTGTATTGTTGAATGTTTACAAAGAAGAAATAAAGTTTTACTTTTGGACTAAAGAATGATGTTTAACCGTGGCAGCTTAAGCCACTCCCTCTTCCCATGAACTAGACAAATTTAGTGTAGAACGGTATTTTAATGCCATTGATCTGCAAAGCATAATCACACTTAAACTTCTTGGCACATAACTTTTATTAGAACTTCAGCCAGGAACTTTTTAACCCATCTGTTAGCAACTAAAATTTACTATTAAAACTACTAAAAGCTGCACAAATTATCCACACAAATGCATAGGAATTTTAATCCACCTGTAGGAGATTTCACTCAAAATGTTTCCAAGGAGCAAAATATGACAGCAATTATTTTCCTCAAAACTTAGATACAGCGTGGTTAAAAGAAAAAAAACACCCTAATTTTCCAAGATGTACGATCTCATTACAATGCAACAGCTACAGTAGCAAGTTTCAAATTAGCAATGTTTTCATATGTAAAATAGAGTCTCCTCAAAATTTAAACTCAGCTTCCACCTGAAAAATGACTGGCCAAACTATGCCTTAGTCTCTGGTTGACTTGTATAATGCTAACTGATCCCGAAGTGCATTTCTATGCCGGAGATATGCATTAGGGGTGTATTTCTCTTATTTTTATGAGTCTTTTAAAAAAAATTTATTAGACCTTAGGAGTCGTAGACAGTGAGCATGGGAGCACGACAGGAGCTTACATGAAGATGGATCACCATGTAAAGCCACTGCTGTTTCAACTGAAATCTAAAGCTGAACAGAAACAGTATTTTGTTTTAAATGGACAACATTACAATTTAACCTCTAATTTCTTCGCAAATAAATCCTTTTTTTTCCTCTGAAACTTTTGTAAAATAAAAGTACCTTCTAATAGGTGAGGTAAAGTGGGTATAAATAGGTGAGGCTAAACCATAGTGATGAAAATCATTATCCATTCCAGAGCAGAAATAAACAGCTTGCATCATGCAGCGAGTGGTCAAAATTCGCAACAGCGTATTTAGATACGGGAATGTAGGAGATTCAGCTTTGTCTAATGATTCAGCTAAAGCCTTAGCTGAATCTGTCTTAATTTCCAAATTCTGGAAGAAGGGAAGAAAAAAAATAAAAAAGGTCAGGTATTACTCACAAACATTAACATAGTATAAACATAAATGTAGCAGCTACATCCATGCTAATCTTAGTAACTGGCACAGATATCACACCTAATAACCTAATGGAATGTCGCTATTAACAAAAAAAAAATCCACCCATACAGAGGTCCCTCCCTCATTATTACTAGTGCTCTATGGAAAAAATGAAAAGCTAAGTCAGTAGCCTAGGAATTCAGAAAAGATTCATTCAGAACTAAAAAACACTTTATGCTAATGTTAACAAGTTTTTTATTTCTTTTGGTTTGATTTTCCACCCCTTTCTTGAATAAATCAGAAGGGACATAGAAAAAAGAAAAAGAAAAAAGCGTTCATGCCACACAAAGATTCTCATCCAAGCACAATGTAAGCAGTACTCGACCCTGTTGTACCTCCCTCCACAAAATTATTAAAACTTATACTTGGAAAAGTGATTTGTAACACTAGTACTGTATGACATTTTGTTCCCTGTTTGCCAATGTCCCCTGATAAAAATCCAGATAGCGTAAAAATACATAATGCATTTTTACCAGTCACACAAAGTAAGTTTCATCACAACATCAGTTGAATGTTCTTTCCTTCATGTACACCACTGACAACAAAGTATGATCTAGAGATCAAGTTATGCCTGTATTATGGTAAAATAACTGCATATTTATTAAAAAAAGTGTATCAAAAATATAGCATATTAATACCTAATTGTGATGGTTGTGTCAAGAGTAGTGAAAAGCCACTTTGGTTTTATTAAAAGAACCTTTGTCTATGCACATGAATGTAGCTTTTCAAATAAAACAGTACTTTAAAAATAATTTTCAGAGTACAAATGAAATAATTATCATTATTCCAGTTTTGTAGCAGTGGAAAACAAAATGGGCTTGGTTTGGGCTCATCTATTAATCTTACACTGACAGAATTTGTGAGTTTCTCTCTTGCCTCTAGAAAAAAAAAAATGGGGAGGGGGGAGAGCTGAAGGGAAAGGAAATATGAATGTACATCGCCATGTCTAGAAAGTTAAAAGTTTAGCTCAAATAAAGGATCCTGACACTGGAAAAGTAATTTTTCAGTTCAGACTTGTTAATTAAATCAGACTTGTTTCAGGCTAAATTAACCTCTAGTTGATCAAAGGAAAGGATGGAAACTATAAACACATATGAATACATTTTCTTACTTCCTGACTTTAAGACACATACGTTGTTTGATGTGACTAACCAATTTTTAAGTATGTCAATAATGTATGTAATCTGAAGCCAAAAACTGGCTCAAAAATCACATGTGGCTTGGAGAGGAGAAACATTCACAGCACACAAGAGTTACAATACAAAGCAGTTAAAGACTGATTTGCTTTCTTTACCTACGAAAGGGTTTAAAAAGCACAAGATTCTTCCTTTCATCTAGAGGTACAGTTATCTCACTACAAGTACCAGCAATTTCAAAGTGTAGCTGATACACTTTCAAAATACTGCTTTCCAACACTTATTCTTGGGTAAGTGGCGAACCAGAGAGAAAACATAGCTTTTTTTTATAATTAATTCACTTAATTAGCATGGTAAAAACTTGCCTTGGACTTTGCAGCCTTCACAAGGATGTCATAATTTGATGGGGGAGGAGCAGGGTGTTTCCGGAGCAAGGCAAACTCCGGGAACTCATCGTAAATTTTTTGTGCTACAGAGACATTGGCAAGCAACATGAACTCTTCAACCATGGAATTTGTCTCTCTATCAACATAAAATATTTTATATTGTTAGAAAAGCACTGAATTAAATATTCACTTTGAGCACCTAATGAAGAAACATTCCACTGTCCTAACAATATTATATAATATTAACTAGTGGTTTTCAACATTTATATAATTAGGCAAACATTTTTAAGACTAAAAACATAACATTTATTAAGCTTCAGAAGAAAAAACCTGAAATATTCTAAAATAACAACTTAAAGAAAAACACTCTTTAAAATGCCCCAAAAGACCAACAGATAAGCCTCTTGATTTCTTCCTAAGCTTACTGTTCAAATATCATGCATATGAAGTTTGAGAGCACCATGTTGCACACCATGAAGTTGTGACAGTATACATAACTAAGTGTAGATCTTAGCACAGAAACTAAGTAGTCGTATGAGAGAAAATAAGTATCTACCTACAGAAAATGAATCAGTAGTTCTGTTACTAGAACTCCTCAGTGAGATTGTCTGTTCCACTGCACACGTGCAGTAACTGCTCTGTTCTTAAAGTTTCAGTAATCAGTAACTCCAAGTTCTACTTTTTCTCCTTTGTTAATACCAGTAGAAGAGCATCACAGAGAAGCCAGTGGGATGTAGAGAGTTTGGACCTTAGTTCTCTGTTAAATCAGTAGTAAAAGCTTAAGTTCACATGAAGCATACAGTTCAAAACCTGCTTCATAAATAGCGCAGTGAAATACAGAAGAATTCTCTTTCCTAGGATCAGCTTGCCCAGAGAAACCGTGGATGCCCCATCCCTGGAAACGTTCAAGGTCAGGTTGGATGGGGCTTTAAGCAACCTGGTCTAGTGAAAGATGTCCCTGCCCATGGCAGGAGGCTTTGGACTAGATGATCTTCAAAGGTCCCTTACAATTCAAATAATTCTGTAATTCTATGATTGTCCTGCACTATTATAGGAACTGTCTACACTATTAACTAAATGCTGCTACTTAAACACGTCTTTAATTCCATCCCTGCCCCGAATTAACTAATTGAGGAAAATAAAACTCATACTTGAGCTCCTTAGTCTGCAGATCAATAGGATCATGAGTTTCACTGTCCATGTGGAAACGAACTTCTGGTGAAGAAAGTGTCAAGGCTCTGGAAGACAGTAAGTGGTATTAACAAACTCCAGTAAAGCAGACACAGCAGCAGAGATGCATGCCTGAACACAACATCTGGGTTTATCATTAAACTATAATTTAGCATTAGCAGAAATTAAAAATAAAATTGTGGAATTAATGTTCAAATTAGCAGAAATTATGATACTGACGGACATCAGTAGTAACTCCTAAAATTTCAAATGCCACTCCTCTGGTTGTGTTTTTATAATGACTGTAAGAGATCCACACTCATTGAACTTGTAAAGGAAAAGTTATCAACCCAAGTTTGTATTTTTGGTGAAATGAAGATAGGCATTTTAATGCAAATCGAAATGGTAAAATCCTTCTCTTTCAAAAGATTTTCACTGGAAAAATGGACACAGAGGACCATTACAGTTTGACAGCAAAAAATAGCCAGAAAAAAAAACAGGGGAAAAAGGTAACAGGGACACTGCACCATTTACCCATTATCAATTCTTTTCTTCTTCAGAATTTTTGCTAATTTGTTTAGTCCACGTAGGCTGGTAGTAATATCATCATTCATAGTTGCTGAATCAATTCTCATCTGTGCTTCAGCGTATGTAAGAGAAGCCTGCAAGAGGTTAAAACAAAAGAAACATCATGATTTGTAATTGACTACTGAAAAGAAAAACATAGCTCTGTCTTGCAGAACCTGCAGTTTGCTCTCAAAGTTGGTTCATGATAATGCAAAGCTTTGCCTTCAACACCTAAATGCATGTCATTCTCAAAGAATAATGAACAAAATAGGACAGATCTATGCAAGATACTAAGAAATAATAGGCATTTACAGTGGTTTTTTTATGCTGAACACAGATGTATTTTATACATCAGAGGTCTCATTTTCAGAAATATATTGAACACCTACAGAGTCTACTGAATTTAACTGAAAATTATGACCAGCTGGTATATACCAACCATGTCCAATAGATATATCAATATTTATACTTCTGAAATATCATAACTTATATACTGAAATATTGTAACTTTATATACTGAAATATCATAACAAAGTAACCATACAAAAAAACCCATGCATCCTTAGAGGTTTAAAAGAACAGGGCAGAATCAAGTATTTTCTTTATTTTAGGATTTAAGCATCATTTTCCAATTCTAAGAAAATATAAATCAGTAAACAGAAAGAAGAAAACGTTATCAAGCGTTATCAAGTCTGTTCATCACTTTTTATAAAAAGGTCTCCAGCTTTTTTTTTTCAGAAGTACAATAATATTTATGTGACTAACCTTGGAATTAATAATACTCTTCGTAAATCTGGTTTTTAGAATTTCAGCCTTATGGTTCATCTCCCATATACATGAAAATGCAAGTCTATGAGAGGGAGAAGGGGGGAAAATCTGTTAAAATCTAAATATAAACACCTGGAGTTTCTTGTCAGGATCAAAGCACGGGTCATATACATATACCTGTCCACGTTAGATCTCAGGGAGCATAAATTGGAACTCAGTAACTCTGGAACCATATCAATTCTCTGTGAAGTAAAGAATAAAAATCATGACTAGTTGTAAGTATGTATTTTAATTTCCTAGTTTTTAATACACTAAAAGCTTGGAAATAATAGTTTACTTTTTTGCTACAAAAACTCAGATTTCTAAAAAAAAAGTAAGCTACTTCTGAGGAAATTAATTACAAGACCCATTTTAATTATCAGGTTTTTAGTAGCAGTTATTTCTGAAAAGAAACTGTGGTCTGTGAGAAATAAATTAAAACAAACAGGTCTAAGTGTACAGTTGTAATGAATACAAATCATAGGAACAATGGAGATTTAGCTATCACAAGAAGAAACAATTTAAAAGGCAAAACCAGGCCACTTTGGCAATTTCAGATTGATATTAAAACAGTAGTCCAGTTTCAGAACTACATGTCATTAATGCTTCAAACAGGAGTTGAAAGGGATATTCTACAGATAATGGATTTAAAAAGAAAAAAAAAAAACACGTATTTCTCCTTTGTGCTGTGCAGGCTGAATGACAGAAAACACCTTCATTTTGATAGTCTGATGAAATTAACTGCAGCCCAAATGAGTCTACTTTGGTTTTTTTCCTTAATTTAGAGATAATGTATCTACTCCCAAGAATTAAGAGAGAAAAGCATGAAAAATCCAACCACTTAATTGTACAAAAAGCTTTTTATATAGAAAAAAATTACTTTTTCACACAGATACACTGTTGTTCCTCTTTTTGCCGACTCCTCATCCAAAGCATTTCCTGGGCGAATAAAATGACTGACATCTGCAATATGTACACCAACCTAAAAAACAAGGATCATATTATGCATCTTACAAAAGAGAAATTGTTCTCAACATGAAACTTCCTCAAGTTTTTATTTACAACCCAATTTACCCATTCCCAGTTCCCTTCAGCAGCTCCTATATTTAGTAATAGAAATAGTTAAAACCTATCACACTGATATTAAAAAAAAAAAGAATAGTTGTAGCAATTATGCATAATAAGGACATGTACACATCTAGTGGAAAGTTCTATTCATTACCAATGCGACTCTTCTTGCCTGCGGGCTCAAATAACCTCTTTAATTTTCTTCAAGGCTCACTGCAGATTTGTTTTTGGTTTTCTGTTTGCTACACCTTCCATCTTGGCACGTTCTGCTATTACAATTGCCAACTAATTTATAACAAAGAAAACCTGACCACATCAGATATAAGGGAGTAGAAAGCTGCTGTTAAGTCTGTAGCTTTTTAATGTCTTTTTTTTTTTAAAAAAAAAAAAAACAACAAAAGAATCATTCCTTAGGCATTAGAGCAGTAGCTTTCACTTTTTTCTACCGGTAGTTCCTTATCCTGACTGTAGATATCCGTGTTAATACTTAGCTAAAGCAGTAAATAAATTCTATGTTAATTTCCCATGCCAAATGAGCAGAAGGCAGGGTGAATTTAGAACACGTTAAATTCCCACTTCTGACACTGATGTAATGCAAATCAACTCCCTTTCTTTATTACCATCTCACAGTTGTGCAAACACCATTAATTTATTTTACAACAGATCTGGAGCTTTGCTCATGTCATTTACTATTATTACTACTACAATGTTTGTAAAATAAAGGAAGAAGTAAATAAAAAAATGACTGGCACAATTAAGAAAGAAAAAAAGAAACAATACCTCTATATTTCCATTTGCTACTTCTCTACAATGTAATGCATCATCAATATCTGTACAGCCAGGAGGATCAACACTACAAACACAGAGATGCCTTAAGTCTTCCCTGTATTTCATATCCTGAAATTTTAAAGAAAAAAATAAAATTGTTTTCAAGAACATCTTCCGTATCAAAGTAAAAATGGTCATTTGAGAAAGGAGCTTTGCTTAAGATTTTCCAAAGCAACCAAGTATTTTCAGTGTGCTTTTTTCTTTTGCTTTAGGACAAGATTTGCAGTAATATTTATTTATAAGATCAAAACAGATATGCAGAAATTACAGTGACAGAAAAACTGAGAAGATGATGAAGTACTGAAAATTTTTCAGTTTTACAGCTAGCAGGAACAAAAACAGAATAAAACCACAATCTTCTCATGATCTCAGAATTAGCAGGACCAGGAATCAAGATTTTTTAAGTGAAATTTTGACTGATATCCAGCTGGACTAATTGTTTAAGATATGACTGCTCTCAACCAACTTCAGCTTTCTAAGGCTTAGATGTCTAGACAGCTGAAAGGAACTGCACACTTTGGAAGGACCTATCTTTGTATGATGGCTACAAAAAGATCTCAGATCGGTATCCTAGACCAGACAACTGACTTTTAGACAGCTAATTTACACAAAGATCCCTCCTTCAGTTTCCACATTCAAAAGAAACAGGAGTAGGCAATAAATTGTAACAAAAGTAGCCCACCTCAAAGAAATTAAAATACACAAAACACACAAACACTCACACCAGCCCAAAACAAAACAAAAAACCCAGCCCAGTCTAAAACAAAAACATATCATGCTCAAATTGTTCCCTGATGACATTTTCCCATACATTCTAAAGCAGCCATTTCCCATATTTATGCTATTGGGGAGAACCTGAAATTCACTAACAGCATTTAAAGTGAGCAATTCTGCAAATACCAATTTCTCTTTCCCTAATGACTTTACTGGATTATAGCAGGATATATTAAAGTCTCCTCTCCTCATTATTTTAGCGACGACACAGGCTGCCACATTTGGTTACAAAGGTATTTAGCAAGATGAAAAACTCTTAGGAATGATTTTAGAGTTATTTGTAGTATCTCTCCTTTGCAAAAGATCTTTTTTATATTTTTATTTTTTAATGAAACCTGTAATGTTTTTTTATCTTTAAATGTCCAACCCTAACAAACAGAGTTTTAGCTGAATCCCAAAAACTTGCAGAGGCCTTATTTCCATAGGAAATCCAGGTGAAAAGTCCACCCTAAGACAAAATGGTTTTGGACAACATTTTTCTTCTATTTTTGGTGCACTCGGATATCCAAGAATGTCACAGTTTGATGTGAAGGAGAAGGTGCAGCAATTATTACAATAATTTAAAACTTATTACCTGTTCTGTAATGCTCCACGGCATTTTTGGTAGGAAACTAAGGACACCTTGTGAAAAAGGCTGATGAGGGACATCATGTTCAAGTAGAAGAACTTCTGTCTCAGTCTCTTTATCTCCAGCACTTCCCAAGTTCTTTACAAAATGACCCTGAGAAACAATATACATACCTACAAATATATATACACACACATGCACATCAAGCAATATGATTTCTTCAGAAATAAGTATTTGAGACCATTATCTCACAGGTTATTAGTATATTAAACTACATAGAAGGAGTCACCTTTACTTCTTCAGTTAACTTTCTCATCTTTAAGACAGAAATTAAGTTTCAAACGTTTAACTAATTCAGTAGTTTGTCCTTCCCCCTCTTTTCCTAGAACGGCGCTAAAATCTCCACAGTTAAGACTGCAAAAACTGTAAATGTGGCCATTCAGTTTTGCAAGAAAGAAAAAACATTGCTGTATAAGCAGCAAAACTAATAAAGTCTAATTTCTCTGTTTATGTTATGCCACACATCCCACTCCTTAATACATTAACTCTACTTCCTTTCTCATATGTCTCACCCTCTGCAGTGAAGTGTCTTTGTCTTAACACTTCCATATATTCCAAGTCTCCTTCATTTCTCTAAACGCACATGAGACAGCTGTGCTCTCATTCATTACAAGCTATGCATTCCTATACAAGCCAATGGAAGCCTCCTCAAAACATAATTTTCAGCACAAATCGAAGCCAGTGTCCTCAATTTCTCTTATATCCTCCTGTATATTTACAAAGAACTTTTAAGAACTGTAAGTCTGTAACTGTAACTCTGCCCCACTGTCAATTTGACTGAATTTGGCCAATGTGTTTAAAACTACTCGCCAGGATGGTGATCAGCGTCTGGATAAGCAAAGCCACGGCGAAAGGTTCACATTTCTAGGAACCCAGACTAAAAAAAGGTGGCTCCTAGTTAGTCTAAATAAAGCACCTTAGTTAGCACATATATGTTCACTGCAGAACCTAAGCACCAAGCTTTTTAAGTATGATAACGCATACCTGTTTTTTGGGGGTATGAGTAAACTAAATCATTTAGGGACCATCAAAGAATGGCACTCAACTTAAAACTCATGTCAACACTTTTTAAAGTTATTCAGCATTGCAGATAATAATAAACATCTTGCCTAACAAACACATAAAAAATGCATAGATAAGGGTTCAGAAGAAAACACTTAAACTCACATTAGGATACCTGGAATTCCTGGGCCAACCATCAATAGCAACAATTATTCTTTGTCCTTCCAATGTATCTGCTTGTCTTGTTTCTATTCGAATGCGAGGAATTCTGCGATCAGCGGGTGTAAACAAATGGCGCCTTGCCTATTAACAGCCAGAAAAAGGAACAAATAATTTCTAATTAAAGAAAAAAAAAAGAAATCTGCACTTACAATAACTTGATTATTTCCTTACCTCTTTGATCTGTGATTTGGAAAGCATGCCACAAAACGGTCGCCAGTTTCGTTTTATAATCCCCACTACTTTTCCTGTAGGCCTCAGCATGTCCTTGTTAACAGAAGTTTTCAGCTGGTAGAAAACAGAGAAGTTAAAACCACAAAACTGTCTGAACTCATGGTAACGTGTTTGACTACAGCATATATCTCAAACCTTGGTGGTAACAACTTATGTGTCACCATAATGCCATAAATTCTATTATGACTTGATAAACAGAACTATGCCTCCCTGTGCTTTGCATGACACTTAGTATTTTTAATACGCAACATGCCTAATTTGTTGTTTTTTTTAAACAGACATTTCAGAAAAACAAAGAACAGTAGAAAAACACTCTGAAGAAACGCTACCTTGTTCCATTGTCTCTGCTTAGTAACACAATAGTTACACATACTATCTCCATTTTATTTTCCAACCTATCATTATCATTTTGTGGAGTCCTTGCTTGAGAATTCTTCAGTAATTCTAAACACAGTAATTAAAAAACACGCGCATGGAATTCAATGGGAAGATCACGTTTTTAAAGAAATGCAATATTTGTTGGACAGGATATACATGTATGTGTACTGCACGCACATTAAGCAGAATTACCGCAAGAAGGTAAAGAGTATTTTACAACTGGTTCCAAATGTTTGCATTACCTATAAAAGCTGACTGTCACCATGACACAACACTTGCTCCTATTCTAGCAAATCCTAATCTGCACATCAGTATATAGCTTTGCATTATTACCTAACTACCACTCAGTAACTTTTGGATGTAGTAAGTTTAACAAAGTAATGTGGGAATTTCTGATTGGGATTAATTAAAAAGTATCCATTTATACAGCTTTGAGTATTTGAAGGGGGCCTACAAGAAGGCTGGAGAGGGACTTTTTACAAGGACATGTAGTGGTAGGATGAGGGGTAATGGCTTCAAACTGGAAGAGCGTAGGTTTAGATTAGATACCAGGAAGAAGTTTTTCACTCTCAGGGTACTGAGGCACTGGAACAGGTTGACCAGAGAAGTTGTGGAGACCCCATCCCTGGAGGTGTTTGAGGCCAGGCTGGATGGGGCTTTGAGCAGCCTGGTCTAGTGGGAGGTGTCCCTGCCCATGGCAGGGGGTGTTGGGACTCGATGATCTTCAAGGTCCCTTCCAACCTAAACCACTCTATGATCCTAAAATCATATATTTAATGCAACTGTAGGCCTACAATTAAGTTTCATAATTTCCGAATTCACAATAGCTTTCAGGAGTCAGTATAAAAAGGAATAAAGCCTAGGTATAAAGCCTAACAGTGTCAGGGTATTGCAGATTTCATCTCTCTCTTAACACAAGAGTTAAGTAAAAAAATATTTATTTCATACAATGTTTTCTTTCTCCTCTTCCTTTTCAATGTCATCTTCATTCTGGCCATCATCTTGCAAGACCACTGAGGACGGTGCCACCCACTCATCTTTTGCCAACAGCTCCACAGCTACAATATCTTCATGAACTGCTCGATTTAAATGTTTTAGTCCCTGTATAATTATCTGGATTTTTTAGAAAACAAAACAAAAACACAAATATTCATGATGATAGCAACCGAAGACCCAAATCAAAGCAGTATAACAGAAGAGTATACATGTATAACAGGCTCTGCACTCTAAACATTTTAAGACATGTTTGTAATGCATTTTTTTCCTCTGCCTAGGTTGCTTTCAGTACTGATGATATTATTTCAGGATTCCAATCGCCACTATAAGAATAATTTCTTTTCCACAAACTTTTTTTAAAACAGACAAGCCTTCTATTTTTGCAGGCTAGAGGACTCCACATAATACTGGGAAATAGGAATAGAAGAAATGGAAAGCCAGAGAAGCATCTCCAGCTGCCACCGCAAACAGGGAGAGAAGAGGCAACTGACGCTGCTTGGAAACAGCATCTGTACAACTGTACCAACAGAGAATCCAGTAGGCAGACAGCTGGGTTAACTGCTCAGAGGGGAACAGCCCATCTACTCATCACCAGGCACAAAAATAGCAATGGAAATAAAGCAAGAGAGGCCCACAAGGGATCACCACAGTATTTCGGAAAATCCTCCTACAAACTTGTTTCTCTGCCTTTCATCATGTATTTCAAACTAACTAAAAAAAAGTGTTGTATCAGAGTAAATTGAACAACTATTATCAATTAAGATTCAGCTTTATTTTATCAAATACTTTATCAAAGCACAAAGTTTAATTTTAAACACATTCTCTTTTCAAAAAGAGCATAGTCAACATTTCAGTCTATATAAATAACAAACGAAAACAAACAAAAAACTTCAGAAAAATACAGAAGAAAAATTACTATAATGCTCCATTTTAACCTACATCACCACGAAAGAAACACATTTTAAGTCATTACCGAGGCTAGTTAAAGTTCACAAAAATGCAAAACTCACCTCTTTGTTTTCTTCAGCATCTCCATGAACCCAAACAGTAGCTTCAAGATAATTATCTCTGCTGGCTCTGTAAGTTCCTTGGAGGTAAATACCAGATTTTATTCCTTGCTGCAATTTGCTAAGAGGAATATGTTCTGGGAAAATTATTTTTCCACTTTCTATTTCTTTCTTTAGGGGGAAAAAAAAAAAAAAAAAAAAAAAAAAAAAAAGGAGAGACAAAATTTTCAGACTTTTTCATGATTATTCCAAAACCAAGCTCAGGGACATAACATTCAAGACAACAAACCCCAAAATTGTAACTACAGTAGATACAAATATGCACAATAATGACAAACTATTAAGCAGTAATTTTCCTAACAAAGCATAAAAAGCATAAAGAACATATAAACATGGCAATTCTAGGAACGCCTCATTTTTGTTTTTTTGTTTGCCTGCAGTTACTTAAAAAGATACTGCACAAGTGACATATGCTTTTATGCTGATTTGGATATACTGACTAAACATATACTTACTGAAGAAAATATTGGCTGCATAGTAAAGAGTATGGCATGCAGTTTAAGCACATACTGTAAGCTATATGAAACACATTACTGTGACTAAACTTTGGAGCAGACAGAGAATTAGTTAAAGCCGAATGAACTACAACCAACTACTGTAAAGATGAGCTAAACCCTCCACTTTCTTCCCACTCTGGCATGTCCCACTCCATCCTGTTGGAACTAACTCTGTTGAAATTAATCTTGCCATTTTTTGGTGGTTTTAGTTTTCAGTTAGTTTCAGTCTTATATGAAAATGTCTTGATTCCGCTAAACACAAAGCACAAAATAGAAGAGGGTGTAGCTCATCTTTGAGCTGCAGCCTGCACTTATGTCAACCTAACTGACCATAACAATCAGAGGTTTTGATAGAAAATGCTTTTGATCAATAATAAGTTAACATAAATTTTCAAATAAGACACAAAAAAGATATAAATGGTTTGCAATACACACTATTGTAGTTTTCATTTTGTTTGCATTACTTCTAATATTCATACACTTTCTTTAATCAATGTTATTATTCTCATCTTCACATCAGTTACCTAAAGCAACTGGCTTTTTACAAGTAACTAGATACCTACTAATAGGTATATAAGCAGTAGTAAAAACAGCTGCAATATTTCTTTTTTTTTTCCTTTTCAGTGTCAAAAAGTTATATTGCCAAAATGGTAATGAGGTCCAGAGTTCTGATATTCTAAACTGATGCTAATAGCCTGACATACAGTGTCCAATAATATACTGCAAACCATTTGTGATTAATTTATTTTATAAAAAGAAAATAAAAACATACCCCTTCATCAGATATACAAGCAAGACGATCTAGAAGATCTGGATTAGCTATCAAGCTTTTTATATACTCCTCACCTACAAAAGCACACATATAAATATTTATGCAAGAGATGCAAGGGATTTAAGTATGAACAGACTGCTGAGGTTGTTTATCTCAGCAATAAATTAAACACACATGCCATTTCACTTACATGTATAAGCAGTTATCCCTTCCTCTAGAGCTTTCTCTTTATTAGTTTTGTCATTTGTTAAAAAGATAACTTGAATATTCTCCTCATCCTCTATTTTCTTCAAGTGGTCATTGTACCATTTTACTGCTACCCGAATGGCTCTGTCATTGCGGTCATTAGAAGTTTCTCCTTGCTTTTGCTCTATGTATGTTTCTCTAAACAACAACAACAACAAAAAATCCAAAGCAAAAAAAAAAGGGGGGTGGGGGGGCAGAACAAAACAAAATAAATCTCAGCTTGTATCCATAGTTACAAAAATTTTTCAGACAAACAAGATCAAGACTGTGAGGCCAAAAGAGCCATCACTGTACTAATTTTTATAATATGTGCAACACACTATAGGCCATTGAAGGGTCAGGAAACAGAAGGGTAAAGAAAAGTAGGAAGGAAGTGTTCGAATACAACCTTCTCAGCAATGATTGAAGAGGACCTGCATTCAAGATGCTAAAACTACTGATTCAAGATTCCTAGAACTATGACACTGCAGTATTGGAAACTACTTGTGAGCACAAATAAAGGCAAATTAATTGTATCTTCATTTCTTAGAGCTTTCTGTCACTGACTAACAGATTTTTGAATTCTGCTACAGAATGAGCTGGAAATATTACTAACGCATTGGAACATGTTTGAAAGGGACACTAAAACGGAAAAGCATCATTCCGTTGCTCAAGTTAACAGTCTTTCTGATACACTTTATTCAATATTCTAAATCACCTTTTCATAATATATGCTTACACTAATTATAAACCGGAATAGCTGTGGAACATGCAACTATTTCCCAATAGGATTCTGTAGAAGCATACAGCTCTATGCACCCCAGTCTAATTTTTTTTACCTATTTCACATTCCAGTTCTGTTTCCCAGTTTCTTTTACTGGACATGAGTAGAACCTTGTTATACCCTATTCCACACCTTACCTATGATGTTCATTGGTGAAAGAATAGAAATGTTTTTCAGGGTTTTGAATCACGTCCCTAATTCGCTTGTATACTGGTGCACTCCGATTCCTGACTTCTTGTAAGACTGTTTGTAGCACAATGACATTCTTAATAACAGGATCTTCAAGTATATCAATCTGAGGAACAAAATGGAAATTAATCAAAATTGTTGTTTAATTCTATCCAATAACAGGATTTGAAATATTTGTTTGGTTAATACATAAAAAGCTAACACGAACAATGAGTTGCACTACTTCTGCCTTTTTCTCTCACCGTTGGGAAACTGAACAGTATATTCAGCTGGTTCCTCCTGCTTGTGGGCAAAAAGTTCAAATAGGATTTTCCAGCCTTTTTGTGACCTGAATTTTGCTGGAGTGAAGATAAGGACTCATTCTGACTCCCACCAAATTCAGCCCCCACATATGCAGACATCCAATCAAATTTAAGGCCACGTGTACACTAGAAATTTTGTTTACATAAGATGGGTTCTTTTAAATTATAATCTTTGTAAACAAAATGGATCTAGCCACAATCTCACACTAATCCAACACAATTTAAAGGCTGTGTGGAATATGTCTTTGTGAGCAATGCAAGCCATAGAATAGGACCTGACCATTGTTACACAGCTAACATCGACACGCCTGTGCATGTGTAAGCTTAAGTTATCCAAAACCAATCCACTGTTGCACTGCAATTTTAATTTCCGCAGATTCAAATCAACTGGAATTCTGTTAGCTGCTCTTCACCTTTTCACCAATTTTTTTAGGAAATTCATTGAAAATTTTTCAGCACTTTTGTTTGCTAACTCCTGACAAGCATGGTGTGGAAGAGAGAGAAATGCACACCAAAAACCCACGCTCCCTGTCAGGAGAAAGAGACATGAGCTTCATTTTCTGAGCTTGTGGCAAGGAACTGTGCAAACACATCTCCAAAATGAAACAGCAATAAGGCTCTAGACTGCATGGCTAAAAGAATTAAAAGCAATGCCAGACCAAGCTTCTCTGCACTTCATGTTTAGATGACCTAAAAGATTCAGAGCCAGGTTCATAGAGCAAGAAATCCCATAAGATTCTGTGTACAAGCTGTATTACCAGGCCAAGTCTTACTATTGCAATCCTGTTCCAATTGCTAGGTAAAACTTTTTCCTACTGTTACCAAGACTTCTTAATCCCCGCTGTTCCAGTTCATGGCAGAGTACCTTAGCCCATTCTCAGAGTGCTCTATAGCATGTATATACAAACTTTGACAACAGACACCAAGAAGTCCATGGGTAACAAGCTGAAAAAGAACCCCTTGACTTGCTGTTTTGGGAAGAAAATCCTTACTTACAACTTTTGGGATGGGTAACTGCTAAATCATGTGAGTGTTGTGCCCCTCTCCAGAATAATACATGTTAGGATTCATGAATTACTTCCAGTCTCTGATGTCTGCACGGGGCTATTCTACTTCCTACAGATGTATTCAAAAGCAATCAAAAAAAAAAGTCAATTGTCAAGCTCGGGAATCCACTGCCTCCCAGCCTGGAGTTCTACCGTCTGCACTGCCCAGACTCAGCCTTTGCACAATTACTGATGGGCTGCAGAGTAAAGTTAATCCCATGCTTCCAGAGTTGTACAGCGGATGATTTTGCCAACTCTATCCATTAAACTGGAATCAACATCACAGTATAAAGACTGCCTATGAAAGTCTCTGCAAAACAGGATAGGTATTTAGAAAAATTCAGGAAAATGGAGTGACCACCTGAAGATCCCGATAGCTGCTTCAGAGTCTATTCACTCTCCTCGCCTGTGTATCACACCAAAACAAACAAACAAAAAATACTGTTCTTTATTCCTACCGTTCGGGCAGCAAAACATAAAACCGGAATTGGGTGTAAAACCAGACTGCACTCGGTGACGCCGAAGGCCTCCTCAGTAGCAGGCAGGGAAAGAAAAGGGATCAAGCGGATCCAGTGACGGAGCGGACACAAATAACAACGCGAAGACCCGGATCCGCCAGCGCACCGCTAAACGCGCCCCTCCAGGAGCGACGCCTGAACCCCACGCCTAAGGGCAGCGGGGCATCTCGCACCCACGCGGATTTAGCCCAGGCCGGAGCAGGCCTTAAGGGCCCCGCGGCAGGCGGCGGGCCCTCCCCGGCCGCCCGGGCCTTGTGGCTCCGCTGAGGAGGCAGCCGCCGCCCGTCCCCTCCCACCCGGCGGGAGCCGCTCACCTGGTGAAGGAGGAGGTTGGTGTCGGGCAGGAGGTAGTGCGGGCCGGGGCAGAGGCTGCTGGCGGCGCCGCTGGGCCGCGTTTCCAGGCCGGGGCCGGGCCCGGCGGGTCGCGGGGGGCAGAGGCGGCAGGCGGCGGCGCCGCAGGGGATGTCCTCGCGCAGGTAGTGCTCGCGCACCACCTTCACCACCGCCCCCGCCCGCGTGCGCTTCAGGAAGGTCCGCGAGGTCAGCATGGCGCGCGCGGCGGCGGCGGCGGAGGGGGGTGCAGAGGGAAGGGGGAAAGCTTCGCTTCCCTTCCCTTCGCTTCGCTTCGCTTCCCGTCGTGCCGTGCGGCAGGGCCGCGGGAAGCGGCGCGCGGCGGCGGCCACGCCACCCCCCCCCCACGTCGCCGTGGTGATGGCGTCGCGCGGCCCCGCCTCGGCCGCCCTGGGGGAAGGCGGGAGGGCGCGCGTGCGCCGCCCGGTCCCTAGGCCGCCGGCTGAGGTGAGTGAGCGCTCGGCCTGGGGGGAGCGGGGCCTTCCTCTGCCGGGGCGTGTGGGGACCGGCGGGACGGGGCCGGCTCCCTCTCGCTCCCCGCCGCCGCCGTTGCCGTCCGCAGAGTTGGGCGTCCACCGAGCTGCTCCTGCCGTGTGGGGAAGGGGGCCCCCGGCGAGCTGGCCCGGGCTTCCCGAGTGCAGCATCTCCTTTCTCTGTCGGGCTTGGAACGGCAACGAGTTAGTCTGTGCGTCTCTAAGGAAAAGCTTTGCTCTGCACCAAGTGGCTGTAAAAGTATGAGCGGCTGTTAAGTAGCTCGCTTTCAGAAGGCGCTAGCAAATTGGCCTGGTCGGAACAGTGGAGCTACTTCTGCAGGGAAGATAAAGGTGGGTATCAAAGTATGCCTCCGCCGTTTTCTCTAGCTGGTTTTGTTATGCTCCTTATTGGATGTTCTCTGACATTATATGCCTCTAGGGTCTCGGGAGTTTTCAGTGCATGCACATCTGACTGTGAATGGCAGGTGCATGTCTTGTGTTAGCTGTAACATCTTACTGGTAAGCCTGATTCACAGCAGTATTTAGCTTATATTGCAGTCAAAACCCTTGTTAATTATTTAGGAAGAGAGGCCTCGGGCAACTGCCCTGTTCAGAGCTTCTTAAAATGTTTTTCTTGCATGGAAAAAAAACATGTAATCCTGATGCTGAGAGGGATTGCTTAGTGGTCTTGTTTAACTAGTTAATTTTTTTGTAATGACATAATGTGTTTTGCTTAATTGTTTTGATTTTTTTGCAGCTGATTCTTCAGGGGACTCATCTTAAAGTATAACTTTAAAAAGGTTTGCAAATAGTGAAAGAAAATGTCACGTAAAAGCTCTAAGGGAATCAAGAAAGTAAACATTTCTAGCTCCTTGGAGTCTGAAGATATTAGCTTAGAAACCACAATACCAACTGATGACATTTCTTCCTCTGAAGAGAGAGAAGGCACTGTTAAAATCACCAAGCAGCTGATTGAACGGAAAGAGCTGCTCCATAATCTTCAGCTGCTTAAAATAGAATTATCTCAGAAAAACTTGATGATTGACAATTTGAAAATGGAATATTTAACCAAGGTAAGAAATGTTGCTTCTTTTGTTGTATAATCTTTTCTTGTTTCTGATGTTTTTAGAGTATAATAGAAACTTCCCTTCTGAAAAGAGCTACTGTGAATTGCATACTGGAAGCCTACTTAGCTTTTTTTTTTTTTTTTAAATGAGAAAAGGAAGAAACAAAGATATGTAAAACTTAGATGATTTGTCCAACGCATTAAATGTATGCGGGGGATCAAATTAGTTTTTTCTTTTCTAAAAACTAAGGGAAAAGGCCTGTATTCTTTCAGAAATGATGAATAATTTTGTCACTGATGTAAGCAGCATAACAGAGCTTTTAACCTGAACTTGCAGAACACTAGAAAGTCATCTGAATGCTATTCAATGAGCTGTTAATGAACGTGTGGCTAGAATATACCAACATGCCTATAGTAGGAGATCGCGGTGTACAGTTTCCACTAAGATACATGAAATTAAGAAAGGTGTAAAAGCTTTGCCATGTTTATGTGCAGTCCACGTTTACAACCTACTATATACTAACTGTGGCTTTCTCTGGCTTGCTGCTCTGAGTTTGAACATAATTTGAAATCAGCTGAACAAGTAGCTATTTGGCTAAAAAAGATGAATTGTAGAACTAAGTCTTTTTTATTTCTAGTTCATTAGAGCAAAATCCATATTGTATTTTATGAAGCCTTAGCATATTTAGAGTTCTTGTTAGACAATTGTTATTGTACTTCCCAGCGCATTGGGCTCTCCGCTTTTTTCTTTAAAGATGATCTTTTTGTCAAATATGTTTTAAAAATTACCAAGGTAACTTCTTTTCTTAATTTTATATTTATATTCTTTATGCTTAGGTTGAAGAGCTAGAAGAGAAGCTTAATGATGCAATCCATCAAAAGCAGCTGTTGTCTTTACAACTGGATACTCAGTTGGCATTACAGCAAGAAGATGCTAGGTATGATGGAAGTAAAACAAAAAAACTGTATCTTTAATAACTTATTAATATGAATTCCAATTAATTAATGGACAATTGTTGTAGTTTAACCCCAGCCAGAAGGTAGGACCACACGCTTGCTCACTCCGCAGTAAGGGAAAGAGAAGAGGGAGAAAGGAGAGGGGGAAAAAAACAACCTTGTGGGTTTAGATAAAGTCTGTTTAATAGAACAGTAATGGAAAATAAAATAATAATAATGATGGCAAAATAATATACAAAATAAAGTGATGCAATAGAAGTTGGTTGCCCAGCCTGTCCCGAGGGGCGATTGCAGATTCGTGTCCACCAGGTAAGCCAATTTATATGTTGAGCATAACGTCTATGGTATGGAATATTCTTTTGGCCAACTTGTCCTGTCTATGGTCCCGCTCAGCTCTATGGGAAGCTGAAAAAGTCCTTGACTGATATAACAACATTCTTCTCAATCCAAAATACAGCAGCTACTAGAAAGAAAACTAACTCTATCCCATCTGAAACTAGGACAACAGTTAATGGAAAACTATTATGAATTATAGGAGTAGTATTTCTTTTGCAGATTATATTAGTATTTCCGTTCTAAAAATGGAATTTACATATTCAATTTACATATCAGTAAATTATGAAATAAGCTCTCACTGAAGTTTATGGTTTGGTTTTATTGTTACCTGGATTCAAAATTTAATAGGAACTTAGAGTAAGAATGTTCTTAAAACCAGTAAAGAGCAAAAGGATTAGGTAGAGGGGGCAGACTTTCTATCAATTTAAAGTGCATTTTTAATAACTCAGTAGCCTAGATGACTTGGGAAAGGTAAGGGGATAATGTTTAGCACTTCCAGTTAGGATTCCTTTTTGGTCAGAAATGCTTTCAGTTTATGATGTAGAAACTTACTTTTCTCCTTGCTTTTCTGAAACATTCTGAGCTAACCTATAACTGAAAATAGATTGGCTAGCAGGCTTCTCCAAATTACTTTGTCCATTAAATGTTGTAACACCTGTAATAGCACTGTGGAGGAAAAGCATTACTTAATTTTCTCCTGTTAGAGGATGCACCAGCTTACAGGATGTGACTAATTCAAAGTCATATTCTGTAGTAAGCCTGGAACAGATTTAGGGATGTGAAGCCAGACCTGAGATTAGTTACAGCAAAGTCTTTAAACTAAGAGCAGCTAACTGTCAGAAAAATGTCTGTCATTTTGTATGCTTATTTGCACCAGAGTGGAATATTTTTATATTGGCTATACTTGAGTTACCTCAGGACTGCTCAGTAAAAAAGTACTGATGTGCAAATTTTTATTAATAGGCATAAAAAAGTTGAACTACTTTTCTATCCCCAGTCTTTTCATTAGTTTTTCTGTCTGTCTTTTACCTCACTTTTCATCCCCATTTAACAGAATCACACACTTTGTGCAGAGTATGTCTTGTGTGACTGCTTTGCTGACTCGGCATTTTTTTGTCTTTTTGGAACGAGTGGGGCAGGCATTGCTGTGTAGTACTAGCTGGTATTTTAAATGTTACTTTGTGGTGGGTTGACCCTGGCTGGATGCCACCAAAGCCTCACTCACCCCCTCAGCTGGACAGGGGAAAGAAAATATAACAAAAGACTTGTGGGTCAAGATAAGGACAGAGAGGGATCACTCAGCAATTACCATCGCGGGCAAAACAGACTCAGCTTGGGGAAAATTAACTTAATTTATTACCTGTCAAATCAGAGTAGAGTAATGAGAAAACAAAAACAAATCTTAAAACATCTTCCCTGCACTCCTCCCTTCTTCCCAGACTCAACTTCACTCCTGATTTTCTCTACCTTCTCCCATCCCACGGCGCAGGGGGATGGGGAATGGAGGTTTGGGGGTTGCAGTCAGTTCATCACACGTTATCTCTGCTACTCCTCCTTGCTCCTCAAGGGGAGGACTTCTTCCCGCCCCCCCCCGGCAACCTTGCCATGCAAACCCAAAACCCAATACACTTTTAAAATAATGTAGGAGTTACTGCATTTTGAAGAATGATCTAATTTGAATATGTTTTCAAGAGTTAGAGCTAAAACCTCCCAAAAAGGAGGTCAGTCACCTTTGATTTAAATAAAATAAATGCTTTGAAGCATTTCTAGGTGATGTGCAGTTTCTCTTGCCATACAATACCTTGTCACTGATGATAATAGTAATTACTGTTTTAAGGCTGGAAGAAAAGCTGCTTGTTAAAGGGTAGGGGTGTTTGTGTGTTGGGGATTTTTTTTGTTTGTTTTTTAAAGGACCCCAACTTTGTATGTTACATTGGGCAGAAAATGAAGGGTTCTGTGTGGAATAGGCCATAAGCATGTATATGCTGAAACTTGGCAAGACACATACCACTTTCTTTGGTGATTTACTAGTTCCTTGGGTTTTGTGTGGAAATATAGTCTGCTTTTTCACGTTTTTAACCTCTTAATTGGTAAATTAAGACTAATTTATAAACTCAAGTCAGCGTATGTGGAGATTGTCACGTCTCAGATTCAGCTTCATATTGTCAATGACTATGAAGTTCCTGGCTTTTTATGTATAATCTGTCCGATATGATTGTTTAACCATGGTGGTATACGCTCTTGTGCTAATTACCTGATCTCTCTGTAAATTTTCCCATCTACAAAATGAGCATAACTTACTCCCTTGCCAGGGTATTGTGAAGGTTTGTCACTTGTTTTACTCACTACTTAATGTCTTCTGTTTTCAAATCAATCTTGAAGAAAACATCAGGCTCTAATGAAACAAGAAATGGAAACTATTTTATTGAGACAGAAGCAACTGGAGGAAACAAATCATCAATTAAGGGAGAGGGCTGGAGATATCCGTCATAGCTTGCGAGATTTGGAATTAACAGATGATTGCTATGAGAAGCTGAAGTCTCTTCCTGAAGATCAGCTTTCTATCCCTGAATATGTTTCTGTGAGTATTGCTTTTTGTATTGATTTAAAATACAGCTGTGTCCTCAGTCTGGCTGGGAACTAGTTTACTTTCTTCATAGCAGCCTGAATCTTGCTGTGTTTTTGATTTGTGGCTAAAACAGTGTTCGTAACACACTGGTGTTTTCACTGTTGCTGGTCAGTGCTTGCACAGCATCAGGGCTTTCTCTTTCCCATGCTCTACCTTCTCCTGTCCCCTGTAAGCAGGCTAGGGGTGCTCATGAGATTGAGAAGGAACCCAGCTGACCCAAATTGGCCTGAGAAATATTCATAGCATCTAATACCATGCTCAGCAATATAAACTGGAGGTAGAGAAAGAAAGAGGAGATGGGGAGGTGGCATCCAAGGTGGTCATTGATCAGAGACTTGCTGGACATTAGTCTGCTTGTGGGAGGTGGTGAGTGATTGTCTTTTTGTGGCTGCTTTTTTTTTTAATTAATCTGTCTCTTTCCTTCACTAATTAAACTTTTGAGAAAACTCAACACCTGAGTTTTCTTGCTTTTGTTCTTCCCACTTTCTCCTCTGTCCTGTTGCTACTGGAGGCAGCAAGTGAGTGAGTGGCCATATGGATGCTTGACTGCTGGCCAGGGTCAAAGCACCACAAGCTGTAAATTGCTCTTATTTAGAATTAAAGGGACGTGCATATAGTAGAAGCCAGTCTCTACTTCTAGAATTCTTATTCCTCCCCAACTAGAAATGAAAAACCTTCAGCAGTAGATGTACTTCTGGATCAGTCCATTTTAACTGGATTCCAGTAAAGAGAACCTTTTAGTCCCAGACTCTTATGTCTTAAAGAGAGTGGAAATGCTGATTTACTTTAAGAGGGTGAAGCAAATGGGCTATTAACATTAAATGGTGGGCACACCTTGATGATATGAAATACAGCAGGTTGAAAATAGGAATTTGAAACGTGGCTTGCCAGAACTGCAAGTTGAGATTGGCTCTTGCAAACATCCCTTACCTTTGCCTCATGCTTTCCATCTGGCCCTTTCCTATCTGACTAAATGCAGGAGATAAAGTATACTTTAAGATAAAGTGTAAGATTCATTTTCTTGATTTAAGAAGTTTTTTAATTATGGCTTATGAGTAGATGGAGAGGTAAGGGGGTACTCTGCCTGCAATAAAAAGACAATGCCTTCACAGGCTATGGGATATATCCAGAGCATCCTGGCTCACTTATGAGAATGAAGAGGATTTAGACATGTAAACTTTAATTCACCAAAGTATTAGCATTGTACTTACTAGTACAACAAATAACTAGAGCTAGTTATTAAGGAAGCTGTAAATAATATAATGTTAAAAAGCTTAGTGCATTTATTGAGGTATAAATGCTGGATGAAAGTCATGGTGTACTGTTCTCTAGATATGTACATAAAAGTAAAACTTGTCATTTTTATCTAAAGGGTGTTCTTGGAAACATCTTTTTAAAAGTTCCAAAACTTGGACTTTTGAAAGTACTGGGAAAATCTTAAGGCTCAGTGATAAACAAGACCACTTAGCTTGAGGCCTGTTAGGTTATTAAACCGTAGCTGTCTACTGTACCCACTGCCCTCTATAGAAGTATTTGAGGGGTTTTTGTTGATTCCTGCACCACCATGGTTGACAAAGGAGATTTTTGATGTAAACTGAAATTCATGTCAGCTTGCTTGAAATCGGTGTGCAGGAAGCTCCAGGACTTCAGGAGTTGATTGACAGTCAGTACAAAAGACTGTGTAGCCGAGCAGGACAGATACCAGGAGTTAGTAACTGCCAGCTGCTTTAAGTGAAGCTGTCACAGCACAATTGGAGTGCTTAGATTGTATTTGTGAGTAGAAAGGGGCTCTAAAACAGATGTGAAGTGGGAGACATAACAGCCACCTTCTACCCCTAATCTACTTTTCTTTTCCATTCAGCAGTAAATGCTACTTTTGTCTGTGACTCCAACTCCACTGCTTATGTGCTTGGTGAAGCCCCTTTCCTCTTTACACATATGTCACTTTTTAGTTCTGAAGAAGTCCTTTTTTGGCCAAATTTTTTTTTTTTTTTTTTTTTCCTGGAGAAGACATTCTAAAGATACACTGAAGTGAGATGGTGGGTTTTGCTGCTTCTCTCAACTTCTTTTGGCAACAGGATCAGCATGACCCTGAGAGTATCGGTTAAGCTCAATGATTGTTTATCATTACTCTGAGTTATTAAGCTGATACAGATGCTGGGAGGCTACAGAACTGTTTTGCATATCTTGTCTATGCATCCATTTGGTTTCTGAAGGCTAGGAAAAGCATGTTGAAGGGAGAAAAGTAATTTTTCTGATGCTGTTTTCTGCTTTGCTTGCCTAAGGAAGAATTGTGCATTTCTCGGTCAGGTAAAATCTCTGGCTCCAGATCTATGTGCAGACTAATAGTATAGTCTACTGATACTAGGTTAAAATTCTCCTTGGCAAGAAAGAGTTCTGCTTACAGAAGATATGAGCAAGAAATTTCCAGACTCTCTCTGTCCTATTTATCAATTATAAAATACTGCCTTACAGTTCTCCAGGATAGAATAGACGTAAATGTATATATAAAGCTTACACTTTTTTTGAAACCTGGTATACTGGACAAACAGCAGGAAGTGCTTAAATACAGATTTTGTATATAGACATATTGCAAGTTTAAAATACTAGAATTGAAACAGACATGAGATGTTTTTCACTGTTCTGCCACAAAGGGGTGCAATAGTGACATGTTAGAGCAAAGACTAAGAAATATTTAATGTTAATGATGATGGCAAATGAAAAACAATGTTTTAAGCATCTTTCTCTTAAAATCATGCTTTTTTGTTTTGAACTTATATATAAAAACTTAGGCTTTTTTTTTAACCATTTATAAGAATGATTTTTTTTAGAAGCAGTGTATGCAAAATATTAAAGCACTTCAGGTCTTTGAACTGGTACTTGGCAGCTGAATTACTGAATTTGCTTGGTAAAGTGAGACTTTTCTGTACTCTCCTTTAAAAATTTTTTACCAAGTTTTTTAAAAAGGGTATCTGCAAGTTCTGTTTGATCCAATTTTAATCATCATGTCTTTCAGTTGTGTTATTTTGCTAACTACAGCTTAGTTGCTCTTTGTTTAAGGAAGGCAGTTAACTGATGCAACTACTTTCACATAACTTCATTTAGCAGAAGCCAACTTTCTCTTCCTCTGCCCATACCCAGTTTTAGTGGGCACATACTAAGAGTTTTTTAAAAATTGCCTAGAAAGTGGTAACTTTTTCCTTACAGCACTTCTACATAAATTTGTAATTTTTAAGACGTGCAGTGGTTTCTGAAATCCTATTACGGTAATTTTTATTTCTGCTATATTGATTTGGCAAGAGGCAATGTGTGCTTTGCTGAGTTACATGAATGTTTATTGGCCATCAAGCAAGGTAAGTAACAATGACAGATGAACTTCTGGTACAACCTTCCCCTCATCTGCGGCATTCATTTGCATTTTTTAATTACCATGGATTGGTCTTTTCTTGGGAAGGCTGTGCAGATAGGTTTATCGTTGATACCTGTATACCATGTCATCTTGGTTTGGTACTGGGTAATCTATTTTAGGGTTGTTGTGGTTTGGGAAGTAAATGTGGCATGATGATTAGGTTTCCTCGGGAAACTGCAGTAAAAATACAAGAACTTAAGCGAAAAGCTTTAAACTTAAAAAACTTAAGCTTAAAAAAACCCACAATGCTTTAAATAGCTAACAATTAGTGACAGTCAAGGTTATTTTTTGAGGAAAAAAAAAATTATAATCCCTTTTTTTGGGGGGAAAAAGAGGATTTGATTGAAATTCAGTTGCTCAGTTTCAAATGTAATCAGACAAGTTCTTAAAGAATCCAGATAGGTGAAAACTGTAGTTAGCAGAAGCTGTAGTTAAGAGACTAAAATTGTACTTACTGCTTTGCATGCACATTTCTGAAGCTGGTTGTTGTTTTTTTTTTTCCTAAGGAAGTAGATGAAGCTTGTAGTTCAGAAGTTAGAAAGAACCCACAAAACTAACTTCACTGTTTGATTTCATGCAAACACATTAGAAGCAATGTGATTTCACAGATGGACATGAAAAAGCTCCTTAAATATTGAAGGAATAGAATACTGCAAGAATCAAGTAGTAACAAAGCAATAAAATAAAGCAATAATGTGCAATTAGTTCAGTTCCCAGAATAGAAAGACAATTTATAGTTTTAACTGTAGTATCTGATGGTTCAATTTGTCATTTGGAATTTTCAGAACATGAACAAAAAAATGACTATACCTTAGTTTGGATTTAGTTGAATTGTAGTTTTAAAAACTATCCTTAATTCTGTTCATTTTATGTGTAAGCTTAGACATAATGAATTGAGAATCCCTTGTTACGATCTTAAAAATTAAAATTGCAACTATATTTTTGGGAAAGCTTGCATTTTTCAGTAAAAAGTAACTTTAAATTTATAGTGTATGTCCTATTTTAGCTCGTTTGTTTTGCATCTAAAGGTAAGGGTGAAAAGTGGAGTTCTCTTGTTGAGTACAACAAATTCAAACAGTTCTACGTTTTAACAAGCATAGTATTTGGAAAAACTTGAAAACCCAGAAAAACCCCGCTACTTCTTAGAAAATTTCACTTTTCTGCCTTAATACTAATGTTCCAGTCATATTGCACTCTTGCTTTATTGTATAAAGCAAACTACACCTATGTTTACATAGCAAATTTCCATGACTTCTGTGTTTTTTTAGAATTGTATGCTGTCAGTTATTTGGAACATGCCTGGAACTTTTCTTTGTCTTCTGCTATTTACAGGTAGCAAAACAGAGACCTGTCTTCCTTCTGCATGGAAATGTAGTACAGCTTTGCTCTTGAATGCTTACTTTATCTGTGCTTTCTTGCTTGTACTTTCTTTGATTGTATATCAAACATAGCATTAATGATGGGGGGGTATGGAGTAGCTTTTGCATGAAAATAGTGCTTAATTATCTATTCTTTTCTTTTCATCCCCCAAAACAAACATTTTAAGGTATCGAGTTAATCTGGGAGTAATAACCTCTGTGTACGTGTGTGTGGGTGTGATCAGAAAAGCTCTTTCTTCTTTGTTTTGTCTCTTTTTGTTTTTTTTTAATGCTGACTTTGTGGTTTTACTACTCTGTTTTCTGGTATTTTTTTCTTGTTCAGTAGAAACGTTCTGGAAAAGTTTTATGTATCTGGGACTTACTGGTCTGAGAGTATGCCTATGACTGGAGTGAGGGAAGAGAGGAGTATATGTTACAGATTTTTATTTTTTTTTAATTCTTTTACAAGGCTTTTTTTCAGTGTTCATTTAGCAGAGTAGAGTGCTTTCAGAGGCTTAGTTGCATGATGCACCTGAACCCATACAGCAACATGTTACAGCTCAAAGTGTGTGTGTGCAGTGTGTTATGGTTCTTCCTGGTTATGTGCTGTTCCCGCTTCCTGTGCTTGCTTCTTGTTGCAGATTCAGCACAGTGAACTGGCAGAAAACAAAACTAATCTCTCTCCATTTCTACACACCCCATAAAAATTTATAGTGGCTTGGGGGAAGTTAGCAAGTTAAGTTGGTTTATTGCTAAATAGGCGCTTTTTTTTTTTTAATACTGTTAATCAAATAGGCTCTAGAGTTGGCACAAGTAGGAGGGTGGGACCATGTGGTCCATTAGTAGCTGTATTTTTTAATTGGGCAGCCTGACTGGGAGCTGCCTTAGTTGAATAATAGTGTATAGCTTTAGTTTTATTCTTCTTTTTTAATTCAGTTCCAGACATAAACTGATTATTTCTTAGCTGCTGCTGTCAAAGGCTAAAGAAGGACACTGTCTTGGATTTAATATTTCCCTGCCACTACCCCCCCAGCCCCAACCATGTTTCTGGTATGCGCTAGAAATAGTTTGCTGAATTATTGCCATAAAATATTGAGCTGATTTGTTTTGAGGATTGTAGTTTTGTGGTTGCAATTTTGCTAGCCTCAATTTTGAATATATATCTTGTTTTTCTAGATCCGATTCTATGAAGTAGTCCATTCCTTAAGAAAAGAGCTAAGTGATCTGCAGATGAAAAAGGGGAGCCTAACAGAAGAACTAAGTGGGTACAAATCCCAGCTGAAGTCTCTGACAGAGGTCTGTGTGGCTTAATTATCTCAATTAAGAAACTATGTAAATGTATAAATTGTGGAAAACTCATTCTCCAAATCATTATGCATGTATAAGATCTAAAAGCTTTTTCACTCTATAAAAATTACTTCAGGGAGGAAGATGTGGGGAAGGAGGGAGAGGGAAAACGTGATATATACGTCCTTGCATAACAGCTAATTTTGCATTATGGCTACCCTGCAAGATTTGCTCATGAGACTGTTCAGGATAGACTCTTACCAGCTATGTTGTGCTTTCTGAGGGCAAGGTTCAAGATGAGGAAGCTGAGATGAGATAGTTTCAGCAGTAGTTGAAGACCCCATGATGGCTCAGTGTATAGTTTTCGAGACGATCATGTCTTGGTAGTAATTTGCTTCATCTTTTGTTTTAATGATATAAAAATGTATTTTTTAAGAATTCTTTAGAGTTGTATCTTCTCTTATGCTTTGCAACTTTTTATATTTTAATTTTCCTGTTTATTTCTATACTAAAGAAAAAGATAATTTGCTTTCGGGTAAGGTGTAAACATCAGAAGTAGAGAAACAAATTATCTAAATATGTTTAACTTTTATTTTCAAAGAGTTAAGCAGTTGAAACAGTAAAAGAAGAATATTGTTTTTAAGGTATTTATGAATATTCATAGTATTCTTAGTATGTATACAGCTAGGATGGTTTGTATTTTAACTTAGTTCTGCATAAATCCAGAGTTATGATAAGACAGTTTCAGCTACCCAGAGTATGTTTATCCAAGTCATGGCTGGCAGGGACTTAAATGCCACTGTCATTTTACTACTTCTGAAACTATTCTTTGGTTACCACATCTTTTTTTTCCTTGAAACTTATTTATGGAATAGTAAGGTGTAAAGAGATATTAATTAACAGGATTATCTTCTGAAATCCGTATTATTTTCATTTCTCTTTTTGATTGAATTAGAAAAAGTAGTCAATAAAATTCGTGCATTTATGTGCTTGAGCATTATTTTGTGTCATGATCTCTGGTCATAGTTGAAATTAAATTAATCCTGTTAACTTTGATTTACAGGAATATTTTCCTTCATTGTACATTTCGTGTGCTCTGATTTAATAAAATTCTACAAGAGGATTTCAGCATTCTGAGATTGGACTGACATCTGTGTTAATCTTTACTGCAGCAATTTAATGAGATAGATAACAATTAAAGTTGTGCTAGAAACAATTTTCTTGGTACATTGGCCTTTAATAATGAAACTTCTAACTTTGTTCTTTTTATACCACATGGTGGCAGTATTCACCTTTCCCACTGATTTATTTTTCAAAGTTTGAAGTTTGCTGTGCTTTTCTTTTGATGCTGATGAGAAAGCACTAGAATGTTGCCTGTGTTGAACTGAGGTGGTTCTTCGAATGTTTATACCTTGTTTGCATGATCATGCTTAAAAGGAGAGACAATTAATGAGAATGAATACTGTGTTTAAAAAAAATAAATTAGGGAAGAGATACAGATGTTGAAATGTCACAAGAAAAAAAGGCTTACAGTTGTTAATAAAAATTATTCCTTCGGATTCTCAAGTTTCAGATAACATCACTTACTACAGTTCTTCCATATGCACAAAAAAACCCCAAACCCAAGTCTTCACCCTATCTGTTATTCATAGGGGTGACGTATTTTGGATATTTAATGAAATATGACCTGATATGAGGTATTTTATCTATGGAGAGACTTAAAGTCTCTGTATTTTGCTTCTGGCTAGTTCAGATTTGACCTAGTGACTTGATGAGTGTAACTATAACAGGGTACCTCAGGCTGTTCCAGATAGTAGGGTAAGAGGAGCATCATCAATATGTGAGGGTGCTTTAGAATCTCTAATATATTTAGTACGCTAAAGCTAACATACCTAAGCATATTTTGCAATTTACAAAGAAGCGGTTTCAAGGTGTACTGTTGGGGTAACTCATTTATTTGAGCTCCTTTGGTAAGGTCAAGCTTTTTTGCAAGGAAATTTATCAGTAGGAAGTAAAGCAAAGTTTCCGTCAGAGTCTTACTTAAGCTCTTACACTGTTCTTTTACTGTTTTTCTGGTATTCCAATCGTTCTTTATTTCCAGCTACATGAAACATAGTTGCTGAAGTTCCTTGCCTATTATTTAGTAACTTACACTCTTTAAATCCTTCTGGTTTCCCATCCACTATTCCTTAAATTTCAAATTTTCTCCAGCAGTCGCAATATTTCAGTTCTCTACATAGTTTATCAACAAAGCATCAGTTCTGGGTTTAAAATTTCTTTAGGAAACTACTAATACAGACTTTTGAAATACAGTCATCACTGAAGTTAGGACAATTTCTTTTCTCCCCCCCCCCGTGAGAATAAACCACTTCCTACAATAAGCATTCATTTTTTTCTACTATTGCAAATAGTTAAGGCTCTTTCTAATGAGTTTCAACATGTTTGGGTTTTTTTTTCCTCTTTGTGGAACATGGAAAAGAACTAAAATATATGCTTATGCCAAATCTTTTTATCAACTACTAAGGATTTTGCTGACTTTTCTGGTTGTTCATGGCTGATGGACTAGGTTTGAGTAAGTTTTATATATGTAGATATTCACACAGAAATAAAGTAATGAGAAATATGAAATAGGTATAAGCTTAGGAAAGTCTATCTAGCCAATGGAGAATTGAGAAAGTTTAAAGCAAAATCCAAACTTGTTCAATGTGTTAAGCCAAATCTAAGAAAACTTGAATGTGAAATGAATTCTTCAAATAAGACAACCATTGCCTAACATCAGCTATGCTATTTTGTGACAGGATGGCTGTAGTCCTTTAATTTGGTCAAGGGGAATGAGCTCTAATTTTACTGTTCTTTTTTGCAGTGTGAATGTAAGATACTTAGATTATTAATTTTTTTTCCTCTTATGAGCCTTTATGTACTGTTTTATGCGAAAGCAAAGCAGCACAGTTTTATTCTCTGAACGCTGTTACGATGAGCAGATATGGCTGAGTATCAGTTATATAAAATCAGGTCTTCAAATCCACTAAATCGTTTTTGCTACATGCTGCCTTTGGTTTTGGGTTGTGTTTGTTTTTTGGGGGGGGGCGGGGTCGGGACCAAAACCAAATAAAACTTGTTGGCACAACACATCTAGCCTGACACAAAAGTGAGTGCAGTGGCCTGGTGTTGTGGCCTCTCAGCCAACTGAGTTTATAAGCATCCAGCTGTACCAGTGAGGAAGCTTGGTTCTGTAAAAATCGGATTGTCATTGTAACCTTGTAGAAACTAATTTTCTAAGACTTAACAAATCCACATGTTCTTTGTCTCTAGGCAATTCATTAATTCACTTATATTAGAAAACCTTTTATTTCCGACTTCAGGACATAAAAGACATCTTTCAAATGTTTGTCACCTGTATTTGTACTCTAGGTATAGGACATTTTTGTTGCTGTTGTTCAGGAGGGGCAGAAGGTCCTAAAGGTGTATCAGCCTCTGTTAGCACTCATTTAATTCTTAGTATGCTGAGGAGTAAGACCGCTAAAACTCTACAACTTTGTGACAAAGTTCTCTTGTTGATTGTTACTGCTCTGAGTTAGCACTTAATCAAAACCTGCTGAATCTGTAACACAGACCCAGTAGGGTGGAGAGCTGCTTCTGACAGCTGGTAGCAGAGAACAGTGTGTGAAGACTGATTTCTAGCACTGGAACATAACCTGATAAAAACAGCTAGTGTCAAAAGATCTTTGTCATGACTTTGTGTTTCTTAAAGTGGTCAGTTAAGTGGTTCTATAGTACTACCGCAAAATTAATGGCGCTCTGTACACAAGTGTTGCGCCTGATTTAGACCAGTGTGTTCCTCTGATTCTAGGTATAGCAGCAACAGGCTGAGGGGAGGCAGTGGAACTGGTAAAAGTTATGTTCCTGTATTGCAGCACTGAGTGATCTGTTACCAAGTGCATAGTACAGACTCGATTCAATCCTCCTTTTACAGTGCTCAGTACTTCAAATAATGTTGGCACCGCCACCTTTGGAGATACAGATAGACAAGAAAGTCCAGCTATAGCACAGTATTAGCAGGAGCTTCCCAGAAACAAACCCAGCTTCTGATGTGTGAGTTCCCATGCTGAACATCAGTGTACTATTTTCAGAGTTGTTTGCTTCCAAAGTGGTTAGAACCTTCCCTCAAACAGATGTAATTTACTACTCGCATGTTTCTCTAAAGGCTGCAATAGAGTCTGAGAAGGAAATTCTGCTTTTATTTGTAGCTCTAGAAGATTAAGAAATGCTTCTTCTGGCTATGAGTTTCTTGGCAATGTTTTCCTGGAATTTGGTCTTGATACAGTTTTATCAGGGCTTCCTTTCTTAAGTTTTGGGTGGGTTTTTTTCTGTAAAGTTGCCTTCAGGACTGGCAATCAAATTTATAGTATGACAGTTTTCCAAAAGCTATGGTTAGCCTAAAGACAAAGCTGGATATATGTAGGACAAAGATCTTTTCTAAGACCTTGTCTCTGAATTGGGATTAATTTCTGTCATGTTTTGCTCAACGTACCTAACAATTTTCTCTGTGATAATGTTTCCCAGTGTAGGAAGAACATTTCTATAGTCTTCAAAGAATGATCTAAGCTATTGCACTCAAAGGATTAGTTGGCACTAGATGTATCTGAATGTTGTAAAATTGAGGCTACTGTTGCTACTCCAAAAGGACTGCATTCCCTAAGATTTCTTCTGAAGTTCGCACATCTGTAATTAAAGACTCCACTCTAGAACCCTTCCCCAGCCCTCTGACACCAATTCCTTCAAGCAGTGCTTTGATTACTTGGTTTTCATGTCTCTCTAGAAAAAACAGATGAGGCATCAGTCTTAGGTGAGATATGTGCCTTCTTTCCTTATCATTATTATTGTTCATGGTTATCTTGTTCAGGAAAAAAGCTGCAAAGAAAAATATTCTACCAATAACTATTAGCTTGGGGCAGCAGTTCCAACATTTCCAAGACTCAAGAAAACATATGTCCCTCTTCTATCCAGTGTCTTGCTACCTCTTTTGATATACAGCTATGGCTCATATAGACTGCTAGTTGCTGTTCAGAAGGATCAAATGGCTTAATTCTAGTCTCTAAATGCAATGATCTCAAGGATCCTTTTAATCTGAGAATATTTCATTGAAGATTCTCGTCAGCTCAGATCCAGAGAGAAAGAGCTTTTTATTTCCTCCACTTTCTTTTGCCATAGAGGCCCTTATGCCAAAGCTTTTATTTCTTACCTTTCTCGCAGAGCTTCCCTGTTTTGGAAGTAGCTCAACATTTCTGTTTATAATTTCTAGTGGCAGATAGTGCCCCATCTACAGTCCTTGGCAGATTACCAATTTCATATCAACATACTAAAAGAGATGTCTTATTCATCCAGCTATCTATAACTTCTTCCTGACATTTGGGCAGTTGTATTCAAGTAAATAATGTATTGACTGATAATTTTTGCATGCATACTATTTAAACAGATTGAAGCAAAATGTCATCTCTACTAAATAGCAGCACCTCATCCAAATAACTTGAGGGAGTTGATTTTCACATCACAGTAGTATAGTAGCTTTACATTTGCCTGGGGCCTTAGGTACCTTAGGATATGAACAGAAAGTGCTGGCTTGTGTAAGTGATCCTTCAAAGGTGAAGTTCTCTTAAATAAGCTTTTTAAAAGCAGGATCACTATCTTCCACAGGCTTATCTGTTGACAGTGTGAAGAAGTCATGCTACTTCTGCTTGATTGGCTGATGAGTCTTTTCCCTGCATTTCTGTTGTTTATCTTCTTATCCCCAAAGGCTTTTTGAAAGATCAGCTAATCCCTACCATGTATTATGTGTCACCCAGGTTTTGTACTTGAAATTTTGGTAGGTGTGCATTTCAGTTACTGCTGTGAGTTGTTATTCATTCCAGAGGGAGGACAACAGTGAAGTTTGATATCATAAAACTGGGGTCTGTCATTAGATCTTTAATTTCTGTACCAGTTCAGGTTTTAAATGGTGCAGATCGGGCAAGTTCAGAATCTTCTTGCTTGAAACATCCATCAACAATGTTTATAAATCAAATGGAAGCACTTCTTGGCAGGGACTGCTTCACATGCTCTGTAGAAATCACCTGTACTGGTTAATATTGGGTCTCTTGGACAGCTCTGTTAACAGTTTCTTCAGGCTATGTTTGCCTACTTATCTCACATGGGACAGGTTGGTTTGTTTTAACCACCTCATCTGTCTGAATTGCTACTCTTGCAGTAGCAAAAACTAGTAAGAAGCTGAAGAAAAACCATGCATTGTTGGCAGGATCATCACAATAATGTTCCATGTGAGGAAGTACTATTTGTCCTTAAAGTTTTTTAAGGTTTGTGGACTTACTTAAGTTATTTTTATTTATTGGTGTTATTTCCAGGACCTCATTCATGTCCTTGAAAATGCTCTGTATCTTGAGCCTTTTAAAATCTCCTTTTTGCTTCAGCAGGACAAAGCTGTTCATCAAGACTTCCAAGTTATCACTTGAAGATAAATTGAAAGATAAAGCTGTTCCACTGTTTAGATCTTAAAATCAGTTCAGGGTATATCAACATTGTTATAAACTAAATTAACTTCATCACATGTAAAGCAAGGGTTATTTTTCCTAAGCACAGGCAGCTTGATTGTATGCCTTTAAGATGTATTGGTGTAGAAGTCTTGAAGCTTGTGTATCTCCTACCTTGATATGCATACCATGTAGGACTTTTTGCGTGTTAGCTTATATACTGTTTATTAGCTTGCCTTGTCACATTTTTTTCCTGTGATTAAAATACAACTTTGACACCTAGAAGATTAGGTAGTTGGAAAACACTAATCTATTCAGTAGAATTAGTATTTCTTCAAGAATTATAGTACATCTTTAAAAAAACAAACAATACAAACCAAATCCCCTTTCTTTAATTATCTGTTTAACAGTTTGATAGCTTAAGTATGTCTTAGTATCACTTTTGAAAAGAAGAATTTAACTTCCCTCCCCTTCCCTGGAGTTGTTACTGTTCTATGACATTAACATGACATTAACAACTGATTTCTTTAAGTAAAATTCAAAACCTAGTTTAGGTCTTGGGTATTAGAAGGAACTAATTTTGTAGGTATTTAATTGTTCTGTTAATTGGTGCTTTAGAGCTGTTTATGACAAATTTGTCCAAAGGCTAACCAATTTAATTTTATACTTTTGGTAGTTGTCTTGTAGCTGCTAAATGTGTAATACTGTAGGAGCTTCAATAGCCCACTCTGTGAAGGGCGTATGAGTTCCAGCATGATATTAGCAGCAGAATGGCACAGGGTATCCGTAGAGGAATTGTATCCAAAATTAATTTCAATTTGCACTTAAAAGTTAAGTGCCCTTACCACCATTTCCTATTGCAAGATGAGTCATGTTTGCACTGTATAGCAGAGTACTCGCACCTGTATGCTACATATTTGAAGCTCTCGCTAACTTGTAGACTAAACCTTTAAAAAGAGCTGACAGAGGCTTTACCATTATGATAATGTCACCTTTATAAATGATGGCATGTTAATTACTTTAAGAAGAAAGTGTTCTATAGTGTTCATTTGCTTAATCCATTAATAAGGGTAAACATAAAACCAAGCCATATATACCAGTATGTTAGTGTGAATAACAATTGTGTCTTTAGATGATGTGTTCTTAATGATATGCAATCCAAAATTCTCAGGAAACCTTTCTTAGCATTGTAATTTTGTGATTGTGATCTAATGTGATTTTAGTGCAAGTGAAAATTACTAGATTTTTGAAATATAAAATGAAAATTCCCATAGTAGTCTCTCAAAGCGTATGAGGAGGAAAAAGAAGAAAAAATGGAAAATAATGCTGATAGACCAGAAAATAAGCATCTTTTCTCGCCCCCACCCAAGCTTTGGATGCTATGCTTCAGCAAACATAAGTTACCAGATACTCCCAAATTGTAACTGGCTGAAATTTTACAGATAATGACAGAAGTTCCCAAACTTTCTGAATGACTGATCCTCTTCCTTTTTTTCAAATGGACCAGCAAGCGTCTTCACTAGGAAACTTGTTTGACAATGTTGTAAAGGTGGTATGACACTTGTGCTCCTACTATAGGTTTGTAGACCACCAGCTATATATATGAGGGTTACTGGTCTTTGAAATCGTGCTAATGGACATGTGTTAGAAAAAATAAGTACTTTAATCAACTATTTAGAATAAGATTGGAATAAGTTGAGTATCAGTATAGCTGGTTACTTTGTGATGTGTGCTAGATTTCCGAATGCTGAGACAAATGAAAATACTACCACTTCAAAATTCATAAGAGGTCTTCACAAAACTTGGTTGGTGATTGTTTTAAATAAATATCAGTGCAGCTGTAACAATTTCAAAATGTCTTACCTTCTAGAACTATGAAGACGAGAGGAGGAATCGGTCAGAGCTTGAGGTTAGATGCCAGCGTTTAACATTGGAACTGGCTGATACCAAGCAGATGATTCAGCGAGGTGATTACAGACAAGAGAACTATGATAAAGTAAAATGGTGGGTATCTCTATAGTTCAAGTGTTCTACTAACGTACAAATGTTAATAGATAAACTTCAACCTTGATTGACTAGAGTTTTTAATTTCATTTTTGGCTTATGCACACCACAGATATTTTTAATTAACTCAATCCACTAATGGTTCAGTTATTTCCTGTAGTATATTGCAGTCGTAAGATGAACAACGTTTTGAAATCTGATACATCAAATTATCTTCCTAAAAGTTTATAATTAGGGATTTACTGTGTTTTCAGAAGAGCCTACCAGTCTCATTGCAACTAAAGAAGTGGGAGCTGTTGATGCCAAGCATCTTAGAACAAGTACTCTTTTTTTTTTTTTTCCCTAGTTTAAAAGCAATGATCTAACAAAAGGCCCTGTGCTGTACTGTGTGGCGCCTACACAGTGAATTAAGAGGGTAGGACCTTGGGAATTAATCTTTAACAACTTAAGATATCCTTGTAACCATAAATTTAAAAGGACTGTTATAAGAACTCTTTTTGTCAGAGAATCTTAGGATTACCTTAGTGAATTGGTTTAACTGCAGGAAGTTCCAGGGCCTCTTTTCATTTTTAAAATACAGATTTTAGAGTTCTAGCCTATGCTTTGAATGCTCATCTCATAAACAACAATTGCAAAATAGTGAAAATGGACTACTTATAAATACACTCACGGGCGTATGTTTCACAGTCCAACTCCCAAATTGGTTTTTCAGTGTACTTGCAAGTACAAGAAGTCTGGCCTTCGGCATATTTATTGGGGAATAGATTAAAAAAATAGGGATTATGAATAGAAAACACCCTGTCAGCTCCTTAGTTGTTCATATTGAATGAACTCAGGCACAGTTACTGACACAAATGACTTTGCCACTAAGTCATTTGAAGGAGATCTGTGTTCTTTATAACTGTTCACAGCTATATGTACTAAAACAACCTTGGAATCTAGCTGGAAGCTTGTTGCAAATAGGATGGATTGATGCTATGGTTTGCTTCCCTTGTGCAACTGCATCTTAATAAGTGGATTGTAATAACTTTCATGTGAATGGCCCCAGTGTTTAACAGTGTACATTTAAAATAGTCTTGAGTTGAAAAAGTCATGAATGAACGTGCCAAAACTATATTTGAGAGAGTAGGTTGTATTCATCTGGGTAGGCACAGATGAAGGGGAGGGGAGAGCACTGTTGGCATGACTGCATGAGGATATTTGGGAGCATTGCAGGAGTTAATCACTTCCAGGCTCGTTTCTGCCTTTAAAAATGCTATGTCAAATCTTCTAGTCCTGGTGTACTACAAGTTATCTCAGTTTTAAAAGCTATGCTATGCTTAATATAAAACTAGTTAGTGTTTTCTCCAAACTGCAAGCTCATAGTGGCTCATTCATTTCTCTGTTCTGACAGGGTTAGATAGAGTGGAGACATAGAGCTGCTGCTTTGTGTGTATGGAAAGCATTCTTATTCCGCACACAGGATAATTTTTGCAGCTTTGTTGTGTATATTTTAAACGTGAAGAGTAGTACAACCCTCTGGTATTGAGGGACTGTATACAAGGGAGAGTAGCAACTGAGAACAAGTATACATTGCTTTCTGTTTGATTAGGAAGATGGGAATGAAATTGTGTTAGTTTTTCACCCAACTTCAATTTCTGCAAAAGATTCAAGAGAATGTCATGGGAAATAGTATCAAAAGCTTGATAAAGGATGGACAATGGTACTCTCATTGCTAAGAAGAAAAATGTATAGCCCAAAGTTACACTAAAGAAGAATAATGAGGAGCAAGAAATAATTTAGGATAGGAATTCAAGTTTGTTGTATTACAATTTAGGTTTATTTTTTAAATACTTAGAAACGAAGGAAATTTTTTCATAAAATAAGATACTGTTGCAGGTGTTAATAATTAAAAAAGGTAAGATTATTACTAATTGCCCTATGAGTGACTGGTTGGAAGAAGTCGGTGTCGTGAACTGAAAAAAGATTGAGAAATTACAAATGCACAGGAATCTTGTTCATTACACTTTATGCATCTAATAGTTTCACTTTATTTTAACAGTGAACGTGATGTATTTGAACATGAATTGTCAGAACTCAGAAGAAAATATGAAATATTAGAGGTGTCACACAAAGCACAAGCTAAAGAAAGAAATGACTTATCAAAAGAGGTAAACATAAAGTTCTTATTTCAGTAATTGTCTGTTTCTTAACCTCAGGAATTTGATTCTTTGTCTAATCAAGTCTCAGGTTTATGGAATAATTTAGATTAGAACGGTCCTCAGGAGACCAGCTGGTCTAAGCCTTCCATGCAGTGCAGAGCCAACTTAGGTCAGGTTGCTTAGGGCTTAGTCAAGTTTTTAATATCTCCAAGGGTGGAGATTCCACAGCCTTTCTGGACAATCCGTTCCAGTGTTTGTCCACCCTCTTTGTGAAAAAGTTTTTGTAAAATCTAGTCAGAGTTGTTGCAGCTTTTTTCTGTTGCCTCTTCTCCTGTCACTGTGCACTTTCAAGAGTCTGGCTCTTTCTATGTGTTCCAATTGGATAGATGAAGTAACAATAAGGCTGGAAAAAAAAACCTGTTTCTCTCAACCCCTTATACATGTGCTGCATACAGTCTAAGACCATCTTGGTAAACCTCTTCTGGTCTTGCTGCAGTATGTTAATGTTTGTCTTTATGAGGAATATGGAATGGGACATGGCACACCAAATACAGTCTCACGAGTACTGAATACAGGATAGTAATAATTTTCTTCAGCCTATTGGCTGTATTGTTGCTAATACAACCTGTCAGGCACTTGGCCTGCTTTGCTGTCAGGGCCCACTTCTGGCTCATGTTTGGTTTGTTCAACTGATATTTGCCTATCTAATCCATATTTTGCCAGTTTTCCTGTAGAGATGTTATGAGAGATGGCTGAAAGCCATGTAAAAATCCAAGTAAATGACATGGAGAGCTGTTTCCCCATCCATAGAGCCAACGTTCTTGTCAGGTTTGCTAGGCACAGTTTGGCCTTGGTAAATCCATGCGAGTTGTTTCCAGTCATCCTTTCTTCCATATGCATGGATATGGCTTCCAGGAGGATTTGCTTCATAATCTTTGCCGGGACTGAGATTAGATTTACCAAGCTACAGCTCCCTGTGTCCTCCTCCTTGAAGGTGGATTCTGGTCATCAGAAACCTTGCTCACTTGCTGTGATCTTTCAAACAGCTGGCCAGCTTCACAGTAACATTGGCAATCTCCCTCAACATTGGTCAAGCGCTTTCCATTTTTCCCTAGGTGTTATGTCTATGCTGTTTTACTAAGCCTCTAGCTTAGTCTTCCTTTGCTTCAGTCTTCCAAACTCTCCCAATAAGCTCAGGAACCCAGGAGGCCCAAGGGCAAAATTTACCAGTGAAGGCTGTGTGCTGTGAGTATGTTTCGTCTCTCAAAAGGTGCAAAGCTAGTTATAACTTTAACTCTTTCTGACCAATAGTGACAGTAGGGCAGAGCTACTGTATGGCTTATGGTTTGTTGTGTATGTTTGTTCTAAACATCAATAGAATACGTGGGTTTTTCTTCATTGTGACTCTAGTAAAATAATGGTTCCGTTGCCGGAAGTGTCCTTCACTTTGCCTTTGCAGAAGTTAGTTCTGTGTCAGGAATAGAGACACTGCCATTCTGGACCTCTTCTTTCTATGATACTGCATATTGACAAGAGGAATACCAGTGCTGCTTCCCTTTTGGGCGGAACTATGTATTAGGGTTGATAGAATGTTTTTCTGTAATGTGTCTCCATTGGTCTTTGAAAGTCCTTCTGCTGTGAAAATGAATAAATGCCTCTTCAGGCACAGAGGGGTTCTCCATCTCTGTTAGGGTTCCAGTGAGTTCCAATCCAGTTAGGTCAGTCACTTCACTCAGATCTTAGTCGTTGCCATTCTAGGAGCACTAGTGTTTCACAGGGAAATGTGTTTCTGCTGCTCCAAAGACATTCCAAGAGCCAGAGGCCTGTCAGGTCAAGACAAATGTCCCTTGCTTCTTCACTGTTCATTAATCCTTTCATCCAAGAGTCACGAATTGTGTTCAGTGATGGCTCCTTTACTGAGCATGTATGGGTAGCTTTTGGGTCAAGTGACTCAAAGAGAAACATATGTAGAGAATGTTTCAGAGTCCACTGCCTTGCTCTATAGGACTTTGGTTTATATCAGTACAAGTTTCTATTACTCAGTATCCATTTTCACCATTTCTGCATCCAAATTGTTCATAGCGGGGATTGCTTCACTGAACCTCCAGGATTAATTGTTTACCTTAAGTAAGCAAGTTAGCATAGAATCCTCCAAAACTATTGGAATCGCTAAGGGATTTTTCCCTTCATCAGATGTAGGTGTAACTTTGCAACAGCTTTTTGGGAGGGAGAAGAGGCATTTACTAAATCTCAGGAAAGAAACTTTTTCAGTTTATATTGTCATTCACTAATTATCAGATGATTTGTAGCTCAGTGCAACTTCAGTGCTAAAATAGACTATTTTTGAACTGTGTTTTTGTATAGAAATCTTTCTAGGAAACACCAAAAGGAATAGAGGAATAATTGGTTGTTCTGAATTAATTTGTGAATGTATTTTTTAATGTGATATGAAAGGGGCACTGCATGAAGAAGGTTTTTCTTGGCTTCTGTACTGGTAAAGGCAAGAATCAAATGGAGGATCTTTGTGTGTTAACACTTCTGCTAAGTAAATGAGACCAATTATGCCTGAGAGAATTCAGGGGAGACTGTGTTCCTTAGTGTCTCTGTATAACATTGTTACAGATAAAATAGTGGCTATAACTACTACTTTAAAGATAGTATTCCTCTCCCTAATTTTACAGGTAGCCAGAGAGATACTCTGAAACACTAGGAAAGAAAGTGAGTTTCTATTAGAAAATATCTTTTATAGTCTCCTCTTTTCTGTGAATCTGAAGGCCTTGTTAGGCTGTTTATTCATCACTGTTCTAGCATTGTATTAGGACATCAAAATGCAGGTTTGTTCTCAGCATATAACAATGGCCAAAAAAGTATTGTCATGTACATCGTGTTTGTATGTACACATCAAGAACTACAGTGTAGCAGCAATGATGGTTTTTTTTCATGAACTGTATACTAAATTAATCGGAGAGGGAATAAAAGTAGTACTACTTTAAACTAAAATAGTACTTCAAACTCCGTGATTACTTGAGTCTCCTGGAAGGTCCATGGTTGTTTTTGTGTATGCTGATACAGTCTCACAAGTTCTGGATTGGAAGAGTGTACAATTTTAAGTGTTTACACAGCATTTATTCCAGGGGAGGAGGAGTTGGAAGGATTGTAACTCCTGAATTTCTTGCTTTATATAGTGGTCCATGGTGGCTGTGTTCACTGTGGATATACATATAATCTGTTACTTGGAGAGAGAGAGGCCACTTGGGTTTTTTTCTTCAATAAAGCAAAGTATAGGACAGGCATTTATACCTGACCCTCTGTGATGCTCAGCAAGTGGGCAGAGGGAGAGAAGCATGCCTCTGAGAGCTGCTTTTTTTTTTTCTTGTCCAAATTTTCAGCTGTTTAACTAGTTGTTCCATGTCTTTGACTTGAGTATCTCACTTAAATAACCTTTAGTCCTTTTATGACTCAGGAAGAGTAGAATGAATTCTATCTAAAACATGTACGTGGTGTCTTTGTAGTGTTGGGGGACTTATTTCTGATAAGTTATTAATTTATCATTCTTTGAACTTGGCATGTGACATCCTCAGGAGCTTAAATGGCAAAATTATTTAAGCTCATAAAACTGCAATTTGCTATGATGAGTAAGGTGTTGGGCCACTCTGCACCAGTGCTATTATGCTCTGTGGTTGTTCTCTGACAATGTTCACCTTGAATAGATGGAAACTACTCTCTCCCCCACCACTTTCTTCTTGGAGTAGTAAAGATGACTGATCTGGTGATTGGGAAGGTTGTTACGGAGACTCACAAGATAATCATGTTTCTAGTTTGGCATCAGTTCAGCCTTCTGTAGCAACATCCTGCTAAATGAAAATCAAAATGAGGCGTGCGTAACCCTCTTTGCCCTTGGTGCTAGCCTGAAACATTACCTTGTCTGCAACAATCATGATATACTTCAGCCCCAGAACTAGCAGTTTTGCCAGTTCTTTGCAGAGCAATAATCATCCTGGTGCCCTTAAACTTTTCGCTTCTGTTTCTGAGGATGTTGTAGCCAATATGATGACAGGTTGGCACCAAGACTCAACGACGTCAGTTGAATCAACTCTTCAGTACTATCGCTATTCAATACTTCAGTACTACTTAGATACTAAGGTAGATTAAGGGGCACTCTTTTTCAGGTGCCAACTACCAGAAATAAATCCTGAAAACTCATAAAATTATAATTTTATTGATATCTTTTTTCAGCATAAATTTACATCAACTTACGTTAAAAATAAGTGTCAATAGAGTTTTTTGGTTCAGGTGATTTCACAGAAGAGAGTTAAAATGAAATTGCAAATATGTGTATATAGGTTAAATACTTATCTTGAAATTCATGTTGAAGTGTTCTCTTTAATGCCTTTTATAGCTGGCAACCATACAACAATCCCTCAACTTGTTGCAGAAAGATAAAGATTATCTTAATCGCCAGAACATGGAGCTTAGTGTTCGCTGTGCACATGAAGAAGATCGTCTTGAAAGACTTCAGATTCAGCTAGAGGATGCCAAAAAAGCTAGGGAAGAAATGTATGAAAAATATGTTGCGTCCAGGTAAGTTACTGTGTGTTGACTTCTATTGGTAGGCAAGTTATTTAAATGTTTTCCCTTGTTTCTTGCACAAATCCTGTTTTATTAAAAAAAAAAATAATTAACTTTCAGCAAGCTAGTCTGTGTTTGTGTAACTAGAAGCAGAACACTTCTGTTGGGTGTTCATGTGTATCAGGAATTTTTTTTAAACCTTTGATATAAGACCATAGCAGTGAAGGTGTCAGTATTGAAAGTTTATGGTAACTGTTCTCTTAGGTGTATATAGAAGTTTACGGAGGTAACTGTAATTGATTAGAAAAGAGGGAAAAACTCTTTAAAGTGCACGTTACATATTTCCATCCTCTGCCTCAAGTGACCTTTATTAAAAACAGGAGTGTCTGAAAGAAAATATGAATTATTATTGGAGAATAAAGTATATTTAATTTTCACAAATGTTTAAAATAGGACGTAGTATCTTTCATATTGGCTATTAGAGCTATTTCATATCTCAAGTTTCAATACAGATTCCCTAAATGTAGCCTTGAGAAATACATGGATCATTGTATGCTAGTTGCAATGGTAAATAGTGTCAAATCCTTATGCTATTTGTATTGGTATAGGTATATGTACGTATGGGACGTTGAACAGGAAACACTATATTATTCAGCTACATGTCTTGCTACATATGTAATGCTATACTATAAAATTTCAAACCGTATTTGGACTTTTCTTATTCAGAATTCAAGGTTATCCATTTCATGTTATTTCCCTACATCTAGATGCCAAAACAATACCATTTCAATATATATCCCCAAATTACATGAAAGGGGTCGGTACTGGGACCCGTACTGTTCAACATCTTTGTTAGCGACATGGACAGTGGGGTAGAGTGCACCCTCAGCAAGTTTGCTGATGATACCAAGCTGTTTGGCGAGGCAGACACGCTGGAGGGGAGGGATGCCATCCAGAGGGACCTGGACAGGCTGGAGAGGTGGGCCCAAGCCAACCTCATGAAGTTCAACAAGGCCAAGTGCAAGGTCCTACATCTGGGTCGGGGCAATCCCAAGCACAAATACAGGCTCGGCGGAGAATGGCTGGAGAGCAGCCCTGTGGAGAAGGACCTGGGGGTGCTGATTGATGAGAAGCTCGACATGAGCCAGCAATGTGCGATCGCAGCCCAGAAGGCCAACCGTATCCTGGGCTGCATCAAAAGAAGTGTGGCCAGCAGGTCAAGGGAGGTGATTCTGCCCCTCTACTCCGCTCTCGTGAGACCCCACCTGGAGTACTGCATCCAGCTCTGGAGCCCCCAACATAAGAAGGACATGGACCTGCTGGAGCGTATCCAGAGGAGAGCCACGAGGATGATCCGAGGGCTGGAGCACCTCTCCTATGAGGAGAGGCTGAGAGAGTTGGGGCTGTTCAGCCTGGAGAAGAGAAGGCTCCAGGGAGACCTTATTGCGGCCTTCCAGTACCTAAAGGGGGCCTACAGGAGAGCTGGGGAAGGACTTTTTACTAGGGCATGTAGTGATAGGACGAGGGGGAACGGCTTTAAGCTGGAAGAGGGCAGGTTTAGATTAAACATTAGGAAGAAGTTTTTCACTTTAAGGGTGGTGAGGCACTGGAACAGGTTGCCCAGAGAGGTTGTTGAAGCTCCGTCCCTGGACATGTTCAAAGCCAGGCTGGACGTGGCCTTGGGCAACCTGGTCTAGTGAGAGGTGTCCCTGCCTATGGCAGGAGGGTTGGAACTCGATGATCTTCAAGGTCCTTTCCAACCTAAACCATTCTATGATTTGCCTGTGTGTACTTCATTAGTAGTTAGCAGTGTCCTTACAAAAACACATGTATATTGAATGAATGAGCTTAAGAGAATGAAATAGGTTCAGCTTCTCTTCAGCTGCTTCCTTCTGTTTGAATCAAGAAGATAGAACTGCAAACAGCATCTACAAATCTTGTGTCCTTGTATAACTAAGATGAAGTGTACTAACATGACTCTCCCGTAATGTAACTAAAAAACAAATTGTTATCTAAATGGAAACAGAAGAGCACTCTAATGAAATTATCAGCTATTGCGTTCCAGCCCATTTTGCTTATCAGAAGGGTTTTTAATACTATTCTTCCTTTCATTGCAGTCACTTAAACTTTTTTAAAATTTGTTTTACATGTGTATATTTCAGAACTATGTTCATCTGGAACTTCTGTATTTTAAATAAATTTTTGTAGCTAGATTTCTGTTTCTAGAAAACCACTCTGAATTCCTTATCCTGTAATAATGATGAAGAGGCACTTTTACAGAGCTGTCTCCATTTGAGGAACATAGAAAGAGACGTATGTAGCTTGTCTCTACCACAGTTTGGGATACTGTGCAAGCCTGCCTCACTGTCCTCTGGAATATCGGAGGTCTGTCTCTTGCATTTTGGTACCAACTAAAGAAAAATTCTGTGACTCTTATTTTGCCTTTAGAGATCTTGATGCTGTCATTGAGATTCTGTACTGTTACCAAATCTCTCTCTTGACATCATTGGTATTGGTGACTCTCTTCATGATGCTAATTTTCATAGGACAGATATTAACTGTGATGAATAATACAGGTACGTCTGTTCTCCTCTAGAGACTGTTATTGTCTTTTACGGGGACAATATAGCATAGCAGGGAAGACAGTGTAGTGTACTGAGCAGCATGTATAGTACTGCACTGCAGCTTGGGCACCCTAGGTTGTATTCAAGATTCTGCTGCTGACCTGCTAATGAACTTTGAATAAGTCATTTCATAGTGTAGAAATGTAATGTAAAATGTAAGAATGTTAATGTAAGATTTCTTTTGTAAAATAGGGGTAATAGTATCCTTCTATAAAGTGCTTTAAAACCGGCATGTGATCTGCAATATTGCAGAAGCTGTCCCTTTACATTTTCCCACGCACATGTATGCACTTCGTGTGCATCTTGTGAGACTGCATCCCATAGTGGGTGTTCCTGTCTATTCAGCAATTTAAACCATCCATCTCTCAGGTCAAATATCTATGGTTTTAGGTTTCTTAGAAAGCTCTACAGAATCCTGTTTATTTGTTCGATAAATTAGAGAGGAAAAGTAGAGCAGGAGAAAACTGTACCAACTAATGGACATTCTGCAGTCCTCAGTGCTACCTGGAGGTGACATAAGTTTGGGTAATAAGCTTCTATTTGCTACGTTTTGAAGAATTTGAGGCTTTTTAATGCTTGCTTCACATCTGGGTCTCTCTTGGTTGCTGTAGTCAGGAATGAAGATGATAACAAACCAAAGTATCTATTTTTAGGAATAAAGAATAACTCACCTTCTGGTCACCATAAAAACTGCTGGCATTGAGGTACTATAGTTAGAAAATTACAGACTTCAGGAAACTGAGGGACTAATCTGCCAAATTTTAGAAAAGACACACTTCAAAATAGGTTGGGATTGTGGCAAGATGAATGGCAGCAGCTCATAGCTACAGTTCTTGGGAATCTGTGTGTAAGCACAGACCAACGCAAAGGATTTCCCTTTATGTGTTTCATGTTAAAACACAATCCATAGTTGCATTGAGATGCACAGCTCGTGTTTAGTTTATTCACAGTATAAAGCCTTATGAATAATAGGCCTGTAAAAAAGCTCATTAAAGCCTGTAGCCTGAAGAAGACAAAACAACTTGATAAGGCAAAAACATTTTTAATTACCGTGCAAGCAAAAGACCGTAACAGCAGGTCAGGAATAAAAATTTTAAATTATGGTCCTTTGCTTCAGCAGCACCTGAGCTGGTGTTTATTAAAAGGCATTGGCAGGGCAGTCAAACTATATGCTCAGAATACGCCCTTTACTATACCATTTGTTTATTTTGGTCATCATAAAGATAAGTGTCACTTTGAAATGTCTTCTGGTGACATCACTGGGTGTTCAAGACTTTTCCAGATTCTTCTAACTTTTGCAGCTAGAAGAATCTTCGTGACTTTTAGCAGTCTTGCTGTGGGAGGGGAGGTGTAATTTCTGCAATGACAGAAATTTCTTTTTGGCAAATAGTAATGGTAATAGCAAATTGTATAAGAAAATGATAATGCTCATTGATTGTGCACATACGAATTGTATCCTGAGGTCCTTCAGCATTCCTTTTTTTTTTTCCTACATATTGAGCCATCTAACATATAAAGAACACAAAAAGTTTCTAATGGGGACCTTACAGTCCAGTACAGTGCGTTGTGGGTTTTGCGTTTTGGTTTTTTTTCATTATGAACTACTTCATTGTATCAAAAATCTTTATAAAGTAATTTGCTGTAGGGTGGCACACTTGAGGAAGGAGAGGAGATAAATTTACTTTTACCTTGAAGGGTCAACTGAAATTCAGTGTCTCAATAAAAAGAAAACAGGAAAACCTGGGCAGCAGGCATTCTGGCATTTAAATATTTTGGGGCTTTTAGTTAATGTGAAGGCATCTTTGGCCAGCTCAAGTACTGATTTCTAAAAATTATGGGCTGTCACACAACTGGAAATCAGGAGAAAAAGAAAACCTTTTATGGTTGTAAGTGCACATCTCTTCACAAACATACTTTTGTTCCAAACCTGTAATTTCTTCACTGTTTGATTATTCTTGAACATTAACTAGATGTGATAAAATTTTACCATTCCTTAGCTGTTAAGTACTTACAACATAAGTCTTTTTTTTTTTTTGTAGTTTTGTAGGAGAAATTCCTTATGGGATTCCCTACAATCTGTTATGGGCTTCCAAAGTTACAAAAAGATGTCAATATTACTCTGAAATTAAATTATTTTATCCTGGAATCTTCTGATATCCACTGTTTAAGAACTTAAGTATGTATTTCAATTGATTTATATGTCCCATTGACAGGATAAATTCACAAATCCTGGGGGTTTTTGACTTGGCAAATCTCTACAGCATGTAATCTCCAGTGTTTCTTGTGATGTTTTTTCCCCATATGAGGTGCAAAGAGTATATGACAAAGTCTTGTAGTAGCACGAGAGAATTGTAAGTTAGCAAGTTAACCAACCCCTACCCAGTGATGAAGAAGCTAGAAAACTTTGGAAAGCAAGGAATTAATTATTTTTTTTAGGTTGTTAATTTATATAAACACTCATGTAGAGGCCGACAAAGAATTTCTGGAAGAATATCAAGCATAATGTTGTGTGATTAGAACTAGTGATAGGATGAGGAGTAATCTGAAACTGAAAGAGGGTAGATTTGGATTAGATATCAGGAAGAAATTCTTTAATCTGAGGGTGGTGTGGCACTGGAATGGGTTGCCCGGGGAAGCCCCAGGCATGCCCCGTCCCTGGAGGTGTTCAAGGCCAGGCTGGATGGGGCTTTGAGCAGCCTGGTCTAGTGGGAGGTGTCCCTGCCCGTGGCAGAGGGGTTGGAACTAGGTGATCTCTAGAGGTGCCTTCCAACTCTAACCATTCTATGATTCTGTGATTGATCAGTGTCAAATTACTTTAAAAAAAAAATTAAAACAGTATGCCAAAAGCTTGTATTTATCCCCAATTAAATATTATTTATTCCCGATTGATTTCCACTTAATTTGCATGACAGCATAGGCTAATATGTATTTCAAGCATTTTGAGAGGAATATGAGGACGAGTTAAAACACAATGTAAAGTCAAGAAGTGCTCTGCTGTATTTGTACAGCTGTACCTGAAGTTTTGATATTTTGGCCAGTGTAATTAATTTTAAATTCCCGTGTTGTGTGTTTATTTACAGAGACCATTATAAAACAGAATATGAAAAGAGACTGCATGAAGAGTTGGAACAAATAAGGTTGAAAACAAATCAAGAAATTGAGCAACTAAGAAGCACTTCAAAAGAGATGTATGAACGTGAAAACAGGTAGATAAGATGGAGGCAATGACCTAATTGGGGCAAAAATGACCAAGTAATGTTTTGTGCTTAGGTATAATCCTGTTTGGCTGTTTGAGAGGTGATTAAAATGTGAGAATTCAAGCTCAATTACAAAACTGAGAATCTTGTAAATACTGAAATGAAATGATACTTGTACAGTAAATATATGGGGCTATATTTATTATTAAAAGATGGACATCCAACATTGTCAATGAAAAGTATTATTAAAATTCATGTTCTAGATAAGCAGTAGCAGTTTGAAGTTTGTTCATGTTGGATTACCTGTCATGCTATATGGACAATCTTGAAGCTGTGCCAGGAAACCAGAAGAGAAGGTGTTGATAGAGAAAGTAAAGCAGAAAAAGTGAGGGAAAACAACAAGACCTATGCCTTTGAAAAATTAATCTATTTGAGATTGTTTGCAGCATTATGACTCAAAACACCATTGATTCCATGTAAATTACTACAAAATTCAATATGCAGGTCTTTGCAGGAATATGATCTTCAAAAGAGAATTTTATACGTGTGTCATCTTGTTGAATTCCATGGTGTTATATGCAGAGTTAGGCACATACATAAGCCTTTTAGGGATCTAAGGATTTGGACTTTTGACACTGGATTTCTTTTTGAGCTTGTTTTTTGCCTCTTTTATTCCTTTAAAATGGGAGGAGCGCTTAATAATTCATTATAACTTCATTGTAGATGTCCTGAAAGTGTCTTGTGTGGAGAAGGAAATGACTGTACTAAAAAGATATTTGTGGCATCAGCATCTGTTCCTCTAATAGGTAGTTTTGTTACTGCTCAGAAGAGTGAAAGAAGAACATGACTCCTGCTGTCTGTCTTCCAGTCAACTGAAAGGTTCTAATTAAAAAAAATTACATCATTGTGTAGTTTTGCAAGTGTAAAATATACACACACACACATCCACACCACTTCCTGTATGCGAACCTATTTTGAATTACAAAGTATGAATTTAAACATCCAGTGTTGGTGGAAATTTGACAAGGGTCTGTATATCATTGAGAAAGCTACTGAAAGATATTTTGTTTGTATCTGGAACCAATTTACAGAATTTTTGTTCCTCATTTTGAAATAATTACTTCTGAAATGTAGATCCCTTAGATTTGACTTCGTACTTTGCAAAAAAGGATTTTTAGCCTATGGTTTCTTTATAAAATATTAAAAAAATTCCACCATAAGGCAGTGCTTCCCAGTCTGTGATGCCCCTCAATGGCAAGAGAAAAGGAACCCCAAATTGGGAGCAAAGCAGTTTTGCAATGAAGTTGTGTGATGTGATGAGATGCTGATTGTGACTGAAAATAAAGCTAAGAGGCTGGTTTCATCTTCAGGCTCAAAGCATGGAACAGTATTACAGCTAAGCTAATCTAATATTCAGTTGCTCTTACTCCTTACCACTTTGCCAAGCTTGATGTGCCTGATATTTCCCTTGAATTTATTGTCGCTTATTTTACGCTTGGATGAGTCAGTTCAAGAAGCTAAAATGGGGTGGGGGAGAACCAATAAAAAGGTGATGCTTTCATCCTTAATTTATTTGGAACCACTTTCTCTTGTTTCATTGTAGTAAGCATTGGTTATGTTTGCATTAGGAAGCATGAGTGAGTTCACAGGGCACGTAAATGTCTGCATGAGGTTTGACTTTGGATTAGCTGTAGTCTGTTGCCATAGATCAAACACAATTTAGTAGTTTTGAGCATGTTTTATGCTCTCCCTGAGCACATCTTCTGACTTGGTTCAATCTGACTGGAATCAAGTTTGTGTACTCTGGAATAGTTTAGGGATGTGAACTGAAGTGCAATAAATGGCAGTTGCTAATATGTTTCTTTCAAAAGCTAATATAGATGCCCTTGTGCTTCTGCTTCCCCTCTGCTGCCCTCATCTCACCTTTTTTTTTTTATTTTTTTTATTTCCCCCCTTACCTGTTTATGGATCTGTAGGTAGTATTCCTGTCCTATTTTAGAAGGGTACTTTCACTTGTATGATGGGCTTGCTAGATACCCGATGGTCCATATGGCCTGTACGTGCAGCCAGAGGTGCTTTACCTCTTTTAAAATCACAATCACACAATCTGAAAACTGGCAGTAGCGCTAGTGAGTTTCCTAGCTCTGTTGAAAATACTTCAACAGAAGTTACATCACATCTGTGATTGTCATCTTGTTGTTTGGGCAGTGTCTCACTTGTGCCCTTTTGCCCTCCATTGCATTTTCAATTGATTAGCTCTTCAGTTAAGCAAAATAATTTTTTCTTGCAGTGTATCTCCCACCATTTAATTTTTATCCCCTTTCCGTTACTCTAGTCTTAAGGACACAACATTGCACTCCTACTCTGAGACATAATATGCTTGATCTTAATGCTGTTAATGAAATTAATTACCATGTTCTTTTATTTTGGTATGAATCAGTTTTAAAGAATCTGCTCTCAAGATCAGTCCCTGAATTTATTGGTAAATTCTGTTGTTGTCCAGTAACTCAATTTTTAAAGACAATTTTGTTATCTTTCTCTCATAGCCAGTTAACTTACCTAATTCTGTTGATTCTTCATAAGTAACTTATTTCCTATTCCTTATTCCTAACGTATTCATATGAATTACTTTGAGTTCAGAAAAGTACTATTGTTAACATTTCCTTAGTCTAGAAAATAGTCTTTAATCCAAAGTTTATATATCTTTAGTGTGGCTAGTACGACCTAGGGTGACATTTACATGGGCTTAATAATTTTCCATTTACCTCTGTATCTTGACTTTTCTGTTTTCTTCAAAATATGCCTAAGACTATAATTTCACTTTGCTTTAAGTCAAAAAATTCATGTGGGGAGGGGGGGAAGAAACAGCTTCAGTGGGAAGAGTTTGGTTGCATCTACATTAACAGTTTAGTTCAGATGAAGAATGTGGTTTGGAAATGAACCCCCCCTAGTCATTGCTGCTTGCCACGTTTTTCCTTCCCTCACAGTTTGTGCTTGGATTTGTGGTATTGTGTTCACATTTGTAGCACATGAACAGGATTCCTTTTAGATGAAACAAAATTGAAAGACGTTTTTAAGATCATCTAATATATTCCGAATGCTGGTGGGTGTTCAGGTCACAGGAGGAAAGCAGAAGTAGCTTAAAGTAAAATCCTCGAAAGTGGTCATAACATAGGTATCCGGTCCTCAGCAACCACTGGTTGCTTTGCAGATTGGCTGTTACTGTGTTGCACTAAATAATGGAGATACAGTTTATGAACGCTATCTAAGCAGTACTTCCACTTAGTACAGTTTATGGCAATGTTATGCTACAGGCAGACTACAGATTACCAGACCATTAATATCTATATCATTTTTAACACAAATACTATATGTATTATTCTTTATGTGATACTATTCTCACTTGTGTCAGTGAAAAAAGAATGAAATAGTTCGCAAGTCTTGACTGATCCTTGGTTAAAAAATTGAAAAAGTATAGATTGATTGCAATAAAATGTTTGTGTTATTTTATAGTTCTGTGCAAATCAAAAATTATACCAGCAATGGAAGTCAGAAGGAGACATCAATAATAGGCAATAATCTATATATCAGGCTAACTAGCCAATTAGTTGTATGCAGAAGTAGGATTTCTATGCCTAGCTAATCTTTTCCTGCTCTATCATAAAAGTTGTGAATCATCTCAACTATGAGGACAGCATTCCCCTAGTTATCAGTTAAGTACCAAGCAAAATTATGAGAATTTATTTAATTCCTACCAAAAAAAAGTAATTTATAGTTCTAGTATTCCAGAATCATTTGTATATTTCTACATATAAATACGTGGTTTGATCATTGTTTTTAGGATTCCAGAACTGGAAACTTTGCAGGGACACATGAAAGTAATCTGAAGTCAAGCCTCTGTAATGAATAGGCATATAGCTAGGCAGACCCGTCTATCATTCTGAGAGAACTGAAGAAGGTAGTATTGAAGTGAAGATCAGTCAGTAGTAATCCATGAAACAAAACAGTCTTTTTCCTAACAGATTCTTGACAGATTAACTTTTGTTTCCTTCAGAAATTTGAGAGAGGCAAGAGATAATGCTGTTGCTGAAAAAGAAAGAGCAGTTATTGCTGAAAAGGATGCTTTAAGAAAATACGATCAACTCTTAGAACAGTAAGTATCTTTTAAAATGCATGTGAAAAAATCTAAAGGTATAAGTATGTATATATATAAGGAGTTTTAGGTAGGAGGAATGATTGCTTTGGCTTTCTGCTTATAAAGAATAAATTGAATTACAGATTTAATTCTAATAGTTCTGTTACCAGTGCAGTAACAATATGGAAGTCTGATTCTTCTCCTACAACCCTGTAAAGACAAGCAAACATAATTACGCATCTCATAGCAAAAATGTGGGTTTCATACTGTACAGTAGTAGTGGTCAAACTATGAACCTGTTCTGTTTTTTTTCTTTAGTTGAAAGTAGAAAATTACCTTGTTATGATGACTTCAAGTAATAGTTTTGTAAAGTGTGGATGGAGAGCAGTAGTCATGAACAGTTATGCTTGCTACATGCTTCTTTTCTTAGTGCTGTTGCTTCTCAGTCTTTCATATTCCATGTATAAGTATAATGTCTTCACAAATGTACGATTTTGTTCATATGGAGAAGAAAACTATGACTGATTTTCTGCCTGTTTACAAGCAGTCTTACTATCCCGCTCTGCAGTATCTTGTCTTCACTTTTTGTAAATTTAGAGTATTAGCTATGGTAAATTATAGGGTAATTTAAAACTATGGACAGTAATCAAAGCTGTTCAGGGTAAGTTTGTCATGTGTCCTTAATTTTGGACTTGATTCATTGTTTAATCCACACCTTTTTCCTAAAATGAAAAGGTCAGTTCATTAACCAACTGTGCCACCTAGTCATCTACTCAAAGAAAGTACCTGATGTAAACTGTTTTTGCTTGGAATAGTTTTTAATTACAAGTAGTAATCTCTTAAAAAGTTGTTAGCTTAAGCATAGGTACAATGTAATTAAAGCTTTTAATTTTTATGTGTAACTCCTAAATTGCAGTGGTGATATTACTGAAGAAATAGCATCGCCCCAGCATAGCCACAAAGGGCTGAAAAAAATGTCAGTACTAACTAGTGGTGTGAAACAACAGGGGTGGTTCTAGAGTAAACAAGATGGGTCAGAGGACTTGATATCCACGATGAGTTTCATGGGTTTGACTTCAGATTAATTCTAGTTTGGGCTGAATGGGCCCAAGGGTGCTGAATGCCTTTTAGTACATTTAGGTGGTGTTGTAGGTGTTATTGGGTTCTCAAAAAGGAATTCAGTTAGCAAACCAAGATCATGGCTTCACAATGCAAATCGAAATATGGAAATCAAAGCTGGTTAAGTGGGGACAACCAGGAAACTTTGTTCAGAACAGATCTTCTGAGTCAAAATAAGATGCCAAGGTGAGTCAACAATGTGTTTCTTTTTGATGAGCCTCCTACCTTTCACTGTGATAAGACTTACTATGACATGTGGAGAGTTCATATCTAACTGTAAGCTCTTCTGGAAATTAGGTCTGGCATATGATAATTAGAGTACGCACACTTACTTGTTTTTAATGAAAATATCAACTTTATAATTCTTACCATATTTATTTTTAAACTTAAGAACTATGGAGAAAATACTCTTCTGTTCTGCTGTATTTCCACTCATATAACGTGTCATTTCTTCCATATTGCTGCTTTTTTGAGGAGGGAAGTTCCCCTGCAATCAGAAACATAGGAAGAAGATTTTAAAATGCAATCTTTAGAGGGGGGGGGGAAAGAAAGTTAGTAGTATGCTATTTTTTTGTTATCTTGTTTGATACACTCACTCTTCTGTCCTTCTGTAGCTTTTTCTAGTGATAAGCTCTCCAATTACATAAAAGTCTCCTTTCCCTGATTTAAATAAGTTAGTAAGTTGATTAATACTGTTTTTTGGAGTTCAAAGAAGTAGATTATTCCTCAGAAGATTATGCTTTTCAGAGAAGAAAAATCTGCTTGGGAAAATGGAAACCCCATACTTCTGTTCTTTAAACATAGGTATTTGTCTTTAAAACTACCTCCATTCTAACCGCAGTACAGGTGTCAAGACTGTGACTTCTTCCACATTCCAAATCATCTGCCTAAATTATCTGCAAAGTAACAAACTGGCATGATGAGATGGAATAAATGCCTTAACGTAAAAGACCCCGAGTTCTGAATTTACTGGGGACTGATGTGTGGCAGTTCTGCAGAACAAAGACATTTTCTAATATCACCAGAATACCCTAAGATAAAAGAGGAATACCTATGTTGTCCAATTCTATATTTAAGTGATTATAACAGCTAGTTCTACTTTAGTGAAAACAAGGTGACTCATCCTAGTTACCACTGGTATCATAATCTGTATAAACAAACATGTTTGAAAGCTTCAGGAGTGAGTATGTGGAATGTTGACTGGCCTGAATGGTGGTTAAATAAAGCCTCTGGCAAATCTTGTGATCAGCAGTGTAACTAATATCCAATTTTCTAGTCAAGTGCAGTTATTTTCATTTTTCTTACTGATGTGTATGATAGCTTTTTGTAAACAGCAGTTTACAAATGCCAAGAAAATACCAAAGTGGTAATGTTCATGAAAGAGTTATATTGAGAAAGAATTGGCTGTTTCAACCTCAAAGTAGATCTTTATGATGTCAAGATGTAAGTTTTGTTGCTCTCTGCTATTATACAGCTATAAATTCTGTGTGAGAATCCATGTTTCATTTACCTGTGACAATGAAAAAAACTTAAGAGATTTGATATTTTAGTTTAAACTGTGGTCAATGTCACACATGTTCTAAAAAAAAAATTGACCAAACAGAAACATTTTCAATTCATTTTAAACTGCTGTTAATGTGACCTAAGACTTCTTTCTAGTTTTAAAGCTATATTACTTCAATTTAAAGTGTCTCGGGGCTGAATGAGGCGAGCAATTCTATAATAGCTCCATCATCTACTACATAGTAAAATGTAGATACTAATTATGTCCCAACTTTTCCTTCTCTTGAATATTCCTGGAATGTTATTTTCAGGCTATTGACTGTTAATCTGTTACTTACTTCTCCTTGACAAAAAAGACCCAACCTAGCAAAACAACAACAAAGAAAAAAAAACACCAGCACCAAAAAGTAGAAGAAATGCATCCTTGTTTCCTATTTTTTTTTCCTACTGGTTAAATTTTCTTGTTTCATATAAGGTGCAATGTCAAACTGGAATGGTTCCTTTGTTCAAAGTAGACTCCAAGGCCTAAACTCATACAAGAGTACTTCACCTCAGGGGATGCCTTCAAGAGCCATCTCTTGTCTTAGATTGTTCACTTCCTTTAAACCTTAAGGAGTATAATTTCGTTTTCCAGGACTGTACAGTTCAGCTCTGTCAGTGCAAACTGGTTTAAAAATTCCAGAATTACTGGGAACACAAGGGAAATCAATAGATGCTGTGATTTTACACAATCTTTTTTTTCTTAGTGACAAAAAAAAACCCTGTACTCTGTTACAGTTGATTGCTGCTCACATGATGTACTTAAGGTGATTTTTTTCTTTTCCTGTCTTTGTAATGATAAAATGAGAAGTGTAGGAAAAATGAAGAGAAGCGAAATAGGTATGCAGTAAACAGAAAAAGAATATTCAAGAAAATTGTGTTATGGCAATATTGTTCCTTCAACTTTGCAGTGAGCACTGTCTATAAAAAAACCTCAGTTTTGTAAAAGCTAATGGGAGGTCTAAATTCCTGACTCTGTCTATGAGGTAAAAGGCTATTTTTAAGTATGTACTTTGTTTTGTATTGTTTGAATATGCACAGAGGATGAAAGGGCATTTTTAAACAATGCTTTTTGCATTGAGTAAAGTCAGGGTGATGGCTACAAAAATAGTTTAGAGTCTTAGGTTTGTTCTATAAAGATTTCAAAGGATTTTGGATTATTATTTAAACATTTCTGGATTGATGTATATAGCTCAGCTGTTTAAAACTATTAGATATGTAATGGAAAATGTGCTACAGGTAAAACTATCTTTAGAAGTATTTTTAGTGTTTTTATTTAGAAATGCCTTTCTCAAATAAAAAAGCAAAATAGAATAAAAGTCATTAACATTTCTTGATAGCAATTGTCTGTGCTTCATAGGTCTAAAAAAAGTATGCAAAAAGTTATCTGTATGTTTGTGTTTACCTACTTAATGCTTTTTTTTTCCTCAGTCAGCTGCAAGCAGTATATACATTTTGGAGACTTCTTTTAGTCTATCCATTAATCTTTATAATTTGAATTTTTTTTTTTACAGCTGTTTTCTTTGTTCTTCATAATTGTGGCACTTTTTATAATTCATTTTGAGATTAGATTAATGTTGTCTGTCTTAAACTTTGTGGGTGATGGAGAGAGGTGATCAGTCCTGTTCATAAAATGAGTGTATAAATTAGATGAAATTAAGATCCTTATATCTTCTTATTAATTGCAGACAAGCCTAAAGTACTATCTTAGATGAGAAGATAATTGGATATATTTATTGAATAAATAAATGTTCTACTTTGCATTTAGAATCGCTGCTGAGTATGCATTATACATTCATTGTTAATAGAAACATTAAAATTAATTATTTGCCCCTTCTATTAACATGTTTTTATAATCCGGATGTTGCTGACTGCAATGACAGGATTCTAATCTTAAAATGATTAAGTCAATGTATTTGTGTGCTGGACTTATTGCTAATATTTAAATAAGGGCCTATTATCTCTTCAAGAACATTTGTGTAAAATGAGGATTTAAATATGAATAAAAAAGGTCTATGCTGAAAACTTATGGCCAAAATATTTATTTGCCACAGCTGCCATAACCCTATATTAAAAACTACTGTCATAGCCTTTTACTCCCCGGGCAAGGCTGCTACTTTTGTATATGAAGTGCCTTGTAATCTCTTGAATTGAAGAGCTATGTAGGTCTTGAAAATTACTACCACTTTAAATCTTCAGTTTCAATTAACATCATTAGTGTTTTCTAAAATATTTATTTGGTGATTATCATTTGCTGCTGCTGTAGTATGATGTGTATGTGTGATTTTGATAACACTTAGAATTTCTATCAGAATAAAGCTGAGCCGTTTACTGTCATTGTTAGACCTTGTCCAGATTTCTGCGCGAGCCAATGTAACTGCTACGCCTTTCCCATAAAAACTGCCTTCATGTTGTTCTCCTGATGAGAAAGTTAAGTATGAGGTGCAACTAAGAGGGTAAAATTCCATGAGTGTCATGGAAATTGCTGAAAGACATCCTCTTGGAAGTTCAGAATCAATGCGAAGAGGGCAGTGAAAGGACTGGGAATGACAGTATGATGGACAAGCAGAGAAAAGGTCTATTACCCGGGTGACTGGGTCTAGTTGGTTTCCAAGCTGTAGAAGCAGCACTGAAATACATAACAAAAACAATTCTATGCATCCTGTATTTCTACTGAAATTACGATGGAGGCTCCTATTCTTTTTCCCTTTTCTTTCTAGGGTATGTTTATTTGGAGTTTACGTCTTAATGGATGATTGTAAGCTGCATTTTAATAAACAGGAGGAGAAAATCTAATTAACTGATTTGATCAAATAGACGAGTAGTAGACTGTACACTTGCTAGGGCATGCCTTGTTGTCTTCGGCTGTTCCCTAATGAGGATCTCAGAATATTATATTCGTAGCTAGATAACGTTCTTCCAGAATGAGTGCTTTAAGCGTTGTGACCAGTCACCTCATAGCTGTAACTGTTGTGATGTTGTAGAATTATGAATGTCAAGACTGACGGGAATGATAAATTAGGCTGATGGCTTACCTTTCTGAGCTTCACTACATCTGGAACACAGGCTTTGAAGTTCCCTTCCTTAGTGTGCAAGGAATGTTCAATGATTATATTTATAGCTCTAGAAATCTTTTTATTTAAGTTCCTCTTACCCCAGCTCCTAAGAAATAATTCTCACAAAATATTATTAGCCTCTGAAGGATGCTTTGGGAAGTCCGTAATATGAACATATCCTCATATCATAAAGATTTTCCTTAAGCCTTGACGTTCTCATTTTACCTGTTCATTTCCTGCTAGTCAAAATGCTTTAATCTTAAAACATTAAGATTAGTAAAGGCAAACTGTTAAAATTCTGTGATGGCTATTATGCTCAGTGCCTAAGAAACTATTTAGTCTTTTAAGTCCATAGGGTTTTTGTTAGCCTGGGAAGGTTGAAAATGTATCAGTGTCCTTTGAGAACAACTTTGAAAGCAGTTATAAATTCCTTCAAAGACGCGTGATATGATACAAGGGTGCTGCTGCTTAGTCTTCATATATTTCTTGAATTACAGGGTTGAAACTTCCACTACAGTCCATGATTTTGCTATGATTGTTAGTATCCCCCATGTACCTACACTTTTTTTGTGATTTACTGCGCACAGCTTCTCATTAACAATGCACTAACAGGAGAAGCAAATAGGGGTCCTTTGGAACTCATTACCGAATGATATTTTGGGTGCTAAAAGTTTACATGGGTTCAAAGGAAGACTGAAAAAGCTCAAAGATAAATTTGAGAATTTATTAACAACTAGAAACGACATCCACTTCAGGAAATCCTTGAGCTAGAAATAGTTGAACACTAGTGGGAGAGGATTAGGGAGAAATACAATCTATGCAGAAGTTTTTGTTGCTCTTCTCAAAACATACACTTTTGTCTACAGTTGGAGATGAAATTATCAGGCTATGTGGGCCTTTTGTCTGATACACTATAGCTATTCTGTGTAGAACAGAACAGAAGCTATGAAACGCTGAGAAACTTCTCAACCTGTATACTGCATGTGCTTTCTGTCCCTTTGGAAAGATGTATTGACAAGATATAAATAAAGGCATTTATCTGAAGATGAAGCTAGTGTGATTCTATTTTCTTTTTTAAAAGATTTTTACATGTATCAGGTTATCTGTGCAAATAATATTAATTTCTGGAATGTTTCTAACCATCTGAGCTTGAAGGATTAAATTTGTGTGTGAAGCCCCTAGCAGACTTAGGTAGCCCAAAACATCAGCGTTTCAATGCAGATGAGAAAATAACCTGTTTATAGGAAACTCAAAGTGCACGATTTTTAGAATATGGAAGAAAAACAAGTCGCAAATAACAACGTGACCATAAATACATGCAGTGATTATTAGTTGCATACGTCTACAAAAACTGTATTATAATGCCTATTCAAAAGCTAAATTCCGCGAAGCAGGGATGTTGTATTTTCTGTATGGCTCTAAAAAAATGTTGATATTCAGATGATGGCTATTTATGTAATGCTCTATTTCAGCCTAATAAAACCATAAAAGTTTTAATAGTAATTATCTTCTGGAATTGCATTCTGATTCTGTGCCTATGTTCTGATTACCCTCTGGAAAAGGATGTGATGCTGTACTCATATCTGGACAACTAACTGTTGAAGAACAGTCTGTCCAAATAGGCGGTTTTGTGGTTTTGAGAAGGAAGTTATAGCTTTGTAATCTTATGGATCTCATAGTAAACTCATGGGAAACTCTGAAATGCTAGTCATCAAGACTAACACTTACGCGAGAGTGCTTTGGTCTGTGTCTTGGCCAGAGCTTTTCTTCTGCAGAGTCACATGCAAAGTATTGGGAAAATGTTAGGTATAACTGGAAGCCTAACTCCACTGCTGTCAGCCTGGTTCTCACTTTCACGGTGGTGATACCCGTTTCATGTAAGTAACTCTCACGAATAAGGGAAATGGTAGCATATTGTTCTGGAGTTGAAGGTAGCTAGTCTGTTTGTAAATAAACGAAGGACTCTAAGTAAATGAAGGACCATCATACTGTGTTCGTGAATGTGCTACCAAAACAGTGTACATCAGTGAGCCATGGTACTTTCAGGCCGTAAGCTGCAGGGAGCTGTTTGCCTTTGGCGTACAAGTATCTAAAGGGTGAGTTGAAGGAGGATGGAGCCAGACTCTTTTCAGTGGTTCGCAGTGACAGGACGAGGGGCAACAGGCATAAGTTGGAACATAGGAAGTTCCATTCTAACACAAGGAAAAACTTCTTTACAGTTCAGATGACAGAGCACTGGCAGAGGCTGCCCAGGGAGGTTCTGGAGCCCCCTTCTCTGGAGATTTTCAAGACCCGCCTGGATGCAGTCCTGAGTAATGTGCTCTGGGCAATCCTGCTTTAGCAGGGGAGTTGGACTAGATGATCTCTAGAGGTCCCTTCCAACTCTGAAAATTCCGTGATTAATCCATCCAGCATTGAATATGCCTAATTAATCATATTGAGGACTTCCCAAGAGAGAGAGGGACAGTATGATATTTACATGTGGTGCTCACAACTAGTGAAACCATCATGCACAGCTGATGGAACAATCACGTGAGTCCTTGGCAGCCTGTTTGCTGCTTTCTGTCTTCGTGAGATTGGCTTGTCTGGTGACCGGTGCCTCCATGAGGAGAGAATGGGAAAACCAGGGTTGGAGGGCTGACTTCCCTTTTATATAGTCTTGTTTCTAGATAAGATTTCCTCAAGAATGTATGCCAGACTTTGTCAAGGTTGGCTCAGAGTTGTCTACGTTCAGGGAGACCAGTAAATCGTTTTTTGAAACTACATGCCTTCAACACTGAAGTATTGCATCACATATTGGATAGTAGGAAGGCCATGTCCTCTAGTTTACTCAGTGCAAAGCTATTTAGATAATTTTTACAGCTGTTTGTGTTTCTAGCTAAATGATCTAAAGGCACAATTCTGTCTACTTATATGATTATCTGGGTAACTCTGTAAGAGTATTCTGTGAAACCAGCAAAATGAACGTGCAATTAATGTTCAGTGCCTAGTTAACAGAGTTCAAGAGCTTGCTAAAGAATACCTTGATCCTGGATAGCTGTAGGGTGGTAATGCAGCAGCATTTTTACCAAACATCATATAGCCATAATGGCACTTAAATGTGATGTGACATTTGAATCGTGGGGGACACCAAAAGGGTGGTACTACTTTGAGTTATTTATGATATCAGTGAGTGTATAGGTGTGAACTGTGTTTATATTGGGGGCGGGGGGGGCGAGTTACTAACAAACAGAACTTCAGCAAGACTGGAGTGAGACGGGAACGTTTGTTCTGGATGAGCCTCTGAGGGGAGCACTGCATGAAAGTAGATATGCTGGACTGCTGCTGATGGTAGCTGGTGATGATTAGTGAGAGAATTTGTAATTCCATGGTAGGAGGAGTATGGTGAGAGGCAGTAAGGACAGGGAACCTGGGAGTTGAAGAAACCCAATGGAGATGGAATGGAAGGGTGCATATGAAAGAGTAAAGCTAGGGGCTTTACTACAAGCAATAAAGGGCTTCTGTAGTTCTTACCACTAGGTAGAATTCATAAAGATGTTGTTCAGATGAATATATATTGTCCAACTCTTTCTTATAAGCCCTGTTTATTAGCAGGTTTTTGTACCTGAAAGGAAATTGATATTGATGACTAAAGGTGATGTTGCACAGACCACCCTGCAAACTCCTTTCCACGAAGCATGGAGAGAGTACGGATTGTGTGTGTGTGTGCGCCCTTTATAGGTACTCCAGAAGCAAAAAAATTGCCATAGCTTATGCCAGTTTCTCACCCACAGAATGAATATTCATACAGGCAGTATAACTTGAGAAACTTTCTCTTAAAGAGAAGTAAACTTTTTCCATCAAGTGGCAGCGTAGTTGTAGAAATAAGTGTAGTAGTAACATAATTTAGGTTTCTGTGAGAGGAAGCTTGGGTGTTATGTAAAATGCTTGTACCTGTCAGTCACTTAGTCTTTTCATAAAATGTTAAATTTCATAACATACACGTAAAATGTAAATGTACATACTTGCACTTACAAGCCTATTTGTGTATCTCTTCTAAAACTTAGATACTGGATATATTGTCAAAATGCTGCAACGCTTGGCTGATATTTTGACATAAATACTACTACATGTGTATGCATATAATCTAGTTTTGAGGTTTGATGTGGAACTTGTCATCTGGAATTGTTTTCATGGATATTCTAATTGTTTCATGGAAAGTGTTCGTTGCCATGGGTAAACAGATATAGAAGTGCACTGATTCATCTGATTCATCCCTTCTGAAATTTTGCTTAATGTTTTCTCTGATTTCTCTGAGATCTTAACCTTTTCCTTTCCAGAAATATAATCTAGATCATAAGTTTCAAGATGCTTCAAAAAGTTACATCTTCCCATTTACCTTGGATACATTGCTGGTGTCACCAGAATTGCTTATGGGTTGTAGAGAGGGGAAGAATTTGTCCCATTCAAAACCCTATGGAAAGGGGAGAAAGTTTTGTTTGTGCGAAATGGTGCCATGAGTAGATGAAAGTTGAAATTAGAAAGATGAAATTAGAAGCCCTAGTCCTTGTCTTGTCTTCATACACCACTCACTTCAGGCAATTAACTGACTCTTGAATCCCTGAGCATACTCAATATAGGCTGTTTCTCTAAACAGTAGGGGATGAACACAGTGTGACTGATGCAAATCCTGCACCCCTGTGAAATGCCTGGAATTAGGTGGAGTGAAGCCTCAATTGATACCTTAATTCTAAGATTTTAGACCTAAAACCATGTGAGGAAATACTGTACCTTTTTTGTCTGTTGTGTATTCATCTAGGACATTTTTGTTTTTACAGGCAGTGTACTTTTTAGAAGCTAGTGGGGCTGGGTTTTTTGGTTTTAGTTTTGTCCCTTATGACACTCTGTTCCCACTCACAAGTTGTGAAATCTGGGTCTAATTTCTGTGTTATGTCAAAGTTCTGAGCTTTTTTCAAAGTATTCTATACGCATAGATAAATGGGGTGCATTTCAGGTTTATTTTGTTGGTGCCAGATGAATGTCTCTTTTCAAAGAAAGAAAAAACTTAAGTAGTGCATTTGCTACAAGGTACCTGTATTATTAAAGTGTGCGGATGAACAGTTGGCATGCTACAAGTCAGAAAAGAGTTACCTTATAGTAATTTGTTTGCCTGCCAGGACTCTCCCCCTGCCCTCCCCTCCCACCCCAGCATTTTCTTACTTTGTAAAATAATCAAATCTTCCATTTTGTCCTTTGTCTCAAGTGGTTATCTGTTTATACAAAACAACTGTATTAAACAGTTTTAGTTTATCCATTAAAGTAAGCAAAAATAATTGCCTTTTTTATTGCTAAATTGATATCTTTTGGCAGAATTATTTTTAAAGATGGTTTTTACATTTATCTTTGTAAGTCTCTTTTGTTATGCCAGCTGTCTAAATCTTTTCATAAACTTCAGTTAAAAGAAACATATTTTCCATGATTATTTTAAAATATAATGTTTACTGGAAGGGAAGTCTAGTGAATTCCCACAGATGAAGTGTGAGTGTATTTCTCCCACTTGTAAATGAGTTCTTATTTCCTACAGTACATATTCTGGTACCACAATGAGTCATTTTCAACATGTTTTAGTTTAGCTTCTAAAACATTTAAAAACTTGGCAGATACATGCAAATGAATGTTACATCCAGTTTTAGAAACTGCTCCCAAATAATGTTTTACTAATGTGATGACTGTGAATAGACCTTTCAGAATGCAAAAGTATCCTTTGTGATAAGCCTAAAAGCATTTGCAGGGGTCTTATTTTTATTTGTTTTGTTTTGTTTTTTTACCTTTAGCATGTTTTGGTTTAACCATCCTGTAAGATAGGGAGAATACTCTGTGAAAAAGCCTCAAGGTTTTCAGGCAAAGTATTATAAATGGAGTATTTTAGCCAGGCAAGTGATAGCTTTCTTTTGGTATATGAACTGAATTTTGCAAAATTTCATGCTATTTTATTTTACAATTTTTCAATTTTGCAACTTTTTCAGAACAAATATAGTGCTACCTCTGTTTTAATATGATATTGTTTAAGATTATATATGCCATTCCACACTTTAATGTCTTTCCTAATATGTTACCTTGACCGTTCAAATATTAGAATTGAACTCAAGAATAAATAGTTTGTATGATTAAAAGGAGCTTATGAGTAATGGGGGTGGAGTGGGGGAAAAATGGGAGAGGCAGACCATGCATACTTTGATTATTTTTTTTTTTTTTTTTAAAAAAGGGGGGGTGACCCCAAACAAACAAAAAACCCCAGACAAACAAAACCAAGCTTAAAATCACCAGTGTTCCATTTGTGAGAAAGTTTATTTTCATTTCTCTATTACTTAAATAATATTTCTTATTTTAACTTCTTTGTCCTGTCTTCCTGCTATCTGGGACATTTATTATAACGGGACCTTAGATATTTTGCTCACATGTTGATACCTATGCCTAGACACACTCACATTTCTGCAGTCTGGATTTGAATACCACCCTAAATTTTTTCCAGTTGTTGGCAGCATTTGTCTTGGCAGTTTAATATGCATGGCAGGGATAACTTTGCAAGTCCATGATTATTCTGTTCCAACTTTAACCATCTGTATGTTGTCCACAATGCAACACCATATTATCAGTAAGTTCTTACTGTAATTACCACTCTTAAAAATTTCTTTAGCTTTTTATTAGACTCAGAAGAAGATGGGGAAAACATTTAAAACTTGGATTATTAAGTCTGTCACTTAAAAATTTCCTGGAATTCCTTTTCCTTTAGTTCTGTGGTATAACAGATAAAGGAAACCTATTTCAAAACCCTTCTTTCCCCCACCCCTCCTTTCCCAGTTGGTCTTAAACATATTAACATTTCATCAAGGAGAAACTGAAAAAAGGAGGGAGGGAAGTTAGTTTAGGGGACTGAGAGTCTTAATTATTTTGTCAGAAAAATACAGATACCTTCTTCTTCCATTATGTCTAAGTTGTGGAGCTTGCAGAAGATTGATGATAGGCAAAAGAGGAAAGGTAGTAAAGATGAGGGGTGGGGAAAGGCAAATATATGTATATATAGAGAGTATATATATATACTTATGTATGTATAAAAATAGGAGGAAAAAAAAAGAGATAACACAAAAGAGAGAGAAGCCATGAAAACTTTACTGAGTGGGATTCACCCGAGTGTAGAATATTTAGTGCAGTTTGCCAGTCTTTCTCTTTGGAAGAGTGGTCTAAGCCAGGCAAAGTCGAAACAGTTGTATGAAGGAGTTGGGTGAGTGGAAGCCAATGTGTTGGGGATGGTGGCAGAGTCCATTTTTTCCATTCTGCCCATCCAGTTACTTCTGTATAGCTATTTGCAGAGGTAGAAACTATCAATCTTGTTGATGGTAATTTATTTGATGTACAATTTGTTCAGGATAAAGTAAACATCCTTCCGGTTCTAACACCAAAAACCCTTCAACATCCATTTTCAGATCTCAGTTTCGTTAATACCACTGTTTCAGAATTTTGTGATCTTTTTGAGGCATTTTTTTAATGTAATATCCTGTTAGGCTTTGGATGAGTTCCAACATTGGGTTCTGAGAAAAGTAAGTAAATGCAACATGGATTTCAGTACAGGTTTTACTGTGGCTGGCATCAGCCTTGTCTAACTTTAAATGTCTGTGCTGGGATGAAATTGTGTCTATAAGGTATTTCTTTCTTTCCGTTGACTTATAAAGGGAGTCTACATGACTGGCTCAGATGTAGATACCCACGTTGTAAACATCTGAAGCGAGGTGAGGCAAGTCCATCTGTCTTTTCTGAGTTAAGTGAGTTCAGCATAGACTGTTTTCACAAATGCATGGTTTTCTGGAGCTTTTATGCTTTACCATCATTCATATTGAGTCCTCTTCCAATGCAGAATCTTTTAGCCTTTAAGCATTTGTCAAATGCTGGTCATAAAATCGAATGTGTTTTTTATGAAGTATGATAGACTTTATATTCTGCACTTTTTTCTTTCTTTTTTTTTTTTTAATAGACTGCTGTCTTCCATGATTGGGAAGGATTTTGATTGACAGAAGTTCGTTGAGATTATGTAGGTCTAGAGTTGTGAATATACAAAGGATTAGATCTGGTTAATGCAACTGCAGCAGGTAGGAAGACACCGTGCTCCTTCAAAATTTTCAATCTTAGCTTTCTTACCGTAACTCTTAGAAGGGTTACCACACCCAAATGAAAAGGAAGCTTGCGTTTGTCTTTTTAGAGAAAAGGGGACAAAGGACAGACAAAAATTGGATAATATACCATACTGTTTCCATAATATAAAATGCATGTAAGTCTCTTGGGGTCTAAATGTGGCAGCACCGTTAAACAAAATATGCAATAACTGTACTTAAAAATGTAATACATGGTTGATAAGTACAGGTTTTGCACTTGCTAATGGCTTTCCAGCAGGTTGTCATAGTGATGTCTGAGGGCAGATTTTCCTTGACTAGATTCCACTGAAGTCTTACCAATGCCTCCTGTTCTCAAGCACCACCTAACCTCAGAGGCACTTAAAATCAGTTTGCATTCCAAGTTGGAGCACATCTAGGTAGAGGTCCCTGTGCATGCTCGGAAATCTCCTGGTTTGGAAAGCTAAGTGCTTATTTTGATATGGGTAGGGAGGTGCTTGAACTCTGTTCAAGTCCCTGAAGGTCCTGTTTTTATTAGATCATGGCTAACTCATTCAAAAGCATTGAGTTCACTCCAGAACACTGTTATAAGAGGAGGTAATGGCTAAGCTTGCCTCTTTTGTAACGTGCTTTGAGCACTCGCCCAGGAAGTTCAAGACCTTGGTCCTTTCCCTTTCAGTCTTCCTAATTATTTAAACAGGTTTTGGTGTTACCTGGAAGTTATGTCACTTTGCCCAGAATTATTTGCAACAAGTGTTGATATACATAATGCATGAGTTAAGCAAAATGCCACGAAAGAGGAAAACGAAGCAAATTTGGGGGAGTTTTTGGTGAAAGCTGATCATTCAAATCCTCAAAAAATTTCAAAATAAAACTTTTAGACTTTTTTAGCTATGTTAATTGCCTTTTTGGATTTCTTTTTCCATTATTAAAAACAAACAAGCAAAAACAAAAAACCCAAATCTACAAATGTGAATAGTGGCAATAAAGTGGTTACCTATAAGGTTTATAAACATAATTTTGCAAGTGAGCCTTTTGGATCATTGCTTCTTTTGTCATTTTATGTAGCCATCTTTTAATAAATTAAACTCTGATCTCTACTGTTCCTAGCAGAAGCTATTCTAGTTGTCATGTTCAGATAGAGTTTTAATTTCTAAGATTATTTCCTCCTGGTTTGTAACAAGGAGTTCTGATGCCAGCATTAGTCCTTAAATATCTGTTGTTTTGCCCTCTTAAAATCTTAGTCAGACTTTATTTTCCTAGTCTGTAGATTATCTGACTTCTCATGGGATAGATTCTTTGTTCTCTTGAACATCCAAGTACCATTTCTTTTAATCTTGACCTTCCTTCAACACAGATAACTGGAATTCTGAACAATGTTTCAGATAATTTCCTGCTCTATCTTGTATGATACCATCATTTCCACTAGATGTACCTTAGTGATTCCTGGAATTGTATGTCTTTTGCATAGTTGGATCATGTTAGCAGTTTAGTTATCCTGATACGGTATAATGAATCTGGATTCTTTTCCTCGGTTCACTCTGTCTTCTAAGTGTCTGGATGAGAAGAGATACCACCTTAAGTTTTCTAGCCCCACTCTGAGCCCTGGATTTGTGTATACATTCTTATTTGGTTTTGTGATTATGCTACTAATGTAAGAATCACACTTTCCAGCATGTCAGAGGGACACATCACTATGGAAGATGTGCAATCTTTTTGCTCCAAGTAGTCAACGTGAGATACAACTCACCTAAATGTAGGTATACTCAGCATGGGTATCACAAAGGAGTTGCAAATGTCTAAGATACCATTATAGTAAGTGGAAACTTAGTAAGCACAATAAAAGGGGTTTGGCGAACCATTCAGATGACCAAATAAAGAGTGCTGCTTCAGGGCTGCAAAGGGTTCTCTTTATAACCCTTTGACTGCAGTGACTAGATTTCTACCAGTCATACTGGGGACCTAACTTACAGATGAATGCCTAAGCCTTTCTAAACTTTGATTTACAAAATCACAGTATGGTTAAAGTTGAAAGGGACTTCTGGAGGTCATATGATTCAACTACTGTAGAGCCTGTTGCCCAGGACTGAGTCCAGACAGCTTTTGAATGACTCTAAGGATGGAGACTCCGCAACCTCTGCCAGTGCTCAGTTACCCTCACAGTAATAAAAAAAAAAAAAGTGTTTCCTGATGTTCAGATGGAACCTCCTGTGTTTTAGTCTGTGCCAGTTGCCGCTTCTTCTGTCACTGGGCACCACTGAAAAGAGCCTGGCTCCGTCCTCTTTGCATCTTCTTAGTGGTCTTAAATGTACACAGCATATCACAGTATCACAGAATGGTCAGGGTTGGAAGGGACCTCTGGAGATCATCTAGTCCAACCCCCCTGCCACAGCAGGGACACCTACAGCACATTGCACAGGATGGTGTCCAGGCGGGTTTTGAATGTGTCCAGTGTGGGAGACTCCACAACCTCTCTGGGCAGCCTGTGCCAGTGCTCTGCCACCCTCAGAGTAAAGAAGTTCCTCCTCATGTTGAGATGGAACTTCCTGTGCTCAAGTTTGTGCCCGTTACCTCTTGTCCTACCCCTGGGCACCACTGAAAAAAGACTCTTCTCATCTGCCTGGCACCCTCCCCTTAAGTATTTAAAAGTATTGATAAGATCCCCCCTCAGTCTTCTTTTTTCTAGACTAGAAAGACCCAAGTCCCTGAGCCTTTCCTCATAAGGAAGATGTTCCATGTAGCAATGAACTATATAATCTAAGCAAACAATGGAGTCTTTAATGTAGAAGCTGTGAGTAGTAGTCTGATGATACAATAAAAGATAATGTCACATGAATGTCAAGGAATCTCTACAAACTTAAACCCTACAGCACTTTCATAAAGGAAGCATTTGAAGCATTTTAGAATTGGATTTAGCAAAATTCAGTTGATGTGAAATACAAACCAGTCTTATGTCAGTGAGATAAGAGTAGATTAGCTGTAAATAGATTTTATTTCTATTTTCCTGTCCCACCTTCCTTTCCTACAGCATTCTTTAGACTGAGAGGTGATATGATTGCCTAAGCAATAATTCCTGAAACATGTTTTTAATCTAGATTTTTAATATTTTTTTTCAAATCTTCAGCTATTCAATGATGTGTCAATAGCATACAAAACCTGAATTGCTTAAAGAAATGAAGTACGTTTCAAAAATTATCATTTTATCTCTGGTGTATGATACTAATCAATGTGAACTTGGTTTACTGAATTGTGGGGGAAAAATAACATTTGTCAAAAGTGCAAATACTTGCAAGTTCATTCCTTGTTCTTAGCATTTAATGGTTCATACAAACCTGTCAAGGCATTTTTTTTCTGTATTAGCTAGTTATGAAAAAGCATTAAACAAATCGCACGGGTTTCTCTGTAATTTCTGTACTTGCATAAGTTTTAAATCTTCTGTATATTTTATTTAGCAGCTACCAGATTTATTTGTTATGAAATTGTTGACTAATGTTACTTTTTTGTAGAAATTGTAGAAATAGGTAGGTTTTAATCATATTTGTTTTGCTAAATGCTAGTCATATGGACTATCATTCTGCGTCCTGTTAAACAGAAAATGTTTCATCTGTAAGATACCTTTTTAACACACTCTGGATTTTGGGAAGAGAATAGTATAAATTATGTTACAGTTCAAACAATAGGCTTACCTTTCACTTGCCTGCTACTGTTTAATATTTTACCTATATATATATAAAAAATAGCTTGTCTGTGAAATTATTAGACACGTTTAAGCATCACTTACATTCTCTCTTACAATATTAGTACTTACTATTTTTCCATAATATTTACAGTTCCAGCACTTTTTGTACTTACTTGCCTTGGCCTTCCTGCTCCACTTACCACCCTACAAAATAAATCTTTGTATATTCAAATTGATGCCAAGATGCCAGCAGTACAAATTATAATGTATGATTCATATTACAAACTCTTAGAGCATTTATTGGTGTGCTAGTACGTTCCTATGAAATGACAAAGTCAGATAAATTTATATATGTAAAGGTATGATCACTGGAAAAGATTATCTTTGTTGATTTTGTTTGTGTGCGTGTTTCATATCAATTCAGTGATCTTTAAACATGATTAGAAAGTAGTCATTTTCTGTTACTGCCACATGAATGCTAAAATAGTAAATGAACCATTTAAAAACAATCTTCTGAAATAGTAAACTAAATTTGTTTGAAAATTAGAACCATTATATATTTTCCAAAATAAAAATTAAGTTTGTGTATCTGTGGAGGGAATATAATGAAGGAGGATCTACTAAAATAAGGAAAAGAACCTTTAAAAGGTAACTGAAATGTGATTATGCCAAATGAAAGAAGAGTAGTTTTGCCTATATGACATTGATGCCTATAAATGGTTTTCTAGATCTTGACAAAGTCTGAGTTCTAGCCCTACCAACTGAATTGTGCTCAAGACCTCTTCCTTGCTATTTTTGTCATTTTTTCACATTGCAATTTCAGAAATGTTATCTTTATTGCATGCTAATAATGATCATATTTTGAGAACTAACAATATTTATATAACTAATGATATTTTGAGAAGGCCTTAGAAAAAGATCTTTTTTTAATACAATCCAAAAAAACAGACACAATTCTACTATTGAAACTCAGTGGCAAAAAAAATGGCAGCATGATTTCTCAATCACAGAGAGTGAAAGCAATATATTTTAAATAGCACTGTAGAAAGGTTTCTTTCCGCTTCTTGAGTCACTTCAATGTCAAATGGTCTCTTTTTTTTTTTAAGATCTATTTTGCTATTTGGTATTTTTGTGAACAGTCCCAACCACTACATTTCTTTTTTTTCTTTTTTTTTTTTTTGAAGCTGTATAAACTAATTTGAAGTCAGTGAGAAATGTAGAATGGGAACTGTACATGCCACTAAAAACTGTGGCCATTTGGGTTCATAGGAGAATAGTACCAGAACAAAGTAAGGTTACTTTTGTTGTTGTAAATTAAAGTATGAAATCTGACAAAAAAATTTGCAATAGCAATAGGCTTTTCTTTATTAAATCCATAAAAATAAATGAGTATGCAAGTTATAATTCTTCTTCTAGTGTATATTTTAATTACTTTCATCTCTGCAAAGTTTACAGTCCTATTTTCTGTCTTAAGAGTACCGAATACTGCAGTATGCTGTTTATTTTATTAATCATGTTGCATACCGTATTTGATCATGATCTGAGAGATGCATTGAATTACTTTAAACACATGCTTTAGATTCCTATAGGTCCATAGTACAGTTGTTGAACATACCCTGCATTTCTAAAGAAGCAAAAAAAGATAGCTCACATTCGTACAAGAGCTTGCTTCCAAGCCAAGAATGACAGATGCTGTTACAGCTGAGAAATGTGGTGTGTTAGAAAAACACTCAAACAGTAGTTAACTTAGGTCAAAGTAGAAAAAAATGAATTTAAGATGCCTTTATCTAGACTGGAGTTAAAGGGACTTGAGGTGTGGATGTTGGTTTTACAAACTGTCAAGGACTATGTTCCAATTCAGTAAATCTGCAATATCTGAATGAAAGAAATAGTTCTGGTCTCTGCTTTTATTAATTTCAAATGTGCCTAATTTCTTGTATTCCTTGTTTTAAGTAAATGTATTTGCAAGATTTTTTTTTTTATTGTTTGTATTTTCATGTTGTAGAGTATGTGTAAATGATAGCATACTAAGGAATGGTGAAGAAGGGAGTTGTCTGTACATAATCCAAACTTTTGTGGCCTGGATTTGACTTTACTGTGCCAAAGCAACATATTTGTCCTATTTTAACATTGACGTGATCAGCTACAGTCTTTAAATTCATTCCGTGTGCTACAGAGAATAATTTGCATGAGAGATTGTCATTTTTAGCAAGAATGTAAGATAACAGAGTAAATGGAAATCTGAAAAGTAAAGGAAAAGTATTAATAAGACAGAAGTACTAGATAGCATCATGTATAATAATGCTATGAATAGCTTTAATACACAGTATTGTAGAAACACGAGAGGTAATAGCACAGACTCAACAGTGTAGCACAATGTACCAAAAATCCTGCACACAGTATTGCACTGAAGTGATGACAATTTTGATTCCTAAAATCCTAAAAAAGTGTATGGCTTTCCTTAAATAAGAAAAATAGTTGTTCTGAATTAAAAAAAGTCCCTAAACATGACAGAGAAGTAATAACTTCTCAAATCTGTCGAAGTCATTAACTTTACAAATCTGCAAGTAATTCTTTACAGTCCAGCAAGGAAACTTGGGAAAGGTATTTCTTGTCACTGGCAAAATAAATCAAAACATCTATAATGGGTGAAAAAGGTATGATTCTGCAGTTGTAACGAGTTTTATTCTTCGATTAATGTTGTGTGTGGTGGTAAGTGGCAAATAACCAGTAATTCATTTGGCTTTAAAAAGAGTTTATGTTTTATATAAACAAGCAAATTCTGTTGAATTGTGTTACATTCTGTGGCTAGGGAACAGAGATTCGTAAAGAACAATTTCTTCTAATTTGAGGAAGCAATTTTAAGATGGGATAAAATGCTAAATATTCTGTATCTTCCCAGTGTTGGTGTTGCAGGCAGAGTTGAATTAGCTTGATATGTTTTATTACTCTGTGGGGGCAAATTTCCCTTGAAAGTTCAAAGAAAGTTTTTCAAACAGTTTAAGCCACAGGCCATTTCAAAATAATCCCTGTTTAGAATTTGACACATATCTAAAGTACTGTTCTCTCAGAGCAGATATTCTTTGCTCTTACCTACATATTTCAACAAGAATTAATTTAGGAAAGTCCTGTGTTTTATGTGGGTCAAAGAGCTGATCTCTGTGGTTACTTTTGGCTGTATCTAAGACTACGCATACCCAGTTCTTTGTTGGTTTGAATGTATCTGATCTAGCTTTATGCTAGTCTGCTCATACGCTGTTACTGGATTCAGCACAAAGCGAAGTGAAGGCTAATTTACTGTTCTGCTTAGCTTATAGTTTGACTGGAGTCTTGGAAAATGCTCTTCATTATTGAAAGCCCAGACTGCTTTTTGAAAACTTGCTGTGGCCAAAAGAATTGCATTCAGCCAGAAGTAACAACTTTTTAATGAAATACTGATTCCCTTAGGTATTTGTCTCCACATATGTGCATTCACACACTCAAGTCTAAGGACAGTTTCCTTTGTTTATCAGTATTGATGCATGTAATCAACAGTCCTGCATTCTCTTACTTAGTCCCTTTCTACATAAAGCTGAGGATACAGAGCATTAAGGTCCAGAACTATACTGTGATTTCTGCTTTTTCTTCACTTCTCCACAGGTGTCACCTCCACCAGTAGCTTTCTCATTGAAGGTAACTTTCTCAAATTTGACACTTATGTTTTTTGCTTAATCTGCTTTAAAAAATGAAAATGGACATTTCTTGCAAGGTTCAAAACACTGTCCAAAAAAAAAGCTGTTATTAAAAATTTCAGAAATAATCTGAGCTTCTTGACAAAAACAGGAAACCTGGATGGAGGTCCTGTTTTGAGTAAAAGTGGTTTTGATCTTCACTTCCTAAGTTCTTCACTCACATAACAGAGACCATCTGCTGATGTAAGCTCTGGAGGACGGTTTACACTTCCATATCCCTAGAACTTAAAAACGGGAAAAAATATTCACTAAGTCTTCTGCCTGTAAATTCAATATCATTATAAGAATAATGATGGGGTGACGCATCATATCATTTACTAAGAAGAGTCAAAATGAGATCTCACTTAGGAATAACTGATCAAATGGAATTGGTTCATCAACTGACAGGAGTGTTGAACACATTAGTAAATAGGATTGCTTGTTCCCAGTTAAAAGATAATTAAAGTGATGAGTGTTGTTTTAAGAGCTATTTTCAAAGAACTTGGAGATAACACAAGACTGGTCATTTTACCTTAGACACCGACAGGAAGTAAGTGTAAATCTTTCTTCAAATTTGGACAAACCAGGAATGAATTCGAGAAGATTTTTTTTTTTTTTTTTAATTTCCTAGCTAGGAAAGCTGCTGAGTGTTTTTCCTATGTTGCTTTTGCTGACCAGAATCATCTGTACAGTAAATCCCCAAAACCCTGTAACAGTGGGTATTCTGCTACTGAAAAAAAAAAAACCAACTAATAAAGTTCTTCTAATAAGACTTTCTACATAGAAGTTGAGGAGACTGCTAGTATTCTTGAAAATTTGCTTTGAAATTGAGTTGGTTTTGTCATGTAAGCCTCAGATCCCTCCCCTGTCAGGAGGACTGCCAGATTGTCAGAGTTTTCCTACTTGTCACAGGCATTGCGTAGTCTGATATGAGGAAGTATTTGTTAACGTGCGTGTGGCTGAGTCAGTCAGCTTCTTGACTTATTTTAATGCTAGGTTGCTGACCCTTATTGAGGCAATGTGACTGGTGCTTCATCACATACTGTAATTTGAAATGTTTGGCCCTTTAACTGTGTTGGGCAACAAGAAGAATGTCTTTCCCTCATTCTTCTGCAGTGAAGTTCTACACTGCTTGTAGCGCTGACATGCTTTCATTTGATGTTAATAGACTCAAAACTCTTAAATACTCTGTGTGTAGCAGAGTTATCCTAGAGAACGTTGAAGTCTCAGAGCTTTCTCACTGGATGAAAAAGCTCTACTGTTTGTAATCCTTATCTAGTAGACCCTGTGTGACAGTGATGGTTCCCAGCACAGGTTGACCCCCGAGATTTCCACTGCTGTGTTTTAACTCCTGAAACCCTTAGGCTTTATGTTGGTTTCAGGGTGATAATTCTGCAGTTCTTGTTAGAGATTCCCTACCCATACTCATCGTGTTTTTGTGGGGAATACGGCTTGGAGTCACTAACACTGTGGATGTCCTGAAGCAGAAATCAAATTTGCCTGTAACTGTTCCTTAAGGTGTGTTTTCTGTATGCATGTTCACAGGGCACCGTCTTTATTGCTTGCCTTTGAATATCCATTTATGGTTACCAGGAATTCTGAGACTGGGAAGAAGTGTAAATATGGGCCAAACTCCATCCCGTTTATATAACAGCAATCAAAGTATTAGACTGTGTGCCCCATTAGTATTGCTAAGACAAGAATGCTTCAGTGTCATGTACCTATAAACATTGCAACTTCAAGAACAGCTGACAGTAAGCAGATTTTCTTGTTTTCTGAAAGACTGACTCCATTTTAACTTAAGGCAAGTTGAACTATTAGCCTATTAAGTGGTTTTAGATTAAGCTTAGAGTCTGGTGCCAACCTGGTTCAGACTTTGGCAGTTGAAGAATGGAATGCTGAGAATGGAGCTCAGAGTGGAAACGAGTTTAAAATACTATGGAAAAATATTAAACACCTCCATCTTCTTAAACCATCTTGTAACGAAGAAGGCAAAAGAATTACACATCACACAGAATAAGGTTAGCTGAAGCACAGTAGTAACTAGACTGTTTTCAGTCACAACCTAAGTATTCCCACAAAACTGGTAACTGGCATGGTCAGGCTGAAGTGCAACAGTTCATTCTTCAAATTTTAAAGGAAAATTAACTTTCCTTATCTATATCTAAGTACCTATTCGATGAAAGTATTTCTTGTAAACCATAAGAATACAAAGGGTTAAACCCATGTTTTAACATGCTGTTCAGTGAATGGGTTCCTTCACTTTTATCGAAGGAGTTAATGTTAACAATATGGCTATGCTAGAGCAAACTTTCCATCTGCTGTTCAGTGAATACAAGAATTGCATCTTCAGTTGCTTCGTTAGTTGCATGGTAGAGGTAGGCATATTCTGGGACTCCTAGCAGAAAGAATGGATGATGACAGGAATGAAATGATAGAAGCACTGAACAGACAGAGTAGTAAGAGCTTTCTCTTTCTATTCCACAGTAAAAAAGAAGTCTACTTTGATATGCTACGATATAAACGTTAAAAAGAAAAAGTTATAGTCCCCAGGTACTTACTTGCGACAGGGAATATTTGGAGATCAGGAGTGTCTTGTCTACAAGTCCCATTAGGGAAAAAGACCTGGAAAAATAGACGTTTACTTTCAAGGCCACTACAAAAAGAAGAAGGAAAATTATATTTCGCAGAAGTGATTATTGCAGGCATTGTGATAGTTCAGCTGAAGAAAGAATTGTTTAGATGGTGAGAGAGAATGGGGAAAAGGGGGGGGGGGGGGCATACAAAAATTAAGACAAAGGTATGTAGGAAGGGAGAAGAGAGCTGGACACAATTAGAGGAAGCAGAGAAACAGAAAACTTGATTAGTCTAAGAATTATACACACTAAAATAAATAAATTTCAGTGCTTTTTGCTGTAGTCTCTCAGGAGCCGGCGATAGTTACATCGCATCTAAGACTTTTCTTAGACGGTATGCTTGAAAGTTTTATTGCAAAGGCTGTTAGTATCCCCATAATTCATGAATTCTGACTTCCCTTTCTTATTTTCAAACCTGGATTTTGCCTTCTATTTTTTAACTGCTTCCCACAATACTACTTTTCTGAAATTAATAACTTCAGTAGTAGAAGAAGTAGAAAAGCTGTATAAAGGCAAAGTTGCGTCCGTTTATAAGATTTTGTTAAACTTGTCAGACGCCTGATAAAGTCTAGAGAAGTATGTTGTAAGTAAATACGCTCAAGAGTGGAGACAGCTTGGAGTTAACTGGTTATTTTTCAAAATAGTTACTGCATTTTTGAAGTACTTTAATTTTTCACATGCCTCAGCAGGTAATACAGGATAATTTGATAACTGAAGAATTTATTGGGATAGGCTGCTTTATAGAAAACTTAGATTAATTGAAGTTTTTCCTGCTTAGAAATGAAGAGAAATGAGATTGTTTCATTAGTGTCATAAACAGCTCGGTGATGCATCTGTTCAGGATTCATTTATTACTCTGAAGCTTTTAAGAGCATGCAGAATGTGACTGTAGCTCCTTCCTTTTGTTCTGGCCTGTAAGAGTGTCTTTCATATTCTCGTATGTCATTGATGCTGTTGTCTAAATGTGTTTATCATTCTTACAGTATCTTCAAAAGATTCTCCTGTTGGTTTGAAGGACTCATGCAGTTCAGGCAAATAATTTTTAGAAGCAGTATATGTTTCATATCTGGGTAATGACACACATGGATCTCTACATCTTTAGAATTGTAACAAACCAGTTAGTATAGTATACAGCACTTTATTATTTGATAGTTGTCTCTAAAGCTGAAATGCCATTGATGAGTTTGGTTTTTAAGTCATATGAATCACTTAAATAAGAGGTCCTCACACTGTCTCCTTTGTAATGTTAATGTGGTTCCAGTTACTGTCACTGCTTAGGAAAGGATATTTCACGTATCTTAGACTTGAAAGAAGACAGATCCAGTAATGCTCCCTTACCTGTTGCTTCTCTGTCGGTCATTTTAATATGCTTTGATTATGCAAGACCCATCTCTGCGAGCTGTTACCATTATCGTGTCTTTCCATCCTTTGCTCTTCTAACAAAAACTTCCCTGAGCTGCCCAGTTGCACTGAAGCATGCCTGATGGCCTGCAGGCAGCTTAATGGAAGTTTCTTGAAGTTCTGAAACACAAATGGAAATCCACGTGTTTTTCCAGTATCATACTTATTTTAAAACAGCTGCTGGAAGTACAATTATAGTAGTCTTGGGTACATGATTTTTAATACTTTAATAGCTTTTCTGTAGCGTTCAAATGCTAATAAGGAAATGCAAATTATCTTATGTGTGACTACACATCATCCTTCTTGTCTTTGAAGGGAACAAATGTTTTTTGGTAAACAGCAAGCTCAGTATTAGCCAGCAGGGTACCCTGACAGCATCCTGGGCTGTATTAGCAGGAGAATAGTCAAGATATCAAGGGATGTCCCATTTTGGGACATCCAATACAAGAAACATAATCATAAACTGGAGTGAATGTAGTGGAGGACAACCAGAATGGTCAGGACTGGAGCACTTGCCCCGTGAGGAGAGGCTGAGGGGGTTTGTTCAGTCTGGCTGCTGGGGCACCTAACAGCAGTGCATCCAGTGCCTGCAAGGAGGTCACCAGGAAGATGTAGGCAGGTCCTTCACAGCAGGGCATGGTAGGAGGATGAGAGAACAGCAGTTGCAACAGGAGATTCAGACTTGGTGTAAGAAAACACTTTTTCATTACAGTCAAGCATTACTGTGGGCAGCCTCCATCCTTGGGAGTTTTCAAGACCCAAGTGGCTAAAGATTTTGAGCATCCTGGTCTGATTTCATAGCTGACCTTGCTCTGAGCAGGATGCTGGACTAGATATCCCTTCCAACCTGAATTATTCAATAATTCTGTTTGGCATTTGCATTGTTGAGATCTTGTTTTTTAAGGGGTAATTTTACTGGGGAATAAATGGAAAACTATGCAGCAATGTGCTGGCCTCTTCTATTTAGATTTTGCTTATTTCTTAAGTCACTGCAAACAGCAAGGCCCTCCATTACGTTAATTCTTAGGGGAAAAGTTGCTTGCTGTCCATCATTGCGAACTGTAGTGCTTTTAGGAACCCATCCTTGACAGATAACAAGGTATGCCTGTACTTTGAACTCTGCTTATCAGGAAATCAAACCTGTTATGTATGATATAAAGGACATACCAATCATTTGCTAAATTATGGCAGTTTGAACCCTAACCTTCTGACCTACTCTGCCAGACTTTCAGTGGGGAAGATGGAGGGCAGGAGCAGTTTCTCTGCTGCTATAGTAGTTTACATATATCTTTTCTTTTTCAGATGTCAGAGGGGCTTTGTCTCATGTTAGCCCTATCTCAAAATATTTGTCCCCACTTTCTCATTTCTCTCCCTGTCATTTTCTGGGAGGCTTCAGTGATTACATTTCCTTTTCTTGTTTTCTCTTTGCTGATCATATAAAACACTCCTTTTTTTCATCCCTGTATATTTTTATAGTGAATTTTAGTTTTGATATTATTAATTACATACAAGTTACATTTGTGGAATTAAGAACTTAAAAATGTATGTGTTCATTTCTGACTGTTTTAAGGAGGTGTATGGCATTCCAAACATTTTTCTTCTGTTTGTGACTGTCTGTGTTTTTAGAGCTTTTTAGATTTTATTTGTTAAAAGGAGAGAGGTATTTCAGTATTGCTGTTGTCACTTAGATAACTGCTGTTGTCAATCATTTCACATTGATTTTTTTCCCTTTTTGCATTAATGGAATTAAAAATCATACAGTAATTACCTTTTATTAAGTATATATTTACATCTAAAAGTGGTTCAATGAGTTTTCTATTAAATCAGAGGAACAGCAGCATATACAACAACAGACAATAAATGCTATTGTGGAAGGTAGAGCATAAGATTGCTGATACATATTTAAGTTTCTTAAACAGTGTGGGATTTTTTTATCTTTCTAGTGTGCAAAATGTGACTTGAACTTCATGATTCAGACTGTTATCTTTGTTACTCTTTTCAGTCTCTGAGTTTACTGGAAAAGTTGTATCAAACTTGTATGATATGGTTAATTGCCTTTTGCTCAGTAGTAGTTTGTGTCTAGGACTACAACATACCTGTATACCCATTGCATGACCGGTAATATTATTTCAGAATATCTTTGCAATCTAATTTTAATTTTCTGGTTTTACTAATTTTAGCAGTTTATTAATTTTATTAAACTGCTCGTGCAACCTGGTTTGTAGGAAGAATAGCAACGGGAAAGGATTGGAGAGAAAAGACGACTATATGCAATTTACAGATCGATGTGTTCACAATGTAAATGAATAGAAAAGGCAACAAACTCTGTCAACATGAACACCCAGAGAGTTTATTTCCTTGAACCACCTTCCCCTTGTTCGTTTATTGTTTAGATTTGACCAATATGTGTATATCAGAAGTTTTCAGTAGCTTCTTTTCAGTGTCTGCAGAAGTTTAAAGTTTCTGACTGAAGATACTTTTTAAAAAAAATAGTCAAAATGTCTACTAGCTTTAGCAAGGAAGGTTTCATGATTTCTTTCAGAGTTTGGGTTTTGTGTGTCTGTGTGTATACTTATGCATGCAACTGCATATTTGGATGCGGTATTCTTTTTTTTCACAGTGACAGCACTAGCGTGGATCAATTACTTAAAGAAAAAAGTCTATTCCGTGGAGAGGATCTACAGCATATTAGGAATATTGACTGATTGTTTACCTCAAGAATGTCACATAAATTTGTTAGTTTAGTTATAGTTATGTCAAGTTTCTTTAGTTATTAGTCTTACATTTGTTTCAGCTGCTGTCTTGAAAAATTACTGCTCTAGAACATTCAATGAAGGGAATGTGTGCAAATATGCTAAGCGCTAGTTGTGAGCTGAGAGGGTCAGTAATGCTACATCAAAATGTATTTGAGACATGTAAAGAAATACCATGTGCACGTATTAGCACTCTGAAAACTCCCTGAATACTGGGGAGCCTGGAAAGTAATAATCACTCTATCCAGAATCACAGGAAAGACCTGAAAATACTTATATTGATTTAACTGAATATCTGACGAAAAATAACCTCTGTGACTCGTGGGAGTGGGGAGTTTTAAAAGATACATTTTTGTAAGTTTTATCCAAGAGGAAAAAACAATTCAAGCGTCACTTTCAAAGTCTTCATGTAACTGTTGACTCTGATTTCTTGGTTTATTTAGGCAATGAAGAACAACGTTTGCAGTGCAATAATAAAAATGTAATGAACAATTTCTGTAGCTTCCAATATCCCCCAGATCTGTTAAGGTATATTTCATCTGCTACAATAGCAATTTATTTCAGTTATATTCCAGAAACAAATACTACTATTATTAAGAATTTCATGAAGTAATAATATTTCTGGAAAAGCTAATACTTGGTTTAAGAAGGTAAGTTGTTGAATCATTATTGAAATTGTATGGTAGCTTAAAGAAATGATTATGAACAGCAGAAAAAAGTTATCAAGCCAGACAATTCTATATGTATGTTACAAATTTAAAGTTTAGTATAGAGTAATACTAAAAGTTGATGCTTTTCTTTTTTAGTGTTTTATAGCAAGGAAATTACTGTCATTTTCTTCATTCAGGTCTGTTATATATTTCTCATATCAAAACCACTCACAGTTACAATTAAAATTAATTATTTTCTATACCAATCAATATACGTTATTGGGAGATAGGTCTCTACTACTCCTTGCCTTTTTGTTGATTTAGTACAAAATTCAGCTTTGTTAATGTGGCAATTTTTTAAAGGACTGAAGTAAACCATGTAGTACAACTATTGGTTTAATAAAGTTAAAGATTTGGGATGCCATGGGAAATCAAATAGAGAATAGTGTGCACAGAAAATGTGACTAAAGACATAATGAGGTTTTAATAAACATACTTCAGGTTTTTTGCTCTTGGATTAAAATACGTACAATAGACAAAACCATATTGCAGAGCAGGGATCGTTTTCAATCTGTCACTTCAAAGTGAATTAAAAAAAAAATAAAATTGAAGTATTTATCGTTTGAGCAATGATGTTGTTTAGGCAATGAGAAATCTAATCATGCTTATTTTGCTGCTTGTCCAGATGTGCGTTCCACCTCAGTTCAGCATGTTTCTCATACTTTCAAGATTGGAGGCTTTTGCCGTTTTATGTGCTAGCGCACACAGATGCACAAGATAGCTTTGTGCAGTGTATTGAGGCTGTGCCAGAAACAATAGAACTGTTCAGCTTTTTCTGACTGCTTTTGGCTTGAGGTAGAGCTGCTGGTGTCTGCATCCTTTAGCTGGACTGTGTTTCCCTTTTACGTTGTCATCCTGTACTTAAGAGAATTCTACGAAGCTGTTTGCTTTGGTATCACTTCACTAGGCTTCAGAGAACTCATATAATAGCCTTCCTGTTTGATAAACAGGAATCTTTTTCTTTGGGGTTATTTTGAAGTTTTATTCAGAGATCTTGTCAGGTGATGATTTCCATTTTTGGATTCACAAACTAGATATCTTTGTGCCTACATTTCCTGAAATACCTGGTCTGGTAGGTATTCTCTGACCAACCGTGTATACTGATGATTTCTGCATTTCATGTTTGTGCAGTTTTTCATAGATTAGAATTCATCATCCCCAGAAACATAAATAAAAATACAAGGATAAACATATTGACTAAGGTGTATAGGTGAAAAGAAAAGCAACTACCATTAGACTCCTAAAAATTAACAAGGTGACTCTGTTCTGTTTATGTATGTAAAACGCAATTTTTGGGTAGGAATGGTGGAATTATTTCCCATTCCTTATTAGGTGCTTATTGGTTTCTTCAGATCCTTTATTTTTGTTAAAGACACTGATATTAATATCTCTATACTGATAAAGTTCAGTTAGGTTATTTGCGTAGATTTTCTGTTTATTTCGTGGAATCAAATAACAAAGAGTTAATCAAGATGCTGATTACTTAAACCAAGTAATAACCGTGTAGGCAAATGACTGAGCAAACTAAGCACGCAGCAGCAGCAGCAGCACTGAATTAGCACAGAGTAGCAACCACATCCTGTTCCATTTTTTCAAAAAAGCATGACAGGAGTCACTCATCTTCTTTACAGTAGCCCAAAAGTAAGCGCGCATTTTCAGGAAGTGAAAGACTGGATTAAACGTCCATCAGAACTCCAGGATTGAGAGAAAATTCCCTAGTGAAGGTTTATTATGAAATTCTGAAATAAAACTCCCAAGCACAGGCTAGGCTAGGCTGAAGCGGTCTCTACCGTTACTGTTGAAGCTGTGTCTCAGTGCAGGAGCGAATCTTAAGTTTCACAGAGTCAGAGTCAAATAAAAGGAAGCACAATTGCATAGACCAGAGACAAGGAAATAAAGATGGATTTCAGTCCCTGCCAGTCAGCATGATTTAGCAGATATATAAAAAGCAGACTCATCTTTCATAATGTTCATTCTTCTAATTCTTAAAAGAGGTGGAATACTCACCGTGGTAATTAGGTCACCTGGCTGTCCCAGTGGAGTAAACACAAAGATAAGCTGCTGCCTTTATAGTAACTCATCAAGATGTGCCTTTTATATGTAAATTCTACAACCCCACCTTTAACTTTGCTCTTTTCCAGTCGTGTTGCACGTTAGTGAGAAGATCTGTGCAGCAGCTAACCTGTTTCTTTCTCCGGAATAAGGCACAAAAATACATGGGAAGTGTGGCTGTTCTCATCAGGCACTGCAGGGAAAAGTGTCCAGTCTACTGTACACTGGGAATTAGTCTAGTTAGGGTAGAAAGAAGACATGGGTTCTACATACTGAAGAACTCCACTTACTGCCTAGGTAATTTTGGGTTTAGGTGTCCTGAAGCTGCAGGTAGTGTAAAACAGCCGTTTATCTTGCTGAATCTGGATGTTTGGAACTAGCGCTTCCCACAAACTGCAAAAGAGTATGTGGAAGTGTTGCCTCCAAGGAAGTTGTTTCGACAGAATGAGGATCAGAGGCCAACACATGACAAATACTTAGAATGCTGCAAAACACAAAAATCTCCTTTGAAGCAAGCAGCTTTAAACAAAGCTTCTAAGCTTTCTCTCTCAAACAGATTTTACTAAACCACATGCATGTTTAATTACTTGATACGAAGCAAATATAACATCTGGCAAGAACTTGCATGTTAAATCGTGTTTACCCTTTAGCATTTAAGCTATATGTTTCTGGATTGTTATTAACAATCTAAAACAGGAATACTGTGCTGAAAAATTTTTCAGCATGTTATTTGGGGAGAACAAATTTTAAGTGAAAACTGTTTCAGCAAACAAATTTTTCATTATTTAAACAGTTTGTAGATGGCATGCTTCATCTTCCGTTTAATCATTATACTTGGAGCTTTTTCTGTCTTTTGTTGGAGGTATTTCAATTTGTTGTTACTAAGTGCATTGTTATTTTAGACCAGATTAGAAATAATTTAACATATTTGGTAGACGTTAATGAAACAATAAATAGTACAAATGACTGAAAATGCTTCTAAAGTTAGTGTAACAGTATCCATAAAATACATGTATTTAAATGAAGAGTAATAGTTGTCTGACCCATTATAATAAATATTGTAATAAATATTAAAACAGACTTTCAGTTTATGAAACCAGCTGGATACATGACACATCAGACTTGCGTTCAGTGCTTCAGAAGCTGAGCAATGAAAGCAGTTGAAACTAAGGATCAGAATTCCTACATTTTCAGTTGCTTAGTGGGTAGCATGTGAACTCAACTCATGGGAAATTTTTGATTGCTTGGAAACAAGCCAACCAGTTTTTGGTGCCAAGGATCAAAAAGAGAACCAGTGGAAACAAGATCCTCTGAGTGCCCATGTTTGAACTGGAGTCTCAAAGTTTGCCACATGTATGGACAACATATGTGCAGTCTGTAATATGACTGAATTTATTTTAAGCCTATCTAGACTGCTGTTACTCCAAGTGGCACAATGAGAGTGAGGAAAATTCTGTTCTGTGCTTTTATACTTAGCTTTGGGCTCTTTGGAAGTGAGAAAGCCTTAACAGCCAGACTCAGTTGCAAAAGGTAAGGAAGTTAAACTGGGATTTGAACCTCATGGTGAAAGCAGTATGGGTAGGATTTGATGAAGGATGCTGAACTGTGAGGGTGATACAGGAAGAGAGAGAAAGAAAACCAGCAGTTGGAGCGTAGGGGTATAAGATAGGAATGGAAAATGAATAGTCTAGGAACACAGGTGAAAAGAAAAACAGATGCCCCAAGCAGAAAGAATGAAAATAGAATTGGAAATCAGGAGAAATCTGAGGACAGAGAAGAAGGGGGGCAGGAACATTAGAGAACGTGTTGGGGCTGGATGTGGGAGATTTGCAATAGGACCGGTTAGGGAGGACATGTCAGTAGCATTTAAGTTTCTCTGCAAGTTTGGCACTGAACCAAAGCACAGACATCTGTACAGATAGGAGAGTATATTGTAATTACTCTAAAGATCTTAGATCTGGAACTGACGTGTCTGTGGAGTCAGGATGATTTCACAACTCACAGGATTTTTTCCATTTTTAAACTTGAAAATAATGTCTAAAATGTATCGTAAAGAGTCTTAGGTTGGTATTATCAAGTTTGCAAAATTAGAAAGGGTTGGTGATGTGTTTTGTATAATCTTTGTAGGATTCCCTTTGGAAGATTTATTATTTCATAGTATTTATTTGCTTGGCATTCTTTCATATTAATAAGCTTAATACTAGGATTTACTACTTCTTGAATGCTTAATTTTACAAATTTATTGGGTTTTAACGTACTTCATTATGGATGTAATCTGTCTGGACTTCTGTAAGGCCTTTGACGTGGTCCCTCACAACATCCTTCTCTCTTAATTAGAGAGATATGGATTTGATGGGTGGACTGTTTGGTGGATGAGGAATTGGTTGGATGGTTGCACCCAGAGGCTAGTGGTCAGTGGCTCAGTGGCCAGATGGAGATGAGTGATGAGTGGTGTCCCTCAGGGGTCCATATTGGGAACAGTACTGTTTAATATCTTCGTCAATGACATAGTGGGATTGAGTGCACCCTCAGCAAGTTTTCAGACAACACCAGGCTAAGTGTTGTGGTTGACACACCTGGAGGATGGGATTCCATCCAGAGGGACCTGGACAAGCTTGAGAAGTGGACCTGTGTGAACCTTGTGAGGTTCAACAAGGCCAAGTGCAAGGTCCTGCACGTGGTCAGGGCAACCCCCAATATCAATACAGGCTGGGGATGAAGGGATTGAGAGCAGCCCTGCCAAGGAGGACTTGGAGGTACCGGTTGATGAAAAGCTGGACAGGAGCCAGCAATGTGCACTCGCAGCCCAGAAGGCCAACCGTACCCTGGGCTGCATCAAAAGCAGTGTGGCCAGCAGGCCAAGGGAGGTGATTCTGCCCCTCTGCTCTGCTCTGGTGAGACCCCACCTGGAGTACTGCGTCCAGTTTTGGAGTCCTCAGCACAGGAAAGACATGGACCTGTTGGAGTGGGCCCAGAGGAGGGCCACAAAAATGACCAGAAGGCTGAAGCACCTCTCCAGGCTGAGAGACAGGCTGAGAGAGTTGGGGTTATTGAGCCTGGAGAAGAGAAGGCTCTGGGGAGACCTTATTGAGGCCTTTCAGTACTTAAAGGGGACTTATAAGAAAGATGGGGACAAAGTATTTAGCAGGGCCTGCTGTGATAGGACAAGGGGTAATGGCTTTAAACTAAAAAAGGGTAGATTTCAACTAGATATAAGGAAGAAAGTTTTTACAGTGAGGGTGGTGAAACACTGGGACAGGTTGTCCAGAGAGGTGGTAGATGTGCCATCCCTGGAAACACGCAAGGTCAGGTTGGACGGGGCTCTGAGCAGCCTGATCTAATTGAAGATGTCCCAGCTCATTACAGGGGGGTTGGAGTAGATAGCCTTTAAAGGTCCCTTCCAACCCAAACTATTCTGGTTCATTGAAGAGTACTGATGTACAACTCAAGTTTTGTCAATGGGATAGACAATGGTAAAAGAGAGAGGTAAAAACAGATTAGAGTTGTTATCTCAATACTTATGGGTTTCTTATAAGAAGTTGGAAATGTTAAGTGAATCTCACATTACAGACATATATGATAGAAATCTTTGAATATCAGTATTAGATTAGTGCTGGATATGTCTTGTAGTTCCTCCATTCAAAAAACAGTTGGCTGCCATACATTCTTCAGTATACAGACTACATGATTTTACCATTAAATTGTTCAGTTTACTCTCATTGTATGCAGATTTTGAAAAGTTATTAAATCATTATCCACCATTTGCAAAAACAGACTCCTCTGATAGAGAAATCCTAAAACCATCCTTACAAACCTCTTTCCTACTTTACTGTAGAAATAACCTTTTTGATAACCATTGTGTCACTCTGCTTTAGCGAACTTCAGGCATTATTGACTGATCATCCTAATGGCCCAGAGACATAATGAAGTTGAGACCTCATTCCAGGCAGGCCTTATAGCAGCCTTCAGTATCTGAAAGGGCAAGAAGGCTGGAGAGGGACTTTTTACAAGGGCATGTAGTGATAGGACGAGGGGGTAATGGCTTCAAACTGGAAGAGGGGAGATTTAGATTAGATATCTGGAAGAAATTTTTCACTTTGAGGGTGGTGAGGCACTGGAACAGGCTACCCAGAGAGGTTGTGGAGGCCCCATCCCTGGAGGTGTTTAAGGCCAGGCTGGATGGGGCTTTGAGCAGCCTGGTCTAGTGGGAGGTGTCCCTGCCCATGGCAGGGGGGTTGGAACTGGATGATCTTTAAGGTCCCTTCCAACCTAAATCGTTCTGTGATTCTTACGTGGGGTTTTTTCCATTTTTTTCATTAGCTCAATCTGTAATTTCCCTTTTGTTCCCAACCATCATTCTTGTGTGAGACAAAAAACTCTACTCTTTCACTGTATTGAGTTTGCTAAAATTTCTTGATGGAGAAAAATCCTGTACACCCGCATTCCACTGTTTTTTTTCCATAATAGTAGTATTAAAGCATGGGGGTGGGTTTGTTTTCTTTTGTTTTCCCTTAGAGACCATCTAGGCAGATTAAGGAATGTATTTTGACATTGTGTTACATGACTATGCACACACATGCACACACACTTGTGCTGAAATAGCAGCCAAGAAACCAGAGGTACTATCTGGTCAAGTAAAAGCAAATATGACAAAGAAACTCTGAATGGTGCTACAGCAGAGGAGTTACTCGTGAGCTCAACAGTGTAGTAAGGTCAAAAGAAAACTGAGTCTTCATAACCTGACCAGCACAGGACAGATCATGCACATGTAAGCTACTGCAAATTTCCAAAATACAAAGTACAAAATTTTTTTCTGAAGTTACTGTTTGTAATTGGGTTGATAAGCATGCTCTGGAAGCACCCAGCTGATTGAGTAGACTTACACAGTCATCAGAGAACTACAGACTTCTCTGGAAAGTATAGAAAGTAAGTACAGAGAAGTATGCATAGCCTGTGTTTATACACAATTTCAGTGTCTAGGCTCTGTACAGAATAGATCGTTGAACCTCAAACTAATTTAAGATCTGAAGCAGTCTACAGGAAGGCATTGCCACTTATTTTGTGTAAAAGCAGAAGATAAGAATTTGTTATTGAAAGTCAGTAAGTATGACTAGTAACTTCATTTGTGTATTGCATTGCACGTCAGTTGGCTGGATGACATTTATCTTTGTGAAGTCTTAGTAATTTTGGAATAAAACAGTCTTCCCGGGATTGTGAGCAATGTGTATAGCAGAACAGATTTACTGTCCTGTCTGTAGCCAATCATGTACAAAGTGTGGAGAATGTAAGAGCGCTGAAAGTATTTTTGTGTGGTAAAATGAAAATAGGAACATACAGTCAGGGAGCAGTGACGAAATACTTAAAGTATCAGCACTTGAAAAGCATCCACAAGCAAAATTGATAGCAGTAGTCGATAACCAGATAGATAATTGGCATTTAGCAGTTTGAGTGTAGTAACTCTGAGAACAAGTGTCATGCTATTGAAAAAGAAGATTGTTTTAAAAAGAGTGACCTTTTCTTGAGCTCAGTAGGCAGAATTTCCAATCTCTACTCATGCAGCCTGTGTGGGAACAATCTCATTCATGCATTGGACTGTTTACTCATACAGGGATGTCTACGAAGTGATTGTGAAGGGCGTCATAATGACACCGGTTTGTTCTGTTCAAGTTAATTCCAGTGAAAATTGCTTCCTCTTTGTGCCTTAGAAACATTCCTACATCTGAAATCCTCGGGGAAAATATTTGAAGTAATCCCCTTGTTTTTGTTAAATGCTTTCAATCCCACCTAAAGATCAGGTGCTAAATAGGGTGGAATTGTGTTGCAACTGCTATTTGACAAATGACAGCTAACATAACAGCCATGTTGGGTTAGAATAAAGGTTTATCTGGCATTCTAACAATTTGTTGTTAAGTGACCCTGTGTGAGAAGTACCATCTTGTATTTAATAGCTGTCAAAGGATTTCTCTGCTGAGTTTATTCAGTATCCTGTTGAGTAAGTGTTAATTTTTAGCATCCACAACATCTTATGGTAAGGAATTTCACAGCTTTCATGTGTGAAGAACAACTTCTATTTGTTTTCATTCTGCATCTGCTAGCTTTATTAGATGCCTTCTCATTCATCTGTTGGAAAATACAGTGAATGATTGATTGGTATTCTCATGCTCTGTGCCACTCGTGATGTTATGGGCCTCTCGTATTTCTCCCTTTTCCTTACAGCCATCTCTTTTCCAATCTGTAGAGTCCTACCTTGCTTAAGTAATTTCTTCCCCACACTGCAACTGTATAAGTACATGATGTTGCTGGTTGTCAAAGGTAATCTTTATTACCCTTCTGTGATGCTTTACGAGTTCTATGGGTATTGCTTGTGAGCTGAGGTCCTAGAATGGTAGTCAGCATTCAGTATGCAGGCAACAGTGTGGAACTGTAAAGTGACGTGGTGATTTCTGTATTTTCTCTACTGCTTTCACAGTAATACCCAAAATGTTGGGTTTGACCATTATTTAAAACTGAGACGAAGTTTTCATGGGTTTATCTAGCATAAAACCAAGATCTAGATCATGAGTGAAAACAGCTTGGAGTTCATCATTATATGTATATGGTTAGGATCATTTTTACAACCTGTGATTTACTTTGTGTATATCTCCTTTGAATTTCATATGCTGTGTAATGCTAAGAGGTTTGCTACTGTTCTTCACATCACCCTCATTTTCTACAGTCCAGTAACTTAGTATTCTATCAGCAAACTTTTTTACCCCTCTTTTTTGAGATTGGCCGTTAAGTATAATGAGTAGAATGAATGAAGTCCACTTCTAAGTGGAATATTATTTATCTGTCATCTATAATTACCTTATAGTGATATTCTCAGAAATATATTTCATTTCTGCTTTTTGAGAAGGACCTGTGGTTCTGAACAACTGTGGAAATTGAAATTAAGACAACATTGTGGTCTGATGTTTCTTTATATCTTTGTGTATGGGAAAAAGCAGTGTAGCTGATATCTGTGATATCCTAAAGGGATATCCCAAGGGATGCACCACTGATACCAGTGATGTCAAATACCACTTCTGCCTATCACATATAACACGCGGTGGTGAAGATTAGAGACAACGTCTCCTTATTATCTCTCCCATGAAAAGACTTCAGTGCATACATTTGTGTACTGAGAAACAGATTCACATTGATCTAACATTTTTTAAAAAATAAGGCATACTGTAAGATCATTGTCACTTGATTGTGCATTAATCACACATTGAGAAAAGTCATGGACGGAGTCTTCCATGTACTATGTTTTGTTTTCATTATAGTATTGACGTTTCTTAATGATGTTTCAAATACAGGTTACAAAAGTTACATAGATAACCATACCAATACTTATTCAACTCTTAAAAATACTGTATTAATTTCTGAAATTTATACCTGTAATGAACAGAACTAGCATGTATTCTAAGTTTGCTTATTTTTGAATCATCAAAACTGTTTTTTCTTTCTTTTTTCTTTTAGGTATAGACAAATGCAGCTTGGCACAGAAAGCAAAGTAGCTGAACTTCTTCACCAAAGTAAGTTAAAGTCCTTTGAAAGTGAACATGTTCAACTCATGCAACAAGAAACAGCTAAGAATCTTTCACAGTGCCAAATGGAATGCGAGAAATATCAGAGAAAGCTGGAGGTATGTTATATAAGGAGACACTTTACGGGGCATTACGTAGTTGTTTTCAATTAGAAATTAAAATGCAAAAGCTTGGGGAAAAAGTAGCAAAGAACACATGGGGCTGAATTAGTATCTCCACCAAATTCTGCTGAAGCAGAATCTAATGACAAAGCTTATTAAGTTTGACCAGTTCGATGGAAAACAAGACTTAGGGGAGAGGAAGAAGGAAAACAAGTCTCTCATGGAGAGAGGTTTAAGACCGTATCTCATTCATGTAATATATATATATGCTTGTATCACAAAGCTGCTTATGTCAGTCTTTGTGATTATTGTAGTGAAAGAAGACGGTTATATCAGAACAGTTACAATTAATTTAGTATCATTATTAAAAACTAGGATTTCTAATAGCATTGTTACATAATAAAAATACTTTTTATTGATATGCAATTCTGGAACAAATTTTTATGGCTGAAGAAGTCAAGGAGAGCATGATGTGTACAGCATTGAGAAGACCTAACATGGCTAATCCTCTCATGGTGGGGTGACCTTGGCCAGCTGCCTGACACTCACCCAGCCACACGCTCACTCCACTTCCTCAAGAGGATGGGGGGTAAATAAGCTGAAAACGGTCATGGGTTGATACAAAGTTAGGGAGATCACTTACCAATTACCATCACGGCCAAAGCAGACTTGACCTGGGGAAAATTAATTTCACTTATCACCAACTGAAATAGATTTAGATGGTGAGAAACAAAGACAGAAACTGACACGTCTTTCCCCACCCCTTTCTCTTCTGGGTTTAACTTCCCTCCTTCATTTCCTATACCTCCCCCTCCCCAAGAAGTGCAGGGAGACATGGGGATTAGGGTTTGGGGTCAGTCCATAACAGCTCATCTCTGCTGCTGTGTTTTACCCTGCTCCCATGTGGATCCTCCGTGGGCTTCAGGAGAAAATATGGTCCTACTTGGGCTCCCCACAGATTGCAGTTCCTTCAGGGCATGTCTATCTGCTCCAGCATGGGGTTCTCTATGGGCTGCAGAGTGGATATCTGCTCTGGTGAGGTCTTTCATGGTCTGCAGGAGGACAATCTTCTTCACCGTGGTCTTCTCCATGGGCTGCAAGGGAATCTCTGCTCTGGCACCTGGAGCATCTCCTCCGCTCATTCTCTCACCTTGGTGTCTGCACCAAGGCTGTTTCTCACGCTTTTGTCCCCTCACTTCCATGCAGCATTTTTGTCCTTACTGAAATACATTTTCACTGAGATGCCACCACCTCGGCTGCGGGGCTCAGCCGTGCCCTGCGGTGGGTCGGCTGGAACCGGCCGTGTCCAACACAGGGCAGCCCCGGCCTCTCCTCACAGAGATTATCCCTGCAGCCCCCAGTGCCAGCACCCGGGCACTGCACCCCGTGCACCTATTTACATAGAGTTGAATGACTTGGACCTTTTTATCTCTACAAGCTTAGAATTTATTATTTTTCAAACATGTGCTTTCAAAAATGTATCACTTTTCAAAAATGTTCACCTATTTTAGTATGGGAAGGTGGCCAGTATTCAGCAGAGCAAACTTACTTTAAAACAAAATTTCTTCGTCTGTGCAAAGTTAGTCCTAAAATCATGTCACTGAGTCCAATTTGTGAGATTTAAATTTAGCATGTGTCTAAAAATAACCCATCAGGGTACAAACTGGACACAACACAATAAAAACCTTTTTTCCAAGTGCCTTCATTTTTTGGGGAATGATACTGTTCTTCAAGGCCCCACATTTTTAGTGCTGACCCTGCCTAGGGTGGTTATGAAAAGAAACTATGGAATGGAAATAGAATTAGAGAGTTTTAGATAAAATGTAAATTTTTGTTTTATCTGTATTTGGACATTCAGATCGTGGCTGATGACGTCAGTTGTGGTCACGAGCACTGGGAGTGCCAGTTTTGCTAGACTTTTGAGGTTGCTACACAGATTTTTAATTCCACAGACATGTCTAAACTTTGAGAAGATAGTTAAATTTGAGTTGTATTTCCATTTTCTTTGTGGATGCTTATTTGATCTGAGTAACATCTTGAATTTTTTGGCATTCAGTTCTACTAACACTTTTGGCACTTCCTTTTCTCTTTAGAGAGACGCTTTGAAACCAGTGCTCTTTCATTAAGAAATGTTCTTGCAGAATTTAAATATTTGATGTCTGAAGCTTCTACTTTTGTTCCTTTTGACTGAATTCTTAATGTTTTAATTTCCTTAGATATAGTATCAATGTACTAAGGATTTTTTCTTACCCTTCTTATAGGATATTGATCTTAATTTATAGTGTAGTCACTAGTATCTTGTGGCTCAGCTACAGCTCCTTTGTGAACCAACTCTTGGTTTTGTTTGGATTTCAACATAGAGTAGTTTCTCTTCTTATGCATGCTAAAACTAGGAAACAGTTTATATGTTGCAAGATTTTAACCTGTACATTTATTCTTCTGTGACACTAGACCAATCTTTTTATATTTGAGTGGCTTGTTTCTCTAACTGTTGTGCATTCTTTAGAGTTTTTGACAGTGAATCTGGTATTACAGCTGTATGCAGTACGCATATATTTCTGTGTCTCAAGATCTATATTCAGTTGTCACCTTGAATGTTTGGGATTTTTATTTGGGAAGTTAGTCTTAAACTTAGCTACAGTACTAGTTGGTTATTACTTTGCCTGTTTTGGTGGGGTTTCTTGCTGTGAAGCATGTCGATTACTGCTGTACTTGCCAAGGATGTTTTATTCCAGTTGGTTTTATAATATTTATGTTGTCAATGTTGTTTTCTATTTTCAAGCACTGTCTTAAGCTTTAGTTCTTATATGGACCTTTGTAACTTTTGAATATGTGCTTTTTGTTTAAGCTTAGTGGATTAAGTATTTACATTAACATTCAGAAGTAATGTCATATTACCTTTCACTAATTGGTAAATAATAAGAATCTGGTATATCTTAAAAAACACATTTTTATATTCATGAATTTACCATTCTGTAAAGGAACCTTCTTTTTTTAAAAATGATAACTGAAATCTGAATCCAGTTAAAGCAACAAAAATAAATGCATTTACACTGTTCTGACTGCAGTGTATTATTTTTTTTAGCTGGTACCTTGCTTTTTCTAACTGTCCTTTAAAATTCTTGTAGCTTTTTCAGAGAGAGATTCTTAGAATTACTAAGCCTTAGGAGATAGGCATAAGTGATATGACCTGAGAGTGTAATTTGTGCAAGACAATATAGTTGAAAAAATAACTGCTTTTCAAAGTGTTTTAATCTTCCTGTGCAAAAGTTACACCAACTATTTAGTATCATACTGTTAAGCATTTTACATGTATTGTATTTTGCCTCTTTCATAAATATCTCTAATGCTGAATCCCCTCGCTTTCCATTATTCATTCTCACAGGTGCTTACTAAGGAATTTTATAGTCTTCAGTCTTCTAGTGAAACGCGCATTATTGAACTTCAAACACAGAATTCTGAGTTTCAAGCGAGGCTAGATACTTACGAAAAACTTGAAAAAGAGCTTGATGAGATAATATTGCAGACAGCAGAAAGTAAGTTCTGTCACAAGTTATATTGTATCTGTAGGTGTTTCTGGCATTCTGACAAGATGTCTTGTTTCTCATGGCACTTGGAAAGTGTTACGGTGCCTGTCATTCTCCCTCCTTATGCCTAACAATTAAGATGCAGTAATTATTTTGATAGAAAATCTTAATGATGGGTTTCTAAACGTTTTTTGTAAACATGTATCAAATAAACATGAACTTAGACATATGGCTATTAAAAAATTATCTCAGTGTTTCTTTTCCCTCGTTTCTCTTTTCTTTATTCTAATCATCCTTTATAATAAGATATGGGGTTTTTAGGCTTCTCCTATTATTTAAGTATATTTTGAATATCAGGAAACCCTTTTAGTTGACAGCCAATTATAGGTTTCATAATACAGGTCAGTGATGAGTGTGAATTTTTAAATGAATTGGGGGGAAGCTCTTCCTTGTATTGAATTATTAATAATTAATTAAGTAGTTGCTTGTGGCAGATCAGTCTGTTCCAAGTACTAAACCCTGGATTAAATTCAGGCCTAATTACTCTTGAAAATTTTGTCTCTGGTTGTCAAAAATAATCTATTCTCAAACGCACCAAAATTTCTGTGAAATATCTATTGATTTGATTTGCTGCCTAAATGAATCCACAAAGCAAGTAATTTCTAATTTGAAACTAAGACAGTCTATCTTTCAGAGAATATAATGTAGGCTGAGGCATTGTGTGGAAGACAATTAGAATTTTCCATGGACTTTAGTGAAAATAACATATTCTCTTCAGTCCTGTGGTCACTTCTCTACATTTCAATACCATGTAATATTTTTTCTTCTCCTTGAGTTATGAAGCCTCTGCTGTTTTACAATATTTGGGGGTGCTGGTGGGGGATGGATTTTCTGGACTTCTTAATAAACTGTATTTGCGCGTATGAGGTGGCTTTTGTCATATAATCATATAAGCTTTTTATTTTTTCCTTTGGAGTAATGGGCATGTGGAAGAGATCACTGAATTGTGACTTACTCCCTCATCTTTATGCCTCACTTTATTAATATTGAAATAACATGAAACAGCCTATTCAGGAAACTATCAAGAATTTATGTAGCCACTCCTTACAGCATCTGAGTGGTTTCCACATGAGTAACACCAGTAAACTTTCTTGGCATTTGTCTATTCTTCCTTTTCAGGGTAAAATCTTCACTTTGGGGTATTTTTGTTGTAGACTAGTTGTTTGGTTTTCTTGCTTCCATTCGTTAGTATCTTTTTAAGAAAAAGGTTGAACCTTTCTGTATCCTCACAATAGTGCTTTTTTGCTGAGTAGTGTAAAAAACTGTCGTTAATAAGTGTCCCCTAACTTGTAAAATGTGTATTTTACACCACAAAGTCAGGTGAAGAGCCTGGAAAGATATAAAAGAAGATAAGAGAAGCACACACTGATACAGAACATTACTGTGGCTTGATATCTACAACGTTTCCAAATTTTTTTGTGTTTGTCTTCATGATCTGACATTTATATGGACACTGCCGACAGATATGAATTTATAAGGCAGAAAGTTACTGACGTTTCTCTGAGACGTGGAACACTGAATTTGCAACCAAAAAGAAGGGTTATGACAAAAGCAGGTTAAATTATTTTTTTATATTTTTCTGAACCAGAGGTATTTAAGGCACTGGAGAATTCCCCATCGTAACAAAGACAGCCTTGAAAATCTGAAGTTCTGGTGCCTTTGTACTGCCACATCAGTAAACTTTTTCTGTCGTACTTACTGGAATTTCTGTATTTTTTTTGTGTAACTAGATATGTGACTTTTCACAAGTGCTCTACTTAGAGGCTTTTCTCTTTCTAAAAGTGTTCTAAGAATCCTTGTTTAAAATAGCGTTAAAAGGTTATTAGACAAGTGATGAAAGAAGCCACAGCTTTATGCAAGTTACTGAGAGGATAACGTAGTTCTGATTTTGAGGTACTTGAACATTAGCAAAGATGAGTCAGGTAGGACTGTCACGTTATTTCCTAAATTTGCTTCTCTTTGTCCCAACTACTCAATTCATCAAATGTGTTGTGTGGTGCCTAGGCTAATGTTCACTTGTGCTCCCTCCCTCTCTCACACCCCTGCCGCTGCCCCTTTCTCTTTGTCCCCCTTTACCCCTCCTCTCTGTCCCTGCCTAACTCCCACAAACACACTTCTTTTTTTCCTTTCTTTTTTTCCTCTGGCCCATTATATGTTACAGGAGAGAGGAAACCTGAATTATACAAGCTGAAATATTAAAATCTATTCACATTTTAATCTTGCTGCTATTGGGATTTCTTTTCAAAGCAATTCTAATGTGTTTTAAATCCTTAAAAATAGGTTTTCAGAACTCAATCACCTATGGAGGCAAAGATTATTCTGAATATTTTTGCTTTTTATGACTATAAGTATTTAACTTCTATTGTTATGTATTTACACTATTTACACATCTTAATTTGCTTAGAATTTATTGATAGGTTAGATTTGCTTTTTTTTTTGCTTTTTTTAAGGTAAGATAATTACCAATAAATATTTAGAACTGTACGTAGATGTTCAACTTAGAATATTTAATTATACTATAGCATATTGTCTCATAAGCAAAGCCGTAAGTTTGTATTGGAAGCTGTGCTCAGCAGCAATTTGCTGCCTCCACATTACAAGCCTAGTTCAGGATGTGGGAACAGGAACATGGGTCTGAAGAGGTGGCAAAATCTTTGGAGTCTCATTGTAGGAGAGGGATTAGTATTGCAGCAAGATGCACAAGTTTTATATGTGGTGATGGGGAAGATTTAGGGAGTAATGGGTCACTGTCACAGTTAGCAACTTCCTGATACTACCACTGATGACCATATGTACAGCTATTATCAGGTGTATTACCGAGCCAGTTAAGTTTAAGCCCTGGACTATATTATGAATAGTAAAAGTGATAACACGTTGAAAAGTTTCAATCTATGTTGAACAACAGATCAGTGAAGTTATATTTCGTATACTGCTTGTGCACTAGTATAATGAATTTAATGTTCAAGTAATTGTATGTACTGTATTGGGTTTATTAATTAGAATTTGAGGTTGTTTCATTTTTTTAAGTTGAAGATGGACAGATATTTAGCTAAAATAATTATTTTTGCAGAGCATTGATATGTGTAAAATATCATAATATGTTTACTGTTTATATGGCAAATTCAGAAGAGAGGCAGCAAGTCACAGAATCATAGATGTGGGAAGAGGCCCCTGGAGGTCATCTAGTCCAACCCTCTGCTCAAAGCAGGTCCAGCAGGTTGCTTAGGAAACTTATCCAGCAGTCAAGTTTGATATGTCTCCAAAGATGGAGATTCCACCACCTCTCCAAACAACCTATTCCAATATCTGACCACCCTCATGATAAAAACATTTCTCCTATTATCCAATCAAAAATTTCTGTGTTCCAACTTAAGTTCATTGCCTCTTATCCTAATCACTGCACACTTCTGAGAAGAGCATATATCTTGTTTTCATTGGTAGTTGGAGACAGCAATAAGAGCTCTCTCAGCCTCTCCTTGTATGTCGTGTGCTCTAGCCCCCTCATTGTCTTAGTGATTCTCCGCTGGACTCCCTCCAATATATCTATGTATTTCTTGCACTGGGTAGCCCAAAACTGAACATAGCACTCCATGCGTGGTCTCACAAGTACTGAATAGAGGAGAAGGATCACTTCCCTTGACCAGCTGGCTGCACTCTTGCTGATACAGCCCAGGATGCAGTTGGCCTTCTTTTCTACAAGCTGTTTCATGCTCAGCTTGTCCACCAGGACTCTCACATCTTTTTCTGCAAGGCCGGTTTTAGCCAGTTGTCCCCCAACCTCTACTAGTGTGTGGGGTTATTCCATCCCAGATGTAGGACTCTGCATTTGCTTTGATTAACTTTGAGGTTCTTGTCACCCCATTTTTCCAGCCTGTTGAGGTCCTTATGAATAGCAGCCATGCTGCCCTCCCACCCCAAACTGGTATCTTCCTCAAATTTGCTGGAGGTGCACAATATCTCATTGTCTGCATTGTTAGTTAAAGATGTTGAACAGCATTAACTCCTAAGAGATGCCAATAGTAAATCACTGTCAGTCATACTTTGTATGACTAGTTACCACTAACTGAGCACAGAGGTCCATCCAGTTTTCTACGCACCCGGTGTCCATTTGTGCAGTCCCTATCTTGCCAGTTTGGCTCTGAGGATAATATGAAAGACAGCATTAAAGGCTTTTGTCTTGACACTAGTCAAGGTGTACAACTTCTACTGCTCCCTCTTACCAACATCACCAGTCACTTCACCTTAGAATGCTATCAACTTAGTCAAACATGATTTGGTTTTGCTGGCTGTTCCCAACTACATTTTTGTCCATGCTTCAAAGTAGCTTTGAGGATGATTTGTTTCGTGACTTTCCCAGAGACTAATGTGAGGTTGACTGGTGTGTCATTTCCTAGAATCTCCTTCTTGCCCTTCCCTGAAGATGGGCGTGGCATTTGTTTTCCTTTAGGTTATTAGACATTTCTGATCACCAGAGTCTTTCAAAAAATGATAGTGAGCAGCCTCACAGTGACATCAGCTCCCTCAGCAACTCTGGATGTGTCCCGTCTGGTCCCATGGACTTGTTTATGCCCAGTCACCTTAAGCACTCCCTAATTTTATCTTTCTCTACTTCCTCATGTATGCACAGAAAATGAATTCTGTAGAAAGAAAAACCTAAACAACCTAACCATGTACTGCAGAATTAAACTTACGCTATCAATGTGTATTTTGTGACTATACCAATAATATAAATATTCAAGGATACTGAACTCTTTTCCTTTACTTTCATATTGTATGTCTTATGTTAATTAGAAAAATAAAGACTGAAAAGCCTGACAGTGTTGTAAGAAATTAATATACGGCACTGTATTAATGCTAATTGTGAACAAAATTTTTTCCACTGAAATCCAGAACATTACAGCAACTGAAAATCCAGCTTCTAGAAAAATGTTTGTGCATGTGTATAATTACAAATAGAATTGCTTAAAAGTTTGTCAGTTCTTGCACTGTAATTAAGTTCTTCAACAGTACCTCTCTGGATTTTTTTGCAGTGGAAGATGAAGTTGAAGCTGAACGGGTTCTCTTCTCATACGGGTATGGTGCTAATGTTCCTACAACAGCCAAAAGACGACTAAAGCAAAGGTAAAAAAGTAGCTCCTGAATTTACTTGTTCAAGATAAAGTAGACAAAGATATGTGCATTATGTTTTGTCTTAGAATCCAGCCAGTTTGATTAACATGAAGAGTTTTTTTGAAGACTTGGGTGTACAGGAATAGAATGAAGACTAGGACCTGTTAATGTGGCTGACGCATATAAATGAGCATATACATATTTTTCTAGGTCGTTTTAAGATCTTTTTTCTTTGTCTTTCAGAAAGATTAATTTTAACTGTATAAAACTAAACAGCTGTAAAAACAGACTAGTTACATTGTTTACATTTATATTCTAGGAAATAAGTTTTTAATACCCTAAAAATGATTGTATGTAATTGTAACAAAAACACATCTGCCAGGAAATTAAGGCAGCCAAGGTTTCAGAGCATCTCTATTTCATCTTTACAAGTACAGCGTCTGATTCCAGTTATATTTCTTCAGTTTGCTCTGATATCGTTTGATCAATAGATAAAAATGATATGTTGGTTGAATAACATACCTCTTGATCGTAGTAATTTTAAAATAATAAATTTATATTGTGCATTGTCTTTAAGAATTAATAGTGACATTTGAACGGCTCATTGTGAGCATAAAGGCTACAACTCACTGTGATGTATTGGTAATGTGAATTTATTTATAATATTTTTAAACTGTGACCACAGCAAAACGTATTTTGCTGTTCTTCAAAGGATGTATAGATAGTATAAAAAGAAAACATAATCTAAGATTGGAATCATGGGATAGTGGAATGATTTAGGTTGGAAGGAACATTTGGAGGTCAGCAGGGTCCAATAACCTGCTCAGAGCAAATCCAGTTGTTCAAGAGCTTGTCCAGCTAAGTTTTGATTTTCTCTATGGACAGAGATTCCACATCCTTCACAATATCAGGTCAGAGTAATGTGATTTTTTTTTTTTTGTCCAGAATCCTGTCTCCAGCCTGGCAGAGGAGACACCACAATTAAGAAGGTGGTTCTCCCAAGGTTAGACTCATTCCTTGCACTTTGAGTGTGCCTGCAATTTGCTCAAATGCAAGAAAGTCAACTGCGTAGTTTGTGTTAGTGGTAGACTTTGACCGTGCTCTCTTCTACCAAAATGAGAAACTCCACTATCATTGGTGGACACACAAAGAAGAGTATAAAGACAGGGCAAGCATGTACCATAGCTTCACAGTGTACATTTCTATAATTCAGGAGCTGGAGGTGCCATTTTTGTCATGTATAACTGTTTTTTTTTTCTACAAGTATTTGTTTGTTTAGTTGTTTTTGTCCTCTTAACCCCCACCTTATCCATGACAAACAATATTTAACATAGAAAGTTACTGATGAGAATTAAGGGCAAATGATGGTTTGTTCATGTTTGCAACAAAGATTTACGGGCCACGTACTATTTCTTCTGTCCTTTATATTTGTTTTTCAAGTAAGTGTTGACAACAGGATTGTCAATCAGATTAGACCTGTTGTGCACCGAGTTACATATTGCTAACAAAAATCATGAAGATTTTATGTAGTACTTAACTTTGGCATGGCTTAATTTGCTCTTTCACATCTTTAAGCCTCTTTAGACTGTAAGTTTTCTTTTTATATTGCATAAACCCAAATCTAACCATTCTATGATTCTATCAAAATTCAAGAAGGAAAAAAAAGAGGGGGGCAAAAAACTCCATAACCCTGTTGTATGTCTGTTTTAAGAGACTGTTGAGAGTTCTATAGCATCATTTCCTAAAACTTCAGTTCGTTTCTCCTTTGTCAATAGTTCGGGAACTTTTCTGAGTTTCAGCTCAGATGCTTCTTTTTCCCCGCCTTATAAGGTTCAGTTTAGATTGTTTATATATAAAAGAATTCTGCTAAATCACCTTTGAATGGTGAATCATAGAGTCATAGAATGGTTTAGGTTGGAAAGGACCTTAAAGATCATCTAGTTCCAACCCCCCTGCCATAGGCAGGGACACCTCCCACTAGACCAGGTTGCTCAAAGCCCCATCCAGCCTGGCCTTGAACACTTCCAGGGATGGGGCCTCCACAACTTCCCTGGGCAGCCTGTTCCAGTGCCTCACCACCCTCCGAGTGAAAAACGTCTTCCTGATATCTAATCTGAATGTACCTTCTTCCAGTTTGAAGCCATTACCCCTCGTCCTATCACTACATGCCCTTGTAAAAAGTCCCTCTCCAGCTTTCTTGTCGGCACCCTTCAAATACTGGAAAGCTGCTATAAAGTCTCCCCAGAATCTTCTCTTCTCCAGGCTGAACAACCCCAACCCTCTCAACCTGTCTTCATAGGAAAGGTACTCCAGCCCTCTTACCATCTTTGTGATCAATAAGCCAGGATTTGAGATGTGCTTGGAATACACGTTCTGAGCTTAGCAGTGGCTCTATCAGAATGCCTCATATAATCCTCTTTTCTTCCAAAAGGCATTGGCAGATAAGGCTGATTTAATCCTTCATAGTGGTGTTGGAGACTTCATGGACTTTCTTTTTCTTTTAAAATTAAGAAGATTAAAAAAGCCATAAAAGTCTGCGTATGGTTTACCTGCTGCTGTTCTGACTCAAGGAAAACTGCCATGCAGAAAATGTGTGTGATGCCTTTGGCTCCCTAAGCTTTAAAGCAAAGTCTCTGTGAAACCAAGTTCTATGTTTAGACCTATTAAAGAAACACAAATAAGTTTTCTGCTCTCCACGATTGCTTAGGGAAAGAGAATCTGTTACAAATGTGAATAATCTTTCTGGAGTCCACTACCTGCTCTTTAATTCCAGACATATGGAATCCTAAATGAAGAACTCTTACAAGTTTACAGCATGCACTTCAGTCTCTGAAACTTTGTACAAAACTGTACTTTGTACTATTTGAGCATAGTGCGTTGTGGGGTCTATACCTCCTTGCCTACTTGTCAGGAACAACCATTTCATTACTTCGGACGTAGGCACAATATACCCGTACTACTAAATTAAACATGCCTGGGAACATTCTGAAGCATCGAGACCAAATGGCATGTTGTAGCCCACTTCCATAAAACTCAACTTTCAGTGTAGGCTAGCTGCACGTGAACTCAGTATTGGCAATGATTGCTTGCACACGCTAGTTCTTCAGCTATGCCTAGGAACTGTTTGGGACAGTGTTAATGAGCAAATGCCAGAATACTACCAGAAACAGTCTAGTGGCTTCCTAACAATAAATTATCGCATTCTTGAGCACTGCATAATTTTCTAGTATAGTTGGAATCAAAATTTTCCAGAATAAGATGTCTTTGCAGATCAGTCCCTTTGTCCCTTTGCTTTAAATTTAAACTAGTAAAAAAAACAAATTGACAAGCATATTGGAAAGACATACTTGTGTTTATCCTTAAATATTTGCAAATTTAGGTTAAGTTCACTGAATAGTTGTAGCTGGGAAAATTATGATGGGCTGCACTCCCAAAGTTGCCATGGGAAGGTATCCATGTTTCCCCTTGCACTCATAATAGCTAATGTGTAAGATCCCTAACTAGAGATATTAGAGAAGTGGTTCATTTCTCCTTTGTACTAGATGGGATCTTAACACACATCTCCTATCTCCTAAATGAAAATCCAAATAACTAGGTTGGAGAATTAATTTCTCTTTTTTTCTCAGTTATTGTTTATACAGTCTAATGCTCCTTGTAGGAAGAACTGAGAGAAGCAACCTCTTAGTGAACGCTACTGAGAATTTCAGCTAATTCCTCTCATACAAGGCAAAAGTAAAAGATTGTATGAAAGAGTAGGTTTATAACACAGGTGAAGAATATCAAGGCTTCTGCCAAATCTAAAAGTGTATTCCCTTTTACTGAGGAGAAGGTGGCAGTTATGACTGGTCAAATTTTCAGAGAAAATTTATACACTTATCTAACTTTACACACTCTAAGCCTCCCTGTCAATCTGCTTTAGACCACTTACACTCCTGGAGATTCAGTATCGTGGTCAAGAACTGGATAACACTTTGCTATCCATTATTTGGACACTAACAGTCTTACATTTTCAGTTTATGGCTGGTAAGCATTGAGAGTCTAAGATCTGAACTGGAGTGACTTCTCCCTTTCTTCAATATGTAAGTTTCTGAAAAATGGTACACGTTTGACTGGAGGGATAGATTGCTGTGGAGAGCCATTAGTCCAGTGGTTAAGGCACACTGAAAAGGAGTATTAGCTCTGCATATCTTCCTCATTTTTAGAGCTCTGAATTTCCCATGTCATGTTGTGAAATAAATTGATGACTAGAGTAACTAAACATGGAGGGGTACAGTGATAAATCCTCCAGATACAATTTTGATAATAAGCCACCAAGCTGCTGAATCCTGCAAAGATGGCTGGATTCATTACAGGATACAGAAATTTAAACATCTAGTCATAGGTTTAACACAGCAACTTGGCATCTAACCTCTCATTATAACCCATTTAGTTCTAATCCTTAATTCTAATGTCGATGGAGTTTGGAGTACATTTCAGTTCACCATCCAGGAGTCCATCTTAGTGGAACATAGTCAGGCGCTAGGCTCTACAGGCTACATTGAATAGGACTAAATGATTAGTAACAGCTTCAAAGTCTAGGTTAGATGTCTGGAAGTAGGCTTTACAATTGCATACTGAATCTTCCCATTGCTGCCTATGGAACCATGCATTTGAATTAATGATAAACTCTTTTGACTTTGGACATGAAACATGCAAGAGGTTGAGGATCTAATTTTTTAGCTAGGGTGTTTAAGTAACTCAATAATCCTTTCTCTTCACTTCTAATTTGTGAATCTGCGTAAGAGTTTATTTTTAAGAAGTGGCAATAACGTTTAATTATTTAGCATGTTAAATGTCAGACAAAACTAATTTTGCATCTGTTTTGAAAATGATATATACAGAAAGTATATTAATGTGCATTTTTAAAAAAAATATTTAAGGAGAAGCCAATTACAGTGATTCCCTAAAGTTACGAAAAAGTAAGTACTCATAATTAGTTGAAACATTTTGACATGATTATGCAATTGTGTAGTATTGTACAAATTATACAGGAGATTACTTTGTAAAAAATATTACAATGGCATAAGTGGGGGAATGCTATTTCAGTGCTGTTAAATTTTGTAATATTTTAAATTTTTTTCTAACTTTGACCATTCTGCATGTCTCATTATGTAGTTTATATATATTAGTATTTGAGAATTGGTGAAAAATTAAGGCAATTGTGTTTTGAAATATAAATGTGAGAATTTCTTTTGCATACTTTGGAAAAAGTTCAACTTGAGCTTGCTTTTTATTGGCACAGTGTTCACTTGGCAAGGAGGTTACTGCAGCTAGAAAAGCAAAACTCATTGCTTGTAAAAGATCTGGAACATCAGAAGGAACAAGTAACACAGATTTCACAAGAGGTAAATTACTGCTACAAAAAAATCAAATCTGTAGGGGCTATAAACATTGCAGAACAGCTGTTCATAAAATGAAATATTTTCTAAACAGTGTTTATTATCTATTTGATGTCAAAAAATGGCCTCATAATTAACCAAAACTCTATGTCAAATGTTTTCAAAGAAGTTTATATTGTATTTTGAAACGAAGATCAAAAGAGGGATTACTTTACAGGCTAAACAAGAATGTAAGCCAGACAGACAACGTTCTGATTTCTGAACAGAAGACCAGCTAGCCAAACTAGTTTGTTCTGTTTGATAGTTAATTGTTCAATGAATACCTCGTTACTTTTTACACAGCTCTTCTCTTAAATCACTTTTGAAGATATTTCTGTAAATCCATTTCTACATTGTTCAGTTCAGTTTGAATATACAAATCTAGGGAATGTTTAACATAAGCTGCTTTTTAAGAAAACTAAATTTTATTTTTACTTTGTTATAATGAGATTAATTTCATGATCTTTTAAAATTCTGTAAATAATACCTGAAATCACATATTACATTGACATGGAGAATAAATGCTAAACAAAACTTAGTTTGAAATCTCTGAGAATTAGGGCAAACTAATTTTTTGAAATACTTATAAGATTGTCTTTTAAGTTTCTCTTAAGAACCAAAGAACTTCTAGATTTGCTGTTAAATATTGCCACCGTATGGAATTTCTAGGCTGACTCTTCCAGGAATATGGTTAACAGTTTGATTTTTTTAAAGCCATGCTCGTTATAAATTAGGATAACTACACCCAATTACTTAGAATCATAGAATCATTGAATGGTTGAGGGTGGAAGGGACCTTGAAGATCGTCGAGTTCCAACCCCCCTGCCATGGGCAGGGACACCTCCCACTAGACCAGGTTGCCCAAGGCCACGTCCAGCCTGGCCTTGAACACCTCCAGGGATGGGGCATCCACGACTTCCCTGGGCAACCTGTTCCAGTGCCTCACCACCCTCACAGTGAAAAATTTCTTCCTAATATCTAATCTAAATCTCCCCTCTTCCAGTTTGAAGCCATTCCCCCTCGTCCTATCACTACATGCCCTTGTAAAAAGTCCTTCCCCAGCTATCCTGTAGGCCACCTAGGCATTTCACAGTGCAAATACTTGCATTTTCTACATACTTTAAAATGACATGATTTTATGTATTTAATATGTGTGTATATATATGATTATATATGTTATTTCAATGAAAGGTATATGAACAGTGAAGGCTTAGTCCAGTTGTTTTTAACCAGTACTACAATTTAGTATGGATTCTTCTTAGGTATATCCGAATAATTTGTATTTGACTAAAACATAGTCAAATCTTTCAAATCTTCTTGACTTGAAGACATCCAGAGATTTGTGAATCCAATGTTATCCTTGATCATTTTCTCTATCACTATACTTCCACTGCCGTTAATAAAATCTATGCTTTATTTCCCACTTAGATCTGTCTGGTTTCCACTTCAGTACATTTCTTCTTACCCACAGTGGGTTTATGTTTGCTTCCAAATCACTGATGGAAGATTTAATACCAGTGACCTTAGTTCAAATTCCTGCAAAATTCCACTAGAACATCTTAATTTTTGTTCTTCCTTGAGATGTCATATAGCCCTTTCTTGATCTTTTATCATGTAAGTGTATAGTTTAAGTCAAATTCCATCCAGTACGCAGTTAATTGTCTTGCAGATAGCTAACGCACAGCTACTAAGCCTGTTAACGTCAAACTCATAAGGTTAAATAAAATCTTTTAAGACCTGCTTTCTATTAAACTCGTGTCTGGCATTCACATCTAAATGCACCACCAGATTTCTTTCTTCATTTTTTTTTTTTTAAATTTGCATAAGATTATAGGCCATTTTGTTTGATAACAGTTACTTAAGCCTTTCTGTTTGCCATCCTTCAGTATGTGCACAAAGAGTCTACACTTGTTATTAATGGACTGGAAAACAGTTCATCATTCTCATGTTATACAAACTGATCATCTGACTTCCTTTCAAACAGAGGGCAAAAAATTTTATTGAAAACAGCATTATATACAGTTTCACCATATCTCTGCCATAATGGGTTGTACTGTTTCTAGCATTTATTTGCTCCCATTTTTTTTTCACTCTAAGAGTTCTATGCCTGCTAGTATCAACTTTCCCTTTGAATTTGTAGATCGTCTTGTAAATTTTCTGTATTTCATATTTTATGATTGTTATCTATTATCTTTCTTTACATAGTTAAAGTTCTTAAGCCTCTCTTTGCTGTCTTTACTACATCCCCTGAGCAAAGATAGATTTTTACTCGAAGCTATCATCTATCTTGATATTTTTTTTTACAGAGAGCAAAACAGACATCCTGTACACTTACGGGATACTCAGGTAGTGCATTATTATTCTTTTGATTCACGTTTTGTTCAGTCATCTAGATGAAATCTAGAACATGGATTGAAAGTTGATGCCAAATTGATTGGACCAACTTTTCTTTTGAACTTGGTTTAAATAGTGGTGTTTCGCTGCAGTATTTATGATACAACGTCTTTTTCTTAAGCTTTTTAAAGGAGGGAGGAAAAGAAAAAGATTACAATAACTACGATGGGTAGTCTTTCTAAGATTCTTTTTTTGGACTGTCCTCAACCTGTTGAGCTTTATAGAAAGGAATCATACTGATCTTCTGGGAAAGTCCAGCATTACCAAGAAGAAAATACTGGCTTCTCCGTAATTTCATTCATTTGATTGAAGTCTGATATGTGTGCTTGAAAATTGGAACCCTATGGAAAAGCTCAGCTGCTGAAAAAAACTTGTCAGTCTTCAGTTAGTCCCATTATAGTTTGTCAGGCTTTATTTAACTGCAAGATCCTATCTATTTTCAGGTCTATGATACGGCATTAGGAAAGAATTTTCCCTTAAAGTCCTCTTTCTGTTGCTTTGTATAGCAGTGACCGGCAATGTTAAAGTAGGTATTGAGACTTACTTCGTACCATAGAAGGTTTGTTGACCATGTCTAGGACAAACAGAATAAAGGAATTCTCATGACCTGATCCAAGAAAGATCCTGAGATAGTGATAATCAGTTTATTGCCTCTGCAACTCACTTCATGCTACTCTCAGTTTAAGTAAGTGTAAGGCTATATATCAGCTTCTGCAAAGTAGTGATCTGCAATTACTACATTTAGTGTCCAATCTAAATTTTGGAATAAATTCACCTTGCAGAGACTTTGAACAACAGTGCCAGAACTGATGGGTAGACAGTCTAATACGGGTGACTTAAAAAGCAAATACTGAGTCAGTAGACAGTAAAAGTGATATCCTAAATAAAGACATTTACTAAGCTGATATATTTGGCTAGCTGTTGAATGATTTTTTGAAGCCTTCATCATGACATTGTATTTGTGCTTTTTGTATGCCTCAATTGAAAAATTTTTACCAAGCGCAGGTTACATCTCACTCTGAAAGACAGAGTATAGATCAAGCTGAACAATGATGAAATCCTTCAGCCTGATAGAGATGTCTATTCAGGAATATTGAAGTAATTTAATTCTTATCAGTGCTAACAATGAGGAACTTCACACTGAGATGACAGCATCCTTTGAAAGTTCTTAGGCTATCAAGAAAAGAATTCCAAACAATTGGATTGTCTCCTATAATGGCAGCCTCAAGGTTTTATACTACAATTTTTAGACCATCCTAGAGATTAGTACTCTATGTCTTTGAATTACATGTTTGTCATGTAAAGACTCTCTACTGTCTTAGAATCATAGAACGATTTAGGTTGGAAGGGACCTTAAAGATCATCGAGTTTCAACCCCCTTGCCATGGGCAGGGACACCTCCCACTAGACCAGGTTGCTCAAAGCCCCATCCAGCCTGGCCTTGAACACTTCCAGGGATGGGGCCTCCACAACTTCTCTGGGCAGCCTGTTCCAGTGCCTCACCACCCTCAGAGTTGAAAAACATCTTCCTGATATCTAATCTGAATGTACCTTCTTCCAGTTTGAAGCCATTTCCCGTCGTCCTATCACTACATGCCCTTGTAAAAAGTTCCTCTCCAGCTTTCTTGTTGGTGCCCTTCAGTTACTGGAAAGCTGCTATAAGGTCTCTCCAGAGCCTTCTCTTTTTCAGGCTGAATAACCCCAACTCTCTCAGCCTTTCTTCATAGGAGAGGTGCTGCAGCCCTCTGATCATCTTTCTGGTCCTCCTCTGTACCCACTCCAACAGGTCCATGTCCTTATTATGTTGCGGGCTCCGGAGCTGGACACAGTGTTCCAGGTGGGGTCTCACGAGAGTGGAGTAGAGGGGCAGAATCACCTCCCTTGACCTGCTGGCCACACTTCTTCTGATGCAACCCAGAGTACGGTTGGCCTTCTCAGCTGCGCGTGCACATTGCCGGCTCATGTCCAGCTTTTCATCCACCAGTATCGCCAAGTCCTTCTCGGCAGGGCTGCTCTCAATCCATTCTCCGCTCAGCCTGTATTTGTGCATGGGATTGCCCTGGCCCACATGCAGGACCTTGCACTTGGCTTCATTCAATTTCATGCAGTTTGCACAGGCCCACCTCTCCAGCCTGTCCTGGTCCCTCTGGATGGCATCCCTTCCCTCCAGCGTGTCGACCGCTCCACACGCTCTTTCTTCCTGAAAGACCTCTTTTTTGATCGCTTGACTTTTAGAAAAATAATTGCTTTTTTAATTGCTTATCAATTTATTGAAAATAATTATTTTCTTCAAGAACATGATAGCCTCCTTTGTTTACTTCTCTACAATAAACATGGAATTTTACTGTAGACTAGAACAGTTATTTCCTGAAGGAACTAATGTATTTAAATAATAATTAAAGATTTGCATTAATTTGAAGTAAAGCAATGTTATTGTCTCTCATTTCACTTTTTAAAACATGAGGTGGAGATAACTCCCCTTTTAGTAAGGCCAGTAAGGTAAGCAAGCAAAGTTTTGTCTATATTCTGTTTTTTTTAATAAATGTGGCCCGTTATAATATAAGTTCTTTGCGCATTTGACAAGAGTATAGACAGCAGAAGTAAAACTGCAATAAATATATAAAGGAATCAGAGAAAGAAGGAAACAGTCTCATGTTTTGAAAATTGTGAGTAGGAGAAAAATCTGATTTTAGGAAAGTCCTGAAATAGTATTTAAATAGGCTAGGTCTATAGGAAGGTTGTTGGGGGTTTTTTTTCCCTGCTTGTTTGGAACAACAAGAAATAGAACAACTGGCTCCTGAGTCTGATTTGGCAAATGTAGATTGTTTAATCTATTCAGATTTAATAAACTAATTGAAAAGCTTAACGATTTTCCATTGAATTTATTTCATTAGACCTGTTTGTATCTAAACTTCAAAGATTTCAATTTATTTTTTAAAGAATCTAGTTGATATTCTTGACTTGTATGTACTCCAGCTGCTGAAACTGCTAAATATTGATGTATGATCTTAATACTCTACATATTTTAGTGAATGACATTGTTATATTGCTGAAGATGCAAGCCATATCATGCAAGCTTTTCGGACCTAGTGGTCCTAATTTGTTCAGGGAATATGGCTAGAAAGGTTTATTTCCTACTTACAGGTATGACAGTTATTTTATGCTACTTTTGTGAGCAACCTGTTGGATTTCACTGTTCATGTACAGTAATTGATTAAAGGAAAAGAGACTTTTCCATTACTACTGGGTTTGTATTTAGATTCAATTTCTTAGCTGAAAATTCCATTGTAATATTATACTGTTTTAAAAAAGCCATTTGTGGTCAATAAGGTGAACAGAGGCCTTGTCTGAACTAATTTTTTTTCATCAATGAAAGCTGTTACATTAAAACTCTTGAAAATGCAGATTAGGGAAGTGTACAGAGCAGTAGCATGATTGCAGTGAAAATATCATACAATTAGAACAGAAGAGTGAGAGGATCACATACTAGATCGTAATTTGAGGGTAGTTTGTTTCATATTTTTTTGTGAAATAACAGGTTTGTTTTTTATATTGTTATGCAATTGGTAATAATCCATAATATCCAATTAAAATCCTGTAATAAACAAGTAATTGTGCTTTATAAATTATAAATTTTATAGTAGTAATACTTCCTTTTTTGGTAGCTTGACAGAGCAAATTCTTTGTTGAGTCAAGTACAACAGCCGTACAAATACCTCATTGAAACCGTGCAACAGAGAGATTCTCAAATAAGTCTACAGAAAGAACATATTACACAACTTGAAAAAGATGTCAGGTAATTAAAATCTTTATTTTAAACTGGAAGTAAAATCATTTCTGTGTTTGTCACTAGAAAAGCATAACATTATTGGCCCTGAAGTAGGAGATGTTGACACTCCATCATTGACTAAGTCGGGTTTTTATGCTGGAACTCTAGCATCTGTGTTTTCTCTCATACTGTAAGAAAAAGAGGCTTTAGGTTTGGAAAAGCAGCCATGGCAATCAGGTTTAAAGTGAGTTTGGAGTTGAGAAGAGCTCTCATGAAGTAAAGGAAAGTTCAGAAGAGTAAAAATGAAAGAATGACACACCAGATGTACAAAAGTAAAAATAAAGAAATAAAGTCAGAGAAAAATAATGACTAGTCCACCAGCAAAGGCTGTTTCAGGCATAACTAGACCAGACTTCCTCTAGTGGAGACTCTCTGATTTGCTGTTACATCCAGCTGTCAGAACTGTCTGACCTGAGCAACTACCCGCCATCATATAGCTTTATAAACTATGTTTAACATCTGGTTCCCAAGCAAGCTGTTATAAAATAATCTGCCCCTTGATTTTCAAGGAAGTGGATAGCTGTGTGTCACTGCACTACAGAAGAATTAACATTTTGACTATTAGGTGTTTGTGTAGTATTTTGGTTTAGGAAACGCATATGGGAACAATTATGAAGCATTAATGTGATTGTGTGATGAAGCAATTACATGAATAATACAACTTTTTCCAACAAATACGTTGAAGCAATGAAAATAGAAAAAGTAGAACTCACCATAGCTAAATATTTTATCCTGCATACTGTCTTACATACACATCTGTTCAGAGTGTTTTGATGGTTTGGGATACTGTCTGTTACACCTTGAGGAATACCTAAAAGTGCTAATTATCCAAGTAAATCTATACATAAATCAATATATTTATAAATAAACTGAAATATCATTCATACTTCTTGACAAGATCTCATTCACTGGTCTTAACTTTGATACAGTAAGAATAGATCTTTTTTTATTACAGAACCAAGTGTTTTTAGTATTTTCCTAGACTTGATATATTATAAGAAAAACTTCAAAGGTAAATCTTTTTCCCAGGAGATGAAAAATCACAATGTTCTCTATATGTGCAGGATCTTACTTTCCAATTGTTAATAAAATCATCAAAGAATTGGTCAGTACCAAATCAAATTTTCAGATTACAGTAACATGAAAATGTCTTTCGTTATTCACACAGTTGTCCAAAAGTCTCTCAAAAGCTAAGGAAAAAAGGGATAGGTGAGGTCCTTTCTGAAAGTGTGTTTCATGCTATTAAAACATATAAGAACTTAAATGCATCATTAACATTGATTCTCTTGAATTTTTATGGCTCATTACAAATAATCTGTGTGCCTAGATACCCTTCCTAAATTTAGCCTACAAATTAAGGCACCTAAATTAGGAACTTAGTCATGTCAGCTTTCCTTAGTAGTTCATGGAGGAAGTGGCATCTCCAAAAACCAATTCAGATTTTGGATGGAATGAGTCATTTGCTAGAGATGCCTGTTACTCTCCATTAACTATAAAGGGAATTTTTGGCATCTTAAAGTGCCTGAGGTTAAAGAAGCAAACGGATCCGCACCACAGTGCGAGCATTCATGGTAAACATACCAGCAGTACTCTACTGTGGTGAGCTGGGCTGTGCTCGCCACTATTCTGTGTTTTTGTAAATGAAAGTGTGGTCTGACAAAAAAATATTTTTATCCTTAATGGTTTTGTAGCAAAAAAATAAAACTTATTTTGCACATCAAATGTTTTGGTGAGAAGTTTTTTCATGTGGTTTCCAATATTCCTTGTAAATGAAAAATAACTGTTCCCTTATCACAAGTTTGCCTCAACTTTGCTGTAGTTTCATAGGCCAGTGAAATTCTTGGAAACAGCCAAATGTCTTAGGGCTTTTGGTACTTACCAGTAGTCCCTAATTTTGCTATTCATAACTCCACGTTTAAAACAAGTGTCCTAAATTGTTAACTGATATTCCCTGGAGCACAGGAGAAATCATAATCTGGTATAAAATTGATAACATTGGTCCTTTGCTGTCCCATAAGTGAAGAGGAAGATTAGAGGAAGGGATTTCTAACCAGAGAACCGTTACATTCCAGCAGTCTCTTGTCATGCGGATAGCCTTTTGGAATCTGCTGATGGCTGATGACAGTTTTAAATTAAAATATCCTTTAGGTGATTTCAGATTACTTTGTGGACCAGTCCAGCTCCCAGCTATTCCAGAACTGAATCAGAATGGGATTTAAGTCAATTAATGATAATCCCTACCAAATATATGCCAAGTGAAGCTCTGCTGGATCAAAAGATTTAGACCACTATTCCTAGCTGTCTTCCTGAGTTTATTAAACAGTATTTTGTTGGTTTGTGTGTGGAATATTTTTGAGAGGATGAGTTCAGAGAATTAGTGTTCCTCAAGGAGGGCCCTAAATTCTGCAGATAATGTTGGTGCTATTAGAAAAGTAATAGTGAAAACACTAAACATGGTTTATGAATCCTGGTTTCTCTGTATCTCAGAGCTAAGGGAAAAAGTTAATATTTATGAAGTCATTTCAAAATGAACTGTTTTTTTCAACCATTACCTGTAATTAATAGTTAATACTGCAGTAGCCTTTTTAAACTGAGGTTTACTTTATGCTACAGTTACACAAAGTACATTATTATTTTACATGCTATACACGCATTGGTTTTATTTCTTGAAAGCAATTTCACAAGTACCAGCTAACGGAAAAATAATGTTCAAATTCTTGTTTTCAGACAGACCTTTAAAAATACTAGTGATTTTTTTAATATAATTTTTTAATCTCATATTTGAGTACCAGATTGTAGACAAATTAATATAATGTTGATACCCCTGCACCCAGACAATCAAGACTGAATACTTAGTTTTATCCTCAGAGCTACCTTATGCTTGATCGTGCTTTTCCTTCATTCATGTTTAGTGTGCAGAATCTATGGTGAAGGAATGTTCTTTTCCTGTTGTGTTTTCATCTCATCTGCTCATCAAGAGAAATGGTTCTGCATTGTGTAAATTATGGATTCCCTAAGTAGAGCAGTCACATGTGTTTTCCGTGCCAGTGTTCTCTATCACCTCTCACTTAACTTTAGTGTGGAGGGATCAGCAAGGACTAATTTGCAAGTGAATTTGCTTTTTTAGACTTAATCCATAATTGGCTTCTGTCCACAGTGATGACGGCCAATAATCTTTTGCTAGCGTACTCCTGGGCTGGTTAGGTTCCAGCAGATTTCCCAGGATGAGTCAGTACTTTCTTGCAACCATATAAATGTTTTGCAGCAACTTGCAGTGCTTTGTGTTACCTTGTCTATTGAGAAGGCTGTTGGTTGCTATTGGATGTGGTTTTCGTTCTGTGATGAAATAGACAGTCTTGATGAAATCGGCCCAAGAGGAAGGCAGCTATGAGGAAGGCTATCTATGACAGCCATCTGCTTAGTTTGGGCTGTGTGTGTTCTTGTGCCATACTTTTACCGATATTTTGCAAAATGGCCTAAAGTGATGTATAATGTGGTCCCTTGACAGGCAACCGATGCGTTCAGGATTCTCCACACTACATCATTCTATGAAAGTGTCATTTCTGACAGCAGTTATTTCCACAAGAGGAGTGGAACAGAACCAGGCAGATCATTTGATATAGTACTCTTGAGAAGTCCTGCAGATCCATCTAAGTTTCCTTCCAATCTGGTCTTCAAAGTTCACTTTAACCAAAGCAGCTTACGTGCCTTCATCCTTAAGCATCATACCTCTACCCCTAAGGCTGTCTTTCAGACCCTCCATATCAAAATGTCTTCCTTACTGTCAAACTGAATCATAGAATGGTTTAGGTTGGAAGGGACCTTAAAGATCATCTAGTTCCAATCCCCCTGCCGTGGGCAAGGATATCTTCTGCTAGATTAGCTTGCTCAAATCCCCATCTGACCTCTCCTTGAAAGGAGAGGAATAGTCAAAATAGGTACCAGACTGAATCAAGGCCTTGACGTAGTATATTCCACCAGAGCTGGAGCTACTTTGGTGGCTTGCTGAGAAGCGTGTTTCGTCTGGACACCTTTCACATGGATCTGTGGATCTTTAACCATACCTTCACTAAGAACTGCAAGAGCTATTGTGGTTGGAGTAAATGCTTAGCTGAGCAGCTGTCATTGCTGTTAGTTATTTGCATGAACAACTTAGGGACCCATCTCCAGGTTATTACAGGTGTGTGACATTACTGCTTAGATTCAGTGTGAAGGCACAAGTGTATTACCACTCAAAGATAAAAGGAGAGGTTGTTTAGGGGTAATCAAAGCTCTATCAGATGTTGCCCACACGTATGTTCACTACCACTCTCCTTCGCATCCCCTTAGAATTCTCCCAGGTAGGCCACCGGCTGTGCTGGCCCTTGGCTGTGGAGAGAACTGAGCTGGCCCTGGGAGCAGAACACCTCATGTGCTTGTGCACTGAGCCATGCACCTGTAGATACGCTTCGGATACAAAAACTCTACTCTTGACTGACAGGGCATCTGCAGGGTGAATTTATAGGTGCTCCACATATCTCAAAATACTTTGTTAAGTAACCTCTTGTTTATGTTAGTCCACATAGCGCTCTCGTTAATAAAAGTAAATAGTGATGGTTAATAAGAGCAGTGGTATATATGAGGATGACTCCTTCCTACTATAAAGAAATCTCTCTAGCATACAATTCTTTAACCAGAAATGAAAACATCACATTTAGGACTCCTTTTGAAAATAAATGCCTTGTAACTATGTCATGCTGTGGGAAAACAAATCTCTGAATTTCATTCTTATGTGTGTAGTGAAGTAATTGTAGTTTTAGTACATAATTTTCTGCTAAAAACATCTAGGTTTATAAATAACTGGAGACATTAAACAGGACTTCATTCATAAAGAGAGGGTATTTATTTTAAATGCAGTTACTCAAATTTCTCAGTACCAATGGCTGGTTTTAAAAGTGGTTCACTTACCCAAAAGCACTCAAAAGCCTAACTGTGCAGCAAATCTAGAAGCAGTACAAGGATTTTGCTCACTAAGAAGCTATGTACTGAAATGTTTCTTACCTAAATATTTTGGGTTCTCTAATTGCCATCCAAACATTATAAAGCTCAGCATACAGTGTTAGCTGAGTTTTTCCCATCACAGAGTGGGCAGTGAGCTTTTTATGAGAACATTACCATTCTGTGAAGTATGCATCATCTATTCCAACACTACTGCAGTTTACCTGAGAAATGATCCAAATAAAATTTGTAGAAATATATTTCTTTTCTTTTCTACAAATGAACATTTTCTGACCTGTATTGCAACTTTTAAAAACTTGCTTGGGTTTTTTTGCAATTTGAAAAATAATTTCTTTTCAATTTGGACACTTCACAGATAAGTTTTTAAGCCACCTGAAGCACTCCAATTAAAATCATTAAGCAATACTCTCCTAAATGCCTTTTAAAATCTGATCCGTGGTTATTCAGCTGCACATGAAAGATCACAAATTTTTCATGTATTCTATCTTCTAAAGAACTCTTATTTGCAGAATTTTTTATACCTCCTTCTCTAACTAAATGACTTAAAAGCAAATTTGACTTAGAGTTTAAAAATTAGCTGTCTGCGCTGAGATATTCATCTGTAATTTGCAGAGAAGGGATAGCTGCACAATATGCCTATACTGTATGTTCAGTTTTATGTACAAAACTTTCACATATACTATTTCTATGTTTGATTTTTTTTTGTATATCAACATAAAATGCAAAAAAATAACATTGGACTTCAGTTTTCAACTTCATCATGCTATAACGTGAAAGTAACAGAAAGGCACAATCCTTATTTCTTATAGTATTTGGGGTAGACAGTTCACTAAAAAGGAAACCTATTTTTGTTTGAACCGAATAGATATAATAATAAAAACCAGTAATATATAAACCCATGTTTATTTAGTGTCCCCAGCATAAGCATATTATCCAGAACATCTAATAATAGAAGCTTCTAAACAGGATAGTAGCTACAATATTTACTCCAGAGATCTAAAAGATGGTGTAATTGCCCGAATTCAAAAGTCTTTAGAAGTCTGAGACTGGGAGATGTTAGTCTCCATTCTCCAAAAAAAATCGAGTCACATAAAATGTCTTACTTATGATATCCAAGCTACCTTGGCTTTAGAACCTGAGTAAAGTGAAACAAAACAAGCCAGTGGTTGCTATGAACAATGTGTTCATATGTTCAATATGACAAGTGTATTCCACGGTACGTCCTGCATTCCTGGTACCTGGATTCATACCTGGCTAGGTTTTGAAAGCATGATGGAATGAAACTGAATCTCCTCCCAGACATTTTGGTTTCTTCTGGAAACCCAGGTACACAGAAAGAAGCAGGAGCTGCACTGCTCTTCAGTTAATTCTCCAACCTGAACTTTTGAGACCACGGTTATGTAATGTATCACAAAGGGCACCTTCTCCACACTCCAGGACAGCGCAGTCAGTGACCAGGACTGTGGAGCATAGCATGGTCTGCGCTTGCCCTGCAGTGTAAAAACAGCCATTCTTCCTGTTAAATAACTTCAGGGATATTAAATCATTTCAGCACAGTCCCTTTCTCCCAAGTGTTCGCATGATTTCAACCCAGAACAAGCCATTGGAAGATTTTTCATGTTTAATACTGTAGTGCTTTAATACGTGTCTGTATCATGAAAACTTAAAAGTATGGTTAGTTACAGATGGTCAAGAAAATCCTGTCACTTCAGATGAAAGTTACAACCCTTGAGCTCAGGTGTGAGAAGCCGGTTTCTCTAGTCTCATAGATTGTGGTTTCAGAATCATAGCAAGACATTTAAGGCACACCATCACCATATGGAGCAGTCTCATCCCTACCTTCAGCTGTGGGTTTCCACTGTACCTGGTAAATCATCTTGTTTTGGCCGTCCCTGTGAAAAATAACCTTTAAAAAGACTCCAGTTTCCATCCAGATCAGTGAAGTGACCTACGCATACGCGTGTAGTCACAAATTTTCTAGTACCAACATAAAGAGTGGGTTACCAGTATGTGGTTGGGGAATGATGATCTTTCAGAAGCAGTTTTCACGTAGGTTAGCTGAATTGTAAAGCCACTCTCTGATTTGTTACGCTGCCAGTTAAAACTGGATTAGTTTGAACTACTGTTTGATGGAAGCACAGGGTAGTTTCAATCTAGAACCTGCTTAACTGCTGATATCCAAGATGCCCATTCAGAATGTTCCATTACAGGGCCTGAAGTGGTCAGTCTTCCAAAACTGAACTTTTGAAGGAAGTTCTGCTTTACTTGGTCAGTACAGGTGTGAATTTATTAACATTGCGTCTGGTAATGCTGCTTTCTTGTGGTGTTAAATGTATATATGCCTCTTTTGCAGTGTTCTTTTAGAAGTATATGAATTATTTCCTTCTATCTGCAGTGATGAAAAAGCATAACTATTGCAAAACTACTAAATCTGAAGTCTGCATGTGCTTTGGTAATTGTATATTCATGTGTATGACAGAAAACACAAGTGCTACTGAATGACATAGCAGTCTATTTCCTATGTTTGACCACAAAGAAAAATAGAACTGCTCCACATGGATCAGTCATGTCCTATTGTTTCAGAAGGTATAACTAGTATAACTAGAATAGGTTCTGTTCTGTAGATGAAACTGAACCTTGAACACGAACTTCTGGTTTAGTCACGAACACTGATGTTTATGCTTATTCAGTACACTATTTAAGGCATAAAGGAACTTTTATTATTGCTTGTCTAATAAGTTTGTGAGTCATTCTCTAAAAGGATTGGTTTATGCTGTTAGGAAGTACAGAAATCCAAGAATGCCTGACATATCCGTAAGTTACAACACATGAACCCAGGAGAAAAAAATAGTACAGCAATTTCATCATGATGAAAAATGTCACAGAAAAAACTCTTGAAAATATTAAAATAACTTTGTAGTTTTTAATAAATGTTAACTACTTTCCTTTTAAATAACTCAGACAACTAAGCAATTTGGCCAAAGCATACAATTTTTCTGAGAATTAATGAATGCCTAGAAGGAATTGACAGTCATAATTTACAGTACAGGGCTTGCAAGGAACTGCCAGAAAATCTCTGGGGCAAAGGATGATGTTGCTTATTTGAAACAAGCGGATGATACACAGCCAATTAAAGAAAAGGTTGATTTATTTTGTTGATCATTTCTGGATTAAATACTGGGAATATTAAATAATTTGTGTTTGCAACATATGTAATTGTTCCCTTCCATTTATAAAATTTTAATACATTTGCTTTTGAACTCCTGACCTGTATTCATGCTACATATTTGCACTCCATATGCAGAATTGCATTTTGCATAGTTCTTGATTTACGTTATAGTTTATATTGTACAACCTATTTAGTTAAGTCATGATAATGGCATATGTAACATTGGTCTTCCAAGAAAATCTCTGTGGCTATTTTAACAAACGAGATTATATACTGGCATTACGCATGCGTTAGTTTGAAGTTTATTGTTGGATACTGATGTTGGGACTAAATATGAAAATATGTTTAATTATATTAGAATTGCTGCCTGGAATCAGAATGTGTCTGCTAAACATTTCAAATGTTCATGTTCTATAACTAAGAAAACAAAGAACAGTTAAACTTGACATTGTGTTATAAAAGCACGCCTGCATGCTAAAACAGTTTTCATATTTGGTTCACAAGGCAAACTTGATCCCATCCATTCTCCTGAAATATAAAATTAAAATGGCAAAAATACATTTACAATTTCTGTAGAAATTACACAGCTAAAAGGGAGAGCTGGATGTTTTTCTTCCTTGTATTTGTTATTTTCTAAATACAGTAGTATCAAAAGAGGTGATACTGAGACAACAGTGTGTGCTGCCACCGCTGATGAATACAACAAAGAAATCCACATTTTTATATGGAAGTGTAGATATAAGGAGCCTTACTTTGCTTATAAAATGAGCTCATTTTGCCTAGAAGAAACCAAGAGATAATAATAGAAGATTCTAGTTATTGAAAGTACCCTTCAGAGAATCAAAAATTCCCAGATTTTATTAAGGTTTTGAATAGTATTTGTTTGAGTAAAATAAGATTTTGTATGTATCAATGTATTTAGGCCCATTTATAAAAATTCCAAGGCTTGAAAATAGAGAAGAATCATTTGATACAATTACTTGAGCAGATTTTCATTGTTGCCAGTATTTAGCTTTAGAAAATGCATGTTTCAGACAGAATACAAGATTAAAAGAGATTATCTGTTGCTATTACTGCATTTCCTATCCTCTTTCCACCAGTCTTTTAAATAAAGAAAAGACAGCTTTGCTGCGTGTCAAGAATCAAATGGCAGCAGATTTGGAGAGACTTTTAAATCACCGTGAGGTAATCTTCCTGTTTTAGCATTGCTACCATAAGTGCATTTTTTGCTCTTCAGCCTTAAACCATGGGAAAAAATGGTTTACTTTTATTTGATTTGTTGGAGTTTTTTGTCTGTGTAGTTTTTCAGAAACACAGGTGATTCTGCCTGTCCAGGACCCAGGAGGCTCTCAGTTGTACTCTCAGTTGTTAAATTCTCTCTGTTGACTTAGTCTCACTGTTCTTTCTTTTCTTATGCGTACTACAGATGTGCCCTGCAAACTGTTTAGTGTATCTAAGCATTTAACAAGTATTTAGATAAAGGTGATGAAGTTGATACACATGTAATCTGCAGGGCCTTTGTGTGTCACAGTATGCCCCAGGATCTCTCCCTGCTCCCCAATCATTGAGACCAAAAACCTGGACAAAGCATTGCACAATTCATTTCCCATACACATATCTACGTTTCTATTCAACTCCAAAATAGGATTTGGGAAGAGGAAACAGGAGGTACTCACCGCGATTTTATCCAGACAAGAGTCAGGGTACTTCTGTATGTACTCATCTGGGTTTCCTCCAAGCAAGGAGTCAGGGTGCTTCTGGAATACATCCTCAGATGTATAAGTATGCAAAATCTTGCCATTTAGACATAAATGCACTATATGGGGATTCCTAAAAGGCTTTTGTCAAGATTTCTCTCTAACCAATCTTAAGAGACTAACACATGATGGAGTATGAGTGAAAATTTTTCTGCAGATTCAGTGTCTGAAACAAAGGATAGAAATAAATGAAGTTTACCGAAGGAGTCCCATACACAAATGATCTGAAAAAGAGTGAATAGTAGTATGGAAAGTTTGCTGAAGCAACAGAATACTGAAGTTATAAAACCAAAATCTGACCGTGAACAGCTATTAAATGATGTCCCAGAATTGCTGAATGATTTGGCAAGGATTTGCAGAGAAAATACAGTAGTGAATAGAATGTTATGTATGTGAGGAAAAACAACACAAGTTATATATACACAGTGACAGGACCTAAATAGCCAGTTACCTGTTCAGAAAGATCATCGTAGAGTCTTTATATTAATAGTTCTCTGAAAATACCTTTCAGTTCTCTGACCAGGGAGAGGAGATGGGCAGATTCCTTGAAAGGAATCTGCAGCACTTCTAAATTATCCTGTCTGAGATTGCATTGTCATTCATTCGAATATAATTATTTCCATAGAAAACTGACTATCCATGCACCTCTTGAAGTCCTCTCACTCCACCTCCAAAACTGTTCTCCTACACAGAATCATAGAATGGTTTAGGTTGGAAGGGACCTTAAAGATCATCTAGTTTCAACCCCCCTGCCATGGGCAGGGACATCTCCCACCAGACCAGGTTGCTCAAAGCCCCATCCAGCCTGGCCTTGAACACTTCCAGGGATAGAGCCTCCACAGCTTCCCTGGGCAACCTGTCCCAGTGCCTCACCACCCTCAGAGAGAAAAATTTCTTCCTAATATCTAATCTAAATCTACCCTCTTCCAGTTTGAAGCCATTTCCCCTCGTCCTATCACTACATGCCCTTGTACATCTCCTTTCCTTGCTATTCTCCCAAATTCCCTTCTTACATCAGTAAACCAAACCCCATGTCGTGAATTGGTCCAAACCAGTTTGTCTTTGCTGGCCAGTTACAAAACCATTTTCTGTTAGAACCAAAGCAAAACGATTTCACTGACAGCTGAGTCTGAGAGCCTCAACTTAAGTGAAAACTGTACTAATTTTGTTCCTGAGTGCAGATGTGAAACAATCACCTTAAATCAAAGTAAAGAGAAAACAAGTTCTTAAGTTGTTTACTTCCTATGCTGCATGTTTGTCTGATGTTTCCTCCTAGAACAGTTTTTGCATTTAATTCTCTGAATTGATTGTAGTGCTTGTGAAGCTCTGTGCATAGAGATTAAAATAGTCTAATTACAGAAGAGAGTAATCGAACATGTTCCCCTACAGTAACCTGCAGGTGTAATTAACCTGGCAGGATCATCTGTAGATGCATCAGAAGTAATCATTTGATAGCTCTTATTTCTGTTGTCTGTATCCACATTGTATATTTAAATTTCAAATTCAAGACTGAGACTAAGGCAAATGCTCAGTTTGGGTTATTTTTGTGTGTCCTGGTTTGAGGTAGAACAGAACCAATCTTCTCTTCAGTAACTTTACTCTTTAGCTAAGCCTCTTGCTTTTTTCTTTTGGTTTTTGGTGATCTGTTGTTTATATGAAACCCAGTGGTAGCTATTAATGTAATGGAAGACGTTTAAAGCATTTCTAGATAATTTATAAGCCTTACTATATTAATGCGTTATCATATCATTATATTAATGATACGGAAAATACTCTGAGGAAACATGACTAAATTGTATAAACATGTAGTGAATTTTCTGAATTTGCAATATGATAGGCCCTTGGCAGGCTAATTTCCAATTAATTTCTTTCAGAATTTCTCGTTCCTACTCCTTCTCTCCCGAGTAGTGCTGCCCCCAAGTAGTTATGCTCTCAAGTAGTTATGCCTTGTGTGCCTAGTTTTAGTGGTGTCATATCAACCAACATGCATTGTAGCTGATTAAAATTAGTAGACAGTGATAAATAAAGGTAAAATTTAACAATGTTTTGTAAGAAAACTATGACATTTCTACCTCAAAGCTATGTGACATTGTTTACATCCAAACGTTACCCGCTATGGCTTCCAACATAAACTATTCCTGATATGCAGCAGTTTGTTGCTTTGTATTATTTCACCACGTGAAATTTTCAAACTGTGGCCAACAATGCAAGCAAAGCTGAGTGAGACAGGCTTTATAAAAAAGAAAGTAAATACCTGAGTCTGAAACAGACTTCATCTTGAATGTTTCTCATACCTTAGATGTTAAGAAATTAAGCAAATATTTCCAAAATTATTACAGTTTTGTCAAATTTCTTTTTATATCTGTTAAAAATAGGCCGTATTAGTCATATTATTTTACCTAACAGTGATAAAGTTTTTTCAAGTCACCTATGAAGAAATGGATATAAATACTGAAAAAGAAACATTAGAAGTTGCATTTTGGGGGAAGAAGATTATTAAATGCCAGTACAAGGCACAAAAAAAAAGCCCTAAGAAATACAAAAATAATCTGAAGTTGTTTTAGGAAAATGTGTGAAAATAACAAGTATGTGTGTATGTTTAACTTTTGTCATTTCTGTTATTTGTAATGTAGCCTTTCATTTTTTACTTTTAATGCAGGCCTCTTCCAGTAGTTTCACAGTTTATGAATTTCTCTAAAAGGCAGTTATCTCACGTGTTGAAATCTTTCTACAGGATGGGGCAACTTAGTCTACAGTGAATTAGTCCTCAAATAATATTTTTTTTCCATCTTAATAAAAAAAAAAAATATGCAGAACATCAAAATTTCAGAGTAAATTTCCATGCTAATAGAAAAAGACAATCCAAATTTTCTAATCTTGGGCTAATAAAGACTTGACTTCATTTAGACAAGGTATGTGTTTTTAAATAAAAGTAATATGCAATCTGTAAGTAAAGATAGAAGCAATTTGAAAAAATATGAGTTATCGTTTTATGTTCTGTACGTGCTATCATGTAATATGATTAATATCAGTCTTGTTTAGTCATCGCACATACTAAACTGTCGTGTCTTGCTAGGAATTACCTTCTTGCTCTTGGGTTTGCAAGTAAAACCATTAGAATTCTTGGATAGATAAATCCAAGATACTCACAGTTAACATAAATTGAAGTTTAGGTATGTTAAAGGCACAAGCAAAATGCCAAAACAACGTTAATGCTGTCTTACAGCAACGTGTTTCAGTAAGTATACAGTTTTGACTTAAGGTATTCCAGCCTGTGTGGTCTCAGACTGTATTAACTCTTTTTAATGAAATGTTACAGTTTGAGGGGTTGGGGTTTTTTGTTTTTATCTGCTTGTGATATCAGCTGGTTTCATAATGCTTGTTTTGGAGATAATTACAGCATTTTATACATTTTTTTAGATAAAAAAATACATTCATGCTTAATCTTACTTCCCTTTTAATGTATTTTAATTTTGGAAGAAAAAAAGTAAATATTAAATTCTGAATCTTGGAAGAATTCATATAAGGTTCTTACGTGAGCTCTTTTATTACAGGAAAAAAATGACACTAGATATTCCTGTAATAAAATAGTTCATTATTTCAAATTATGTAGATTAAGCTAATTTGAAGATCATTGCTATATTTTACTGTGGGAAATTAAAGTGAAAATTGGTCATTTGATTATACATATTCTAAAAAGGTTGGGTGCACCCATACGGGAAAAAATATAAGCTTTTTTTAGGCTATATTCTTGGCCCAAATTCTTGATTGTTTCTTGACCTTCTATTTCATTATTTTTCTGAATTAATTAGTCAATGAATGTGGAAGACTAATCTGGCTTCTCATTTAGATCATTGAGAATCAACTGGTACAGTAAAATTTCTTATCTTCTTCATATGGATAAATGCAAACTTCACTATTTGACAGGGAGTTCAATGGCATTATGGTGAATGATCAGTATCCAGGATCATGCTGAGATTATGTTCTTAGAGGTTCATAATAAAGCCTTCACAGTGCTGCTGCCCTCTTTGAGCTGCCAGGAGGAACTGGGGTACGCAGTATTGTGATGCCGTTTATAACCCCTCAATGTGTGATAGCAAGTACAGTTAGTAGAGCCAAATTTTCCAGCTGATTTAATACTAAGAAATTTTATGTGTTTTGTCTAGATAACTAATAGGGTTTTTAATTGTTTTTCCAAATCCATCAGAAGAGTATAAAACATTGTTTGGAGGAACAATGGGGTCTCCCATTAATAACCTTCTAGTAAACAGTGTTCATTTTTTTAAAAAAGAATATTTCAAATCCAGATACTTTTGCGTTATTATTTGTAGTCAGTGTTCTCTTTTTAATTAGCTGAACTTTACACTTTTGACCTTCTATCTTTAACTGTGGATAACCAAACCATATCAAAAAAAAAAAGACCTATGGTCTTGGTCCTTCCCGCTTTTAACTTCAGCACTTACCGTATGCCCCCAAAAGTGGACCCTTGTTGCCTTAGTGTCTTTGCATAGTCCGGAGAGCATGAATAAGAAGCACATTCCCCCAAAGCATAAATCAAGATTAAATTATACATTATGTCCAAGTTGACCCAATAGCTATAACAATACCTTATCTCTTTGCGTGTGATTCTACTTCTCTCTCCTCCTCTTGCACCAGCCGTGGCACATCTCTAATGCTGCACTGGGACCATCCATATCACTAAACAGAAACCTAATCTGACCGAAAAAAGCAAACCACGAAAGTGAATTGCTGTCCGTTAGGTTAGCAGTTCAAATCACCTTTGAAAAGGGTCCAGCAAGGAAAAGAGCAAGTAAAAAATTTTGTATGTCAGTATTACTTACCTATGAAAAAGAGGGCATTTTGTGACCAAAACTGTAGAGTATAGCACACCAAGTTTCTGTGCCGTCCTTTATCTGCATCCAAACTTTATCCTTTTGTGCATATAACGGGCATCTATTACTTAAAGGCACCAAAGTGCAGTTCTCTGTTAAGTGCTAAAGTTAAGTGGGATGAATCCACTAAATCTTTTTAGCTGAAGCTCTTGATTCATGATTCTTTTTATCTGTTTTGTTTTTTTTTTTCCCCTTCCAACAGTCAGCCTTTGACTAAAAGAAATATTTACCGTGAGCTCTGTGATCTTGGCGCTTCCATTGCCTTTCATGCTTGATGCAGTTGTTAGTGTTTTGGAACATCAGAAGTGCAATTTTAGACTTTATCCATTGGCTTGCAAACTTCAGATGAAAACTTGGAAGGGCAGTCTGTCAGCACTCAGATGTTTGGCAAGAAGTTTTAGTAATCATTTTCTGAGGTTACATTTAAGAGGTTATAAATTTGCTATGCTTTGATGTATGGCATTTTACTATTTCTTCAGATATTTAAGATGCAGACGTATCATAGTGAAGAAAACCAATAAAATGCAAAATTAAATCTATTTATTTTAGCTTCTCTGATTCAAAGTGCAGAGTGTAGAAACTGACTTTTTAAAAAATTAACAAACATTTTTAATGTGGAGTTCATAATCCATTGTTTTGGGGGGGGAACAGAGCAAATACAACATATGGAAGGGTTCTTTTTATGTTTTAAATAGAAATATTCTAGGAGGCACGAAAAGAAACAAAAATGAGACAGTGGTGTAAGAAACACCAATGGAAGGATTTAAATAGGTATTCCTCTAAGTGCTAAGATCAGTTTCACTTTATATGAATATAAGGGAGTTAATTTACACTACTTTTTTTAAACTGCTTGAAATCACCTGTGTGCAATGCAATCTGGCAATACAGTAATTTTTAATCTATAAACGTAAAACTAATATTGTAAAACTATTGTAGTGAGAAACAAAAGGTTAAAATTTATGACAGAAATGGTGCAAATGAAGGCTGTTTATAATTCTTATCAATTTCCTATAATGCAGTTGCTTATGCAGACATGCTTAGTTATCAGCACATGAATATTATATACTGGTTAAAAAGATATGAAAACCTGCTGATATTTTATCTCCTTTACACATCTGTGCACTTGCGGTACATTAGCAGCTGTGCATACAAGTGATAGAATGTAAACTTGCTGAACTAGTCACCTGCCTTATTGACACATTCATGTGTTACTGTGCCAAACCTCTTCAAGTGAAGTTAGCAACCAGAAACCAGGCTCTGGCTATCTGCTACGGGACAAAGTAGAAAACGTGTAGTAGTACTTTAAATAAACTTACTTGATATCAATCAGTTAAATGGATACAAACACATGTAGTTTGATTGCTGTTTGTTTACTTAAATCAGGTTAGCTTATGTCAGTAAATTGTTGCGTTGCTCTAATTGAATTGAGTGCTAAATCTGTCTAAATGTGTGTACCTGAATTGGTATGAATCTTCAACTAGACCAGGTTAAAATTTACTTATGTTAGCCATTGCAAGCTCCTATTGTTTTTAAAACATATTAAAGTATAAAAACTCTTACTGAGCTGTTCTTGCTGAGAATAGTTTACCAGGTTAATATTAAAATGCTAATTGCCTAAGTGACTGTTATGTTGAACTTATTTTCTAATTGGCAGGTCAAAAGCTTTCCAAATCTGATGTGTAACTCAGTATTTATGAGTAAAACTAATGTTTTTCTTTTGCTACCGTGTATCTCTTCTCCTTTTCAAGGTTTTCAGGTTTTCTTAATAATATGTCAAAATAATACTGTTTCTAACTCAGTATTTGTCTGGCTTTCACCACAGTAACTGAACATCTCACAAATGTTATTTTCCCCGCAACTTAAAGCAGAAAAGTATCATTACCCCTGTTTTGCAGAAGCAACAACCACAATGAAAGAAATGGTGGTTTGCCCAAAACTCCCCAGAGTTTGTGGTAGAGGTTGAGAGTTCATGTGTCCTAATACAGTATCTTAATCACAGCCATTCTTCTTTCCTTACATGTTTCGGTTCAAGAGCCTGAAAAGAAAATGTCCTTAGTGTTTATTTTTCCTAACTAGACACAAATTAACTCTTTTCTCGAAGTTGTCTTCTTACCTATGAACTGATTGTAATTTGGAAGTAATTTCACAAACAAATTATGTTTTCACTTTGTATCATTCTGAGAATTTTACATTAATTTTTTAATCCGCGTTTCATGGAAAAGGCCATTTTCCAAAGTCCTGTGAGTCTCTTAAAAATGAAATCTAGTGATTTTTTTTATTATTATTATTTGAACTGTAGAATGGATATTTTATATTTCGTTTTCATAATCAATATGCGTGCAGCTGTGTTTTACATGCCCACTTTGCAATAATGGTTCTTAGTTTGGTTCTTCATTTTAGAAATCATGTCTGTGCTGTTAAAGGCCAGGGACTTCTTCCTGTTGCTGGAACTAAGTGGCACAGCCAGATTGGTGCCATAGTCCTTGCGGCTATTGTGCTCCAGACCAGGCTAGTCGTGTCCACAACAGTCTCCTCTAGGCCTATGTGATGGTTATGTTACCCTAACACTGAGCTGTTATTTCTGTTGAATTTTTTGCTTTAATTCAAAGTATCTGAAATAATGTAAGGGTTGAATATGACTTGAAGGCATGTGACGTGCTTGAGTATGCAAAGCCAGCTGGGATAGTGTTGGGAAACTACGCAGAACCAAAGGAGACAAATCTGGTTCAACTTCACCCATCCTTCTTTTTGAGAGCAGTCCGAGGAATGAACTGTTCCTAGAACCATATCTAGGTGACAGCGAGTTGAAATCATCCAGAACACAGCCAGGGAGCAAGGAAACGCTTATGCCGTATAGGTTGGCAGGGTTCAGTGCCCCAGCTCAGTCCTGGCACTTTTCTGCCCAGCAGTCCTGATACATCCAGACAGATTGGGTGACGCTATCATTGGCTACTTTTACAGAATTCTAGGATTTTTTATTTTCAGCTCGTTCTTAAAAAAAAAAAAAGGTCTTTTAAAAAAGTTTTTTCTTCTAGCTGAAAAAAGGGGGAAAAAAATCACAGCAGGCTGAAGCTCTTATGTGAGTGAGATTAAAAGTGTAGTTTGTTTTGTCCAAGCAAACAGAGGGTCTGATAGGGTGCAAAAAAAAGGTGATAAACGTAACACAGCATTATGTAGGTAATAAGTAAGAATAGAGAAAAAGACAGAACAAATGAGAAAGAAAAGCGAAGTTAAGAACGAAAATAGTTATTTCATTATCTTTAAAATGTAGAAAATCTGGCTTACTCCTTTTTAATAAATGGTTGCCAAATGCATTTTCCAAGTGTGTGTAAGATTGGAGAGAGTCCACATGATCAAGCAGGAGGAACAGCTACTAATTTGTCCTATTAGGATATGCATAGTTTGTTAATGGCTCTAAGAGTTTTTCAGAGAGCTTCTATAAAAGATCAGGCTAAGGTTCCTGAGGATTTATATAAATCTTGATGAATGTTGGACATCAAACATGGCCACGTGAATTATCAGAAGTGTTTGCAATTCTGTGACATTGTTCCAAAATTTTAATGTTTCCAGAGTCTGCGAATCTAGTAGTTTCCTTGCTTGCTCATATTCATCTCATGCCAGTATCCTGCACCAAACCCTGTTACTTCTGAATAGTTATCCCATTATCTGGCCTACAAAAGTGAAAGAAAGTACAGGTCCTTTTATTCTTCTTTCCCTCTTTTGAGGAGAAGCAAGGTCTCCTGAAGTATCTGTGCTTTACCTTGCTTTGACTAGTTACTCCTATATTCTCATGTTTGTTTTTCTTACTTCTGTATTCCCCTTGGGGAATGCCCCTCACTGGTAAATTCTCTACTTCCACAGTTTCATTCCATCTCAGCAATGACCTTGAGGAAACCAGATGAGTTTTCAGCATTTCATTATTAGTCATACTTTAAAGTATGGCTAATACTATCCTTAGCTGTAATTAAGTTACGCTGAAGAAGAATGACTAGAAGTAACCTAGGACAGAAAGCCAATGTGTGGGATTTAGGAACCTGGAGAGTAGCAACAGCTGCCATCTGCAGAAAACAGAGGTAGAGAGAAGTTCAGAGGCTCATAAAAAGCTTTGGAGGCAGAAGTGGGAGGGCAGTACGTGTTTAATCGGGGATGGAAGCTTAGTGGATAAAAGGAGAAAACTGCTTTGTTGGGAGAGAGGGGAAGGAAGGGGTATCTGCAGGGGTTGGGAAGACACACTGAAAAGAAGTGATTGGTAACAGGTGCCTTCAAACAATCTCTAGCTCTGCCTCTTTCCCCTCTTTTCTGTGTAAAAGATTGTACATGATAATGTCAAAATTATTTGTGTTTCTAAAGTGAATTACTTCCTGCTCATCTATGTGCTGCAACTTGTTTTATATAAAAAAATGCTGATGTACAATGCTTAGCTCTCTTTTTAAATGTTAAGCCACAGAGTAATTATCATTTTTCTTATGCTACGTTTATGTTCCAAGATTCTAGTTTCTATTAATGTTCTGCATGTTTTCTAAGTAGATTACAGGGACATTTCTGCATCACAAGTAAGCCCTGGAGCTATTCTCAGCTTAAAGCTTGGAGAAACAAAGTGACATTTACATTGCTAAATGAGTGTAGAGAAGTTTCTGGCTCAATTTTACAAGGAAAAATATGCTCTTAAGCAGTATTTTGCCTTTTTGTTATCTATTTTGATGCTGTCAAGCTTTACTAAAACTTGAATTCCAAATAGTACTGAATTTAGGAAGAGGAAGGACTTAACAGCTGGGTACATACATTCTTTTCCTGGAGCTGTATTATTCAGAATGTCTTACTAGTGTACATATAAGTTCTTTAAAGAGTTATCTTCCCATTCGCAGTGGCATATACTAAACAATTGTGTACTAAATGATGATTTGTACTCAACAATTTTTGGGTTTTTTTAGAGTCTTAGAAACCAAGATAACACAGGGTTCAGTAATGTCAATAAATATAAATACATTTTTTTGCTCTCAAAAATAGAAAGTTTCATAGGCAAAATGCAACTTATTTATGGAATATGGGATGGAATTGGCATGTGTATTTTAAATTGCATGTTTTTGAGAGAGTCAGAATCAGTTAAAGTGGTAAACATTTAAACAATAAATTGTTGGCTGTTGAACAATCTGAAATTGTTCAGATTTTTTGAACATTTAACTGATGTTTTGTTATATTATTTTTTCTTGTATTGGCTGTGAATATTTCCATCACATTCTGCTGCTTATCCAGCTGTGTAAAATTTTTACTTTCATTCACTTTATGGTAACATTTGAATACTACCAAGTGGAAAGTGAATTTAAATACTCTGTAACAAATACCAAAGATGGGGAGACTCAAACTAAAATGTTACGCTCTCAGAAAATACAGGAACTTCTACATAATCATTTATGTGAATAAGGCTGTTTTGACATATTAGCATTTTTAGCATCTCTTTCCTGTAAGTAGAACTTATTGAAGAAAGCATACGTTTTATTAAACTTGAATTTGAGTAAATGAATGTCACAACGGCTTAGATTAAAAACTATTTGGGGATTTAGTCCTAGTTATAATTGCAAATATATTTCTGATCTTCAATACAAAAAGTGAAAAAAACTTTCAGAGTTTGACATGCACGTTCTGAATTGTGAGGCAAATTATTTCCTATTTTTCTTAAGAAGTTAGAAAGATTTAACTGTTAAGAACATATTTCAAGATACAGCTGAAATGGGCAGAGGTTTTTATGTAATCTAAAAAGACAGCAGCTGTTCACTGCAACAACCGGGCCATTTTATTGTTGCCACAGTTCTAATGCATTCACCTTATAAAACTGGAAGTAGTTTGTAGATCCATATAGTCACAGATTTGTCAGTTCATTTTAAGGTTATATATGCACTGGGGTATAGAGAACTCATGAATTAAGTGTAGTGCGGAGAACTTATCAACATCCTGCATATGGTCTGGCATCTTTACACCACCCAGTTATCAGGTTCATTTGTTTGATCAGGACATTTCATACTGTCTTCCAGTTTCCAGCTTTACAATGTGTATCCATGTGCCTAAGATGACCATATGTGCAACTCATACCAGAATTCTTGCTGACTTCTGATATTTCCAGTACCATTGCAATTGAGAATGCAACTATGTCAAATACACTCTGCCTTACGTGAGGGATTAAACCATGACTTGCGATGTTTTCTTAATTGCATAGGTGCCTGTTAAAATCTTCTTTGAGCTCTGTTATGCATGTAGGTTCTAATCCTGATAGGCACAATCCCAGAGCATTCCACTGAAGCTGAATTTGCACCATTTGTGCCACCGCATCCTATCCGTCTGCAGTCATAAATAGTGGAATGGACTGACTTACCAGTTGCTTCATTTTGCTGTCATGTCAAAATGGAGCTTCTGTAATGTCTTTCTACTATTTCACACTTTGTCATCATTAATATTAATGTACAGTGTTTTTAATTCTGTGCTAATAGTGTTGGTCTTTTTTTCCACTTTCAGACAAAAAAGGGAGACAAATAGTTCATTCCAGGTTATAGGCTAGAGCCCTTCTGCAATGTGTCTCTAGCTGTTTGGCAGAAATAAAACCCGTGAAGAACAGTTCTAAAATAATTCTTTGTGTGAATTGTCAGTACTTCTAAAGAGGAGACATTCAAAGTACTACTTTTGCTTGAGAATCTCATTCCTTGATAATGACACATATATGTCTCCTTTCTCTTAAGTACACTCCAAAGTTACCATACTCCAAAGAGTACCATACTCGAACTTTTTCTTCAAAGTGTTCTATGCAAGTCATTGTGTATGCTGAAAGGTGGAACCAGGTTAAATTTCAGTCTTCTGGTCTGTTGTTCTCCATGAATATGTCAGTGACTTGGTATTCTATGTTGGGAATCTGTACAGAAGGCTCCATTTGTTTACCTGCATTTTAACTGGTGAACTCCAATGATATTAGAGAGTATTACTAATATAAAGATGATCTGAAAAGTTGTTTGTCAAGACAAGTGAAAAAGTAGCAGAGAATGAGCTTGCCTAATTTTAAAAATCTGTAGTGTAGGTGTCTACATCTGAAAATCATCTAGGGGTTTGTAGTCAGAAAAGAAAAACAGGCACTATTATGGTGTGATTTACCATATCCTCATCAAAAATCGGCAAATTTAATTGTAGAATCATAGAATAGTTTGCGTTGGAAGGGACCTTTAAATGTCATCTAGTCAAACCTTCCTGCAATGAGCAGGGACATCTTCAACTATGTCAGGTTGCTCAGAGCCCCGTCCAACCTGACCTTGAATGGGCATCTACCACCTCTCTGGACAACCTGTCCCAGTGTTTCACCACCCTCACTGTAAAAAATTTCTTCCTTATATCTAGTTGAAATCTACCCTCTTTTAGTTTAAAGCCATTACCCCTTGTCCTATCACAGCAGGCCCTGCTAAATAGTTTGTCCTATTTTATAAGCCCCCTTTCAGTATTGAAAGGCCTCAATAAGGTCTCCCCAGAGCCTTCTCTTCTCCAGGCTCAATAACCCCAACTCTCTCAGCCTGTCCTCATAGGAGAGGTGTTCCATCCCTCTGATCATTTTTGTGGCCCTCATCTGGACCCACTCCAACAGGTCCATGTCTTTCCTGTGCTGAGGGCCCCACAGCTGGATGCAGTACTCCAGGTGGGGTCTCACCAGAGCACAGCAGAGGGGCAGAATCACCTCCCTTGACCTGCTGGCCACACTGCTTTTGATGCAGCCCAGGGTACAGTTGGCCTTCTGGGCTGCGAGTGCACAGTGCTGGCTCCTGTCCAGCTTTTCATCCACCAGTACCCCCAAGTCCTCCTTGGCAGCGCTGCTCTCAATCCCTTCATCCCCAGCCTGTATTGATACTGGGATTTGCCCCGACCGAGGTGCAGTACCCTGCACTTGGCCTTGTTGAACCTCATGAGATTCACAAGGGCCCACTTCTTGAGCTTGTAACCTGTGAATTTCTAACAGCTGTATAGAAGAATCTAGGCAAGCTAGTTTGCCTAGGTTTAAATATTATTACTGAAAGTATCTGAAGGTCAATGTGAGGAAGTCCAGCCAAGTATCCGGTCACATGTTCCAAAGCTAAACAGCAACCAGAGTGCTCACAAAGATCCCTCTCCATCTTAGGATCAGCTGTTAAATGATACAACTTTATTTTAACACAGCCTTACTTTCACAGAAAATGACAGTAGGAATCTAAGAAGGATCCAAGTAAGAAAATACATAGACTTCATAGAGGACAACATCCTTAGCATTTTCTCTACCATCACCTTATACGCCCATCAAGCTTGACCCTACTGAACACCCTGAGACAGACAACTGTGAAGACAATTCCTTCTGAACCACCCTGCCCTACCCTTTTCCAGATTGAGATCACTTTCTCTCAAGAAGGAGTTATAGGGAGTATAGATTTATTTTTTTTTCTGAGTTCTCCCAAGAACATTTGTATGTTGAACATGAACTTCTGGTTCTTGAGAGACTAAGAAATCATTTCTGAAACATGCTCTTTACATAACACTACTAAATGGATATAGCATTCTTAAATGCTGATTTAGGTTTCTCAAGTCAGTATTCTTTAACATAGCCATAACCTCATTTTCTGAACTCTGCTTTTCCCTGTGCTGACTTGTTGTTTGAAGACTACAATAGATGCCTAAATGGGAGGGTATGTGGATGTGAAGACAGATTGCATTGACTTAGCACGAACATGTTTTTCATCGCAGTACGGCTGTGTTCCCTCACTTGCATGTTCTGTTATAGCTATTGTTTTTATTGTTGTTGTTATTTTAGAAGTAGTTATAGCCAGAATAGTCACCAGACTGCTAAACTCAAACCTACTATTTGGCTCGCACATTGAGAAGAGTCCAGTCTCTGGAAAGGTGTGGTGCACTAAGTCTCTTGTGAAGCATTTTTTTGTCCAGTCCCCTTTATGAAAGAGGGGCTGTACAGTCAACTGTTCTTTGGACCTAAAGACAGTGCTGTAATCTCTTAGATTTTTCCAGACTGGATACATGGTTTTATTTTGCGTTATAATTTAACCACATGGGGACCATATGGCAGTTAAAGTGAGGAATACAATCTTTCCAAAGGAGATCCTCAACATACATGCTTTACTCTAACAGTGCAGAAGACTTACAGTTTGGGGGTGGGAACATGCATCTAAAATCATCATCTTAGTGCTTGACTCACAAATTCTGAGAGACCTTAAGTTTTGATCCGCATCTTGGAGGGAGACAAACCTCTGGTTTTATCCCTCCTTCAGCTGATTTTGTCAGTGAAACTGGTTTTCTTGTTTAAAGACCACAGTTTTTAGTGCCTTTTCTGTGTTTCCATTCTTTTACTGGGAATTTATGCTGTTCTTTTCACTGGGCACACTTGCAAGTCATAAAATTCAGTGGTTCTGCCAGAACTTGATACATTTTCTAGGACAGAAATTTCTTGTTCAGCTTCCACAATACAAGTTCTCTGCTTCAAAATGGAGTTCTAATCCAAGGTGAAGTTTGCAATCACAAATTCTAAAGCTAAAAGTAGAATACCATTTGTCATGGTAAAGTTTCAGTTAACTGTACATGCTATTGTTAGGGTCACTTTTGCTTTAGAGGATATTTATCTGAATGCAGTAATCGTGGCTTTTACTGCATGAGGAAGGAGCCAGATGGATGTGACACCCATTGGCGGCTTCTGTGATGATTTTAGTGATGTGAAAAAACATTAAATTTACCATCAGAATGAATTATCTTCAGGCAGAAAGGTAGATGTCTCTTACTACTGAGCATTTCCAGCTGTTCAGTTTGACCTATGTAACACTGGGTTTTTTTTGAAATCATTGTATGGAGATTATTTGAAGGTACAAGACATGGCTGCCATAATAACATAAGAGTTGACATTTATGTAATTGATTCCTGTAAGCCACTTGCTTTTTCTGGAGACTGTTATTTTGCATCTGCTTCCAGAGCATGATACATAAATATATATCATTTTAACTGCTTATAGAAATGTATATATTTATTATAATTATAGATACGCATATATAATGTTAAATGCATTTGCAAGCTTTTGAGTGCAGAGAGAGGATTCTTTCTTGCTTTGATTATAAATACGTGACAGACACAGTAAGAAGCAAAATCTTTACACTTGTTGACAATCCACTGAAAAGAAGTGGAATTACTATCTTGATAAGTATCTGTTGTCCTTAATGTAGGCAATTTTTTCACATACTTCATCAATTATTTACTTATAAAACAGGATTTCTTTTTATGCCTCAGTCATTTTCCATAGAAATTTTCCATCAGGCAGTTCTTTTTCTTTTTTTTTTATTATGTAAGTTATGATTTTGTTATAATATTTAATTTATACTAATTTTGCATTTTTGTAGTACTGAATTAGGAAAATATAAGATGATTTTCTGGTACATGTGTGTTTGAGCATGTGTCAAGGACAACAAAACCAATGTTAACAGAGAACCCCTTATAGTATCTATAACTTCAAATACATTTATATTTTATATGGCTGCATGCCTTATTTTTGCATTTTCTTGTCTCTATCTTCTAGTTGCATTGCTAGGTGAAGGAATTAAATTTTATCCTTCATATCCCCAAACTGATCTTCAGTCTCCTTTTTTCTGGGAATTATTTCAGTTATCCATAATAAACAGGTAAAAACAATTTTAAATAAAATAAACTTATTTTTCCTTGTTTCAAGATCGAACATTGTCATAGTATCTCAGATTCTTCTGAAATATGAGTGATATGAGCAGATAGCATCCAACTATTTTGCCTTTTTTACTTTACCTTTTAAAAATGATTGACACTTCTTTCATCTGGTTCCTTTAACACTGTGTTAAAGCTTGATGATTTTAGTACGATATGCAATTTTTGCAGACTGTAAGAGTTCCAGAAAGCAGTGATAGCATTCAGCCTAATGAATTAATATGGTAGAATTAGGGAAAAATCCCCAAACAGAAAACATTTTAATTAATGAACATCATGGAAAAGATTAGTGCCTATCCTTTGTCTGTACCTAAATATTTCCTTCTCTGTTTGTGTATTGGCACAGAAAATTGTGTTTGCTATTTTTAACTAAGGTTGTTAGATATCACAGTACCAAAAATAAATGGAAATAAGCAAGCAAGTTCTTCTGATACTATTTACAATGCAATACATGTTACCTTACCTCACCTCCTGCTACATTGCTCCCATTGTTCTCAGTCCATTCATTCTAATCACTTATTTTGAATTCCAGATACTTTCTGGTTTATGTATGCAAAAGTTTCAATGTTTGTTTTATAGTTCAAGTAATCTTCATTAAATGTGAATTAATGCACATAAGTAAGTGGAATACAGGATGTTAGATTGTTCTAAAGTATGAACCTATGTATGTTTAGGAAAACTTACACGAGTAGATGATCTGTGGTGTGAATGCCTGTTCTAAAAATGTAGTTCTTTTAATGCAGCAATTCGATACTTCAGAAATGTGTGCAAGGGGAATTATGTTTGCACATTGGCTATTCAGGATGAAAGTTGTTTTAGGTGAAGTAGAAGTCTGAGAAAAGTAAACGATAAGGAGAGCGAGGTGAGAAATGGATTCAGCTTATTGCAGCTAAATTTAAGTATCTAAATGGAGGTGTCTGCAGTGAGGTAAGCATCCTACTTTGCTTTATAGTCAATAGCAGCCTAGTCAATATGGCTAGTGTTGTTACAAAACGATTCAGCCGACACACCAATAAGTGTCCGCTTCTGAAGGAGTTGAATCACTTTCCAAGCTACGCTGTCTGTAATGGAAAATTAGATTCCTAGCTCATGTGTAGATACTTAAGTTTAGACATGTAAATTTAGGTGTTGTAAGCTTGAGTTAAATCCCTTTTCATGTGTCACACAGCTCATTACTTTGGTTTTTTGGCATTTGTACTGGTAGGCAGAGCAGGTTAGCATCCTTAACAAAAATTCTTTAGGTTTCTGTGGACAGACTTTCAACAGAGTATAACCCTGATACTTGTTTGTGTGGGTGACACTCATTGTACATAAACGGAGGTTTCGTGCCAGCTGTGTACTTTAATTTTTTCCTCGTTTCATCTTAACCCACCTTTTCTTGCTAACTGCATTGTTTTCCATGTATCTGCACTGCCACATCCCACAGAATATTGTGTAAGCGGGGAGCGGGTGCTTGTGTTCCCAAAGTTTGGTACAGTGAGACCAAAGCTGTAAAGCCAGCGCAGAGAGGGGCTGGGTGAATCCACTCGGAGGTGTTGGTACTCATAGTCCTCCCAAGAAGGATTGCTGTCTAGCTCTCCAAAGCCAAAGCTTTCAGACCTGGAAGCCCCAACACAGTGACACACAGCTTGTGCATAGCATGGCTTGCTTATACGGCCAGGAGCCAGCGTGGCAGGGACCGAATACCTCCACAGAGAAACTGGGACATGCAGAGCTTTAGTGACACTGTTTCTACAGTGCAGTGAGTAACTGAAGCAAATACTGTAAGTAAACAATTTGCACAGCTCTGCCTGGACATAGGACCGTGGACTTGACACAGTAGAAATGTATAAAAATTTTAACCATCCATTTCTCTTCCCATCTTCCTTTACTTAGCTTATCCTGAAACTAATGCATGTCCTTCTACACAAAAGATTCTTCCAACCCATTTTGAACCCTATACCTACTTTCCCGTTTTTTCTCAAGGTCCTGTTCGCACTGGAACAAGTTCACATATTTCTGCTAAGCACAGTCTGCAGAGTGGCTTTTTCCTTGCTGGCTTTCTAGACCAACTTGCCAGTTTTTAGGATTGGAGAATATTATTGAATCATGGTAGCATGCTGACAGTAGCAGTTGGTGCTAAGGACTCTTTGTTCAGAATTTAAAAGGGAAGCTAAGAATTAAGGTTGTGTTCAGGAGCAGAGAAGTCTGAAGAGGTGGGTAAAATTAGTGCAGTACAAGACAGAACTTTGTTTTCAGTATTTCCTTGGTTGAAAACAGCAAATCTCTTGCAAATGTGTCGGGCCAATTTTCTTTTCTTGTTTAGCAGTACACATACCAATGATTTTATTGGATTCAGTGTTTCCTGTGCTATTTTGCCAAGTTTGTTAGGTCTTTCTCACTAAATGTGGATGGATTTTAGAACAAATACTAAGGCAACTTCAGCTAAATTCTCATGATAAATTTGGCTGTGATGCCAAAATAATTTATTCGTTGTGGGCTAATTTGTCATCCCCACCCCTTGTCATTCCTTCCCATAGCTTCACATTAGAGAATTCTCCTGTCACAGGGGAAGCTCGTCTGAGAGCTGACTCTCCAGAGCCTATTCCAAGTCTCAAAACAGACAGGCCTGTCAAGTGCAGGACAGATTCTGTGAAGTAGAGGAGACCTTAGACTGCCAAGTGGATCTTGACACAAGAGAATTTGACCCTACACATACAGGTTTCAACTCTGTTTCTGAAATAAATCTGCGTGACAGTTTTTGGGTTTTGCCTTGTTCAAACGTGCAACTATTTGGTCCACAGAATAACGCAGTTTAAGTATAGGAACAGCACTTGTTAATGTCAAAACATTGTTTATGTACAATTTAATCTCCTGTGATGGTGTATTTATTTGCTGTATACTTGCTTGAGTTATTTTCATCAAGAAATTCTGTCTATGTGTCGCTTTGGCAACATCTTTGCAGAGTTTACAACTTTGAAAAACATGTTGGCATCAACTATGCAGTCCTTTTAAACAGCTGCTCTGCAGTCATGCTGTTTCAACATGCCACCACACATGGCTGAATTATGCAAATAGTTAATATTAAATGACTGAGATACAAGAACAATTTGTACACTCGATAAAGCTGGGCTGTGGAGTGTAACATCCATTCATATAACTGAGTTAGTGTAGGACAATTTAAAGGCAACAACATGATTCTTTTGACTTTTTATCTTGTATTAAAGGCAGCAGTGAACAGAGAGAAGTTATAGGGCAGGAATATTTTAAAAGGCTGAGGGGTTTTTTTAACTCGTTACTAATAGTGCAATGAAAATAGAACGTGCATCAATGTAATTTTCTGGCAAGTATTAAGAAATAGGTAAGATATAACAAATGTTTGTCATTGAGCTATAAATATGAGTTACCCTGTTCTGGTTGAGAAATAAGATAGAATGTTAATCATATAGAATGCTAGTACATTGACAGTATTGCTTATTGAAGACAACAGCATTTGTAAAAAGCAAGCAAAAACATTAATAGTTACAAAAATGTAAAATTGTCTTAAAATTTACTTTGAAAGGCTTTGCTACTGACCTTGCTGTTCTAGTTCTGCAATAATGAATGCTCTGGATAATAATAGTACAATAAATAATAATAATAAATAATGCTTTAAATTCTGTAACTTATTTTATAGTATTTATATCCATTACATGTGGGGGGAGGGAACGTTAGGCATTAGGTGATGCAAGATGACAAAAGAAGATGTCCATATAAAGTCTCACAAAATATTATGCTTTTTCCTTTCTCACTGTACTGAACCTTTTCTGTTTTGTTCAGCTAAGTAGTAAGAAATGATTATTTTTTTTAATTAATCCAGATTGTTTACAAAGCAAATTATTAGAACATCCAAAAAGTCTGCATTTCTATATGCTCTTGGTTTTCTTTTCCTATGTTGGAACTTTCATTTTTCACAAAATTTCTTTTCCATTCTAATCCCATTGTTGCTGTAGGTCCTCTTAAGGTTTTTCATTGATTTTTCTTTTCTGATCTGGATGTAAAGACACATATATGTTTCTAGTAATGTATTTCTAAGACTTCTATGCAAGACCTGGTGCTCAAAAGTACAGTTTGTCACAGTCATTCAAGTTAGATTTGTAAACTCCCTTGGCCTGACAAAACAAATTCAAAATAATTATTTTAAATTAAATGGAAGCTTAAGTTAAAAGAGATAGTGGGTCCCTTATTACACAGTAAGTGCTCTCTTTTACAGCCTTTAAGCAATACAAAATTTGAGTTGTATAAATCCTATGTGCTATTTTTATTTTCTTACTTTTACTAGTGTCCAATTAGTAATCTTATTAATTATGGCAAGTATATGTTCATGCTTGTTAGATTAATGATCCACTTACACATTTAGTTTGGTGACTATAAATTTATTATTAACAAATAAATATTTAATAGGTTCGAATGCAATTTTATTGAATAACTTAACATTATTCTTTTGTGGTTTTATAGGAACTAGCCACAATGAAACAGATTCTAATTAGTCTACATGGTAAACGCTATGAACAAAATTTACCTTCGTCTCATATTGATGTAAAAAGTGCGACTGCAAAAAACAAATCAAGCCCTCTAGTAAAACTGCTGCCAGAACATGAAGAAGAAAATGTATTTACACCTAAGCCAACATTATTTGTAAGTACTATGAAGAGAGTAAGTGCTATAAGCTTTTTTGATCATTCTCCTCACTTTTCAAAAAGAAAAATGTGCGCTCATACTTCAAGGAGATGTGTAATTAATTCAGCTGAATACTTGCTCTTTATGGGAATGGTCAATGTTGAGGAGATAAATTACAGTTTATGATGTTATTTAGCTGTTTGGTAGTTTCTACACCTTAACTTCACAGCAAACTAGATTTTTTTTAAAAAAATGCCATTATAATACTACAGTATTAAGAGTGGTTAGCAAAATTTTAATAGCCAAAGGGATCCACAGACTACACAATTTTAAATCCACCCTGATCATGAATGAGTGTTGTGCGTGTGTACATATATATTGAGGAGCAGGAGTCAGGAAATAGGTGTATTTATGTATACTTACATTTATGTATATATGTATGTTAATGTGTGTGTATATATATAAATATATATCAAAAATATATGCCCAGATTTAGTGCCTTTAGTGCCTGCTTCAGGTTTAGTGCCTCTAGTATTTGAAAGCTTCATGGAAATGGGTTAGAAATTTTTTACTATGGCTGTATCTGAACTGATAAATTTAAGAGAGCCAAGTTGCAATGCTGAATCACAAAACAAATAACGACTCTTCCTTACACTTCTTGTGTACAAGTACTTGTGTACTCTTCCTTACACTTACTACTACCTCTCACTGGGGTAGATTGGGTGTATCCACACTGCATAGCATACATGCTATTTTGGTCCAAATACACATTTGTATAATTTTTTTTCTTTCCTTTTTTTTTTCTTTTATTTTTTTTTTCTGGTGGAGACTTTAAAACTTGGTGTCTTAAATAATGAGGTTTATATTGCAGCACATCAGATACTGTTTTCTAATACAAAATGTAGGAAATGGTTGCAGCTCTTGGACGTGATGTGAGGGCATTTGGGGATTTTAGGGGTACAAAATTTGCTTGGATAGTGTTATGACACTAAACAGGCATACTGAGTGTTGTCTCATCCACAATCCTGTCGGTGGTGCTGAATCATACTGCCCAAACTTTGTCTTTGACAGAGCTATTCAGTGATCCAAAACAGAGCCAAAATGTGAACTAACAATTAGGTTGTGTAGATGAGCCAGGGTTTCGGTGTTTAATCTGTCCTGTTTTATTTAGGGATCTAGAAATGGTGTAATAATCTAGAAAACATTTAGAAATTGTGACCAATTTCTCTTTGAAAAATTCTAGTCTTTTCAGACTTTGGAGTAGGGAACATAAAATGGGCAGATGGCAGGGTTTCTTCTTAGATGTGGAAGGAAGTTAGTAGTCCTGTAAAAATCCTGCCAATTTAGGTCAATTTCTACAATTTTAAAAGCTTGCACAAATAAAGCAGATTTATTTTTGTAATGGAAATCTTCAAAATGAGGGAAAGGTAGAGATTAAAATGTGATGAGAACCCCCACCACAAGGCCAGCTGAATAAATTCGATTTTTAAATTGAATGGTTATTAAGTCTTGGAGGAAAGAACGAATAGAGACCAGACAGAAAACAGAACTGGAAAGGGATGAGTTTAGGGACAACAGACAAAAGAGACAGTACTCACTAACAGAAGAGATTATACCTAATGCTGAAAGCAGAATAGTCCTTACCTTGTTCCACCTCCGCTTCTTTAGTTTTATTTCTCTATACAAACAACCACTGAATTTGCCACGAGAATGTTATGCAACCCTGACTGTGTAGCAGTAGCCCATAGGATTATGAAGGCAAGGCAACGTTGCTCGCAGATCATTCTCTGTGATTAGAATACTTTCTACACTGTCAGAAAACTGCTGAATTCTTTTATTTTTCATTATATTTTTTTAAGAACTATATTTCTGCATAAAGCTTTGGTCAATTATGGCACACCTAAGATCTCTTTTCTAAGTTCTGTCCCCTTCTCAAATGGGAAAGTCAGATGATGCTGTTTCAAATGAAACCTATTTATGGCACAGTTGATGCGTGTTTTCATTTTATTTTGAAAACAAATCATTTACTTCTTACTGTATAATCTGCTTTTTATAACCTAGAAATAGGGAGATTTTAATACAGATATGTAGTAATAACCTTAAATGCATGGTCTTGTTTTTAATTTATTTGCATTTAAGCAAAGAACTCAGTTATCACTGTGAACTACGTAGGAAGGAAAGAGACGTTAGTGTAGATTGCATGGTTTTCTTCTGCCTTTCACTGTCTCACAATGAAAACATTCTTTATTTTACAGACAAATAAAGAGGCACCTGTATGGTACAAGAAACTGCAGAAGAAAACATCACCATAGCATTTTTCCAGAATTATTCGAAATAATCTTTTGTGGAGCTTTTCTTTGAAGAAAGTTATTTTCACCATAATGATGCCCTTTTTACCATAAAAGCAAACAACTGTTTTGTTTTTAACTGTACTTTTATACCTGTCAAATGATCTTATGCTTCATAAAGTAATTTTTAGATCTGTCATGTGAATAAAATGTGTGGAAATAAGGCATGGAATGTTTTTACTAACATATATTTCAATTTTAAAAGATAAATAAACACTAGCTTATTGTACATATTTATAATCTGGGCAGTTAAAGGGCGCGTTATTCAGAGTGTTCAAATTAATGCATGTTTCAGCTTTTTTATATTGTTTTTCTTGGACTCTGTGTTTCATTCCACATTCCTTGCAACTATTCTGGCTCATAGAAATTTAAAAAATATACATGAGTTAGCATCCGACTATAGTCTACTTTCTATGAAGGAAATTCATGTCAGGTGGAAAAAAAAATTAATTTCTTATCGGCCTTGATTTGTATAGTTTGTCATTTGATATCATTTGTTCTACCAAACAGGCATTAAGAATATTCTAAAGAAGCAATAAAATACATCTTAATTATCAGCACTGATACTTAATGGGCGAGATACACTTGCTCTAGTGTAGTTACATCAGTGTCGTAATAGAAATAGAACCACGATGTGTGAGTGCTGTAGCATGGAATGGTGAAATGGGTAACTTGACGTATTTAATTGTATGAAAATAAGCCCCATCTTCCAAGAACACAGTCAACTTCTTTATTCCACTCCACCATCTATGTCGACTATAGAAAAGATCTTTAATATTTTAAAGCACTTTTGACTGGATATGGTACATTTCTGTACATAACATAAATATAGATGATATTGTTGAAGTGACTGTATAGTGAAAATACTGCTCAGATTTCATTTAAAAGGAAGCTCCTTTTTCTTACCTTCTTTTTCCTTGACAATATCTCTACAACTGATTCATTGTTCCTACCTGGACTTGAACAGTAATTATTTACTATATAATACTGAGCTATATCAGGCTTATGATTGCTAGATACACTTTTCTTCATTTTCCAAACAGCAGTTTGAAGCACAGGAATACTTCCTCTGCTCCAGGTAAGCTTCAGTTTCTTTATTTTTTTTTTTTATAATTCTGAGAGAGTGAGGTAAAAATGCTAGCAATTGCGCATCACAGGATTAAAATTATCATTCTGTGAGTGAGGGAGGCCAAGTGTGTAGACAGAAGTAATATCTTTTATTAGGCTAACTGGTGCTCCCTGGGTAAAAAAATACACAAACCTTTGGGCTCACAAACCTATCTGTACAGACATTCCTGAATAAACTGTGGTTGCCTGAAATCTAGGGTTTTATCTAACTTGTATTTTTGTGTGAATAGAATCGGTAACATGTCTTTCATGTGAAATGTCTCCCGTATGCAGATGCTAATTTTGTAGTTTGTAATAGATATTTTATATGATTGACAGTCCCTAGTTTAACTTCCCAGACTATCCTGTTTGTTATCACCCAATAATTAATAAATTGTATTACCTAGAAGGACTGAGCTGTTCTAGGCAAGATACTGGTTGGAATCTTAAGTATTCACAGTTTGTTCTCCTATAGTATCCTTATAGAAAAATAGGTGAGATATGGACTATAAGGTGGGTGGAAAATTGGCTGACACACCAAGCTCAAGGAAGCGTGATCAGCAATGCAAAGTTCAGCTGCCAACTGGCAAACAGTAGCATCCTTCGGCAAGTTCATAGGTGATACCAAATTTGGGGGAGTAGTCTATACACTGGGTCTCAGAGGGACCTCACCAAGCTGGGAATTGGATCACCGAAAACCTTACGAAGTTCAACAAAAGCAATTGCCGTCTCACGTCTAGGATGGAATAACTCCATGTGCCAGTACTGACTGGAAAGCAGCTTGACAGAAACAGACCTCAAGGTCCTCATGGACAACAAATTGAACATGAGTCAGCAATGTGCCAGCCAGCCGCATCCTGGGTGGTATCAACAACAGGATAGTCAGCAGATGGAGGGAAGCGATCCTTCCCTTCTGTTTGGCGCATGGGAGACCACATCTGGAGTGTAGCATCCAGTTTTGGGCTTGTTCAAGACAGACATTGACATACTGAAGTGAGCCCAGCAGAGATTCGCCAAGATGATCAGGGACTGGAGCACCTGATGTAGAAGGGAAAGCTGCAAGAACTGGACTTGTTCAGCCTTAAGAATCCAGGGCTTAGGGGGGAACTTGTTGCAGTCTCCAGCTACCTAAGGGGATGGTACAGAGGCAACAGAGACAGACTCCTCTCAGAGGTGCACAGTGATTGAGTGAGAGCCGTTGGACACAAGGCAGAGCAGCAGAAAACTCAGCTATTATGAAAAATGTTTTTACTGTTAGGGTGGTCAAATACTGGAACGGGTTGCCCAGAGAGGCGGTGTAATCTTCATCCTTGGAGATACTCAGGACTCAACTGGAAAAAGTCCTGAGCAACCTGGTATAATTGGACCTGACTTTGAGATGGGGACTACATGACCGATTTTCAGAATTCCTGTCCAACCTAAATTACTCTATGGTAGTATTTCTAGATATACAAATATAAGATCGTGACATTAATTCTTACCGTCCAAAAGACACAAAGTGTTTAATTCTTCCATGGAAATACAATGCACAAGAACATTTTGATGCTTCCAGGGTGAATTGTGCGTTGTAAATGTCTGTGTCCTCCAGGCAGCCTGATTTTGTGGGAAGGCTGAAAGAAAATCAGGCTGATTGGTGGTGAAATTTTATTCACATTTAAACAGTTCTTCAGATGACAAGTGACATACTCTGGCAACGTGGGGGTTTTTTTTAGAAAATTACTAACAAGGCCCATCTTTAAATTTGTAAAAATAAAAGTAATTTGTTGGCATATACTGATAACACATAATGCTGTTGGTAAATGCTTGTAATCCATGCAGTCCCTGTGTAAATTTCCTCAGTATGTCATTTTTTTTCCAGTTGAAGACTTTGTATTAGACTTTGTATTCTTCTGTGTCTCCTCACTAGACTCCAAGGCTAGAATTAATTATCTAGGAGGAAACCTTCTAAGCTTTTCATGTGAAAGCTAGAATGTCACTTAAATATAACTATTCAAATGTGAAATGCCCTATAGCAAAAATTAATGAACCTTTTTGCTCTTTAAGTAATGAAAAGGTTCAGTTGCATTACCTGTACAGCGTTTTTACTGATGTTATTTCCCACAAACATAGTTGTCAAATGAATTACTCCAAAATTCTTCTTCATGAAATGGCCTTTGCAGTTTCCCATTGTAGTAGGCCTTGTCTCAGTGATGTGTGAGTCAAAAGTAATGAAGTAAAGAGAAATTTCTAAGGGTAGTCATGCATATAAGCAACTTGTGACTGTAGTGCCCAACCCACATAATCATCCTCAGTTCCTCTTTTTCAAACCAAAGGGAGCAGAGGAAAATCTCTGTCCACTATTACATTTCTTGGTACATTAAGTTGGTGTTACTTAAGTGACAAGTTTCGTAAGTATAGGGGCTGAATAGGAAAGAAGGAAGGACAGTTGGTTTAGAGCAAGTTAGGATTTTTTTTTTTTTTTAACAGTATAATTTCTTTCTCACCTTTCTGTCCCTTGCTAGAAGCAAAGCAGCTCGAAAGCATCAAGGAAATCTCTTGTTTGAGGAAAAAATTGAGAACATGAAATAGCTGTTTTTAATAAAAGACCTAAACTTTTAAGGCTTGTTGCTGAATCCTGTGGTCATACTTCACTGGTGGTGTAGTTTCTGGATATCTTCTGTGCAAAGAAGTAATATGTCATTGAGATTTGTAGTCTTCCTCCCCTTCAAGACTTTCTGTACAAAACAACGATGAAACTTTGTAAAAGAGCAACAACGTTAAATTCAAATATTAGTTGTCTGAGTATTTCTCAGTATCTCTGGGATGCAATTTGCTACCTCTGACACTGTAGCTGTTAATTTCTGTTTCAGTTATCCTTTTGTACGATATCTAGTTCCAGCAAAAAAGGAGCACTAACTCTACTAAATCTCTGACATCTGCAAGAGGGTCAGCTAGAATTCTTTTGCTCCTGGTACGCATTCATCAGCTTCTGTGTCTTTGGATGACATGACTCGGAGACCATGACCTCCTAGAAACAAATTTTTTACTTTTTGAATAAGTGTTTATGTTATTATGTATATGCCTCAACCAGCTGTCAGTCTGGTGCACATTTACATGAGAACAGATTTATATACAACTGTTTGAGTCTGTAACAGCCTGTCGTCTTTCAGGGTTGGTCTCATTAGGGAGGTTTACTGAGGAAAGAATTTATCTCCCTGTTAACATTATATTTAATAGAACACACGCTACACTTTTTACTGAGTCAAAGAAATGTATCCCTGGTATTTTCTTATATAAAGAATATCAAGGATCTGTATTGATTCTCAACCTTTGCAAATGAAACAAGTATCTCTGGCAGATCAAGCTTTGCTTAGTGTCTTTGGGCAATATTATCCCCTTCTTAAATTCCTAGGATTGGTTGGGAACTCTTGACCTTTAAAACGCATACTTCTGTAGCTTAATTAAGGCAGTTACACTTAGGGTATTTCAGACTGAAGCTGGGCAGCAATCAGCAGCAGTACAAGGTGTTAACTTTTGGGGGGCGGCATTGCTACTAGAAATGGAGAGCAGCTGGGAATTACGGAAGAGTGAGTGGCGGGTACTGCAGAAGCTTTTACCAGTAGGAGAAGTAGGTACAGCTCCACAGATGTTAGACCCTCTGCAGCTCTTTAAGCCCTCTGCTGACAGCACAAGAACCACCAACTTCATTCCACAGAGTTCATTTTGCAGAGTTCCCTGGGCTTCTTTCCTCACTGATAAGTTTTCCATAATAGTAAATACCCCTATTTTTATTTTCTTTTTTTTTTTGAGAGAGAGAGACACACACACTTCTTTTTCTCAGGACATCGGAACTGGGTTCAAAAAAATGGTGAATTTTAATCAGCTTACCCTTTAAGGGATGAAGGGGACAAAAAAATCCCCAGCAAATTTCATCCCCATGAAAGCAGGAAATGGCAGAAATATTAAATGCAAAAAGTTAGGATTGATCATGGAAATAGCTTTTACTCAGAACCTTACATGTTTTCATAGACTGTGTGCCCTTTTTGAAGATACTACAGAAATAACCACTGTAAAAGAGAATGCCGCTTTGATTGAAGCAATAGAATCAACTTTGTTTGACCACGAATAATTGAAGTCTTTGTGTTAATGCTTCTTTTAAGGAGTAGTGGATCAGTAAATGTAACTTAATTGCAGGAAAAGTCTTATGGATGGAATTTATGACTGTATTTCAATGAAAGTCTTTTCATTCTTCCTTTCAGTTAAATAGAAGGATTACTTAGATTATTCAGTGTTGCAGCTGAAATTGTTAGCGATTCCCAGTGCTCCTTTTTATCGTGATTTTAGAGATACATATTGCAGCATGCAAGACTTTCTTTTTTGCTTTCTTACTCAGTTCTTTAGAATAATTTGCTTCTTTGTGCATTATTATAAGGTAGAGCCTGGCAATGTAGTGCTTGACTTTTACGAGGGAGTTGTCATGTAGAATTTATATGTGGATTTTAAACAGGATTGTTACCTCAGTGCAGTGGCCCTTTCTAAAAGAAAGAGTTGGAAATATTCCTACCGAGTTCTCGCTGAGACCTTGAGAGAGGGTCATTTCTGTGCCTAAACTTTCTTGTGCTCCCCACTGTTGGTATAGTGCCACACATACAGGAGACTTGTCACTCTGCGTTTCGCAGGCCTATGGTTTCCCAGCGCGCAGCTCCCAGTGCTAGTGGAGCCGTGTAAACAGAGATTCACAAGCTGTCATCCAGGGCTATGTGTAAGATGTTCACACAAAAATTGGTATCACTCATCTCCTCTGTGATACTGTGGGAAGTGTGTGGGGGAGGTAAGCAAGGAAAAAATACAATATTTTGGTACAGTCTATTCACTTGCTACCTTTTTCTTCTCAGGGATTAAATTATTTTAGCATATAAATGAAATTCTAGTGAGTCTTCATTCTTGGACATTGGAATGGAAACATGCTGCAAGTTGTGTAAGGACGGCTAAGCCCTTTTTTTCAGATCCTTCATCAGAGATCTGTGTTCAGATCTCGGGTACTGACCAGACAACTCCTAAGAGATCATTAGGCACCACTTCTTACACATTAATCTTTATTTTATTAACTTAATGCTTAAATCCTAAGTCCCCAAAATCCACTCAGTATTTATGAGTCAAGGAGTACGTGCCTGAAAGTAACAAGGAGCAGTAAAGGGACTAATATGTCAATGACTTGAGTCTTACTGAATTAGCACATTCCTTGTCATTTTGTGTCATTTCTTTCATTATTGCAGTAATTAACTTTGCAGAATTGCATTTGTTCCATTCAGCAGGGAATGGAGAACAATAACAGTGTTTACCAACAGCAGGAGGGAGCTTACCTGTCTTTCTCAACCCCGTAAAATCTCTGCAGGCTAATCTCAACGCACAGCTACGGTGCCCTCCTACACAATGGAGACTGTCAGAAACCTCCCTTAGGGAAACCTGAGTGAGCTGATTAGAGCTGTTGTCAATGAAAACCAAATACCCAATCCTATGAAATGTAGCGGGTTTTCATTCTGACATGCCATTTCAAATCTGTACAGGCTGAAACCTTTGTCAAGTAGTTTTACACCATCATAGTAATTCCAAGATAGCTGAATGACTTCAAAACAAGTACAGAGTATTTTCGATCCATTAAACTCTGTGAAATTACGAAGAAAGAACCTATGTAAAGTTCTTACGTTTCCAGCTGCAGTAACTTCAAGAATCTTTGTTAATTCACTATTATCCTTTTGTAGTTGTAAACTGAAATATTATATAAATACATATACATCTTTAACATAAATGTAAGTTAAATTATTTGGGTTTAATTATATTTATTTTTAATACAAAGCAAAATATTTTCCTGTGAACACCCATGTTTAAGGTGCTTTTGGTTATGAATGAAATGCCAATAAAGTATCTTGAAATTAGTTTTATTTAAAAATATGAACGTTACTGTACTGCATCATCTTCGTGGGCTTGTCTGACCTGTCCTGTCTCCAAGAATTGTCAGGTACATGACAGAAAGATGCAAACTCCCCATGGGCCAACAGTGGACAGCACCACATTTCCTGATTTGAATGACAGCCTTAGTTTTCATGAAAATATACGGTATCTTTAATACACAAGCTTTCTGATTCACTGGGTGTTTCTGGAAACAGGAATATCTGATCCACCTTCTCAGCTATGTTATTTGTTATTCTTTCATATAAGAGATTTTCTGTGTTCTTTAGTCTTACCACTTCTATCTAACTTCTGAAAACATAAAGCTGTAACTGCAAGGTTCCTAAAACTTTGCTTTGGTGCCACTCAGCCATGGAGGTACCGAAAGCACAGATATGCCAGCATTCTCAGTGACCACCTAGACTTGTCCTAGTCTTGGCAACACCAAGTCCTACTGCTACACAGAGAGATGACAGTACTAACAGTGCTTCATTCTGCATGAAATACCAATTGTTGGGTTTGGTAATAAGAACAAGTGTGATCCTGAACATGTATTTATTGGATCAGAAACTGGAACCCAGTCGGAACAGAACTGGCAAAGCTGTTGGCTTCACAATCCTCCGTAGGAAACGGAGCACGTTACCTTATTCCTTAGGTGGTGGATAGGATTGGATCTGATTATCCCCGCTGAATTTCACAGAAGTTAATTTTGGGCAAGACAGTGATGGGAGCATTTCTGAAGAACGGAGTGACCTTCAGCCCTTCAGCTTTGGAAAGAAATGGCCAAGACAAAATTCAGAGCTTCCAGCTTGAAGCACCTCCTACAGACTACATAAAGCTCCTAAGTAGTTACAGGGTACTGAATTTAATATATGCCTCTTCCTTCTTTGTTTTCTGATGTCTACTTTAAAAATACTAGTTTTCTAGTTTTTATTTATCCCATTCTTAAGCGTCTAACTTCATGAAATAGTAAGGAACCTTGGACAAATCTTAGAGAGTATGGATATGATGACTACTTCAACACTCCACAAAGGTTTGCACTTACTTTTAAGTTTTAGGTTGCCAGTAAGAGTAGATTCATAGAATGTAGTAGAATCATAGAATGGTTTAGGTTGGAAGGGACCTTAAAGATCATTTAGTTCCAGCCCCCCTGCCATGGGCAGGGACACCTCCCACTAGACCAGGCTGCTCAAAGCCCAATATGGTATGGCCTTGAACACTTCCAGGGATGGGGCCTCCACAACTTCCCTGGGCAACCTGTTCCAGTGCCTCACCACCCTCACAGTGAAAAAATCCAGCAAAGCAAACTATGGGGCCATAGCATTTGATGGAGGGTGGATATTTAAAAATATAATGCATTAGTGTTTAACAAAGTATTTGTAGAGGGGAATTCCTTAAGTTGCATAGTTCAGTGTGAACAGGCAACTTCTTTGGCTGTCTGGCTATTACATCGCTTTCTGTGAGCGCTGTTTTCACTCCTGCAATCAAGTAGAGGGAAGCAGGCATGGCATCACGCTGTCTCTCAGTGTGATATTTTTGAAAGAAACACTGACATGAGACTAGTTTAACAGTACCACAATGTCCTTGGGATAAATAACATAGAGCTTTTTTTGTTCTTTTTAAATTAGATAGCAGGAAAGCTTATTGCCGCTGCTTCGTACTATAAATAACGTCACCTGGACTGGAAGTGCTGCAATGGATCATTGCAAAATGCTCCTGCTGATAGAACACAGTGGACCAAGCTGGCCTAACCTACTGTGATTAATAATTATCTCATAGGTGAATTTCACTGTCTTCAAATAATTGTTTTATTGTTAGATTTAAAATAGCTGGGGTAGATGCAGATGAGGTATTGATGAAAGACAGCCTGTGCAATTGCAACCTGCTCTATTCACATGATATGGCAATGCTAACAAAGCAAAAGGAAAAGAATTAACATCCTCTTTGTCCCTTCCGCTTTTACTTCTTTCCCTTTCCAGTGAAGTCATATCTGATACAAAACTTAAAATTTGAAAAACTGTAGTGCTGCACAGTAAAACACTTTAAAACATGTAGAACAAGATATGATTTTTATCCTGGTCCTGCCAAAATATATGCTTTAATATTATTTTGTTTGCCCAGTGCAATAAAATCCAGATTATGTTTTCTTCCACAGGTTACGTGCAGTTATGTAGTGTCTTATGGCAATTTGTACCTGATACTGTGTGCCAGATTTATGAATCATTAAGCCTTACTCTTCAACTGCACAGAAGCAAGATTTTCTAATCACTAAGAAAACTTCGTATTTTGTTACTCTTTGACGTTATCAATATGCAATCTAGAGAGAAAGAAGCCTTGTTTTGTTAAAAGATTGAATCAACTTTTCCTCTCCTTTATCTTATTTATATCTTTCAGGCAGCGCAGGGATTAAGACATGTTGTTAAAGTCTTGCCTCATCCAACTTGCCACATTAGTTACAAGTTCATGCGTAAGCAGGCTCCATAGCTTAACTAAGCATGTTAGAAACCGGTCAGGTAAACGCATTTGAAATGGGCTATACATTCATGAACTGTAGTTTTCCATACCATAGCACAATAGACTTAGATCAAGCTTCCATTAAGTCATCCAGCAACAATACTTATGGGTCAAACGTGAACATTCTAATATCATAAATATTTCTATCTAGAGCTGCTCTAGTGAGAAACACGTTAACAAAATATCATTAAAATGGAGAAAGGTTTTTTATCTGGTCTCTTGCGCTGAAAGTAAACATTTCTACTTACATATTTATTTTCTTTTTTAATATTTCAAAAAGCATTTTCAAAAAGATTTTATGAAAAAATGAACTTTTTAAACATTATTAGTATATTACAAGTGGAAACTATCTAAGCTGGTTGTAACACATGATTGCAATTTAAATCTCTCTTTTTGGAAAGTAGTATCCTTAATTACCTGCATAAATTAATATCCTTAAAATAAATGTAGAATAAAGATGGATTTAATATTGTGTTGCATGTTTTTCCAGCATGTTTTGTAGAAAATAATGTGAGAAACACTTGAAGCTGCAAGTGCTAATATGTTAACAAAGTGTTTCACGTTTTTCTCACTGAAAATTTATTTACTACTGTTGATCAGGCTCTAAATATTTTCAGAAAGGCAGAAAATAATGAGGAAAAAAAGCAAGATTGTTAATTAACTGTTTAAGTATGTTGTATATTATTTAACATAATCTACTACTTAAAGTATGCCTTAGAACTGAAATTAAAACCATTCTAAAGGACTTAGAAATTGAATGCATCTGCAGCTCACGGGAAGAATATAGTTAGCTAAACTAAGGTGAGATCTGTAATGCTGTCCTATGTCATTAGACATTTCACCTTCTATAACATTTGATTTGACTTTTCTTTTTAAATGGACGTCTTAACGTTACTTGTTTGAGAAGAGGCACGTTTCTGCATGCGTGCGTTTGGATATAGTATGTCAGTTCTAAAGCCCTATTGTGAATAGACGTTTGAGTCATCACCACTGTCATTTTCCCCCCTATTATCTTATTTCTAGATTGTTCCAGTGTTGGCAAATTGGTAATTTTCTGACTATGCCTTACTGAAGTAAATGAAACTAGACAAACTGTGTGGAGGCAGTTGCTTCCTTGATGGGAGGAGTTCACCATGAGGCAAATAGAAACCATGAGGGGGGATGCAGCTGTGCCTTTTCATTACAGTACACGATTAGAAATACAGAAATTTCCCCATCCAGCAAGATTAATACTGTCACCGACTCTGTAAGCCCCCAAATGAACAGGAGACAGGACTCGTGCGCAGCCACATTTTATCAAGGCTGATCAGGTATCTCGTAGTGGAGGACTGGAGCCTCTGAGGTTGGTAGCGTTTGCTTCATTCATCTTTCTTAGCAGTCAACTAAGACCTTGTGATGGCCACTAAATGCAGCAGATGTTCTGAGGAGTTTTTAGCTTCGCTGGTCGGTCCAAATACATTCTCTTACTTCTGGAGTTTTGACTAAGATCAGGATTTTAAATATTCCCCTTACATGGTGTGATTGGGATTAAAAATCAAGCACACCTTCAGAAGCTCTCATGAGAAGCACCTTTCAAACTCCTGACTCACCCTTCTACTGCAGCCTGAGGTAGGTCTTTGTAATCTCTACTTTGCTGTTATCCTTCCTGACAAGTGACATCCAGTTACTCAGCTCGCTATTGGAAGATGTTTAATGTGTCTTCAGTGGAGGTCAAACCTCGCTTAGTCTTGAGGCAGATGCATGGAAAATCAGTACTTGCTATTGACATTTTTTTGAAATTACTTGCTCGTTCCTAAACTTCCTCTTTTTTTTTTCTTTTTTTTTTTTTTCCCCCAAAAATGTCAATCAAGCTTCCAGGATATGTTGAAAAATGTAATGGTCATCTGGGTTATTACCCTTATCATTAAGCAAGAGAGAACCCTGTCGTAATTTTAATATCCTCTGACTGACTGAAAATTCTCCTTTCGCTGCTGCGGCAGCCGTTTCTGATAGCAGAAGGGCTGGTTCCTTCCTACTCCTTGGGGTTTTTTTTTCTCCCCAGGGGCATACTGTTTAGATAGACAGACAGGAGATACTACCTAATTCTTTGTGCTCCTTTGAGTTGGGGTGGCTCCTCTGAGCAGAGCATGGAACTGGGGTGCGCAACAGCAAAAATGAAGCAACAAACCCACATTACCAGTTTAGTTAAATCTGGAATTCCTGAGCTATGGTGTGCATGTCGTTAGTGCTCTATAAGCTGCTTCAGAATGATTCTCAAATACTAACAAAAAAGATCCATCGGAACATAAACAGCGATACTCCAGCAACCTCACTTTGGGAGACTGATCAAGATTGAAATGTCTAGGTTTAACTGCAGCCATTCAACCTCCAACCTTGGTAGATCTTTATCTGATAGCTCAAAGTACCCATCCTCCCAGTTTTTCCTCTGTTTAGCCATCTATATTGCACGTAAGTTTTAAGTGTGTACTGAAAAGGTCCTTCTAAAGAGCTATCAGCCTGTGAGCTTGTGCTCCTGAACGACTAGGGCTCCTCAAGAGGTAACTAAGGAAAGCAAGCCTATTGGCAATGAGTTTAAATTCATTATACAAGCTTTTTTTATTTTTAATGGTTAAAAAAAAGGCGGGGGAGGGGGGGGCGGGGAGAGGGGGCATAAGTAGGACAGACTGAAAACCGCATTCTTAAAATGAGCCCCTCGATTTACTGCATGGTCAGTACAGAATTAAGGCCTTCGGAGGGAAGTATCGTTTGCCCCCATCTGGAGGCCTACCCCTCCCCGTTGGCTATACACCGACTATTTCAGTAGACACGACAAGTGGGTGCAGGCTCAACAGCTAAGTGCGAGAGAGGGGATTTCACCCCCTCTTGAACTGTGGATGCTCAAACAGATTGAGCATTTCAGTAAAACACCCTCACCGGTGCCAGTTACAGTACAACAGCTCTACCCGAGGTTCACCTGTTTAGGCGTCTAAGATCCTTCTTGGCCACCTGAGGAATCATCTTGAGCTAACTAGCCATTATTAAGCCAAGAATTTTTTCATGTCCTCATATATATCTATACTGGAAGACGTATAGTTTAGAAGCATCCAACATACCAAGGAATCTAGGGATTTGTTGTTCCAGTAGACAGATTTCCCACCTTCATTATTTATTTCTCCCCCACACTTAATCTCCTCAATAAAATTGATCAATTATTATGTTTTCTTTAAAAAAGGTAAATGGCTTGTTGTTAAAAACCAGTCCCCGTAAGACCTTATACACCAACCTGGCAATATTCCATTTGAAAAAAATTGAGGCTTGTCAATTAGGAATTTTAGTCAAAAATGTTGAGCTGAATCAAGTGATATACTTCACAAAAATGTGTTTTGCATAAACTCTGTTATCTTTTGTGACCAACTTTATTCAAAGGCAGTTTAACAAGGTCTTGTTTTTCATAAGCATATACTGAGTGGAATAAATTATATTATCTTTCTATTTCAATAAATCCCCACATTGACTATTCACATTAAGCTGCTCAGATTAATGTCACAATGCAAATTTATAATTATCTGCATCATTTAATTTAAATTTTCTTTTAAGTATTGGTTCTAATTCTAGCTTTCTTAACAGTCTTCTGGAACATGTCTAATATTCTAACAATTACTGAATATTAATCCTGAAAGCTCACTTACCAGCTCTTTTAAAATTCTTGGTGTGAAGTTATCCAGACATACTCATCTAAGACCATTAATAGTAGCTATTTTAATATGCTCTTGAATTACTGTTGAAATGGAAAATATTTTGTCATTATCATATAATTCAAATACATTACCTACTCTTTTCCCAAATACAGCACAGGAATATTTAGCATGTTTTTTTCTCCTTGCTTATCAACAGTTCTACATCTTTTATCTAAAACCAGACAATTGTTAGAGTTCTTAATATATTCCATGGACTTTTTTTAGATGTTCTTTTCAATGCGGGTCATTGACTTCTTAGGCATCTTTCTTCCTCCATATTATTTTTCCATAATCACTGCCGTCAAAGTTATATTTGCTGTTACTAGTTCTTTTCCCAGCTGTTGAGTATCTATAATTATAACTGCTTTACAAAATGCCATCTGAAGAGGCAGAAGGAAAGAGGTCGTTCTTTTGAGGAAGGGGTGTTTTGTTTTGACTACCTTCTGTGGGATTGTGGACTTTGAAGGATTGTACTTACCTCGCTCAGACTCTGCCTAATTACTCACTGGTTGCTACTTAAGCCTACTATGTATTTCAGCTTTGTCAAATTAGCCCTTTTAGATCACCAAGTCGGTACTTTTTTGTTTCAGTCCTTTCTGCTGATTCCAGACAGTATGATTAAATAATCGTTTTGGGATGTCCACCAAAAGTTTCCCCTTTTTTGACCAGTTATCAAATCTGATTATAAACTTGTCTAGTGCAGAATTCTCCTCTGCCAGACGCAAGATTGTTTGAGGACAGGGACTACCGCTTGATTTTATAAATTGTGAAGACATTAGCGCCAAGTAGCATGAGCTCTCCTGCTTCAATGCTAAGGGTATAGCTACGTGACACACTGCAATTTAAGTTCCTACCCTTGCTCTGAATAAGGCGGTTCAGGTACCCCGGGGAACATAGCCACACAGGCTCATTAGCTTCTCTGGACAGCCAAAGTGGCTTGCCAGGGTCTCTGCAGTGCTCCCAGTATCACAGTAAGCAGAACGCTGTACCCTGCGGGTACTACGCCCTGAAGTCCCCAGGATCTTCTTTCTGCACGTTGTAGGCCGTTGATTAAGGAGCTTATCCTTTCTTCCCCTGCTTGAAAGAACGCAGCACAAGAGGTGAAGCAATTTTTTTCTGACCACATCCCTTAATTATTTTTGCTCTCAACATCAGGATTTAGTTCCAAATGAGTATTTGCTGCCGTACCTCATTATGCTCCTAGGGATTGTTAAACGAGTAGCATGTCATTGCTTTAATGCCCTCCTAGCTTGTCCAGCCAGACCATCCCCTCTGCCATGTCCAAGCCTGCAAAGGCTCCATCTCCCAGCTGGCGGACCAGTATTTCACAAAACCCAAACCCACTCTACCTTATTTCTCTAATCAGGAGATTTCAGCCAAAATGTGCAAGTATGGCAGTTTTACAGTTAGCGTTTGTTAACAAATTTTCAGCATAAACACTCTGGAGAAAAAAAAGAAAACCTCCTTCTTTAGTAGTAAAGAACGTGGGTTCGTCTCATATATTCAAGCAGTTAAACATCGGTGTAGGACCACCCATTGCTAACAAATGTTGCCAACAGCATTTGCTTTTATGAAGCGGGCAGCCTCCGCGTTGCATGGGGCAGGCGGCAGAAAAGAGCGGTAGTGGCTCCCACCAAACTTCCAGGCGACAGGCGAACCACCTTTCCAAAAATCGTGCATGTTATTTTCCAAGTACGCATTCTAACTAATCTTGTGCAATTAGCCCCGTGTACAGATTTCCATCTGCGCTAATAGTACATAAATAATTAAATGGCATGCTTAAGGAGCATGCCGTTGTAGTTTCTGGCCCTACCGTGCAACAAGTCTGAGCCGAGCAGCTGTATGACAACGGATGAAAATGCAGGAAACACTCGTCTCTTAAAGCTGAGTCAGTGACCTGTTGTTCTCAAAATGGCCTGTTGTAATAAACAGCCTCCAGTTCAGATATACGTTAAACCTACAGAGGTCAAAAAATGAGACTGGAAACAATAAAAGATTTTTCTGTACTTCCTCTTTGCGGATGGGCTGAAAATATTTGAAAAGTACCTGAAACCGAGAAATACGGGGCTGTTACATAAAGTTATTACGACTCCTTAAAATCCGAGTAAAGACTGGGTTCAGCTACTGAGTAAGATGTCTTGTTTCCTCCAGACAGGTTGATGATTCTTAATCCAAGAATTCAAGTAATGAGCAGTTGAAGTTTCCATCTTGAAGCATCTGTTCCGCCAAGTCAGCACTGGCCTTGATAAATAGCAAATCAGACTGATGCATGCAAGTGTATACACACATGCTCAAGTTAAACTTGAGGGAAAATACTTGAACAGATCTCTGCATAGGCAGATTTATATAATTAATCTGTAATTAGGCTTTATACAGCACAGACTGACTCAGTCAGGTCAAAACACAGAAAATGCAGACATGGTAGGATCTTTACCTGTTGCTGCAAAAATTTTTTTCAAAGGTTATTTGTGGGTAAGTTTACATACCTTCATTTAGTTGTCACAAACCTTCACTGCTATTCTAACTTACTCATCTTACCGTGGAAGAAAAATATGTTTAGCTAAAGGATAAAAACAAACCACAAGTACAACTGCATCTGGGTGCTTTTAGTAATTTCAGCAACTAACTTTAAAAGTTTTGTCTCATTTTTAACTGTGCAAAAGAGAAGCTTGTGGACACCACTCATTTGATAAATATAGAGTCTGCACGCAGCTTTGCAACAGTGGCTCTCTTTTGGCCTGTAGGAGAGAGGAACTGGTTGTTTTGCAGGTTTTATATCTTTATTTTCTAAAAAAACCTGTCAAATCCAGCTCTCCGATGCTGGAGTCACTCTGTTGAGGAGGTTTCTACCTGACATGACGTGCCAATTCAATTCCTGTGACAAGAAATGCCGCACTGGTTCAGGAAGGTACACTCTTCACTTCTGCCCGCGTGGCAAAGAAATCCTGAGGGACTCCACTGGGAATAGGAAGTTTTTACAAAACTGTCCTAGGGTATACAGGGGGGTTGGCAAAATGAAAACTCACTTTCTGTACACGCTTCACAACAAAGCCTTGTCCGAGAGGAATGAGAGGTGTTTTCCTGACTGTGCGTGCCAGAGCTAAAAGGTGGAACTGGATGACTGTTGAAATGTTAAGAGGGGAAAGAAGTCAAGATTAAATGTATTTTTACTCAAAAGGCTGAATTAATTGTGGAGTGCCAATTGTTATTTCAGGAGGAGCATTCTTTTCTCCATAGGGTCTATCACAGGATTTTTGGTAAAGTGAAATGAAAAAGGGGAACTGGGCTTACGCAAAGGCAACACCTCTATAAGCTAATCCTGAAATGGCAACAGGTAAAGGTACACAGCAATAGACTATCGTTTCATGATTTTCCACATTCACTTTAACAGAAAGTCACCCTGCTACATTCCTCGTTGTGGTGGTGCTGTATTATATAGCGCGAGTGGCATTTGCAAAGCCTGTCATGAGTTAAGATGGTACCTCCTGGCTCGTGCGATCCTGTTTTCAGTGGAAAGTTAAAATGAGAAGAATAATTACTTTCTTGAGGTAAAAGGATCGTACTGGCTCTCTTTTAAAAGTCAAAAGTAAGAAGAGAAACCATTTCTGCCCTTGGGGAGATGGAGTCTAATGGGTGGCCAAAAGTACAGACAGCTACTGATTTTGCAAGAAGAAAATTTATTTCCACTTCTCTACTAAGTTTACATGAAAAAATGAGGTGGGTATTTGCTGACTCAGAACAGGCCTCTGAATGTGCTAAAAGCTCCTGAAATTGTTATCAGACATCTTCCTAGGGCTTCAAGTCTGGCTCAGCTCAGCTGCGGTCCCCAGGTTTCCCTCACCTCGTCGTTATGAAACAACTTGTCCAGGTCCTTCCACTCCTTCCTTACCCCTCCAAACAACGTACGTGCAGATCCCCATCAGCTCTGGCCCTCCTCCTCCCCACCGGGACAGTGGAACACAAGTACCTTCCTAAGAGGTACGTCTGGCGGAGCCGACGAGTTAGGAAAGCAGGGAGCCCATCTCCATCCATCCCGTCCCCGCTGCCACCCATCCTGAACCTCTTCGGCTCCCAACCCCTCTCCCACAAGGCAGAGCCGTGCTCCACCACTGCCAAGCTCCCGACCGCCCGCCCGCCTGGGACTTGACATTTGTTCTTGTTTTCTCCTGTCTCCCCTAATGGGTATAGCACTACTAAGCGAAGAGGAATGCACAGAACAAGAGAGTTCAAAGTAATTGAGCCTACATTCATTCAGAAAGCCTGGATCCCTGCCCGCTCAGAACCTGGAGCATTTACATAGTTTCAGAAAGTTTAACCCTTTTCAACTGAACCAGGTAATGCTCTTTGGAGCACAGAGCGTTGCGCTTCTCTCGTCAGTGACCAAAGATGCTGGAAGGTGTCCTTCACATAACCAGCTCTAGGTGCTTACCGCCCCACGTTTTATTTCTCCTTTTTGCTCTGCGGGACGGTAGCGTTAAGACCTTGAGTCGTCATTTTTATAAGATGCTCAGGGAACTGCGTTGCAGAGGAACGATCACTTACCGTAACTCCTGAAGGCTTCTGCCGAACGTCTCACGCAAACAGAACTGTGCTGGGTTTAAAAGGGCTCACTCGGTTTTTCTGCTGCAAATTTGTCCGTTAAGGTGTAAATTCACTTCTAATTCTGTCTACAAAATCAGTGAAGAAACAGAAACATTCCAGAATGATCGTAACCGTGAACGTTTTTCTGATGATTAATTCTGAACAAACTCTCGTTTCAATTTAATAGGGAGATGATGTTAGTTGGCAGCTTATTACTGATTTTAAATTGGTAAATAATATTTGTTCAAAGAAGTATAAAATCTAACAACAATGGAAATTCTTCAAACAGGTTAGCCAATAATTTTTTTGTCCGGATCTAAGCATTCATTTAGACTATCTAGAAGCTAAACAGTGCAGCACTGTGTAGGTCAGATAAGCAGCAAACCTGAGCAGGAACGCGAGTCGATCGGACTTGCCTGTTTAATTGTTAGTGACAGTAGAAATGCCAAAATAAAAAAAAAAAAAATCACCCATTAAAAATTATATGCTCTTTAGTAATCTTCCATTGACTGTTGCTTGACAAAAGACTGTAGGACCGGGCCCATCATTAGCACAAAAACATGGCGATGGTATTGGATTTGTTTACCAGCACTTCAGATCTAATTATATCCTTTAAAAAAAAAATTAAAACGCATTCAGAGCCGCTTCTGAAAATGTTTAAGTATACACAGAGCTTTACTCAGCGATACCGTTCTAATTAACCTGCCAAAGCGTTTGCCAGAGCAGGCCCTTTATAAATGTACATACATGAAACAAAGCAAAACAAAAAAAACAATTTTGAAATTATCTGTTTATCATTCATTTAATCAGACGGAGGTAAAACATATAATTAAAGTATGCAAGTCTCAAAAACATTTCAGCTACTACAGCCATACAATTTACATAAATGTCTGAAAGTTACTAGTACATGCTCTACATCAGATGCTGCCTAGCCCTATAGGAGAATTGCAGACGAATTAAGTTCCAGACAGCACAGAGCAGTATTACTAGTTTTGCATTTTTAAAGCTGATACGGAGCAGTTTATACTAAACTTGTCATTTCAGAGGGTCAAAAATGTAGTTTGAATCCTAACTGGGTGGAAATAGGGTACATGAAGGGCATTCAAAAAAACGCAGTTTGAAGCTTAAGCCTAAACTAGGGCTACGTGAAGGGCACTCTCACGAAAACAAAGCAAGATTGTAAAATCTGTTTGTTAAAACACCTGTTTCTAGGCTAGAACGGGGAAAGAAATGGCAGCGGTGAGTCTTCGGGAAAGGACACTGCAGTCGCATATTGTATGAACGCGAATACGTGTTCGCGTCGGATGGAAATTAGCCGGCATGACTTTAAATGCTCCGCTGACGGGAGCAGCCGGATCTACATCAGTAATAACAAGCATCAAGCGGCTACATATTGCTAAAGAGACAGTTTGTGTCAAGAAATGTTACGCTGAACTCTTTCCTGGTTCTGTAATTAGCTTTCTGCGTTCAGGCTCTGAGACATCCTACTCGCCGTCAACTGGAAGGCAAAGGGGAAAAGTGCCAGGTTGACCAGAAAAACACATTTTTAGGATAAAAAAAAATTTAAAAAAATTAAAAAAAAAGAGCCTTGTCTGTAAATGATAGGGGATAAATGCGGGGAGGGGGAGGCCTCCAACATTTCCACGGGTTCCCAGACTCTCTCGCTGCAAACCCTGAGCGCAGGGCTGGCAGGGCCAGGAGAAAGGCGGAAAGTTTGGTTTTTTTCCAAGGCTCCACTACGGTGCGGTACTTCTCCCGTCCCACGTCGAGGCCTTTGGCGTTGCGCAGGAGGACGGCGGCCCTCCTTTTCCTCCTCCTTCAGGGAAACGTGCGGGAGCTTTAGCTCACCGTCCCGCGTCTACGGGGGAAACACGCTTCGCGTGGAAACCACACCTCAAAACAAGTAAATAGAAACTTGCCTCATCCGAACGGGGGATTAGGGGGAAAAAAAAAAAGAAGAAGAAAGGAAAAAAAAAAAAGAAGAAGAAGAAAAGAAAAAAAAAGATAAGAGAGAATTGTTGCTATCTCTTTTCCTCTCCCCTTCTTCCTTCTCCTCCGAGCTATTTCTGTACCAGCATTTTCGCAGCCTACGGTGGAGATGTACATTGCAGCGCCGACGCGTATCGGCAGCAGGTTTCGAGGACGAGCTGCCTTCGGGACAAAAAATCATAAATTTGAATGACGGCCCTTTAAAACCCTTTTGAAGATGAAAGGCGGGGGGGGGGGGGGGGTTATTTCGCAACGCCTCACATTAGCAACGCTTCTTTAAAAGACTATAAATAACGCTACAAGGGGGGAAGAGGGGCCCAAGGCCGACGGCCGCCACTTGTGGAAACCACCCCCCCCCCCCCTCCACCTCCCGCCAGCACCTCACAGGGACGGCGGGACGGCGGCCACCACACCGGGCACCTCTCCCGCCGCCCGCGGTGAGGGGCCGCCCGTTACCGCCCCTCACGGGGACCGGGGAGGAAGGGGGGGGTGGTGGTGGTGGTGCGGGAACCGGGGCCGGGACCCGTCCAGCGCCGCTCTCCCCCGGTCCGGGCACAGGCGCGGCGGGGCAGGGCCGGGGAGGAGGCGGCCGCGCTCCCCCGTAGGCCGGGCAGCCGTCAGGGCCGGCCCCCTTCGGCGGGCTGGGTGGGGTGTAAGGCGGAGGCGGGGGGGGGGCCGGGGGTGGAGTAGGGTGAAATAGGGGCGGGCGTGTGTCACCGGGTAGATACCCGCGGCCAGGTACAGGCGGAGGCACTGACGACACGGCAGTGGGTGCGCTCTGGGGCTGGGGCTCCTGGGGAGTGGAGCAGCGCACGAGTAAACCGCCGCCCGCAGCCGCCCGCGGGGCCGAGTTTTCCCCCCCCTTTGCGCCGGGGCGGGCGAGCCCCGTTCCGCGCCGCCGCGCCCGCCAGCCTGCCTTGCCTCATGGCCACCAGGGTGCTGACCATGAGCGCCCGCCTGGGTCCCGTGCCGCAGCCCGAGGAAGCCGGTGTTCGCGCAGCTCAAGCCCGTGCTGGGGGCCCAGGGAGGCTGCGATCTTCCCCGGGGAGGACCTGAAGCAGCAGCAGCCGCCGCCGCCTCAGCAGCAGCAGCAGCACCCCGGGGGGGGCGGCGGCGGGGGCGGCGGCGGCGCCGCGACCCTGCCGGCGGAGGAGATGGTACAGGTAAGGCGGCGGCGGCCACCACCACACTATCCCCCTCCTTCCTTCTCCTCACAGCCGCACCGGCCATCGCCACCTCTCCCGCGGCGGGGAGCGGCCGCTGAGGCGCGGGCGGGCGGGACTGGGTGGGGCCGGGCTGCGGGGCGAGGGCGGCGGACCCCGAGGTGCGGAGGGGCTGAGGCGGCGGCGGCGGTGGTGTGTGGGGGGTGTGTGTGTGTGTGAGGGGAACGGCGGAGGGCCGCGGAGCGGGGCAGGGCAGCCGGGGCTCCCGCCTTCCCGCCGGCGGAGCGCGGTGAGGCGGCCCCGGGGCGCGGCTGAGGCGGCCGGGGCTGAGGCGGGGCGCGGGCTCCGGCGGCGGCTGACGGGCCGTCCCGGGGCGGGCATGGAGGGGAAGGGGAAGGGGAGGGGGGGGGAGCAGGGCTGCGGCCGCGGGTGTGTTGAAAGCTACAGCTGCTGCCTTTGCACTTGCCCGGCGGCAGAATTAGAGCGGCCGCCTGTCCTCCTCGCCCACGCAGGGAGTCATGTTCGGAGGGGGGGGGGGGGGGGAAGACGGGGAACGGGACGGCGACAGGAGACGACACACCGGGCGGGGGGGGGGGGGGGGGGTGTCGGACACGGACTTTCCCGGGACTTTCTGCCCGTCCCCAGGAGGCTGTTTGGGAGCGGATCCACACGCACGCAGCTGGAGGAGCGGAAAAAACGGCCGCCCGGCCGCAGCCGCGCTTCATCCCGCGGACGGTGTCCGCTCCAGAGGCGGTTCCCGCCGCCCCGTGAGGCCGCGGCGGGTCCCCCTGCGCCGGGGCTGCCCGCCCTCTCCCCCCACCCCCCTCCTCCTCCAGCCCCCGGGGTCGGTGGTGGGACGGGGATAGGGACGGGGACGGTCCCGGGGAGCCCGCGGTGTCGGGCAGGGGTCGGTCGGGCTCTGCGTGCGGGTGGTGCCTTTCCCCCGCCAGTAAATAAGTGCCGCCTTCAAAGCGAGCTGCCCCTCGGCTGGTAAACAAGAGCTGGGAAAAAGTAGCCTGGCATGTCGGGGCAGATCCAGATCAAAGGGACGGGAAGGCGGCTCTGTTTGTTTGTGGTGTTTACCGGGGGTCTTTGAAGAAAGGTCCTAAAAGCCACTTTTCGGGCAGAGTTGGTGTTTGTCAGCCGCTTTCTCTTGCGGGGTGCTAAACGGGTCTGGAATGAGCGCAGTCTTGACAGGGCAGGGGGGAATGTAGCATTTGCCCACTGGAGAGTGCGTGATAAATGTTTTGCCGATGACTGTACCAGTAATGTATCGGGCTCCAGCCACCCACGGATTCCCTCGCACCACTACGCTAAGGGAACGATTTCCCAGTAATTAAAGAGCTCTCCGAGGACTGAGGCATGGATAGGGACATGTTTATCACGCTATTAGCCAATTATACACTGTATAGCTTACTGTTGTTTTTTTTTTTTTTTAAGTGTAGTCCCGGAGACACTTTACACAAAGGGTACTCTGATGCAGTCAAGCCGTCTTCTTTTTATTTGGAATTATTTATAACTTTACACTTTGGTGTCGTATTTCTAATCAAATACCTTTCTTTTAAGGATGAAAAATCCTCGAAGTATAGAACATATATATATATATATATAAACATTATTTGAAGTATTAGCATTCAAATAGCCAGCTGAGGATGTGGCTTTTAAAGTTAGCATTTCAAAGAGAAGCGGGTGAAACAGATAGGCGGTCACCCTGCTCAAGCAGTGAATTCCAGAGCAGGAGATCTGCAGATTAGGCACAGCGCCTGTCATTTCTGCGCCTCACACTGTCTTGTAGGCATAAAAGATGAAAAGTTTGTTGTACGCTGAAACATCATGTCGATCTTAATGCTTGCTCTGCATGAACAACTTGTGCCATGGCTTTATCTCCTTGTCCTTGATGATGTTGATTAGTGCGCCGATTGTAAAAGACAGGTTTTCATTAGTGTGAATGTTTATAACTTCCTCTGTAGGTAGTTTGCGGCTGGCTGAACAGTATTGCCTTTTATTTGCAAAGCGTCACGCGACTTGCATGCCATCATCTTTCTTAGTTGGTAACAAATCATGTGGATTATGGTCTGTTTTGTTTTTGCAGACGAGATGTGAAATGGAGAAATACCTGGCACCTCAGCTCCCGCCCGTTCCCGTCATCCCCGAACATAAGAAATACAGAAGAGACAGTGCCTCGGTCGTAGACCAGTTTTTCACTGACAGTGAAGGGTTGCCTTACAGCATCAACATGAACGTCTTCCTCCCCGACATTAGCCACCTGAGAACTGGCCTGTACAAATCTCAGCGACCCTGTGTAACCCACATCAAGACAGAGCCGGTCACCATCTTCAGTCACCAGAGTGAAACTACTGCCCCTGCCCCTGCCCCCACTCAGGCCCTCCCTGAATTTACCAGCATCTTCAGCTCCCACCAAACTCCCGATGTGAACAACATTTTCATCAAGCAGGAGCTTCCTACTCCAGATGTTCATCTTTCCGTCACACCCCAGCAAGGCCAGTTATATCAGCTCTTGAGCTCACCGGATTTAGATATGCCCAACACTACTACTCAGGCAGCCGTGATGGACTCCCTTAACAATGTCTCCATGCCATCAGCCATGGCGGGCCTTAACACGCTCTCCTCGGCTGTTCCACAGACTGCAATGAAACAGTTCCAGGGCATTCCCCCCTGCACCTACACCATGCCAAACCAGTTTCTGCAGCAGCAGGCCACTTACTTCCCTCCTTCACCCCCAAGCTCAGAGCCTGGAAGTCCAGATAGACAAGCAGAGATGCTACAGAATTTAACCCCTCCTCCGTCGTACGCTGCAACTATAGCTTCCAAGCTGGCAATTCACAATCCGAATTTACCAGCGACTCTGCCCATAACCCCCCAGAACATCCAACCAGTCAGATACAACAGGAGAAGTAACCCAGACTTGGAGAAAAGACGTATCCACTACTGTGACTATCCCGGTAAGCGATCCGTGCCAGAAAATCCCAACTCTTGCAATAGAAAAAGTGTGAATAATTGTGGATGAGGTATAAGTGGTTTTCTTTAGCTGTAGTCTACATCTAGGGAGAACCAAATAATTTCTTGTTAAAGAAGAATTTACCTTCTTTATTGTCTTATTTTGTGTGGCACACTTTCACATTCTTTGAATAGCATACACCCTTTTTTGCGTGTCATTTGTAGTTCTCTTAAACGCCTAAGCTCATTTTACTGTGTTACAAAACTTGTACCCCATAGAGAAAAAAAAACCCTAAAAATGATGGCTTTCTCTAATATAAGTCAGTGTGACGGTGCAGTCCTGCTCCGCTTTTCCAGTACCCGTGATGGAGCAGGGGCTCAGTTTATCCAATGCAGTACAGCTCAGTTTGAATCCACTGTTGCTGAAAGAATCATTTCAGCTCCGAGTAGCCAAGGCCACAGCTGCCCGCATAAATCCATTAGAACTACCTCTGAAAACTGTCCACAGATGGATTCCCTTCCAGCCTCTCCTTCTCCTATGCTGAAGGGGAAGAGCGACCTGACTATAAACTGTGCCTCCACGTAGTACGTGATCACAGACACAAGACGCTCACACCCATCCAAGCGCAGAGAGAAATTGCTGCTCGTGGTTGATCTCCCTGTTTACCAACATCACTCTCAGCGGTCTATCACCTGTTCGGTGTGCCGTGTGATAAATGCTCAATGGAAGAATTATGCTGAGCTCTGGGTAACAACGCCACTGGGTCTGGATTGGTCAAATCCTCAAGGAAATTTTTAAAAAATAAAGTCCCCCTCTGAGTTGTTAACTTATGTAGCAGCTGTTACTGTGCATAGACTGTAGCAGCCAGGTAGTAAGTCTACCAGAAATTTAAACATTTTTTTTCTTTTCTATGTAAAGCAACATATCCCTAGAAGCTTTCTATATCAAATTTTACTAAATGTTTCTAGATAGTACCTCAGCACTGAGTGAGGGAGTTTAAACATAATGTGGAGTGTTCCTTTTCTCTTTGCTGAAATGCCTCTCTGCTTTTTTGCTTTGTTTTGTTTTAGGCTGCACGAAAGTTTATACAAAGTCTTCTCACTTAAAAGCGCACCTGAGAACTCACACGGGTATGTACTCACTCTCTCACCATGTCTTGTTCGTTCATGGCTTACACATTTTCTCAGAAAGCAAGCATGTTTGATCTGCCATCTTCACCCTGTTTTCTGTATAGTGGTGTGGATTCGAGCTGGCAGTTCAGTTAAGGAAAATTTAAGGTTTGGTCAATGAGGAGAAAAATTGCTTTAATTCTTAATGCAGTTTTGTTAAACCTTTTATAATACAGATCTCAAAATAGCTAGGAATAAAACAGATGGAAACTTCCCGTTTCAATCTAAAATGCCATAAAGTGCTGAAGAAAGAAGGGACTTTTTTTTCCACTTTAATAATGAATTAAGCATAGGAAGCATGTTGTAGTTTTCAAGATTTATCTAAATAGATAGAACTTTCTGGTTCGGGCTTTCGCTTTTACCTGTTAGAATTACTTAATCTTAGAATTTTTCAGAAACGCCATGAAAACTCCCAAGATACCTCCATTTGCTTTGTCCTTAGCATTGCATGCTTTTTTTGTTTGTTTGTTTGTTTGTTTTTAAGACAAATGGTTCTATATATTTATTTTTTTTTAAAAAAGACACAATTTCACTTTTTTTGTCGATGAAAGACATTAAAATGGAGGAGGTGAAAAGTGTCGGTGCGTCACACTTGTTTTTTGTACCTCGATCAAATTCTGCCTGCAGCTACAGAGGCAGTCCCGGTTCACGGGCCCGCGTGGAGCAGAGACAGAGCTGGGGACAGCGTTGCTTGTGCGTGGGCGCAGGAGCCGTGCGTGCAGAGGACAGCGGTTGGGAGGTGAATCCGCCTTGGTGCTCTTTGTGAGCGTCCACCTGCTGAGACAAGGGGAAGGAGGAGAGAGGGAGACGGGAAGGAAAATGTAGCTCACCGACAGCACGCCTGAAACTATTTAGGACAGTTCTTTGCTGGGATCTTAGTACAGAACTGGTCCTGCTAAAACCGTGAAAAACACAGGGCTGATTTTGTAAAGAAATCAAATGAGAAGACTGTGACTCCTGTTTTTAAAACACAGTATGAACCCCTTTTATGCGTGGACCTCCATTCAGAGCAAAACACGAGTCACAGCTCAAGCAACTCACTTAATTGAAGCAGGCTGTCAGCGTTATGGCTGTGCCGTTCTAGTAAGGAGGTTTCACCTAAGTTTAAACCAAAAAGTCAAAACAAAACTTAGCATGAGCTATGATCTAACAAAATGTTTCACTATCTCTATGGAAACAAGGCCGCCTGTTCAGCAGCTATTTTGAATGGATTGTTGGATTATCGTAAAGAAATTGAGTATCTCCAGACTAAATGTTACTATGGAAATTTTGTTTTGATAAATGAAAGAGTTATCAGTGTTTCAGTCACAGTAAAAAATGAAAAGCAACTGCACGAAGATTATTGCTTTGCATTAGTAGTAGACTAAACAAGAACACTTTTAAGTATTTTTGATGCATATAATCACTCATTAGCAGTAAGCTTAGTAAGAAAGGAATATTTTCATGAGGCTATAAACCTGAATAATGTCAGAGAGTATAATCCCATTGCTCTTTAATAAATAATCTGTAAATTTAAAAGGGTGCGATTTCCACTTACGCACTTTAGCCAGCAACTAAATACCGGTTTTAAGTATCTCGCTTGCTATTATGCCATAACTAGGAAGAGAGATAAAAGCAAAGCTTTAGTCTGAAAGTGAACATTGCGTACTCAGCATTTGAAACGTACACTTTTCTGTTTTTAAATTAATTTATATCTTTTTTTGTATCTTGAATAGCAATGACTTTAGGGTTTATAAAGTTAATATTTGTGTGCGTAGAAATACATACCACATTGCTAATACATATCGCTTAAGGTCAGTAATGTTTATTGTTGCCTTCACTTTTTTACCTATAGATATTTGACCTTAGAAATGTGGATAAATGTGCAAAGGTCAGAGGAGCTGATGTATTCATGGAAACAAGAATGTTGTTTTAGATAAAAATCTAGTGAACTTAAGCAGGTCTGTTATACAAAGGGTCTTCTGGGGAGGTGAATGAAGGGATAAACTGTCTAAAGAGTGCATTACATGCAAGAATGTGAGTCCGTATCCTGTTACCTGCATTATTTCAGAGTTTGCGTTAGTTTAACTCTCTTGAATATTCACTTAATACTTGAAGATTTCCAGCACCGATTCTGATCTCTGCCTTAATGGTTGAAATGTGTGTTATGAGCAAGATCTCTGACTTACCCAGTACCGTAAATCGATTAAATAAATGTTAAAGTAAACGGGTGCAAACTCAGGGAAACCTGTGAGGTTGCTCAGCTCCCCCAGGAGCGCAGGGGAATCTTGCTATTGATCCCCAAGGAGAAGGGCTCGATGCCGAGGGCTAAACTTGGGTGTGTGCCGCTGTGCATCCCATCCCCCAGAACTATGAATTCATACAGCACTATTAAGCTTTGGGTTTCTTATTTTTTAAATGTTTTTTTTATTAAAAAAAGGACTTTTGTGAAGCTTTTACCTTCAAAGTCTAAAGCAAGTGTCACGTAATCCATTTTAATAAAGTTGTGTGTGATACTCTTTCAAATCCCTTCAGGGATAGCAGACCTGTTTATCTGGCTAAACCCGTTCTTTAGTAATCATGGACCACTAAAGTTGTTTTCTCCTTATTCTTAGTTTCTTAACAATACCTTTTAAAATTGGCTGCAGTCTCTCTCTCATCCCAACCAATCCCCACCCTTCTCAGCAATCTGTCATCTTAAAATAAAAGAGCCTGCAGCAAAGTTTGTCTGCCATTAAAAGTCAAGACAGACCTTATGGTTTTCCTTTTGTATTGGAAAATCTCAGCCTTTTCACAGTATTTATTTAGCCGCCTTTCTCTTCTGAAAGGCTTTCACTGGGTTTAGTAGACGTTCTTTGAGAACAAACCTAAGGGAAATGTTATTTTTGATAGGTGGCATGCAGGGTGCAGTCTTTTTTCCAATTCAGATACGAATACACTGTCAGACTTTATGAATTACATTTAAATAAAACTATAGGAAATGGGCAAGAGGAAAATACCTTACATTTTTCTTCTTAGGTGTTCCCAAGGTGTTTACCTTACTCCAAGTCAGGTGGTATAAGCTGGTATAGTTATTTTGATTTAATGTAATTACACTGGACTTTTGCTGTTGATTAGGGACCTAGTGTTCACGTACAGAGCTAAGCAAGGTTAATGTATTTGTACCAGGCGCTGAAGCAGGCACACGTTTTTCTTTCTCTAGGTAATGCTTTAGCTTTTATCAATTATGAAGTAAATTTTAGTTATTGGTAAACTAATGTCCTGGTTTGAGGCAGAACAGAACCAATAACCCCAGAAGGGAACAAAGATTGAAGTGTTGCAAAGATACAGGAAGGTTTGTAGCCATCTCCATGGGTTCTGGAGCAGCCGTCTGGTACATTTTAATACCTTAAAACACTTCAGTATGGTATCTTCACTCAATGTTAGTTGTTCCTGGAACAGGTAAAATGGTATTCAGTACGCTAAGGTACCTGTTGGAACAAATCTCAAAACAGATAGGATTTTTTGACCTATTTGAAATAATTTTACCTGTTAGTCATGGAACAAGTTTCGTTTCATAACCAGCATTGTGCAACTGCGGTGTATAATGGAGGAAGGGGTCATGCATTTATTGCGGGCTGTCCAGCAGTAAAACCACCTTAAGGCTCTGGCATAACAGCTATAAGTCCAACTTGAAAAACATGCCAAATGTCAGTGAAAAGCAGTTACTTGTGTGTTGTAGATAAACTTTATTTGTTTCCTTTTCTGGCATCCGAGTATGTACATATATATCAAGTAATCCTTTAGAAACAGAGGTCCTATAACTTATCCTGTTAGATTTCTTTATATGTTAAAGATTTGGACTGTGGAAGTTGAGCCTTTGATGTGCAGGCACCTGGAATACCCTACCTGTAATGTTGTAGAAGAGCTGCTGGTTCCAGGGTGGTGGGTTTTTTTTTTCATTATTTCTGTGAACAGCTGCATGCTTCAGAATTGTGTATGGTTTTAAGAGGAAAATCTGTCATTGTTTTGAACACATCAATGCACGCACATTGAGGACATTTTCCAGCTGCATGTTGGTTTTCCGTATACAGAGTCTTTGTACAGGCATGTTCTCTGGTCACATGGTGGGCTTGCCATTAATAGTTTCTAGCATTAACTGCAGAACTATTTCATCTCTATCTATAGATCTAGTTTGTATTTGGTGATGGGAAGTGGAAGCCGAGATAACTCAAGAGAAATGGCATTTCTCTAAATGAGATGCACTCAAAATACTTCCACTGTCCCGAGTTATTTCAAATGTTTATGTAGGCATGGGACAGCTGCTGACTTATGCAGTTCCTCAAGGTGTTAAACGTTTTATTTTATTTTAGATCTCTGCCTCAATAGGTCTAGAATTAGGCTCTGATGGTACATCAGAATTAGAACCAGTTGTGCGCAACAGTCTTCAGCAGTCCATAGGACTTTGCGCTCTGAGTTTACCATAGCTGTATATGGATGCTTGTTAAAGGTGGTACTACATAGAATTACCCGGGAGTTCAGGATGCCCGTTGTTCAGAAGGGAAGACAAATGGTAGTTGGGCTTCTGCCGGAAATAAAAGCATCATGCAAAAACATGTATTGGCTCAAATCATGCTGAGACATAGGTGAGGGGTTTCACTCATGGTGTACGAGCGGGGAACGGAGGCCCCAAAAGACTCTGCCTTGCTCATGGTTGCAGCCTCCTGTGTATGTAGCAAACCTCATCCTGGAAAAATCTTTGCATCATGAAAATACCTACTAAGTACTATTTCTGTACAGATTCTGCTTCTTTAACCTGTTAGATGAGTCAGTTGCACAGATTATACTTTAAGGAGGTGTCAGTAAATACCATTATTGATGGAGACAATAAGGAAAAATGGAGGAGAGTTAAATAAAACTGTTGACAAAGTGCATTAAAGTGCGGCGTTGCTAGACACTGCTGGAGAATATGTTGGTATCTTTTATTTATGAATTCTGCTAAATCCATTAGTTGCCTGTGTGAGAAATGGAAGTACATTATTCTCCCGTGCAAGCCACAGTTTAAGGGAAAATAATGCATTTTTCTTCAAACACTTTGTGAATGATTGCAGACCTTGGGATTAATTGATCCGGTTCTGTATCTGTAGTCATAACCTAAATGCGACATATTTGAATGTGTTGCTCAAAAGAGGGTGAAATCTTAGCGACATAAACCTAAATTTTAATTAAATATTACTGGTCATTCACATCAGTGTCCAGCACACAATTTTTATGAAACAGGAATTAAATTCCAAGGTGTGAGGTGAGGGGTGCTTCTGTTAGATACCGAAAAGAAAAGCCTAATATTTTCTTTTTGATTAAACGCCTAGAAAGTCCCTCTAAGCATGAAAGCTTAAAAAACTGTTGTTTCTGTCAATTGCTCCCTGAGAGGATTAAACTTCAGTTCCAGGATATTTGATTCCTGATAAGGAAACTGTTGACCTAAGAGACCGGCTTTAAATATAGTTCATTTTGAGACCGCCCCTACATAGGCTAATATAGTCCCAAGATTCACAGCAATTGCCAGTGATTAAAACTTTCCATTATTTGATTAGACATTCCTTATTGTAATTAATTTCTGAGCTTGACTGGGACGATTGACTCCTGGTTCCAGGGTAGTGTGTTGTTTGTTAGATGACCTGCACCTCCCATTGGTGAAAGATTAGAAACATTTAAGTAATGTCCTAGTTTAGTCTGAGTATCTTGGTAGCAGCATTCCTGTCCTGTCAGGCTGCATTATTTATATTCAGGGATCTCTAACAACTCTGATTAAGGACATATTAAAACCTTTGATTTTGGCAAGTGTACAGTGCTTCGCTTTGAGTTAAAATAGCTTTAATGTATTGCTTTCAATTTATTTTTTTTGGTGTGTGTGCATACAGTAGATGGAAATCTGGAAGTCTACAGTATGTGTTTAATAAATTCCATTTTAAGAGCACCTCTTATCTGACTGTACAAGAGCCAGTGTTATTGGTGTGAGAGCTAAAGAGCTGTTCTTGCACCACAGGCATAGATGAGGAAATGTGTTCTTCGGCGCAGGACATGGAGACACAGCCATGCACCCCAGATGGCATGGATTTCTTACAAACCTACTTAAAAAAAAAAGAAAATTCCTTTCCTCTTTGTTTGCATATCTCCTTGAAGAGAGACCACCTCTGTTAAGACAGAACGTTATGCCAGAAAGAAAATAAACCATTGCACAGGCCAATCAAGATTCCCCAGTAATCCTTGAACTGCGTAAGACAACACTTAGCAAAATAAGAGTGCTTCAAGCACTGGTGGGAGCTCTGAGAAAATAAAGCCTTCTGTGCCTCTGTAGTCAGAAAGCGAACGACGCACAACTCTTTTGACCATCCTCTTTGCTTACCACTCAGTTGTCTTTTTTCCTGTTCGTGCTTTTGTTAGAGAGAGATCAAATACTGCTTGATTTTTCAGTGATCGGACTTACAAAGTGCAACAGCTCTCTCTTGCAGGATTCCTTAAAATGTTGTTTTCGTTGTGAAGTGGTACTTAATGGTCACCCTCTAGCCATTACTATACTAGGCAGAGGCTTTATCACATTTTAAAATGTGCAGCATATGTTATGCATTCATATCACTGGTGGGCTGGATGTTTCGAGGACTAAATTTATTTCGTCACTCACAAAATAAGTTGGTCGTACCTTGTGTGCTGTCAGCCCTCTGATCCATCTCCATCTTGGACAACCGAGAATTTCAGTGCACTGAAGAGCTTTAAATACCCGTGGGATTTTTTTTATTTTGAAATTTCAGCTTCCTGCTTTCTCTAAAAATTAAACCTACCTGTCTTAAAAAAAGACAAAAAACCCCATTTTGTTTGGTCTTATTTTTTTTTAAAAAATTGAGACTGTAGCATGTCAGGAGACTAAGACAACTGATGTCAAGATGTGAAAAAATTGAAAACAAACGCACCAGAAAACTTTAAGACAATGTAAATCTTTGTAATAACCTATTTTAAAATGGGACATAATATAGGTTATGTACATAACTGGTGCAATTATGGTGCAGAAACTTCTGCTTTGCCTACCACCTTTTTATCACACCTAGTTGAATATTTTTTAAGGCTGAACACCTGCCACTAGAAATAATTCCACAATAAACACAAGTAATATTAAAATCATGGAAAGAATGGCGGTGGTGGTGGGTGTCTTTATACACTTATACCCTTATGAGCTGTAATCAGGTGTTGTCTTTTTGGAGTCTTTGAAAAACGTGCTGCTTTTTCTTTCTCAAGGAAGCTCCGAACTCACCGCTCTGACAGAAATTTCTGATAGGAAATAAGAGAAGTTGCAGGCGTTGGCTGGTGTAATACCTGTATTTGGATTTCTGCATGCCAATAGAATTACCTAACTTTAGGTTTGAAAATCCAGCCCTTGCTGTTTGCCACTTTATATTTAAAGAAAGCCATCCTAGCAGTGAATTGCAGAAATGAAGTCACACAACTCTCTGGTGAAATAAGGAAGCTGATTTTCTTGTTAATGGGGAAATTCGTCACTAATGGAGGTTTTCAGTGACCATTTCTTTTCAAACAGAATTTTAAACAGAAGCATTTTCTCGAACAGAGGCTGCGTGTTGAAGATAGAGGGTGTCTTCAAAATGACTGTCACCTCCCTACTGGTGGCAGTGTACCTTACCCAAATGAGCATGGCCGTGACGGTCACTGCCATTACCTAGAATTAATGTTAGGAAAGCAATTGGTGCATTTTGACACAACTAAATCCCAAGAAGGCAAATTAAAGGGAAAAGAGCCAACACGATGTGCCTCACTGATCCTGACCATTCTCTTGTGGTATCAGTAAGAATCCCGAACGTTGGGATCTACCTTGGGATAGCTCATCTGTTGAAGAGGCTGGTTGGGTTAGTGTGTTACATGTGGATATCCAGACATCTTTTTGACGTCCTTGCAATCTCAAGGCATTATATGTATTTTTTTTTAACAGACACATTGCAAGCAAAATAGTCTCCTTTCAGGTTAAACTCCCTTATCTCTTACTAGGTGCTTTCTGCAAAAGAGCTTCCAAACTAAACATTAGGGCTTAAAATTTCTGTGCTCAAATACAAGCCTGTTTCTCATGCTCCACAAATGTATTTTTTTAAACTGGAGAATGGATACATATTAACAGCTCAAGAACTTAAAAATATATTTTGTGATGTATAAGCCTAGCAAAATATTTTAAATCAGTGATACTGGAAGGAGGTTATGCAGAAATCCAATTAAACTTATGAAATCCCTATCCTGTTGAAGTATAATTTAAAGGAAAGCAGTTCTGTTTCCCAGAAGTGCTGTGTATAATATTTCTGGCTTGGGAAGAAAGGGTTGGAGTGTGCTATTTGGCTGGAAATCGGTACCAGCTTCCTCCATGGTGTTTTAGTTGAACAGTGTTGACATTCTAACAAATCCCGTGGAAGCTCCCCTGAAGTGGAGGAGTTAGCTGTTTTCTTGCTTTTACAGTGAAATATCTGTTTGATACCGCGATCGTGTTCCAGTAACCAAGCCGTACTGCCTTCGTATTTGATGACCAGTGGCATTCTTGGTTTAACACTCTATAGAAGCCCTAAATTGCTGGAGGAAAACCAAATATTTCTGAAACTTTACAGCTACTGTATTTTGCACAATCATTAAAGTAAACAAATCTTACATTACTTTGTAGCCAATGAAAACAGTGGATAAAGGGTTCAGTGTCCCTTGTTGTGTATACCTGCCTTTTTTAAAAATAAATCTTCAACCCCAGATTTCTCAGCACTTTAAAGTCAGCATAGCAAAGAAGTAGGATCACTTCAGAAAATATGTAACGTGAGGCTCTTTTTCCCCTGCCGCAGGAACTTAAACCAAATTCTTATTTCTGCTAAATGACAAAAAGCATGTGTATATGTTGAGAGAGAGAAAATACTACCAGCTAGTTGTTCTTCTGCTTTCTTTAAAGGAGTGAAAATAATCTCCACCTTCTTTTTCTTGCCCCCCTTCCTCCTTACCCAAAAGGAAAACATTTGAAATTGATTCAGTTCTTAAATAGAACTTTCCAACGGAAACTAGCATTACAAACATAGATATTCAGTATTTTACCCCTAGGATTTATTCAAAATAATCCGGGCCTCTACATTGGCGCTAAAAATACATTTTCCAGTTCTCACTGTTGGCCAAAGCAGGGGTTAAAAGCAGCGTTCTGGCTTTAATTTCCAGTACATAAAAGTAACACTGTTAAAACAATCTGTGTAAGGCACCAGCTCGTTCCCCTCCGTGCATCCCCTGAGCGTTTCTCGGTTTAGCTCAGGTCTGCAGAAGGCGGACGGCGAGGAGGAGCGATGCTGTTCTGCATGGCACTGCCTAGCTTTTCCCCTGAGCAACGCTGTTGCCCGGGGGGATTCGTGGCTGTGGTGGGCGGTGAAGTGACCATGACAGTCGGGTAAGTTTCTAGATAGCGTCTCTGGGAAGTTGGGTCCCCTGGAGTTTGATGGGGGTCTGGCCATTGCATTCAGCATCGCCATGGAAGCTGTGGTGCCCAGCAAGGAACAGGGTTCACCGCTGCCCCGACTGCCGGCGGTTTGTGTGCCAGCAGCCTTCATATCCCCTGCTGATGCTGCTTGCAAGTTAAAAAAAAGTTTTAACGGGGGACAGCAGTTTTGTTTGGACTCGGTCAGGTACCACCTACGTGGGACAACTTTGAGACTGCTTTTTCAGTACAGTGTAGTCCAGCATTCGGTGAAGGTGCACATACTTCATACCACCTCAGTGCCAGGCTTGGAAACTGTGATTTTAATCTGGTCACTGGTCTGGTCTGGTCTGGATATTCCTATGCTTTTGTTTAACTAGTGCTGTTTTCCTGCCCTCTTAAACATTTCTCTCATTCCTCATGTAATTCTGCAAAGTGGATAAGCAACCATTTGGAGTATGTAGAGGCCTGACTATGTATAGGCTCTCTCTGGGCAGTTAGGATGGGGGGATCACAAGACTGCGAGTTTAACGTCAATTATAATATGGCAGTTTTAAGCGAAGGCTTTTAAAGAAGTCCTGTTTTAACTCAAACCAGTACAAGTTTGAAGCCAATATGGGAGAAAAAGGAGAAAGAAAGGCGAATAAGAAAGAAATACACTGGCTTTTAGTGTGAAGGTGCTTGGAATGCAGGAGTAATGCTTTTGTGCAACCTCCTTGTGTGCACGTGTGTTTTAACACAAAGTGTTCACGGAAGATCTGCCTGGTGCTATGCCTGTGGATCAGCAGCGCAGTCTTTTACAGACTGCAGTAATAACCCAGTTTAAATACATTAAGGATGATGTATATCGTGCAAAAGATCCCTCACTGAATAGAGACCTTTCCTGTCATTCTACTGTGAAGACCAAATGTGTTCTCTCAGCTGGCTTCTCTGATGCTAGAAAAGCTTCACACACTGGCTTTGAATGAAATCTGTATTTTGACCTACTGTATATGTTGCATGGAGCAAAAAAGAGTCCTATATGATAGATCATTACGGTCTTCAGTCAGCATCAGACAGAGTAAGTTCAGCCATGATAGAAATTTGTAATGATTTGTGTTCTGATTCGCCATCGACCAAATAATTTTGAACTCTATGAGAGGTGATGCCAGGCTCTAAGTTTGTTTTTCTTAAGGGCTGATATGTTTCCACTGTGATTTCAATAAATCTCCGTCGCTGTTTATGCGAAGAGGTGGCTGTTTGGTTGGGTGGTTAGTTTTTCTTGCAGAGGTCTGGTTCTGGTTGCGATGGTGCTGCCAACATGAAGTCATGTCCCCATTGTGATCAAAGGGCTGGTTCTGCTCTTAGTAGTAGACGGAAAGTTACTGGTTAGTTGATCAGAAGAAGCAGTAGAAACTCCCAGACAAAACCAGTTTCATAATTTCTTCTGAATGATAAATTAGCGTCTCTGAACTAATGTTTTGGAATTTCTCAAATGGTGTTCTCTGCATAACTGATGCAGAACAAACCGTCAGATTGCAGGATACTGGCTTCTGTCTTTCTTCCATGTGCTTGTGTGATCCTAAAACAGGGAAAAAGCAGGAGTCACTCCACCACACTGTAGGATTGAGACTGTGAGGGTAAAGGTCTGAGACCAATGGAGAGGGAGAGGATCTGTAAGATGTGTTGGAAAGGACTTTTTGAAAAGCTCAGCCTTGGTCTGATTCTGCTCCAGATGAAGCTACTGCCGACTGCTTTGATAAACTCAGTTTTCTTTCTCTTCTTGCCAAATGGGTCAAATTAATGTAAAGGAAGTAGATAGCAATCCGGTCTCCCAACTGAAAGGTGTTTTTGTCAACCAACATCAAGCGATAGCCTATAAATAGGCAATCTTAGCCACTTTATTTATATGAAGCTTGCTTGTGTGGTGACATCATGTCCATACCAGCTCCCGAGCAGGTGTATGTACACGCGTAAAGTTCTGGTTTCACACAGAAGTCATCTTGGCTTTGTGGCTTCATATTTCTCCCATTTCAACAAACACCTATAAATTATAGGCATGCTTAAAATACCCTGTTTATAGTTCTAAAATGGATGAATGCAAATATTTTAGGTGCTTGGGCCAGTGTATTCAAGACTAGCTGGATACTTCGAAGTTGTATTCAGAGCTACCGTAACACAGCAAGTTTCTGGAGGCACCGTGCTCCCCCTACATCAGTAGAGACTGATGGAGCTGGCAAGCACTTGCCACCTCTAAAATACGGTTATTTAAGCACCTAATTGTAGGCATTTAATTCTGAAAACGTGTGCTTTGATCTTTTAGGTGCTTTCTCCTATATATAGCTAGCCCAAACCAGGATACCGCAAGTTTTTATTGCCCCTGACATTTTAGAAAATACTATCCCCGTTGTGTTTGTAACACACTGTGCCCCTTTCTTCACACATCAGAAGCTCATGAACAGATCTGCACACTACAAAGATTCTTTATAGAAATCTTCCTTCCCATTTCAGACCTCTTAATAAAAGCTCTGTATAACTTAATTTATCCATTTTTAAAAGGTGCAAGCGTAAGTTAGAAACTAGGCTGGATTGTCATGTGAGACTGCTTTTTTTCCCTACTCCCTCTCATATTGAGGTGAGTGTAAGGGAGCATATTTCAGTCTCATGCAGTTTTTTTTACCTCTGTGTATTTCTGTACCATAGCTGTCTCCAATTCGTACGTTGGAAAGTTTTTTATGCCTTACCGAGGTATTAAATCACAGATTCAAGAGCAAAATTCACTGAAAAAACAAAGGGGCTGTTAGTTTGGGGCCTACTGAGTAGAGCTGTGAATAATTGAGAAACGCCAGCTCCTGTTTTGTCGTTTATTTCTTCTTTAAATAGAAGAGCCATGCCATTCAATGTGATCTTGCGTCAGTTTTCTCCCGAAGAGTGACAGCTGACAGTCTCATTTCTCTGTGCTCTCTTTCAGGTGAGAAACCGTACAAGTGCACGTGGGAAGGCTGCGACTGGAGATTCGCTCGCTCGGATGAATTAACGCGCCACTACAGGAAGCACACGGGGGCAAAGCCCTTCCAGTGCGCTGTCTGCAATCGGAGCTTCTCCCGCTCCGATCACCTGGCTCTCCACATGAAGAGGCATCAGAACTAAAAGCTGGACTTGTCGTTGAGGCGGTTCTGTATCTATGCAATTTCCTATTGACTCTCGACCTACAACTAAAATTAGTTTAATTTTTGAGTATGGGTTATCCATTTAAAAAGAAATCTCAAAAGAAACTGGAAATGTATATTTTGTATATTTATGCAGAAAAAGGGAAGACACTGTATCACAAAACCAGAGTGTTTGGTCGTTTGTTTGCTCTCGTGATGTATATGGCTTTAGTCAGCAGGTTTCATCTCTTTACAAGTATTATGTCTTGACACATTGCAGCTTTATACATTTTTTTTTCCTCTTGCGGTGTTTTGACCAAAGCACTGTCATTATTGTGACAATGTTTAGTAAACGAATTAATGAGAGGCTGCAGATGAATGAACGCAGTGGAAAAGCCATGAATTGTAATCTGTCAGGTTTTTACTGGACATATTTAGTACTTGTGGGGTTTTTTTTAAATGTTAAGTCGTTCTGTGGAGATAAAGTACATACATAGAAAAATTCATAAACAGCCATAGAACAAAATGTTTTGTTCTGTATGTTGCATGTTTGCTATGACAAAGATTTTGTAAATATGCAAATCAGCTTTTTAGGTTTAATACAAAAGTTTTCTAAGAATCTTCTGAAAAAAGCAGTTGTTTTACATTTGATAACACGGCACATTTACAAAAAAAAGTTATTTAAATACCTCTCAAAACAGTACCAACTTAGCTTCATTTTTCTAAGAGAAATGAGCTGAGCATTCAGATGTTTTGTACCTGTTAACTCAAACGGTGTGCACTGAATATTCAAAGCAGGATTTTGTTTTCAAATTGCTTAAAAGGGCAAAACACGTAGAGTGAACTGTAAAGTCAATGTTGGAAGCTTAAATATCGGGGATAGTTCCGATGAACACAGAATGTTAAACCTCTTACTATAAGCTAAACTTAGTATCACTTTAAAAAGAAGGATTTAGGATGCAATTTTCATATACAGACATGTTAAGCTGGTTCAGCACCAGTATGATCTAGTTTCATGTGGATATTGCGTGTAATTTACTAGAAGGTAAAGGATACAGTAATTTTGTTTAAAATTACAGTGCAGTTTAGTTAATCCACTGTTCAGAGTGACACACGCAGGGCAAAATTTACTGCTGACAAAAGTAGCTGAAACTCCACTGAAGTCAATGAAGTGGTGCCCTTTTATTCTAACAATGACTTTGATCCACCGTGTTCAGCCTTGAAATAGTAGATGAAGGGCCAAAGATGAGGTTAGACCGTGTAGGATTTGGCCAGACAACAGGAGAAAACCAAACAAACCTAGTAAGTGTCTGGACTTCACGAGCTGTAATATTAAGCTGTCAACCAAAGGCTAGAATAGACAATCAAAATACCAAAAAAGGGTCTTGCAGGAAACCTAGCTTTGTTAAAACTGTTGTTTGTCTTTATTTATTTTGTGGTATATGATAGACTCTTTTTTTTTTTTAAGACAATTTTGCATATACTTGATAAATTATAGTTTTGTTTGTTATAGTTAGAAATGTTGCTCTTAATGTAAATAGTTGACAAACGATGTAAATAATTTTGTAAGGCTTCAAATGTTTATACGTGGAAACACATGCATAAATTGGTTGCTGTTTTGCTTCTTTTGCCTCCCCCCTACCTTATTTTTGTATTGTGGTATTTCCTATGCAAACGATGGAGCAAACAGCTGTATAGTTGTAGAATGTTTTGAGAGAGAATGAAATGGTTTATATATAAAAGACTCTTTTTTTTTTTTTTTTTTGCTAAATAAAACAAAGTGCCTAATGTGTGTGTGTGTGCGCGTGCGTGTGCTCTCTGTAGCTCCTGACAATGGAAGTTCTGTGTTTTTGCGCTGGAAGCTGGAAATGATAGCAATATTAAGCTAAGAATGTCTGTTCTTCGTAGCAGGGATTGTCTCTTTGGAAAGTACCTGGCACTTCTGCATCCTGCCCTGATGAAGATAATAAACATGAAGGGATAAAGGATGGTGCTTTTCTGCTATCAGAACTTTAAAGGAAGTGTACAGTAGCCTGAAAATGGTTACAAAAGTCCTTCCCCAGTGGCGTGGTTGTAAATTAAAGGGACCCGTTGGGTGCATAGAAGAAGTATACAAATTCTCTCCCACTCTCAAGGTGGGTAAAACCTATTCTTGCTCATCTACAGCATTACCCGAAAGGGGTTTCTGCCCAAAAAGTTCCTTTTATGCCCTAGAAAGATAGGAAGGTCCCATAGCAGTGCGGTGGAGTGACCTCTAAGCAATGTCTCCTTTTCAGTGTCTTTCCCTGGGAAGTATGGTTCAACTGAAAAATTCGAGTGGATGTGTGTGTGTTCAGATCTGGGGGTCACATATGTCTTCCCGTCCTTTCCTCTGAGCTTAAAGAAAACAGGCATGCTGAGCTTTTTAAAAGAGATTTATCTTAAAAACAATAAAAGAGTCAATTTAAATATAATTTACTACCAAATTATAATCATCCATTCAAAATTCTGTTGTTGTCTTGTAAACTCTGGCTCCTAAATCCTTTCTCGGATTTCTCTGTCCTTGCCTAACAACCTAACTTTGATTTTTCTTTAATTGATTTTTCTCTCTTAATTAGCCTGTCCCACATGTCAGCTAATCCCTCCTTTTAAAAAAACACCTAGGATAGCATTAACAGAGTCAATGAAGGCCTGGTTAATTACCAAGAAAATCTGCCTGCGTCTCACCTGACTCTGCACAACCGCAAACGCGAGCGCGATGTTTTGGGGAACGGGGCGAGAGAACTCCCAGAAGCGTTCCTGCCCTTTTCTGATCCAGCCGTGAGAAAAACGCCCGGGTTTCTTCGGAGCGTTTCTGCTGGGCGGGGAGGCTGCCAGTGAATCGGGCAACCATTCCTCTGCCGTAAGAGAGCTACCGGGGGCTTATTTTGCCAAGCGTGGGGCAAAGTGGGTAACAGCGGCGTCGCGGGGCGCTCGGAGCCACCAGCCTCCCTGTTTAGCTCAGCCCGCCGGTTTGGGGCGGGACCGGTGGTGGATTTGGGAGCTCCTTCTCGTCTCTCGTCGTGAAGCTTCTCTCATCCTGTGTTTTGTCTCCAGTCCGCTCGCTTCTGCGTTTCCCATGGCTTTTCACAACAAAAGCCTGCTGATTGCGTGGTTTCAGCCTCCAACATTGCCTCATACCTGTTTTAGATGTTTCTGTTGCTCAGCTACCTGGTTGCATAAACCAGCTTAATGGCTTCATATTAATCTTGAATGAAAGGCCGTAATTAGGCCCATCTACTTCAGCAAATGCAAACAGAGACAGGCACAGCAGACCCGTGCACCAGAATGCATTACAAAACCAAATGTAGAGGAGCTTTCTTCACTGGCAAAGCGCTACGTCCGCGACGCACGGAATTATTTCAGTTCAACAGCATGGCTGATCTCAAACCGCATGGCTGATCTCAAACCCTGTGAGAAAAAGCAGTGTCACCATAGCCCCTGCTTGGCTCATTTCAAGCAGTCGGCGCAGAGTCCCCCAAGGTACTGAGGCCACCCTTCACATTTAACTCTCCAATTACCCTTCAGCACCCGAATTATCATTCCACACGAAGAGGGAACCTCCAGTTGGCCAACTGGCTTTTCCGGTGGCCACGTGAACACCCCATCCTCCTCTTGACTGGGTGCCGAGTTCCTTCCTGTGGTTTTCGATGTGAGTTTAGGGCCTGATCCTCCCCAGAAGAGCCTCTGTGCCTGCACGGGAACCTTGTGGCCTTCATTACGCGGGATCCTTGCGCGGATCCTTGTTTTGATCTGGTCGGTACGGTGCCAGGAGGCTCCGCCGCCCTCTGCAACTGCAGTAGTGGTGTTGCTGTTGACCTTCATGAAAGAGAGTCCGGCTCAACAACTGACTATTAGCTGAAAGAATGTGGTGGATTACTCATGTGCTGAATAATGCATCCTGGCACTTCGAGTGTATTAGGACAGAGGGAATTTATTGGCCACTGTAAGGAGCAGAAGCAGCCTGATGGGTATGCTTTTAATAAAGCCACTCGCATACTTCGCTTGTGTTTACTTATGCCTCCTCTCCTCCACTACTAACCACGGGGTGGTTGTTGTCATCTGCTGCATTTCTAGCACCTTCACCAGTGCTGCTTTGCTGGGGTTTGGGATTTGAGCTGACACAGGCCGCTGGAGAAGCCTACGGAGACCAGGCGGGGTCCGGTCTGTCTACGGCGAACAAAGGCCCATCCACGGCAAACGCAGAGTGCCGTGGTTCCTGAGATTCCTTTGATGTTGTTACTGTGCTTTTTAAAAATAGTTACTGTTTATACATAAATATTTATGCAAATATATATTGGCGCGTGTGTGCGCGCGCATGCGCGCATGTTGATTTGCGTATTCAGTTCAATCCCGTATCCTGGCAAATGCTTGCTTTTGACAGCGTGTCACGGCAGCGAGCTCCACAGCCTAGCTGAGGAACGGACAGGGGAGGAGAAAACGGGCTCTCCTGTGTCTCCACACCAAATTTCCAGACAACTGGGGAAATGTAAAGGTCTACTTTCCCCACTATGTGTACTGTACTGAGGAAGAAACGCAGCAACAGCTCTCTGTTTCCAGGGAGCAGGTTGTTTCTTTATTTTGAAGCCTTCTAAATCTGAGAGAGCGAGCAAGCTGTGGGGAGAGGTAAGGGCAGTTATATTGCAGAAACCAAGCGAATTCACACTGAGAAAGAGAATAACTCTTCGGCTTGGCAAGTCAAAAACGCGAGTTATTTCTGCAGGAGAACCTGTGCAGGTGGCAGCAGGCAGCATCCTGAAATGAGGTCTCAGGTGTAGCTTCTCAAAGTGGACTTGCCCCGCTTTTCCTTCCTGATCTCTGCCCATCCCCGTTTGTGCTGCCCATCACTCTCAGGCTTAATTCATATTTCCCATTGCCCCCTACAGCTCCAGCTGCTGCTGCTGCTCCTTCCCACCCCACCAGCCGGCTGCCGGTGACGGGCTTGGGCCAGTGCTGCCCTTGCCCCTGCGCGCACGCGCCCTGCTGCTGCACTACACACATCTCACCTGACTCGGGTTTGAAGTCGTGGCATAAAGAATAACAGGGCGGCTTGTTTGCTTTCTACCAGTCTCCCTGCGTTGTGTTGTATAACCAACCGGGGCAAACTTCCTTTTTTCTTTTTTTTTTTTTTTTCCTCTTTATGCACGGTGCTTGTGTCAATACATAGGACACGCTATTACTACATGCGTAACGACTTTTGCACCCCGTGTGATGTTTTTTACGTGCAGGGCTCGGGAAGCTGATTAGAGCCTTCTCCCTCCCCATGGGACCGAGCAAAGGCATGTGATGCCAAGGGGGATTCTCACACTCCTGCAGCAGCAACTCAGAAACGTTTAGCTTTTCAGCATGGAGTCATGGGGTTTCCAACCTTGCTTTTTGTGCTGACCTCCCCATTTTCCTCACTTACTTTTTTTTTTTTTTTTACCATGGCAGAGTCAGTTCAACGGCTTCGGCTACAGGAAGCTTTAGGAAAATGTGGTTTGCCTCTTTCTCAAGAACGGAGGAGTCACATTGGCTGATTTGCCATCTCCTCTGCCTGGGAAATCAAAGTCTGAAGTCTCTTCTAAATAATATCCCCAAAGGCCATCTCTCTTCCCAGCCTCAGTTGTTGTTTCTGTTTATACTTGTTTTGTTTAGCTGGCTATTGTTATTGTGGTTTGTCATTATTTCCAACCCATTGGGGTGGATCACTAGACCAAAAAAAGGACGTAGGCACCCTCAGAGGGACTGGAGTCCCAGTCTCCCAGGTCAGTACCCGCGCTGTGAGGTTGCGGACTCATGGCTCTCTTTTTCCAGTCCCACAAATCCGACACTCTTGGCTCCTCGCTGGCCTGGCCTTGAGATGAGGATGAGAGCAAACACAGCGAGCCCTCCCTGTGCCTTTGAACAGCCCATGGCCTGGTGGATCTCCTGGGAAGTCGGTGACACTGGCCTTTGGCTTTCTCAGGCCCAGAAGGAGCTGGTATCACATCTCCTGGCCACCGGAGGATTGTCCTGCTTCCTAGGTTAGTCTCTCAAAGAGGGGCACCATCACCAAATTCCTTCAAGGCAGTGGCTTTGCAAAGAAAAACAGCAGCAGCTTGTGAGAAGCCTCATCCTGTACACATGCAGAAAGTGAACCAGAAGAGTGCCTTTGACATTAAGACACACACCCCCAGAGGATTTAGGCAGGGCAGTACCTCCTTTCTGGATCCTGACCAGGGATGAGCGTGACCTGAGTCCCTAACAGCATGAAGCCTGAGGCTCTGCTGCGTATCTGCACAAGCACAGCTCTAGGACAATAAGGAATTTTAAACTCATAAATTTATTGGCGTACAGAGTTTAACCTGTAGGGTTAAACATTAGCAGAACTAGCAGGTTTTCTGGATTACACGCTTACATTACACCCCACCTTAGGTGCTAAACCCCTTTTAGGTGGATCAGCCTCGATGTTTTTCTTCAGTAAGAAGAAGTAGTGTGCAGCTTCAGTAACTCACATGACCGGAGAAGGCTTGAGAAATCTGTTTCTGCGGGCTGCGTTGGCACCAGAGCCGTGCTTGAGGTCTGGCTTTGTAGGAGCAGCCTTCTCCCTTGGTAGTGATGGTGCGGAGCTGGCACCAGGTGAGCCTTGCCACCACCTTGTAAGTGACTCTGGGCACCTTGTACACTTCAGGCTGGACCAGGAACCTCCATCGCTCAACTGAAATGGTAGAGTGAAATAGGATTTACTTTGAAAAAGTATTACACAAAAGAACACCTAAAGTCTGAGTGTATTGCTCTCAGGCAGTTTTCATGACAAACTTCTGAATTCCAATCGTTTAATCTGCGGTCTCTTGTGGGGCCAGGTCCAGATTTGATCCTTAAGAGGTTTATTTTCCAGTTTTGTTCAAATAGAGTGATTTTCCAAGGGCAAAATTTGTAAGATTTCTGCTGCGGAAGATGGCAGAATTCTTGCCAGATTAACACCATTTCCTCTGTTGCCTGTTATCAGTAAGAACCTTACATGGCCCAAACCTTCCCCTCAGCCCATCTCTGATGAATCCCTTAAATGAACACTCGAATTCACAAAGTGTTTGTATGAAAAAGCAATAGTAATGTGTTCAGATACGCTTGAAGTTGAAATTGGCTTGGCTCAGTTTTTTGTTCTCAGTGTTCTCTGCTAAATAATGAGAGAGCAGCAGTTTTCTTATACAAATATTTGTATGCTATTACTAAATTTACCTGTGGCTTCCCCTCCACCCAAAAAATTAATAAATCGCTGTTTTCCTAACACTGCATTTGGTTTTTCTCCTATGCTGTTATCAGGCTGGAACTAAGAATCATTCCTCCTTTGAAGAAGCTCAGACGAATGGGTAAGCCAGGCTAAATGTCCCCAGGGGAAAACTTACTTCATTTCTGAAACATTAACAACAGCAATCAAATGAAATGTGAGTATTTTCAGAGTACATACTGTGCCTTAGGACATTTAAGCTAATTTCTTGAATAAAGGAACTTTTCAGTAACCTTAAAGAAGCATGCCCTGAAAAGACAGTTCTGAATACCAGCTATTTCTGACATGTACCATCTGCAGAAAAATTAGGCTCAGGGGACCCACATGTTCCTCTTTTATCATCTTTGTGAGATTATTTTGTGTATTTACGTTATTTAGCTTGCATATAGTGGCTGGTAGATGTTCCTTCATTTGCTTGTGTCTGGCATTGTTGTTTTGTGATGGTCCCTTAGAGGCACCTCCTGCTGTTTCTTCTCAGTGTTACTCACTTTATATCCACTGTGGGGGACAGGGTGGTGGCTGAGGTCTGGTGGCTGAAGGGAGGATGACCATCTGACTGGTCTTCAACTCGTTTCCAAGCAAATATTCTTTTCATGAAAATACCGCCAGCCACCACTGCCATAAGATGCATGTGTTGGTGAACCGTACCATGCCTGGAGAAACATCTGGGGCTGGCGCCTTTGCTGATAAAATTGAATAAACTTGAACCGTATGCTATTTGCACAACTGTGATTCGGGATGGTTTGGCCCATGCCTGGACAGACACCTGATTTGAATCGTTTTCCAGCGCTCAGTGTAAGTGCAGGAAGTTCCTACCTGCTCCTTCTCAGACTTTTACTTCTTAATGCCACTGGAGAATTAGCAAAATGGAGAAATGTTGGTTTGGGTTTTTTTCCCCCCAAGTGTCTCATCCTTGGCATTTAAGCATAAACATCTGAAAAAACCCCAACCCTTAGCAATTAATGGAAGCAAATCAATCTTACAGCCAAGGCAATGCATAAAATCAGTCTACAAGCGAATATATATGTTTATGCCGGGAAGTTGGATAAGCAGCTTTCTCCTCGCATCAGCGTAGTTGTACGAGCATTAAGTTGGAGCAACCGTGGCTGTGCCTGCACTAGTGAATTAAGCGTGGTCGGGACCGTTCCCTGGTGCGGAGGCCGATGGAGATGGAAATGGCCGCATCCATACAACTGGGCTCCCCTCCGTGCCCTGCACACAAACCGCCTGTTGAGCACGGCCCCGGCCCATGCCAGCTGTTGGCCAGCGCTTGGGAATTGTTCGGGAAAGTTGGCCCTGGCTCCGCTGTGCCAGGCACTGTGGTAACAATTAAACTGCACAGACAATTGCCTTCCAGTGCCTGGGAACGTTCCCCAGTGCTGTTTCATTTACCAAGATGGACGTTAGCTTTGGAGTTCCAGCTTTGGCAGATTCAGCTCGGCTTCCCCCTGACTTTAAAAGGAGGGAAACAAACAAACAAACAAAAAAAATGGCATTCAGGGGAGCAGTTCTGCTGCATGTGGTCCTTCTTAGAGCCTGAGAAATATGCAAATACACAGGCTCTATTGATTTGCTTCAAATTACTCCGCATTGACAATAGAATAAAGACAAAAAGCAGAAATGACCCAGAAAATTGCCTTACTATTAAGAAAAGGGAAAAGGCATTTCATTTTATTTTATTTCATTTTATTTTATTTTATTTTACTTCAGTGAGTGACAGAGCTTGAGGAAGAAGTCTAGTTGGGGGGCTCAACTGGGAGGCTCCTCAGGGAGCTATGTAGAAAACAGGGGAGGAAATGTTCGGAAATGTTCCTTTTTAAAAAAAAAAAAAAAGGAGAGAGAGAGAAGGAGAGAAAAGAAGAGGTCTAATCCCTTTGAAGCTTGCAGTTTTATGAGAGCTTTGTCCTTGGGAACTGTGCACCAAAGATGACTAGAGCCGCTTCGGGCTTTGCAAAATTACTACAAACATAAGGTGAGTGGCTTTATCATAAAATTGGAGTGGCCATTAAAACTTCAAAGGAGACGTATGACCTGAATTTTACCTGTCACAGTCTGGAGTATTTATTAGAGGAAGATTTGATTCCTTTCTTTAGTTAACAACCTGGTACTCACGTGAGGTCATGGGCCAGATTATAGTTTTCATTGGTGGTATGACAGATTAGATGTTAATATTTTATTGCTCCTGACCTTGGGAATCCATAAACATTGGACAGGTGAGAGCTGGAAAAAAACCAACCTGGCTCCTTTAGGAATGAGAGCATATTTTTAATACCTGAGTGTGGCCACAGTGATACCTTTCCATTGACTAGCACCCAGCCAGGCTGACTTTGACAGGACACATCCCTCAGAGCATGCTGGGGATTGTGTTTTACCAACCTTTGTCCTTCCTCTGCAATCTGCTGTTTGGCTCTGCTCGGGCCAGAGGAGTTCAATGCCTCATCATCTGATGGGCAAGAGCAGCCCCTTTCCTTCGCTCTTGATGGGGCTGCCAAACTGGTCACCTCTTCTACTGCCTTGGTTCCTTCTCTGTTTCAACCTTCTCCTTTCCATCCTTTGAAACTCTTCCCTAAAAGGCAGGTCTGCATGTGGCTTCCCGCCTTCCCTTCCAGTCTTTTCTGCTCTTTCTCGGCCTGTCTGCCCACCCCCAAGAAGTGCTTTTGACGGCCCTTCTAAACAAGCAATTGCCACACGGATCTTTGGCATCCCAGGCTGCTTGCATTGCATCTTCACAGGCATCTGTGTGAATATGCTTGCCTTCAGCTGTACTTGTAAATGATCAGAATCATTTCACTAATATTTGCATTACATTGAGAGGCCTATTGTTTTAAGAGAACACAACAACAGCATTTCAATGGCATTCAGGTGGGATCTGCCATAAAACTGTTAATCTGCACGTTCCAGAGTTAGTGAAGTAACATCTGCAGTGTCCTAGCTGAGGAAGTAAAAGCATTAAGAGCTACCTTGATTGAAAGACATGGAATGGCTGTGGCCCAGTTGAGAGCAGAACCTACGGGTCTGGATTCTGAGGCAAATACTAACACTTGTAATTATCTGTAAATCATCTCCTAGATCTAGATTAAGATTTAAAATTGGGATTTCAATGGATTTAGGTGCCTAATGCTGGACAATGGTTAAGATGGACAGCTTGCTAGTACTACCCTACTTCTAAAGGTACCTCTATAATCAACCAGTAGTCCTTTTGCTTATTGGGAGTAATGATGGTGGTAGCCGGCTTTTGCATAAAAGGCTTGTGGGAGGACTACTTTTGCAACGACTCAGAGATCCACAAGGCATTTTACATTAGCCCACTGTTGAGGTCACCACCAGCATGGCACCCCTAGTAGCCTTGCCCAGGTAGACAAGGAAGGGTACAAGGACTCCTTGGAAATGAAGATTGCATGAAGGGAAAACTGGTTTTGTGTCAGCTAACTAATTTAGAAGCTCTTATGGTGCATAGAAGTAAAGTAGACATCCAAGATCTAGATGTTATGATTTTAAATGCAAAATTAAGTTGTCTACAGACATCTCTGTGACAGGACTGCCTCAGACTTCTTCCAACAGCGTGATTAAACTTGCAGATAAGGTTGCAATCTTTGAAATAAAAGAAAGCAAAACAAAACCAACCCAAACCGAGAAACAAATTAGCGATCTAGAGGTACAAGCCTGTTTCCCTAGCTGAAAGTTAGACTTTCTCAAAGCCATCCACCCTTCAGCGCTGAAGTGACCAAGAACTACAGGTCTCCTGTGCCTTTGACCAAGAGGTCTTTGTCCTGATGGATCTCTTTTCACCTCTGCAGTGACCTAAACCCCCATCACCTCATCTCCCTTGCTCTGAATTGCTCTTTCCCTCGTCTTCCCCCATTATCTCCCAGTCCTGGCACCAGATGATCCTGATCATTCATGACCTGCCTTTTCCTCCTTCCTTTCTCCTCACAGTCAGAGCTGTGGTCACAGAGGCCCTAGGCACAATCTGGCTGGCGGCATGGTGGGATGATCACCCTAACCGAAGGTTACCACCCTGCTACCAGGAAGGTCATTTCCTCTTCCAAGACAGCAAGAGAGACATTCAGCCTCTTGTTCCTTGCTGCATCAGGCCCATTGCATTCCCTCTGCTCTCTTCTGCCACACCAGCACCCCAATCCCCTCACATAAGGAAAACCCAGGATTAAATTTTTCCACCAGCAGCTAACAATCCACAGCAAAACTGGCCTGGCTGGTTGGAGACCAGCCAAGTAGCAATACAGTGGATCATGTGTCATGGGTACTTATAGAAATGAAATGTCACAGCACTCAAATAGAGAAGGAAGACTTGGTCTCAGGCCATGAGGTGCAAAAAAGCTTTATTGGAATCTTTGCTAGTTGAAACTGATCATAAACTACTTACTGCCACTGCTAAAAGGGGCCTGGCAAGCATCTTGCTGGGAAACAGTATTTTTTTTTCAGTTACAAATATAAAAATTGCAAACTGGGTGCTAGCTTGAGTGAGACTTGTGGAGCAGATAGACCCTCTAGAGCACCTGGGAAAAAAATACAGTGGAATAAAGTCCGAAGTCCAGAGGTAGGTTATTTACATTGCAATTTTATTGAAAAGCCTGTCTGAGACAAAATATGCAATGTGACTGCTGTATATAAGGATGTGATCCCACAAAAATGAGCTGAGGCTTTCAGCATAATGTTTCTGGGAAAGTCTATTTCCAGTTTCTATTATCAGTGTTAAAAGAAGCTCTTAGGACTAGTAGGATTTTGGTTTAAGTGGTCAGGATAATGAGCCTTAAAGTGTTATAATAAAGATAAGTGTTTTAAAGAATAATGTGAGCATCAGGAAAGCAATCTAAGAAAGGTGCAAGAGGCTGGCTTTAGACAAACAGAAAAATCTGTAGAGGCTTGACCTGTATTTTTGATACATAATGAAGAAGTGAGAGAATCTGTATTTAGTATTTCAGGTTAGGACTAGAAGTAAAACAGACTCCCTGATCCAAATAATCATAATTAAGATGGATGCAAAAACATACATTAATTTAGCAAGGAAGTTCTGTGTGCAAGTACCACAACCAGGCAGACCATCATGTATGTCAAATATCTTTTTACTGGACAGGGTGCATTGTAATGTGCGATTGTGTGTCACAAGTCAGGCAAGAATTAAACAGGATTCAACGGGCAGTGGAAAACGTCAGAAGTAGGCACTAGTTGCATCCAGCTTCTGGCCTGACGTCTGATTCCCTGCGTAGCTGGTCCCAGCCCTCTGCCAGGACTTGCTGCACCCCAGCCTGGTTACACTGCTCCAGCCTCTTGGCCTTGTCAGGCAGTCTGCCCCGATGTCCAGCCTGTGGTCTTTCCATGCTGCTACGCCACGTTCACTCTGCCCCCACGATCCCCCCGGGCCTGCTTCCCATTCCCAAGGTTTTGCTTCAAGAGTCCTCCAGCTCCAACACTTCATCTCATTGTCTTTTTGTATCCTGTCAGGTTTTTCCTCATGCCCAAACTGCTCGTATCCATTAGCGAACCATGGTCATGTAGTCGTCTTCCTCTTTCTCAAGCTCCTTATCTAGACTTGCTGTCTGTGTTTACACCAATGGACCCAAGGGTGCTTCCTAGTTCCCATGTCTTGATGTGTGTTTAGTCATCCCCCGGCTCCATGCTGGGATGGAAACCTGGACATATGTGCTGGATGGGAGCTGCAGCATGTCCCAACAGGCCCCACAATTCAGATGACCAGGAAATGAGGGCCCTAAGATATGCTGCAGAGCAAGTAAGTACAGATGCAGCAGCTGTTTCTCAGCTAGCTGGCTCTCTAGTCCCAGGTCCCAGTCCAATTTTCCATACTCAGTCATCGCTCCCAGTCTCCACACCCAGCCAGCCTAGGTTTCTGTTCCCTGTTTTGGGACCATCTCACAAAACTTCTCTTCTCAGTGGATCCCATTCTGACCTTCTGGTCTGTCTTTTATTGCCTCACCCTTCAAACCACATCTCTGCTTTCTCTTCCCACTGCCTTGGTTCCAGCAGTGACCTCCCAGAGGATGCAGGAGAGACAAGTTTTTTCCTCTTGATTCTTGTACATGATCCCTTTCCACTCCTAACCATTGCTACCAGCCACTAAGTCATGAAGAAAGTCTGCTTTCCTTTAGTTCAGTTGCTTTGTAGGGAACACTCAGTGCTTGGGTCTACAGGGGCCAATCTTCCACCCCTGCTCTGAAAAGGATCCTATAGCCTGGTCACTAAAGGTCTAATGCCCAATACTTTGGACATAGTGTTGACCAGAGTGTGAGCAAAGAACTTGGTTTTACATACACGGTGAGACCAGAGCCCTGCACAGGTGATCTTGAAGCAGATACCTGCCCAGACTCGCATGCTGTGCCTGGGACCATGTTTGTGCAGCGCAGTCACACATGGGAACTCGTGAGAAACTCAAGCTCCTCATGCTGCAGGAGTTTAGACTGACACCTGCTCAGACAAATCTCTGAGCAGGTGCAGACATCAGATTTTTAAATTTTTCAGTTTCCTGAGTTTGGGTAGATTTTCATAGGGGCAGGGAAAAGCACAGGACTAGGTTTGCCATCATTGCTGGACTTTTGAGGACTGGGTAGAAAACATGGGAATCCAGGGCTGTTTAACAGAAAAGCTCAAGGATTGCTTTACATGCCAAAATGACCCAAAATAGTTTCAGAAATAGCAGGGGAATAAAAAGAAAACCCTGCAGGAGACAGATAGACACCTGCAAAATTTCAGGCTGTATTGTTACATTTTGTTTGATTATAAGAGTTGTGGAGTTATTTGAATATTATATATTTGTTATATCAAGAGTTGTATGATTAATAAGTTGTGAAGTTTCCCACACTGGAGACACACTGGTTGGACTAGATGATCTCCAGAGGTCCTTTCCAAACCTGACCATTCTGTGATTCTGTGATAAGCAGTCCTACCTCAGCACATTTGTGCTCTGAAGGGGCTGTAAGTGGGTGGGAAGAGAAGACAGAAGGCAAAGAACAGCGTGGATAAAGCAGTGCCCAGGGATTTCAAACGGGCAGTACTTTGTGGGACTTGTACCATTCTGTGCTCTGACCTTTTGCTGTTGCAGGGACAGACCCACGGACCAGCCATCTTCAGTCACCAGCCTTACACTGTGTCCTCCTGGAAGAAGCTGGAGAAGGCAGCCTGTGTGCCCTCACCACCAGGCTTATTTCTGAGCTGCCCGCTGGATCGGCTGCAACACTCCTGCTGTCAATGCAAGAACCACCACTGCCTATACTTTGACCAGCCAGGCTCAGGCTGCGCTCAAAGACGTGACTGTCTGCTGCTGGGTATTTACGTGAACCTAGGAGGGCACAAAGGCTTTGCCTCTTAGCAAAGGGGACAGGGTGCTCATGAGAAGCACTCAGCTTCCCCATATCTCTACGATATATTTAAAAGAGTTCTTTAAGCATTGATCTCACCTGGCCGTGGCCTTTAAGGGGCGGCTCGAGGGCAGAGACCTCAGGATCTCTTGGTGATTCCTTGACTCATTTGATGTGTGTATGAGAGTTGGTGGAGCTATTGAAGTCTACCAGCTGACCGACACAAAACACCATGAAACAGCCTAGGTCACATACCACATCCAAGTCAGCCTAAACCTAAAAACCCCCAATCCTTCACACTCCTTTGGCTAGTACGGCCAAGAAAAGCTGGGACCTTCAGCTAGATCTGTCATATCAAAACCAAGCAATTCGCAGTCTCTTTGTTCCACGGCTGTATCAGGTTCTAGTCGGACTTGAATGGGAGAGGTATTCTTAAGACTGCTTTTGTTTATTTATTTTCAGATGCGCATACCACAAAAATTAGATTACGGTTTGGATTTTGTCACGGCTGTCTCCTGCAAAGACTGATTCTGTCTGTAGCAAGTATTTTCTGGAGGGCTTCTTCTATTAATTACGTGCTGCCACCCACTTATTTCCTTAAGGCAGATTTTGCATCTGTGATTTCCCTATGAAGCTTCCTTCCTTTAAGGTAGTACGCCTCTAAGGTGGGCAGACTGACAGCACAGAAAAGGCTTTTACAATCCAGGAGTCAAACATTCTTCTTCTGCCGTATGGAGGGACGGAAAGTGCACAGACCGTGTGACAGAGAGCGTAAATTCACCCTGTGCAAACGCTGGCAATTGCAAACTGAGGACACAGTGGGAGAATCCAGGGTTGCCATGATCCTGTAATCCCACATATGCTTGACTCGAAGTTTGTAAACAAGAGGAAGCATAAGATAAACACACAATACTACGGAGATGATAATTTGAAAGTTTGTTAACATAATTTGTTTTTTACTGGTTAAATGGCAGAATGGTCAAGGCATCATGCTGAGGGGCTGGAGATGTGAGTGCAAGCCTGGGTGCAAACTGCAGTCAAGAGCCACTTACAGTCGGTCACCTCTGTATGAACACCCACCCATTTGGGCTGGAAAGTTGGAGATAGGCCTACCAAAATACCGGCATAGCGTGCGCCTCACAGGCCAGCCACACACAGAGACATCTCCAACCTCAGTGTAAATGTTAGTTGTGTGGTGTAGCATCTCTCTGGTGACTTAATGAGCAGTGCTTGACTCACGGCAAGGGTTTCTACGTACCGTTGCTATATGTCTTCATGGGGAAAGCTGGGAACCCTGGAAACTGTGGTTCTGTGATAACTGGAGGTGATCATAACCCCTAATGAGTTTGTCACTGCTTTTTTTTATGACAGATTTGCTGATACAGGACCATTTGGGACATTCAATTCTCTCTCTCTTTCCTGCCCAGCAGCCCTTGCTTGCAGTACCACTATGTTTTCTTTTGTTTTGGTTTATCTATCTCTCCCTGGCTTGATGAATATTTATTTATCCTGTTCAACGTGGGGCCGTTTCTGAGGGAGGGTTCAGCCAGCCCATCTGCATACCTTGGGTACCCCCAGCTGATGGCAGGGATGTCCTGGAGAAGCTGTCAGGTGTGTGTTGTCCGTCCATCTCCTCGGGCACATGAAGGGATGGAAGTAGTCTCCCAAATCTTGAGCAAGTGCTTTAACTGTGAGGTACTGAGTACAAAAGAATTTGCTATTGTGTCCTTTCTCAGCCAGGCTTAGTGTTCATTGTCTTACCTGCTCTGTGCACCCTGAGCCCTGCAAGTAAGGCAGAGAGCCATGGCTGGTGTGTGTGCATCCCATGAAGGCTTTGCTGCTGAGCTGCTTCACACAGTCCTGTCTGAGGCCCTCATCACCTTGGACACAAACACATTACATCCAGGTTTCCAGAGAATCATAGAATGGTTTAGGTTGGAAGGGACCTTAATGATCATTGAGTTCCAACCCCGCTGCCATGGCCAGGGACACCTTCTACTAGACCAGGTTGCTCAAAGCCCCATCCAACTTGGACTTGAACATTTCCAGGGATGGGGCCTCAGCAGCATCCCTGGACAACCTGTTCTGGTGCCTTCCCACCCCTCAGAGTAAAAAATTTCTTACTGATATCTAACCTGAATGTACCTTCTCCTAGTTTGAAGCCATTACCCCTTGTCCTATCACTTCATGCCATTGTAAAAAGTCCCTCTCCAGCTTTCTTGTAGGCCCCCTTTGGATACTGGAAAGCTGCTATAAGGTCTCCCTGGAGCCTTCTCTTCTCCAGACTGAACAACCCCAACTCTCTCAGCCTGTCTTAAATCTTTTTTTTATTTAATTAATCTTTTGTCTCTTTTGTTTCTTTTTCTTTTTTATTTTTTATTTATTTTTTTTTTAATGGAAAGTATTCAAGGGCTTGATGGAGCGCCTCAGCTCCAGAGCCACCTGAAAACAGTCTTTCCCTTCCCCCTTTCACATACTGTAAACTGGAGTGAAAGCTCAACCCTTTCACCCTTTGTAGGACGTTGCTAGAAAAAAACAGAAACCTTTTTAGCTTTTAGATTGATAGCTTCACTTTAGTCCTCCATCCCTGCTCTCATCTGCCCTTTAATTGTGTCAAAGGTTTGTTTAGAGTAGTTGTGGTTTAAAACTGGAGAAGGAAATATTCTGCTTTGGCAAACCTTGCATGCAGAAATCTCCTGCAACATGGCTGTCAGTTCATGCTTTATGACTTTATTTACAAATACAGCTCAAGGAGTAGAAACTGAGTAGAGCGCATTTTGACAAATATGTTAAAACCGCCCTCCTTTGAGGCAGCTGACTTTGAATTTTCCAGCTCTCTTTTCCAAAAACAGGAACTTATGAGCTGAGTTCCTTTTTATTTTCTGGTCATTTAAGTTGTACTTCTTCCCATATACTGAGTTCACAAATTCTACCAAAGCACCCTGTGTTACCCGGAGTAACCAGAGTTGGAGAAAAAAGGTAGAAATGTACCTGAAATGTGTGAGTTATCTGCAGAATATTAATACAGGAGACTTCACTATATTGGCTAAACCACAGGGAGCTATACCTCTTATAGCTGCCCTTCCACTTTTTTGTCCCCGGGTTGCACAGCTAGCCTGAGCTGATAGAAACGCTATTCTGAATAGCACAAATAAAGCTATAAATCCCCGTGTGAGAATTTTAATGAGTCTAACATCTCCACACTTAAAAATGCTCACCCGTTTAAGTTATTTGTTTCAAATTTTTGGTAGAAGAAAGTATGAATATGTATTTGTATAACTCACAGTTCTCCACTCACTACATAGAGGCCCTGATGAAAGTTATCATCGAACATGATTTTTAGCTCTCCTAAGCACACTAACATGACAACCGAGTTTGCTAAGAAAGCCCAAATGCTCCTTAAATAAAACTGAAAGGAAACTGTAGCACCTCTGCTTAACGATAGCAAACAGAAAACAGCGAGAGAGCACTTGACGTTGAAAATTTAATTTTCGTCACCATGTATTTATCTGAGCTTAGCTCCCACTCTTGGCTGATAAGGAATAACTAATCATGATTTAAGCATTTCTTCAAACCTAGCAACCTGTTGAACAGCTTCTTAATGTGCCTATCAATCACTTGGAGATAAGGATAGTTTGCACTCATAATAGCTAGTTGTAAAAATAAATAGAAGTTACTATAACTAGTTCAATCAACAATGGGATCTTTGAGGTCAGAGTGGAAATAATCAAACAGTAAGTATGAATAGGCTGTAATTTTTCTGATTAACAAATGTTTTGCTTGTCATGTGATCTTGAGAGCTGCTCTTAGCTTCTTAGAGGACTAAAATACATTTCAGAATGTATGTATTTACATTATGGGGTTAAACAAATGTATGCACATACCAGTTACTTTCTAAAGCTATCTGTGCACGTAAAGCTTTTTTTTCCTTCATTTTAAAAAAGTATCTTCGTCCTAAAGTTGTGTTCTCAACAGGCCACTCTACAAAGCATCAGGATAAAAAAAGGAAATCTAATAATGTGCAGAAAGTACTGCGGAATGCAAACTACAAATTACTGACATACGAAATAAACATATTACTCACATCTCTCTGATACAGCTGAAAATATAACAGCCAACAGGAACATATTACATCTCAGCACCAGTTGCTGATCAAAATAACAGTGTCCATATATAGCTACTAGCTGTGTGAAAGGAGTAAGAGAACTATATCTATATCTATATTCATATATACATCCCAATCAATAACATCCACAACCTGAAGACTGAGGAGACATTGAGCCTCACTTTATGAATCCAAAACAGATGCTCTGATCACCTTCTGGAGGCACCTATCTTTGCCAAGATTATATAAAGATCACAAGCCCTTTACTTTAGGTATTTTAAATTGCACCTGTGCTACACGTCTAAAATAGTGAATGTTGATGATGTGGATATAGCTTTATTCTGTCCTCACATTGCCTGTACAAAAATACAAGGTCTTCCTCTATGCCTGTGATATTCAGTGCAGTGATTTCAGACAAAGGTAAATACGTCTGTGGCTCATACGCTTTACTCATATACGCATATAGCCTGGAAACATGTGCTTTTAAATGATACAGAAACACTTAAGTGGGAAGAGACCTTAGGAGGTCTCATCCTACTTCCTGCTCAAGGCAGGGTGAGGCACAAACTCAGACCAGGTTGTTGGAGCTTTTTCTGGTCAGGTCTTGAAAACTTCCAAGGGGTGGTTATCTTCACAGTGATTTTTTTTTTTTTTTCAATTTTTCCTTATAGCCACTCTGAAGCTCCCCTTTTTTCAACTTAAGGCCACCACCTCTTGTTTTCCTGCTACGCACCACTGTGAAGGCCCTGGTTCCATCTCCTTGCTGGCCTCCCTGTAGGTACTGGGGGCTGCTGTTGGGTGCCTCAGCAGCCATCTCTTCTCCAGGCTGACCAAACCCTGCTCCCTCATCCTCTTCCCACAGGACAAGTGCTCCAAGTGAAATTAAATTGCTGATGGAAATCCCTGTGTTGGCAAGAAACCACAGCATATTTGCTCTGTCAGTTGGTTACTTCTTCTAACCTTGTTCATTCAGTCATGAAAGGGGTGACAAGACAGCACTTGACAGCTCTCTGGGGTCTTACATGGTTAATTCACCTCAGCCTTCTCTCCCTGAAAAGAAGAGCACTCAGTTCATCATCACAAAGTAGCATACAAAGTTTGGCCTGATTCTGCGAAGCAGTGGGCCCTCACATCTTCTGTATGTCTAACACCTCGCAGCAGCCAGCCCTCTATTAAATACAGCAAGGGTGTTGGCTATTTGGTGTATTTCAGTATTCAAAAGGAAAAACCAGTCAGCAGAGAAGGAACTACAAAGGAGCATTCTAAAGGACAATTTGCTTAAAGACCACAGAAAGGATGAGATTCACTGATGTCTAGGAGGAGGAGGCAGGACTTCAAATACCGTGGAGTCATTCTGAAAACAAACCCCTTTCTGGAACAGCAGATTGTGTGGAACTCGCTTTATTTACCACACAAGATCTGAATCAATTTTGTTTAAGGAAAAGAGATGTTCTAAATGAGATGCTGTGACTACTTATCCATCAGTCACTTTACTTTGATCTATCTTGACTCATCTCTTTTAATTTGAACACAACATAGGAATACAGCAGTAGTAGCTTCCTCAGGAGTTGATGAAAGAAAACAGCATATAACAAAGAGATGAGAAAATCTCCAGCATTGCAGTCAGTTTAGCTGGGACGTGTCTTCAAAGAACCATACAGTTTTTATTTAGGGGTCTCAGGTGGAGAATCCTCTTGATCCCTTAGTAGATTGTTCCCCTCATTCATTACTCTGATAGCTGAAAAAAATAAAAGGTGTGTCTATTCGCTGAACAAAGCAGTTAGTGCAAATGTGTTCATTCAAAGGGATCAAAACAGATTTTTAGGTGAATTTTCCAAGTTATTGCTTAGATCTCATTTGTGGGAGTGTGTGTATGTGCGTTTGATTTAAACCCAAGTGTGTCACTGTACACTTGTTTTTTGTTTCATAAACTTAACGAGACCTGTAAGTAAATTAAGTGGGAAATTATCAATATGACACTGAGGACACTCATAAATATAAACCATCACTTTAAATAAGGAGACCTTTAGAAAACTTGCTGAGTAAACTTACCAGTATTCATGTAAAGCTATGCAGGTCCCAGTAATAGAATTCTAAAAAATTGTCTTCTCCTCAAGTAAATAAACTTCAGGTCCTTGACTGCTTGTAAGATTGTGAGTGACACAATGCAAAATACTGCTTTATTCTGACTTAATAAGAATGTGGGGGGTTTTTTTTGAGTCTGCAGTAAGAGGTTGTTTGTGGTTCCAGCAGCGGCTGCAGAGTAACAGTTCTTCTTTCAGTATAACAGCCAAGCAACCGTGATGTTTGAAATCGTATGAGTTGCAAGTTTAAAGTTTAAAGCTTTCCCATAAATGCTGGTCATAAGGAAATGGATTAAAGAAGCAAAATATAGAACTCGTTGAACTTGTCTCTATTTTAAACTGGAAGGATTATATCTGACAAAGCCTTTTGTTTTGATGTAGCCATCTCAACAGCAGCGAGAACAGATTGGGTTACTTAAAGAGCCACTGACAACTCAGGGGAAACAAACCCCTGCGACTTAGGACAGGAATCTTCAGTGTCTGAACTGTGTTGGATACCATCTGTTGCTTTTGTTCATTCCTCCCTCTCATCCCATTGCCTTCACCAGGCTGCCATTCAATCTGAGAAGGCATGGAGTAAGATGGAGAGAGAAATCCCCTTCTTACCATTTCCACCCAGGTTGGTGAGTTCCTTGTCGGAGATCTGAGTGCGGGATCCTGGGGACGGACACAGACCTGTGCTGCTGGGGAGGCACGTGGCTGGCACATGGAGAGCTTCTGCACCACTGGTTGAAGAAGTGGAGTGACCCCCACCTTAGACAATTTAAGAAATCAAACTACAGTTTAACTAACACTTTTTGATGGATTTTGATGGAAAAAAAATAGGGTGGTCTTGAAATCATTGTCGGAGCAAGGGCCACAAAGCCGAGAGAATATCAATTAACAAGTGAGACTATGCAATCTGGCTGGATATTTCCCCTTTCAAATGTCTCCTCCAGCTCAGATGAGGGCCTCATGGATGTAGGCTGTATCTATGCAAACTAAGGGCTTGAGTCAGGTGCCTGAGCTTAGGTGTCTAGTGCTGTTTGATGAGCACCGGGTGTGTGGTGCCATTGGACTCCTCAGGGCAGCCAGGGCAATTGCATGGGGTTGGCTGACAGGGCACAGGAGTGTTGGGATGTTCTGGAGGCCACGTGAGATACCTCACACCACTTTGGAAATCCCTGGAGACCAAAGTCCAGGCAACTGAACTGAGCCCTAAATGACAGTTTGAAGGGGTGGGATTCAGCTCCAGGTTGTAAATACCTAAACTCAGGTGTCACTGCAGACACAACATGGGAGCCAAGTATCTGAGAAACTTGCATGGTCAGTGAAGTTTTAGCCAATCCAGTGAGTGGGGTCCAGAGAGATATGTAGTAGGTCTTCCTACGTGGTAGATGATAGATTGTTCTTGCTATGAGCTGAATAGTTTTCTGGACCCAGCTGAACTGACTGTATATTTCAGTTTTTACAGATGAGTGGTTATACAGAGTTTTGAATTACCTACCTGAGATTACACTGAATATTGCAAAAAAAAAAGCCAGGAATTATCTACATTTTCCTATACAGGGAACTGAGCTAAACCTGAGGCAATTTTTTTTAATGAGCTGAAACTGAACCATTAATTTAATGTTTTTGTGGAATGTGGACAGCACCTGAAGAAAGTCTTTCCATTTATTGGTTTCACCAAAACCTCATTCCTCATAGTAGGGACACATTCAGTTGTCAATGGCTTGCTCTGCCCAACGGCCTCCACAGTAGATCGAGTCTCATCCCCTTGTTCCCCTCCACCCGGCTTACCACAGCACACAGCTCAAGTGTACTCACTCCTGAAGAGTAGTACTGATTTACTGGGGAGGGTCATGTCTTCTTACTGGTCCCTTTCCTTATATGAAAGGAAATAGTTGGGGTTACCCTGTAATGAATTGGTCTGACAGCTGGAATCAAATGAAAAAAAAATAATGCCTTTAACTTTTGGCTGCAGAATCTTGGGCCTTACTCATTGACGCTTTTCCCCTTGCCAAAAGTCAGTCTTCCTATGCAGAAGGCAATGCAGTTAATAGATTTTTTATTTTGTTAACAAAAATTATAAACTTTATCCTTGGGGGGGAAAAAAAAAAAAGGAAAGCTTCAGACCCATGTCATTACTTTATGTAAACATCTTTGTTTTCTTCTTACTTTGCCAAGTCAGCCATGACAAAAGGAACCAGAAGGAGCCTTTCAGTTCATTCATTTCTTGTGGGCTTATCCATGAATGTTATGCCTCTGTCATCTGAATTTCCCAACTGCTTCCTGTTCAAGCTTTGCATAGGGTCAGGTTTGCTTGGGTCCTTCTATTGGGTGCCTTTAGGCAGTCATGGCAGAGGTGCCATCAAGGTTAGCCATCAGACTATGGCTCCCAGTCAAAACTGAAACAAAAAACTGACCAGTGAATTTATCAAAAGATAAAATGCAGTTTATTGAAATGATTCTGCTAAACAGTACATCCACAGGGCACAAATTTTGGGGGGCTGTTGAATGCCAAGTTTTCCTATGACTTCAAATGGAAAACTGACATATGTAGTCTTTTATAACTATGTGCTTGATGCAGATGCGTCTGAACCTTTTCCAGAAATAAGTATGTGAAATGTGACACCTTGACCGATTCCATGTTTTAATTTCACTTTTAAGTACTAAGAGTAGATACTCTTATACAGCCATATGATGGACTCCTGAAAATATCTACAAAATATAAATTTCTTTGCCATGTTACAATAATAAGATATGTCAGATTGTCTTTTACAAACCATGAAACACAATACAACATTTTCCTACTATCTTATTATTTATTCTAGCCTTTGTGGCTGCACATAGTGGTAGGAAAAGGGCTTGTGTTGTTATCTAGGTACTAAACAAATTAAACGTAAAAAAGGTAGGACTTATATGTAGATTTTACAAGAATAACAACACATTTTAGAAGAGCTCAGGCATTCTACGTTGTTGGGAGAGCTACTGATGCTTTAAAAAGTTTTAGGCCACATGAAGAATACAGGAGATGCTCAAGGAATGTCCAAGAGTTTCTTGATTTTTTTTTAAAGAGATGCCGACATCATTTAAGAGTAAAGTGTGCATGTGTGTATACCTGCACAGAGACGAAGTTGTCTCACTACCACATATTTCTGTACTTCCTGGTCATATTGTTCCTGAAGGACGGGAACACCCAGTCTCCCACATCTGTGTGGCCTGGGAAAGACCATGCCTAGGCAGCTGGTTGCTCGAGACACTGTGACGTGGACATATCCACAACCGGGACCAGCAACTACTCAGCCGTAGGAGACTGATGAGAGTACGGGAGGCATATCAGCAGTTGAATCTGACAGACAGACCTTGTCTAGAATAATGGTTTGGGCCAGGCGGTGGCTGCTCTTTTCCACAAATTTTCTGATGGCCTGAGAATAACAAAAATGGTTGCTTTGTTGTATACAGCTGCAGGTTGCACTGTTAATAAACACTGTGTTTTGACAATACGTCTCAGCAGAAATCAATGACTTGGGAATCACGTCTGTATCCACATATTTTTCATTTGATAAATTCAGTTTTGGAAACAATTTGCAATTGTTGGCTCACTGAAAAGCTCTGAAACTGTAACTGCAAAGATAGCAAAAGTTTTTCTTCAGCTCACACAGTCAGTGAAATGATGTTCACATGATGTCTTCTGTGAATCAGGATGCATTTTTGGGGCAAGAAGAAAGGATTTGAAAAGGATAATTAAAGTGTACTTCTATGCAAGGTGCCATCCCTGACTAACAAAACCATAAAACATTGCATTAGTTCCAATCTAACTGTCACTCTGGCTTCCCCTAGTCTTTATTCAGATAAGAAGAGATGTCAAAAATATGGAAAATATATGAAACAAAACAAAAAACTTGAGTCAAACATCTGCCTTAATGCTAAATATTCCCACTTCTAAATTTAAACTAATATTTCCAAAATACATTTGTGAATACATTTCTTATTTAAAAGCAAAGAAAAATCCCCTCTATGGATAGGCTTCAAAACTCCCTAATTATTTCTGAGTCTTGTTACAGTCTGTCAGATAATTGTTTGATCTTTCACTCTTTTAAGTCAATGTCAAAACTCTTACTGAATTTAATGGGTTCAGAACTCAGGCCGAAGTAGGGAATTTTAGAAATACAGACTCTTGGCACCAGGTACCATAACATTTCTGAAGGTGTATAATGTAAAAAAGGCTTTTTAGCAAGCAGCAGAGTAAATGTCTTTGAAGTTATTCAGCCTATTGGGCATATGAATGTACAACAAGCATACCGTATGTTCGCTCATTGAGGACTCTTGTAAAGTTTTAAATGATAACAATTCCAAGTGCTGTCAATGCTGACTGAAACTCTTGTTTGCTTTCACAGTTCTAAATATCCAGATTTTTCACAAAAACTAATGCACAGTTCTCTCCTGGGTGCAGAGCTACACCTACGTTATGGGGACCGCTCCATTCTTTACCCCCTCTCTAAGTTTAAACATCACTTAGTTCTTTTGAGAAGTTATTTTTCTAAGTGCAACTGGCTAAGTGGATTTTGAAACACAACTTTCAGCAGGAGTAGCCAAGAACTGACTTTGCATTGGGATCTCACCATAGCACGGGATGGCTCTTTCATTACCATGACATGAAATCAAATTTACAGCCAGAAGCTGCAAGGGGCTTCGTGCCTCCTTGCAGTTGCCTCCTTGGCAGCTTCTGGTGGTCCACGTAAGGAGGCGCTTGCTGCACTCTGTGGGCCTATTTCAGCTACTTAGTGCTCTGGAGAAGTTACTGTTGAGGTTCAAATCTGCCTTGCGTCTATAATTGGAATCATGCAGCACACATGTGAGAGTACCCCACTGGCAATGTAGGTGCAAGGTACCTCCAAAAGGGGGAAAGCACAGCTTCTCTATGTCCTCCAGCAGTTTGCACTCTGCACAAGCGCATGATTCTGCCAGCAACCTCAAAGCAGTCTGGGGTGGTTGTACAGAAATACACTTTGCGTTGCCTACTGGGTAAAGATGTGTGGTGTCACGTGCCTAGGACAGGCAATTAGTCTGAAACTGATTGCCTAAGATGCTCCTAGAACCAAGGCAGATTACACCAAATGAAACCTTGCTCTTCCCTTTTCTTACACCTCACCAGTCGGTAATATGGGTGCCCACAGTGTGGCAACTCACTTGAGAAATACAACAGGTGTCTGGTCTGTCTGTCTGCTTGTGTTTAATTTATCTCTTTAGCTCTATGGGGCAAAGATCTTATCTCCATTTACGGGTAAAATCCTGTGGGGTTCTCAGTTGAGCAACTTCAATCCTCATGGAGGTCTCACAGATTACACATCTTCTGGGACTGAGACCATGAAACATGAAACTTGCCATGAGGAAAAGATCCTAAGCCAAAGACATGGGCAGATCCAGCACAAAATTCATCAAGACACCGAAGTATAAATAGTGCTTAAAGTCAGTTGCAGAATCATGTACTGTACTTGAATTTATTCCTGGAGTAAAGTTTTAGGTGTTATTACAGTCAGGATACTGAAGTGCCTTGTATGTTAACTGGAACCCTGTGCAAATTAATAAACAAAGCTTAAAATTGCATTGGGCAAATTAGAGTCACAGAGTTGCCAGGAAAACAGTTTTAATGGAAGGTGTGTCTTTAGCAAAAGGAATCTGAATTGGAATCCTTGGGTGTGAAAAGGCTACCCATCAAACCTTAGAGAAATGGTCACTGCAGACAGGAATGAGGGAGATGGTCAAGGCTTGGTGATGAGACTGTGCTGGTTTGTGCTGGAAATTGTCTCCAGGAATCTAGGCCTTGCACTGCTGAAATCACTAAGAGCACCGATTGTGGTGGTTTGTTGTTTTGGTTTTTTTTTTTTCTGGAAAAAGAAAGCTATTAAAATCTCTTTGCTAGAATTTGGCATGTCAAACGTTAACCTGGAACTGATTTGCCTGGTCAGAGGGAAGCCTCAGTGTGTGCACTCTGGTAACTCAAGCACCAAACTGCATGACAGACCCTTCCATGGAGAGGGCAGATGGGTCCACAGTTACTGCACAATTGCCATAGCTGCCGCAGAATCGGAAGTTGTGTAATGTTTGGAATAGGAGGATAGTTACCATGTCTACATGGCACAAAGCACTGCTTTGCAAAGCTACCTCTAAATGAGTCGGAAGTAGTCCATCTTCGTGCAGCTTTCTCCTCAGGCTAATGAACTCTGCCTCTTGGCAGGGCTAATTAACCCATAAGAAGTGCTATGCTAATACGGCTAAATTGTGTTCGCTACCCACATTACATAGTTTCAAGTCAGGTTGGCTATCTCTGCATTGAACTGCAGTTGGGGCTGTGCCAAGGGCATCAAAATACCCTGCAAATGTGAGTCTCAGAGCTTGACTCTGCCTGTCCTCCTCAGAGACAGTTCTTATTGCAGGCAGTGGGAACTTAGCCTAAGGAGCCCATGACTGGGCCTTTAAACATTCAAGACCAACATTTTGAATAATTGACTCTCTAGTTTGCCTCAGGATATTATGATAGTTTTCAAAGGCTGGTTCCAATATAGCAATAAGCCACAACAACGTGTGTGTTAGTATGCAATCGGTGCATGCCTTCAGTGCATTGGCATGGAGCCTTTACCACCCAAGAAGTATTCCCGAAGTGATCCAAAGCCTACTGAAATCTGTGGAAAACTTTCTATTGACTTCAGTTGGCTTTGATTTCCATTGCCTTCAATGGGCTTTGGATTGGCCCCAGAGATTCCCATCCCTCATACGAGGACTGTTTACATGAAATAATCATTACAGAAAATATACAAACAAGTCTTGGAACAAGGACCAACACCTAGGACTCTTCTCCTTGGCGATGGCTGCAGAATCACAGCCTTTCTTGTCTTTTCTCTCTCTATGTCCCTGTGTTTGTTTTTCATACAGTCTGGCAACTTCAACACAGCAGTGGCTGGAGCACTCCCTGGGGACTTGGAAGATGGGTAGCTGAACCTCTCCAGATGGGAAACTACCATAGGCTCCATATCACTGAACCTTCACAAATGCCCTAGCCGCTAAATTGTTGTATACAAAGCGCTTGTTGGCAGCTTTTCCTTTGGCTATGTTTTACAAAAAGTGGTATGAGCCACCCTGTTGTGTGGAGGCAGATGGATCCAGACAGTGTGTAGGATGCCTTGGGAAAGACCAATGGACCAAAATTCCTCAGGTCGTGGATCCCAGTGAGGCTGAGGCTTGAGCAGGGGCCAAGCTTTTCAGCTCTGTCACAAGGGAACTATGCCTGGGGCACGATTCTAGGTGTGTGGTGAAATTCCTGAGTGAAAAAGGCAAGAATTTGTGGAAGTGAGGTGCCTGTGGGGGTACTGGGAAGTTGCAGGAAAGCAGGCTTGGATGTAGGTGCTCACATGCTGCTTAAGCCCCACGTTGCAGGCTTCTTGCAGTCTTGTCCCAAGTTACTCATCTTTGCAGAGTTCAGCACGTGGAGCACTGCACCAACAGACACAAGGCCCTCTCCATCCACAGACTAGCTCGGGCTTTCAAGTTAGTGCCTATGGCAGTAGCATCTGGGTACATACTCAGTTTTGCTTAACGTCCTGTTGAAGAAAAAGAGAGACGAAAACCTAAGAGTCTCATTCCAAATAAAAACTCCCAGGTTTGGGGTTATTCAGGTAGTACTCTGGCACTGAAATTCATTTTTATTGTGGAATGGGAGATTCTTGATGAGCAAACTTTGATAATTGGTGCTGTAAAGGTTGTAGCGATGATGATAAGATCTGAGGTTATAGGAATGTGGTAGCTGTTTGGTGATCATACAAGTAGAGTGATATTTCCACAGCCAGATTAGTAAAAACATCCCAGTAGGAAAGGAATTAAAATGCTCAGAGTTCTTTAATCAGTATCCTCGCAGAGTAATAATTTAATAAGTGTATTTCTGATATACAGATGAGGATTTTTTCAAATCATTTCATCTATAGGCATATTGATTAATGGATTTACAGAGAGGCAATTATCTAATAGAGTGTCTAGGCAATGTGTGGTTAACAATTAATGCACTGTTAATAATAGTTAATGTATATCGTTTAGTTAAATGCACACTCATTAATCAAAACAGAGAAAGCTACAACAATGCTAAGTATTATTGTATCAGTGTATTGCCAGCTTGGGCAGTGGTGTTAATTACAGGCCAGATGTTGATAATCCTGCTCAGATCAAGGAGTTACTTGTCTCATCAATAGCCTTGAGGGATATTTCTACATTCACTCTGAGATGCTCCCTGAGGCTGCTCCCAAGACCACATGCACTGAGTCCGCCTCTCCACTAGTAAATTAAGCAGTGCCGGGGCACTGGAACTGAAGTCATCAGAGTGGTCGCTGACATGCTTTTGGCCTGGGCCATCAAGCACTCCCTGAAACAATTCCCTGGCATGACTGGGGACTCAGCAGAGGCCAGGGACTGTTCCCAGGTGGCCGTGTGATTGTGGCCACCCTGTTTTGGGGAGTACAAGAGTTTAATACTAAAGGCATGGTACGCTGTAAGTTGGCCAGTTTTGATGCTGGAGAACGGTCCCATGCAAGTGTCATTCATTAGTGTAAGTGCAGCTGGGCCATGGTAAAATCTGCAAGCGCAGCCCCAGCTGTGGCTGAAAGCCACTTTGCAGAGTCCAAGGGACTCCCTCTCAGCTCACGGTCCTGCTATGCATCACACAGCCCACCGGCAAACAGGAACCGGGGCGGGGGGGTCAGGGACTAACCTCTTTCCCAGCCGCATGGGTAATCCCATGGGTGCTAGTAGGTGCTTCTGGAGTGCTACAGGCGCTGTCAGAAGTATGCAAGTGCTTTTCCCTTTCGTTTGTTGCAAACAATGAGTTGCAGCAGTTCAAGCACTTGAAAGAAGGCCCGTGGAGGCCCTTCAAAATGGGACGCAGGTGCATCCGCTGCACCCTCTCGTAGCGTACATGGATATCGATTGCTGGTCCAGTCCGGTGTGTTCAGTGTGTTCACTCACCTGTGAAAAGTCATTTGTGACCACAGTGCTCTGCAGAACTGAGCCTGAGGTAACCAAACCAAATATTGTCTCTTACTTCAAGCAGTATATAGATATGTATACATATATACACATATATATTGCTGACATGTAGCAACTGTTGATGAAGCAATTTCTGATGCCGCCGTTAAATTGCACCGAGTAGTTAATCAGTGGCTCTATTTTATTGTTTTTGACATAGCTTTCTACAGGTTGAAGAAGTTTACCTTTATAAGAAGCTGAAAGTTGACAGATATAGTAGATAATTCTGTTATGCCTGCTTGGAAATGATTAATGCTAAACTTTTGAACAGGTCTGCCTTGAAAAGGAAATGTCACCTGTTCAAACGCAGCTTTGTATGTTCTCCTGCGGTAATGTATTCACTGCTTATCAACATGCTGATCTGCTGTTAGTTTCAGGGAGTAAATGTGAGTTTCAGCAATTGAAGCCCGATCCTGCAGGTGCATGTTCAGGCAAAACTGCCATTAGTCTTAATGAGAGTTTGTCTTATTCAAAAGTGTAGGATGAAGCCAGCAAGTGGGTAAATGAAACATGTGAGCGCCAGGGTGGGTTTCCATTACCCAGAATACATTGATGTGCCTTTGAGACCTCCGTCCAAAAATGTTTGGAGTTTGCTTGAATTTTTCACGCAAAGCCAGTCATCGGAACGTTTTTATGATTTATTAAATTCTCATTTTATTTCCCTCCCTTCCAGCTGCTTAATAAAGAGTTTCCAGCTGTTTGTGCTTCCATTTGACAGACAAAGTAGACCCTTATTCTGCAAAGCACTCAGGAACATGTGTAACTTCAAGTGTGTGAACGGTATCCTCTGACTGCGATGAGCTATCAGCGGGCTTGAAATTACACGTCTGCAAAGAACCAGCTTTTCATAAGTACTTAGGTGTCTAAAAATATACATGTGGTGCAATGGGATTTTTAAAGATGCTTAAATATGTTCTTCACTCCCTCTGTAATGATTTCTTTAGTACTCCATGTAGTAATTAGAGAATAGCCATTGCAGAGCCCACTTGTACTGTAACGTATTTCAACAAATGGCAGTTTCTGTAGTATGGTTAATTAGGAAAAACAGGTTAAATTTAAAAGGAATGCCATGAATAGAGAGAGACTAAATGATTGCTATACTTGACTGTCATTTCCTCTCTAGAATTACATTAACCATCTACAGGTTTATTACCACACTGCCTCTCAGATGTACTAGGACCCCACTCTTTCTGGTACTAAGGAAAATAAGAGTTCTTATGATCTATCAAGTTGTTTGAAGAGCTCCAACTGTTTCTTCTGTTCACGATTTGCCTATGGGCTGTTCACGTTTTCCATGAATTTGTCCATTGTTCGGGTTTGTATGAAATTTATTTTCTGGGAAAAGCCTATTAATTAGCTAACCAAGGAACCAAAGATTGGGGCCAAAGGGCCAGATTTTCAAGCACTCACTAGGGAGAGTTCTGTTTATACATATTTCATGGGAGGGGTTATAATTTCAAAAATAATTGTGGTGGTTTGGAATTTGTAAATGCTTTGGGTGGATATTGTTACATACTAAGTTTTTGAAGTTAACTAACATTCAAATGACATTCTTAGTCATTTAACTATTCAGTATTTGAACTTCTCCTTAGAAAGTAGTTTGACAAATACCAACACCATGGAAACTGTAATATTTATGTACTAATCGAATACAAAGAGAACATTTCCCCTACCACTTATCTTTGTACAGGATAGACAGTTCCTCATTCCAGATCTGTCCCTCTATGTATGTATGTATCTATCTATCTTAACCTTGCCGTATTAAATTCTTAATGCATATTACTGGCATTCTCTCAATAAAATTTTTGTTCTACCCATTTCTCTCATTGATCAGTTTGGATATCGATAATGCATTGATAGGCAGTTTAATCCTTTAAGTTTGACACAACTGAAACAGCAGTTCAGTATGACACTTTTTTTTGTTGAAAATAGGTAAGTTTTCCAGTTTTCTAAATTCCCGTGTATTTTTACTGTATCCAGTTTTTTGCTGGATTCACACATTTCGAATGAGAGACCAATTCAGCTCTTGTGCTTGAAGGCATTTAGGTGCTGGTACTGGGGTGTTTGCTCTTTTTACTGAACATTACAAAATGTACTGAGTTAGAAGAACAAATAAGGATCGACAGTCTTTGTCGGCTGTTATTGAAAATTATGAGAAAGTGAGCCTAGTAAGCCTCTTCCTTTTCAGGGTGTATCTATACCTCAATCAAGGGTATCATTGCAACCAGTGCTAATATCACCACACCAGCTGTAAATTAGCTAATAGTCTAACTGCATCAGTATAGGGCTGGGCTTGGGCACAAATATTTACCTGCTTGAGATATACATGCAGCTTGTACTGAACTTCATACTGACCTTGCTCTCGCTCGGTCTGGGTAGTTTACAGTTAGCTCTGTCCTGCCTGCAGAAGCTGCTGTCATATCGTCCGCTGTCCCCTAAGAAAGAGCTGTCAGTAAGCCGGAGGTTAATCGTTGAGCGAGGAGAGATAGTTTGGTAAGCAACTGCTAGCCCAGAACTGAGGGCCTGGCTCTGACTGGCTTGGATGATTAAAACACTATTTTTAGAATTAGGAATACGGTCTTCTAGAAATGTTGATATTAATAGTGTTGATTGCAATAAATATACCAAAAGATGATCATATTTCTGCTGCAAATACACTGGTTCAAAGGATCAGTGACACAAGATGATTTGTTTTCAAATGAGCTGTAGTGTGTTTAATAAGAATAATAACAAAACCAGAGAACATACATTTTAGGCCTGAATCTCAGAGATTCCCTATCTCCCCTAGACCGTCCCCTGGACAGGAAAACGGGAATTGATTTAATGGGTCAGATGAAGTGAAGGAGAAGAGAAATTCTTCTTCTGTAGTGCACAGAGCAACCGTAAAGCTGCTTGCAGACCTTACAGGACTGGTGGATGAAATGGCCACTGAACTCTAGTACCTCCTGTGCCACTGTGCAGAGGGAATTCAGCAAGAAATGGCAGGCTTATGGGAGAGCTGCTGATGGGTGATTTTCTTCCATTGCCATGTGCCCAAGTACAGCAATGTAGAAAGATGCAGTTCCTCTCAGCCACAAGAAGGATTCTCTGTCTGCCTGGCTTTTCTTGTCGTCCTTGTCCCTCGCATGGTATAACGTCCATTCCCACTGTTGGAGACTTTCCATTGCTCTCCTGGAAAAGTCCAAAGGACTCCTTAGGGTATGCAAGTAACACCAGTTTGATTCACCTCCTATCCCCGTGTAACACTGAGCAGAGCCGCATATCCTGTCTGAAGAACAGAAATCATTACACAGGCACAAACCACTCATTGATCATGCATCATACACAAGCATAAGTTATTATCTAATTTAAATTTTTTACCAGGTTAAAATATGCTGCCTTTCACTGTGCACAGAAACAAAATAGTATTTTGCAAAGAATCTCTGAGAAAGTCCCTTTAATGTGTTAACTGCCAGGTCCCGAAGTGTCATTCCAGACACTGATTAAAGTACAAACTAGAAAGTAGTGGTTGTTTGATGACAATCTCTATAACGATGCCCAGACTTTTTTGTTTCCTCTCTTGTTCTGTGTACCAATACGGACCTAGTGTAAACAGAAACATGAGCTTTCATTACCTTGTATTCAAGCAGCTGCAATAAAAACTGCTAATGGAAGAGGAGAAAAGAAGAGAGAAAAGATCAAATGCCTTAAAAAATATTTACACAACATAAGAGTTTTGTGACCATGAGATACTATTTTGAGGTTACGTACAGGGAGTGAAGAAAGAAACTGCACTTTCAGGAAACTTTGTGACAAGAATAGGTGGGAAAATAATTATGTTGCATGACTTGCCTTCTCTTTGTACAGACACATTATATGTCAAATGCCAAAGCAAACAGTTTGTAAGTGAAGCATAAGTTTTATTCACTTGCTGTCTGATCAGAAGTATTTATACATACCTGTACTATGAATGTCTGTCTTTTCTTTTTTTCTTTTTTTTTTTTTTTTAACATAGGAGGTCTATTAAAACACTGATAGGAAAGTTCAGGTGTTTATTTTAGAAATTGCTTTACCTTAGAATTTTGTTTAGAACGTAAGAGTTGTTGCGTGATTCAATGTGAAAGTATTGCCTTAATGTGCCCTTTTCCTTCTTTGAGTGCATAACTAACCTGCTGAAGGGTGGAGGAACAGCAGATAAATATTTTGGTGAGATTTTTCTGACTCTGTCTCCTGTGATGTCGTGAACAAGGTAAGGAAACACGGTCTATAGGAAATAATTGGGAAGCAGGACAGCCTGAAACATCTTTCTTAAAGAGTAAGCATGAGATTCACTGCAAAATTGTTAGGTCCTTCCAAGTGGGGTCCTTGCAGACTTTTGCCCTGGTCCCAGCCCTAATCTGGATTTTCATTAAGGGTCCAGACAACAGGCTAGAGAGCATATACACGCAGTTGATTTGCAGATGGCACCTACGGGCTGATGCTCCAAGCACTTTGGAGGAGAGCTTCAGAAATCAAATGGGCAGAGTGGAGGGATGGCCTGAAACCCATAAAATGAAACTAAGCAGGGGAAAGTGCAGAGAACTGCAGTTCAGAGGGAAAAGTCCAGCACACAAATAAAATAGAGAATAATGAGAGAGACAGCAGCGCAACAGGAAAGGATTTGGAGACTACCGTGAAGCACAGACCAAGTCAGCAATCTGAGGCTGTTGTGAACAAGACAAATTCAGCGTGATGTGATCAAGAACATCATCTGTAAAGGATGGGAGGCCACTGTTTAGCTCTGCTTGGCGTTGGTGAAACCTGGGCTGGAAGACTCTGGCCACTTTCAGGCACTGCACTTGAACAAGGATGTAGGCAAACGCCAGGTGACGGTAACAAGCAGAGTGAGAGGTTTAGAAAACATGACATACAAAAGAAGAGCCATCGAAAGAGAATTGCTTGGTCTAAAAGGGGAAGGCTGAGGCGGGAATGTAAAAGTCTACTACAGTAAGAAGATTACCATAAAAAGATAGATTCACTTGAAGCAATTGAGAATCTCCTTTTTTGGAGGCTTTTAAGGATGGGCTAGACAAACACCTGTAGGAATGATCTGGGAATACTTATTCCTCCTCATCAACCTCTTAAGGTCATTTCCAACCTTATATTTCTTTGATTCATTGACCCACCCCATAAAACTGCATCTGAAATCAAACACCTATTTTTAAATAGAGTATTAGGAGACTTTTTTGGGTGGTATATCTTTAGCATGGCACCCCACCATTTTTTTCCACAGACAGATAATTTTTTAATTCTGACGTCAGTGTTTTCTTAGTACTTGATGATTTTCATGAATATTCACATTGAAGCCTTAGGAGGCCTTTTCTAAATCAGAATTATGTTTCAAAGGATTTTGCTATAATGTTATAGGTGTTTGTTAGATGGCAAATACGTCTTTAATCTGTTTCCTCACAGATATTTAATCACAGAGGGCAAAGTTTTAATCTCTCTGAAATTGTAACATTTGTATTTAATGTACATACTTGATATTTAGTTGTAAAATATATGATTCTGAAAACTTTTTATTTATCCAGTTCCTTCAGTTTCCAAGCCACATCTCAAAGCATTCTTTTCACTGGCACTAGGGAGGTTCATTTGCATCACTTCGCAATGTTTTTTGTTTCAGAGCACTTTCACTTTAAAAATATACTTACCTACAAGTACTGACCTCTGGATGCTGCCCTCAGTATAGTTAATGAGACAAGATTGTGAGAATAATTGACTTTCTTGTTATCTTGATAACATTTTGTTGTCATTTAAGAAATCATCTTGGATTAATTGAAAATAAAATGTGCTGTGCAGATTTCAAATTGAATTTAGCATTCTACTTAAAAGGAAACCAAAATGCTTCATTTATTTTTGTGGCAAAGGAAATGGAGAGACAGTTTTGCTTTAGAAAAAAGTTGTGAATGTGACACTACTTTTAAAAAATGTTTTGATTTAAATCCACATTTCTTTCAGCAAAAGTAGTTGTGTCCCGTCATTAGCGCTCACTACAAAATCCATTTGTTAGCAGAGGAGACACACATAAATAAATCACTGACAGAGTACAAGGTTATGCTCATCGTAATAATAATGCAGGCTATGTTGTGTGGCGAGTTAGGTGATAAACCGTCTGCTTTATGGCGCATGAAGGATCAGATGTTGCTGCTCCTGATGTGACTCTGTTGTGTCATTTGCTGCAGATTCATGGGCAGAGCAGGTTCTGCAGTCACAGGATGGGATTTTTTTTTTTTAACTTAGGGTTTAGCTGGGATTTTGGTGCATTCTGTTTGGGCTGCACACCGACACAGACAATAGGCTTCTCCTATGATAACCAGAAAGGCAATTAGCATTCACCTTCCATGCAGTAGCGAAACACCTGTATCTACCTTCCTCCTGCCAGGGTGGCTGCAGGTCCTCTGGAACAGAGCTCCAGACCCAGCCCAGCCCATGGGCCACAGATTACCAGCCCGACCGAAAAGGGAGGCTTGCTCCTGGAGCGATGGTGGCAGTGGAGAAAATGTTGCAGCCCTGGGCAATGACCGAGGCAGGCCGTCTGGTAGCACGGCTAAGCAGATCTGAGGCAAGAAGTCACCTCAGTGAAGCCACCCCACACACGTCAAAGCAACTGATAGATTATGTATGTGCACTGCCTTGCCTTTTGGTTTCACACTGTCAGCAGACCTGCATGGAATGTTTCCTCTGGCCATCGAAATTTTACCAGGGATTCCACTTAAATTCCCTCTCCACCAACCCAAACCTGACTCTTTCTTGGGAGGAGTTCAAAAACGGTTTCACACACCTGCAGGGATCTCAGGAGACCTGCTCGTTATTACAGCCTGCTCACCTGGGAAGGTATGTGTACACCAAGGATGCACCTCCTGTGGTTATTTTCCCTTTGAGGCGAGGGAGGTGAAATTGTTTGCCTGGTATATACCATTCATTTTCCTTGTAGTAATGGGTGAACACCTTTTTCTTGCTGTTGGCTTTCCTTGGTGGAACCTGCAATGCTGCACAGCTTCCCTATGTATTTACCCAGCCTGTAGGGCACCCATATTCTGGTCTCTTTCTTCAGGCTTCTTTGAAGCCAATGAAGCAGGGATCCAACCTGTATTCGTACCGTGTTGTGCCTTAATTGTGCAGGTTATACCAAAGGGTGCATCAGGACCAAATAAGGCATTAACTCACTTAAGTCAGCAAGACACCTTTTTTTTTTTATTGCATGGATTTTTGTCCAGTTGTTCATCCCAAAGTTTTAGCAATACATTTCTGCTAAGGATTTAAAGTCAAACCTTGCTATACCACAGACCTGAGTAAAGGGAAAGAAATTATTTGTACTTTATTGTTTCTGCTTGAAAATTAATGGAGATCCTTCCACTACTTTCAAAACAAAATAATACTTTCCCTCAAACAAGGCAGAAGACTATAGTCATGTCTAAATAAAATACAGAGAGATATGTACGCTGCGCTTGAAGCTGTTTACACTGGAGTACTTGGCAGGTGTAAGAGTGGTCTTCTTCCAGGGCTGTGGCCAGTATAGACAGACCTTTTGCTGGCATGTCTATTTTTGCCAAAACCTGGAAATCCCACATACAGTGACAGAGCTGTCCCAGCAGAAATGCAGAGCACAGACCAAGCCCTGGCTGTCCAGGTAAGTCCAATGTTGCACTGAGGACATGTTGAGGAAAAGTTCTAATCTGAAAAAAAGAGAATGAGCTTGACAGGGGAGATGAGGTGTTAGAGCCAAAGATTAAGGCAAGGACCAAAACCTCTCATACATGCATTCAGAGTGGAGTATAATCAGTTTCTGTGACGAAGCACTGACAAACCATGAACAGTCAAACATCCTGCATCATTTAGAAGCAGGCATACCTTCTTGCTCCTTGGTTAATGTATATAATAGTCTTTTCCCACAATGGCAACAACATGCTGTATCTCATTCTTCATTCCCATTTGTGCACTTCACCCTCCTTTTCCTGATCCTTCTGGCAGAGACATGTTTTCCACATTTCCCCTTTTTCATGGACACCAAACATTATCATTAACTCTGTGGCACTAATTGCTTGAGCTGCTACAACCTCTGCCTATGTTGCTGGAGTCCTTCTGCCAGTTTCTTGACAAGCACTTTAGTTATGTCATCAAGAAAATGGTCAGATGAACTCTTAAAACTGTTTAAAATTCAGTGATCTTTGAACTGATGAGATGCATCCCAGGGTCCTGAGCGAATTCGCTGATGTAGTTGCCAAGCCACTCTCCAAAATATTTGAAAAGTCATGGCAGTCAGGTGAAGTCCCTGGTGACTGGAAAAAAGGGAAACATTGCACCACTTTTTAAAAAGGGTAGCAAGGAGCACCCTGGGAACTACCAACCTGTCAACCTCACCTCTGTACCTGCGAAGATCGTGGAACAGATCCTAAGACAGATGGAGGACAGGGAAGTGATTTGAGACAGCCAGCACGACTTTACCAAGGGCAAGTCCTGCCCGACCAATCCAGTGGCATTCTATGGTGGAGTGACTACATCAGTGGACAAGGAAAGAGCTACAGATGTTGTCTATTTGGACCTCTGTAAGGCCTTTGACATGGTCCCCCACAACATCCTTCTCTCTAAATTGGAGAGGTATGGTTTTGATGGGTGGACTGTTCAGTGGATGAGGAATTGGTTGGATGGTCGCATCCAGAGGGTAGTGGTCAATGGCTCAATGTCCAGACGGAGATCAGTGACAAGTGGTGTCCCTCAGGAGTCCATATTGGGACCGGTACTGTTCAATATCTTTGTCAGTGACATAGACAGCGGGATCAAGTGCACCCTCAGCAAGTTTGCAGAGAACACCAAGCTGAGTGGTGTGGCTGACATGCCTGAGGGATGGGATGCCATCCAGAGGGACCTGGACAAGCTTGAGAAGTGGACCTGTGTGAACCTCATAAGTCTCAACAAGGCCAAGTGCAACCCCGAGTATCAATGCAGACTGGTGGATGAAGGGATTGAGAGCAGCCCTGCCAAGAAGGACTTGGGGGTACTGGTGGATGAAAAGCTGGACAGGAGCCAGCAATGTGCGCTTGCAGCCCAGAAAGCCAACTGTACCCTGAGCTGGATAACAAGAAGCGTGGCCAGCAGCTTGAGGGAGGTGATTCTGGCCCTCTGCTCTGCTCTGGTGAAACCCCACCTGGAATACTGCGTCCAGCTGTGGAGCCCTCAACACAGGAAACACACAGACCTGTTGGAGTGGGACCAGAGGAGGACCACAGAAATTATCAGAGGAATGGAACACCCCTCCTATGAGGAGAGGCTGAGAGAGTTTGGGTTGCTCAACCTGGAGAAGAGAAGGCTCCGGGAAGACCTTATTGAGGCCTTCCAGTACTTACAGAGGACTTATAAGAAAGATGGGGACAAACTATTTAGCAGGGTCTGCTGTGATAGGACAAGAGGTAATGGCTTTAAACTAAAAAAGGATAGATTTCAACTAGATATAAGGAAGAAATTTTTTACAGTGATGGTGATGAAACACTGGAACGGGTTGCCCAGAGAGGTGGTAGATATGCCATCCTTGGAAATATTCAAGGTCAGGTTGGACAGGGCTCTGAGGAACCTGGTTTAGTTGAAGATGTCCCTGCTCATTCCAGGGAGGGGTTGACTAGATGACCTTTAAAGGTCCCTTCTGACCCAAACTATTCTATGATCCTATGATTCTATGAACTATGGTACCGCATGCTTCTGAGACAGTACTGGAAGATGAGGGTAAATTTAGGGAAGAGAATCTGCCTTTTGCTTTCTTCATTTGGATGACAGCTGCATCTGACCTTGTTTATCATAACGCTTTTAATATATAGCAAATAATTATGATGGTGAGTCTGAGGTGATTTTTCATACCCCACTGGTGTTTCACTGAGGGTTGGGTGAACATATGATGCTGATTCTTCTTTGTTGTCAGGTGCTAAACCATAGTAAATATCTGCTAAAGAAGAGCATAGATATCTTCAATACAGGCATTTGTCACTGGAATTTGGAAAAGAAATGAGTTTGGTTCATGCCAGGTTTCACTCAGAGGGGTAGGTTGGTGCTCAGTCAGTGCACCTGTGTTAGCAACTTAGTGGTCTGGAGAAGCGATTGTCTAGGTGCAGATTTACCTTATGTCTGTTCTTGGAATTGTACAGCACACATGTGAGTGCACCCCATGAATGGAGGCTGGAGCCAGTCCCTGGGGCTCCATCCAGAGCATTCCACCAATAGTGGTGCAAGGTACCTCCAAAACGGGAAAGAGACAACTTCCCTATGTCCTTCAGCAGTTCACACTCTATGCAAGTGCGCAATTCTGTTACTAATGGCAAAGCTGTACAGAAATCTACTTTGCATTGCAATGTGCACCTTGGACAGGCAGCTGGTATCAACTTCACTGCCGGAATCGACATGTTGTGAAATAGGTCCAATATGCTGTCCATGTTGTGCCACAGTCCAAACACCCACAAATTACTTCAGTGGTGGCGTAATTTAATGTTGCCAGAAAAATTAAAACAAAGTGCATGCTTGACTGTAGTCAAAACATCGTCTCTCTGGTAACAACTTCGATTATGAAGCAATGATAGCTTTCATTAATGTTGTTACATTACAGACAATGCAGTTTAGCCCTTACATTTTTACTAATTTCACGTACCTACACAGCTCTGGTGGTTGTTATCTGTTAAAGCACCTTCCATTGTTGCAGGACAAGCTGTGTTTTGGATCTTCTTGCAAGACCTTTTCTACCACAAACCTCTCCTCTTTCTCTTTTTTTTAAAAAAAAAACCAAACACCTCTCTCACAATTGGAAACCTGCTCTTTTTCCTGGCTCCTGTCTATTGTGATAGAAACTTTCCCCCTAACAACCAGATAGCTGGACCTTGGACTGTAGAAGCCTACCTTTATCACCTGATCATAACCTAATTGGGTCTGACAGATGTACAGAAACTATGAGCTTGTGTTGAATGCTTTATTTAGGTAACCCGTGTATTATTTATCAAAAAATATGTAACAGTAAAGAAAGATGTCAAAAGGCTCGCATGTCTCCATCTAAGCCTTAGTCCTTCCTTGTGTGTTTTCCATGTTTCCCCCAGTCCTGTCCCACTTCTTTCCTACTAGAAGAAAAAGACACCCCGCAACTGCTGCTTGTCTCCCACCCTTTCTTCTCCAGGAAAAAGGTTTTAACAGGTTTAAGTTTCTTTGGTCCTGACCTTAGGAACATCCATCTATAACCTATCTGGAGCCAGGTGGTAGACATTTCACTGTTAGCTGTGCCTGTACTTAAAGACTTCTAGCTGCCCTCTCTGGAAGATGTTCATCTTTGTCGTGATTCTGTTTAGTATTTGGTTTTCTTAACAGTCTCCTTTATTTCTGCATGATCAAACAAAAAATATCACACAGATAAAATGAAGTACTTATGATAGTCATGAAAATAATAGAGATATCTCACTCTTCACAGCAAACAAATGAATACGAAGTGCTTCGCACACTGCAACATTACAATCTGGATATTACACAAGTAAAAATAAATGCACACACCCATAGAACTAGTAAAACTGGCTGTTGCAGCTACACATAGTTCCTTGTGTTCATTAAAATTCTATCTTTATTGAGCTTATCTTGATTGGCATGCAGATCAAAGTGAAAACGTAATAAATAAAAGAATATACATAATGGAATCCATGGAAAGAAGCTATTCAGAAGATAATTCCAGAAGGTAAATTGCAATGCAGTATTAAAAACAACAGTGCAGAAGCATTTGAAACATAACACGTCATACACTGTTGAAGGGCCGGATCCTGAGGCCATTACTCACTTGCGTAGACACACTGACTTCAAAAGAATTACTCACCGTGAGTAAAGACAGTTGGAGTACGACTAAACAAGAGAGTATTAGCTCCTTCGGTGCAGCTGTGTAGCTGAACAACAGCTCTGTGTGAGCGTGATCCCGTCAGTGATACCCAGCTCAGTCCATAATGGCAGCTCCAACCCTGCTCTGGGATGTAGTGAGCACCTGCGTAGGGCAGAGGATCCCTGATCAAATGGAAAGTGGGAGCACAAATACACATAAATATGAAATGAATATGGTTTTTTTTCAGTTGTGCCCACCCGTGCTGCTTATGAAAATAATTTTCTTACTTCCCCAGCTCTGGCTGGCCTTGCACAGCCCATACATGGAAAAGTGAGCTGGATCAGCCTCATCTCATCCATTATTAAGCAAATAGTTGTGCTTTGCTGAACTGAGGCCCATATTTCCATAGCTAAATTTTTATAGCTGTTTAAACGTATGGAGAAAGAGCAGTTTGACTTTCAGATGTCAAGGATTAATTTTTAGAGCAAGCAACAAAGAACAAAATTCTTTTTCACCTTAAATTGTTAATTAGAGTATTTTGACGCGGTCATAGGACATGAACTTAAGGCTTCTTAACGTCATTTTATTGAAATTTTTATTGGCACGATTACACAAGTGAGATAAGGGATGATTTACAAGGTTAGTCACAAAAGGTGAACAAAACAGAAACTAGATGACAGATTCTAGACAACAGAAACTAAAAGACAGGGTCTGTATATCATGGTCTATTGAACAGAATTAGTTCAATCCAGAGTATGAGAGAAAGAATACGTAGGAAAAAAATTACAAAGGAGAAGCCTAAGAGAAAGATTTCTTAGATAAATTTAGAAACCTAACTGGCATTAGTGACTGCTGTTCATTTCCACTGTTTGAGCACTGGGAACCAACAAAAAGATCTGGGTATGCCAGATTTTGCTTTTCTGGAAAATAAAATTGAGGGAAAATTTCTCCCACTTTGGTCTTTCATCCCTTTTATGTTTGAGCATTCTTATTACGTACGCAGTATAACCAAGAATTAGCCAGGCTGTCGTGCCATAAGGATGAGTTTCAACAGAGAAAAACATTTGTCTGTGGTTACAGACTGGCTCTCTTGGAAAAAAAACAAAACAAAAACTGGTTGCGGCAGTACGTACTGGAACTTCTAAAAGAAAAGCATGAGGCTAAGTTTACCTGTCTGCCTACCACTGCCTAGAGTGTTTTCCCAGGTCTCAGCTAGTTTATAACATATGGTTACCTGCAGTCATGTGAAAGTGTTTTCAACCAGCCTGGTGAATTATTGGCAGCCATTACTGTTTTACATAAAAAACATTTCACGCTATTTTGAAGTAGTAGGAGGCAGCGTCCCCTTCCTCAAAACACTGATAGATGTTTCAAACCAAATTCTCTACCTCTTTGACCCAATTTTATGTTCATATGACTCAACCGATTCCAGCAGTATTACATCTGTGTGTCGTTTTGGAATAAAACACTGTAGTCAATCAGTCCCCTTTGCTCCTTTCTTCTACATTTTTCCACTGTCACTATGACACATTCAAGGAAATTTTCCACATCTGAGAGCTTTCTGAATAAGCCGTGGAAGATATTGACATCCATGAAACCCTGACAAGCATCTGAGAGATTATGATGTCCATAATACTGAACAAATGCCACCCAGGTTATTTCAATACGTATTTTTTTTCTTTTTCTTGTTTAGATTTTGTGAGCAAAACTAAATCCAATTCCAATAGCTGAGCGGAGCCTTGTTTTTAAATGAAAATGTCTCCCCTGGCTCACTGAAGCTCCCAACTAACTGACACGGAAGTTAGCTGCACTATGTGGGCTTCAGGCCATCCTCAGCACAATCAGTCTTCATCAAGCTGAAACTTGCTGTGTTTAGGCAGGTTGGGATTTCTAAACAGGTTGTTCAGCCCTATTTTCTATGCTCAGTTGCCCAAGGATTTGTTTTCTTCCAAGAGCAACAACAAAGTATCTGGCTTACAGAAGCTTTGAAAGAGTCTATAATTTTGAGAGATTTTTCTAGCCTTAAAACGGGCAGTTCCACTGGGACAGACACCAGCTTTTCAAGATGGAAAGGACTCTGCAAACTACGAAGGACTCGCGGGCTGTTACCGCTGGCTTTTCTCCCAAAATTTTGACCTTTCAGGTATGCTGTGACACGGCAGCATTTTGACAGGATCTGGAGGTCTAATTGAGGACACTTGAGGAAAGATTCCTCTCAAGTGTTACCACCTTTTTACTTGATCATATTCATTAATAAGGGGCTTAGACCCTAGAAAGGGCTTGACTCTGTCTACTTCAGCCCAAATAAAGATTAATATCCTTTCATGTAATGTATATGTTTGCATGTTATTTGATGGTGTGGGACTTTGGTACAAAACTGTAATAAAATGCTTTTCCAGCACATCATGTTCATAAATATATATTTACTTGAAAAGAAAAGAAAAAAAAACAGAAAAAAGAAGACCCAAGACCTACAGAGGATGTAAACTAACAAGTCTTTCAGCATATCTTCCAAACCAGTGAATAATAACAGTCCATGGAAGGTATAGTGGCTTCCCAGAAAGGGAAAAACAACAAACCAAGCATATGTTTGTTCATATAAGTATCTTAAAGATGGGATGAAGAGTCCATCTGAATTATCAATACAGATCAATACAATATAGATCATGGAAGGCTTTCTTTTGCCATATGATCTTTATGTGCTAGAGACTGTTCTTAATGTAATATGTTGAGCTACACATTTAAGCAGCACTGTATGAATAAAAGATACATACAAATCTAACATACTCAACTTAGCAGCTATCTTCAGTGACAGAGTCAGCCTTGTGTCTGTAGACTCCTACGAAATTCTTAGATATTCAACAGCTATGCTGCCTTCACAAGCTTTATACTACTGTAGAACTTCAAAGAAGAAGAAATAAAGACCCCAGAGTTTTTAGACAGGGGTTTCAAAAACTGCCAGTAGCACACACTTACAGAGTTCCAGTGGTAGCCATAGATTTATGTCTTCAGATCTACACAAGTCTGTGGTACCCTGTGCACAACAAACATCATATCTGCTGGAAATGTCATGCCAGTCCTAATACTTTTTTCTAGCTTCAAATTCCAAACAAGAGAGGAATTCAGAGGTGCTAAATGCCACACCGAGTGCCTAGAAAGAGACAGTCCTTGCTGCAAAATGTTTATGAGGTTGCAAACATAGGAGAAAGAAAGTACCGTTATCCCTGTTTTATATGTACGAGCATTGAGAGATGAAAGGACTTGGCTCTGTTATTCATGGAAAGATTATCATTGACTTCAGTGGGTGTAGTATCAGCCCTATAGCGGTATGAAACTTGGCTCCTAATTACGTTAAGCCCACGTAGGCTTAGTTTCAGCCACAGTTCATTTTTATCGTCAGGTTGTTAACCTGTAAACCAAAGGTATTTCAGCTGCTGACAGAGTCTGACTTGTGGTTCTAGGCTCCCAGGATGCTTGACTAAGAGAAACCCATGTCCAGTCACGTTTCATTTGTGCTCAAAGTGTTTGGCTTCCATCAATGGCTTGGGATGGCCTGTTCTCTGCAGATTAAGAGGAAATAATATATGACGCACAGGCTTGTCTCACTCACTTCAAAGTGTGAGCAACAGTGACTCACCCACCTCCGCAGACATCTTTAAACCCTGTGCTGAGCTTCCTATTTTTCTTCTTGTGTCATAGATAGCATTGCTGGCTTTTGTTTTCTCCAGCCTACATTCACCAGCTTTACAGAATTTTGAATGCAATCTGGCAATGAGGTTGGACTTTTTTTTTTTAACGGTGCCTTTGGGTTCCTATATTCTTTCATAGTTTACTTAACCAAACAGCATGTGTTTAAGTTTCTCAGTAACTCCGGGTGTTACCAAATAAGAATAATCTGCATAATAGCTACGTGAAAGGGAGGCTTGTTATTCACACTTCGTTATCATCTTGTCCCAACAGACAGTTACTGTCACTGTTTGCCCTTTTCAGTGGAAGTGGGCTAAATTCATCCTAGTCACAGACGGGGGTAGGTGGCTGTGGTGCAGTCCCCATCCATTTGGAAAATGACACGTTAGATTGAGTTATACATTAGATTGAGTTATTCTTTTACAGAGCAGAGAAGCTTATTGAACAGAAAAAGTTAATTAACCTAACTTTGGACCAAACTGGTCCATACAGGACATCAGCTGGGACAGGAAAAACTTCCATAAGTTCTTCAAAATATACTTCATTAGGAATAACAGGAAAAAACCCAATAATTACGTTATTATAAAAGTCTTGCCAGATAACACCACGGCTTCACCAGGAAGGATTTATCTGCTCTCGTGCTTGCAGTCTGACGTCAGAATTCAACAAACGTGGGTCAGCTGTGTAGGCTGTTGATCCTGTAGGCTAGTACGCAAAAAGTGGATACCACCACCACCACTGCTTCTCCTACACCACTGTTTTTGAATTAAAGTGATCGTGGCAGCTCTGCCCTGTGCGGAACCCAGTGCTGTTGATATGCATTAGACATGATCTAAGCACGCCTAGAAGATTGGGATCCTTGGGGGCCTTAGGCAATGGAATACCTACTTTGTAAATCCAAATGCACTCGGGGAAATGGCAGTCTACATATTTAGTTCAGTCAAGGTGTCAGTGGTGTAATTTTAACCATCAAAGTAAATTTTGTAATGGAAATTTTGAGTACTTCAGTGGGGCAAACGTTATTGGGAAAATCATTTTTCTCTTACTTTGATGAAATCCTCCTTGGTTGCACCATAAGTGCTTAGGTGCTTTATTTGAATCTTGCTGAAGGCACCTGCCTGTCTGAGCTTCAGCTCTTCTGGGTGTCCAGAGCTCTGCTTTGGCACATGACCAGAACAGTTTAAGCAGCCTGATAGCTATCTCCCACCTAAGAAGCTAGGCATTCCTCTGCTGAAGTCTCCTGGGGGGGCTCAAACCTGCAGACATTCTCAAAAAACACCAAACGCACACCCAGAAGGCTCCTTGGAAAATGCTCTGTGGGTGCTTTTTTAGAACAGACAGTGGAGGAGGATCTGCCACCCACCGTTCATACAATACTCTGTGGTTAAGCCATTCACTTAGGAAGTTAGACTCAGATTCAACACTTTGCTCTGACTGAAAGGGTTGAAACCAACTTTTCTCCAAGTAAAATATCCTCCCCAGGGATGACATTATTTAGAGGGGGAGAGATGGCATTTCATGCACACTCTCTACTCTTCCACTTGAAGTTGTTCTACTATGTAGCAGAAAATTCAAAAGTCGCTGGACAGACACCTCCACAGAGATACATTATTCTATAGCCTGCACAAAGTAGGTTTGGGCAGAACTTCCTCCTCTGAGGCCTGTTTATACACTTTCTGGTCAACACCATTTCAATTCAACTCATATAAGTAGGAGATTTGACACTTGAAAGACTGGAAGAAATTAATTCCTGACTCCTGCTTTGCTCTCTACAGCTTTACTTATACTAAATAGGCAGCAACTTTTCCATCACCAGCACATTTCAGAAGTATGCTTTTGGAAACAGGAGATGTAGGCACCTACCTACAGGTTCTGGTCTGTGAATGCGAAGTAAGACACGTCTTGACCTTTGTATTTGCCGTAAAGTATCTGAAAGTGCCTGGGTGTTAAGTATGGTGAAAACGTAGATTTGAATCCTGTCTTGGGGCACCTAACCTTCCCTATGCTGTGTATGTAAAGCCTTATACATAAGTTCTGGTTTCCACTCAAATGGCCAGCGACACGGTATACAACTGTACTTAGTTTTTGTTATTCTTGAAAAGACTTAATAATGCCAATTTGAGTTCCTTTTCACGTTAACCAACAGCCTGGTAGTTCTTTCATTTAGTGATGTAATTTTGCTGTTTCTAGGTCCACTTGTGTTTCTGGACCCCTATATTTCTCACTTAACCTCACTTGTATTTGATCTGTTTCAAATCATTCACAATGGCAAGGACGTTCTATTCTACCATACCTATGGCTTCTGCCTTTTCTCTTTTTCATGGATTTACTTTTTTTTTCTTCTAAGCAAACACTGAAGTGGATTCTTGGTGGGGAGTGTGAGGTCTTTAGATCCCTGCCAAAGCAGAGGAAACCCTAGGGAAATGCAGAAAGCAGGAAGGGATAGGCAGAGAATGCCCTGGGTTTTGATACCCAGTGGAAGTCTCTGAAGTGATGGTGACAGCAGAAGATGGCAACAGCACAGGAAAGTCATGTTTGTGCAGGGAAAGGAAGGGTTTGCAGGAGCCAGGAAGCTTGAAGCAAAGGAGTTCAGGTGAGAGACAATGGGTGAGAGGTTGAGTTGGATGGACAGGAAAAACTGGAGCTTTGAGTTGCTGGGAATTTGGGGGTTAGTCTGGAAGGATGAGAAAGGGTATCTGGGAAATTCAAGTGGGAGGCATTTTTCTGCGGAAGAGTGGAGGGAGGGTTAGGAGAAGTCAGGACATAGTCAACACTTAAGAGAGCAAAGTGCACAATTTGAGAATTGTGCCAGGGGAGGAAATTTCCCCTCAGCAAAAGGACACCAGATGTATTGGGAGTTGGTGGAAGCCTCTGAGGAAGTACAGTGAGTAGAAGCTGAATGCTTTGGAGGAAAAGAGGCTCTGAGATCAGTCTGAGTGGAACTAGGGGAATGGAGGCAGTCTCTCATCTTTCCCTCCTCACTTCTTCCACCTCCAGGGTCCTCAAAATTCCTGCATGGGAGCAGCAATGCATACAAAGGACAACAATCTCTTCCTACATCCTGCATCAGCCTTTGATTTTGGAAGGACAGAGTTGTTTGAAGGTAGTGATCATGTGGGTAGCCTTTTATGTCTCTGTGTGATTTGTTTCAGTACAAAAACTAGAGCAGTTGTGGCATCTCTATCCGTGAAGGGCTGCAACACTCAGCTGGAAAAGGCCCTGGCTCAGCTGATCCGGTATTTGCGATAGTTCCACTTTGAGCTGGGAGTTGCTGTAGGTGACCTCCAGACCTCCCTTCCCACAGGGTTTCCCATAGGCCCTGGTTCTAGGAATCTAGAAAGCTTTTAGTCATAGAGGCATTGTTACCTTTGACACCTTACACTATACCAGCCTCGTTCCATTTCCCTTTATTTTCGCTCAAGATGACAGAAACGTGTGTCTGCTTTATCCCATAATGTTGATGTTCCCATAGGCTTGCAATAGTGTATTCTGAGTTCACATTTCTATAACAGAAAACAATATAATTCAGAGAATACAAAGAACACCACTCAAGAGATTATATGCCGCTTGATGAATTCACCTTGTGGTTCAGGCGTCCTTCTAATCTCCACATTTTGTCCCTCAAAATCATCACTTGACCTGCCTGTAGGCCAAAGGGCAAGTTGACTTGGCTTCTTTCCAGATCCTGTTAAAGGCCATTTCTGAAGTCATAAACGCATTTTACTGAAGAATAAAAGCACACCTTTTCCTGTATGAATTGGGAATACAGCTTCTTTGCAGTGCTCACAGCTGAAGCTGGGGGGATGATTCAGACCAAATGGCCTTTTGTCTCTAATGACATAGAAGCTTTTGAAGAATCAGAAAGATTTTTCTTATGTTTCCTGCCAAAACAAAACCTTTTTCCAAACCAAATGACAAAGTAGGAACAATTACACTATTTTGTTGATTTGTTTTGGAAACCAGGAGGTATGAGGTAGTGCCTGAGCCAGCACTTGGTCCCTTCAACTTCAGCCACACCACTGAGGCACTGGTGTTATAGCCCAGTCACGGCGGCTCCCTCTGCTCTTGTGGAGCCACCAAGTCTCCCTGCCACCCTGAGAAAGTGCCTGTCTTCCTCCTGCGACATTAGAGGGAGTCTAAGGTGACTAACCCCCTAATTTACATGCCTTATGTAGGTGATTAACGTTAGGTAGGATGAATTGTGGCTGCAGTGTATCATTGAAACATCTTACCTTATTTTCCAGATCAAAGTATCTCGTGTTTTTGTTCTGATGAAACAGTTTGGTACTTGACAAGAGGAGCACATAAACATTCGACATACTAATTAGAGAAGCCAGCTGCTTACTGTATCTTTCTATTATCCTGCAATCCTGTTTCAACTAATATGTTATGGCATGTGTTTTATTATGGACTTCCACAATCAAGCCATAAAATTAAGTAAATATCTGTAACTGTAGTTATATAAATGATATTACCAACAATGAGAAATTTTGAGTTGGACTGACATCAGAATACCCCTCCAACTAAATTTTTAAAATAAAAGTGTAAAAATTTTTATTCTGTGGCAATTTTAAAATTGTTTGGTTTAGTTGTGACTCAGCACCAAAACAAATTTTGTAATTATATTTAACACAAACTGTGTTCACAGTTTTAACAGCCCTTCTGTCCCAGCAACAAGAGAGCCATTCAGCTACCAATTCTCATCTCTAAGACTGAGTGGAGGATTGGAAAGTAATAAGAAATTCCAGTGGTCTTTGTTTGTAGTGGGTCAATGGACTGCATTACCACTAAACTGCTGGATACTATCCAAATCATATGGCTTTAAGATGTAAAGATAAACTGTTTAAGGATATGATGAATATTCTTTAGAAAAGTTCTAGGTCAACACATTCTAAATAGATAATAAATATGGCTGTTTACTAAAGCATTTTCTAACAATAGTAAGAAAGTCACCAGAAACATATTTAACCTTAAAAAAAAAACAAAAAAGAAAAAAACTTACATTGGTTTGAATAGAATATGAGCTGAAGAACACACACAAAAATTCCATTTATGATACTGTTTGACTATGCAGTGTGCAACTAAAAATGTTATGATTGTTTGCAGAGTATCTACTATTAAACTAAACAAAAGCATGCTGTGACTTGATTGACCTATGCATCAGTGCATGCCAATCCATTTGAGTTATTTCACAGTTTGGGAACATTCTCACATAATCCTATATGTACGCTCACTGCATTTGGTTTTTGAGTAAACTTGCCCTTCTATTGAATAGTACACATAATCTCCAATATTCAGCCGCGAAAACGATTTATAAACAGTGATTCTCAGTAAAAAAGCATCTCTGCTACTTCTCGTTGGCAAGGGGCTGTTAGTGATACCACTGAATTTCTTGTAAAAGTCCACTTTATCTGAGCAGCAAGGAATCTTGCATAAGATATTAAGAGGAGATATTGTGGTTCTATTACAGATAACAGATTAGAGTCAGCAGTGGACTGTGCTCAGGACTATGTAATCAAGGCGGTTTGTAAGTTGAGAAACATTGCAGCCGCATGCAGAGGAGGTGGCTTGGCATTTGGCAGGAATCTCCATCCTGCAACTGTTAAATCCACAATCACAGTCCATCATGCAGAATAATGGCTTCCTCCTTCCTGTTCACTCCATGGTCTAAGCATGATTTTTCATCTTGAATGCATCCAGTCTTTCACACATGTTTTACTTTATTGTACACAATCAGAGACACATTCTGGTATCATTAGAAAGTAAATATTTATTAGTCTTCATTAATAGAAATACTCCCTGTATTAGCACATGATCCTTGAAAATAACCGTTTATTTTATATGCTATGGTATATGTTGTGGTGTGACAACAGATGACGATTGTTGATTTTTCAACAATGTTCACTGCTGGGGTGAATGAGTACAAGGCTATGAAATAATCCTTACTCCTTTATACTCACTTGTCTGTGGTAGAAAAAAGATGGAAATAGGGAAAAAAGCAGAATTCCATTTCAGGATTTATTAGTAAGTATTCAAGGTATTCCTGAGAAAGTCTCCAGCCCTGATGAAATAAGATTTTTTAACACCTACAGAAAAAAATTCACCCGAATGTCTAAAAGTGCTTTAAATGTTATATGCTTCTAGTAGCAAATATATTTATATAATCTAATTATTTTTATTTTTTTTACCTCTAATAACAATAAGTGACATTTAGTATTGCCTTGCAGGAACTGCCTTAAAAAGAAACCCTTGATATACTCCAGATTCGTAGCCAAATGAAAGCTTAGAAAGATGAATGTATTTATCAGCAGTCTCCAGGGGGTTAATTTTATGCTGTTAGAATGCAATGACTGGAAATAAATAATTTTCTGGTGCTAAGATACTTTATTTTGCTTTTCAGTGCTAAGACACTTTCTTTTTGCTTGATGATTTTGGAGTTGAAAGCAGGATTCCTCTGAGCTGTTTGAAAATTAGGGTCTGAAGGTGAATTAGGAAACAAATGTGTTTACTGAGTAAGATTAAGTCAGTGCATGAGCAGGGGAACAGGAAGGATCATAAACCAGAGAGACCAGTTCAAACCAATTTTCACAGAACTCCTCCCTTTAGTAATATTACTGTAAGTTACAAATATTACATCATCAGAACAAATTATTATTTGCTAATCCATGATTCAGAAGGCCAACCATTGTTAAACAGCATCCTTTGGAATCTGGTTAACCCTTTGTGCTCCATTTACTACATCACCCAATGTAAAGACACAAAGAAGCTATGAATGAAGCGTGCTGAGAAGACAGTGACTATGACATGAGTAAATGACATATACAGTTCTTTATACAAAGAACTGGCAAAAGGTGGCAGGACATCAAACCTGGCACGAGAAGCCATTAGTACAGTCGTAGAACAAGTGCAGTGCAAAAATCTCACCGTAACCCTGTTTGGTTAAAGTATTACATTGCTGACAATTAATTTTCTGGAGACTGTGCTGAACTTTTCATGGAGAATGTTAATTATGATAACTTCTTTGATGTACAACTGTAATTTGGGCAATGGACTCGGGCAACTACAGTCATATCATAAAAAGACACTGATAGCCGCATTGGCCCAGACCTCTAATTTTTTTCTATCCCAATGAATACTACAGTTAGAGGACAGAAATACCTTTGGAGATTAATGGATGTATACAGTGTACAAAGGTGTCCCAGGAACCACAAGCAGAAGATGCTACCAAAATCATAAGATAGGAGAAGAAGCTGTTTAAGGACAGGTTGTTATTAGTGTTTTAGTTTGGGTTGGAAGTGCTATGTTGAGGGGAACCTCCTGACTGCCTCTACCTAGTATAGAATTATAGAATAGTTTGGGCTGGAGGGGGCCTTTAAAGACCATCTAGTCAAACTCCCCTGCAATGAGCAGGAACATCTTCAACTAAACCAGGTTTCTCAGAGCCCCATCCAACCTGACCTTGAATATTTCCAAGGATGGCACATCTACCACCTCTCTGGGCAACCCATTCCGGTGTTTCACCACCAATCACTGTAAAAAATTTCTTCCTTATACCTAGTCCGAATCTACCATCTTTTAGTTTAAAGCCATTACCCCTTGTCCTATCACAGCAGGCCCTGCTAAATAGTTTGTCCCCATCTTTCTTATAAGCCCCCTTTAAGTACTGGAAGGCCTCAATAAGGTCTCCCCGGAGCTTTCTCTTCTCCAGGTTGAGCAACCCAAACTCTCTCAGCCTGTCCTCATAGGAGGGGTGTTCTGTTCCTCTGATAATTTCTGTGGTCCTCCTCTGGTCCTGCTCCAACAGGTCTGTGTGTTTCCTGTGTTGAGGGCTCCACAGCTGGACGCAGTATTCCAGGTGTGGTCTCACCAGAGTGGAGCAGAGGGCCAGAATCACCTCCCTTGACCTGCTGGCCGGTGAAGCTTTGGTTTGCATCATGGAGCCTCTCAAAGCATGCAAGCTGGATTCCTTTTGGATGACCAACTAGAAAATGTGCTCCAGAAGACTACTTAATACCCTTGAGTTGCTCATGGAAATTCAGTTAACAGGACCAAACTAGAACTAGTCTGACGTCAAACCCCTGAAATGTGTGCAGTGTACACATAATTCCTCAACACCTACTCCCATTGCTCTGTATTTGCTAATGGAGATATACCCTTACATACCTCAGGTTTTGAGAGGCTCGCTGCAGAGCTTTGAGTGAAGTCAATAAATGGTCCAGAACCACCTCATTGCAATTTGCAGCTATTCCATTTTTCTGCGATATGAGTGGGACAGTGCCCTTTAAAATTTTTTCCACTGTTTTAGAAAGATATGTTGCTCTTAGAGACCTGAGAGCCTTTAGAAATGTCCATTTATTCTGGTCAGTTGTGGGTGAGTATTCTCCAATGCACTGTTGAACGTAATTAGGCTACAGATGGTGCTGATTGTGGTTTTCTCCATAGCACCTAATTTCCTTTTCATTCTTGTTTTTGTTTTGGTTTTTTTTTGTGTGTGTGTCTTGGTTTACTTTGTTCTTGCTGGTGTTCAGAATTAAAATCACAGGAAAAGTATTGAAGGGTCCTGAAAAACGTATGTTTCCTTTTAGAGAAAGTTCCTGTGGACACTTGAGCATTAGTTAATTTCCTTGGGGCAGAGTGAACACTGTGCGTGCAGACCCTCTTGACTTTGTGTTTTATTGGTTGTTTTATTATGCTAGGTAGTAATGGATTACATTGATGTAAGTGGCTGTACAAAAGATGTAAATTACTTTCACTTTCTGACTACAAATGATAGGGGATCCTTCAGTCTATGTATAAGGGGTTTAAGTATCATTGCAAAGAAAAAAAGCATCTCATGAGAAGGACATCTGAATTCAGAATAGTCCTAAATAAGTCAGGATAGGTTGGTTAGAGAAGTCTCCACAAGCCCCCAAACAGACAAGTGTCTGTTCCACTCAAGTCTGAGTGCGCAGGATTCAGCTCAGACTGAGTTATGGTGTCTGCAGTGTAGACATCTGCACCCCAATTAGGTGTTAAGCTCCTATTAAAGTTAATGGAGAGTTTGAAGGTTGCCTAAGCGCAGTCTTCTAGTGCCATTTGAGATGTCATCAAGAGTATGAGATATCTGCATGAAGTCTGCAGATAAGATACAAGACCTAGGGGTGACCCATGCTCTTCTGGAGCAGCCTAAGGGTGACAACACACAGCATCTAACACATCAATAAGACATCTACGTTTAGGAAACTGAATTGGATCTAAGCTTTCCCTTGTCTCTAATGGGAACTCAGACAAGCTCAGATATAAGCACCTGTGTTGCATAGCTTAAATTCAGGCAAGCTGAATTCTACCCAATATCTCATAATGAATGCAATGGAAGTGGTAAACAAGTGCTGGCAGTGTGAAGAATAGCCCTATTCACAAGGAAGAAAGGACAGAGGTAGGTTGTGGTACTATTAATGAACAGGAATGGCATATTTACATGTTCTGGAAATAGAACTGTGCAAATAATGGATTTTGGGGTTTGGTGGTTGAACTGAAAGTTATACAATAAATTCCTTTCAGTTAACCTGAAATAGATTTTGTGTGTGTGTGTGTGCGTGTGTCAACTAATACAAGGAACATGTGTCTCATCTGGTTTGTTAATGACCAGGAACTAGATTTATATGTAGCCTGTAGCCGTAGGTTAAGCATGGTAGCTATATTCCTGTAACTATGGATTAAAAAGCTTAGAAAGGATGCTGGGCAGGAACCACCAGATTATGAACTGAAAATTACCATGCAGCGATATGACAGGAAATAATAAACAATCTTATTTCACAGCATGACTGGATAGCTTATCTGCTATATTACATATTTTATGGGTTCTACTCTGCAACTTTTACTTTGGATTGCATTCACTTGAAGTGCCATAATACTTATTCACCTATGTGAGCGTGCAAAAGTGATTCATCATGCAAAAAGATTGTGAAACAGGGCAGTATCTCTTGTGTATCTATGTGTTCACCCATCTCGAAAATAATCATCCAAAACCCATCATTTGAAGGGTATATGAGGCAGATTCTTATGCTCTGACATCAGATTTAGACGTGAAAGTTTGTCTGATTTAATTATATTGTTAATCTGGTAAAAGATGTCAGTCTAAACATGCTATCACAGTTTTGGAGGTACTGAAACTGCTGCAGGTTATGCCCATTAAGGATCTGGAATAAGCTATAATAGCATTAAAACTTATGTGCCGGCATAACTGTATTTTCACCAGAGCACATAACTGTGCTCATAAAGCTGTTGGGTTTTACCCACTCAAATGGGAATGCTCACACGAATAAAATGAACAGACTTAGAGTCCTGATCAACACAAACAATCTATGTGGAAAAAAAAAAGTAAAAATACTTGCGATATTAAGTTCATACCCATGAGCAGTTTAAAGTTACAAATGTTTAGGAATATATAAGTTGAATTTTTCAAAGAAGATACATGTTGATACTTCATATTATCACACAGAAATTTGTGCAGTTGGCAGCAAAAGTTGCTTTTCCTTAAAAAAAAAAGTTATATTAATATTTACTTGATTGCCTGATAAAAGTAATACTACAAAAGAATATTGCAAAACCTTGGAGGCTTGGCATGCTTTTCAATGTGGGTGGAAAAATGTTGTGCCGAAGCCAAGCTGGAATGAATCATGAAACCGTAGCAAAAAAAATATACTAGAAGATCTATATTTTTTTAAAAGATGACAGCTAGAATAATAAAGCTGTGGGTCTTACAAGTATATGCAACATAAACATGTTGCTGGAATAATATTGGATGGTATATTATGCAGGACAGGCTTTGATTGCAAGGACAGCAGCAGGATTTTGGCCTTCATTCACAATTTTAGTCTCTGAACTGAGGTGGTGAAGTTAGGAGTCCCATCACCCAAGACGTTCTCCAGGGGAACTCAACAGGGACAGGATTTCCTCTGCACTGTAAGTTCTAAGGGACATATTAAGGGGCATATTAAGGGATATAACTTCGTTTCTTTCACTGCATCTTCTATATTAATGGTAAGTGTCAAAATAATGCTCCACAGGTTAATCCAGCAGAGGCTGGCAGGTGGTCAGGTTCCTTTAGCCTTTATGCTTCCCATGTCTCAACACTTATGGGACAACTTCAGGGAAAGGCACACAAAATTTGATTGCTGTGCTGACACCCCATCTGTCTTCCTATCAACCTAATGCCATAATTACCATGTTGAAATAAAGACACGTGTAATGCCAGGTAAAAATAAGAGTGTGTTAATCTCATGTGTAAGCATCTGTACGTGTGTATGAAATGAGGCTGTCTAAAAGAAAGGTAGGGACCATCCCCTCACCTGGAGGCCAAGTGACGCTGGCTGGCTTGCATCAGCGCTGCCTAGCGCCAGTCATTTTTACAGCAGGCTCATCCCAGACACTGCATGGAGGGACAATCTTAAGGACAGGGCCAAGGAGTGAGCTAAGGTTCACGCAGTGTGACCATAAAGAATCTGGTGAATAAGTTCACTAGCAGATTGTCTGTGTAAATGTACCCATTGTGACTTATCGTAGGTAAACAGGCATTGCAAATAATCCTATTCTGGTTATTAAAAGGTACATTATGTAAATGTGCCATATACACTTACCCTATTGATTGTTCTAGTCCTGTGTTTCTATTTTTTTTTCTATCACTAAAGCATATTCACCAACTGATGAACAGGGAACTATGTTTGAAACGTTTATTTATGTGCAAAATTTTATGATATTTTTAGAATTCAAGCCAAAGCATTTTTTTGGATGAGCCAGCTTAAGAAAAATGAAGCAGAAATACCAGATGCATGGAGAATTAACTTCACTTGTTACTTTAGGGCCCAAATTTTGGGGTTTTTTTTAAAAAAATGAGGTGTAGGACTATTGAAACATCTTCAAGGAATTTGTGTTTAACATTCCACTGAAAACTGAGTAGTTGGAAACAAAAAAAGAGAAATGTATACTCCTTTTTGAAAGGAGACAAAAAATATAAAGAGCAGACAGATCAAAAGCCAAGTAGGAGTGCGCTCAGAAGCACACGTGAATGGGGGGAGTGGGATGTGCTTTTGCCCTTGTAGCTGCTACTTGCAGCTACTTCTCCCTGCCTCATGCATACGAATGAGTAAGATCCTGGGGCTCTTATCACTCACCCCATCTGGATTTGAGGCCGCTCCTCAGGCAGGCTCATTTGTCAGGAGCTTTGGCTGGGCATCACAAGCTGCATTTGGCCTCCAGGTCTTCACTTGAGGAATCTTGCTCCAAGGTCCAAATTCTGCCACTCTCGCTGTCATCGAACAGTCCCTTATTTCCCAATCCATTCTCTATCTCTCAGGTCTCAATTTGGCCCTCAATTAGTAACACAGATAAGGTATTATTTACATCACACTGCGATTTTTATTGACATCAGAGAAATTCACTCTGGGTGACATCTCCATGTGCTACCTCTAATGGCTGAATGAAGGAGTAGTTGTGAAGGGGTGGCGGAAATCGAAGAACAAACCCTTGAGCTCCATCCTTGTCTCCATAACTGACGTACAGCAAGCCCTACTCAGCTCTGATGCATTTGTGCCTATTCATACGCTTGAATATTTTAATTTATTTTACTATTGGTTATTTATTATTGGCTTTACAATTCCATAAACATGAGCTCACTGTAAAACCTATGACTGGATTAGGGTGCCCGTGGTGTTCACTTTCAATGAAAGTGCTTTGCAGAACTTCTGTATATATTCAGTATAATATATAATAGAGCCTTTTCTCTCATTTTTTTTTCATTTCACATAAACCTAGGAAAAACGTGTTTCCTATCAACAGTTTTTATAAGAAAAGGAAACACATTTTAAAAGTATATATTCAAACATTAAAAAGAAAATGTATAAGAAATACAAAGGCTAGAGAAAATAATTAAACACAGTATTTCTACCAAACAACCTTTTTTGTCAGCTGTATGCAATCAATACAATATCAGTGAATGAAGGCAAGAAAGCGTATGGACAGAGCATACTGTTTGTAGTTAGCCAAACAGTAAATATAACTGTACCTTCAGCCTAGCACTGTAATTAACTGCTTCTATCATCACTGACCGTAAGCAACATTTCTTCCACAGATTCAGTGTCTCCACATTCCCTTAGGAAGTCCCCAAAGGACTTTCTGATAATTTTAATTCCATTTGTTAGAAATTTCATACTGTTTTCTTTCAGAAATTTTAATTTGCTCTTCTGTGTTTGTAGCATATTTGGCACTAGATGAAGTTTTACATGTTCATTAAAAAGCAATCTTTCCCAAAAGCCCACACACAATTTCCCTCAAAGCTTGGCGTTCCCTATCCTACTCAAGGACAAAATGTGAGGTTCAACTTTTTACATCTCTCCCAGAACCCAGGATCAGCAAGCAGATGAACAGTGAGTGAAATAGTTCGTATTTGCCTATGTCTGAATGAGCTGCATCAAATATTGCCATTGATTATTCTCATGGAAGGAGCCTAGAGCTAGAATCCGGAGTTTTGCTAAGAGGTGACTTGAATAAACCTCTGCACTTTGAAGATTTTCCCTTTCCTAAGAGTTAGTTTGAAGTTCTGCAGGTTATCAGGGAGGTATGTAGGGTGCAAGAAGCTGTTAAAAGAATAAGTAGAAGATATAATGCAAGGAACCTTCCTAAATCATTTGTTTATGCAGTGGTATGACTATGATATAAACTCCTTCCTTCCACATCCACCTTTGTCACTGGCCTCAGGGGACTAAGCATAAGAAATGCAAGGCCAAATAAGACAAATATCCCCATAGTTCTGTCTTTGATACCACCCGGGAGCAGTTGCTTAGAGTAAGTTTCTATAAACGAGTACGGTATCTATTCTTAACATAGTTTTCTGGATTTTTACGATCAGAAGACTTTGGAGTTGTACCCAAATCATTGTACTTAACAGTCGCTGGTGAACTCTTCTGCCATGTTTGTCTAATTCCACTTTGAACCCATTCATGCTTTTGTCCCTCTGTCCATACATGGCATCAATGGCATTCTATGAAAAAGTTCTCTGACCCCTCTACTAGTAGGTTAATTAGGTGGCCTCCATTTTGTGACTTTTGTGGGAATAGTGCTTCCCTAATTCACAGTTATAGCGGTCTGTATAATTTCTGTTCTTCACTAACTGCTCTTCAATGTGAAGAATCCTTCACTCAGTAGTTACAGTAAGGGGTAAGGAACGTAAAGAAGAATATATAATAAATACAGATGTAGGAACTGGAAGTATGATGAATGCTCTAAATGTTGTTCATATTGCTACTACTAGTGATTCATTTAAAGAAAAAATTGCTAATTCATTAGTCCCAAATAGATAAATTAGGTGCCTTGGTCCTATTTTTTTCACTGGAGAACCGGATTCAGAGAGGGCTGTACAAGGTTTCTGTGTTGCGGTCCTCTCTGCTTAAACCCAAACACTGGACCTTAATCCAAAGCATGGGCTTAAGTTTCTTGTGTAGTCTGATGCCTGTGGAGTCAGTGGCTATGGAAGAATTTCAAAGGCACATCCACCCTGCTTAGGTTAGTCATGTCTCCATGTGTTTATAATGTTTGAGGTATTTTTTTGTCATATTGATGGCTGCTGCGTAAGCAAATACTAGGTGTCTAGCTTCTGCACACGTATGTAAGAAACATAGAGCTTTATAACTTCTGCTTCAAGAACCAGAAACACTAAATTATGAATTTAGATCACTTTAATATCAGGTCTTTTTTCTAATTCTTTTTCATGTCATTTCTTTTTAAGAAGAAGTGTTAGTACACCAATATGAAGTTTATGCCATTAGGCACATCAGGAGTGAGTCCACTGTAAAGTTAAATTGACATATTTAACTTAATTTACATTCCTGGGATACTATTTTTTTTCCAGTGTCAGAACTACATAATAAATAAATAAATGAAATTTTTCTTTAAAAGTAAACATTAAAATATGTTACCTTATAAACATTCTGACAACCTTGGTATTAATAGGGAAGATCTCCACTGATCTATATATGTTCTAATTCTGGTGAGCCTGTCCCCAAAAGAGTGAGCTTGGCCTCCCATTGTCATTATTGGCCTTTAAAACTATATCTGCACGCTGATTGCCTGTACGCCTTACTGAAAGTTGTGAGAGATGGAGCAGCAACAACTTTCCCTTGAGTCTTGCCTATGACTCTGTGACTGCCGGATAGGAGACCTTGGCAGAATCGTCTTCTCTGAGCAGCAGGAAACCCAGGGTTTTTTAGTAAATATTTAGTTATGTGTTTGTTTAGTTAGAGATAGTGTTAGTAAGTAGCATCCTGTTCATCACTTCAAAAACAGCAAAAGCAATTTTTGTAATGTTAGGTCAGGGGAATGTTTTTTTCAGTATTGAGGATTGTTCTATAACTAAGCAAAGTATTCTGATTTCAGGAACTGCCTTTCTCACCCATCAGTGTTGCTAAAACAACAGTCCACAGAAGCACTTTTTGGCCTTCAGTAGAGGCATGTTCCAGAAGAATGTTCCATCTCCCATTCCTTCCCTGAAAGATCATAGGAAGCTTAAGAGTATTGCTGCAAACATCTCCTTTCAGTTTAGAAGTGCTGGAGTCCGTGTTCCACTCCAAAGTTTGCCACAGACCCGGTCCGTTTTAGGAGTCTTGATGTGAGCTTTGGCTCAAACCAAGCTCCCGTGTGCCTTCTATTAAGAAGGTTTCAGGGCATCAGGAAAGCAGCCAAGTCCTCCTTCACACAATGTCCTGACCGTGGTTGAAAAAAGCATTTTTCCTCAAGGGACTGAAAGGGTGGATTGCATTCCTTGGCCTCTGGAAGGGAGAGGCTTCATCTAATTCTCAAAAGGTAGCTCATGTCTTGTACTTGGAAGGACAACTGTAGGAAAAATAGTCACAGCAGTGTCAGCCTTCCCTTAGAACAGGTTTTTTGGTAGAGGAGCATTGACAACACATCATGTAGGACTGCTAACAGAAGAGTTTGACCCCCAGTCAGACTTTCACACTTGCATCCTCTGCAGTAGTGGGTCATATAGCTATACTTGCTGAGCTGCGTTTGCCTCTTCTGTCGTATGAAGCCTGTGGTATGCAGCTACTGTAATAAGCCTTTTCTTAGTGCTGAAAGGAGCACCTAATTCAGCCTGCTGAGGTTATCTCCTCTGTGAAAGAAACATTCATCATCTTGTAAATGTGATAGTGAAATATTCCCAGTTCACTCAATGAATTCCTGCTTTTGATGGCAATACTTGTAGACCCCAGAAAAGGGTGAAGAGCTGCTGCCGTGACCCTTTCCTACTAAGCCACCTGCAATAAAAATTTCAGAGCTAGGCTGTCAACACCGAGGTGATCATGAAGTTTAGAAGGGGAGCTCTTCCGTGGTGAGCAGCAACTCCAGTGAAGAAAGGAATGGCAAGGAGCATCTGCAGAATGATGACCCTGTTAGTATGCATACACCGTCAAATAACTTAGTTTTTTTCCCAGGTTCGTCATGTCATATATTTGTTGATTCACTTTCAACGTCTCTTCTGGTCTGAACCAACTTATTTCCTCTGAGGTGATAACCAGTTCTGGGGCTAGTTCACTGATGTCAATACGGACACATCTCCACCAAATTTTTTTCCTTCTCTCTTCCACAGTTCTCCAAAACTATGCCCCAAGCATCCCCAAGTGAATATGTGCCATACTGCAAGACACGTAACACCCTCAGAAAGCACTGTTCCACTGGGTATAATGCATCCCTCATATCAGACATGTTGAACTGCAAACATGCACGCAAAAAATGATTAGTATGTGTGCTGGGTTTGGCTGGGATAGAGTTAATTTTCTTTGTAGTAGCTGGTATGGGGCTACGGGTTGCATTTGTGCTGAAAAGAGCGTTGATAACACAGGGATGTTTTAGTTACTACTGAGCAGTGCTTACACAGACTCAAGGCTTTTTCTGCTTCTCACCCCACTCCACCAGTGAGTGGGCTGGGGGGGGGCACAAGAAGCTGGGAGGGGGCACAGCTGGAGCAGCTGACCCCAACTGACCACAGAGATATTCCATACCATATGACGTCATGCTCAGCAATAAAAAAGAGCAAGGGGAAGAAGAAGGAAGGTTTAGATTAAACATTAGGAAGAAGTTTTTCACTTTGAGGGTGGTGAGGCACTGGAACAGGTTTCCCAGAGAGGTTGTTGAAGCCCCGTCCCTGGAGGTGTTCAAGGCCAGGCTGGACGTGGCCTTGGGCAACCTGGTCTAGTGGGAGGTGTCCCTGCCTATGGCAGGGGGGTTGGAACTCGGTGATCTTCAAGATCCTTTCCAACCTAAACCATTCTATGATTCTATGAAGGAAGGGGAGGACATTTGAAGTGATGGTGTTTGTTTTCCTGTTACACATGATGGAGCCCTGCTTTCCTAGAGATGGCTGAACACCTGCCTGCCAATGGGAAGCAGTGAATGAATTCCTTGTTTTGCTTTGCTTGCATGCATGGCTTTTGCTTCACCTATTAAACCCTCTTTATCTCAATCCACAAGTTTTCTCACTTTTACCCTTCTGATTCTCTCCCCCATCCCACTGTTGGGGGGTGGTGGGGATGCGGGGGGGAGTAAGCAACTGTGTGGTGCTTAGTTGCCAGCTGGGGTTAAACCATGACAATTATGCCTTAGACCTCCAAGGGAGCTGTGGCATTCCCACTTGATGAAAGGAAGTCCAAGCCAACATGGCCATGAGGCACCTTGCAGTACTTGGCCTGGTGGGCCACAGAGCTCTCTTTTGAGAGAATGCCTCTGGCAGATGTGTCCTATGAACCCCCTAAACCACCATTTTGTTAGCCTCAAAAGAAATTCAAATTCCTGAAACCCTCATTTTGGCAAGACAAGTAGCAAATATCTCAGGACTGTTTTCTTCAGGTGGATATACTAAGACATTCCTAGAGATGACGCAGAGAGAACACTGTCTCACATACCTTTGGATATCCTTGCATACTACAGCTAGTTCACCTGGCTAAGCTGGTTAAGAAATGATTACTGAAGCTGGTGAGAAATGTGTGTTGGATGCTGACAAACGTAATACTAACCTCTAAAACAGATACTGTTAAGACACTATTATGAAACTCATGTGTTTTTATCTTTTCCTTTGCCCATGAAATAGGGAAATGCTGGCACGGTAAGGCCACTGAATTCCATAAGGACAGAGTCATGTTTATGTCTCACGTTAGAGCTTTTGCATACCATGGTCTCATCCTTACTTTTGCACCAGATTATTTATTTGATTATTCTTTTTTCAAAACCTGATTCGGAGACAATGAAGCCAGATTGCATATTTTGGATAGACATAGAGCTCTTTTTAAAATCAGGATAGGCCAAAGTTTTCAGTTTCCCCAATGTTATTTGCCAGTTTCACAGATAGGACGGAAAGTCAGACAGTTAGCCAGAGGCTATTTAAGTGGGTGTCTAATTGCATTAAGTTTGTTATGAGCTAGCCAGATTAGATCTACCAATTCAGGCTAGAGATCATGCCACCACCAGAGTGCCGGCAGCCTCTGTGGCTTCCCTGAGAAGTGTGCCTATCTCTGAAATCTGGAGGAGACTGGGGATCAGGCCATAGATTTACACAACATTATTCTTTGGTTGAAAAATTAAAATCTGAAGGTTGCGTTCACAGAGCTGTCCCATAGCCATTATTTAAGGTAGTCTCCAAGCACTCTCACCTCCTACACATCAGGTCATTGCTTGTGAGTCACGGTAGCAGAAAGCATACGGATTTCAAGAAAGGATGTCAGCTATGGAAATTTCCATTACTAGGGTTTCCCTTTGGCAGAATAAAATGGTTGCAGTAATTGCAAGGATTCTCTGAGATGTTGCCCAACCAGCTCTCCTCACTACTGTGGAGTTTTATAACACTTGAATTCTGTAACACCGAAAAAAAATCAGTCTTGGTGCGATGGGTGGAGGAGCTTTAGGGTGCAGGTGCAGGCTCAGTGGATGTGGCTGGCCAAAATAATCCAAGCATAAGTATGTAAAATTCAGGCATGCCAAGAGTGAAGTGCAAATGGACAATGCATCTGAAACAGCCATGATTACTGTGGGGTAAGTAATGACTTTGGGTTGCCAAAGGGAAATCCTACTCACTGAAATTTTCCATAGTCTTCATCATTTCTTGACTTTGTGAGAGCTGCGCCAGCTTTAATGAATAATAATTGCATGGTGAACCTTTGATTTTATTATCTCTTGTTTGCCATAAGAATTTGAAATCTAGGTGTTGACACTGACATACAATAAAATCAACTGACTTGACCAGTCTGGTCTCACTTGTAAGCCTGTTGAAAGGAACATGAAGTCTAAATGGTGCAATCTGCATCAGGAAATCAAAAAGTAAAGCGAAAACCACCCCTTTTTTTTTTCCAGACTAAGACGAAAATTAGTTGCTAACCTCACTGACAGCAAATAATGGTTTCTACATTTTTCTTAGATGTTGTGTTGTTATTGGACGTATTTTCAATGCACTGTATGAGGTAATGCGTAATGTTTCTTAAGAAATAAGCCTGGGGCATGTTCATAGTTGGCATGGTGGAGAATATTTTTAGTGGAAGAGGGTGGTAGTGTGCTGATGATGTACATGATAAGATAAAGAGAGAAAAAGTACATTTTTCTGCATGTTTAAACTTTTTAAATTAGAAAATGCGACCAACTCAATGTGATGATTCACTTGAAAAATGACACTGGGAAAACAGACCTAATTTATAAGTGGACTTGCCTTTTCTACTGCCACTCCCACAAAATATGGGTAAATAGCAAGCACCGTACCTGCTCTGAGAAGAGTCATTCTTCCTCTTACTATTCTCTCAGTGTGAAATTTCGTACGTTGATCTTCAGCCATGCCATTGCTAGATCTTACAGGAAGGCAAGAGTAGATGGGAAACTCTTCAGGAAATGAACTGTGAAGAAGGAAGTGATGCTGATGACTCACTAGATTGTATTTTTCATTCTGAGTCAGAACCAGGCTGGAACTTGGCAGGCTCCTGAGAGTGCATTTGCTGTCGAATTGCCACTTTTTGGGTGAACAGTCAATCCCATAGTACTTTTCAGAGTTGCAGCTCTTGTGAACTCCCAGTTTGAGGATTACATGTAGCCTTTCCTCCTTGAAATTCTCCTGCAGTTTGAAATAAGCATTGTCAATGTCTCCTCATTTCCTCTCCACTTTTGTCACGTCATGTCACCCAGTGCATAGCGCTAATTGCCCTCTTTCTCACTGTTCTTACATGACATCTCTGATTCAGAGACTGCTGGAGTCAATCGAAAGTCTGTAATGACCTCAGTGGATTGTGGCAGGGGTCTGAAGTATTTTCCCAAATGACAAAGGAAGACACTTTCATCCTCAGATGCTTTCTTCACTCTACAAGCCATCTTTAAAAAGTAGACCAGCAGCAAGTACCTTAAAATAACACTTTAACTCCAAAATGATGTTACCTAGGCAAAAGACTGCCCCTGATATTCCAAGCATCCCTGCTGACAACGGGCTTGTGTTCACACACCGATTAGCTTGTCTCAGCGTCTCTTTCTGAGACACACTTTCCAATGCCAGTGAGGTACCCTCTCTTATTTATATCTCCCTATGTGTTTATATGCTTGACAGTTGCTGAAGGGAATGTATGAACTCCTATACTAGCCATTCTACACGTAAAGGCATATCTTATGTTAACACATAGACAATATGCTTTCTCCGTTTCAGCACCAGTCATAAAATTAATACCTCTACTTTTCTTGACAATTTCTTACTATATCAATAATGATGTTCAACATTATTACTTGGACTGTTAGATTACACAGGTTACATAGACTTTTCTATTCTTACTGATATTGTAGCCAAGTTTGACACAAACACATAACCTTCAAGCATACTATTGCATGCCACCTGTTTCAGAAATGTACTGGTTGGACAAAATTCTGTTTGCATTTTGATAACAGAGGTGACTTACTGTCCTTTCCTGAATACTTGGTGTTCAGACAAGTGGTTCAAGTTATTTTATATGTATTGTATACACACTATGTATTTATATAAACATGATTTCCTTCAATCTATCACACAGTCCGTCATGGTGAGTATAAAGAAAACCTGTTCTCCCAGCTCTGCAGATGGCAGAGAGAGGCATAACAGAGGTTAGAGTAATATCAATATTGCAATCATATTTAAACAGTTTGAGCCACACAGATGGTAAGCCTTGACTGGGCCTTTAGTTCTTTTAAACCACAGTCAATATGGGTTTTATCACTTAAGAGAAACAATGAAAGGTCTTTCTTCAACCTCAATGCAACCATCGTTCCGTGGGCAGATAGCAGTGTAATTTATAGTACAAAACTCTGCTGTCTCAGAACTCCACGTACTCACAATGCAAAGAGCTCTTTGCATCACGGTTAAGTCTCTGCTGATCTACAGTTGAAATGTTTTACTCTAGCACCTTGAGCCAACAATCATATGAAGGTGATTTCTTTTAGAAGTTGACTCTAAATTTGATCACCATACATAGGATTCAGTTGCCTCAACATAGCTGCCTAGTGCTATCTGAGGTAGACTCAGATACCTAAGGCATCTGGATATCCAAGACACCTGCATGGCACTAGCAGATATGGGATATCTGTGCAGTTCTGCAGTAGCAGCCGTTGATCAGGCAGGATAGCTTACTGTGTTTGAATGGTGCTAAATATCAAAGTTTAAGCAGTTAATTTGAGTCCCATGAGCAGGATTCTTGTCACAGACTCAGATTACTGAAGGCAGATGTCTTCACATGGGTGTTTATGTGGAAGCCTGGTGTTTAAGTTCCCATTGTAGTCAAGGTAGCTCAGTTTGGCTGTTCACAGGTGGGGCACTTGTTGTCACATGCAGATATCTTGAACACCCTAGGGCATCTCATATGGTTAGAGGCCCAATGGCTATGTCTATGTGCAGGTAGATGAGACAGGACTTCTCTGGTCCCGAAGGCAAGTGGCAAGATGTGGCTCACAAGCACGTAGCTTAAAGCTCTTCCATCCGCAAAACAGTGTAACAGAATCCAGTTTCCCTCAGGGAACAGTTCTTGGCCCATGTTATCCTCTAAACCATACCCAGGCTACTTTTGACAGGTTACTAGCCTGGACCGAAACCAGACTAGGGTGTATCTTAAAACATAAAACAATATGGATGCTCACAGGACTGTGATGGAGCCCATACTTGGACCACTTTTGAACATCTGGGACATAACAAGAATGTTGTGTGAAGAAAATCCATTTTTTTTTTCCATCCTTCTGAGAAAAGTATAAAATGTATTGCTATTTTAAAAACTCAAGGTATTAAAGTCTAATGTATTTAATTCTCAATTTTGACATTTTCTCTGTTCAAAAGCTTTAGGAAAGCTCATCGTCATATATACATGGAAGAACTGCTATATAAATATAGCTATGATTATTTCTGTAGCACCACAAAACACAGCAAAAAGAGCACCACATAGCCCTTAATGATAGTATTTTATAAATCCTATTTTATAAATAATACAATGTATATATTTCTAACCCCCAAATCATACTGGAGTTTGATATTTTTCTCTCTATACATAAAAATATGATATTGCAAGTTAATCAAGAACATATTCCAGTTACTTTTCAGGTGTATCTCTAATGCTCAGTGACTGCATTTCAGAGATGCAGTTACCACCAATGTCATGTCTGGAGATCTTGAGAACATGTAATCTTGAGACATAATAGCTACCTAAGTGAACTAGCGTAGAGAATAGGAACAGGCACTCACACTAATTCAACCTGCCTCTAAACAAATATTATTAGCTTATAAGCAGGGCTACATTATTATATTAGTATATATTTTCCAGTTACAAAGTGAGCTTGAAGAGGATCAGAGGGTCTTTGCATAATGTTCCATTGCATCATGCAGATAGACCTTTACTGTCAGTTATAAATTTAAATTGGGAGTAACTTGAGGATTTCACCATATAAAAATAGTTGAACTAAGAGAAGATTCAGGTCAGTATTCTCTTAAATTAAAGACTATTTACTCCCCTCGTTTTTGAAAATGACTCTTTGTTGCTGTATCTCAAGATTTGATTATGAATCCTCATGGTTAATATTTTTCTTCAAACTTCACCTCCCTGAAGAATTGTACTGACAGAAGAGTCTCAACTCTTGTTTCGTATTAAGTGGGGTTGCAGAAATGCTTGAAAATGTGAACTCTGTATAACTCAAATGTAGCTGATCTAGGTAAAAGGGAACTTTCACCACCATTAAGGTATGTCATTTACTTTTTCAGCAGCCTTACGTAGTTCTCATAAAGAGAGAGAAAGGAAGAATTTAGTTTGGTGTAAGATTTTGACAATATAATAATTTGATGGAAGTATTTGCATTAAAAAGTTGCTGAAATCTTAATTTCAGACAGAGAATTAGTAATAATTGACATATACTATGACTTATTGCCAGCAACTGAAATAACTTATTGACAGAATTGTTCACTGACAGGAGGTGCAAGGAGTTATGCATGAAATCCTGATTTAATTCCAAAAGTTACGTGTACTACAGTGGAGGTGGCATTTTATTTGCTAGTCCAAAAGAAGAAGAAGGTACAAGAGACAGTCCTATTTGCATTCTTTTCATAATTATGTGGTTAACTGGCATGGTCATCACATTGGCATCCCAAAATGGTGGCTGCATAATGAGGGGCTCTGGCAAAAATACGCACTCTATATAACTGCAAATGCATGAATCAATCTCTTAGTTCAAAGTGTTTTCCCCCATTCTTTTCAAAAAGCGAGCCCATCTAATTCTGCTTGAGGCAGGAGATGTGTTGCTGGGCATAGTAAAACAGCGTATTGTTTCCTGGTATAACAGACTTGTAAGCCAAGATACTGAAGGGCACCTTTCTGAAACCTCCAAGGGCTCCCAGTCATACTGGCAACACGCTGGCCCTTTCAAAGGGAGGTGTCTAGCCTATACCTCCTAACCCGTCTCACCTACTGTGTTTGTCTGCCTCTTGCAGATTGCTTTGTGATTGGCATCCACCGCCCTGCACGGCCGTGCCAGAACAGAGAATAAAAAACGGGATACCCTGGCACTGGGATGCATTTTCATAACTATGAAAAATGAGGTTTTCACAGACAGCGTGACTCAACTTCCCACTTCAAAGACGAGTTAGCTAAAGTTTTTATTATGGCCAGACGATGCCCAACCCAATGTGAGAGAAGTGGGGGTTGAGGGCAAAAGCAGCTCGCTCTCCTGGTGCCTTTCGGCACAGTCTGGGGTAGAGGCAGATCGCAGCCAGCAGAGCTATCCTATCCTGACTGCGAACAGGTAAACACAATATTTTGGATAAATGGAGCAAACCATGCTGCCCTACCCCTATCACAGAGAAAATTGGGCAACAGTCCCTTTTGGAGACCAAGCAGCTTAGCAGCAGCCTCCCACCTGGCTCACCTGAGCTGGTTCTTTCCCAACATCTTGCCAAAATGCCTCAGTGATACCATCTCTACCCAAAAGAGTGGCAAAGCTGTTGAAAAGTTCAGTTGAGTGAGTTGTATTAGGGCTTGATTCACAAGGGACTGGATATCAGGACTAAGAAGCATTTGCTAAAAGCAATTGCATGGATTAATTGCCCTAAGGAAAAGGCTCTTTCTCTCTTTCTGTGGACTTGTGGACAAGAAAATATATTCTTAACTTACATGTCTTATTTACCAAAAACAAGTGAGATTAAGCTATGTAGCACATACTCCTGTTTACCAGTTGGGAAATAATGTCCCATTGCACCTGCATTTACTTGTCTTTGAACCTGAGATGCATTACTTCAAACAGGTGGGAGTAGAAACAGAGAAGGATATCTGATGTGGTAACCTGGAAGTGTGGTGTCAGGTGCTTGACTCCTGAATATTTAGGAGCACTGTTTCACCCATAGTTTACATGGTCACGCTAATTTTTACTCCAGCCCCATAATGACTGTTTAGTTTTGAGAGAAAGCATAGACTTTGACTGACGTTAAATAAACTCTGACAACAGTAAGATAACATGCTTTAGAGAACATCTCAAGGTAGAAGTGTTTTAAATGTGTATGATAAGACAACAGACATATATCATGATAATACAAAGAAATTAATTTTGTAGCTCTGATGATTAATTATGTTAACTCAACTCTGGAAGTTTATGGCATTCCTGAATCTCAAAGAGTGAATTACAGCCTTTTATTGTACATAGAAAGTTTTTACAGTTAATATAAGTGAGAAGTTTTTGTAGTCTTATATTCCAAGTATGATTTCAGGAACTGTAGCAATACTTTGGAACTGGGCTTTGATCATTTCAGAGCAAACAGTTTGCATAACGGGAAAGAATGAAGCTGGGTTCCCAGGCAGAAGCAACGTGATACGGGACATCATAGGATGAGTGGCTTCATATTCTGTGAGCGGCAATTTTAATCTCCCAGTCAACTTTTATGCACCTTGCTCACCTCTATATTATCTGGGAATCTTTCCAGAAAAAAGAAAATGTGCTGTGCTTATGAGTATTGTTATTCCATATGCTTTTCAACGGAGGAGCTTGGGGGTCAGCATTAAAAGTCTTGTTAAGGACAGCATGATAGGCCAAAACACACAGAAATACTACTCCCTCTCTTCCTTCCTGCAGGTGAGGAGTGAGTGGGAAAAAAAAGGAGACAGAGCCTCTAGCCAGGAAACATACATTACACTGGGTACTGGGTCACTGCAAGGTTAATCCTCCTCCTCTTCATCCATGACAAGGGTACTGAAGAAGAGCATGTTTTGATCTTGTGGGTCATCCCGTCACCAAGCAGCTCCACGGTGTGTGCCTGAGGCTGCTCAGCCAAGCCCTGCTCCGTGCAGGGAGCCCGTGGCAAACCACAGCTTAGCCCTTGGGGCAGGTCTTCGCTGTTGCCTGCGAGCATGATGCCCTGCACTTACCCTATTTTGCTGAAAGGGCAGAGTTAACATTTAGGTCATCTGAACAAATACACTAGCCACACTCGAAACCTTATGGACATCACTTCCCCCACCACCCACGAGTGAAAGATCAGACTGTGTCCAAACAGCAGGCATGTGCAAGGAGACCAATGTGTTAATGCCATTCAGTTTCAGGTACCTCTGCTTCTCCATGTACACCTCCTGGTGTGTGATTCAGCGCTGCTGACATTAGACGTATAGTATTTAATTGTCTATATGTAGTCTACTTGTTTTGTCCTTTAGTGGAGAGAAATAGGCATGTTCAGCTGGTGATTCATCTACCTATCTTAGATTCCTGTCTCACACAGGGTTGATTTGCCTGTCTCCCACCATTCACTGAAGACAGGGGCTGAACAGCTAACTTCTGAACTTTTAGAGGTTTAATGTTAAATGAGATTAACCTATGCCTAGGTGGTTACTTGTGAAATATTTGGCGATGGATCATAGAGAAGAACAAGCATTATCAGAAAAAATAAAATTCAGGTACAAGTTAAAATGTCTTTTACATTGAGTTTTGATGTCGTATGTGTGCAATATATATTGCTATTAAAAATGAAAAAAAAGATTCTTGTGTGTACCTGTGCATATATTCATGTATGCAAGAAAATTGAGGTATTTTAGTAGGGGTAACTAGCTGTTATATCCAAATAAATATCACAAACTTTCAGGCACACAAAAACTTCTTTTTGTTTTGTGTGTGTGTGTATATATATATGTGTGCATATAAAGGAGTCAAAATGGAAACTTGGAAATCTATTTTTCTTGTGAGAGTGTATATCTAAAATCCAACTACACATATTGTGTTCTTTAATGACATGCCATAATGTTACATGCAGTCCCCTCAAAATCTCTGTATTAGTAGTTCTGAATTAAGTTTAGTTTGACATATTACCTATAAGACATAGTAGAGCTGAATAGAAAAATGTACACTTGTGTATGTCTATGGTTGACTGTTGCATACACCTATGTGCAATGTAATTGCTGGTATGTCAAACCTGTATGACTTGTCCCATCCTTCATTGCTTGCTCATGTTACTTTGCAACTAGAAAACAGCCCTGAAGATTTCACTGAGGATATTTTGACCTAAGATGGTGAAAGACACTGTAATGATCTCTAAACCCTCTTCTATTCGCTTTGCAGATGGCATTTACAAGAAGACAGGAGAGATTGAAGGCTGCTCTGTTGCATTGCCAAAGAACATGCCGCCAAACCCCAGCAAGGTGTGAGCTTAAAAACAGCCCAGGTGCTCAGAGTGAGACCGAGCACTTTCAGGGCTGTCCTGTTCCTGGACCAGGATAGTGATGACATCACTTTGAACAAACTAAGCACAGCTGAAGGCTGAGCCTTGTCAATGCAGGAAAAAACCATGTAAAATAAGTGTGCTGGTCATAAAATAATTTATTTGGAATATGTGCCCGAATCTTGTAGATTTAAAACATTCCTTTCTATTACGTTTATTTTATGCAGAAACATTGTGTTGTGACTAATGAGCTGCTGTCGAGAACAAGAAATCAATTAATTGCTTACATTAAAATCTGTACTTTAATAAAAAAGATTATCTGCACTGTAGACTGTTGACTTCTTTTCATGTAATGATATAGGCAATCATTCATTTATAAGTCATAAATAATAATAATAATTTTAAAATGTAAATCAGCTGTTTTCTCAGCTGTAACTCTCAGATTCTATTTAATTTACTTTTGAAAATACATCTCGGGGCCAAATGTTACCCTTACATGTATTTGTCTCTGAAGTCAAGGGAAATTGTGCGTGTAGATCTGAGCTTAAAATCTGGACCAGTGGAACGGTTGTGTTTTTTTCTTTTACCCTGCTCACATAAATCCCATCTGTGGACTTGATCCAAAAACTTCTGAAATCAAAGGAAGTTTGTAATGACTTCAGTGAATTTTGGAATAGAACTAAATTATCATGAAATGTTTTTAATTGAAAAAAAAATGGCTGTTGTTCAAAGCCAAAACTTTTCATGAGAAATAGCTGGTTTTGATATATTCAGAGTCTTGAAAATCTTTTGGAAAGAAAAGTTTGGAATTGTTGAAATATACAAAAAAAAACTCTGCTTTTCCACTTCTCTTCTTCATTTTTTATTTAGAAATATTGACTACAATAAAAATAATGTTGATCACACAGGATTTTAAACCAAAGCTTTCCTTTTTATCAAACTAAAAATGTCAAAGTGTCTGAACCAATTGCTCTTTTGTTTTCTTTCAAAAATTCTATGAAATTTGAAGTTTTCATCCTCATACCCAATGGGATTTTTTTTAAAGTGTGAAGAAATTAGTTTGTGAAGAACTCTCCTTTGGTTCAGGCCTTTAGTAGCAGAATGACTGTGGAGGAGATTCATACCTCCTGATAATGCCAGCTGTAATTTCCTTTTTACTGAGTTCAACCTACTGAAATGAGACAGAGCTTTCTCAATAGCCCTCATTGCTTGTTGTGTTTAAAAAATGAAATTAAGAAAAAATGAAACCGACGTTGGTTTCATGAGACCAAGAGTTGTATCTCCTCAACCCTGCAAACCTCCCCCAGCTAACATATTTTCTGTCACTCGAGAGAAGCATTGATAACTTGAATGTCAGCTCTCTTTGCCAGCTTGTTAATGAATCTTAACATTCAGCTGCTGAGTGATATTCTGATGGACAGACCTTCCAGTCTTCTCACTACATTACAGAATAAAGTCAGTCTTCTTTATTGTGACTAAATACTGTCTGAAATACCTCAACAAAACAACTAATAAAGTGATTACTGAGGAATGCTCTGTTACTGTAGAATTCTTCTTGTTCTTTAGGGAAATGCATTAATAAAGAGTTTTGGGGTATATCTCATTAAACTGAAATGAGATACCTTCTTGAGTGACAGAAGTTCAATCCAAATCTACTAAAGGAATGACAGCTATTCCAAAACACTGATTTTTTTGCAACAAGCCTTAATTTGCATGAACATCATGGTCATTTGTGAACTTCCAAAAAGATAAAAACAGAAAGAAAAGGGGAAAAAAATTCCAGTGGAACTGAGAAGGAACTGCAATAATCAAAAATAACTTCCATGGTGTTTTAAATCCTAGAGCCAAACCTTTGAGTTAGAAGTGATCATATACATTAAGATGCACTGATCGTATTGTGGATGGGCCTAAAGAGATGCATTTTTATTCTGAATTGAATTTGAAATTCAGACTTTGGAGGATATGAAATGTTCAGACACATGATCGACTTATTGTTCATTGGATGAACCTCCTTGATGCTCTACACATACATTCTTGGCCCACGACTTATCAGAAATAACATGATTTGAAGTCTGGTCTGCAAAAAGAGAAGTTGAAGTTTAGTCACATTACTTGGCAATTTTCTAACCTATTCTAGTGTGCAATAACTTAATGCACAATACGATCATGCAAAGGTTTGGATTTGGTATGATATTCAATTTGTATCTTCATTGAAAATATACTAGAGTGGTATGAAGACAGCACAATTATCTGTAGGACATGAAATCAGCCAGCCAGTTCTTTGTTATAACAACACGGAGGAGTTATTTTGCCAACAATTTCATAATGTCAGCTGATGTCATGCAACTGTACTTCATATCATGTCTAGGAATGGGCATTTGCCATTTTCCAGGGTGTTTTCAAAACCTATTATTTAACAGACATCTACCTGTTTGGTACTGGGGAAGATATGAAGAAAAGAAAGGAAGTATTCATGTTTATTGCAGAAGTCAGCTTACAACGTTTAAAATCAGGCTTACAAACTTCTCTGTGTGGGTTATAAAACCTGAAAAATCCAGGGGAATCCACTGGATCAGGTCTTTTAAAAGATATCTATACTGTGTTCAGCAAGTTGTTTCAACCTAGCCCCCTCTTCTACAATGTGAAAAAGCAAGGAGAGGTGCTTTAACCTGCTGACTAGATGTAATGTTGACACTGTAGAAACCTGGTAGGACTGGGGAACAAGACTGCTATGGCTTGAGTCCTGAAAAAACAGTGTCAGCAGACTTTATGTGAATGCTGAGAGTGTTTGGGATGATGTGCACAGGAATAGACCTGCTATCAAGTAACCATAAAAAATGAGACAGACTATTCATCTGACTTTGCTGAGAAATTCTTAAATGAGGAAAAACGATGCCTGAAATTTTCTCAAGTAGGACAAGACTGTAAAGTTACTTAGGTGCCAACACCAATCTTTGCTTTAGCTGAACAGACTAGAGTTGGTACAGTGAAAAAGACTTACAACATTTGAAATAATTACTCTCTGGAATCCTTTAGAATAATTTCTGTCTCGAAAAAATTACATTTTGTGGTTCCATTCAAATCCATTTCTCCACAATGCAAAAATGCTGGAGCAAATAGCATTACCTGTTGCAGTAACCTGCTCTGGCTCAGATGAAGACCGAGACTGAAGCAGTATTTGAAATCTCTGGAGTTTTTATACTGCCCATCCCTGTGATTTTTACGTACGTTATTTTCCAGATCAGGATAGGCAGAAAAAAGAGATGCTTGCTAAGTAAGGTCATATACTCTTATTTGTCAAACCTGCATCAAGCATGTTTCAGGTGTCTCTGGATAAATTTACTCTATCAAAGAACCTAGGTCTTCAGCTCACTCCTGGGTCCATATTCCCTCACAGTTCATGTTGCATAAATCTTCATTTGCTGCCAGGCCACTCTCTGTAGTGAGGCAAGTAGTTCCTCTGAAACAAAACCCCAGTACAGTGTGGTAAGGATGAAACTGTACCAGACTTGTTTCCCTCTGCCTTACACAGTCCTCCAACAATATCCCTACAGGCTCTGCAGTCTCAAACCCCTTCCAGTGCCCTCATACCACACCTCAGGACATACGACACCTATTTTTGATCTCATGCTAAAAGAACAAAAACTCAGTGGATTACAAAGCAGATCTCAAATTATATTGGCTACTTATATATATATATATTTTCACTCTATTTTAAATATACGTATTAAAACAATGCTAACCATATTAAAGGGCTATGGGAGCACCATGAGGCAGCTGTATTCTACATCAGCTCAGAAGTGCTGAGTTTTCTCTGAAAGAGGCTACATTTGAGCAGTGCAGACGCAATCATTCTGCATCACTTGGCTGAGGATCCTGCTGTCAGTCTCTGGCATGAATGTGTGTGTGCCACACTATCCAATGTTTTGCAGAAATACCTCAGCTGGCTCTTAATAAACCCTGAAGAATGGGGCGATATCAAAGCGATTAATGGTTTCTTCACTTAGCTATTTAGTAAAAAATGTCCTATCTTTTCATTCTGAAACGTATGAAAAATGAAAGAGGGAAGACCATGCTTTCTTACTTCTCTCTATTTTTCTTCCTATCAGATACCCCAACTACCATCTTCCCTGCAAGATTTTGGCTAGCAAAACACAGTGGGACATATAGGTGAGGAATGTACCTTTTGCAATAAGAAGTCCACTAATTAATCAGGGCCACAGCAACAGTGTTTTAAATTCTCCAGAGCAAAACTATTTCACTAATATTCCCATAATCCTAGACAAAGTGAAAGGCCTGATATTTGAAAAAAAAAACCAAACAAAAAACAATGTTAACAACTGCCAGGTTCATATAAGGGAAAACACACATTTGAGAACATTATGTACTAAGAGTGAAAAATGTAGACGAAAGTTGTGCCCATAGATATCATTGTACCTACTGATTTAGGAATAATTGCCTACACATGGGAAGGGTTGCATTTTGATAGCTTGCCCAGAGTACACGTTGGGTGATGCCGCGTCTCTCTGATTGAATAATTTGTCTCTGAAGATAATAATTTCAGAAGCAGTGAGTCAATCCACCTTCCTGGCACTGTTCTCCTTTTCTTTTTTCCTTTTTCTTTCTTGTTGTTTTTTTGTTTGGATAATGACTCCCTACCCATAAAATGTTATGCCAGTGCTGAATATCTAACTTTTATGGGAGTAAGATATTTATTATGTAGTTAAACTACGCAAGCAAGGTACAGGGCTGTAAGAGAAGTGTAAACAAGAACTTTGAGAATGAGTGTTCCCAGTGGGCTGTATTTAATTCAGAGGTCTAATTTGCAACTCAAATAGTAATTATTGCTCATCTGGATACTGAAGAAAGGTTCAGCTTGACAAACGCATTCATCAGTGTCAAGGTGGATTAATTTGACCAAACGAAGATGTTTCTGAAGTAGAGGTTTCCATCTGAGCTGAGGGCAGACTTATAGGTATAGGTTAAAATTTTATTAGATCTATTATTAGAGCTGGGAAAAGAAGACAAAGCTTCAGACCAACAAGGCCTTTTTCAAATCAGAAGGGCTGAAAGGTCCAGAAGTTTTACTGCTTTCACCAACACTAATAGTTGTTCACATAGAAGATATTACAAACCTTACCTACAAACTTTGCTTCACCTTTGTCCTTAGACAATGAAGGTTACAGCAATATCTGAGCTAGTCACCACTTGGTAGTAAGTGGAGACAAACAGGAACTTCTAAGGAACATTATTCTTTTAACCCATTTCACATATTTACAAAAGTATGAGTTTAATCTTTTACTTATATTGCCTTACTTTTCTTAATTGATATTAAGAGAAGATGAGGATAGCCAGCTCAGATAGAAATGTCCAAAGTTAACTGATATCAATCCTATCTGGATACAACTACATTGTAATTTACATCTAAGCTATCTGAAATACTAGAAGTGGTGTAACTAGGGTAAAATGGAATTCTGTGCACATTAATTTATAGTATGAAATTAGGGTTTTTTTTATTGCTAACATTAAGAATGTGAACTTCCTAATCAGCATGGCCTGCTGAAAATAACTTAATGTGCTGAAGGACGCTGTGGAAATAACAGGCTTAGTGTGATGTGCTTCATGATTACTGGAACAAGGAAGATCTAAAAAAAAATATTATAAAAAGAGCTTTTTTATTCACTGCCAGCTGTATTGAATGTTGTGAGTTCCTAAGACTCTTCTCTATGAGTCATCTTCTCTTGGAAAAGACTTCCTCTTCTCCATCGTTTATCACAAGATACCAGTGAAAGAAACTCCTATGTTCAAAGGGCTTTCAGGTTACTGAGGGTTGATAAGCAGCAATTTTAGTTCTTGTTTGTACATAGAAATACTGTATTTTTTATTATTCTGTATTATTTTGAATCTTATATATTATTTGTACATATCAAAAGGCAGGTAAGTGTTCTGCGTTCATAGGGCTGGTGGAAAAAATAGGCAAATTATTTCAGTGCCAGTCCAGGACTGGAGAAATCAAGGTTCCTTTTCCAACAGTCCTCCTTGGGCACATAGCTTCGGCTGTTTTTCAAAGGTATTTAGGCATTGCTCCAGTCAGTGTTGCAATGATTCTGTAATCTATCAAAGCTGTTACATGATCTAATAGCTCTAAGTTAAGTTAACATAGTTTAAGCAGAAAATAAGATGAAGTTTTTCACAAGGCTAATTAACCCTTGTTAATTAACAGACTGTACGTGCATAGGACAAGTTCTCCAGATCCCCAAGTCCAAAGCAAGGTGGGAAGTCTTTCCGAAGGATGTTTCTACTTTAGTAATATGTTATAAAAAATTTTCATATGCTTTTGGGCCTATGTAACGAAGAGGGTCACACTAGCTGTCATGGTCTCTTTGAGCTTCAGAATCTGGCCAGCTTTATTTCTCTGTCACATGACTGCTATTACCTACCTGCTTCTATAAGGTACCTATATGGTCCTGTCTTTATGTCTGACAACTTTTGAGGTGTTTATCCTCATGAACAACCTTGTGCAACAGAGAGGTATTGCACATGGTTTCACAAACGAGGCAACAAAGAGCTATGGCTTGTCTTTAAGGTGTATTTAGGATTTCCTCAGGTTCAACATCACAATGTTTCCCCAACCAGTAGTATGTCTATACTCCAGAGTGACGCAGGAGCAGGGGCTCTTGGCCAAGTTAACAGGCATAGTGAGATGTGGAAGTTTCTCAAAAAGCATCTGCCAAATATGGTATGTGGGAGAGTGAAGTTGATGTTTCTTCTCTGCTGGAAGAGAACTGAACCTCTGGTCATTCCAGAGCCAGGAACTCAGAGAGCGGGAGAGGAGCCAGGAGCCACACACCACAAGGCCTAAGCAACCCCGCACCCAGATTGCTTCTGAAAGAGACCTAAATTTCTAAATCAGCTGCTTCTACAATAGCTCATAATGAGCTCCATTTTTTTAATTAGACCTAATGGAAGCCCATGTCAAGTTGTTGAGTATCGTCATGCTATAGAGCAGCCCTGATGGCTGTGCAGCAAAGATGGGGCAGTGCTATGAGATTGTGGGCATGGCTTTCATTTGGTTTTATGAGGCATATTTTCAAAAACACAGATCACTTGCATGAATCCTCACCAGGTTTTCAACATCCATCTCAGTGAGGACAGCAGAACTAGATACAGAAAGCATGACTTTTCAATGTCACAAACACCAATAATGCCACTGGCCAATTCCAACTTAAAAAAAATCTACTTGTTTATCTGAATAATATCTTAGTTTGCTTTTGCAACAATATGCGCTGGGAATCATGTTCAGGTGGTCCTGCGCATTGACCTCTGTGTTCTTTTTGGTGTCACTGCTTTCTGGATTGCAGTCATCTGGCAAATGTGACTAACACTTTTTATTTCCATCTTCCCCATGGCTGTATGACGATTAATGTTGTTAGATCAAATCTGTTGCACTTGATTTTGAGTTCAAAGATTTTGAAACTAGGGTAAGGGGTATATTTTAACTTAGACACATCCCTAATTGCCCATGGATATGGTTACTTAATGACTATAAATTTAACACAAGAATCAGAACACCGCTTTGTTCCCTTTTGCCTAAATCTGCCCATGTTCTCTTTCTCTGTCACGTTATCAGCGTCCAAGGAGACACACAGGAGCTGATGTAAGACTGTCGCTTGTAAGTCACATTCCTACGGCAAGGTAATAGACTTGTATATGTATAAATATCAGTACACCCTTCCCACAGTTTATTTGACCCACTTGGGATTTCATCAACAACAAACTTGGAAGGGAAAAACACTGTTACTGAAGCTGCAGTTTCAAGAGACAGTAGCTATGGGGCAATGCCACCTTAAAACATTTGGCTTTTCTGCTCTCTGCCTTCCTGCCCTGCTCTCCTCCCAGAGCAGAGGCCCCATCACTTGTGCTGACACAACTGCTCCCAGAGCTATGGCATGAACAGCATTGCTTAAATGGTCTGGGTTAAGGAAAAGTGCTGGTAAAATGAGGTTCAGAGCCCAGTCTTTCGAACAATTGTGCTGGCTGAGGCCGAGGGAACCTGGCACTGCAGCACTGGGAGGCAGGAGGAGGAGGAGGAGAAGGAAGAGGAGTGAATAGCTGGAGCTGGGTGGGGTGGGAAGTCCCGAAACTGGCACTGCCACTGAATCTGTCTGCTTGCGGACCACAGCCAGGACTTGAAGGATGAAAGCGCCTCTGAAAACAGTAGTATAACCAGTTTGCAAACTTTTTTTTGTTTTTGCAGTGTTAGTTATCGTCTTGTACTCATTCTTAGGAAGAGAGATGAGGTCTCTTCCACCTTTCAGGGGTTTTGCGTGTGAAGCATTTTCCCTGGTTCAGTTTGTGGCAATGACTCAGCTCCTGAGCTCTTCCTCACTACTCTTTGTCCTTTTCAAACACAGGAACAACTGCTCTGAGTGGTAAAGGTTTGATGCAGATCAATGTGCATGCTGGCACCTGGGGAACAAGGCAGATAACTTTTTTCCTCCCAATATCCTGATTAATTTTTTGAGGTGATCGGTTCCTGTTAGTCTCTAAAGGCATAATATAAGTGTTGTATTATGGGTTTATAGTTCTGACATTGACACTGTATTTTCTGTATACTGAAAACAGTGGTCTTAATCTGGGGTCCAATATTGTTTAAAAATCTTCAAACTACTTTAGTACTTTAGAACTGGAAGGGGGACCACACTGATTGGTGCTGAACATCACAATCTAAGCAAATAGTACTTGGATACTTAGCTCACAAAATATTTATTTTTAGTTGTGAAGATGGTATTCTGTTTAAAAGTAGCTTTTCACATAGCTGAGCTGTCATCGCTTGCAAGCAAGGACTGAAGTTACAGATCAAGTTTGGACGTGTGGCTTTATACAAGGTCTCACAAAGATCCTGAGAGCATGAAATATTCCTGAAAGATTGTTTTGACTTTCACCTAGTACTTAAGTCTGTTTAGTCATGTCAGGGATTTTGCCAGTGACATGGTCTGAACCATGTTATCAACTCCATAGACTGTCTACTTTCATACGCATGCAGAAACTATGCAGGTACAGGAGACTACCCAGACTTGGCCTTCACATCTGCCTTGAACAGTTTTCATCTTATCTCAATGATAAAGAACTTCCCTGATAAAAAGATGAACTAGAACCAATTTGACCAGATATTAAGCAATTGCTGTAGATATACTAATCTTTATTAGTTCATTGTGGAGTGACGAAGATTTTGAAAGAGATCCTGGTGACATAAAAATGAAGCAGTGAATAAATTAAATTTAAAAAATATGGAAGACATAAATTCTTATGTGTGTGAAAGCATGAGAGAGCTAAGGAAGTATTTTCATTACATTTATTATTCAACAAGGACCTACATCTGTTTCCAGTTTGCACTGATTATTGACACATCTGGCTATTTGGCCTTAGGAACTACAAGTTGCTGTTGTGGCATTATTCTCTGAATCAACTTTTTAGACCACCCGGAAAATAATACAGCAAGTGCTGTGAGAAGATTGTGTTATTTGTAATAAGATTACCTTTTGGCATCTAGATGTATTGTACAAATGGGATTCTGTCATCTTCTGTTTTATAAATTACAATTTTGCATTTTTAACACCTGTGGGGAAAATAAGGCTGTAGCCAAAGGGCTTACTATTTGACAAAGATAAATCAGGATGACCTGATAGAGTTTCAAGTAGATGCTAGTTACAGTAGTAACTACTTGCCTTACATGGAAAAATACCTTTGTTTCAGTAGAAACAAAATACAGTTAAAGTCACAGAACTGAGAAAGATGTTTCTTTAACCTATGGTGAGATGTATTTTTTTCTGATTAATATCCCACTGTTGGAAGTGAATACTGTCCAAGTCCTTGACCCTTCAAATATTTTTTCTGTGATAAACAGTTAAATTTTCTCCATCAGTGGTTTGAGAGTAGTAACCTAGTCCAAGAGTCTAAAAGACAGATATTGTGAGATATATGGTGAAGAGTTTGAAAAACCAAAGCATAAGATCATAGGACAGAAGGGACCACCTAGATTACCAAGACCAGTCCTTTCCAACTGCATGCAAAAGATAGGATAGTCCTGAAGGATTCACAGAAAATCTACTCCACACACCCCCTCAAACCACAGGCCACAAAACACTTCCAATACCCTGTCACAGATTTAAGACAAAGTAGTAAAAGACCAACAGCCACAGCTTTAATGTGCCACAGGAAGGAACATGATGAAACGCTTATTTGTTTTATTACAAATACTTTTATACTAGGGTAATTTGTTGTTTTTAAAGAATAGTCTAGATAATCTATATGGCCACATGAAGCCACAATGCAGCTTCACTTGCTATGTTGAATTACATGTGGAATTAATTTGACCTTCTACATAAAACTAACACAAGCCTTGAAGATGCATAGAATAAAGATATATAGGAAACAATTTGCTGCTTTTTGATGAATTGCAGGATTGTAAATGGTTTTGTGTGCTTTCCCTGAGAAAGTTTAGAGAGCCTCAACAGTTATTTCCATTCCTTCGGGTCAAGGATGCAGTTTTTAATGTGCGTTATTGAATTTTTAATTCCTTTAATAGCTGAAGAATATAAAGTACAGAGGGCAGGGCAGCAAAATCACTGGGAGGCAAAAGCAGAGAATGAATACTGTATTCTTTGCAGTGCTATACTACACTCTGCAATTCTCTTTAGGCTTACTCTTTGTCCTCTTCAACGTTGTGTCCCTACGAGTGTTTGGATGTCTCTTGTTTTCTCCTTAGGAGAAGAATCTGAAAGCCACCTTTGTGGTTGGGAATTGGCACCTCCTGCCAGGCACGCTACTGTACAGACTGTCAACCAGTCTTGTGCCTTGAGGCATCTTCTGTACACCTTCATGGCAATGATGATGGTGTCTTCTCCTCACTGCCTGGCCAACAGTGTCTGCAATTGGAAAGAGCATACTTGGTCAGGAAACCACAGAATCAAAGAATGCTAGGGGTTGGAAGGGACCTTCAGAGATCGTCTAGTCCAACCCCCTAACAAAGCAGGTTCACCTAGAGCAGGTTGGACAGGAACGCATCCAAGTAGGTTTTGAATCTCTCCAGAGGATACTCCACAACTTCTCTGGACAGACTGTTCCAGTGCTGTCTCCCTCAATAAAGAAGTTTTTCCTCATGTTGGGATGGAATTTCCTGTGTTCGAGGTTGTGCCCATTGCCCCTTGTCCTGTTGCTGGGCACCAATGAAAAGCGTCTGGCCCCATCCTCTTGACACCTGCCCTTTAGGTATCTATAAACATAGATAAGATTCCTTCTCAGTCTTCTCCAGGCTCAACAGACCCAGGTCTCTCAGTCTTTCCTCATAAGAGAGGTGCTTCATTCCCTTGATCACCTTTGTAGTCCTCCACTGGACTCTCTCCAGCAGTTCCCTGTCCTTCTTGAACTGGGGGGCCCAGAACTGAACACAGAACTCCAGATGTGGCCTCACCAGGGCAGAGTAGAGAGGGAGGATGACCTCCCTCGACCTGCTGGCCATGGTCTTTTTAATGCACCCTTGGAGACCATTGACTTTCAGGGCCACAAGGGCACATTGCTGCCTCACGGTCAACTTGTTGTTCACCAGGACTTCCAGGTCTCTCTCTGCAGAGCTGAAATGCTTGCACTAATACATAGCTTGCCAGCAATTAAACATATGCAAGAATGACTGAGACAAAAAAAAATATGTAAAAATAAAAAGAACTCAGTGTGATTTTTTTCATGTGCATTTAGTGGACTTAGGACTTCTGGAAGACCTTCAAAAAGTGATTTAGAGCTAGTTTCATAAAGCCTGTTTTGAACATTATCTTTGCTGTGCCTACAGAGCTCCTGCCCAGTGCTCAGGGAATAAGTCAAAATACCTAAATCAGGTGTTCAGGAAGCCTACTCAGACAAGTAAGAAAGTTAGGCACCTTGAGAAGATAATTCAATGTCCCATATGCTGAGCAATAACTTGCCTGAAGCTCTGAGGCCTCGCAGTTAGGGCACTCTACAGGGAGCAAGGAGATGCCTGATTCCCCTCCCAGGGCAGTTTATGCAGTTTGCATGACATAAACATGGGATTTACAAGAAAGAAGAGACTGTAGGATCAGGACCTGAACCAGATCTTCCCCTCCCAGCTGAGTGACCTAACCAATAGGTTCCTGAATTGTTTGTTGTTCTCCTTCCAGCAGTAGGGAATCACCTGTCTTAAATCTGGATCTTACTTAGAAAACAAAGCCTTAACAGGAGGAAAGTAGAGTGCCTAGCTGAACCTGGTCTACAGCATGAAGTTTAGGGCACAGTTCTAGAAAGAAGGAGTATGATTTGACTCCCCTCAAGCTAAAAAGGCTCAGGCATCCAAATTGCCTGCATCCTGCATACGTGTTTAAACCACTAAACTGTTATGCAGAGGGCAGGCTGTACTTAAAAAAGCAAGCTCTGCCTTTGTGAATGCCTAATCGCAGATTGGGTACAGCAGCCTGAAACACATGTAATTAGGAGTTCCTCTCCCCAAATTCTGGGTTAGCTGCCTAAACTCTGGAGAAGGGACAGGTCAATGTGGACTTCTGCTGGCTGGCTCCCAACCATTTTCTTGACAGAAGGAGAGCTGATTCATGCAGTGTGAACACCTTGTTTTATCCACTGATGGCATTAGTCAATTCAGAAGTCAAGCAGGCTTCTCTAAATCCCTCAGGAATGGTTGTTTTCTTGCTTGGAGTGTGTCCATACACGTGTGAAGCTGAGTTACCACTCATGGAGACTCAAATTGTTGAGATATTAAGGTGCTTGAAGTTGTAGATAGTATTTTCAGGAAATAGACAAATGTAGCCTTGAAACTGGGACCTGGGCTGTGAAGCTACTTAGGTGCTTCAGAACATTTTTCCTTTAGATACAGTCTCTTAAAGATTAAAATGTGCCTTATTGTGCAGTAAGAGGAGATTGACTTTCTTCTTTGGGGGCTATTTTGATGTCACTCTTCTGGGCGCTGCCAAATATGAATTCTTTTTTGTTCTTTGGTTAATAAAGCTAAAGGCAACATCTGAGAAGTTAATGCTTTCAGTCAGATGGGAAAGGCTTAGAGTAGGTTTAACACATTTCAGGATATAGCTGTCCTAATGGGATCATGTCCCAAAACTGCTTTAGTCAGGATACAATAAACTGTTGGGAACAAAGTGCTGTAAAAACCTTCAAACAGAAATTCAGAACCTTACATGGTTCTTGGAAATAGGATCTGTCTCTTTTCCTCTGAATTCAGCTCCTGCAGCACGCTGTTAACCATCTGGTGTCTTCCAGAAAGGATAAATGTAAATTACATCTGTCCCTTGCATGGTATAGGGGGAAAAAAAAAGGAGCTGTATTCATACCCAAAAAAAAACCCAAACTCATTTCAATTTTGGTGAAATCTTTGTGTTTCTTAACTTATTGGTACGCACAGCAAAAATTCTCTTTGAATTATTCTCATATGCAATTCATTTTTGTGTACTCCTCTGATTTACATGCATGCAAAGAAACACTGCAGTTTCTCTCACTTAAAATGATCATCCTGGATCAAACTATTCGAAATGTGAGGTCATTGACTTGTGTTCGTGCAACTTCTAGTGCTCATGATTCAGTGTACAATTGTCTACTGAAACTTCTAGCACATCTTGGGGGGTCTTGTGGCTTCCATGCCAACAATAATCCCAGTTGTAAATGTAAAAAAATTAATGGTGTAAGGATAGTTGTTCATTGATGATGAATAGGTGCAGTGTGTATGGAGAACGGGTGGGATTTATATTATAATGAACTGTAGAGAATTCAGCATGTGATGGGACCCTAGAGTTTCAGTCAATAAAAAAGGCAATCCAATAATGTAGTTCGCTTTATCCAGCATGTTTCTTAAGTTTTTTCCCCTTCTTTTTGCCTAAGAATTGCCTTTCAGAACGCTGAATACCACATCACCTCTCTTTTAATTTCTCATTAGTTTTGTCTGGAACTTCTATGCCTTATTACCAACATGTTTTTTTACCCCAGAAATAATTTGTCTCGTGGCATCACAACTGTAGATGTCTACAAGGATCTTCATTATCATCTTCATTTTTAAAGTATCATCTTTAGAGTTATGCTGGTATGTGAGAGGGCTCTGCTCCAACCTCCCACCCCTTCAACCCTGATGTAGATGTTGTGCTCCAAGGGATAGACGACTTGGCGATGATATCCGGAAGCCACCCAACTAAGTGGTCGGTACTGATAGCACTCAGAAGAACAAAACCAAATCCCTACTAGAAGACTGGAAAATAAGTGGCCAAGAAAGCAGTGCTTCTTCAGTGCAGCTGCTGCCACTGGAGTGGTGGTGGGTTTCCACCTACCTCAGCAGTACTGGCTGAGCAAAGGGTGTTTAAAGGGATCAGAGCACGGAGACGCATGTGATGAACATATCTCATGGAGGGGGGTGGAATGAGTGGGAAGATACAGCATGTGCTGTAGTGGAGGGAGATAGTAAATCTCTGCTTTATAATCACATGTGACTAGACGCTCAGGGTGGGATTCAACAAAAAGTAGATGTTTTCATCTGAGCTGCTCACACTGTGCGTTTCATAGACAGTGGAGAGAGGTGAGCTTTTTTTAAAACATTAGTTTGTGTTTTTGTGGCTTTATTGGTTAAGAAAGAAGAGTTAGTTTTCCACATAATGCAAAGCTTTTGCCTAATCCCTAAAGAAAGGATTTATTACTACTTTGGCAGGGGGCTGTGCTGGAAACTCTTCCCACTTCAGTTCCCTGGACAATGTCCTCCCCTGAAATATGGTTTGACTATTCTGAACAGTGCATTGCAAATTCACACACAGCGATATTGACATCTGGCTTTAGCATATGGGCTACAGATAGTCCTTGATTGCTGAACAGCTGTGCTGCTTTGAAAAGAAACAATTGCATTTGAAGAATATGGGCTATAGAGTAAGCCTTGTCCTATCCCACACATCTTGCTGACATTCCCTTTTCTAAATTACCAGTCTGTTTATTAAATTTCCACAGTATAAAAACACCAAAATTTATAAGAGACTGAAGTAGATGGTAATATTGTCAGATATGCCAGCAAACAACCCATTGACAACACATGTTAGGAATCAGTCAGTTACAATTAGTCAAGAACAATGCCAGAAGATGATGGGACTGAGTAAGAACAAACAAACAAGCACAAAGGAAGGGACAAGGGAAGTACTGAAGGTTCAGAAAATGTTCCCATCGATTTTGTATGTGAAAAACCACTTTGATGAAGAAAATAAGAGTTTTTGCAACAATCTCAGCATCTGTAATATAGTGAGCTCATTTACACAGTAACAGAGAGTGCTGCTATAAGCTGAACATCAGCTGTCAGTTCATCAGGAAATGATCCTTCATAGCAAACAAAAACGCAGTTATACAGGGAATGAGAGCAAATCTTTGCAACGCAAATTTATCTCAAGAAAAAAAAGGATGTTGGCATATCTTGTCCCAAATTATGCTGTATACAGAATGTCGCAAATCGAAGTTGGTTGTTCAAACTTTGCTTTATTTTGCAGCCCACTAGTATATATCCGAACATAATTTGGTGATTGCAGGGCTGAATATGCCCATTGATACACATTTCATATACTTTTCACCTAGTAAATATTTTTGTATGCAGGCTAACTGTAGGCACTTCCCATCAGTCCTACACCTTATGCCATGACTTCTGGGTGCGTAGATTTAAAGGTCATAGATGCCACTATGAACACCAAGTCTGCCCAACGTGTAACGATTTTGCCAGTAAATTTTGTATCAGAGCCATGGTATCTGCGTGAAAGATAGTGTATCTTTAAAAACAGGAGTTCAGTTCTGATTTAAAGACCTCAGGATCTGAATTAATCCCACCTAACCGAGGTACCTATATTAACAGTCACTTGAGGCTTTCTCAGTATTGAGTGAAGTGAGAATAGGCAGTACTGTAGTGAATCAAGCTGAATCAACTTTTGGAGGTGCCTATTGCATACTCAGGAAGCTCTTAGCCTCCTATGTCAGTTATGCGCTTGAAACCTGGATGGGACAAATTTAGGACTAAGTGAGCCAAAGTTATTGTAGGCAAAGTTCTAGCAAAAAGAAAATTAAGTTAAATGTTAAGGAATAATACATTGGCTATACAACAGAACCTCCTGGCAGCATAGCCCTATGACTCATCGGACTAACTAAAAATGGCTTTCAATACGGGAAAGTGAAGGGACTATTGAAATAGAGGGATAATAGTAGTTTTGCAAAGGAACAGAAATGATTGCTATTTATTCAATTCAGGATAATGTGAAAGAGTACAGATTTGTACTGTTCTAGCAGGTCAGTTCATGATCAAAGCCTTTTAATGCAACAGATCCTTTCACAAAATTTATTTTTACTAAAAAAACTAATGGGACAAAAAGCTATGATACCAAGCAGCCAAACAAACCAAAGATGTATTTTCAAAGTCTTTTATCTTCTTATATTTTCACTCCCCAGCAGATAACCATTTTCTCTTACCTTTGCCAAGTTCATGCAAGTCGTATTCTTTTATTTCATCTTCATTTGTTATTAAAGTGTCCTGAAGTTTGCCTTTTGTTTTCAGGATCTTTTTAGAAGCTTCTTACTATACACTTTAAATATATGGGACACACCCTTTCCAATTCTCTCCCTGCTCCAGGCAGAGTAGAGCAGAAAGTTTGCAGCAAAGACACTAAATGTCTCTTTCATACCATCTTCTGGGAAGAAATGCCATCAATGGCTCAACCTCCACATCCAAAATGTCATGAATTGATTTGGCAGATGATCTCCCACGAGTGCCCAGTCTTTTCATTGTGGAATCTGTGGTACATGTAATTTTAAAATCTTCCATGCATTCTTCCAAACTCAGTACTGCCTTGTAGTACAGTAAACAGCTTGTGATCCAAAATGCATTACCGTTTTTTTACAGACTGCAAATATGGGAATAAAGAGAGAGAGAGAGGAAAAAAAAGATATCATACATCTCAGACTCTGGTTTTTAGCGCATTGGAATATATTTTACTTAAAATCTTAATGCTTCCCTACCAGTCTGCATGATTCATGGCTGTGTTTCTCTGTTCTCTGTTTTGACACTTGGCTGGCCCGTATTAAGATGCTTTGAGAATGTACCATGATCTCTCATTTCACTGAAACATCACAGAGTGTGCAAAGGCCAGAGCAAGAGACGGGATATAAGGAGCTCCATATTTAGCTGCTTCACTTATCTTGGCACACATACCCCATTCTCTTTTCCCCACCTCACACTAGCAATCAGGTCTCCCTGATGAGCTATCCATTCCTTAATGACAAAAATGAACATTGTATGTACAACTGAAGATTAATAAGCAATAGTAAGTGTTCCTACCAAATATTTGCTAGTGGTCAGCTTGAAAAGCTATTTAAAGTCCAAACCCCCACAGGCAAAGAAGCTGTTTAAGTTCAAGCCAAAGCAGGATTCTCAAATTAAGGGTATCAAGGGCCTGATCCTGCAAACATGGTCAAAGTCCAGCAAAATGTATAGCCAGGTATGCTTTTGTACTGTACACTAATAATGAAACTATTCTGCTAGGTGAGCATGGCGTGGGCTCTTTTCCTGATAGAGGGCAGGGGCTGGATCCAGGCCACCCACGTGCCTGGGAAAAAGCCATTTTCTTCTGAGTTCCTTGGTTTCCACTCCTGTTGCCACAACTATTTTATTTCGTATAAAAGGTTTCCGAAGTGAGGGTTTGTACCTGGGTGTCCATCCCTCAGGTGAATTCTCTCACCAGTTACTTAGAAAAGAAGTTTTTTGTTTGGTCTTAAGCAGGTAGTAAGTGGCTCCAAATTCATATCACCTCCAGGATCTCACTGTCTTTTGGTTGATAGGATAACTACATGGAGCTTATTCTGTATTAAGGAACCACAGAGTACAAACAAATCCTAGGAACACATACACCTCTCCATTTCCCCAGGCTCTCTTTGTTTGGATTTTCTGGGACACTTCAGTCTGTAGTGAAGGCATATTCAATGGTCTCATTGGTAGAGACTGACATTAATGAGGGGGCACATGGAAAATCACATCCAAGCCATTCTGATTTTAATAGATGCCAGTCACTTACTACTTCACTTGGGACTTTCAAAATCCTGATCCTGTTTTTTTCACTGAAGTAGGCAACATTTTAGAGGAGATTTAAGGAAGGCTTTGGGGATAATTGATTATGGCATTGTCCATTTTGCAAGGTCAAAGCAGAAGTTATTAAAAGTAGGAACTTTATTTAAGGAATGGGTGGCATATATTTTTAAGTGATAAGCCCATAGGATGCTAAATATGTCCTCCTGGAAATTTAAAAAATGTAAACTATCATTACTCTGTTCTGTTCTGCGGCTGCAAGCGCTGGTGCCAGAATTTTTTTATGCCTGTGGTAACAAAATCTCTCTCCCTCTCCCTTTGCCCTTAGCCAGCCTTCCCAGGCCAGGAATTACAACTGATTTTAGGAGGGGGCCTTTTACACTTGCTGTAGATACACTCATGTATACCAGTACAGAAATCTGTAGACAGCAAAGTGGAGATTACCTAAGTAGGCTTGGTCTTCAAAGTCTTCCATTTAGGGAGTGGAGAAGAACATCCTCCATGAAAAGATAACTTTTTAAAAACTGAAGCAGTAATTGTGCTTTACAAATTGAGGAAAATCTGGAAACTCTTCATAGTGAGTTATTCCTACTATATACAGTTCTTCTGCATGCCTTCTGTACGGGAAAATTCATTGTCATCAACAGAAGCACTATACAAGAAATGCCTCTGGCAAATGAATGTTTTTCATATGTAGGTTTTAGTACTATTTTTTTAATTATATAAAATTTCAAAATCCTGTTTCAGTACTCACTGCAGTCAATGGAAAGACAGTTATTTACTCCTGTGGGCTTCAGATCAAGATGCAGTGCTGCGAAATGCGTATACTAAAGCCCATTAACACAGAATTGCTTTTTGGACGTGGCATTTTTAAATCCTCTCCTCTTTGTTTTTTGAGCCGCATGGTTCATGCTCAATAAAAAGACGTTATACTGTTGTACATGCTGTAACTGAACCAACAACTTAAGTTGCACTGTAACTAAATCATAACCTTTGGACAAGTTACAAGGAAAATGTATTTGCTTTATTGATTTTTAGTCTCTTCTGCACTGATTGATCATTTACTTTAAATACAAAGACTGAAAGAAGGATATGCAAATACGTAGCTCTTTAGTCTGACTAAATGTCATATACAACAAAATAATCTTTTGTGATTTTATATAATAAGCAATTAAATTTATCCCTTCATTATCACTTTTTGCAAATATTTCAAAACAGTAGTAGTAAGAACCCAGTTTAATTAATATTTTTGTTAAGGAATTAATCAGGCACATGTTTTGATTTTTGTGATTTTTTTCTAACATAACCTGTATTGTGGTAGCAGCCAGAAGTCTGAGCCAGACTGAGGGAAAAGGTGTCATAGGTACATTACAGACTTATTGGAAAGGAGGCTTTTGTCCTGGTAACACTGCAGTCTAAATTAGTATGGTTGCACTGACTACATCTTTGTTCTCCACAAAATTATTCTCTAATTTTATTGAGATTAAACATATGGTGCTGTTTCTGCCCTTTGATTAACTGCAACATTTTTGAAGAGAAGAGAAATCAAAGAGATTTCAAATTAGCTGTGAAAATGCTTGCCCTGCAATTCTTTAACAAATATTTGAACAAACTTTTATAAGGAATTTGAAGGAAATGATATCATGTGTTTCTTTAGGCACTGTCATCAATCCAAAACAATAACCTTAGGAAAATCCGTAGAATCATATATTGTTCTTTGACAACAGAGCCTATCTCCATGGCAGAGAGTGTTGCGCAAGGAAGGGTATTTTAGCTCAGGAGCACTCCGTACTAACAGGGCCAGAGCAGAGCTAGCTTGCACTCGGCTTGGTCTTGTTATTGGCAAAGAACCTCAGGACTTTTGTGTGTCCACATAACTATGCACACACATACCAAATGTGGGAAATTGTCTGAGAAGAAGTGCTGGTCAGCGTGGATCAGACAGTAATATATTGTTGGTCTCAGAAAAGCCTTTTACAGGTAGCTCTTTTACAATACCTATAAATAATGTGTCATTATTATTTGATAGCATTTTGTGGACATTGAACACATGTCTGTGCCTTTAAAACCCGGTATAAAACATTATAATAATATTCAGAAATAAAAGAGACAGGCATTCTTAGACAAAAGTAATTCTACATTTTGTTCTTATCTCCAAACCCAGCATTAAGAGATCACATAAATAGCTGATTTAGAGGGAAGTTAAACTCAGATGACAAGTTGCATGAAGGGGCTCAGAAATGGTATTTGTTTGAACTCATAACTATCCATCCTTCTGTAATGTAGACAAGATATGCACAAAAAAAAACATATAAAAGGAAGGAAGAAAAGGCATAAGTTCCTTCCTAGTCCACTGTTACTCTCAGGTGCTCTTTACTCTGTATGATCATGTACTGTGCTCCTGATATCAGTTTACTACTGTTGTGTCTGTCTGGTACTATTTGTTCAAATCCATGATCCTAGAAAAGCACTGATGCATATTCATTTCGTTATATGTACACATATCAAAAGTGCTGTATTTTCAGCACTGAACACAGGCAAGCACATCAGAGACTTTTAAATATTGAAAAAAAAAAGCATTACTCTCACCTTCCCAAGACATTGCTTTGTGAAAATCCTTTTTACTAGTCTTCAGTCTTCTCTTACTATCTGAGACAAATGTTTGGATGTTGTCCCTGCTTCAAAAATTAATGGGTATCTCCTCTTGAATGCAAGTAATAAGATGACCACAGTTTGTTTATAAACTAACAGGAGACTGAACATTTATTTTCCATTTAAAAAAAGCCTGGAAGGAAAATTAATTTTGAATCATTAAACTGGCATTGTAGGTTAGGAAAGCAAAGCAGGAAGAGATGTAAGACATGGAAAATATGAAAGAAATTGAGGACAAATGGTTTTGTGGCCATCTTGAAGGATAAAATATATGTATCTTGAGGCTCAAATAATGATTCGCAAACATAGCTTTTGCTTAAGTTGGAACTTTCTACAATCTAACACTCATCTGCCCTGTGTGTGTAGTGTTTGAGATTTCTTGTCTTATATAATGAAATTACAGAATTTTTATATAGCACAAGGGATTCTAACCAATTGTCATTTTCATATTGTAATTGTTACAATTATTACTCGTTGAATGAACATGCTTATATTGTTATTTTAATCTTATTATACAGAGAACTTTTCAAACTATGCAAGTTTAGCCCTCTCTGGTTAGTGACTCATGTATGAACTTACCCTCTTCCCCTTCAGAATTATTCCAATCTGTAAAAGAAAGAAAAAAACAGGGAGTGGTGGAAAACTTTAATTTCAGACTACATGTTTGTTTAACTCTATTTGTATTGGTTGGGTTGATATCTGTGTCACATGATAATTTTTTTCCTTCACAATTCGAAGCTAAAACTGAATCACAAAACAATTACTAGTGACTAACAGCAATCACTCTCAATTTTATTATCTAGTCACAATAGCAGTTGAGCAACTTTTTAGTCCCAAACATTTTCAGAGTGACTTGGCAATTGTCAGCATTCTCTGAATAGAGAATGTGATTGAGAATGAACTAAACTGGCCATGTCCATTCACACACAGAGATATTCACTGATACGTAGGTCTACTTGCCACAGACCGATTTTTCAAATGATAGTTTTCCTGTCTCACCTATTTCACCACCAGTAGCTTATAAGTGCAATTTGATGACGTTCTCTTTTACAGCAAAGTGACGTAAGTTGTAGGTGCAAGTCCTGTTTGCACAAGCAAATCCTGCAGGAAATAATTTACATCAATGACAATGCAAAATCCATTGTGCCTCTGCTTTTGCAAGTGCAGCCCCCCCCCCCCCCCCCCCCGAAAGTTGGTCCTGAATGATTTCCTGCTAACTACCTGTTAATTACCCTTTCTACCTATGGTCACACAATGACTATTTTTTGTCTCCAGTAAACTTCCCAGCAGAAGCTCTTAATGAGTACCTAAAGATGCCCTGTACCAGGGAAGAGATCATAACCTGGGTGAATGAGTGCCTCAGCTCTTATGGCACTTTAGGAAGGTTGCTTAAAATCTGATTGCAAGCTGTGTAAGCTGCATTTTTTTAATATATATTTGTGGCTCTGCCCTCACAAATCTATGATTCATGACAGGAATGCAGCTTGGATCTCTTGCAATGTAAGCAGCTGCAGATACTTCAAATACTTGGGTACATGTGATCCAGCAGCTTGCTATAAATTTGCCCCTAAAAATAAAGTAACAAGTGATTGAACAGTGATAGGAATTAAACACGGCAGTGAGTGAATGGAATGCACAAGTCCTTACCTAAGAACCTTTTATTACGGCAATGGCTATAATTAAAACAAAAACGAAAAAAGAAACACCCTAGAATACTATCTTCGAACAAACTTACCGCAAGATTCCCTTAAAGGTTTTTTTTATACCGTTGGACACTGAAAAAAGCTATTTGCTGGTATGCAATGTCACTGAGCATGATATTTATGTTGTTACATCATCTGAGAGTCAACTGCATTTCCACTTTCCACGAGTTCAGTTCGGTTTCAAATTTCCCCTCACTTTTTATCATGTGAACAAAATGGGCAAGCAACAACCCTGAGCTTTCGATAACCGAAAGGATATTTTGCTGTACGATTTGTGTGGAGACTGGCTGAAAAATTGCAGGGTAAACAGAACAATTCCCACTGACAACAACCAACCTTGCATCTGTCTCCAATGACTGAAAGTCCCAGTTTTCGTAGCCTCTTATGTCTGGATTTCTCATTTATTTGCCCTCATTTTAGGACTGACACTGTCTGTGTTCGGTAAACCACATAGGATGAAACAGTATGTCGGCATCTCTCTGAACTGATACTTCCATGTCATCTCAGTTTTCAAACACAGTTTTAATAGAAAATGTTGGAGGACATGGAAAATTTTAGAAGACAGATTTCATAGTCAAATCATGTAATTAGATCCCATTAGCAAACCTCAGAATAGCTAACTGGGGACTTGGTTGGGAATTTCAACCTAGAGGCCAAAGAGTAAATGAGAACTGGATTCAGCTACACTGCGAATCTCATTTCTGGAAGTGATTTTTTTTTTTTTTTTTTTTGGCTAAGAGACTCGTCAGAGGAGCTGTACCCATGCACAACAAGAACAAAAGTGCAAAATTGCCATGTTTGGGAGAGGGCATATTAGACTCAGATTTTTCAAGTACTTCGGTGCCTCTCCTTGTAGTGTGAGGTGGCTGAACGTGAACTCCTAACTTTCTTTGTTGAAAGGCTGGGCATTTGCTCTGAGCTGGTCTCCCGGGCTCCCTCTTCATCAAGAGAAAGATGAAGGCACGTCCGGAAGGTACAACTGGTGTGTTGGGGGTTGAATCAGGGAGGACTGCCAAAGGAAAATCAGACTGAACATTTAAAAACAGTGCTATTTCCTGAAGTCTTTGTTGAGTTAATTATAAATCAGTTCTTACACTGACAAAACTAATTCTGAAGTTGATTTGTGTAAAAACATATCTGCCTTGATACAGCGTGTCCAGTTTTCTGGTTTTTGCTGAATCCCTGCTTTTATCTCAGTAAAATCTATGTATTACGGTACAGTAGCAGTATTGCGCTACTACTTCAAATAAAAGTAATATTATCTCTGCTGTGAAGCACCCTGTTCATGTGTCTCCATCAAGTGTGCTTTGTATCTCCCTTTTTAAATGTGAAAGGACAAGGGGAAAAAACAGTGTTTATTCTGCTCTTGAAATCCGCTCTAGCTGTTTAATATATTTCTTATGATTTACCATTAAGAAAGGATTCTGCATTTAAAAGGAAGCTTATGAGGATATAGGTAAGTGTGAGTGTGGTCTTTTCAGAAGAATGTTTGATTGAAGACCTGTTTTTGGACACAAGGTAAGGAAAAAGATCACTTAACCTCACTTGAATAAGTGGAGATTAAAGGTTAAAAGCTTTAAAGCTTTGAAATGCATTAGCAACAGAACAGTAAATACAATCCATGGAGACATAGAGGAATTAGCAAAACAAATGTTAAACTAAGAAATGCACTCTAAGATTCACTGGAATCTCCACACTAAGTCTGAATGCAGACCACATTTAAATGTTTCACCGCTTGTTTTAAAATCGTCTTTGTATGTCTTATATTGGCTCTAATGGAGATGATACTAAAACTTGCCATGAATTATGCAAGCAAGTTTTATGTAGATCTTTCCATGGTTTAGCCTCATTGGAGTTTTGGTGTTTTAAAGGGTGTTTTTTACCATATACCTCATTTAACCTATTGCATATTGGCTGGGTTTGTACTGCTGATGTATCAATAATGTAGTCACAATTGTGTTAAAATATTCCTGTACTGTACTAGGTAAAACAAAGTTACTGTCATCAGTGATGTAACCTTATTGTATTGTAGACACAATATAATTTTTTGAGTACAACATCTGCTTAATAACAGTATTTGACTTAGATATCTATATTTTAGCCTGTATCATGGATACCTTCAGTAAATGGATTGGCTCTCTGTTTACCTTGCATAGATCGACAAATGGGTTCTTACAGCCTGGTAAAACCCACAAACAACATGCTGAACACTTCGTGAAAACACAGCTACCACCACGAAGAAGAGGAGTGATCCCAGGCAGGGCATACTGCAACAGCCTACTTGTAAAATAAGGAAGCTGTGTATCGACAGGGAGCATCTATCTGAGAAAAGGTTAAACAAAACATAATAATGGAATTTTAAACTATTTCACTGTCAGAATATATAGAAGCACCTGAGGTTCTAACAGAACTCCCAGACTGGTAGCCCTCAACCAAGGCATCCAAAATCAACACCTCTGCTTGATCTTTTGCACACAGGGAAAAATCTTACAGAAGATGGGAGCCTGATGGAAGTCTTGTGCTTGCAGATGCAGAAGATTTGGCATTGCCCCTGTAGCGGGTGAAATCCTGCCCCCACAGAAGTCGAAGGCAAAATTTTGATCCACTTCAATCAAGTGAGGACACTATGTATAGATGAGAATACAGAGCAGAGAACAGTCAAAGATTTAAAAACACAGATTATATTCAATAGCCTGTGAGTGTAATTATAACATATGATATTTAAAAGTATGGGATGTTAGAAATATGTGGTAATTTTTTGCTAGTATGAGCAACACCTTTCTAAAATTTAGCTTCTTAGGAATTCCAGTTAATATATAACAAATTACTCTCATTGCAGAATGTTCAGATATAAGAGCTTCTCAAGAGTGACTGAACTTATTTTGAACTTTTATTTTCATTTAAACTCTCCATTAAGGAATTTGGGAGGGTGAGCAAGGAAGAAAGGCATTTGTTTAGATTCTGCTTTTAAAACAGTTTTAACACTTTGATATCAGTCTCTGATTAGATGCAGCATCCCACATTCCAAAGTGAAGAGAGGCTATTTGCTCCTTCTCTCCTCCACCCAACACGTATCTTACTTGTGTCTTTTAAGCAAAGCCTCCGAATCTGACTAATTATCGCCACTAACAGCAGTTTTCTGTGGAGCAACATGCCTTGCTGTGGCCTCTCCGTCTCAGCTCAGTAAAGGATTATCCTAAAACCCAGTCTAATAATCCTATTTCCAGTTATAGTGGGGGGGAAGGGATACCTCATTCTCTGTGCCCACATTCTGTGTTTGAAGCTTGACCCAAAAGAGGGGATTTTCCTGGTATTTATCAAGTTACTCTGTAGAATGCCTAAGGATGGGATTCATCTGCAATGTAGATGTCTGCATCTAAGCAAGTCCTGGTTCCTTTTATAGTCAATAGATATCAATAGACACTCTGAGTGTGTGATTCATCCCATCTCAAGATAGACATCTAAATTAGGTCAGGTGACTCACTCCCTGGAAGTACTTATTGACTATAAAGGGAACCTGAATGACTAACTCAAAGGTTTTTAAAGCGGTTTTTAAAATGAGGTGAAACACAACTCATTCTGCATGCTTCTATCTTCTAGCACAATGTCTTCAGGACCCTTCTGCTCCTTGAACAGTTATTCTCGCTGTATTTACACCCAGATACTTCCCAGAGCTTGCTACCATTTTCCAGCTCTCTCCTGTGAAACCCAGTCACCAGTTTTCATTTCAGTTCTTCCCACCTGGGAGGATACCCCTCAAGCCTTGCCAGTCTTCTTTTCCCTGAACTCCATTATCCACCCTTCCTCATCTATTATCACCCAGGACTTCAGTCCTCATATCAAATTTTATTTAATCTTTTCATGCTTACTTCCTGAGGTAAGTTCTTCTTTTTCTTAACTCACCTTCAATTCAAAGAAAGAAAATGTGTTTCTTCACTTAATATTATGAAATGTTATAGAATTTCAAAGTTCCATAATATTAAAACATAATTAATAAGAAATAATTGATTTTTTGTTGGTTTACATTACGAGTTTTCATCGGACATTTCACTGGTTACAGTAACTCTCCCTGTATGTGGCTTCCTAGCTATGTTAATTTGGTCCTACCTCCCTCTCTGGCTACACTGTTATTCATCAGGGAAATCCCAGTGGAACTTGTATTTGTATTTTCAAAAATAAATAATAGGTTTGAATTTTGGCCAAAGTTTTCCTCCAGTAGTGAGCGAGAGAGTTGCTGACTGAGACTCTCTATCTCTCATGTGGTCACATAAATTAGAGTCCTGATCAACGATGACAAGCATTCTGCTAGCTAGACAAACATTAATCTGGTTAACTCCCCTTCTTCCCACTCCTTCCTGACACAGAGGAAAGAAGTGCCTTTGGAGAAAGTCTGAGATGTGTAGGTTGATTTTCTTGTAGCTATAATGTGGCAAGGGGGCTCCAAACACCTTCGGGAGTTTATGAAAATTCCAAGTAGAAAACAAACAAGCTACATGAAGCATAAAAGGCTGCCTTTCTTGCTTGCTTTCTTTTACAAGAAACAATTAAAATAATTAATTTTATTGTTTATGATCTCTTGAAGAATATTTTTTCCACACATTCAGACAAATATTTAAATCTGAAAGTCTGAGATTCTCAGTTCTTGAGCATATGAATAAAATGAACAACCATGTCAAGTCTTAAAAGAAAAATTTTATTAACCATACTGTGCTGACAAAGCTGTACTGTTTTCAGGTGCTGACCTGTTACTGCCCCTGAGTGCTCCACTGTGTCATTGGACATACATGTTCTTGTTGGTGCTGTTTGCCATACTGTGGTGGGCAATGTAGATCTATGCAACATAGCCCCACAGTTTTACCTTCTTTACTCATCTGGAGGATATGGTCTTCCAGGAGCTCGCCTGACTTTCAAGATCCAAACAATGTAAAGAAACTTTTCCTGTAAAAAACAAACTTATTTGGACAATAAAGTGAATTGCCACATTTAGGGTTGGATTCTTATGCTTTTGTTTGCATGTTGCAGCAGTTCCTTCAGATACTTAACTGATGGTGTTATTCAGGATGCATTCCTCTTATTAGGGATAGCTTCTTGTAAATTAGGAGGCAGAGAGGGCATCTGGAGATGAAGTCTCCTGAAGTCCTTTATTTATCAGGCATGAGTGTTTGCAATTGCTTCACTCCCTTTAAGATCACAAACCCTATCAGAGGCTCCATGTAGCTATCATCATCTTCATTACCAATTTAAATCACAAAGTTATACTGGTGCTTTATAAAAGGCTGAGACCCATGGTGGTGCATTCTTCAGCCTACCCCATTTGTCACGTATTTCTATTTGACCTGATTTTATAAGTGCCTTTCCATCAAGGGGAAGAGCTTGATTGTTTTAATTTTTTTTTATGCTAGGCGAGTGTTTTGAAGATTCCACATACAGTTGACTTCAGGAATGAAAGACTATTGTTTTGATCCAGAAAGAGTTTATATAAGGGATAAGGAAGGGAAATTATTCTTGAAAAAACAACCCCCTCCTCTTATGTTGTGTATCTTGGAGCAGAGGAAACACAATCAGGACCTTCTGTTTTGATTAGCAAAACTAAAAAAATTAGCAAGACGAAGTTCATGGTATTTGTCTAATTTTCATAGCTCTTTACAATCGTTATGCAAAACTGAGGGCCGCCACCAGCAAATACTGTTTCTGCCCAGAAATTGTATAGACACTATATTTTAAAAAAGTAAGATACAAGGTTTCCTGTAGGATAAATTTCAAAGTTATTTAGGTTTAAATTAGGTTGTGCAAAAAAAGCTCAACTTAAAAGAACAATTCAAGCCCCCTCCAAAACCCAATACCCATAGCTTTCCGTTATTCCATTTTGAAATATTTTCTTGTTTAACTACATTTTTTCTGTCTTCTTTTCCTCTTTTATCAAAACCAGAGCCGTTACTTTCAAATTGATCCTAACGTTGAACTTCTTATGTGGTCTATGAAGAAATTGCTGCAACCGTGGCCTTATTTATTGGATCATCCCAGGCCACTTACCTTCTTGTAGCTGCCTCTGAATTTCCGAGACATGTTCTAGAGAACACTGTCTGTTCTCAAAACACCTAATTTCAGCCACTGAACAAGCCCTTTACCATCTAAGTCCTGAGAATACCAGACTGGTAGTTATATAGCTTATGAAAAAAACCACAGTTTCTCTTTTATCCTATAGCTCAGGTGTTACAGCAGTTTTCCTAGAACTTGTGTAGGAGCTATAATAATCATATTCTTATAAAAAAGAGTAATTGCACCACCGACATCACCACTACCATCAGTTGCTGCTGTGTTTCAAAAGAAAGTGTGATCCTTTTATTTGAATCCTGAAAATTGCCATCTTAAAAGCTCTCACTCAGCATCTTCCCATTTACAGGTGTGCCAAAGCTTCACAGATCCCTTTGGTCAGGACCTTCAAATTTCTGCTTACTTCAAAGTTCTGCAGCTATGTACAAACGTGGAAAATACCTCAGCCTTGACGGAGCAGAGCAGCTTGCTGCTTGTTCATTCTTTTGCCCAGGCCACAGTCAAACCTCAACCAATACACATCCTCAGGTGTGTTGGGTAGCATCATGTTACTTTATGGATACTATATGGGATGCTGCTTTCTTCTCAGTCCCTGAAGGAGAAGACAGAGATCTCACTCTCCTTACTCCCAATTCCTTGTCTCTTCCTATTTTTAGGAGAGACGTAGGAACATAAAATTGCAGGAAAATTTTGGCGAGACTTGACTGCTGGAAGTCCTCTGGTCCAATCCCCAAATCAAAGCAGGACCAACTCTGAAGTTATGAGGCTCAGGGCCTTGTTCAGCTGAGGGCAATAGATTACCCTTTGAATTCTGCCTAGCAGGTTATCCTTTGCTTGGATTATTCCTTCCATGTATTCAGAAACAGATTCCACTTGATATTATCCTAACACATATATTTCCATCTGTGTCACTATCAATTACCAGCTAAAAATAAGAACTTGCAACCATTTATATTACTTAGAATTTTCATTACTTCAAATTCTCTCACGCATACAGTTTTCATCTTCATTTATCCTGCTTGAATGAAATTGCTACCAATTTCTGATCGTCTCTGTTATATTTTCAACTCCAAAATGTGTTTGCCAATAGCTTGTAAACACAATTAACTTATTTATAGTAATGGCTACAATGAATTTTCTATTGAAAGCTCAGCTTTAGAAATTGGCCACCACCCACTTCAATTAAAAAAAAATCAGTTTTAATAGCATGGATTAAGACACGCCCAATTTGTCACTTCCATACTTGCGGGATACAGCCTTACTTGCACAAGGTCAGTGTATGAAAGCTCTGTGCATCTCTCATAAAAACATAGTATAAACACAGCCACGCTGAATATAACCATAGATCCTTCTAGCACAGTATCCTGTCACAGACAGTGGCCAATAAAAAAAAGATTCTGGAAGAAAACTGTAAAAAGCAGGGTGACCATTCATGATGACAGACAGGAGAAAAGTCCTTTGGTTATTGCTGGAAAGTACCATGATTTTTTAGTTGGTTAGTAAAGGCATTGTGAAATTCATTGGGGAAGACGGTAGCAAAAAATAAACAGAACAGAAGGGGGAAAGAAAGAATACTTTATTCATTCTTAGTATTGCACTCGGGAAAGACTACATTTGTCCTGACAGGGCAAAACCAAGTCTCAGTGTAGATCACTCTGGTGAGTCCCACTGCCTTTTTGAAAATTATTTCCCTCACTTGAGCCCTTCCTCAGCTAGCACACCGTGTCCTGCTCTGCTGCGTAATGCTCAAGCTCTTCCTTGCAAGGGGAGACTAGGTGGAGGGCACAGTTTAAGATTTATTTGGGGTTTTTTATCTTTGGATTTGTAAACTGCATCATTTTGATATCTCTGCATGTATGTATACCCTCTTCAAGAACCAAAATCAATTATTACTGAAGTCAGTGAGATACACTAGACCTCAACTACTAATAACAATTTTTTTCACAATCATTCAAAACAATTCAAGGGTGCTTGGAGTGCACAATTTTTCTCAGCATTTTTTTAATTAGTCTTTGCTTTATTTATTATTTAAATAATTTATTATTCTATGTTTAAGACAAATGCCTTTTTCCTGTCCCATGCAATAAGTGTCTTGTTCAAAAAGAAAATCAATTAAAGCAGATACCTGCAGCTTTGCATGCCACAAGTGCATGTTTCTCAGGCCAAAATCTAAACTCCTTTGACGTACAATTGATTAATGGCAAGCAAGTACTACTTTGTTTAGGACAAACTATTTTGATGTGACTACAAATTTCTTAACTAGACAGAGAAATCAGCTTTTGTATTTCTTACGGCGTTTGCTTTTCATGGATTCTTTCCCAGTAGCTTGGTTATAGATTTATGGGATACTTAATATCTTAGCTTTACATTCCAGAAACAGAAAGCTGATATAAAACAGAGATTAATTTATCAAAAACAATTCTCTCTACTTTTTTGCATAAACAAAGATAGTCAAGAATTTAGTATAAATTGCGGTTGATTGCAGCAGATTTTACAGTATTTATTTTTTAAATTGCTTTGAAGACTAGAGATTTATAAGTGATACCTCAATTGGGTCAGGGACTCTATCGATGTACTACAATAAATTTTTATTTAGTAAGCTAACCCTTAACGACATTATTTAGTATCACAGTTCTCTTTGACTCAGGATAATTTTAAGATGCAGTTGAGCTTCTTTATGGAAGGCATAGCTGAAACAGCAAAGCTTTTCTGCCAAAATAAGTCCATTACCAAGTCACTAGTGTATGATGGAAAGCTTAGCTGAGTATGTCTGTAGAGCACAACGTACTGCGTGGTGCAGATACTTACCTAGGTTTTAAGCAGTGCAGCCACACTATCATCCTTCTGCCACTCTCTGTAGCTCAGAGCAAGCATGACGTATGGCTGGCCTTTGCTGTCTTGTGTCACAAAGGCAAGCTTCAGGGGCAAAGGGATCAGCGTACTGCATCTGTGAATAAGAGTGTGAGAAAGGCCAGGTTGGATGGGGCTTTGAGCAACCTAGTCTAGTGGAAGGTGTCCCTGCCCACAGCAGGGTATTGGAACTAGATGGTCTTTAAGGTCCATTCCAACTCTAACCATTCTATGATTCTGCACTTCTAAATACCACAGAGAGGCAGGGATACAGGAAACCAGAAAAGCTGCCAGAAGCAGCACCGGGACATGGCTGGTGACAGCAGCTCAGGACAGGTTACAGACCTGCTCTCCCTTGTCCGAGTCCTCCCAAGTGTAGGAAACAGCAGCCTGAGCATTTGCCATAAACAGGAATGTGTAGAAAAGGTGGCTGTGCCCATCATCAATTCTTCATCAAGTGCAAAAAGTGGCAAAATTTCCAAAATTGTCTCATCAACAGGGTCAACATTTTGAAACGGAATTGGGATGGTGCCACAAAGAAAAACCAGACTATTAGTTTAGCTTATGCTGCTTCCTGCTAGTTGTATTTTTGAGAATTTTGCCAAAGAAAATGTCACCAATTATTTCTGATAGGATTATTCACGTTATTTAAATCTTTTAGCTAACCATCACAATGGAGCTACCCCTTTCACTTACTCATTTTGACACCTGTTTTAGAGGGAATTAGTTCAATGGAGGGTGGTAGGATAAAATATGCACGCCAAGCTGATTAGATCAGTGCTCAGTCCTGCACACTGTGGTTGTTCTGTTAATTAATCTTGTCATAAAACAAATTAGCATGCATGCGTTCCTCCTTCAGGCCTGTGTGCAGGCTGTGATGCCATGCTTGTCTCCAAACAATGGTCTGGTAGTGTCATTGGGAAGTCTTAGGGAGTTGGATAAGCTTCACCTGGAGGCCTGCTGGCGTTACAAGTGATGCCAGAGCCTCTTCAGACCTCCACATGGCCATGTTGAATCCCTGTCCTGAGATGTGATGGAGTGGTCAGAGAGAGCAAGCAATCTCCCACTGCCTTGTCTACCTGTGCAAAGGTCAGCTATCTCCACTCAGTGCTCACTCACCTCTGTGCAAGTTTCTCTTGGTCAGCATCAACTGGCAGTTCAAAGGGCGCAGGACCAAAGACAGACTCTGCATAGGGGGGCTAAATAGTTAATAAATTAGTGACCGTTAGTGGATACCTCCCCTCCATATGACCTACATGTTATACTCTCCAGAAGACCTGTTTATCTTGCTTTTGGAAACAGATCTATAGTGCCTATGACTTAGCAGCACCGTAAGACCAACTATTGAAAAGGAAAGTCTAATCCTTTTCTTTGAAGAGCCAGTCTTTGTCATTAGAAACAGAAGCAAAGCGGGATTCAAAGGCAGTGACAATATGGGAAATTGAAATCTTTCTCCCTAATTAATGAATAAAGGCAAGCCCTTCATTGCAGAGATTTTCCTTCCCTCCAGACTTGACAATTCAGTGCAAGGAAGCCACATTCTGGATTGCAGCCTCCAAGTCCTGGATTTCTTGTTCCTTCTACTGGCCTTGCAGTGAGAGATTTGTCTCTTCTCCCACGGGAGTCAGGTGGTATTTGTCTCACTGACCATTAATCACTTAAAAATTAAAGACCAAATCTAAATAATTTATCTTGGCTCTCTGCAGTCAAGGGAAAGAATGAGATGCCTACAAAGGGCAGCTCATCTACCTATCTTAGACAATTATAGTAGAATAAGATGAATTACCACTTCCCCATTGACTTCCCCAGAGAGAATTGAGGTGACAAGTTTAGATAAGACAATTCACTTTTAGATGGCAAAAATAAGGAGAGGAATCTCACCCCACCAGAATCATGGCCTCCAGCAACCATATATTTTTCTAAACAATGCCTCTTCAGTTGTCAGTGACATTATTTGTTTCTTTTCCTGGTGTAAGTCAGATAATGTCAGAATCACCGGTATCCCAACTGTGCACTGCTTCAAGCAATGCAGGATGAACATACTGAGGGTTTTCATCGCTGGCATCCAGAACACAGTCTTCATATTAATATCTTTTTTAGTATGACTTTTCTGTAGTCTTCTGTGTAGCATGAGTGGTAGAGCAGTTTACAAATATATGCTTTGAAAATCTATTTTGACTTTTTTTGTTGTTGTTCAGTTTTTCCCTCACAGATTTGATATAACTCGAATATGCATGTGCACACATATGTGCGTATAAATACATATATATATAAAGAATAAAAGATGTGCCTTCTGCAAATGCTTTGCCGTGTTCACAGTAGAAGTGATTGCTGCCCAATCTCGTGCAAGCAGTAATATGAACTGAAACTATAAAGGTTAATGATTGTTTCTTTGCCACAAAAAATTCAGATAGCAAAAGCTGCTTTTCTTCTAATGATCTTTATTAATAATAACCTGCACACTTTTTGAGTGGGGGTGTTGCTGAAATAATGATTGAGAGCAGAATAGAAAATATACCAGTAGATAAGGACTGTTTTGCTTCTGAGTAATTAGAAGTATAGCCAGAAAAGGGAAAAGCTATTCCATGGAAAATGCTGGCTCAGTTTTCTGATGTTAAAATTGCCAGTAATTCCCCGTTTCAAGATCTGTAATGTCAAAAGGACAGAGGTTCCTAGAAGTGAATGTCTAACAGCACAGCTAATATGTATTGCTTTGCTCTTTGTGATGCCTGCCAGGTTTTCAACAGTACTTGAAAGGCCAAGCAGGTTTTTTAGATTAACTAGGGCCAAGATAAGGTTTGGAAATTCCATCATTTTCTCAAATACTTTTTTTTTTTTTAACCACTGGCTAAGTGGATAAGTTGACTTGAGGGTGCTTTTCTAGCATGAGGTTTTCTTAGTAGTAACCACATAGGACTGGGATTTGAGAAGCTTTCAGGAGTATTACAATGAAAGATAGTTTGGAGAGAAATCCCCACTTCCATTTCCTAGGGAGGCATATGATGTATTATTGAATGCCTGCTGCTTTCTAAACAGGATTATAGTTAATTGTAATTAATCAGCTTCCACCACTTTTGGGTAAGAACTCTGTCAAGCCTGCAAAACTGTGTCTTGTGAATATGTATTTAGGGACATTTCAAACCTTCATTATTGATCCAGGGGCCATTAAGAGCTAATCTTTATGTATTTTGACACAGTAATGGCTTGTGATGTAATTCTATACTCAGGAATTTTCACATTATGGCATGTGTTGTCCAGGAACTCCTCACAATATGGATTTTCATGATATATTTTAAAAGTTTGCATACAATTATTTCCATTTGTGCAAATGTGTATGCCACAGCTTACACTTCTGATGAAGAAAGGAAGGCAAACAAAACACACATATTTTCCATAAGAAGCTGAGAGGTCAGTGACTCATCTTGGAATATTCTGCAGATGAATGAAAATTCCTCTGCTTTAAACTATGTATAATGACATCTCCTTCCAGTTACATAGCTACACACAAAGTAGATTTGGTTTCTTCTCTTTCAACTGCCGAATTTTGTGCAGCACAGCATAGCAGCAACCCACATATTACTAAAAAACAGAATTTAATCTACATGCTGTAGGAATTCTGGGAGAGATCCTATATTTAGGCTGTATACCACTTTCCATTACAAAAGATTCTTGTGACCTTTTTATGAGAAACTATAATGCCTCCTTTGTATATAGTAGACTTTGACTTTTGAAAAGGGAAAGAAATGCCTTTTCTGAGGAACTGGCTGACTTGTACACTAATAACATTTCCCACTTCCCTCCCGATTGAGTTCCTCATGAGTATATTGGATGCATGGCAAAGCAATAACAACCTGCACGGCTCCATCTAAAGCTGGGCTGATGCCACCAGTGATGCAGCAGCAGTCGGGGCTGCATCGGGAATGCCTGAGAGCTGCCAGTGGGATGGGAGCCAGGCTGCAGCCCGACCAATTAACCACAGCGCACTTACCCTTCCCGTCGCCCAGCTTCCCTCCAGGAATGCCACATAGGCAGCTCCAGAGCAGAAGAAGGGATATGCCTAACAGTCCAGGTTATTAATTTTCAAGAATTTTTCAACCGGTTTAGAACATCTCGTACTGGCGGATGGCAGTGATTGAAACCTTACTTAACAAAAATTCAGGAGCTGAATTCTCAGCTGTGTAAAACCACAGCCCCTCATTTTTATGAAGGAGAAAATGACCCAAATTATTTAAAGATATTCAGCCAGGCTTTGCCGCTTGGCTGAGCGATTCACTAACTCTGGAAAGAATATTATTTAAGACTAATGACACAGTAATCTGCAATTTGTTCACTGGCACATAATGAACCAATAAAACTAAATGATTGTGTGTGTGCATTTACATATCTGAGTCCTCTGCGAGTAATGTTAACGATAACTGTACGGCGGATTTACATACAGCTTCCCGACCAGCGATCTCACTGTCCTTTACGAGTCTGCATTGGTGGAACCAGACGGTAGCCTTGGGAGGCAGGCCAGTTTCGTTACCCTAAAATTACAGGTGGGGAAACAGAAGCACCAACAGTTCCAGTGACTGGCACAGGGTCCAAGCCAGGAACAGGAGCCAGGAAGCAAATGTACCTTTGATTTAAGGTGGGTGTGCCTCCAACCGATTACAATTTGTGTTGCACCTGCCTACGCCTGGGGTGCTTGGCTCCACCTTTTCTGATCCCGACTGGGGCTAAACCGCAAGACCATTCTTCTGGCATTTGAATGATAAAGAGCAACAAGAGGAAGGATTTTCTGGTGGTTAGGGTGCTAGCCAAAGCCTTTGCAAGACCTGGGTCCGACACCCTTCTGCAACGCCCACCCGCAGTTCCTGGCAGAAGGCCTCAAGAGTATGTCGGTGCCTCAGCTGGGAGTGGGCCTAGGTGGCAAGCTTGCACTGGGTCCCAGGTGCCTAGGCAGTACTCAAAATCCTGCTACAACAGCCTCCTAGGTGAATATCCAGATGCTTGGTTTTCGGTCTGTCCCAGAGTCACTCGAGAGAAGAAGGTCTGCTTCCCCCTCCTTCTGGACTCTCCCCCTACCCCTGTGGGTGCTGTGGCTCCTGTGTCACCCGTCTCTGTCGGCACATGGAATATATGTTCAGCACGGGCACTATGTAATTCCAGGCGTAGCATGGTTTGAATGTCAGACGGCAATTTGCTAGAAGGCAGAGACGTATACGGGGAGGAAAAAGGGAGGAGACATTCCATTTGCTTATTATTTTTTTAGTTGCTGAAGAAAGTGCTATTTGCTAATTAATAGCACAGTTCTGTGCCATATTTCACAACTTCCCTGTATTTACTTTCATGATCACTTCCTGAATCACATCCTAAGCTTTGCTACACGTTAACTTCATAGTGTGTTTCTTTTCTGCGCTTTCCCTCAGTAAAGCAGATGAGAGGGAAAAAAAAAAACAAACAACCCACAACATTATTCTCAAATCCATATGGGATACATTAGGTTCCTAACCCAATTATGGCAAAGTTTCAACTATAGGCATCATGGAAAAGCTAAGGACAAGTTAGGAGATATTCATCGTTCTGATGAGATTTGATATCCATCTGAATGGGAGCTTGGCTTTGGACCTCGGTTTGGTTTTGGAATCCATTAAAGTTCCTGCAGATTTCAAATGAGCCCAGATTTTAATCTTTGCGTTTGACCCACCCTAAGCAGTGATACTAATTTCGTGCTTCAGGCCACATTTCAATTCAAAATAGAAAGATGGAGTATTTGTGACTTGCAAAGAGGAAATGATGGTATCAAAGGATACTGAAATGTGTCCATTGTCTTTACAGTTATATAAACTTAAAAGAAAAAAATATTCACATATGTAAATGTTAAAAAAGGGATTCTCGTGTAGGAACGAGCCATTGTGAAAATGTAGGTTCTGCTGTTTGTAGCACCTTGATTTCCTTCAGTACGAAGAGGAACTACTGGTCTACTTTCCCCTGCAAGAAGTAAAACCAAATAATATTGCTTCTGCTTTGGGTTGAGATTTTGCATGTTTGAAAATTCAGCTTAAACTTTTATGCTTGTTATTCACATCTGAACTTACTAAGATTTCTATGATATATTCGGACAAATGATCCTTTAAGAACGTCTGTATCATACAGTTGTTGAAAAGCTCCTCCAGCTCTGTGCAGGGTGAAGATGACTGACAGAGTCCAGCTATATTATGTCCAGCTGCATAATGTCTCTGGTATACACACCCTTACGGTAACTACCCACAGTCATTATATTGGTTTTAAGTGTGTATGTAAGACATAAATGCACCAGAACAGAGTTCTTTCAAAATAAGTGCTGAAGTCATGGCAGTACTTTCTGAATGTACTTTGCTTCAGGATGAATATAAATAGAGCAGTGCTCAAAACATCCATGCAATGAAATTCTTTGGAAAGGATGAACTACATATGTAAGGCGCTATAAGATGCTGAAATATGACTGTTTCAGCACACATGTATATTTGCAATATAAATCCTTGGCATACATAACAAATGCCAGGCCTTTTTTATTTTAAGACTTCAAAACATTTTATATAACTTGTTTACACTGTAATTCCAGCAAAGTAATAGTCAGAAAAGAACACCATGAGCTTTATACATAAATGATATTTTGAATGCATTTATTTGATAAGCCATACATGCATGTAAGTTCCACAGAGCTGCAATTGTTTGCACTTGCCTCCTGGGCCAACGAGTGAGTATTTTTCTATCCCACTTTTTATCGCTTTGTGCTGATTATCACATTGTGTTGCAGCACTGAGGGGAAAGACTTTCTGATACTAAGACCTTTACCAAGGAAGCGTAGTGCTATGGAAAAGCATTTCTTGAGGAGGCCTCCCACGTTTCCTAGATGGGTGCTTAAAGGTGTACACCCTTTGCAGATACTGCTAGCAGTGCTCTCAACATTTCCCTTGAATGTCAGATCCTGACTTCAGAATACTCGTTTCATTTCTCCCTTGTCCACGTCTGATGGAAGCCACATATGCCACACAGGCCAGCTGTTGCAAAGAAATATTTAAGATGGCCTGTGGCACTTTGCTTTTTTCTGGAAGACTTTCATGCAACCCAAAACATGTCAATAGCATAAATGAATTCCATGTATGCTAAAAGAATTCTTGAGCACTCACGGAACAACTTCTGGAGACCCTGGAACTGAGGTATTCTTAGATGCTAGGAGACCAGTTCATAAGACTGAGAGGAAAAAGACCAAATCCTTCTATCCCTGAAATAACAGGAGTTGGGCTACTAAATAAGGACCAGAGGCACAGACCTTCTCTAAAACAGTAGTTTTGCTAATACTTAGGTGGGAAAAAACAATTAAAATAGAATTTTACTGTGTGGCTGGAGAAGACTGAAAAAATTATATCACAGAGTCCTCTAAGTATCTAATTGATGTCCTGACTCAGAGTAGCATTTATAGCATAATAACAAGGTAAACATCAATGAAAAAAAATAAAATTAAAATCAGTTATGATAATTCATTGAACTCCTAATGCCTTCTGTTTGTCCCCCTGCTTGGGAATCTTCCTTCTAAAAGCTGCTGCATCAGGTCCTGCACATGTCCGGCTATTTTTAGGTTTCCAACAGGCTGTTTACTAGGGATTTGAAGTCTGGCAATCCAGATACTCTAGACACAGTTGGAATGCTCTTGCTCACACACTCGCGCCTCTCCACAGGTTACACTTGGAATTAAAAACTGCGATGTGGCTCTGTCATTCAAACCTTACTGTGTCTGGCATTGGGTATCAAAAAAATCGTGATGAAATAGTGCACTGTGGTTTTAATTTAAACTACTTAATGCCAAAAATATTCATAGACAACTTATTGGCCGATGGGCAAGCAAAAAGTTTTGGGTGATCTTCCATTTAAAAACTATAGTTTTGGTTCAGTCAGGAATCAAGATTTTTTTTTTTAAATTTAGTAGCCTTTCTTCCTTTCAAAATAGCATTTCAGACATTTGTATTCAATATTTAGCAGGCACTTCTTGAAAATTGGTATTCCCTCCCTCCTCAAGCATAGATTTCAGCAAATTTCTCATTCTCCATTACATGTAATATTATACCTACCCACATGATCAGTGTATATGAACCAACAAGATCAGCATAACAAGACATTTTAAGTTCTGAGCTACTCTTCACCTCTATATCTCTACAAACTTTTGAAATGAAATATCCCCAGTGATTTTGAAATCCCTTTAAAAAACAAAGTATAAATTATCTATAACATTAAATACATATAACTTACTGTTCAAAGCATGATACCACTTATACCACTTGGTGGTTTGTTTTTTTTTTTAATAATGTACATTTATTGTTGATTTTTGCAAGTTGCCAAAATAAATTATTTTTAAGCTTTTTGGACTTTTCAACATTTGCATGCTGTATAAGTGTGATTCTTAGGGCATCCTGGATCCAGCATATTGAGGAAAACAAGGACAGATAAAATCCTATTCAAATTAGAAACTATTTAGAACAGCAGATAGAGTTGAATGCTTTCCTAATTCCTTAGCTTAAATATCCATTTTTCTATCAATGTGTTTCTGCAAATGCAAGTCCAATTTAAATTTGCTTGTTTTGTGTAGTCCACATATGGCTTTAGCATTTGTAGGCGTAATTTGTTTCAGAGGTCATAGGAGTATTACCAAAGACTACAACAGAGCAAGAGAATTTGATGCTAGTTGTTCTTGTTGGATTTTTCACCCAAAAACACAAAGCGGATGCAATGTTATTATTACCTGTCAAATACTCTGCCTCGAATTCTGTCATCACTGTTTGATATAAGTTATAAGGTGGAAACAAATGGAAGGTTAATGTTGATTTTAGAGAGATCTGAGGAACATGTTTATGTACTTGGTTCCAAAATGCTGACATTTGAGGCCTGAAACCTTAAAGAGAGGTCAATGGGAATTTAGCATCTGAATGTCTTTGAGGATCTGGACTTTGGTGCTGTAAAAATGGAGCTCTTTATTCCACGAGTAGGCCTGAGGCCACTGTCCTGATTTACAGATAGCCCCCTCTTCCTTAATAGTCTTTGTACCTGTCTCTTAACAGGGGCTCTGACTCCTCACCGACTCTGACATAAAAGCTGATTACGATGCCAGAATACAGGTTTAAGGTCCGACTGCACTTACCACTGTTTGAAAATGCCGGCGTTTTTACTCTGTTTCTGAAATACCGTCTCTGTCAGCTGCAGTGGGTAGGACAGGAGCACATGTACTTTGCTTTGTTTCCCCTCCAACTTGAACTCTGTGTTGTGAAACACTATCAGTCTGGTCATGGTCTACACAGCTGAGCTTAAACAGGAGAATTCTTCTGAAGGCAACAAGCATTTAAGGTGATGTAAAGGGGTTTCTAACCCCCTGTGGGTAATATTGGCAGACAAAATAAGGACTGAGCAAATGCTTACCTTTTCTGAGCTCCCAGAAAACCAGGCGGAAAAGCCTAGTGGAACAAAGTCCCTATTAGCAGGACACAAATAAGTTTAACATGCAAGCACTTGTACAATATTGCTATCTCTTAGATATTCTTCTGCTGAGTACAGAGGACTTCTGTGTGTACAGTGTATAAGTAGCACCTTTCGGTAACTGAGCTGCTCCATACCCACCATACATCTCTGAGAGGGAGCTTGTTGCCTTGCCTAGCTACATGCAATGACTTCAGCTTGTGCAGATGTACCTCCATCAGCTTCGATCTGTGCCTCCTTCCCCAGGTACTGAAAGCAACCGTGCCCTTGTAGCACATAACACAGCATGAGCTAACTACCCAAGTATTTTGTCAGCTTTTTGATCAGCCTTTGCACCTTGCCCCAAGTTCTCTGTTGCTTTAGCCCCTGAGAGTTATCCTCTGTGCGTCCCTTCCTTCCCTTGGCACTTTGACACTTTGGCAAAGAAAGCCAACAGGAAGCTGGGTTGCGTCAACAAAGGCATCACCAGCAGAGATAAAGAAGTCGTTATCTCACTCTACCAAGCACTTCTCAGGCCACACCTGGGATACTGTGTTCAGTCCTTGTCTTTTTTTTTATAAAAAAGTTGTGGAGAGGGTCCAGAGAAGGGCCACAAGGTGATCAAATGACTGGGAAGCCTGTCATATGAGGAAAGGCTGAGAGAATTGTGTTTGTTCAGCCTTGAGAAAAGAAGGCTTAGGGGACACCTTATCGCCATATTCCAGTATTTAAAGGGTGGATACAAAGAAGACGGAGACTCCCTTTTTACAAGGAGTCCAATAGAAAAGATGAGGGGTAATGGATACTCCGGGGGAGATTCTGACTGGACATGAGGAAAATTTTTCAGAGTGAGAACAATCAGTCATTGGAATAATCTCCCCAGGGAAGTGGTGGATTCTCCAGCACTGGACAATTTTAAGATTTCAGCTGGACAGGGTGCTGGGCCATCTTCACAGTATCACAGTATCACAGTATCATCAGGGTTGGAAAGGACCTCTGGAGATCATCTAAGTCCAACCCCCCTGCCACAGCAGGGACACCTACAGCAGGTTGCACAGGACGGCGTCCAGGCAGGTTTTGAATGTCTCCAGTGTGGGAGGCTCCACAACCTCTCCGGGCAGCCTGTGCCAGTGCTCTGCCACCCTCAGAGTAAAGAAGTTCCTCCTCGTGTTAAGATGGAACTTCCTGTGCTCCAGTTTGTGCGCGTTACCTCTTGTCCTATCCCTGGGCACCACTGAAAAAAGACTCTTCTCATCTACCTGGCACCCTCCCCTTAAGTATTTATAAGTATTGATAAGATCCCCCCTGAGTCTTCTTTTTTCTAGACTAAAAAGATCCAAGTCCCTGAGCAAATCTGTGCTCAGACTGTGCTTTTGCCAAGAAAGGTTGGACCAAATGATCCTTGAGGTCCCTTCCAACTGATATTCTATGATTCTATGATTTATGTATATTGTGCAGAGTCCCTGGCAGAAGGACAGGTCAGCTAGGTGGTGACAGGAGAAGGAAGGGCAATAGTCTTCCCTGTCCCCCAGTGGTGGGACTATGTGCTGTAAGCACTCACTCTGAAAAGTCACTCAAGCTCAAATTGGTTTCTCATTTGTGCTTCCAAAGGTGAACTTCAGGATGGGGAAGACAGTCTTAGCCGTCTGCCTTTGTAGATAAAGCAGAGCAGAAGTGTAGCTTTAAGTGCCCTGAACTAGTCCTAGAGGAGTGGTGAACCTTGTTAGACTAAAGTTAGCCTATCTGTGTACTGCTTTTATATCCCTGTGCAACAGTCCCATCACTAGACACCATCCAGTCCTCATAGTTTTACCTGGAACAATCCTTTACTACACCCTGTTTCCTTGACAGTCTCATTATGTGTGCTGAGAAGGAGTGATCACAGCTTTGACATGAAAGCATATTCTTATCAGTTAATCCTTTAAACAATTTCAAATGGCTACATAAGCAGAGCTATGGCTGTCCTATATCTAATTGAGAGAAGGTACTATCTCACCATGACAGGGCCTGTAGGATCTTACATACACAGAATAGTGAGTGTAGGGATGCTTGAAATACCTGTGAGATTCTCCACACACTACTGGAAGTAGCGCAAGCTCCACAACACCTGTTTCAAATACTTCTGGGGAGAGGACCGAGACTATCCCCAGCAGAAAGGAGCAAGAGTTAAATGGTGTCCTACAGAGAAAGAGGCTAAAACTATCATCCTGTATATGTGTACATATCCCTGTACCTGTAGCTGCCTTCATGCCTGCCACCATGGTTTCATGTGACCAGATATCCAGAAAAGAAAAGGGAAGAACCCAAGGAGGAAAGAAGGGGCTCAAACAGCCTTGGTGGCACTTTCTTCTGGCCACCATTGATCCAGGGTTGCCCAACTGCTAAAGGTATGAAAGACCCTCAAAAATATTTGTGGGCCAGGGAGAAACTTGACGTGACTCCCAGCCTGTAGGCACGGAGTTGGAAATCCCTGGCTGCATCAAAGGGGATCATACTTTGCTCCCGGGAAATAGCAACAGCAGAGACCAAGTGTTGTGTGAATCCTACTGGAAGACTCTGTAACATTCTCCCAAGGAGTTAACATCACATGGGGTCCATACCATTTTGCTGCTCATTTTCTGTGCATTCTGCATTGCATTGGAGTCCAAAAGTGGGTTCATAAATGTCACACTTTCTGTTGTAATAGGGTTCAGGTACCCTGTATGGATCCTTAAAAGTGCAATCCAGTCCATGTTAACAGCAAAACCTTTTATCCTCCAGATGTCCAACCAAACTTGTTTCCTCTCCACGATACGCCAACAGTCTCTTGTCCTCTGGGAGTATTATTTCAGCTGCCTTTTCTCAGCTGCAGCAGCACAGAGCAGGGAAAGAGGTAATCCTCGAGGTAAACACTTGTCAAGCCTTTCAGGAGTTTATAGGTCAGAAACAACATTGTCAGTTTGAAACAAGGAAGTTGTGATTACAGGTCTACATGGAGGAAATGCCAGAATTAATAAGGAGTTTGCTCCACCTCCAAAAAATCAGCAGGCTTGGCCCTGAGAGGTCACAGAAGCAAGTTATTTCTAGTCCTGTGAGGCTTCTGCAAGGAATGTGCTGCTGCCTCTCTCTCACCTTGAGGACACAAAGCAATGGTGATTCTCATAATTGACCAGAGAAAGACAGTATGGGACATTGTGGATGAGACAGGTGCAAAGGGTAGAGAACTTTTACAGCTCTCTAGAAAGTCACTGCTTTCTTCACTGCATCTGTGAGAGCGAAGGTTGGACAGATGCAGAATTCAGATCTTATGTTGACCCAAAACACGTTGCCACCTAGAATTGAAAGCAGTTATGCCTTTGTTTCTGGCAAAATTTAGACCAGTGGTAGGCTTTGTATTCCTGGGTGTCACCAAGTCATTTTCACTCTGATGAGCGTCCCGCTGAAGGTGCTGACGAGTTGCTTCACCTGTCTGTCATGTTTTTCCATCCACCCAGGACCACGTCAGAGCACTTCAGAGTAAAAGGTTCCTTTTTCTGCCTGCAAAACTCAGACTCACCAACAACATGGTCCGAGTGTGCTGAATAAGCACTGCCCAGGCCCCTGTAAAACACTCTTGCTTTTCTGAGTTACCATAAGCTGGTAGAGAGAAAGTCAGTCTGTTGCTAATGAGTACTATTAATATCTCCTTTTGTGAGAACAAGTCATCTAATACCCTGAAGCTAGAGGCAGTTAAGTTCTTGCTTGAGAGACCATATCATCCTATTATCATTTTCATCTGGCAAGCAAATACAAAGAGCTAGAATAAAAACGGCAGATTAATTATACATTTTCATTGCAATTCTTAATCTCATTAAAACTTTTGCAGGCGGGACTGAATTGTATGGCAACCTCAGTTGTTTATTTCTCATTAACAGTGTTCAGACCCTTGAATCTGAACCTCTTTGGAGGAAGGCACCAACCCGCTGAGGCTGCCTGGACCACTCTGCGCGGGTCAGTGCCAGAGATGGATGTGCTCATCCTGCCATGCTCACGCATCCACCATGTTTGTGCAAAATTTCTTCTCCCTCCTGGTCTGGTTTTGTGTTTGCCAGGTGACTTGTCTCTCAACCCAAGCAACTTCTATATTCATCCTGTGGCTTTTACATTTTGAGAGCAAAGTCAGGTTAAATGACTGTTTGGGAAAAGTGGTTAAATGGGTGGCAGGAGTTTGGTGCTCTTACGGAAGCTCCATTAGGACTGTAGCGTCTGGGGGTCTGACAGTAATAAGCAAGTTTTAAAAGGAAAAGTTGAATCTGCATGCTTTCATGTAGCATACAGTTTCATTTCCTTGTTATTTTAGCCTTAATTTGGATACGCTGCGTATGTAGCAGCCCCATGAGCTTCATAAGCAAGATTTCTGTGTATTAATTATGCAACTTTATTATTTCCTGGATATTAGCATTAAATTCTTAAAATGTCATCTGGATGCCAAACACTTAAAATTCAAGATGTAGTGCATTTAAGAAAGGCTCTTATCTTGTGTTACAGAAATCGTGCTTTTTCTCTAAGGCAAGCAGTTATCGCTGAAGTCATTTACAAGTAGATTCTTTTGGTTGCCTTAATCAAGCTTTTTAATATACATGCAAATTGTAGCAGCAAAATGTTTGGATCCACAAAAGCAAGAAGTAAGTGCACATACTGTATTTCTTTCTAGATATTGTGTGAGAACATGGTGAATATTTTTATAAATACAAGTATAAATGCATGAAAAGCACGCTCAAAGACTGTTTGTAAGCTGAGTTAGGATTTAAAACCTCGTTCAAAGACAAGGTAAAAGTGAAGGCTAAAAACACTGAAGAACTGGGCATTGAACAATGGTACTAAACATTTACAAAAAAGGACATTTTGTAATTTCTTGTTTTGAATCTTAATGTGGGTGGAATCCTGGCTCTGCTGCAGTCAATGGGAGTTTTGGCATTAACTTCAATAGGCCTGTGTTTCACCCTGTATTTTTAGGATAATTCTTCAAGGGATTTATGAGATATAATTTTAAATCATAACAGAAAACACCCACTAAGGAAGCTACTAAATATTTTTTCGGGAAGAACAAATAATTTTAAGATGGGAGCAACTTGAAATACTCTTCCAACTAATTTTCATTTACTCTTCTCGTTTAATGCAGCTTGAGTTTTATATCAGGACAGGAAAAAAAAGTGAGGTGAATGTGCATGCTGGAGAATTTTGCTCTTATGAGACCTCTAGAAAAGTTGCAGCACCCAACTTTTTTAGTTTTATATTTGATGAACTTTAATGAACTTGATACCCTTGGCTGTTAGATAAGAACCGCATTACATCTCATTATTAATCAGCCAGATAATTAATGGTTGCAACTGCTGTAATAAAAATTGATATTAATCAAACCTGCCATGGTCTGTTTATTATTGTGAAGCAATTCGCTTATGACAAGCTGACAGCAAAATACGGAAGAAACAGAAAAGCTATACGTGCACATTGTTTCGGTGAGTGACATTTGACATTGGTTAACACCATCTGACACAAAGCAGGTAGCCATGTGTTTTCAAAGGTCTGCTTCAACGTCTATGGGAGACAAATAGGAGCCTTTATGTTGACTTCCGTGTGCTTTGAAGTCACTAATGAGTATGTTTTTGAATAACATATAGTGTGAAATCTCAGCTGAAGCAGTAAGTACATTAGCATTAGGATGACTGTTTTCCATTCTTCCTCCTTCCCTCTACTTCCTATTTTTGTGGTTTTCTGATGTTACATCTTGTCTGTGATTACAGTATAAGCTCTTTGAGACAGGAAGACTGTCTACTTATGTATACACATATATATGTTTGTCTGTGTGCCTGTGTTTCTGTACGTGACATCTCATCCATTCTGAGCCCTTTACACACTGCTGTGTGTGTTTCCCAAAACGAAGCTATATGGTCCTGATGACAGTATGTCTAACAGTTCCTCAGTTATAAAAATAGCTTTTTTTATTGCTCAGGGGCTGTATTTTGGTTTAATGACTGATACGTTAAAATGCGACTCCTGTGTGCTAGCTAAGATCAAGGTAATTTCCAAGGAAGTGTTTGCTTAAGGGCCACAGAGTCGTACCAGGAGATGAATGCAGAGTTCAGATCATCCTCTTCGACTGGTTAATAATACCATTCCTCTGCAGCTTTCGCCAGAGGGGTCTGTTCATTGAGGTCAACATTTTCAACCTTAGAATTAAATTTAGATTCTTCAGTCTATATTTACGTACCTAAATATAAACGGTTTCATTTTCAAAGGTGCAGATTACTCTGGACTGGCGCTGACAGCATCTATTCCCATCTTCTCTGGTAGAATTATTAACAGGCACCTTCGTGCCGCGCTGTGCCAAGCAGGGATTCCTGACATGCAAACACATGTAAATATCATGAGTGCCATCTGCAAACGTAAAAGGACCGGGATAAGGAAGGTTGTATGGACGCACTTCAGGGGGAATGAATAAGTAAGCACAGAAGCTGGGAAGATCAGAGCGAAGACTGATTGTTAGGCTTGATTTTTTATGGCAATGAAGATCTGGTTAGACTACAAGTAAAAATGAGTCAGTTGATCCAAACTAAATCTTGAATAAAGAAATGTGTAATTACTGAAGCACATTTTCAAGGAAATGTTTGTTCATGCCAGAGAAGAGCTGCAAAATGCAGTAGAGTTTGTTGACTTCAGCCTAGGAGAAACCTTAACACGGAAGGGCAAAGAGCTGATTGTCCATGTCGAGCTTTATTGATGTGTTTGCATAGGGATGTGTACAAAACATCTGATCTAATTGGAACTGCTCATCTTTGCCTTGTGTGGTGTGAGTCAGTGATAACCAGGAGTCATCAGGCAAAGTGTGCAGAAAGACCACCGAATGTAGGTCAAGCACCTTCTGACTGAAGTATTCTCAGTGGCTTTAAACAGAATAAACAACATTTATGCGACTTATCCTGAGAGAGCTTAACTAGATGTATTCTTACATCTAATCCACAGCGCTGCCAGGATTTGGTTTTTGTGTACACAGTAACTGATAATAAACTGTTAAAATAATATATCAGTTCTCCAAAGAAAGTTGGCCAGTTCAGGTAAAAACACTTTCAGCTCCAAACTCCTGTACGTACATATTACTGTCCAAATTTGCAGGTATCTTTGTTACTAGGTGTCTTTGCACCATGATAAGTCTCCCCTTTCCTGCCACCACTCCCCAGTTTAAGTCGCTATGTAAAGGTAGACTATAATACTTTTTTCCTAATTCTCTATTATTAAAAAACAGTGCACGTTCATACTTCAGATGAGAAGTTGTTACCTGAAAAATGCTAGAGGTCTTGTAGTCTTTGAGGATATTTGGAACAAACCATTACTGTTTGCAGACTAATTGTTTGGTGAGAATAAGGAGAGCTACCTTAATGACAGCTTGTGAAATAACAATCTATGATATAGTACTTGGATGTAGCAACAACAGTGTTTCAAGCCAAGTAAAAAAACTGTCAGTATCTTGTGCGTGAGAAGCTTGTAGATACCCTGAGGTGACTTCATATAATTCTAAACCAGCAGGTAGCTTCTTGCATAGCTAATCATGGCATCAGTGCCTGGAGCAAGTGGAGGTGGTTGACAATGTACTTTAGTTTTAGATGAATTCAGCTCCTTTTGAATATCATTTTAATTCCCTGTTCCAGTTTCTAAAGTAGGCATTTACATGCTTTATTTTTGCAAAATACAGAAGGTAACCTTGGGGAGGGGAAAGCATAGTTTATGTTAAAAAATAAATCCCAAACCAAAAAACCCCATGATTTGGGGAACTCTAATTAATGTCTTGTAGATCTGCGAGAACAACTCCTAGGAAATAGTCCAAAAATTTCTTTTTCTCTCTCTGTGAAATATCTCTAAAATATTTCTGAGAAAGCTTCCATGTAAGTCAGCTGAGCATATAGGTTATCCATAAACTACTTAAACTGTACGCACCTCAAACTATTTGCTAGAAACTATTTATGGTGTTTGACTGGTTTTGGGGTACATTAATATCTGTTACCTCATAGAATAACTGACATTTTTAGAAAACAAAAGGACTACCAGTGATTTCAAGATGACTGTCCAAAACCTTTTCTTTAAAACAGAGGGTCAGTTTTTAAAACAGCATGTAAGAAATGTTAGACGCAGATAGCTCTTTAATGGGATTAAAGATGGGTAAGCACTTAAATGGGTAAGCACTTAAATACTTACCTTTGAAAGATCCATTAATTCATACCTTTTAACACCTTTAAAAATCTAGGTCATATTTACACATTGGCTTGAGACTTTTTTTCTCAGCAATACTCTTGTTATGCCAAATAACAGCAAATTAATATTACTTTGACACTTCATAGTAAGAATTAAGAGAAAACAATTGCTTGTTTTCATCTCTTTGAGAAATATTTAAAAACATGGATCAAAGTGGATGTTTTGCTTTTATTAAGTGAATGCTGGAAAAAAACTTGACTCTCTGTTCTCCCACCTCTATTGTCTTCACTATACCTAGATTATGTCTCAGTCTAAAATCTGAAATGGTGTGTATATACCAGAACTTGTGTACACGTGTGAAAATCTGTAGCTTGCTAAGAACTTGGGTTTCAGTGCTTGAGCTGACATTCCTGGGTGAGTTAATTTTTTAGGTTAGTGCCCTCTTGCTCCACATCATTGCAAATGAGAACAAAAATGCTGAGAAAGACCATTTTATGATCACATTAATTCCAGGTGGAAGTCAGTCTCAAAAGTCAAATTGTGCAGACAAATTATTCATCGACACTATATGCCTTTCCTTGCTGCACAAATGTCCCAAAACCCCTACTATGCTTGCAGAGATTTTCCAGAGTTCTACTTTCTTTCTTTTCTGTTCAACTATCTCTAGCTTTACATCTACTCAGAGCTATTTTCTTCTCATCTGCCCATTCAGAGCAGAACTTACAATGCAAAGGTTATCTGCTGCTAAACTCTTTCTCTGCAGACAGACCCATAAGGTGGCTCATGACAAAGAGCAGCTCATCATTCACGCTCATTACAACAGCATGTAAATCTGTTGGGGGTGATTGGGGAAGTCAGGAGCTGGTTGAAACTTTCAGAAACTTTCCAGAAGCCTACATGGGCTCTTTTGTCTCTGCATCCTCAGTGATTTTGGATGCAATGGTATGGAAGTAAGCTAAAGTTTGGAATGAGGAATAGGAGGGAACGGTGCTTTCCATATAAATATAGCTAAAACTTCATGCATGAAGTGCTTAGGAAGTCTGGCAGAATATAAATACCTCCAGAAACTTTTTGCTTTTCTTCCCCTGGCTGGTTTGGGGTAGCAGTTGAAAATCATCTCTCCTGGGGACAGTATTAATGAGCAAAAACTTTTATAGTGTGGACGCAAATTTAGCTTACTTGAAAATGGAAAGTAAACAGAAGAGATGGATGAGATGTCTGTGTAGGCTAGCCAAAGATGCTCCAGAAAGAAGCCATTTTTAAAGCAGAGATCTGGGTTGTTCGTCCCAGGCGCTATAAGGAAATACAAGTCTATTTTAAAAAACTCTGAGTTATTAATTATAATTTATTGACTTTTCTCTTGAAGAAAGATTGTGTTTATATAAAAAATATGAATTGACACCAAAAAAAAAGTGCAAAAAATTCATTTGGTCAAATGCTTAATTTTTCAAAGGACGTCAAAACAAAAAGTATGAACCTGTTCCTTCAGTAATGCAACAGCTTTCACTCACTATCATTTCCTCTTCCCTTTCATTTTCTCCCACTGAAAACATGGAGAATGCAAGCGGAAAGGGACTAAACAGAATGAATAGTGTTCTTGTACTAAGACTTTTTCTGATACAAAGTTTAAAAATATTAAAAAGTTGAGAAATATGTTTTCCAATCATTAAAAATTCTCCAATGATTTTTCCAGTGAAAGAAGAGCATAAAAAACCCACCCCCAAAATAACAGGGAGAGACAGAAACATTAAACTGGAAAATTCTAAATAAAGCAAAAATAAATCTTTTTTCCCATCAGAAACAAAATCCAATTTTAGAATTAAATGAAAACTCTTTAACTGGTTGTGAAAACATAACATTTTAATCAGAGATACTAAAAAATTGAGTCATTTGGCTCAGTTCATCACAGCCAGTCATAACTGTGAAGCAGAACAGCCTGAGAAACAGTCAGGGAGTCACCGAGGGCAGATCATCTGCAGATAATCTGCAGGTCATGACTGAGGTCATTTAGCACAGAACAATCACTATTTTTTGTTGGTATTATGAGATCAACTATCATAATATGCTTTCTACTTGGGCATGAGCAACCACTTGTATGTTTGTATGTGCTAAAATGAATGGTTCAGACCTTGTGTGGTCAGAAAATTTGTATGCCTATATGAAAAAGTTACAATATGTGCAAAGGGGATAATGCACAAAAATTCTATGCATTGTAAACAAACAAACAAACAAATAAAAATTAAGTAGGCAAAACAGAAAGAGTTAGGATCATGTGTAATGTTATGTCATAAGAGTAAGGAAGGGTGGGGTATATTAATTGTATGTAGACGTCTACATACAGTCTATAGAAAATATGTTTACTTCTCAGTTAATCAGCGTGGTCCTCCTTAACAGTCACTGGAGAGAAAAAGGTGCTTGTAGTGTGTGATGCGTCTCTATCATAACAGAAACGTCTAAGCTAGTTCAGATGAAATATGTCCTGTGTGCTCGTTCCTTTCATCAACGATAACTAGCACGACTAGATCAGATGTAGATGTCTACATGGTACAACTGCAAAATTAGGTGAGAAGACTCCTTCCCCAAACAGCTCGCTAGATCCCTAGCCAACTCTGTGAAATTTGCTTAGGAGCTTCTAACAAAAAAGGGAGCTGAGTATGGCAAACTGTAAGAGGAGCCTGGTCTGTCTGTGATCCTTTTTATTAAAATTTGTAAGAGCGGTAATGTTTATCTTTCCCTCAGAGGAAGAAAAAAACCCAACAGTGCAATGGCCACTGGTCTCATAATTCATGCGTTTTTTGGGATAAAATCTAAGGACTCCATAGATCAGTGTTAATCTGAGCTGTGCCTAAATCCCAGGGTTAAGTGTGGCTATGAGTGGTTGAAAAGGGCATTCCTTTAAAATTTGTTTCTGGGCTAATTCCAGCATTTGCATTAGAAGGATTGCTGCCTGTTGAGTCTCTATTAGGACTGTGCTTTTCTAGCACTGCTTTTCTAGTGTTAATGTAGCCAAGTAGCTTAATTGTCTCTTTAGCTTTTAACCAACCAAAAACCACTGGTAATATTGTGCCTCTGAATCTGTGATATGAGATATGGGATGAGACTAGTCATAATCATTCAGCTTTGCTTAACTACCATTGAAATCACAATGAAATGCCCATTTTTGGCTGTATTCTTCTTTGATTTGTAGAAAGTTAACCTATTCTTTTTATTTCTGTGTATGACAATTACTATTTATGTACTGATACAAAACACTTGTTAAGGCTGAGCTTCACCTACATCCTCGTCCCCCACTACCTGTCTTCTCCTTTTCTGCACCTCTCATGTGTACAATTAACATATTAAGGTTTCTTCATCACCTTCTCTGGCATTCTCAGCTGTGGCCAAGCTGTAGCTGCAGAAAAGGCTAAGGGGTGTTCAGTATGGTTGACAGGGAGCAGACAGACATGGAATATCATACATCAGCAGCAAAAGCTGGTGGGAAACATGCGGGCTGCTACCTGAGGTCTATGTTACCAGATAATTCTTGTGCAGTGGAAGGACTCCTGCTCGGGAAGGATGTACCGGCTTTGGAATTACAATCAACTAGCTGTTAGCAAAGTGGCCAGTTATTCGGTGTTTCCAAGCCCTCATCTGAAGTAAAAGAAAGGTCAAGCAGCAAGACGTCTAGTGTGTTTTCTAAGCAAAGAAATAATCGCTCAAACAGAAAATCCAATCATCCGTTAGAAATTTAATTAAAAAAGATAATTCAAAGATAGTTTAAAATTACTATGTCAGGTGATAGAGACAAGCCCACTGTGCTCAATAAATCAAGCATAGCTGAAACACTCAGTGGGTTTGGCTCCCTTGCCTCACATGAAGCAATTCTCAATTAAATGTGAGTTTTCTTCTTTAAACAATTTCCATGGTTTGATTTTCTTTTTTGTGGTTATTTGTTCCCTTGGAAGGTGTGCTAGTCATGTTGCTTTTGAACTAAAATTCAGCATACCATATACTTTTTATTGGCATCAATGCAATTGCTTCTCTTTGGCCTCCAGAAGTCCCAGACCTCCAGACTAGCAGTGGTGCAGAGTGCTGCTGGCGCCTTTTCATAAGTACAAAGAAGTGCAGACACATCACCCCCACATTGAAGCAACTGTAATAGTTTCTTTCTGATGTCAAGATCCAGTTCAAAATAACTCCACTGGTTTTATGGACTTTTCAGGCGCTTGCTTGAATCTATTGTACCTCATAGATCTTGGGCTAGATCCACTCCTGGCTACACAAAGAGGCTGGAAAATTGCCCGAAGCGCACAGTTGACCACTCTCCCAGCTGGAAGGGTTGTGACCAGAGCAAGCTGTTCTCTAGTGATCTCTGTTGTGCAGTTCCCATTTGAGAGAGGCTACTATCCAGCACACTTTTAAGCAGCTGCAGGGCTTCTCCTAAGAATGCAGAAGATGGCACAATAAGAAGCCGAAAGCTTCTTTCACCATGCAGAGCTACGATAGGTGCTGCGTGAAGCAATTTTTCATGAGAAGGGACCCCCTTCACAGCAATTCTCAAAACTGTAGTGTGAACACTGTTAAGATTTGCAATTTTTCCTTCTAAATCCCCTCTTTTTTCTAAAGTTCTTCTCTGGACCTCCAGGTAATCCATCAACAGCCGAGTGATGCCCAGTTTGCTCCCTTGGCTCCTACCACCTACAGCTTTCTGTTTCTATAACTCAGCACTGCTGACTCTTAAGATTTTATCACAAGTCTCATAATATTTTGTACGTTTTATCTAAACCTCCACTGCAGTTAGCTAATTACAAGAAAATCCCGTCTCATTTTTTATGACGTTGATGCATAATCCTTACAGTTGCAGAGAAAGGTCTGGGCCATGAAAATTTAAAAAGTAAAAAGGTACATGAAAACATCAAGAAATATTTTTAATTTCATGGCTTTTATGGCTGTCTCAGTAATTTGGGATTCTGGCTCATAATTTTTGAATGTTTATATTGTCTCATCAACATGTTACCCATTTTCATGAGATGACTCTGTGTTACATCAATTTACTTTGTGCTGAGCACCTGAAATGTGCATTACTTTCAGCTCAAGAGCAGTGTAGATCTTTAATTAAAAATCAAAAGCTGTATATTCATATACTTATTCATCTAGACCCTAAGTAAAACAATTTCTTCGAGAATAAGATACATACTATACATTTATACATAGGTAAAGAAGACGTGTATTAAGAAGGAAGTACATACCCAAGCTTGGGGTGACTGCTATACTCAGCAGTGAAAAGCTGTGGGTAAATTGTGGAGATTGTTCCATCCAAGAGGCAGAAAAATTTATAGCATATTATGTATTCTGCATGGGCTGTGTATGATAAAGCAGAATCTTTTAAATGTTTTTTACCAGAGGACACTGAAAAAGTTAGCAAAGAGCTGAGAGGACATGTGATCACTCTCTATAAATACATTAGGGAGGTAAATACAGGGAGGTTGAAAAGCTATTAAAAATAAAGGATAAGGTTGGCATGAGAACAAATGGTATAAACTCACCATGAATAAATTGAAGCTGGAAATTAGAAGAAGGTTCGTAACCATCAGAGCAGTAAGGGAGTTTTGCCTGTTTTTACTGAGACTATGCTATGTAGCCTTGAAAAGCCACATGCCCTACTTACCATGAATCCAACCTTTCAGGGGTCAAGAAGAACCGTAAAAATCTTCAAAAATCTCTACTCCAAAGCATAAAAATGTCACAATTCTGAGGCCTAATATTTCTTGTAGGACCTTTTCATCTAGAAGCAATAATATAAAGTTCTTGTTTCTAGCCCTGCAGGGCTGAACATTTTTAAAAAAATAGTTATTGAACATGTGTTTTGCATAAGATACCTTTTAAATTCACCCCTCCATATGGCTGAATATCACCTATTCTGAACCTCCCTTTTGCTCTACTATCACTTTGAGGGGGAATTCTAATTTCAAGGGAAAGAAGGAAATGTTTTTCACTTTCTTTAAAATGGATACTGCTGTAGTGTTAGATTAGTGAAATTCAAATGTCAGGAAGTTACAGTTGCCATTTTAAGAGGGAAAATCTGTCCACGTTTTAATCTTGAGGTCTTTTGGTATATTGTGCTAAACTATGGTTAAAAAAAAAAAGAAAATTGGAAACTTCTCAATACAAACATATTATAGTCATGATATTGGTGGCATGGCCTGATCCCATTTTTAGTAGGTTACAGGAAAACTATATGGAGTTGTGGTTAGAGTAACAAAATAATAACTTTGAGGTGTTGTTTACCAACTTTTAATTATTTTCTATGAAACAAATCAAAACCTGCCTCAGTTTGCTAAACTCGTCAGCTCAAGTTTTACATCTGTTAGATCTTCCAAATTCACAATATTTTGTGGGTTATCACTTTAAAATAATATTTATATATAATTTGTGTCAAATAGCTGTACAGAATTAGACCACACTTAAACAATTCTCAGAATAAATATTCTCAAATGTTATTTCTTACTGTGTAGATTCTTTGGTTTGTTTGTACCTTGTTTCATCTCTTACCAAAATTAACTCTTCTGCCTGCTCAGAGGCCGCCATTCGCAATGGCTGAATTTGTAGTTCTGTGTTAAAAAGCTGCCTTCGTTCCACCTTAAAACTAACTTGCTTTTGTCTTTATTGCCTTAATTTTTGCAGCCACATAACAGTGGCGGCTCCTACACCTGACTGTGCCTAATTACCTCTGGAAAGCAATGCAAGTAACTCCGGCATTACTCCGAAACCCTTTCTTGTTTCCTTGCTGACTCCTTTGTTCATGTCATACTCATTTGCTAGTTCTGAAAATTCATGTTCAGACTCAGCTACGCATCCAACCCACTTTGTTTTTATTTATCAACCACCTAGCAACATTTTCTTTATACAGGATCCACTATGACTACGTGTCATTCAAAGGCATTACGTTGTGTAAGTATTTGCAGCTCTCTTTTTTCCTCAAGTTATTAATCTCACAGCACTCGCTATGAAAAAGAGAGACGTGATTTGTAATCTTTTTAAGAGAAGCCACTTATATTTCTCTGGAAAACTTCTTTCAAATTCTTACATTATAAACCCAATCATTATTACAAACTCTTAGCAGAGGTAAGAGGAGTACTGAAACCCCACTTTCCAGAGTCATTTGATTACATGAGACTTTCAGACTTCAGTTGTAGCCTAAACTTAAGTAGGGAGAGCTTAAATATGTGACTGAAATGTGCCTTGAAGGCTGAACCTCCCCACACAACATAGAAGGTAAATAAAAAAAAAAGCCTAAAATATGTTTCATCTCTAAATATCTTTGATATTAGGGCCAAGTTCATAATTATTAGCAGGTATGAAAGAAGACTTTTTAGCATTTATGGCACCAAGACATCCTGGTCCAGAAGTAAATATTTTGTTTACACCTAACTTCAAACATATATAATACAGACATCTGCATTGCTCTATACTCCCTTTATTGTCAGGGTAGAGAAACAAACACTCGCAGGGAGCCTGTTCATCTAGCCTCTTTCACGTATACACCAGGGTGAGGTGGATGACATCCTGTCCATTACTTATTCTACTGCATTGAGCACAAGGAACCTTCCAGTGACTGAATTGCATCTGACATGGGGTAAAATTACCTTCCCTACCTTCATGGGGCTGTTATCCTTGCTGAAACAATGGCACTCAGGCTGTAGTACTTTAGAATCTGAATATTTTGCTTTTCATATCAGTTTTTTTTCATTGGCTATTTTATGCCTAGTAGAGATGGGGTGCAAATACATATTTTTACACAGTATTTGAATTACAGAACAACATTAGAGTACGTAACCAGAGAGATGTTAAAAACATACAACTTTTTGCAGAAAAAATGCAGACACAATAAGAAAACACTTTTGGTTTTGAGCTAACCGTTTAGACATTTTCTCCATTTAGTCTCAAGTTTTGTGACCGAAGTCTTGGTAACAAGCTGGCAGGGACTTGTGCACAGACCCAGCAATCCACACAGCAGATACAGATTTTCAGCACGAAGAGGGAGATGAAGAGAAGACCCTCAAACCCTGATGGGTTTAGGAACAAAATGGAGGCATTATTTTGGGGAGAGGAAAAAAGCGGAGGGAAAAGCAGGTTGTTTAACTCTTTAGGGACCAGTGTGTGAGTTTAGGCTCCTCCATGGCTCCTCCACAGTGGAGAGCAGCATGGTCAGCTCTCTCTTTTGTGTCCCCATCGGCCTGACTGCCAGATACTGCCTCACGTCAGGTGTCTTTAGGGCTTGCTGGGTGGAGGATGAGGCTGGAGCCAGGCAGGGGATGCTCCCAGACAGCCTCTTTGAGTCTGGCGAGGAGCAAAGCTCGGCAGCGGCTATAGTCATGCTACCCAAAAGTTTAGCTCTCTAGGGTACTCCTGGACATGGGTCCTGATTCTCCACACTGTAGAGATTTCAGCTCGCCCTGGGCTCTCTTTGGCAGTGCACTTTCAGTCCCCTCTGAAATAAAGCCCGGGTACTCCTCTGGGATACTTTGCTCCAGAATCAGTATAAATAAATTAAGTGGCTCCGAGCTTGGCTGCCTCCACCATCCTCTGTATCCTTAAACACCACCCACCTCCCATCACCCCGAACTGGGGAGTACACCACATATACTCTTAGCTTCATGATATGGAAACACTACTTTGGTGGGCTACAACACAGCCCTCACGATATACTTTGCAACTGAAAAAAAAGGACGCAGAATGAATAGCTGTATGTTAGAGCCATAGAGGCAGCTTGGAAGAGAGCCGGAGCCACGTGCTTCATAGTATGGGCTCTGGCTGCTCCACCTCGGACAAGCGCTCTGTATTGTCGGGGCCAGAGACTGCGAATCTCCAGTTCTGCAGTGCAGATGGAAACGCTGCTGTAGTCACAGTGTCACACTGGTTTGACTTTATTGTACTGTTTTACAGAGATAATACCCGTCTCAGAACTGGCTTTGGGTCCTTTGCATCAACTTTCATTCCTGTTGTAAACATGTCCCTAGTCATGGTCAGCCTCATGCATGATAAATATTTCATTGATTCATACAGGGGTTCCACTGCTAATCTGTACAAATAAAGCTAACAACATCCAGCCCAAATTAAATAAGTGTGCACAAAGCTGCTATGCCCCAACCTTGGCCGCATAGCTGCTTTAATACTTGGCCAAACTGAAAAGTGTTTACATTTGCATTGCAGCATGTTATGGTGAGTTTTCTAAAACCTTTTACAAACTGTCCTTTCCATGTACCTGTATGCGTTACACTAATGCCCTGTCTAGGCTCAGGGTCTAGATGTTATTTCACTATAAAACAATAACAGTATAACCATGGTGTATGAAACATCGCTGCCAATAACAGCTAAGGGATCTGAGTTTTGCAAGATGCTGAGAGACTTCAAATTGCATCAACTTGAATGAAATGCACGGTATCATTTTTAAAAACCATAATTTTAGGGTATATTATACGTCTTTAAATAACAATTGTTTTTATTTACAAGTAGTTTTAATGAAGTCAGTGATACCACTTATATCAGTAAGCACTTCTAAACTGGAGATTAGAACTTGGAGACATTGTGTCATTGGTATTTTTTTAATTGAAAAGTGGCTTTTGACCACAATAACAATTTTTAGACAGACTGTTCTGTCTGACATTTTCTATTCTTTTTTTTTTTCTCTTTTTAACGGGAAATCTGCAAACTAAAGCTTTTCCCTAGTGACCTTTGGGGACTTTCAAAAGAAAACAAGCTATTTTTTTTCTCTTGAAATGCTTTTTTGAAAACACTTTTCAGCTTTAGAGTTCCTTGAAGAAACAAACAAATCAAAAAGGTATTAAAAACATTAAACCAAAATGCTCAGAAACCAGAGTTTTCCAGTTAGATTTGCAGGATTGGGTTGTTCAGTTTGGCATGAACCCGGTTCCTTTACGGTACACGTTTACATTTATTATTCTAGACAACTACTAGACATCCATTCTCAACAATTACGTGGTGAGCATTTCCCGTGTAAACGCTCATATGAAAGCACAGGCCTAGATTTATCCTACCTAAATTTAAGCAATTAGGCCTTAAGGCAATTGAGAACCCTGACTACCCAGCAGTCCCTAGGCAATGGAGAGAGAGGTATCTCCGGAGGGCGATTCAGGTATGAAGTGGCTGCAGCGGGTGCCTCCCTCTCATCCCCTCCCCAGGGTCTACGGGGGCACCTTGGTGCATCTCGTTTCCTAACTGAAGAATCTCAGTTAAATGACTAAATTTGGGAGAGCCCTTGTGTGTTTATGGCTCTGCAAAGTCACAAAACACAGCAGAGGGTAAGAGCTTCTGTAGTGGTCAGACCAAAGTCCTTAGCCCCACATCTTGCCTCCACCAGTGGCCAGCAAGGACTGGTCCTGCCCACCTCGAGCAGGCAGGAGGTGTTTTCCTGAGCCAGAGGTGGTGGCTTTGTGTTTAATAGCCCTCAGAGTGATTTTATATCACGCGCTCAATCAGTCTTGTGTGAACAAATTTAAGAACCCACATCTACAGAATCTTGTGGGAAGGACTTCCCCAACTTAACTTGACAATAGAGTAGTTAAATGGGGAGAAAGGGGAGGGAGTCTCTTGACCTGGTAGAAACCTGAAGGAACTGTGATACTAATAGTGGTTGCTCAGAAAGTGGTGCATTGATGCAAAGGACTGTCTCTTCACACTATGTACTTCTCCATAAAAACGTAATACAAAAATGTTTGATACACGTTCTTTTTTCCTACTCTGATTCTTGGCAAAAAATCGATTCTTAAATCATTACAAAGTACGTGCAATACATAATCCCATGAAGTATGCAGCCCGTTTAATTCATCTGCTTGTTTCCATACCTGTAAACTAGTTTGATGCCAGTGCAATTTGCCAAGTTGGGGCTGTTGAGGGGGAGAAATTGTTCAAGCTCCCTATTTAGACCTTTTCATGTAGTGCTACTCCTGGACCCAGGTTGCCGTTACCCTTTGTATTGGTCTCAAATACCCTTTATGGACTGCACAGCTCAGGAGGGTCAGAGTTTGTTCTCACTGTACAGGACACATGTTATGCCCCTTATCTACTGGAACTTTGTTCTTCCTTGCAGAGAAGTGTATTTTTCTATTGTATCCATGGGAACTACCTTCAGCAAAGTTGGATGTCCAAACAGACGGTTCAGTTCTACCCCTACTTCCTCCCCCCTCCTCCAGATGAATTCCTATCTAAATAATTCCTGTCTCTACAGGTGTTGAGACAGGCAGTTCTCACATGAAAAAAAAAAAAAGAAAGAAAGAAAAGAAAAAAGGAAAACAAAATGATGACAAACGAGTTTACCTAGTAACCATTTGGAAACACTACCTCCTACCTCCACCTAACTATAAAAGGAAATACATGTTTTATTCCTTCTCTAATCACAAGGTTTTGATGAACATACCAGAAGAGTACGTTCAGAGCTATTCATCATTTCTAAGTCCTAAGATTTAGGATATGTGTGTGCTTGAATGTCTTAGCCATAGAAACCCCAGAAACTGCTGTTAAAGTGCAAAAATCCTTTCTTTAGTATGCACAGGCATAACATACATAATCCTTTATCTCTGGCAAAGCTGCTGGGTTTTTGCCAAGGGCATGTTTGGTGGTGTGTGGAATCCGCGGCTGCTGCGTGACATTACTGATGATGGTGCACAGATACCATGGCAATGGGAGTGATATAGGTGCCTAGATAGATAGATGGATGGATGGATGGATGTTTTCCTTTTCCAGTCGCCAGCAATTTGATTCAACCAGTCCAACTTGATTTTCCAGATTATTTAAGTGAGGAGGCTCAAATCCATCTGTTTGAGAAATCCTGGCAGGCAATCAAGCCCCCTGCAATTCTCCCCCACTGCCATCTCAAAATTAAAGGTAAACACTGAGCAGTTCTCATTTAAATATGAAGCATCTGATACAGCCTTGATTTTTTTTTTCTTTCTTTTTTTTTTTTTTTTTCAGTTGCTGGAGAATAAAAACAACAGTTGAAGGAACTGCAGTCAGTAAAAAGGTTTCTCTGGCAAGGAGGCCAAACTAAATAATGACACCCAAAGCAAAAACATGCTTCACTGAAACTAAACTTTAGTCAATTCACTCTCTGAAACAAAGGATTTTTTGTAATTTCAAAAGTGAACATTGTACTTTACTCTGGCAGCCATTTGTATGTTTTTCAATGATCTGATTATGTATAAATCCCAATTTAGCATGCCTTTCAGCACCTAAATCCTATGAGTGATTTGAAAACATTAATGAAGTTTTCTATAGACTACAGCTGCCCTTCTCTTCCTCCTAACTTTTTTGAAACACAAGCTTTAGTGACAGTGTTTTGATGTGCCTCATTTGTTGATGTGTATTTTCTTTCCTTTTTTCTAATTACTTTGTAAATATTTATAAAAGATAGGAGATCTGTTTCACATTCGCACAGCGAGTCAATGCTTTTCCCTTCATTCCGGTCCTCTGCAATTGCTGTGCTTTCATGTGTGCTCTCAGTCCTTTGATGGAACCTGTACTCCTTAGGAACGCAGTCATCAACGCAATCTGAAGTTTAGCATGAGTTCAAAGGTTGCTCACTCGGGGGATAAAGTCTCAGCTCCTACTCGGAGACGGAATAATCAAGCAGTTTGCAAGATTGGCTCGATTTCACTCCTGGCTTTGCTCTGTGTCTTTGTCTCCGTGTCTTTACAATTTGTAAAACATCTCTAGTCTCTGTTTGCAGGATTGTACATCTCCTTTACACTGGCCTGAAGGGGTACTGTAAATCTATCCCTCTCAGGATGATTTAAAATGCTGCAGGTGAAACTGCCTCCCCTTTGCCTTCTCCCAGGCTCTCTGTGGGGGCTCGAGGTCTGAACACAAGAGAGGTAAAGGCAAGAACCAAATGGGAATGTCTCCTGGTTACACCGCGTGGCTTGGGATAGCTGCGTTATTCCTGTGTTAAGTGCTTCCTACTGTTAGCGGGGCTTTTAGTGCTAAGGGGGCAGCGGGGACCGTACCGACACTCCTGGTATTCCAAAGGGCTCTCTAAAGATACTTGTATATATCTGAATAACAATTTGAAAAAAAATACATATAGGGTCAACATGAAGAATATATTCAATTCTTAGCAACTTTCCTTTAGAGCATCTGTCTTCTGGAAATTGTTGTGAATTAATTTTTTCTTCTTTTAAAAAGAAATTTATCTTTACTACTGATTCTAATGTTATTAGCAACAGAAAAGCAAATTTTGAAAAAAATTCCTTAAAGCATGTACGTAGAAAAAAAACCTGTGAAAACCAAATCTTTTCCAAGCAAAGGTTTCCCTTGACTGAATCATTATTTTCAGCTGAAAGTCGGAATTGTTGAAAAATCCTACTCAGCTCTATCCCTACTTACCCTGTACTTTTCCTGTAGGAGGAAAACCAAAACCTGAGTTACTGGGAATCATTTTCCTAAAAGTTATGTTTTCTTTTACTCAACTGAGAAATCATTTGTAATACCCTGAGTCCTCTTATTTCTTCAAAATAATCCCCTACCTTATACACATGAAGTAGTGTAACCACATTCCAACACAGTCATATTTATTAAAAGTTCAATGTCCCATGTATTTTAAGCAGAAGATGTTTTGCTTTAAGAAATAGTGGAAAATGTTAAAATAAATATTGTTCCAATCATTGCCCAACCAGTGCACTTAATTAATTTTACAACCAGGTGGTGAAAATGAACTTCCTTTTAATTTTAGGGCTATTTGGCCCCACTGAACGAGGGCACGGTGTGATCAATACCACAAGTCCTACTGCACAGGGCGAATCCAGCTCCTGGTGAAGCTGGCGAAAGAGATGTTGGGCCTTACTCTGTGACTTAGTGCCTTGTATAAAATGCCCCTTCGTTTCTGCCTGCTGAACCCAGATATCTGAAAAAAAAAGATCGCGGTGTTTTTCAGTACCACAGGTAAGCTGCCCCACTGTCTTTGCTCTGAGCAATAAGTCCTCAAGACACTTTTCACTGATGATCTCTTTCTGTTGATACCTTGGCATCCTAAGCAAATTGCTAATGGTTGCTTTGGCCTCTCTTCCAGACACGAGTCTTCGTTCCACAACCTCAGATAAAATAGTGTAAACTTGGGGAAATTCCAGACTAAAGGTGTTAATGGATTGCTGGATTCAAAAGAATTAACTTAGTGGAGTTATTTCAGAATAACACCAGTATAATTGAGATTCAAATTAGACCTCTGTAACATTAACAAATGATTAGTTAATACCCAAAATATCAAACTCATATGCAGCTCTACATAAACTTACAAATAGATAAATTGTACTGTCAGTGCCTTATTTCTGCCTGGTTTTTTTTTCCTCAGGGTTACTCTTTTGATGATGATAAATATTTTTAGTATTCTTCATTTGTGGGTTACTGAGTTTTGAAAACACTTTCCAGAGGCACATACAAATGCATGTGATTTTAGAGGATATTGAATTCATTCCACTGTATTTATCATATTGCTAGAAAGGGGAGAAAGTAAGGACCAAGAAGCAGGCAGGGCTTGGTGCTCTATGCTGTCCACATTTAATGCAAGGGACAAAAGAGGACCATGCTTCTTTAAGGACATTCTTGCATCACTCCTGCATTGCCTATGCCCATCAATGACTCAAGGGCAGAATACTCTGACTGAAAAGATTTGATTAAACCTTTCTGGGAGTAGATCTATCACAATCCTGCTTCTTCATGTTGCATGATAACATCCGGCCCCAGGCAGACTTTTGATTAAAAGTTCCCCCGAAGATTTGTGGAGAAATTCTGTTTATTCCCACAACTCTGAGAGCATTGAGGTTATGTGCCCACATTTTGAAGTGCAAATTACATAAATTGCAATTTGGCAAAGATGTTTCTGGAGCTGGGAAACTGACTGGGGAGGCCTATAGATGTTTTCCATTGGACTATGATCAGGAAAAAAAAAATGCCCATTTTAAAAAGATTTCTTAATTTTTTAAGTTAGCCCACACAACATTTAAAACTGGGAATGATGAGCAAAGAGAAGGACAGAGCTTGGAGTGCAGTATGGGAACTGGAAAAACTTTAGAGAATCCTTTTTCAAAGGAGAACCACACACTGAGGTCACAACCAGACTCCTGCGATATGATTTATTTTCTATTCAGCACTTGCTATATTCTTGCCTCTTCATTTTTACCTTTGTTTTAGAGACAGCAAATGAGCAAACATTTTTTCTTCACTTTGGAAAGTTTGCTGCTTAGTTTTAGAAGAATTCGTAAAAGTATTTGCCAAGTCATTTTTGAACTGCACACCAGCAGAGTGATTATTTATTACACTTCTCAGTGTGATAAGTACAAGCCACTTTGGCCTACTCGTAATGCAAAACCAGCTTGATTGTACAAGTTCAAACTCCTTTTCACTAACTTTTTCCAACTAGATCATAGGTAAGGGATGAGGAGAATTGGCCCATGAAAAATAAAAAAAAAGTATTTGAACGGTTAGTTCATAAGCAGTTAAGCACCAGAGGCACAGACTGAAATATTTCATTGATGATTTGACAGCTAACACTGCAGGGGATGACTCAGGACTTCTTGTTCACTCTTCGCTCAGACTGAACCATGGTGATTTTTATCAAATTGAAGAGTTAGTAGAAAATGCTGACTGGGTCTCTTTGATGCCAGTGTCAGTCTTAATTCCAGATTTCTCTGAATGTAATATGCTGTGGAAAATACTAGAAACGATATGGAAATGTCTAAATTGCTGTGGTATGCTCTTCTGTGATGCTAATCCTCCTAATCCCACATGGGCAGCACACTGAAGGGCCACTAAAGATCAGGGTCCTGATACGAGGCGTTTTACAGATGTAGCGGGATACTGAGAGTTCCTGCTCTGCCCTCAGCTTCTGTGAGCTTGATGGTACGTGCCAGTATGGTAAGTTGATTGATAGTATCCCCATTAATACAGAGTTGTGCTGAACATAATGGTCACAAAGTGCTGTGTGAGTTTCAGGCTTTCTGCTTCTGCCATCAAACCATCTGGAAATACCTCTAGGTTGAAAAACTTTTGGTGTGCATATAGCAGCACCAAGCAGCAGTTCAGGACAGAAAGAGAAAGGACAAAGATTTCTGGCACCAACATTAGTGAATGCAGGTGGGCAGCATGTGATTACACAATTTTCAATTTTTCCTGCTGTTTACAAAATCTTGGCAGAATATCTCCCTGTGCCGTGCTCCAGGTACTGAGCAGAGCTGACTCTGCTCTTGTTGTAGGTCGCTTGATTCACCAGGCTCCACGGATCAGGGATTAATTTTTATCAGTTGCACAAGTAAAAGAGATAAAGACAAAGAGATAAAGGAAGCACATTTCTTCCCCCATGTTCCTGGATAATTTGCCTATTCCCACAAGACTTGTTTACAATACGAGAGATCAATAACAGTATACCAGTATAAGTAGGAATCCTTTCAAGAGTCTTTCTCCACACAATTAAAAAACAGTCTCTTCCAGGTGACATATATACTTCACCTTTGATCTCAAAACACCATGTTCAGCTCTAACAGTCATGTTCACTATCTGTAGCATTTTGAACGTGTGATTCTTATCTATGTGTAGAGATTAAGCAGCAGAGACTGAGAGAGTACACAGCAGTCCTGCGAATATTGCCTTTTAAATATTTTCTATTCTCAGAAAAACTATGGGAAAAGGTGTCAAAGAGTAATTTCCAGTTAAGCAACCAGCTAAAAAATCCGAAGCAAATGGACCATTTCTAATGACTCAAGCACTGAACCATAGAACAAAACACGGAACCACTTCAATGCAACAAGTTTGTAAGTAAACAGTAAAAAACAAACATTTATGGGATACAGGCCGTGCTCTTGTGTTGAAAATAAAGGAATATAGATAACACATCTGATGTGGAAATAAACTGAAGCTGGCTGAACCTTGCTCTAATGGAGTTACTGAAACCCACAAAAAACCTATGTATCCAGATGAAGATGCTTTACTTTTTTTAGAATATTCTGAGAAGAATTCTTACCAGTTCCCAAAAAACACTCAAAGTGTGCAAAATTATGAGTTAGACTGAAAAAAAATCCAGTAAGTTTAACTACTAAGATTAGATTTTCTATGAAACCTTTTCTCTTTCGCTAACGACCTCATCTCTTTAATTAAATCCAAGAATCATCTTGTTCTGTGTTACTGCAGTAATATGCATTTACAATCAAACCAACATTGGACTAAACGTCAGGAGACATATTCTTTGTTTTATGTTCTCACTCACACCGGTTTCATAGGATCATAGGATTGGAGGACCCCTCTAGCCCAACCTCCTGCTCAAAGCAGAAGCAGGTCCGTGACCAGACCAGGTGGCTCAGGGCTGTGGTCAGTTGGGTCTCGAAAACCTCCAAGGACAGACACTATACAAATTCTCTGGACAGCCTGCACCCTGTCTAACTGTCCTCACAAGGGAAAAGGTTTTCATTCAATAGCTTGTGGGAAAATCTGTATATATAAGATGTTCTTGTCAATGTTGCTGCTGTTGCTGCTTTTAATTTCTCAATAAATATTTCAGGAACCATCTGCCAGTGACTGCAGAATGAGTAACACTGGTCTAGAGCATAAGGGCAGTGTTTCTCAAAACTCTTGGTCACTTTTTTATGCCGAACTTGGATTTTTCCAAAGAATTCTAAAAATATTCTAAAAATTGCAATTAATACAGAAATGTATACAGCCAAAATACTAACTAAAACAGACAAAAAACAGTCGGGGGGGGCAGTTAAGTAGCTTCTTGCGCTAGAGTGCTTAAGAAGTCCAGCTGGAGGCAGCATGTAAAAGCATGTTGTCCAAATACCTAATCATTTTCCAAATTAGGCTAATTATGTGTAGCTAGTAACTGAGGAGTGGATAGGAAGGTTTGATAGCTATTTTGCTAAAGAACCTGAAGCATAAATCCTTGTTGATGTAAATCCATCTTTGACTAATATTGGCAGAGACTGGCTACATAATGGATTGCTATTTCTGGTACTTCTCAGAAATCCAAATACTAGTGTATAGGGTAATAAGACTGGAAGTCATTCAGGGCCATAGAGCAAGCTTGAGCATTGATGGTTCACACGGTTTAATTGCTACTGGTCTCTACTTGGGCTGCTCCGGTTGATTCTGCCCCAAGGAAATCTGCTGCAGAGGCAAGAAGCCCGAAGCAGTGGGGATGCGAGGCAATTAGTATCACTTGCCATGGGACCAGGTTCCAGACCTCTTCTATTTGTTGGTAGAGACCACGTAGCCAGGTCCCGGTGAGGCTCCATGAGAAAACTGCTCAAGGGAATGCAGTCTGGCCTGTTCTGTGCTCTTCTGGCAGGGATCATGTAGGCCTGAATTCCTCCCCCAGACACCTTTAGCTGAAGCATGCAAGCCAGAAGCTTCATTGCTCCAGGCCCCTGGGAAGTCAACGGAGAAAGAAAGACACATCTGGAAGGTGATTCAGCACCCTGAGAAACGTCTGGTTCTCCCTATTGACTATTGGCAGCATTTAGGTCACCTACACATCTAAGGCAGCTGTCTCAGATACCTTTAAAATTACTCCGGGTTAATTCAGGCTACAATTAGTCAAAGAATATTGTGAAGAAAATCTCATGATAGCTCCAACTAAGATTAGGCAGGACTCTTTGAAGGGTTCTGGACATCTGGGCACTAAGCATGCACATAGCTATGAAAAAACAAATGCAATCTGTCAGACCTAGCAGAGTTACCATGCGGGGTGTGCATCCAGACATATTGCGGGGTGCATGCAGAATCCAGCATTTCTGCGCTGCATTAAATGAATGATTGAATGAAACAGGGCTGAATGACTACACACAAAGCAGTGCATGCCCTCCTAGTACATGAGGGAGACATATGAGGCATTCATTTTCTTCTGCTGCAGCCAGGTTCAATAATTTAGGTAATCATGTGGTGTGCATCTTTCCAGAAATTGTTATTTCATATGACAGCACTATCAAGTTGGATTTCAAGCTCCCAAATGTGCAACTAAACAGAAGTGCTAGACCATTTATCCTATTCATGTTTGACGAGTTGAGGAAGCTTATCTTTTCCATGCTCATGATTACAAGTTTATTTCACATTATTTATTTGTTTAGGTTTTATTTATTTTGGTTATCTCTTAGTCTGCATATATTGAAGAATGTATGGACTGAAATATGAAAACAGGGAATTAAAACACATTGGATCATCCAGACCAACTCTTTCTGCATAGCATGATGACCACTAAGCTATCCAGTTATGCTGCACAACCTCCAATAGAGAATCTTTTACCATCTCCATATGAGTCTGCCCAAAAGCCATCATTCATTCAGTCCCCATCCACTCTTTCTCTGCTCAGTCAAAGCCTGGGAAAGCAGGTGCATCTTCCAGTTAATCCTGAAAGTCATATATCTTAGCTGTAAAAATCACGAAACATAGAAGTGGCTTGTGAAGTCTAAGATGATAGTCCATTCATCTTTTGAATTGCTGGGGACACTACTGTCATGAACGTGGCTAACAATTAGTATCCATTGTTGTGTGCAAGAAGCCATAAAATGAAGTGGAAGAATAAAGGTCTGTTATGCATGTTGTAAAAACTGACGTGATGAAGGAAACCTGCTGTGATCACTTGAACCTCTAGGCCAAATTGCAGATATTTCATTGTCTGTTGGTTTCACATTTTTCAGGGTGGTAGATGTATGGAGGAATTCCTGTTGCCCATGGCTATTCCCCATGCTGAGGTCAGGGCAGATAAAGAAATTCAGTTCCTTGGGAGCTATCTTTCTAGCTTTCCTCGTGTATTTACCACTTCTCCCCAGTGCTTTACAGCATTTTTGTGACTATTGCTCAAGGTTTGCTGCAGGTAGGATAAAAAAACCTCTCTTCAGGGAATTCCCTCAGATAATCTCTCACAAGGTGTGACTATAGAGTCTTTTGCAGGCACTGAGTGAGCTCTGCCCAGTCTCTAAGAAAGCCAAAAGCCATGTGCATCCCATTAACACAATGTGAAGCCCAGGCTAACTGGCCTTATTACTGGGGTTCTCAAACACTGCCTTCAGATGGCTTCCAGATGTCTGAAAATCGGACATCTAAGTGTGAGCTAGTCAACCAGAGCTTCTTTTATAGTTAGTGTAGGAGAAAATAAACACCACCAGAGGCAAATTCTATGACCTATCTTAGATGCCTATCTAAAGATGAGATGAATCACCTTCTGGAGGTGTCTCTTTCTCTACATCTACTGTGTGCAGAAAGGCCAATGTGTCTCACTCAGACTTAAATTCTCATTAAATAAAAAAAAAGCTGAGATCTTTAGATAACCATTTGTCTCGGGAACTTGGACTTTAATGAAACATCAAGTAATGTGGGACTTGTCATGTGAGATAGCAATGCTGTGATCCTAATATTAGGCCTCAACCCTGGTTTATAAGACTTGCAAGAAACTTTAAATTTGTTTACAGCAAGGTGTCTATATCCACACAGTCACCCTGAAAACCAGACTCATCTGTCCATTTTGCAGGCATGCAGTAGTAGCCTAAGGCTTGGACAAACCATGACCTCCCAGATCTGCCAGGGCAAGCATGCCTCCCCATGCCTGGCATGTTGACTTCTCTCTCCTCTCACCCAGGTTCCTCCACATTAGGAATTCAGGCAGGGCCAGTTCAATCAGCCCTTGAGGGAATAATATAAATGGAAGGATCTCAGATCCTGGCTTTTCAAGACTGCTCTTAAATACTGTGTAGACTTACTCAGAGTGTCCTCTTTGAGCTGGTGCTGTTAGAAGTTTTGACCTCCTCATTAAAGGTTTCATTCTGTATTCTTACAGTTTTGAAGAATTTAGACTGCTTACCTTTGTTTCCGTGGTGACTATATGAAGTTCTTGGGTTTGCTTGCTGGCCTAAGAGCGATTAGAAGTAAAGCAGGTGTTGGAGTTGATGTTTATTAATGTAAACAATTGTTACCACGGGATATATGCTCTTCCAAATCACAGATTATGACCCTTTCACAACTGGCGCATCATGTCAATAAACCTAAACTGTCATGAGAATGTCTAAGATTGTGATTTCAGTCCCGCTATGTATACTTTTAAAAACTATGTTGTTCAGAAAAGGAGTTTCGTTTTTCTTTATAGTTATGCTTTCTGAATCCAATAGATTCATCAACAACACATTTGTATTTTACGTGTACACACACGCGTACATACCGTGTATACAGAGCAACACAGAAACATAAACACAGATCACTTGAGCCAAAGGTAACTATTAAGAAGAGTTTGTCAAAAGCATGCAACAACACAGAAGCTCCAGACTGGAAAGGCTGGTTTCATGCTACTTAAGTTAGGCGCCTATTCACCATAACCTTCCTCCTTGTCAAAGAAGACATATATCTCTGGAGGGTGATTTGGCTCTCTCCAGAATTAAGCTGTCCTCTGATGGTGTTTGTCTCTTTTCACTGAAGCCAGGCCTAAGTATTCAAAGCGTTACACAGTCAGAAACACCTTAGATTTGCTGAATGTAGGGTGGCTTTGTATTTATTTGAGACAAAACAGTACCAGGCTTCTCAGAGCACATGGTCTAAAATAGGGTACATACAGTGTAGGAATCTACACAGGTGATTCTACAGTCTTGCTGAAGTCACAGAATCACAGAACCTCCTAGGTTGGAAAAGACCTGTAAGATCATCTAGTCCAATCATTAACCTAACACTGACAAGCCCACCACTAAACCATATCCCTAAGCACTATATCTACACGACCCTTAAATACCTCCAGGAATAGGGACTCCACCACTGCCCTGGGTAACGTGTTCCAATGCCTGATGACCCTTTCAGTAAAGAAATTCTTCCTAATATCCAATCTAAACTTCCCTTGGCACAACTTGAAGCCATTTTCTCTTGTTCTATCACCTGTTACTTGACAGAACAGGTTGACTCCCACCTCTTTACAACCTCCTTTCAGATAGTTGTAGAGAGCGATAAGGTCTCCTCTGAGCCTCCCTTTCTCCAGGCTAAACAACCCCAGTTCCCTCAGCTGCTCCTCATAAGACGTGCTCCAGACCCCTCACTAGTTTCATTGCCCTAAGTCATCTGAGACCTCATCAGTCCAGGTCAGTCTCAAGAAGACACCTACATCTCGTCAACTGAGTTGTTTCCAAAATTCATGAAATTGTTGCTTATTAGAAATTTAGATACCTAGCTTGGTTCTAGACACATTAGGCAACAAAAGCTAGGATGACCTAAATCCTTCCCCACTTATCATATCTAGTGGCTTCAGTTCACAAGGCCTTTTCACAAAATCAAGCCACAGGCATAAGAAAAAAATAATCATAGAATCATCATAGAATCATAGAATGGTTTAGGTTGGAAAGGACCTTGAAGATCATCGAGTACCAACCCCCTGCCATAGGCAGGGACACCTCCCACTAGACCAGGTTGCCCAAGGCCACGTCCAGCCTGGCCTTGAACACCTCCAGGGACGGGGCTTCAACAACCTCTCTGGGCAACCTGTTCCAGTGCCTCACCACCCTTAAAGTGAAAAACTTCTTCCTAATGTTTAATCTAAACCTGCCCTCTTCCAGCTTAAAGCCATTCCCCCTCATCCTATCACTATATGCCCTAGTAAAACATCCTTACCCAGCTCTCCTGTAGGCGCCCTTTAGGTACTGGAAGGCCGCAATAAGATCTCCCCGGAGCCTTCTCTTCTCCAGGCTGAACAGTCCCAACTCTCTCAACCTCTCCTCATAGGAGAGGTGCTCCAGCCCTCAGATCATCCTCGTGGCTCTCCTCTGAACACGCTCCAGCAGGTACATGTCCTTCTTATGTTCGGGACTCCAGAGTTGTATGCAGTACTCCAGGTGGGAGCACTTCCAGGGAGAAGACTAAGAAGTCTGAGAAGGCCAGAAAGATTTTGCAGTTTCAGTGCATAGCACAGTGGTTAAATTACCCGACCACTTACAAAGACTCAGATCTGTGTCTCACCATTGGTATTTAATTCCCTTTGACCTCCTGAAAGAGTATCTTAGTGCCAAGCTAACAGCTGTTTTAACAGAATAGGTCTTTCATTATTTCCCATTTAGGCTGTTTCAATTTCTCTGGAATAATTAAGCAATGGGATATATGAAAACAATAATCCAAGGTATGAGGATTGCACTGTAAAAATGGTCGGGCACAAGTCATTGGAGCTTGCTGTATTGTGCTCATCAGTCAGAACATGGACAATGAAAAAATTATGTGAACTTGGACATCCTGGCTCTGGCTGATTTCTACACAATTCCCAGAACAAACTCCTATTGATTTCAATAATTATATTCTGATGGCTACTCAATGCTATAAAAAAAGCTTCCCCTGATGACTCTATCTAAATCTTTAGCTGTCTAGCTGGCTTTAAAAATCTGCTTCTTTGAAGTACAAGGTTTGGCTTCTAAGTCACTTAGAAATTTTTATGACAGATTTTCTTTTCCAAAAATTGGAATATGACAGGATCAAGTCTGAACTTCTGTTTTTCCTTCCTTGTTCTCGTCTTTCCCTCCCAACCCTACTGTAACTGAGATTGTCAATCCACTTGGTTCCAGTGAGAAAATCAAAATACAGTATTACAGTAGTTTTGGTCCAACATGTAGTACAGTTACCTCAGATGAGTAAGTCTCTCATTACAGTCCCTTCTCCAATTAATATTTAGATGCTAACATAAGTTTGCTACTAACAATTGCATAAGGAGTGATAGAGAAGGTTCATCACAAAATACTGAGTAGCAGATTGGTGGTAAGGGCCCTTACCAGAGATGTGTGAAATGGCAGGACAGGAAAGTACTCCAAAGCTAAGTGATATAACAACCAACTTCTTCAGGAGCAGGGCTTTGTCCTATTTCATTTATTAACTGTGAGAGACTTCTGTTTCATTCCTACACAAAATAAGAATGCTTTATTAAATCTCAGGAAAGTTGTGTAGAGGAACTTTGGGGTTTTCTTGGAGTCCTCGGGGCTTAGGCACGTAGCACAGACTCCCATGAGAAGCTCTTTCACAAAACCTTTGACTCCTCCCTACCTGACATGAATGTCAAAAACACATGAAATATAGTGTATTTTTTTTTCCCAGCAAATAAAGCAAGGTGGATTATTAACCCAACTAACTCAGTTTTAATGTTTTAACTTCAATTCCTCACTTCCATGAATGAACATGGGAGAAAGCAGACTTGGACACACATGTGATCCCCCTCCTTTCTGCCACAAAACACTTGATACAGGTACTCCTGTATTATGGCAGACAAGCATTATTTAATACCTCTTTGACTTCTTTGTACTACCTGCTACACAAAGCCCTCAACCTCTGCCCAAGATTCCAGTCTTCACAACATGATGGTTGGGGCTCCCCCCACACACACACTTCCTAATGACAGGCTGGAGTTTTATTTGTATATCTTCAGATCCAGGATATTTCCCCTATCTCTTTAGATGTCAGGGTGGTTCTGTTGTATTTTAAAGTAAGTTTTACAATGGTAATTATGGATCAAGAGTTCACATAGTGCTGTACTTGATGTTAATAAGCAGATAAATGTATAATCGCTCAGTATTATGAAAAGTTCTAACTGAAGGACCAAAAGACTTTGTCATTTTACTCCACCCTTTGTGAGTCAGTAAAATGGATTGAATTATATAGCAGAACCAGCACTTCACTGTGATGAAACTCATAAAAAAAAACAACCAGAAAATGTCACTACATGTTGGCAGTTTATAAAAGATTAACTAGCTTATCCATTGGTATTAACATGTCTTTAATAATAGTAACATTCTTGCAAATTAAAGAACTATTAATTAAAAAGCCTGTCCAGATATGCTTTTGAGCCCATGTGAACGTAGGCACCTACCCACCTTAGTGAATAGACCTGTATAGAAAGAATTAAGCCTATTTCTGTGTTTCCAGCAGATTATGCATAGAATTTAAGAGCAGTTGGCTCTCACTTAACCCAAAGAGTGACATTTTGGGTCCCAAAGTTCCCTTTCTGCTCATCCACTGATGTACAAAGCTTCATTAAAGTAGTGCCTAGAATTAATGGCTTTTGTAGTCCAACCTATGATGTCCCTTTAAACCAAAATACTTCATCTGCTGCTAGAGGAAAGAAGAGTGTGAATGGTGCATCCTGGCTCTGATGTTCTGCTTTTGGGTGATTCCTGTCAATGCTATAGGAGGTTACAAAAGAAGCTGAGGTGGTCTGCTACATTGCGGAAAAAGTGTGTCACCCGTGTTCCTCCACAGCTGCAGCAAGTACAGTTTAGAGGCATTAGAGAAGACAGCACAGGCAAGAGAACTTATCAGGAAGGTCTTCTCCTGTTTTGTAAATACAAATATTACATGTACTTAAAAATATGTTCAAGGAGGAAACTTTGAAACTCTTTTCAGTGGTCTAAAAAGTCATTCTTGCTGTAATTAGCATCTGAATCTCTTCAGATCCTTTTTTCTTCAGCAAGAATCTAACTTTCAAGATTAGATAACCTAAGATACTTACAATATTTTTCACAGGATTTTATTAACAGTCAACATACAGTTCTGTCATAAGGACATACACTTTCCCTCCATTACCGCATTGGCCAGGTAATCACTCTCCACCAAGCACGCATTTCATGGCAATGGATGTGTCTGCATAATCTGTGTCTACACACCTTTGAGGTCCTGTAGGAAGAAGGCTGCACTACAAGGGTTCCAGTGCACGGATTCCAGAGAGCTTTGACTCTTACTGTTACTAAATATTATAGTCATGTGTGAAGGAAGGACTCTACATTGCAAAGGAAGTTGGATACACTGGTCATTGTATTTGCAAAACCAATTTGGAATGCAAAACAGCCAGCACATCTTCAAAGGGCAAAGACCTCTGTGTGTGTGTATGCGTGTGCATATAATAGTCATAACTCCCATTTATTACTGCTAGAGCAACAGTGACAGGCTTTAGAGGTCAAATGTATCTGGATGAAGATGATGTGACTGTTTGGTTCTAGTCTACAGCACAGCAAAGTCTAGAGAAGTCCTTTTACCAATTCCACTTTCAGATGAGACCTAAAGAATGGGTAAGAAAGGCTTCAGATCTGTAGGAGGAAACAAGGAGTTAACTTAAAAATACTGTATACTAAGGGAGCCAAAGGATCCAGAGATGTGGGTCCTAGATATTCACTAATTCTATGGCGTTTATTTCCTGACCTGTCCCAGCTCCCACGATCTCTAAAATCCAAAGTGACAGCTGATGTCCAGCAGAAGAGTTGTGTGTTATCATCGTGTCTCTATTTTTGATAAAAGAAGATAAGAACCTATTTAAATGGTACCATATTGTTAACCTTAGATTGATTCTGACAGGATTACAGACAATGGGTTAAGAACTTCTAATCTTTTTAAGAGATACAGACCAAAGCCCATGAAACCATCATCTTAAATCAAGGCTTTGTCTTTGCGTCTCCTTATACATTGGGCAGTGGCATGATACCTTATTATGAGCTGCTAAACCTAGTAAAAGTGGCAAGCACAGAAGCCTTTTCCTAACTGCATTGGAGCTCTTGATTTACTGAATTTAAGCTGTCAGACTCTAAACTCTGGAGAACTAAAGAACAGCTGCTCCATACCCATTCAGATTGTGCCTTAGATGACAGTCCCACACAGTAATGAAAGGAAACTATCTGTTTTGTATTGTTCAGCCCACACAGAAGGAAGCTCTCAACATGTGAATTCCCAGTGTCTTTCTTTTTTCTTTGCAAAACACACACCAAAAGACAGTTCTGTGCTAGGATTATGGATTCTTTTGTAAGTGTGCCTTATTCATGCATTGACTAGCTGAAAACAGCAGAAATAAAATATCTAACAAAAGCTTCATACACCTTTGAACTTATGATACCAGCATAAAATCAAATACCAGTGCACACCCCCCCCCCCCCCCCCAATACTGATAATGTCTGAGGTACAAAAACTCTTGAGTTTGACCCCAAAATAATTTTTTTGTGACTTCCATCTGAATCCTGATTTTTAAGTTTTTGTCACTTACCCCTAGTGGCATGTATTATTGCTTGCTTCTTCCCAGATTCTTCAAGACAATTCTGGGAAAGTTCTGCCTTCTGTAGGCCTCACACAGGTCCTTACCTCAGCATCACCTTTGTTTATCTACAGTGCTCATAACATGCATAGAATAACACGGATCTTCAGTTATCTTCATAACTGTGACGGATTGTCCAGGGAGAGAAATAGACATCTCATCCTAGCTCTCTCTGATCGTACAAAGATCTGAATTTCCCATTGGCGGTGACTGTTGCTGTTGCTGTTGCTGGTTCTAGAGACATACTAGACAACAAGGTTAGGTTTGGCTAATGATGTCAGGAATCAATCCAGATTGTAGACATTTAATGTGTACAAGCATAAGTGTCTACATAGAATCATAGAATGGTTTAGGTTGGAAGGGACCTTAAAGGTCATCTAGTTCCAAACCCCTGCCACAGCCAGGAACACCTTCTACTAGACCAGGTTGCTCAAAGCCCCATCCATCCTGGCGTTGAACACTTCCAGCGACATGTGAGAGAGATGTGTAAGTTCTCATTATAGTAAATGGTGATTCAGGGGTTGATTCATATATCTTCACAGGGGTGCTGAGGAGATTATTCTAGGTACCTGGGACATCATTTGGGGCTGGCAGATAGGACACTTGTATAAGAAACCCAAATCTTTCTGGACTGGCAGCTGGAAGCTGGTCAGAATATCCTAGAGCAGCTTATATGGAACTGAATTTCTACATTTACTTAGCTCAGCTGACTCTTAGTAGAGCCAATAAAATCTGGAGAGCTACTAAAATCTCTCTACAGTAGATGCCTACATTTGGTCAACTGAATACTCCATACTCCATTCACTGTATTCACTAGAGCTCAAATTACTTTCACGAGTTAGAGACTTTGCCCATGTGGAGACACCTCCATGCTGATACATAACACTCACCCCAAAAGGCAATTTAAGCATCTGTGGGCTCAAGTCTGTTGCCTAAATATAGGGGCCCAGCATCACTCACAATATCCTACACATTCTAAAAAATCTGTGTTGATAGGATCCAAACATCTTGCACTCTTCTGGGGAGGTAGCTAAAGGCATGGTAGACTTGCTTAAGGAATCTGAGATGTCACTAGACTCATGTACTGAGCTGACCCTGCTTGTACACGGATTTCAAAAGAAAAAATAAAGATGTCTTGACTAATTATTGAGGGATTCATTCTATTTTCAACATTCCTATGCAATTAGTTTAACCTGATTAAATGCAATCTCTACAGATCCATACCAACATACCAACATTACTTGGACATTCACAGATACAAAATCGACCTTTGTGATGAGAAAATGAGAAAAAAAAAAGTTTCTTTTTAATGAAACAAATTTTTAATAAGCATACTGATAAAGGCATATTATATTAATTTGCCAGTAATTTAAGGTCTTACATTTTATATTTGTGTGTGCATTTAGCTCATTGAAACAAAATTGTTTCACCGGAACACCCAATCTAACTGCCACCATCACCTTCTGAATGATACATTTCTGGCAACTATAGCAAAGTTGCCGATGGGGATGTTTGAATGGAATGTTGCTATGTAACCAAACTCCAAAAAGTGTCTTTAAAACAGTGATGAATGAGTGAAGTCCACGAATAGGGTTTTTGCTGTCATAAATGTAATACTTACATAGAGCCTTTTAATTGCATCAGTAACTGAACTGACAACCAAATAAATCTGACAAAGAATGTGCGAAACTTGATATATCCTACACTGATGGGTGGAGAAGATTTCAGGGAGGCTTTAACTAGTTATTTGCTTAATAACAAGGTTATATTTGCTCTTATGATTGCAATTATGATTTCACAGAGTTTCAAAATCAGGACGACAACAGCCTTGACATTTTGTGCAAAAAGCCAGGTATATTCTCTTAGTAGCCTGTAGAAATGTGACTGAGGAAGACTGAAAGAGAAAGATTTAAGAGAAGCTGAAAGATTTCCTGTTGTAATAGATTAACAAATTAACTTTTTGAGAAAAGCTTGTTTTTATGAAAGTAAACATTTCTAGTAACAGCATATCTATTTATTACTTATTTTATGTCACTTTTGGTCTGTTTTATTTTTGTATGCTTTCTTTCTTAATGTGCTTTGATACTATTGCAACATAAAATTTACGCAGGTGATAATTGTCCCTACTTTTACGTTTTAAATAAAGACATTGTAAAACCTTTTCCCTAGCCAACTAAATGTAATAACACAATACCATTAAAATAATGGCACATTGATGGTGCTAACTCAGTTAATTTTTGCATTTTTGTTTTGTTGTCTTTAAAGTTGTAGATTTTAGACCACGTCAATACCCCAGCATATTTCAGAATAATCCACAGCCATTGTGAACAGTTTCAGGAATAGCTTTACCAGTCACATCAATTCATACTTACTATTTCATGTTTAATTCATACTTAGTATTTCTCGTTTGAACTTCTGCTAAATGCATAAATGCTCCACCATACCCTGGCTGGATTCTGTATTAAACTATGAACTCAGATCTCCGGAGACAACAGGTTAGTTTGTTATTCTTAGGATGTATCAGACCAGGTATTTCAAGTAGAAAAAAACCCCAGAAGTATGAATATCATGGTAAAGGCCATGGTGAGAATCTCAGACACATTCCTCTCTCTGGCATTTCCTATGGGGTTAGTTTAGGTGTCGGCATGTTGGCTCTTGTGAGTGAATTCCATTCATAAGCACCGGGCTGTACCAAATCCTTGGACAAAGAATTTAAATGTATTACTTGGGATTGTGATTTCCGCTCTTGCGTCCAAAGACCAAAAATTTGCTTGGCCTTGTTGTGCTAAGTCGCCCAGTGTGGAACTAAAGACCAGCAAACTGAAGGCTGAGTAGAGAAATGGCTGGTCTCTCTTTAAACTCAGGGAATAAATGTAAGAAGGCAAAAGAACTATTTTAAGCTAAAATATCATGTCAGAATAAAGCAGATAGTTAAAAATTAGTAACGAATATAGTTTGAAGTAGAAAATAAAAGAAGGATTCTAAGAAGTAAATGTTCCCTCCCTGGAAGTATTCAAGGCCAGATCCAGTGGAAGGTGTCCCTGCCCATGCAGGAGGGTTGGAACTAGATGGTCTTTAAGGTCACTTCCAACCCAAACCATTCTATGATTCTATGAAGTATTCTATGAAATAAAGTTGTGAATATTACAAGAAAAGTAATGGGAGGAAGGAAACTAGCCATTTTTAAATGACTTTGATCTGCTTATGAAAGGCATTCTGTAGGCCGTTTGCCCATGATAACAAGGAACTACATGTGATGTTGTGATCTGCTCCTCACATGTTCTTCATATTCAGTAATGATAATTCATAATACAGAATTCGAAGTTACATGAAGCTGAGGATCTCCTACCTTATTTTAAAGTATTTGTTGAGATTTATGATAAAGGCACAAAGTGCCTCTCGTTCTCTCTGTGGACTTTACCTGGTAAGACCCTGAATCTGCTTGAAGTACCTTTATCTTCCAGTAACACTGTAGAATCTGAGGATATTCAACAGTTCTTCAGATGTTTTCCTTACTTTACAAAACCAGACCCTTTCAGGTAACAGTAAGGTAAAGATGCAGTGAATAGTAAAAATAAGAAAATCTAACAAGACAGCAAGGATATGAATGCAGGTGGAAATCATGATGGATCCCACAGCAGTTTTTGGCTCAAGCTATTTGCTGGATTTGGCATGTATATTTCAAATATTTTAGTATCTCTTAAGCTGTATTTTTTTGGTCAAATAATGTGTCTCACAAGAAGTTGCTTTCAGCATGAATCAGGGATGACTCCTAATTTAATGGACAGTTCATCTTTCTCTGAAGTCTTTCCCATAGGGACAACAGTTACAAACAGTGCAATTAATCTTTCCAAATTTCAATGCCCGCACTCTCTTGGTAGCTGCTTCTGAGATAATAATCCTATGTTATAATCAGTGAAGAGAAATAGACGTTACTACCATGCAACTCACAATTTCTTGGGGAAGATTTCTCAAAAAGTTCAGATGCTTGAGAATATAAGTAGTTCAAATGCAGATATTTGCATTGCAGGTATTTAGAGAATAGGTCAGGTGAATTCCACTAATAGGGACTGCCTCTGCCTGGCTTAGGCACCTAATTTTTAGGGATTTAGGGAAGAGTTACAGTAGGCAACAAAGTTCTCTGTATAGTGAAAGAAGAAAAGTAGGTGCCTAGCTTATGTACCTAAAACTTAATGGGTAGTAATTCTTTCTGAATGACTTTGAAAGCACCCACATTTTCCCCTTTACTTTATAAGCACTTATTTTTGTAGAATAAGTTCACTAAGGACCTAAAATTCAAAGCAGGTTAGATCTGTGAGCTAGACAAGCAGGACTACCTTTTGCACTGACATCTCTGATGATGACACAAGAAGATTGACATAGAATCATAGAATCATAGAATCATAGAAACGCTGAGGTTGGAAGGGAACTTTAAGATCATCAAGTCCAACCATTAACCTATCCTGACAAAACCCACTTCTAAACCATGTCCCTAAGTACCATATCTACTCTTTTAAACACCTCCAGAGATGGTGAATCCACCACCTCCCTGGGCAGCCTATTCCAATATTTAATAACCCTTTCAGTGAAAAAATGTTTCCTAATATCCAGTCTAAACCTCCCCTGACACAGTAGAAGAAAAGAGTGCCTGAAGAGAATATTGATTTCTGTCTACTTACTACAGTGAGGTCTGTCCTAGACACAGGTACATAAATCTGTAGACACGCAAAGAAAAGAGAGAGAAAGATAGATGTGATACCAAGCTCCAGACACTCAAAAAATATGTAGGTAAAGAACAAGGTGAAATGTTCAAAATAAAACCATTTTTTATCAAGTAATTTTTCATTGTGGGAGTTTTTGTTCATTAAGACCGTCTTGCTGTATTAGCTGTCTGAACGCACATGAGTAAAGTATCAACAATAGTCTTCTGGCTCCAGAAAGCAAGTAAGATCTCAGAATGGCTTCTCTACCTGAATAAAACAATTCAACGCCAGTTGATACCGCATAACAGCATAGATACCAATGGTCCTAAGTCAGATAGCCGTCTGCAAAGTAATGCAGTGGGACCTGGGCGTTAGTCTGGAGTATTGGAGTTATGGTAGGGAGGTTCTGCATTTGGACTGCTTCCTCCATGTTTCCCTGCCAATGTTTCCATGTCTACCTTCTTCTTTCTCAAGTCACACAGATTGTGGTGATCATACCTTATTACCTGTATGGTTAAAATGGGGTTTCTGCCTCAGCTGAGCGGTGTTGTAAAAGAAGCAGTATGTAACAGCTACACACTGGGCCATTTCTCTTGGAGGAACTTCACGCCTTCTCACAGCTCCTGTTGGAGGTATCACACAGCACTGTAGTTCTTGACTGACATCTTTATGCCAACAATGCTTTGCTTTCAGAGGGTATATTTGTAGTAAAAATATGAAGTTGTATTTATCGACAGATACTTTAGAATCAACTTTTATATTCCTGTTTTACAACAGATGACTGAACAGATACCTCATGCATCTGAGACCTCATTAGTGTTATCCATCCAGTTAAGTGACAACATTGAAAGAAGTAGGTGGGAAATTTGTATGGAGGTACAATGTTATCAAGATCTACTTAACCTAGTGAATGATTTTCTCTGTTAGGACACCCAAAAGTCTAGTGGTAGACAGCCTAATCATAAGAGATCTATGTCCAGAATTGATTCATCTTCACCTAATCCCCAATGGAAAAAAAAGGAAAAGATTTATAATCAGAAGCAAAACATAACATTTTTTAAAATGCACACATGCCAGCTTTAAAACCATATGTTTAAGCACAAACAAAAAATATTTTCTGTATTTTTCTTTGCAAATTTCACTACCAGACACTTTCAATATGCTTAATTTGCTAAAGTACATCAAGTATGCCATTTAAAAAGTAGCACTCATATGTTACTGTGCTTACTTTCACCATAAAAATAGAACTCCCAGCACTCAGAGAAGATTAAGAGAGTTTCAAAAATAAGTATTTTAACTCATGTCCTAGACACCTCTGAATCTGCTTTACACTCGGAGCAGAGCGGTCTGTGCATCGGAAGAAGAGCACTTGCTACTGTGCAGAAGCTGATTTTATGGAACTTGGCATCTTTCAGAGCAATTAGAGCATAATGGCTTTTAAAAAGAAATCCTAGTCTCACATATTTATTAATTATATCTCCTGGGACGCAGCTCCTCTCTTCTCCATTTCTTCTTTTCACACTCAGGGTCAGAAAGAGGGTGGGTTTTGACATCATTTGGTTATATTTTCCTATTGATTTTTTAATTATTTTTTTTTTTCTTCCCAGGGATGACCTCAGCAGATCTGCATGGGTGCAGCTGAAAGAAGCAACTGGCCACTTACAGCTCTGCTTCCAAGTGCATGATTTACCCAGGCAGGTGCAGGCAGACCTGAGCTCGTTTTGCTTTTCCTCAGAGCTAGCTGACTGAGCAGGAGTGCGGACGGGATGAACTCAGGGCTGTCTGTACCCACCTGTGCAGGCATGCTCCCTAAATCATTAGTCACAGCCATGGGATTAACTCCCCTAACACTATCCACGTAAAAGCTGGCTGTGGAAAGCCTGCTAGGAGCAGAGATTCTCTCTGTCAGCAATGGAGGGGTGGGCAACTGAAGTGGCAATTCATCACACCGGAATATAGGGTGACAAATCTCCCCTTGAAAATGTCCTCCTTTTTTTATTCTGTAAAGAAAATGCAGCGATTACCTTAGACTTCTGTCTAACTGTAAGATGTTGGAGTTAGGTAAGAGGAAGCTGATCCCCCCCAAGGGCGAGACTTCAAGCACCTTCCAGCGTGGGTGCAGCTCTCAGGAATCAGCAGTAGGACACTGGCCAACATGACTGCAGATACCTTGGTCTGATGTTCCAGGCAGGATCAATCGAAGGGTTAAAGCCGTTGTTTTCACAGTTTTGAGGCACGGGGTATACAAAAACTAGAGCTTGGAAAACGTGATGTCCTGGTACAGTTTAAAATTGTTAGCAGGTCTAAACAGATTTATATAGCAGTCATGGGCATTTACAATTAGGAACCATGGTCTATTTAAATCCTAATAAATATCTTCTGCTGAACTGTGTCAAAACAAAGTGCAAGATACCTTGACTAGATTCCTTAAACAAATAATATTAAACTTACTTAAATAATGCCCTCCAGGTATTATACTGAAACACCTGTTTTCTTGAGCAACATCTACTCCCATGGGAAATAAGTTCAAAGCCAATATAGTAGCATACTAAATGTTTTTGCCAGATACAAATGCTGCCTACGTTCTGTATTGCAAATGGAATTTTTTTTTCCATTTGCAGTCATCTTTCCTTAATAACCCAAGGTCATTTATACAACATGACTATTTTTATTTGTATGAAAGAGATTATCATTGGAAATATTAAACTGCAAATCTGTTTTTTAAAAGACTTTGTTGAGTTTAAAGGAAACCTTTATGCAGATAGGGTTTTACTGTTAATTCAGAAAGGCGGAAAAAAGAGTTTCTGTACTTCAGCAACAGTTTCCGTTTGGTCCTCAATGAGAATCTGAAACAAAACCTGTCCAAATGAATGAAAAGATCCCAGTTTCCTTCAATAGGCTTTGGATTAGGCCCAGCTCCTGCTCCCACTGATTTCAACAGTACAATATCTAACTGGATTGAAATGATTCAATTCTTATCTCTCTGTATATCAAGATTACACAAAATCAATAGTAAATACAAAGTGAGATTATAATTAGGCCTTACTAATGCTGAGTTATTATTCAGAGTTAAAATCTAATTTGCAATGCACATTGGTTTTGGAAAGGATGACAGTAGTAGAGAAGAATAAAGAGAAACAAGTAAAGGCTATGTTGTTGGTGTCATTTCTGTCTTTTAGCTGATAGCCTGGTTTTGTTATAGTCAAAGGCAAAGCTGTCACTGATTTCAGATAGGACAGGATTTTATCTCTTGCACTTCTTGTCTGTGGTTCATTTAAGAATCATGGCAGTTAAGTCCCCTGAGCAAGTAGAGGATACACTTGATTATATTTAAGGGTACACTTGATTATATTTAGAGACTTTTCCTCTACTCAGATTTTTCCATTAATTTCAGTAGGAATTTGATTGAGCCCTTTGCAAACACTAAAACCCACTGAGGGCTGGGCGTGAGCACTTCCAGAATGAATGGCAAACGAACATTTTCAAAAATAATGTTCCAGCTAAAACAATTTCCTAATAAAGTATCACAACAACAGTCTTCCTGCAGATCTCAGCTATACAAAACAATTTAATCATACCTTAAAGCCAACTGGAAAAAAGTTGTCTAAGTTTCAGTCTCTCCTAGAAATGTAACTGCTAACACTTTGAATGATCTTTCCTAATTCCTGTTGGAAAGAGCCTTTATTGTGGTGCCTACTAATTCGGTTTGCATTCTCTGGTATTCATCTCCAATGAGACGATTACTTCAGAGCAATTAAGCAGAAATTTAGAAATAAACACAACCAAATAAACAGAAAGATGTGACATCTTTTCCTGGTTGACTTTGCCAAAGTCAAAGCAAATCGGTTTCTTAGAAAAGGACTGTCATCTTTCCAGGCAATGATCAGGACTGTCATTTTAAACACATCAGAGAACTATTTCAGATTTAGTTGGATGCTCCATACAGCTGGTGTCCCAGTATCATCTCCACTTTTGAAAAACTAGCTGGAGTGTGCAGGCTCTATTTACCTGCACACTCTTACTTGCAGCTTCTCACCTTTTACATTATCTTCATTGCTTGTGGCTTGGGCTTAGTAAAAATCAGCGGTTTCTGCCAGATTAGAGAAATGGGCTGAAGGTCTTGAAGTAAGCAGCAGCTGAAATCAGTAAAATTCAACTGGGTTTGCAGACCAAAAAACCAACCAAACCAACCATTAAGCAGTCAGTTTCTTTGAGGACACCTCATAAACTTTATTGTCATATCCTGTCTTCAGCTGTGCCTTTGAGTGAGGCTGGTTTGACTCCTCCGCTTAGGTCCTCTTCTGTTGTGACTGCTGTGGGGAGAAGAGCAAGGGCAATATAAACGAGACATCTTATCACAGGTAAATGGTACTGGGTTAGAGGAGGAAGGTGGCAAGCTCAGAGGAGATGTGGCTTAGCCCCTCCTTGTGTTCTGGGAACATACATACCGAGGCCAAACCTCACTTCAAAAGGCATTGAGATAACATATTTGCTCCCGGAAGAGGGGAAAATGAAGAAAAAGTTGTATTTCTCAGAGGAGGCAGCATTATTACAGGATCTGCTGGGGGGATATCGGGGCAAGCCACTTTACCTGATTCATAAGATAGTATAGATCTGGCTATTTGACTTAATTTTGCAAGGAAAAGCTTGCAAAAATTATTTTTTGCAAGCTCAACTAAATTCAGCTCTTCAAGCTCAACTATGTTATTGCTCAACTATACTCTTACATGAGTTCATAGCTTAACATGATGAGTGTGTTTTTCCTGAGTCCAAGGAAAGGTTGAAAACTTGATATCATCCAGATTCAAAGGGAAAGGGATGGAAAAAGTAAATCTCATTGGTGAAAAGGAGGGTTCAGCCAGCCCTACAGCAGTTTGACCTGAAGATAGCCTCTCGCAGCCACCAATGCAGCTGTCAGTGGAGTTTTCAATAGCCAGATGTTGTTACTGGAAAATACATTCCAGAGTTCATTGGAGCTACTTATAGTCCTGACCTTGTGTGACCAAGGCAGCTGATTCTGTAGCTAAAAAAAGGTATTGCGGATTAAGCTGAATGTGAAGCTTCAGCTATAGAATTATATGGTATTTTGCTAGCAAGAGAGTAATGGCTAGAACATGCATGTGCCTCCCTACTGTGCCAAAGCCACTACTTTCCAAAAAAATTTAACCTGTTCTATATATCTCATGAGGTGAGCTTATCATTGAAGCAATGTGTGGAGCTGATAAATTTTCTTGGCTTCTGAGCATTTGGCTGATTTACTGTCTGATCCCTTTAAAATCCTTCTTGTCCTTCACGATGAATACTATAAGATAACTGGAAAAAGTTTTTCTAAAAAAAAAAAAAAAATGCCCTCCCTTTCTGCAAAACAAGAAGGATTTTCAAGGTCCTGGAATGTGCTTGTTCCTTAGCCACCCACAGAATGCGTGGCAAAATTAAATACATCTGACACGTACAGTACATCATGTCATGTCTGCTGATGTGATCCAACAGAGTACTAAGCATTACTCAATGCAAGGCTTATAGAAACAAAAAGGAGATGCTGATTGCTTAATATTTACTTATAGTTTGCGAAACAGGACATATAATCACACCTTGATTTCAGGGAAATTTTTCATAATTCCTGTGCAGAAAATAAAATTCAGTTAGAATTTAGTTAGTTTTTCCTAACTTCATATAGTGTTTATTAAAATATGTGGCTGGGGGCTTAAAATTATAATGGGTTTGCAGTATGAGATGTCCCTTTTCAGCAGTGAGACAGTAGAGGGAGTGGAGGACTGGTTATTCAAAACCAGACCTTATAAGCAAGGACTACTGATATTATTTTGCATGGTCTGAATCTGCACCTGAAACACTATTATAGGTACTGCACTACCATTTCCTGTATGAGCTGTAAGTGTGAGAAAGCCATATGAATTTGTAGTAAATTTTACAATTTACCAGGTTACCTCAAATTCTGACACTATATTATACTTACAAAAATACCCGCATAGTTTTGATGGGATGAGAAACAATACTTCCCAAATTTCATCTCCTGGATAGAAGTCCTGTGATATTAAAGTTTCATTATACTCTGTGTTAGGCATGCCCTGTGGGTTCGGATAAAAGCGCTGTTAAACCTTAACCTCCTCCCTCCTTTCTCACCATATCCATTAAGCAGAAGGCAGATGACAGCAGTCATTCCCACCAGAGTCTCATTTTCCCAGGTCTCTCTTTTTCTGTAGAAATAGTGCCACTTCAGCTGTTTTTTTAGTACAGGGTATACTTTTGGCTTGCTGCATCTCTTGCTATTGCTAGCACTGAAGAAATGTATCTTTAGATAGCATCTATTTGGTCTTCTAAGGGGTCTGTCAGAGGCACTTAGATCTTCATCTGTGTTGCATTTTTTGTATTACTGCAGACAGTCTTGTATGTGTTATAGCCTCTCCATTATTTCTTCCTTCAGCTTACCGTATTCTAAATTTTCAGAATTTCTGACACTTGCTTTGTAAACCCCGTAGTTTCCTCTAGAATTTTAAGTTATTTTTCTGTACTCTCTGTTGTATGGGAGGATGTTTCAAATACTGTACGGAGGGACTTGATTGTTCTGGTCTTTCTGAATGCATGAGGTGTCTGTACTATACAACTTCTCTAATACATTCAGGTTCTTAAACACAGTCTCCGCTTTGACAATTTTTAGATTTCTTATCACGTGCATAATCACTCGGTATCATGTTATGAGTTTGTTGATATTTGTACACATAAGAGAGATACTATATTAAAATCCATTTTTAAGAAGAACTACAACAGAAAATCATCTTTTATAATTATGAATGGGAAATTGTCTTAGGGCATTGAGTAAGAGGAAATTTTGATAAAAATCAGAAAAATCATAAGTAAGGAAAATAATAATTGGTTTATATATTGGAAATTTACCTTCTTTCATTGCACAAAGACCTTCTGTCCAAGAAACATTTCCTTTTGGCTGACTATACCTAGTTATTATTAGCAGTAAACATTTCACCAGTTGTTCATAGATAGAGCAAAAAAGCAAACAAATTCATGAATCATCCAACTAAGGTAAACTTTGAACCAACTCTGCTGTTAACTCCAAGATTTCATTCCCTTTGAATATCTATGAACTTTTTTGCTCTTATACTTATCAACGACAAAACACCTTCTTTGGCCATCAAAATCTATCTAAAATTACTGTGAAAGGAGGATTTTGTGATGGCGGTGTCATAGCTACAAAGATACAGAACAATTTTTAAAAGAAGAGTAGAGGCTCATGGTTTTATTTTTTTTTTTTTTTTTTTTTTTAAATAGATACTGCTTACCTCACAGATTCCTGTGTGAAAATTAGAGGCTGAATTTATAAAATTACCAGCCCTACCCATGTCAGATCTTCTCCACATATTTCAGCTGAAAAATTAGAGAGGGGACATTAAGCTTTATAGAAACCCACAATTACGAAGAAACAAATATGCGCAGAACCATTAGAGGTGCATTTGAAGAGAAATCTGTGAAAAAAAGTGTTGATTACCAGACTGAAAACGTTTGCAGAATTGTAAAGTAGTGGGGGATTTGATTCTGCAGAGTCCCCGTCACTGAGGAGATGGTTTTGGGACCATGGCGTATCAAGCTGTCTGGAATACACCGTCTGTGATCTTCTCTGGCTAAATGGCTCTTACACAAACGACTCTGCGCTGGACTGAGTTTTTACGGTGTGTAGAAATTGCTAAAAACAACGAGGCCAGGGACTGAGCTCCAACATGGGTCTCCTGATGATCCAACCCCTGCACAAGAGTAGCTTATTCCCTGGGTTTGGTCCGGAGCTTTCCAGCTAGCTCCTCCTAAGACAATTTGCTCTTGGGAGCTAGCACTAAGCAGCACACAGAAGAACCAAGCTGTGGTACATGGCCAGGGTTTGGTCTGGAGACTTTAGTAGTATAGACATGACCCCACTGATGCGCATCCTTGTATCCCATTCCCAAGATGTCCTGAGCCTCACCAAAAGAGCAGCAAAGACACAGCGCTTTGCAGGCATACATACCCACAGGCTAGTGACGGCTCGTGTAGGAAAAGTAGGGCAGGACTCTAGCAGCACTGGGAAACTACACACTTACAGTGGATGTTACTCTCATAATGCAAATTCACGTACAGAAATCAGACTTTGTCTCAGGGCAAAAATGTCTTTTGAGTGAGACTGCTGGTTTTGTTTGAAGCATGAACTGCTAAGCCTGAAGCAGCCCTCTGAATACCCCTTTCTGTTAGGGAGACGGGAATTTGTGGACACATTTGGGAACTCTTGCTACTTTCCACCTCACCCTCCTTTACCTCTTTAAGGGATCAAGTAATACCTTTGGACACTGCCTCTCTGTTGTGGGTGCTACCTAAGACAAGGCTGCAGGCAAAGGAAGGACATCCTTTTCTGGTTTTCAGATGGGTTTTTCAGGAATAAAATCTTTCATCTATTTTCTTCCTCTGATAGCAAGGGAGAGGGACAGTGAGTAGAGGACAGAGGAGGTCAGTTTGAGACCATAGCTCACAAGGTGTGGCATTACTCCCTCCTATCCTGGGGGAGGGCGGGGAAGTGCAGTAGGTATAAAGAGCTAGTTCAGAGGATGAGAAGGCGGCATCTGAAGGACTGGTTATATATGGCCAGTCAGGAGGTTCTTCCTAGGGTTGCTTCATGCTCTTCCTGCCTTCCCTTTTCTTTGAGCAGAGCACAAGGCCTGCCTAGGTGGATGGGGCAAGGTGGGGTCCTATATTTTTGTTCAGATCAAAGAGTAGCTCTTGTTCTGTCGTAAGGGAAGCCCCATGTTCCATTCTTGGAGAAAAGTAGGAAAAGCGCTGGTTCTGCAGAAGAGGAAGGCTGGGAAGCTGGAGTTCAGTGAGCACAATACAGAAATGAGGTGGGGTTGTGGCAAGAGAAAGGAGAAAATTAAAAGTGGAGAGAAAGCTTGGGGAAAAGTTTAGGACCACATGGACAGGACAACTGAGAGGGAAATGATGCAGCCAGGAATGTTGAGGAAGAAGGAAAAGTTAGATGTGAAAGTCATGTGTCACCTAGCTTTGGTAGCAAATCAATTTTTCTCTCCCTTTTCTCTTTCACTCTGTTGTGTTGACACACAGAGAAGTGAGTTTTCAGGATTTTCCTAGACTACATAGGTGGACAGAAACAACAGAAATACATTGGCATGTCCACAGGACAGTTCATTCAACTATCTTCAATACCTATTCTACAATGGAAATAAAAGTAAGTGGAAATGAAAAGAAAAAGGCTTTGTATGAACAGAGTGAAGAAAAATTAACAGGGGACCATTATTCTTTCTCTGAGTGCATTTACATTTCCAGAAGGACAGTAGCTTAATGTGGTGGTATGTGTCTTAAAACAGGACCTCATGCCTGGCCATCTGTTAGTTTCATCTTGGCTTTCCCTCATTTTCATAGCCTAGTGTTTGCATCCCTCCAGCACGTGTTCATTTCTTCATTTTTAATCAAGTATTAAAATATATAGGGAAATGGCTGAGACCCTAGGGAACAACAAGTTCTTAGTGTGGTCTGAATGAACTTCCAAAAGTGATCAGAAAATTCCTTCTCTTTCTCACACAGTGTTATGACCTGACCTGTCTCTCTTCTCCTTTCAATATGTGATAACAACTAGAAGTTATATCTTTTAAAAGTTATAGTATTTTTTAAATTTCCTCTGAAAAGTGAAGCTTCATTTTATTCTGGTGTCATCTAACTTCTTTTTTTTTCCAGATGGAAAAACCTCAGACATAGTGTGCCATTTGTACTAAGACATTCAATTCTCCCTGACTAGAGTGGTGCAAAGAGCTTGGTATCTCAAATGTCACAGTAAATGAAATCTTTCAATATGAGTAAAAAAACATGTCCACAGGGAGGTCGGTCTAAAACTCTGTGCAAGATTTAGACATAATGTTAACGCACCATCAATCTCCTGTAAGGAGATGAAATAAAGAACTCATTTTCACTATCAAGAGACATAAAAAAATAAATTCCTGATTTAAATTTTCGAATACATATAGGGATTTTTAACCGTTTCAGGTTGCTCAAGTTGCTATCATAAAAGATCTTGGTGCTAAAAGCACATCCTGAAAATCAAGGTCCTTTAAAACTGTCTCTGACCGAGTGCTGAGACACTGTGGAGGGCAGAAGTCGCGCTTGTCACACTTCTCTGAAGAAACACTTTATTTGGAATTCTGAAGCGTGTCAGCAGCTCCTACTAAACACTTGCACCTCTCATTTTTTTCTCGAGACAGCTTGTGCAATGTGACATATAAGTCAGAAAAATGCAAAGACATTTACATATGTATTTAATACATGCAGAATAGACACCAGGGTATATATTAGACAAAAGTAGGAGCTTGGTTGAGCTAGTTGAAATATTTTCCCTCTGTCAAACCCTGTTTTCAGCACCATTACTCAGGCTCCAGGTAGACACAGGAGGGACTCTCCCTGACCCAGTGCTGTGAAAATGTGACAGAACCCAAATTAAAGACTTTCTGTACCTTTTTCAGGAAAAGCTTAAATCCGGATCAACACATCCCTATTAGAAGTCTTATCTAAAGTAAGATCTTACGGCCATTGCCTTTTGCTATATCTGTATAGCTTGTAGGAATTGGTGAATATTCAGGACCAAGGCAGACTCTGCAAAAACTTGCGGCGCTTGGATGGGCTGTAGGCTGGAAGTCTCTGCTCTGCTCAGAGCAGAGCCTCACAACTTAACTCAACTCCATCATAAGATGCCCTCACTCATGCTGCGGGCGCTCTCTGATGGTTTTGTTTATTGTTTGTTTCCTCCCACACACAAAAAAACACTAGAGCGCTCATTTTTGTTCTCCACCAGAAGCAAACCGCAGAATGTCAAAACCTTTGCAAACTTCAGGCATCATCTTCTGGCCACCGTTCAGGTGCAGGGCTGCCCTTGGCACTTGGCTTGCTCTCCACAACGTATCCGCTGTTTCTGCGTAACACCACCCTCTCTCCTTTCCCTTTACTACCACTTGCACGCCCTCTACGCTGAGCCTTCCTGGCAAGATGTCTGAAGAATGAGTAAACAGAGGAACACATAAGAGTTTTCAGGGAGCTGCTGTTTCTTTTCTCTTTCTGATTTGATCCTGCTTTGGTCTTAACTGTCCTTTTTTTAAAAAAAACAAAAAACAAAAAACCAAAAAAACCTTAATTTATGATTTTTTATAAATGTTTTTCAGAAACAAAGAGAATGACAGCAAGAACATCCCATTTACATTGTAAAAAGAAGCAATGTAGGTATGATTGCATTAGGAAGGAAGAAAATAATTCAGAATAATTGAAAGGCAATGATAAGAGTGCTATATAACAATTGAGGAAAAAAAAGTTGATGTAATAAAGAGACACAGCAATTTTTAAAAGATCACAGAGAGATTCATTTCTCCATAATCTAAGAAAGCAATCCAGGTAATCTGGAATCAGTAGGACTCTTAAAAGAAGGTCTTATGAGGCTTCCAAAATAAACGTACCTTATTTGTAACAGTAAGAAATTCATAACAATACAATGCTGTAGTGCTACTCCCTGTGTTAAGTAATTGCAAGGCAACCGAAAGCAATGTGGGAGAAGGGGAATCTCTTCTACACGTCAGAAAGTGGCAGAATTCAGGTTGTTTATCCTAGATTTTTTTAACCAGACAGCCCTTAGATCTTTTGCTAAGTCTTTAATGCTTTGTTATGAAAGGCAGCTATCAGCTGAAAAACTCCAGGCCTATTGCTCACCTTCCTGTAACCAGGATCTGCCATCAGTTAGGAACCAGTATTTAAAAAATTACATCTAACATTTAAAACTGAAATTCCCTGGACCCCTCAGAGGACCTTTCTCCTCACTATTTTATTGTGTTACTTTAAGCTGCTTTCGCTGCAAAAGCCAGAAGACATTTCCTCCTTCATACTGCATCAGGTATCTTCATAGTCTCCAAAACCACCTGCCTCTAGTGAAGACTATGCAGTCAGTAAGCTTCAATGGAGAGAATGTAGAAGCAGCACAGCAGTAGGTGATGAGCATCCTGCCTTGAGAGCACCTACAGCCCATCTGGAGATCGTCGAGGAAGCCTATAGAGAGCAGATTCACTCAGCAGACCTTACGGCCTTGTACACACCACCCAGAGCGTCCTGGACAACAGTCAGATGAGTCTGAGTTTGCAGCTCCAAATGTGGCTGGACTCAGTTCACTTAATAAAATCTCCATGAGAGATCTCTTAGGTACAAACAAACATGGATAAGTGTGTTTTTCTATTATGTTCATTTGAAATGCTGTGGATATCTACTAATTTTTGGAGGTAAAAGCCTTCTTAGCCTAAAAGTTCTCTTGGAATGCTATCACGGAGAGAAAGTTTAATAAAACAGAACTATTTGCCAACCCCCTCAGTACAATGATAAGCTGGTAGTGTCATTTGTAGTACCACAACCCAGCTCTACATGACAGCACACAAGCCAATTTGCCAGAAGTTTTACCTCTGATGGCAAAGAGGAGCTGCTGTTTCACCTTTCTCAGGCTGGAAAAGCACCTCTCACCTTTCTGCTGTCTCCCTTCTGAGTACTCTTTGAACTCTTGAAAAAATGATGAGCAACCCCATGCACTGAAAATTCCTGCATAATGCTGAAATGCTAAACAAGGGAACTTTTTTTTTCCTCAGCAAATATAAACACATTCCACTTGAAGGTACAGTTATAAAATAGCAAAGATATGATTAAAGAATTCCATGTGGATTCATTACAGGCTTTCATTTCTGGTAAACTAATAAAGCTTTCCAGCTCATTTAAAAAAAATAATCTCCCAACATTACACAGGAAGAAAAAATTATTACTCTTTGGGTCTCTGATAGGATATTAGCAGAAAGGCAAAATATTATCTATGCCAGATATACAAGCCAATATCGCAGAAAAACTCATAAAGTATATCAAGTCCAGGCAAAAACATAACAAGCAAAAAAGTAGAAAATCACTTGAACTGTAGCAAACTGATGGTAGACCCATAAATATAACTACTGTGCTCCCAGCCAAAGCAAAAACCTCAGAAACACATTTTCAGAGATATATAATTAAGACTGGGGAAAAAAAAAAGAGAGAGAGAAAATTAACAATAAGCCCAAAAGCTTTTTACAGAACTGCGATGAAGAAGGGAAAGAACACAAGGTACAATAATAAACCAGATGAGGTAATAATATACCCAGAAAGAGCTGAGAAGAAAGAAAGTGGACAAAAGTCATTCTTAGTTCAACTTGGTAGCAATTTAAAGAAGCAAGAAACAAATATATGTATGTGTATATATATGTTTAAAAAGCCTTCAAGAGCACTGCCAAGATTCCTTGTGGTGCTATTTCTGTGCATACAAATATTCTTCCATAAATGCGTGCAAGCGGCCACATGATGCAGGGCATTAAGTACAGCAAACAAGTCTTGTTTCCATTCACAGCCTTTGAATTTCTCTAATACTGGGTTTCAGAATGTGGTGGTCTGAGGAAGAATTTGCTCACTCCCAAAGATTTTCCATAACGACTTAGAGAAAGGAAACAATACCAGTCGTACTGCATGAGCATTATATGGATGTTTCCATCCTAAGTACTGTATATGCAGGTTTTGTTTATTGACAGCCCAATATGTAAGTTAATATTTTATACACTTAGAGATCTTAAAAATACCCAACACTGAGTCTTTCAGTGTGTACATTTGAAGCTCCCAGGATGTATTTTGCAAGAGTTCAGTGAGTTGAGTTTGAAATATATGTCTGGTAGGCTGTTTTCAAATCAGATTTTTAATTTCACGCCGATCTTCTTTTTCCGCCCCTAGTGGTGCTTGTGCTGTAGATCTGTCCTGAAGGAACATCTTTTGACTGTGCTTTGAAGAAAACAAAAGCAAAAGGTGGAACTGTAGCAGGAGAAGGGAAGCAAGTTGTTCCCCCACATTTATTGCCAAGTAAGAGAAACATAAAGAGCTCCCTGGAGAGTTGTAGCTACAGTTGTAGCTACGTCTTGACCTGCTACACTGCTTTTTGTTTTATAGTCCTCAGAGGCAAATTACATAGGGTTCACCCGGGCAAACACATAATCATCCAGCTGCAGATTCATCCCACCTTGCTCTAGGTCCCTAAAGAAAAGCCTGTGTTAGGAGCAGACTGATCTTACCCTCTCTGTACAGCCAGTGGAGAGGGAGGAATTTCCAGAAGATGACTCAAACCAAGGTCTAAATCTTGTTCAGTGGGGGCAAATGTCTCTCGCCTAAGATGTCCCTAGAAGAGCTCCTGGCACACAGAGGATAATCTAGTTTCAGGGTTTTTTTCTTTCTACTGTCAGTTTGTTTGTCTTACAAGGTTTTTGAAGGGCACTGTGCTAGGTGTTCTAAATTCATACAGGAAAAAATGGTTCCTTTGTATTATTTTCCTCACTCCCCTCCTTTTGAGTCTATTGTTTTGCACAGTGAATGGGGCATAAAGGAAATAGTTCCACTTAGTGAGATACTGGATAATAAAATGCTAAGCAGTACACTAATTTTGTGGGGGAGCCATTTGGGACGTCAGTTAGAGGTAGCAATATTGAAAGGCTCAACCTTGTAAAAAGGGAGTTTGCAGGCTTTGTAATCCTCAAATGCCATGTTCTCAGTGCTCTGAAGCTTCCTGCTGTCCTGCACCTCTGTGGTGGATTTTTGCTCTGTTTATTTTTCCCGCAGAGATGGAGAGGTGGTACCTTCTGGTACACTCTGCTGCTACTACGACTAATACTTGTGTTGTTTTAAAATCCCACTTAATCCACCGCCTCCATCAAAGTCGCGGCGTATTTCATCACGTTCCCCGAAGTGCCTCCTTCCCACTCCAGAGCACGTGCTAAAGCAAAGCTCATTCCCCGCGTTACACAACCCCAAATTACTCTAGGAATTAGGGCATTTCTGATCCCACTGCTAATACTGGCATTACACAATTGAGGCTCCCTCCAGATCTGCTTCTTCCTGAGGGTGGATAATAGAAGTCGCTCAGAGGGACGTGCATTTCGCGGGGTCTGGGCTGCCACCCACCTTCTGCAGCTGCCAGGCCCTGATCCTGAAGTTCACAACTGAGATCAACGCTCTGAAGCAATCTGCTGCACAGGGACCGGGAAGTCAGACTGGGCTAGCAGAGATGCTCTTGGCCAACCCAACATCACCAAAGATTTGGAGACTGAAGGACTACATGGAAATGCTCTCCCCCAGTAGAAAGTGATGCTAGATACCCAGCTGGCCTCGAGATGAACTTGTTCTCGAGGGTAGAGGTTTTGTGGGTTGTCAAGGGACTGTCTAGGTTGACTAAATGGGAAATAGAGATCAGACAAATCCAACCGTGGCACAGACAGGATTTACCGAAAATGGGGTTAGTGGTAGAGCGAGGGCCAGCAGAGATCCCCAGAGGCCAAGGCCTCTACCAGTGCTCTGATAATTGTTGGTTTTCGTGTCTAACATCCAGCACATAGAGGTAAAAGTTTTGAGCAATGCTGATTGACTTTAGACCTGAGAGCCTAGTGGCTTTTCTGCTTATGAATAAGTAATGAAGGTGCTGGCAGCACGGTGTTCACAGGCACCCGTACATGTCCCTGTGAGAGAAACAGAGAAAAGCAGGCTATCACTGTCTCCCAGCGATATCTTATTTACGTATCAGAAAGAAAAATAGACTTTAATGTTTGTGGTATTCTTTAAACTGATTTCAGGGTTATGTCTTAATTTACTCTTACCTCAGGAGTTAAGAAACAAACACTCCTTAAAACGCAGATTATAAAACACATACTTATGGCCATCTGGAAAAACATACTGATTGATTAAAGTTCAATCTATCTGCTTTAAGAACAGCTCACAGTAACTGCAATGATCACAATTCCAGCTATGAGCTTTTTCTTCTTAAAACATTCCTCGCTCTTATCGGACCAACCACTCAACAGAACTTTCACTTATTTCACGTATTTCCATGCCCAGGATGTATCTGATAGTCTGGAGCACAGTTCTGCAGAGGGAAGAGGGTTTTGTGCCTGGTGAGTCAGAACTGCTAAAGAATACAAAGGCCCAGGCTCAGTGATCTAAACAGAGATATACTTGCGTATCCCACGTGCCTTAGAGCAGCTGAGAACACGATCCAAAATATTGACCACACTTCAATTATGTACTGATATGTTCTGTCCAACTTCATACAAATGTGCTTCTAATAATTTAGCAATTAGGTAATTAGTCCTGAGGATATTTTGCAAAAACAGCCTACTGGTATGGAAAACAAAGTGTAATTTTTGTAAGTCTTCCATCTGCCTGTGACAAAATACCAGTAAATTATTTCAGTGCAAGAAGGTCATTGAAATTGTACGTTTTTAGAATGTTAAGCAAAAATGCATTTCAAAATCCAAGATTAATTGTGGAAATCTTTTATGGCTACACAATCAACAACCAGAAATCTATTCTGCCTCTACCACTAAGGGAAACTAGGCAATGTTTTTTTTTACCTATATACTATGTGATGAGGTACATAGGCCTTGTTTAGAAAACTTTCAGAGATCTCACCAGCTTTGCCTGGAGCTAGCGTGGATCAGTGTTTCCCCACATCTCACCATTGTCTTCTCAACGATGCGTGAAATACTTTTGATTAAATCATGTATCTTTACGTTTTCTAATAGCTCAGGGATAGTTTGAAAAACAGAGCATGAGCCAAAAGCTCATTGAATATTATTGAATATTATTCAATGTGCGTTCGCCAATTATTCTAACAGTGTAGTCGGTTCCAAACCACTAGAAAATTTGCCATAATAAAATTTTCTATTGACTTTCCTGTATATATTGGTCTTGCCTCTACAGTAGCACTCTGAGCTCCTCCCAGTTGGATTCTTTTGCTGCTGGCAGGAGGAAAATATTTCTCTGTTGCCTTCTCAGTATTTGATTCATGTAGTGCTTACCCTTTTTATTCAGTTTGTTTACTACTGGTATACCAAGTCAAAGTAACTGCAGGGCTCTATTCACGTAATATAGACATTAACTAAAAAGCAACTCATTTATCACATGGACCAGGTGTTCATAAGAAAACCTGATAACAGATGGTAACGGCAACTACCACTCATTAAAACCCTGATGTTGAATTGAACCGTGTCATGTCCAAAAGGAAACCCAGAGCTCAGGCAGATGAATCATCCCCAGAGGTTCTCACCTTTTTATTTTAAATGAGGTGAACTATTTCTTCTGGTCTCTCAAAAATCATGGAGCAGAGGGGTTAAAGTTATAAGGCATAGGAAGACAAAATATAGTTTGAACTGCTGCATAGAAAAACTGTCATAGTGGCAGCTTATCGATACCTGGGTTTAATAAATGATTGGGGAAATTGCTTTTTAAATATAAATGAGTACGTAGGAAATGAGTAATGAGAAATAAATTAAAAGAGATGGAAGAAGATTTTGGCCTGTCCTTACTTTGTCTGCTTAGCTTGTTTGCTTTATTTCTTATCCTGTGATTTGCTTGTAAGTTCTCTTTTAGATCACAGTCTTGCACAAGGACCCAGTTTGGGATAAAATTCCTATCAACATTTTTATAAAGGTTTGTAACTGTGACAGGGATCTGCCCAAGGAAACTTTTCAGTCCCTGATGAGTCTCACTGATTTCACTGAGGTTTAATGACCAAGAGCAGCCTCTGTTAGCAGACACTAATAAAAAAATGAGGCTGTACTTGAGCATCTCGGATTGCAGCAGTAGCCCAGTTCCCCAAGTGTCCCATGTGTTGGTTCAATTGCAAGGCAATTTTGGGGGAAGAAAAACTATGTTCCTTCCAAAGGAAACTAAACCAGAATCTCTGCTCCAGCTGCACACTGATGCGCTCTGACCCCACAGCAGGACATAAAGGTTAAGACCAACGACTGGCCCTTTGCACAGCTTTGAACCACAGGATTTGTGGGGATGTTCGGTCCAGAGCACCAGGCTTAACCCAGTCTGAAGCAAGCATGGGTGTAAGGCCTTTGCTGTGAAGCACTGATCTGCTCCTAGTATGGTGAATTAGTTGTTAGCGTAAACCTAGCCTGTTAGGCATCTTCCATGCTTTTCAGACAGGATTTAACATAATTAATTTTAGCCATCTGAAAGTCATGCACTTCATCCAAGATCATTGGTCTCCATTCTCGTTGTAGTCACCAGGTCAGGGCTTTCAATTCTTTCCAGTTGAAGACTGATATGGGGTATCACATATTTAAGGCGTGGGATGATTACCTCTGAGAGCTGCTTCTCTTCCTCTGTGGGCTATCAAGGTAAGTAAATGACCTACTTTATACTACCTGTCTAGCTTTTAGGCAGTTAAATTAATGATCTATCACGATTTGAGATATGAGATGGAGTTTCATGAGTAAACTGTAATAAAAAAACCTGAAAAGAACATCAGTAGTCAGATGCAAATTCATGTTGGGGACATTTAAACTCAAGCTCATACTTAAGGAAATACACTTTATAAAGCAAAACCACCTATTCCGCCACCCATATAGCTGCCTGTGTTTAAAACTCAAAGAATGTTGTTAATTTGGTTTGTGCCTTTGATTTCTCTATGGAAATAACCACCTTTATGTATGCTTATCTACTAGTCGATTTCATGTTCTGACAGCAAACAGCTTCTGAGCATATTTGGATATAAATTTATAGTTACATTGGAAGAAAACACACAGGGACAATAACACTTCCCAAAATATGCAATAACACTTTCATGCAAAACACTTCAAAGAAACGTACATGAAAAAAAAAGAAAGAAAAAAAAGAAAATTACCCTAAAGAAGTCAGCTGAGGGCTTTCCAACTGTGAGCCTGTGCAAATTAAGATTCTTTTTTTTTTCCAGTCTGCTTTTAAATGGCTCTGAGGACCCAGTAATCTTTCTTGCTGTCAGAAATCCAGAGTTGGGGCATGCTCCAAACAAAGACCCTCCACAAATGGCTCCCTCTGGTGAGAAGCTGCAAGTCTCAGCCTGTCCTGGGAACAGTTGCTCTTTAAGTTGTAGTTTATATTTTTAACATGATGTGTAACAGCCGTAGGAACATCAATCTGAAGATTATCTCAAACGTGATTTTGTAAAAATTGCACCAGCAGCTCCTCATTATCTGGGGTACTGAGGATGAAAGAAGAACTTGGATAGCCCAGTGCCTGAGTTATTGAATCTATGGTGCTGATGTCCAGCCAAACTCGATTGGCTTGGGTTCATCAGGATATAGGAGCACTAGCCAAAGCACTAGCTCAACCCAAAAGAGCTGCTGGACAACCTCTCTGGTGCCTCTATATCCATGTTTTCCAGCACCCTGAGGACCAGGAGAGGTTCTTAAACTGGCTACAGAATAACATGAGTATACAGAGGTAACTCAGGTCATGGAAGGCTAATAAACACTGCTAGGTCTGAGCTGGAGCTGGTTATGTAGCATGCATCATATTTTGTATTTATTTGGATCCCAAGGATACAAAGCAGGGGCAGCTGAGCTGGTTCTACCCCAAATTAGTACACGTTCAGCAGGTTTTGTTAGTTTGGACTGCAGGACACACTGAAGCAGCTACAATGCTTCTGAATATGAGCTGGCTCTAAGAAACGGCATATTCATGTTCAGGGATTGGCAATACTGAGCTACTAACACAGACTCGACCTTGAATCAGTTTATACGACCCTGTGGTCCTGACCCACATAATCCTCAATCTGGATACAACATGTGCAGATAACTGAGAGTTGCCTGAAATTTATTACTTTTGTCCTTGTATACTTCAGATCTTCTCTGCCTTCTTTATTGGTTGTGACAGTTTCTTGCTGTGGTGATTTTTTCCTAAAACTCCAGGAAGAAAGAGGATGATACGATCAGCAGCAGCACAGTGACAGCATCACCTGTGGTGAACCTTGATACCCCTGCTCAGAGTGCTTGTGCAGACACTTTTGGTAAGAATGGCGCTCTCTATGTCTGCAAGCAACATATGTGCTGCAGAGCCTGAGCTTCAATCCAAGTCCCTTGGATGAATGTGCTTGTCGCATAAGATATTGGATGGAGAACAAAGTCTTGCTTGGAAAGGAACAATAACTCCTAAAAATTCAAGAATAAATTTTTAGCAGCTTCAGCTGAGCAATTGAGTCTCTAGACTAGATGTAGGCTCTGACATAACCTCTTTCACAGCTCCAAGACTCTTGGATGTCTGATTTTGCAGTGATCTGACTTCCATGCAGAAGTGGAAAACCAGGTACTGGACAGTGAGAATATCTCATTGTCTGCAAGCCTCAGGAACTTACTCGATAAGACTAAATTCTCTTTTATGCTTAAAACTTAAATCTGCCCCCCTCCCTGTAAACAGGAGGAAGAAGTCTTGCAAAGAGGTGAAACTACCTGACATTTATACAAAACAGCAAGAATGACCCTTACTAATGACACTGACTGCAGTTTTTACCATAAGTGAGCCTGGAGATTTTTCCAGGGAATACCAACAGCATTCACATGTCTACCTACAGGTAGAAGTAATTCACCAGGCACAGATGCTCCTGGCCACACGTGGGCGGCTAAACCTAAATGCCTGAGGACCTCTCAGGTTAATTAGGGAGGAATCTAGCAAACTTAAGCACATACAGTATTAGGTAGTTTTGGAAAACAGCTAAACTGAACTTTCATCTCGGATCAAACCAGGGATTGGGCAATAATGACCTAAGCTAAACAGAGTTTAGGATGCTTTTATCCTACCCCTAACTGTAACTAGATTCTGACTATTGGGCTGCAGATTATGGAAAATAACCAGTCCTCCGCAGGTGGTTTGGACTTTCTATGGGCAATAGTCAACAACATGTGGCTTCTTGGAGGGGGTAAAGACGTGGCTGTGTCATAGAGAGGAGCTCCTTCACAGGCACAAGGGTGGGAGAGGAAAGTGCCCCAGGGTTGGCTGTCCAAGGACTTCCTCACGCTTATCACCGCACTGTATTAATTGCTGACAGAAGACCAGATCTCAGAAGTGAGAACAAACATGAAGCGTAATTAGCCTCAATGCAAAGCTGAAGAAACCATGGCACAAAATGAGGCACAGCTTGCCCAGGACTATCAGGAGGACACTGGCAAACCCCACATTTCCTGAGACCTAGTCCATGTGCCAAACTCTAGCTTAAAATCACTTCAGTGCTGGCATTCGTATATTATCATTGCATTTGGAAATTATGGCAAAGAAGCCATTTTGGAAGAAATGAGTACAAGCTCCCTTTTGGCTGCGGTAGGTCTGGAAGGGTTTCCCTCCAGGTGGGTGCAGACAGAATGGCTGTACTCTGCTCTAAGCTGGTGAGAAACAGCCTCCGAGTTCACCTATTATAGGAGCCATATTAGCACAACGCAGGTTCGTAGTTAGTATAGGCTGTATTAGATGATGCCCGGAGCTATGCTGAGAGGCCTGCAGAGCTTCTGGACCGGCTAACAGTCATATTTGGCCATAAGCTGAATGATGGTGTTTAACCACCCTCCACATAGAAATACCCCAGGATGCCAGTTTTCTGCTGTCCTGTTCACTGCTCTCTCTTCAGGCTAGTGAACATCTCTGGAGAACAGCCAAAAATTTGATTACCGGTATAAGCAAGAGAGAATAAATATAGTGGTTCTGGCTAACCCCAAAGGCAAAGAAAGTCTGTGATTCATCCTCGTAATTATAATGTCTTTGAAAATATTTTGAAAAGGAATATATTGAGCACTTTGGAAATAAATATATTGTATGCATTTTCATTTTTAAGCTGCCATGGAATGTTAATGGTGACAAAATATTTGTGTTATACAGCCAGTATGCGAAAATAAATATTTTCTTAGTGAATTTTCTACAGTTTTATAGTATTTGGGAACTTGTAAGTGAAACTAAATATATGTTTAGGTCTGGTCTTCAGAAATCAAAGTAAAAACTGTTTTATGCAATGGAAAAAACCCAGCAGACTACTTCTAAGAGGCATTAAAGTATTGCTGAAGAAGCGTGATCTTTACATAACTTACACAAAAAAAAAATATGGAAGCACAATAAATGCATCCCAGGTAACTTGAAACATAGAAGGCCATATCACAAGCTCAGGTGTAACTTCATTCATGTGATTAATTCCATTTAGTTAACAGGAGAAAGCCTGTAGACAAAATTGATTCCACATGTAACTATCACCAGGACCAGGTCCTAAGCAGAAACGATATATACCCAAGAATATGCTGAGCAGAACATGGTTTGCGACTGGTGCCTTAACCTGCTGAATATACCAATCCCTGTGGCCAGAATCAGTCCTCAGAGGACCTGTTCCACCTGCTCATCTGCAAAACAGCCTGAATATCCCATCCAGACATGACCAAGGTCCAAAGCATCCTGGTCCGTAATTCCCTGCAAAATCATCCCTGATTTATACTTATCAGTGAACCACAGCAACGGCTAACACCTCAGAGCAGCACTACTTACCCAAATGGAGCAAGAACCAAAAAATTATACTCTGTCCAAGTAAAACTGCAGGTGATAATTTATTTCAGTAAAACATAATTAGTGGGATTGGAATTTGGCCAGGAGCCTCAGGTAAACATTCCTTTTAAAAATAGAAATTGGATATTATTCTAATGAGTTTTTAAAATTAGTCTCAAATGTATGTGCTCTCTCTTGATGCCTAGAATATTTCACATCCAGTTAAGTGCAGGATAGATTCTGTGCATCTAATATTTGGTGCAAAGAAGAGCTTGGGGCGACCTCAAGGCTTTTCAAAAGGGTGACATTTCTGTAGTGTTAGTCACGCTCACCATTACTGGGACATGTCTAAAGGAAAGGTACAAGACTGGCACCTCTGCAACCACAGTGGCAGGGCTTGACTTGATTGTTTTTTCTCACTGGGTGTGAAAAACAATGCAGAACAATCAGTGACTTTTATTTTAGACCTTTTTAATTTCAGGCTTGTGTTTTACATGGCTCAGTTCTCAGTTCTGATGGTCAGTTCTCCTTAAGGTCATTTTTTAAAATCAAAGGGAATTTACAGCCCAATATGGGTAACAGTTGTAGAGACTCATGTTGCTTTTTAAACAAAAAATCAGCACCCCCTTTTGCAGGTGTTTTTGAAAGATTTGCAAGTCTCAAGCAATTTCACATGTCACTAACCATGGAAAATTTTTACATCCCGGTATTTTGGGGGGTTGCAGTCCCATCTGTTACATTTCACAGTTCATCACTAAGAATATGAGTTATATGATAAGTTGTGGAAAGTAATTACAAAAATACATAGCAAAGTCCTCTGACAGAAGCAAATGTAGTAAGGATGAGGGTCAGGTGGGGAATATGACAGCTCCAGTAAGAGTCTGTCAGAAAGGTCTTCTGGAGAAAGTCTTGTCCATCTGCCAAATACATGAGATAATTGACATCTTGGATGTTCCCGCCAGCTGTCTCAACAGTTCAGGATCGAACAGGGGCAATTCGCAGTCATCGAGAAGCAGAAATGCACGTCGTAATGCGGGAACTGGAAAACATGACAGGTGACATTTGCTAATGACTGGTAATGATACATAAGAGATGTTAAGTATTGTAGCTATAACCCAGCCATTTTGGAAGACTGAAGTTGAAGTACAAATTAATTTTAACACTTTCTAAAAATGCCCTGAGATGATCTACCATCACTCCAGAGTATTCCTTGTACATTCTCACTCAACATCTACTGCTGACATGTTGTCTTTTGGACTGCTGATATCCCCACACCTTAGATAACCACTGAGAATACAGAATAAAATTTGAGAAGTAGATTTTTAAGATCTCTGTCTCTCCAGTAGATTTGGAACAACTATGCCATATAGAAGTGTCTGAACAGCATACTTTAACTTATTCATAATGCACAAAAAACTAGAGTAAGTCATTAAATCCTCTTCTTCCATCATATCATCACACCACCCTCTGAGGATGAAATGCTTTCTACTGTATCAGTAATTAAGGAACTTAACAAATGGCATTTCTTAATTTACAGACGTAGATCTCTTGAACAATAGAGTACTAAAATGAAAAGTTGAGGAGCATCTGAAACATCTGCCACATTTTAACATCAACAGATTTAATAACACTCTCACCCACCCACCCAAGCATTTTGCCAACACTTCAAAAGGGTAATTGGAGTGACTTGGATAATTATAAATGTGTCATCCTGATGTCAATACCAGGAAAAATAGTCCAGCACGTGGACATGACTCAATTAATAAATAATTAAAGAAAAATAACGCAATTGAAGTGAGTTGATATAGTTTATGAAAAACAAAACTTAACAAGCTACCATTACAGAAAGATGTTCCACACTTGTATGGAACACGCCAGCTTTAACACAAAGCCAGTCCCTGCTTTCCTGTCATGCTCAGAGCACCTCATGGTAGATGGGGTTGTTACCTGAGCAGCAGCCAGTGGATCTCAGGACTGTCTCTATTGTCCTTTGACCAGCTCCTCTGCTGATGTAGCCTGCGGGAGCTCAGCTAGCTTCCGCAGAGCTGTGCTCCTTCACACCACCAAAGTATTACTCTCCCTGTAAACAATTCTTGTCCCATGCTGTTCTGAAAGGCTGGCTGGACCATCCAAAACCCAGATTTACAAAAAATAAAATAAAATAAAAAAATCCATTGCTTCAGAAATTCAGTCAAGGGGAGCTGGCCTTGATGGTCTTTTCACTGCTGCCAGCTTCTTGCCCAGTACTACCAAAAGTGAAATAAATACTTTGTGGTATCTAGGACACCTGTATTAAACCTCTTGATCTTCACTCTGTGAAAATGCTCTTCTCGATTTAAGATCTGTTCCACTCGCTAATACCAGTTAAAGTGTATCAGGTTCAGACAATGCAATGTTAGGATGCCCAGGAGGAGAGAATTCAAAGTAAGGTACAAGTTCAGAGGACAGTTCTTTTGGGGCTTCCAAAATACTCACTCAAGCTCATTCCAATAGTAATTCAGAGTCCCAGGTGCATCAGATTGGATGAGATGAGCTAATGTCCAGCTATAGATTGTGGGCAATGTAAGATGACGTATTGTTTTCCTCTATCATGATTGCTCATGTGTAACCATTATGCAGACCATTACCTCACAAAACACTGGTGAGCCAAAAATCACTCATAATGACAATATATGTTTACTAAAGTGACATTCAGAGGACTCCAGTGCTAGTACATTGAAGACTTTGCAGTCTAAATTACAACATGAATGAATTCCCCTATTTCCCCTCCCACCACCTGTGGTCTCTGTTCCTTATTCAATTTTGCATGGCTGAAGCAGTGTAGCAGAACAGGCCTATATGAGAGTCAGAGTGCAGCTGTGCACTGTAGTTCATCATAATTTGTTGACTGTGAAATGTTCTTAATTGGAAGTAGCTGGCAGACAACACGGCAGATGATTACAGAATGATGGTATTAATTTGTTGGCGATTTTGTTCCAGTTGTTTTTATTAAAGACCCTAGTCCTCATGTCCTGTCCCAAATGAAGGGGGAAAAAAACGTGCTAGGGATGAATCAAGCAGGGTTATAAATGCCACAGGTACACAATAGGAAAGCTCTACTGGTCTGCACCAAATCAAGTCTGGTGATCAGTTGACTCCTAAGCACGCAAGCAGGAGAGACCAAGCTTTCATCTCCTCCCCCTGAGAACATTGATGTGCAGCCCTTCCCCCAGCTGGGACAAACCCGCAATGAGTCAGAGGGAGGAAAAAGTACATAAGCATACAAATATATCTGGACATTGAACATAAAGAAAGAGTGGGAAATCCTCCCCAGCAACCTACTGAAGATGTGACATATGGGATACACGAGCCTCTGTCAAAATGTGGAAGTCACAAGCATGTTGAACTGAATGCCTAGTTTCATATTTTCTTCATAAAGGAGAGAGAGAAATAACCACAGTCCACAGCTCTGCTGATTGCAGCACCTCAGGAAGTCACCAAACTAACCTTCATTTTTTATTCCTGTTTCTGGATTAAAGCACATCCTTATCAATATTTCTGACCATATTTAAGAGAGTCTACATCCACTACCACCCCAGTTAAGCTTTTCAAGTTCTTAACTAACCTTATGGCTAGGAAAATGCAACTAATGTCAAGGCCAAATTTGTCTAAACTGAACTTCAAGCCATTGCCTCTCATTAAGCCTTTCAAAACAAGATTGGAAAGCATCCCACTATCAGGTCTCATCATACACACTGGCATATGGAATGAATGACCTCTTCTCTTCTCTTCAATGAGTTTAGAAAGTTGTATATCTTAACCCTTAGGAAAGGTTTGTCTTCCAACCCTTAAGTCCCACTTCTCGCCACACTGGTAGTTCCACATTCTTCTTGAAACAGTGGACATCAGAGCAGACTTGGTATTACAGTAGCAGCCTTGTCAAAGCTCTGTGGACAGACACGGCATTTCCGAGTCTTTAATGGGATATTCTGCTGCTTATATCCCAGGATCACAGGTGCTATTTTGCCACTGCGCTATTCTGAGATCAAATTTTTAATGATTAAGTCTTTCTTGTAGTCACTTTTCCCATGGAGAATGGTCAAGATAAATCTCATCTACCTTTATACCCCCCAGCTACAGCCCCTGATTGCATCTAAGTTGGTAGTATAAGACTAGAAGGCTAAATAATTGAAGACTTATAATCAAAGTGTTAACAAACACTGATCAGAACACATGGCTCTGCTAAGGGTCTAACACAAGGCAGAGTGTATCCAGGGTGAAGCCCACCTTCCTGCGGAAGGAAGTGTTTCTTTACATCTTTGTGTCCAGAGGTATTGGCTCATGCATGTGTGTACTGAAACACATTTTATGGGATTCTTACTTTTTAAGCCAGCAATTATATTGATTCTGCCTGTATTGTGTTTCCTTCTGTATTTTTTAACCCAACAAACTTTGTGTTGCCTAAGAACCCTACCTGAAAACCATTTGTATGGTCATCGATGTTGTTAATGAAAATACTGAACAGTGCCAGCTTAAGAGTCAGTGATGGAAACAGCTCTGTTCTGCCTTTGTAGCAATTAAGCTTGAGATCTCTCCAGGAGCCACTTTATGACGTGCTTGTTATGTGTTATGCTGCGTTAATTTTATATAATTCATGTTTCTTAGTCAAAATGTAGTGGATAGAAAGTCAAATGCCTTGGAGAGATCCAAGTATGTGACATCAGTACAGTTACCATTGTCTGCCAGCTTCAGAACAAAAGACAACAAACAAAACCTGCCTTCCAACCAAAATACTTACAGCTTCTAACTCTTTGTTCTGCAATCCAAAACCCATGGCCCTATATTTTCTAACCAACACCGTCTGGATAATTATCTGATGGCTACCTGTGTCATTCCTTTCATCATTTTCAAACACCAGACCAGTACCGAGAGTTTTTAAATCCTCAGGAATTCCTTCAGTTTTCCAAGTTTTGCTAAAGATTTACCATGGGCCTTCAAAGTTCTTGGCTAATTTCCTTACGACTTTCAGATGCAAGTTCTCCAGCAGATGTTGCCTTCCCTCTTCTGCAGTTACACATGGTAACTTCTCTGTTCCATCCGCGACATTGTATGTAGTGGACACAACTTCCAGGCTCTCTTCAAATACAGAAAAAAACCATCTGTTGAGCACATCCAACTTCTTTCATCCATTTGTCACGGTTTCATTCCCTGCATATAATGGTCATATCTGACAGGGATTCTTCTTTTCACAAACATTTATTTTCTTGTCTTTGAACCTATTGTCTCAGATGGGAATACTTTATCCTTCGAATGGTATCTTTTTTATGGGTTTTCTAAGTTGAGTTACATACCTCTCCATAACAGGAAAGACACAAGTTGCATTAAAACCTGTATTACAATTCAGCAGTGAAACAGAGTCGTTATTTTTCTCTCAAATTGCGTTTCTTATGATCACCCATAAGGATAATGTAGAATCATGGCACAGTCTCCGCTTCCTTCTATTTCACGTGATAAAACAGAAGAAGGGAGTTATTAAACTTGTGCTTCATCTTTAATAGTTTTTATATTAATTTGATTTAACTCCTTTAAATCTGATCTGGCAAATACTTATCCACAATCAAAAGCTCTAAACTGTACTAACCAGAGCTCTACAAAACAAGTTACACTGCTACTAGATTTTGGATGCTGGCATGGGGCATCCCCTATCTAGTACAGTATTTATGACAGTTCTTGCTGCTGTGTCACCTAATTGTCATCGCAGAAATTTAAGATTATTTGGCTGGTTTCGGGATTGTATTCTTTCATCCTTCAGCTCAACAGAACAAAACTCAGTCACTAAAGCTGTACTGACCTATTTGAGGAGGCTATAACAACACTTCTGTATTTGACAAGTTTTTAAATTTTTTCATTAGTTATTATGTACTTATTTAATTATTCTCCTGGAATTTCCAGTTTGCAAGAAAGTCCAAAAAATCTGAAGGTGAAGTTAGATTTGATTTGGAACTTTATTTTGAAAACAAACAAAAAATGAACTTCCTGTGTAGCAGACACCCTGCATTTTGAGAAAACATCAAGTTTTGAAACAAAATTTTACTTCCATTTTGTGTTCTACTGCCTGTTCAGGTCTTCACAGGATGTTGGGAAAAAAAAATGTCTCAAGCGATTTCTTACCAAGTTTAAAATAGGAACTGATGGAAATTTCATAGAGGAACGGCAAAATATACCATAGCAAAAAGTATTTATTGAAATATGCAATTATTATAATTAATAATACTGCTATTAACAAAAGAGACTTCTCTGCCAAAGCTTGAGGCACTCTGCAAGTCGTTAAAAGAAATCACAATAATTATCAAAGAAAATATACAGCCTAGTAGAACTTTGAGATGGAAAATAGTTATTACATCACCCCGTTCATTCTCTCTTTGCCAGTGGAGGACTGTAGTATTAAGTACGAATTCATCTTCAATATTTGGATGCAGGCTTCCAACTTTTTTTCGGCATAGCAACAACTCTTTCAGCATAAGAGTAATGAAATCTTGGCGCTCTGGCCCTCAGCTTGAGAATCTCTCTGATAGCCAAAGCTTGTCCAGACTTTTCTGTGTGTTTGCCCAGGTAAATGTAGCTAAATGGAATTGTTTACATTGCTGTTTTTCCTGTTGCACTTGTTCTCCAGCCAGAGGTCCTATATAAGAAAGAGCATTTTGCATACACTGTTGCAAAATGGGACATCTCCATACAGTACAGCTAACTTATTTTAATAGAGCAGAAAGTCCTCAATTTTTTTCATTTGCTTGCAGCTGTTTGAATAAATTGCCAGTGTGTCCCAGCTGCTTAAAATCTACATTTTCTACGTGCATATTCCTATTGTAAATAAAATAATTTATAGTGGGATAATGGGACAGATCCAGCTGAGGTCTCAGGCGATGCTTCCAAGTGTAGCTCTTGAATGCTTCAGTTGTAGGCGCCAGGGTCTAGGATTCGCTCCACCAGATTTGCAAATGCTCATCTAGGGGGTGTAAAAATGAGAGCCTCCTGTCAGCAACAGGACAAACATACACACAATGTATGTATGTGGCAGTGCCCTTTGAAACTTCTGGACCAGGCCATTCTGCTCTGTCAAACTCTGAGTCTTGGCGTGCTGTAGACTGGAACTGAGCCCCAAAACTACTCAGACCAGTGTTTTGGGGCATGCTCGGACAGGCGGGCACCAAGGCAACTCTCAGGTCAAACAGTAAATCAGCTCAGCAAGTCTAGTGAGCTCAGTAAGGTTAGGCTGAGCAAGCGAGAGGTTTTTGTTTGTTTGGCTTTTGGATCAGATGCACTTAAAGTTCATCCCTCTCATCTTATACTTCTCCGTCCTTTCGTTTTTAACTTGTGGAGCTGAATCAAAGTCACTTACATGAATGGGATGCTAAGCACGTCCCTGGGAAGACAACCTGGTCTTTCAGTTAAATGCCCTCAATACTTAGCAAAAGGAGGTGTACAGCAGAATTTCATGGTCTGTTGCATGTTGCCACCAGATTGCAAGGTGGAATTAGCTAATGGCGACAAAGAGGAGGCCTACGCTAAAATATCTTTTAGGTGGTTGTCTTTTTCCTGTTTTCACACTCTTGACATTGGCTTATAAAACCTATTTTAGGAATGCAGGCCTTGGTTGTCAAGTCCAGATCCCTGATGATTAGATAGGCAATTCTTATAAGAACCTTGTTATTCCTTGATTGTGATTATGAGTCACTTCCAGTTTACTCAGTCTGAGGAGGCCTCCTTTGCAGGTGGAAACAAGTCCCAGATTCGTTTATTCAGGTTTTATTTTTTGTTGTCCTGTCAAAAATATATACACTGCAAATCTCCTCTTTATTTCAGAAACACTGCGGGGAAAGCACATATATGTCACTTCCAACAGGCATTCAGCGTTCACCTGCCAAACCCTTAAGATCTCTTCTCCGTTCCAGTACCTGCACAGTCACGTAATGTTGTCCCTCAAAAAAAAAAAAAAAAAAAAAAAAAAAAGATTCAAATAAAACAAACAGAGAAGTTGATATTGATCTAAGCTGACTACAGAGGAAAGTAATTAAAAGGCTGATTATTGCTCCTGTGATGCAATTTTGAGAATCAGCACAATACATTCTCCACCTTGTTTATCCTGCTATGCCCAAATAAATAAAATCCAGCTTTCAAAATTATTTAGCTTTCTGTTTCATTTAGCAATATCCTCTGGGATTGCCTTGTGTACGTGAATAGGACCTATTTGTTTTTATAGCTTCCTCTCTTATTTACGAGCTCACCCAAGTAGTAGAGTGAATTCAAAACCAATGACACTGTGCTCAACTAATTATCAGTCACTTTCTATTCCAACTGTTTACAGGAAAAAAAACATGACATATTTGAAGATCTTCTGTGTTTGCTGTATAATACTACACAGTTACTTTAATTTGGTTTAGAGAGAGCTGGACTGACATTGCTCTTACAGATGTCAGTGGTAAAACTCCAGCTGGCTCTAATGAAAGCAGTTTGAGCTCTGGTGAGGACTTCTGGAAATTCCACCTTTAATCAGCAGAGTGGCAGTTTTTATGAGACGAAAATTTTCCCCTTCTGGAGCATTCACCGCCTCCACAGCAGCTAGCAGAAGTCTGTTACATGGACTGCAGCAATTTTCCCATGACATTTCAGTGACTCTGGATGCTCAAGCACTCTGCCCCAGGAAATCCTTGCCTCAAGCACCACTGCAATGCTTTGCCACCAGCCCGCCGCTGTGCTGAAGAGCCTGTGCACTTGAAGTTAAATATGGACTTTATGAGAATCCCCTAAATTGATTTTGGATACTATTATAGGGAAAACAGTGCGGAGCCTTAGTCCAGGCTTTTAAACTGTGAAGGAAATATCAGCATCTGCCTGATCTACCCTGCTACACTTCCTCTGGGAAGGAGAGCAGATAGCCATGAGGGTTGTTTAGTCTGGCCATTTTTGAGTTCTTCTCTGAGTCATTTATAAATCTGTTTGTTTTTCAGCCTCTTTGCAAGACAGTGTGATTGCTCTTCCCTGTAAAGGCCTTCCAAAAGTACAATTGCACCATTAGCAAATAACATTAAGGAACTTCTAAAGCCAGCACTAAATTGTACTGGCTGATTTCCACAGAACTGTATTGCCTCCACTGAATGAGAGCACATTACTGCTTTGGTTATACTTGTGACAAGGCAATTTATTAGACTCCTTCACTGCAATTTGCCTGCCCTAAGCTATGCATCCAAAGTACAGGTAGATATCTCTCCCAGGTAGACGCTTGCACTTAGCTGCAATACAGTTGCTTGCAGGAGACAATTCTTCCATGCGCTCACTATCAACCACCAAGATGTCAAGGTCTTCATCATAGTGTCATTGAATCATAGCACAGCTTGGGTCAGAAGGGACCTTTAAAGGTCATCTAGTCCAACCCCCATTGCAATGAGCCGGGACATCTTCAACTAGATGAGGTTGCTCAGAGCCCCATCCAACCTGACCTTGCATGTTTCCAGGGATGGGGCATTTACCACTTCTCTGGGCAACCTGTGCCAGTGTTTCACCACCCTCAGTGTAAAAAATTTCTTCCTTATATCTAGTCTGAATCTTCCCTCTTTTATTTTAAAGCCATTAACCCTTGCCCTATCACAACAGGCCCTGCTAAAAAGTTTGTTCCCCTCTTTCCTGTAGACCCCCTTTAAGTACTGGAAGGCCTCAATAAGGTCTCCCTGGAGCCTTCTCTTCTCCAGGCTGAGCAACTCAAACTCTCAGCCTTTCTTCATAGGAGAGGTGTTCCATCCCTCTGATAATTTCTGTGGCCCTCCTCTGGACCTTCTCCAACAGGTCCATGTGTTTCCTGTGTTGAGGGCTCCAAAGCTGGACACAGTACCTCAGGTGGGATCTCACCAGAGTGGAGCAGAGGGGCAGAATCACCTTCCTCGAGCTGCTGGCCACATTGCTTTTGATGCAGCTCAGGGTACAGCTGGGCTGCAAGTGCACATTGCCGGCTCATGTCCAGCTTTTCATCCAGCAGTACCCCCAAGTCCTTCTCAGCAAGGCTGCTCTCAATCCCTTCATCCACCAGCCCGCGTTGATACTGGGGGTTGCCCTGGCTCAACTGCAGGACCTTGCACTTGGCCTTGTTGAACCTCATGAAGTTCACATGGGCCAACTTCTCGAGCCTGTCCAGGTCCCTCTGGATGGCATCCTATCCCTCAGGCATGTCAGCCACACCACTCAGCTTGGTATTCTCTGCAAACTTCCTGAGGGTGCACTCAATCCCACTATGTCATTGATGAAGATATTGAACAGTACTGGTCCCAATATGGACTCCTGAGGGACACCACTTGTCACTGATCTCCATCTGGACATTGAGCCATTGACCGCTACCTTCTGGATGCAACCATCCAACCAATTCCTCATCCACTGAACAGTCCACCCATCAAAACCAGACCTCTCCAATTTGGATGTTGTGGGGGACCATGTCAAAGGCCGTACAGAAGTCCAGATAGATGACATCTGTAGCTCTTCCCTTGTCCACTGATGTAGTCACTCCACCATAAAAGGCCACTATGTTGGTCAGGCAGGACTTGCCCTTGGTGAAGTCATGCTGGTTGTCTCAAATCACCTCCCTGTCCTCCATGTGCCTTACCATAGCTTCTAGGAGGATCTGTTCCATGATCTTCGCAGGCACAGAGGTGAGGCTGACAGGTCAGTAGTTCCCAGGGTGCTCCTTGCTACCCTTTTTAAAAAGTGGTGCAATGTTTCCCTTTTTCCAGTCACCAGGGACTTCACCTGACTGCCATGACCTTTTGAATATTATGGAGAGTGGCTTTGCAACTACATCAGCCAATTCCCTCAGTATCCTGGGACACATCTCGTCAGGTCCCACAGACTTCTGTATGTTCAGATTCCTCAGGTGGTCATGAAACAGATCTTCTCTTACAGTGAGAGGAACTTTGCTTCCCCAGTCCCTGCGTTGTGGTCCATCTACTTGATTGGTGTGGGAAGAGAGGTTGCTGGTGAAGACTGAGGCAAAAATTTGTTGAGTAGCTCAGCCTTCTTTTCATCCATCGTTACCAGTTTGCCAGTCTTGCTGATCAAGGCAGGGGGAACACTTTCTTTGACCTTCTTTTTCTGGCTGACATACCTGTAGAAGCCCTTATTATTCTTTGCGTCCCTCGCCAAGTTCAGCTCCAGCTGCCCCTTGGCCTTCCTGACCCCATCCCTACACAACCAGGCAGCATCCCTATACTCTTTCCAGGATACCTGTCCCTGTTACCACTGCCTGTGCATCCTCAGTGGCTTCCTCAGTTAGGACAGCAGGCTTTCCAGCTACTCCATATAAAGACTCCTGTAAGATTAAAGTCAGTACTTTAAACATAGGCAAGTAGATGGCCCACATGGAATTGGCAGCTATGAAGCCTGGCCTGTGAGTGACCCTTGTCCTCATGGAGAGGCAGTTGAGTCCAGGTATGATGCTCTAGGACATCTCTGATTATACTAGATACACACATTTAGATAAACTAATTGAGAGTTAAACTTCTTATCACTTCTCCTGCCCACAACTGCTTGCTGACGAGTTATACCTCACCCAACCAGTGGATAGCTGTGAACAGCTCTCTGCCCACCACAAGTAGCTAATGAGTTTAATTCCAAGTTGCACAGGAAAAGAAAACAAAACCTCTCAGCTCTGTGGTCTCCCTTCATAGCTGTGTAAGAACTTTCATGCATGTCTTAATATGTCCTAAATCACTGACTTCAAGCATTTAGCAGGCCCCTAGATTTCAATAAAGTGGGATAAAATGCCAGCTGCTTAAAGTTCTTAAAAAGCATGTGGATGAACCTGGTGCTGAAGGCCTGGGCCACCAAGCTGCAAGAACGGAGGAGTTGTCCTACTACCCAATGGCACATTAAAAACCAGAAACCTTTCCCTGGCACTGATGCCAGCTGGCATGGAACACTTCTTGCTTACACTGCTTAGCTCAGTCTCCAAAATAGGATAGCAGCATCCAGCTGGCTGTTGGGAAGGGTCCCTGGGCCATACTAACTCCTTAAGGATGCTTGGGTGTTTGGCAGAATGCTAGCTCGGGCCAGAGGCCACTCCAATGATAGAGCAGTACAGGCGATTGCATTGCAGTGGTCCCCACACTGCTTAATTTACAGGTGTAACTGTAGTCAGAGTACCCAGCCCTGCTCAGTGCTCAGGTTCATGGGTCTGATTCTTTCCTTTGCAGGGAGGATGAATTCAGTAAATAAACCACAAATTCCTTGCAGGCCTGATTTCCAACTTCCTTTTTTTCTTGTTTTTGTTTTTGTTTTTGCAAGGCATACTTCTGTCTCATGAAGACTGTAGGGCATGTGATTCCCTGCGTTCTTGTAAACCTCAGGGCACCTAATGGAGTGAGCTCCTGACAGACCACAGACAGATGAGGGAGGCCACTCCATAGCTGCCCCTATATACAGTCTATAAGCACTGTGTGTCCAACCTACTCAGCAGCCTCAGGCAAAGCTGTGAGTGTGATGGGTGATAGCTACCTGCTCTGCAGGCTCTGTGGAAACTGGTATCCACCCAGGTAAGACAAATGAACTCCTGCAATGCCTGGCTATAACAATGATGTTCTGACTGTGAGGTGGTCAGCTCTTTTGACCAAAAAGGAGGCATGGATGTGATACTTAACAGCTTTCAGCAGTCCTCTGAAACACCAAGGGTTCACTGGGGAGATAGGTACCTGCTGTCTTCCATGGGGACATGATTAGTGCCTTGGTTGCTGCTCAGGGGAAACAGTACCCCAAACCAAATGAGGATCCTGAGCAGGTGGGGGAGCTATATTCAAGGCTGCATGCTGCTCAGTCTATCGATGGGCACACATTAGGCAACATAAATCCAGGGATTTTTTTTAATATATATTCACTCCACCCTTCTGTTGCATTTTCTGTGTTTTCTGTCTTAATAAATCCTGTGGGGTATTCATAAATACAACATACTGTGGGCACATGTCCTCCCTTTAAGGATCAACCATGGTTGGTTGAAGATGTGGCTGTTTGCCACAGTCAGAGTATCCAGGGTCTCTCCAGGCACTCGGAGCTGCAGCCTTCCTACTTTCCTTTTCAGGCTGCTGGAGTTAACTTCTCTTCTCCTTTCTCAGGTCCCTCAGGCCTCCACGAAGCCTTTCCTTACCCACCACCTCCACGCCAGCTTCTCTTTGCCATGGCTTCTAGAGGTAGGGAAGCAATCCGTGCATCATTTCACCTCTCTCCAGGGTGTAATGAAGTGCACTCCCAGTCCAGACATGATGGTGTCATCTCACCATCAGGTGTTTGCCAGAGGCCAGGTCTATTACCATGGGAACAATCACATTGCTCCTCAGAATGGGTTTAGGTACGCTTCAAGCAGGTCTGGTGTCAGGGACAAACAAGACAGGCATTGGCTTCTATTGAGAAAGTACAAAACCCCAAAACAATGGTTAGTTTTGAGGCATTGTTCAACACACATTGTAGTTGCTGAGATCAAGACAGATACCCTAAGAGCAGTAGGGTCCTAGTGTTATGCACTTACTAAAAAGTCCCGTTTCCCTCATCTCATTCATTGTGAGTATGGCTTTGAGACCTGTGTTAGACCAGACACTGACCTAAAGCTAAAACCACCTTCATCTCCCACTAGTCTCTCCTGGCTAGCTGTTCTCATGAAGACTCAAGGACCCACAAAAAGTACTCTGCCACAGCTGCTTAAAGGTCAGGAAGACCCTCTGTGGCCTTGATGCTTTTCACACTGTCCTGCTGCTTTTTTTTCAGGCTGTCCATTTGATGTCATTTGCTCATCAATAGTATAATGGCTTCCAGCTGGTAATAGGTTTTACTGTGGCTTAGGGACATACGTTATCATGGATGCATATGCTACAAATGCTGCCACGGATGTGTGAAGATTTTCGAGCACCTGAATTTAGTCACTTACTGGACGTAAAGCCAGGAGAGTGGTGGTAGCACGGGGATGAGACGACCCAATGAAAAACATCTGGGTGCCTGAAGCAGCCCAGCTACCTGAAATAGGGAGGTCAAATCCCTCTCTAATGCAGCACCTTCTCATAAGAGATAAGCAAGCTGTGTTGCGTAGTACTGGGACAGTCTGATTTCATGTAGATAGGGCACTGGCAGAAGAGTTAATGGGCAATGTTTCTCTTTGGAAAAAGAAATAGGTCATCACTGGCATCATCTCACACTGCTTCTGTTTATCTCTGTCTTCTCGCTTTTCTAGTGGCATAGACGTAGTTATCCCTTCTCCTTTACTGTGGTTATCTTTCATGCTTCCTCCTCTCTACTTAAAGTCTACCTCTTCATATCAATAAACCCACAACCTGAATTAATTTTGTGAAGAGACTATACGACAATGAGCAGTAGTAGCATCTTATTTACTAGCATTTCTTATAATGACTTCCTCTTCAGTACATGTTCCAGTTTCTTATGGCACTATTATTTGAGACTATAGGAAAATCAAGATGTAAAAAATAAGTTTCTTGTTGACTGTCAGCTGGTTTTGACATTTTATCTTGGGTAATCTTTTTGGAAACTGCTTGTGAAGAACTTGCTTTCTGGATTTCTTCCCAGAAAGTTTCTAATTTCTCTTTCACTGCATTCTTGAGTAGCCTTGTTCTCACATATAGTCACTGTAGACAACAATGTCTCTAATTTTGCAGTCCCTGTGTAGATGAACTGCATAGCTTTAGCAGATACTTCCATTTGGGAAAAAAAAGAGCCAGTTGCAAGCAACTGTCTCTTAATTATTTCATGTTTCTACTAAAATTTGCATAATTTTCTCAAGGTTAATCAGCATAAATTAATTTCATGGTTAATAAGAGGCAGCTGTTGTTAAGAACAGTAAATGAAGAAATTTTTAGGATGGTGAACTTCAAAGCACTTGAGCCTAGATTAAGGCAGTCTAAATTCCATCTACTTCCCTATACCTTGTGTCTCTTTTTGGTTGCCTCTGTGTCTTCAGGGACACAGGGCACACTAAACACAGGCACTATAGGTCAAGTTTTCACTGTCTGACACTGTACTTTGGTGTCTAGATGTAAGGGTGACCAATGCCTCTCAAGTTATTTAGCTACTTGTCAGCATGTGACTTAGAAATTTGCTTACTGGTGCTTCATGAGTTACTTCAGGGTTTTGGGGTTTTTTTTTGCTGCTGCTTATTGCTATGTATCAGAGTTCAGAAGTTACTTGAAGGGCCAAGAGCCATAGCCCCATATGCACTTTTTCTGAGTATCTAAGTGAGATTGTGGGTAATGGTGGCAGAACTAGGGCTTCACTGATAAGATTTCAAGTCTTGCTCTGGACTTACTTCAACTCTGTCTCCTGCTGAAAGCTGCTTCCACTCTGTGCAACTTAAATGCATATGTGGTTATGTGAGCTGAGATCTGACCTAGATCTGATGGTAAACACGTTCCCTTTTGTGCTGCTGGCTACAGATGCATTGTATCTTAACCAATCTTGCTGCAGCAGCCAACTACTTTATCTTTGTCTTTGAACAGATTCTTAGTCTTGGATAACTGATGTGTTACTGTCGGTCAGATAACACTGGCTTTTGAGGAGTTGTTGCAAGCAGCTACAGTCTTTGCCCTCTGCCCAGCTTTCAGTCAAATGTTGGGCAAGAGATTTCCAAAGGAAGAAATTTTCTTTATGTTGTTCTTGACCAGATCTTTCACAAAATTACTGTATAGCTTTGGAAAAAAAACGTTACTCTAGAAAAGAAGACAGCATATTCCCTATCACTGATTTCACATAAAAAGGAAGATTACTTCCATGGTCAACTTCATACTGCTGAGCAGGGAAGAGATAACATCTAACAGGAGAAAGCCCAGCACAGAAGGTAGATTGATAGGTAAAAATGCATCTCAGACACTTTAGTATAAAAAAGGCTTTACTATAACATAGACTAATGCAGAAAAATTTACAGTTAAACCTTAAAAACCATGAGTATTTAGGACTGAATGTTCTCATAAAAGTTCCTGCACTAATTTTATCATAAACACATCTACTTTTTCATAACTTTACATTAAGTCATGTACAAAGACTCATCAAATAGAAGTAAAAAGTCTTCTGGCAAAAAAAATATCCTTAAAATGTTTACCTAGTCATAACTAATAGCTTTTGATTGTTCCTTAGTAAGCTTGGAAGCCATTATAGAAAGCGCAATTAAGAGTCTTGACATTTACTGTGCGTTCCAGTTCAAATTTACTAATGGATACAATTCAGTTCCTTTTTGCACCACACAATGCCACAAATTCAGTTCAGCGTAACGCAGAGTTCCAGGGGTGAGATGAGAATAATTACACAGAAGGTCAAAAGCCTCTTGCCCTGCAGTAAGTACCATTTCTGACAGGCTTGCTAGTTTGTTTAAATAGAACATTATAATCAAGCAGATATTGAAAAAGATCTTGAGGAGATTACTTTCACACAATACAAAGTCCTCTCATAAAGAAAGATATACCTCATTTTCAAGTATGTGGAAGGTCACCAAGAAAGAAGGGTCTTTTAATACTGAGGTGCAACTGCAGTTCTGGTCATTGTGTGCTGCAGCTCCTTATCCAAAGTAAGATTTTATTGCCAAACTTGAAACTAACAGTGTGCTGAACATCCAGCCCAGTGCAAACAGGCTGCATAAGTATCTTCAAACCAACCTCCCTGAATGAAAGAAGCAATGGTTTTGTGAATGAAACCGGATACTGAAGAATTAGAAATGCAGATATTCCTCTGGTCACTTTGCAGAGAAAGGGTGGGGGAGGAGGAGTAGAAGAGATGCTGATTACAGCATGCTGTCTACATAAACCAAACACGTGTGGAGGTGTGGGAACATGCATCTAAACATTTCTCCAGAGTTTGTTGTTTCATCAAAATGAATAAAACTCAAAAACGTGTTCCTTACTCTCCCCTCCCTCCACATGACTATTGTTGCTGAGCAAAGTGTTAGTCCTGGACAGACACGGATGTCACCATTTTGACTGATACTCAAGTTCTTGCAAGAAAATATCACAACTACTTTATCTGTATTTAAGAATAAAGACCTGTACCAGGTTGATACAGAGGCTCTTCAGGTTCTCTGGGAAGCCCTCAGAGTGGCATAAATTTGCTGCAGGCATAAACTTGCTATGCTGAGAGGGGTACAGCAACAGGCAGACAGATATCACCATGGTGAAAACAGTAGCAGAGTAGCATTATTCTTACTTCTTTTATTTGGTTTTTTTTTTCTTTATTCCAAGTATCTGAGGTACTCACAAGCCTTCAGTTAAACAGAAGTGCCATTCCCTGATTTGAGAAACAAAGATCTTGTAAACTCCTGAAACACTTCAGCTTTGAAAGAAAAACAAGTAGAAACTTTTCCCAGTTTACTACGAAACTGCCAAGAACTTCGCATTCACTCTTAGTTATTTTTATCAGAGAGGGAAGTTGGCTAAAAGCCTGAACAAAGAGGTGGGTCTCCAGTCCCTTGCTGAACATGGGGAAGCTCAGGTTTAGCTGTGTTTCTAACAGAAGGAAGAACTGCTAAGGTAGCAATTATCTGTCCTCTGCAACACCACACCCAGACTTCCTTCTACCCCTGTCGCTGCAGCTTGCTGAAAGAGCACTGGTGGCACAGAATTCTCATCATCTGGCTCCTGTGGTGATCACCACACGATACTTCACCTAGAGATGAAGTGTGGTATTCTCTCATCATCCTATTTTACTCAAAAGTCTTGCAGTCCCCTTGACTCATAGCCCCATACAGAGTGTGCAGCCTATCTACTCCATATAGGACTCGGATGACAGCAATGAGATCTACAGGTAGTCAGCGATCATGAGATCATAGCTGTTCTGCTGCAATATCTCCCACTTGCAGCATGTGTCACAGGTATGAACCGTTTGGCCTGTAAATCAACAGGTTTGATCTTGCCTGTGGATGATTCCTGAATAGGTTGCTGAAAGGCTCTCAAAAGCACCTCCACCTTTTAAATGGACTCCACCCTCTTTACTCACAGTGGGTTACGAGGAAGTTGCTGCCTTTTTTATTTGTTGCTTAAGCTGACCTGTTAAAGACCATAAATGCATTTTATGCCATACATAAACGGTGGGACTTCTTGCAAGTCTCACAACAAAAGAGTGCTTTAGGTATGAATGTGTTACCTTTGAGACGTGGGAGTGGGTGTAGGCTGTGTTTGTTTCAGGATTCAAAATGGACACACAAATATGAGGAGCTCAGTTGGATGTAGCAGTGTTGATGCATGGACCTTTAGAAATTTTACTTCCAAATATAGAAGTCCTTCACTTGTATTTCTGACCACATCCGAATCAAATCCAAAACCCAGGTTCATGACAGTTTTGAATCCCGTAACATCTTAAGGCAGATTGATTTACATAAGCCACATTTTTGGGGAAGGTTACTCATAAACACGTATATTTTGACACAACAGGTGAAGTGAGTAATATGTCACACCTCAGCATGCCAAAGTACTGGCCTGTGATAGTGATGATTCCTTGGAACGGTATTTTCTACAGCTGCTTCAGTGAATGTGTTCTGTGTCTGTAGGTTCGTGCTTGTGGAGCAAGATGTTATTTAGATCCAATTCCACAGGTATTTTTATTTAAATAAAGGTGCTATAGATTTAGCTCCCCCCCCGAGTTAGCTACGTACATGTGCTCAGCATCGTTTGACCAAATCATGCTACAGCTACATCTGTAGCTGTGAATACACAATCCCACCTCCTGTCCACCTGAGGTCCTCATATGCAACTTGAAAAAAGTCTGTCCAGGTCTGCTTGGCCTGACCTTCTCAGGGCAAGATGACAGCTTACAAATGTGCTGGACATGCCTGAACACGTAAAGCACTACAATGCTCGAAAGGAAAGTCTCCTATTGCACCAATCTTGTGGCCTCCCAGACGGTCAAGAGCAGATTTGGCTTTCAGATGGCATCAGGTAACCCTTGAGATGTAGTGCACCTGCATCAATACACCTACATGTTCTTACCAAGCAGAAATCTCTCTTGGCTTATACAATGGAAATTAGAAGTAGGTGTGCCAACATGTATCAGTAGGGAAATGCACCCTTAATCCACAAATGTTTGCTTTATAAAGACTGAAGTACTGTAAAAGCCATTCCTTTATGCAATGCAGCCTACAGATTATAAGACTCAAGAGACAAAGCATGGATTAAGTGCATTACTGCACAATGGACATGTGTCAGTTTGGTTTTTATCACTGTCAAGCAAGCACTGGGAAAGAGTCATAAGAAAAATATTTATAGCAATAAATCCCATCTTAGCCTGATAACATTCAGACTGAACACTAAAAGAACTAGAGGTATGTAGAATACAAAGTGACTCAGGTATTCCAAGTAACCCATGACATATTGTAGAGTAATTACACTGATATTTCTGGCTGTCTAATAGAAGTTGCAGGAGAAACTGCACTTCATAAGCTTTGGATAAGAAACTAGAAACGTCTGGGCTGGCTGCGTGCTAACCTTGGTGCAGTAAGTATAGACAACTTTTCTTACCATTAATGACATGATCTATGCCAGTAAACATCTTCCAAACTGTAAGGAGCACAAGTTATAACTGCTTTCATAAGTCATATAACAAGGTATGCACTGTTCTCCAGTCTCACATAATCACGGAAATATCATCACTGCAGTAGTTTGCCTCCCTCTGGATTTTTCCCCTTTACATGCTTATGCTGACAGTTCGCTTTGCTTTACTTTACTCACTAATGCGGTTAAAATTTGTAACCCTCTTGATGACTGCCATGGTTACAGAGCACATCTCTTTCAACAGGTTCCTTTTTCCTGGCGGTAATACAATGTCTCTGATTCATAGGCTGCAGGATAGTGGTGGTGAAATCACTGGAGCTTACCGTCCCTTGGCACTGGGGACCAAACTGAGAGCTGGTGCAAACTGGGGATTACCGTGGAGTGGAGGACACCATCCCTGACTTTGGCTTTTGAAGTTCAGTTTCTTTGTCACTATTTTTCTCTTTCCTTGCATTTCAGAAACTAAAAGAGGAATGCGAGTGTTTCCGTATCACACCGTATAATTTAACAGAGGACTAATATTTTGTCTGGCAGCCTTTGTAGCTTGTATAGATGATTTCTTACACCAAACTTCCCCTTCCTTTCTCCCTCCCTCCCCCGTCCCTCTGAGTTTAAAAGTGTGATGTTTTGAAAAGCAAAGCTATTTGACTGCAGAGTCCTTTCCAACATTTAATAAATTAGGCATGGGTTAATAGGGCAAATGTCTTCAGTATATGCTTTTCCTTTTCAGTTTGCTTTACCTAAGTCTGATTTACCAAAAACACATTCGTTTGAATTGACTCAAAGTGTTCCGCTGAGGCTGACTTTTAATGAAAGGGTTTTTTTTAAAGAGAGTTTTCAGGGTGGAGATAGAGAAAGAGAGGAAAAGGCTTTTTTTTTGGTGCTAAAAATCAAAGGTATTTTGATTCAATAATGGATACTTTCCAAATTAAAAATCTTACCTATGTAGACCCCAAGATGACTGTTACAAAATCCCACAGAAATCTGCTTGTGCCCTAATTCTCCTCTCCAGGTGTGTTGCTTGGACTACATTTCCCATCATTCGCAATAGCCGGGAAGGCCCATGAGGCAGTTTAGCGGGAAAGAAACAGCGCTGCACAAGTGACATTCTCCATGGTGTTCAACTTGTAGAAACACTCCGGTTACAGTTCCTAAAAGGAACTTTGACACATTTTCCGTATAATAAAATGGTACTTTCCAGACAACATTTTGCAATTTTGAAACAAAACTCTGCTCTTGCAATGGTCGTCATAAAAGCAATGATAATGTTAATAATAATAACAGTGGTAATAATAATAATAATAATATTTGCATGGGAAAAGAAATCCCATTTTCTGATTAGCTCTACTATTCCCACCTTTGTAAATCCTTTCTCATTAAAAAAAAGGTTAAAAGAAAAGGTAAGTCTGACATGAGCAGTGAAGAATCCAGAAATCTACACTGGGGGCCTGTTTTTAGCAATTCCTTTCATCAGTGAGCTCAGCTTCCTTCCCAGATGAAATTAGGCTTCTGGAATACTCACTTAATATCCTTTCTCAGGCATAGTCAATCAATTTTGCATTAAAAATATGGAATGACTGCAGCTTGCTGCCCATACAATTCTTTCTTGCCATACAGTACTGCCACCTTTTTCTTGCCATGCAGTACTGCCATCCTTCTGGTTATAAAATGAAATTTAAATAATGCTGTCATGTTCGTCTTGACTGAATGAAGTGTAAATATTGACCAAAGCTTCTATCAGCTTAAAACATCAGAAACTGAAAACCGTTCTGCCAAAAAGATGGGTATTTAATATATTGCTCAGTACTTCCCTGTTTTTCTCCTTTGTGTTTATCAGTGCATTTATTTTTCCTTGTTGCACCAGTGTATTTTTATTATTTAAGCAAATTATCATGGCTGAGGTAAGTAACACAATTATTCTTTGTTAGCTGGCACACCGCCATTCCTTTCATGTATTCAAGAGTCAGCTATGAATTATAAGGATGTAATGTCCCTGATGGATTTAGTGGTGACATCATAAATCCTCACTCTGATGAAGACACTAATATGTGCTGTTGCCAGCAATTTGCTGACACCACTGATAGTTAAGGGCACAAATAAAGATGTCTTTCTTGGCATAGTACCATGGAAGCCAAAGCTGCCGTGAAAGAAAACACCAGCCAGGTGAATTTCAACTTATTTGGAAATACATCTGTTAAACGTGGAACAATACACCCACATAATGACTGATGCTTTTCTGTGCTCACAACGTGCTTTGAAAACCATGGTCAGCTGAGTATAAAAAGAAAAAAAAACACATGTATTTGAGGGGTCTGGCAATAGTTTGTTAATTATTTCATCTTAGGTAAAACAGTTCTGAAGCAGGTTGGGGATCACCATGGCATAAGCATGTACCTGGATTTGACCCAGCACAAAATAGGACCCTGTTGAACTAGCTGCTTGTATGAGCTTCCTTCCTACCCTTTCTCCAGCAGGGAGTCATGCCTGGCCTCCTCTGGCCTCAGATCCTGACTTAGTACTGCTGCCACACTCTGTAGCTGCAGCCCAGTGAGGTCACCATGTCCACGTGGGCTTTGGGGCAAACTTGGGGGGCACTTCTAGGTGAAATGATGACCTATTCCTCCTAAACCAACAGACACTCATGGCAGGACTGACACCTGGCTTGCAGTGGGATCCGCTGGCACTGATGAGTTTCTGGGTATCTATTTGTGTAATACACCAAAATACCAGACTGGCACAATCTGCTTGCCACAGAAGAGGTTTGGCCATGTCTTGTGAACGTGATGTATGGCAGTACTGATCCACCCCTTCAGTCTCTCCATCACTCCTCCATCCTGCCTAAGCTTTCCAAAAAGAAATTGAAGTCACAGCACACATTCATAAAACGCTGGTTGGCCTCCAAACTGACTCCTTTAAACATACGCTAAAAACCAAGGTGCACTGCGCTGTCTCTCTGCACCACCGTTGCTCAGGAGACCTTTATTCCAGGACTTTGCAACCTCAATCTCTTTTTAGGTAGGTATAACAGGTCTCACAATCTTCCCCACTCATCTCTGACACTCAGGTCTTCTTTTCCTCTAATAAGATCCCACCCAGGTGCCTTGAGGTGGCACATGCTGAATTCCACAACACCACTGGGAAGCTGAAGATCCCAGATTTTGGTTCAAGAACTGCATGTGGCTCTTGGGCAGCAATATGAAAATCGTCTCCGTAATAAAATACATTAGGATGCTAATTACTCAGGTTAGTTAGAGGTGTCAGGTAGCATTATCAATATCATTATAAAGTTCTTTATGTTAGGGTTCCAACTCTGAACTTGGCTCAAAACCAATAATGTTGTAGAAATCTGTTGATCCTCTTTGCCTTCTCTGTTCTTGAACAATTTCAATTTTTAAATTTTCTCTGTGGCCCCAAGAACGACCATTTCCTGCCCCCAGCTCAAATGGGACCTGCGGCCCACAATGCCACGGGACTCCAGAAGCTGTGGCTTTGAAAGAGAGCCAAAACATCTGCGTTCTGCTGTGCAAAATGTAGATGCTATTCAAATGCTGCATATACAATACACTTTATATTGTCTTTACAATGAATAGGTTTGTGCATTCTGTCAAGCAGTGCTTGGCTTCGTTATGCCATATGGTGCAGTTTTATAGACAATACTGATTTTCATCTAATTTACCTGAATGCTTTCAAATCTCCTGCTTGTGTAAAGTACCTGAGATGCCAACCTACAGCTCAATCCAGATCGTACCTGTTTTAAGTGCTCCACATGAATTTCTATCCAATTTCTATCTATTCCAAGCTTGCTGGGACCTGTCAGTGTTTCTACTTTGTTCTTTGCTGGCAAAGCATTGATATGACATTTGTAAACGTTGCCAGATGAATCGGTGGCCTGGGTTTGGTACATAATTCAGAACTTCAGTTTTTCAATCCCTCTGAAGCAGCAGCCAGCATTGGAGCCAAGGTTTAATATAATTAGTGTATTAATTTATGTCAGTGGTTGAGTCCATTTTTTTTTTTACCGCATTTCACAGAAAATCTCCTACCACCAGCAATTGATCAAACATGACAAGCTCCCTCTTGGCTATTGCCCGTGATACAGGCTACTTAACTCCTGTATTCCTTCCCAGAATGGAAACTGCGGCTTTTGGCAAAATAAAGGAGCTTCTGTTCTCTGCCACTGTCAGAAATGGAAATTCAGCGCAATCTTTTCATCAGCTTGAAATGCCAGATCAGATTAAAAGCCCTGATGCCAAGAGGACGGCATCTGATGCACTGCTCTGACTGCGGTTCTTAATGCTCTTCGGTCCACCACTTTGTAGGAGCACCTCAACCTTCCTGTTCCTCACCTCATTAGAGCAGTGCTAAAGTGTCAAATCATTAAAAGCGGCTGAAGTCTTTTGGAAAGAGCCCCGCTAGGGCGAATTGAAGCCTGCTATAGGGCTGCCAGGCTAAGAGGGTTACCTCAAGGAGGAAAGCACACTGGTGGGGATGTAAACTGAAACTTATGGGTCTCATGCAGTGTACTCAGTGGTCACATAAGTTGGACATTGTGACCTCTCTGTTGGGGGAGTAAGTGGCTTTCAGGCCAGCTCAGTTCCTGCTAGCTACCGGACCTGGACTTTTCAACAGGGTGTAATAGGTACACCACATGCACTCGTCAGACTGGCTGGGCTAATTAACCTTGGCACTGCTCTCCATGGGCTGTAGAAGCAGTCGGGATCTGGCAGCCCCATAGAGCAGCACCTTTGAATCACTCACTGATCTCTTGATCTTGGAAGTCTTAAAGGTTGTGATAACTAAGTTGGGAGCGAGAAAAAGAGCCCATTGCAGCTGGCAGCCTGAGGAACCAGCTGCCATCCCACTCGGACGCTGTCTTGTTACTAAACCTTCTCTGCATTTCACATGCACATGGAGCGCCTGGTATGAAGTGTGTTGTTGTCATAATGAAATCATGGGGAATCAGATGGAAAAATGTGTGTTTGAGCACTTAAAGCTAGACTTGTAGACCACAAAACAGACTTCACAAGTAGAGGTCAAGGTGGCACCAATTAAGACAAGATTATATTTAATGGAGAGTCACCTGGATTGAATTAAGTGTATTTTCTTGGACCTAGCAGGCTGGAATCAGGATAAACAAACTGCTCCAGAATTCCTAGGTGACCTTCTAATAATTATGACCAAATTTGAGTTTCAAGTCTTCAGAGCCCCCAAATTATCTTTTATATAAGAACACACATCGCTACTCGGGAGGTCTGTTTGTTGTGGTGAACAGAGCACAAAATAAATCCCTCGCACACAATACTGCAGGTGGAGGCTGCAAAGCAGTTTCTCAGACCAATAGAGTTAATGGGCCTCCAGTGTAAAACACATTTTTGTAACTCCCTTTCTTCAGACCTTCTTTTGTTGCGAGAAATACAATGCCAAAATAAGTTAATGGCTTTGTTTTCCAGTCCATAAACTGCTGACATGTCACTGGTGTTGTGGTTAAGCATACATGGTAAGTCCACCAGAGTTCAAGCTCACGCTACAGTCAAGCACTGGGGCCACTGCTTCTCTTTTTGTTGCAAGTTTTGTTGTTGTTGCACGTTTAAAATATGAAATCATACCTCTGCATGGAAACACAGAATAAATCCATGATATGCACATTCTCAATCTTGCAGGTTCAATCTGTGGCATCTTTGCTCCTTATGCGGAGATGATGCCCAGGAGAGGAACAGAAAATGGTACAATTAGGCTGAATTTAATTCCTTTTTGTTTGCCAGTCTTGGACTGTATCATCTGCTCGTTCACATTAAGATGAGCATCGGTCAACCATTTTTCACCACAAGAGAGTTTCTTTTGAAAAATATGTTTGTTCACTGAGCTCCACTTACCCAGCCAAGACATTTCAATACCTACTTAATTATCCCGTGAAGGTTTTCACACGCCTAATGGGTATCAAGTATTTGGACCCCATGAATCCCTGGCAGCTTCTTAGTGACTACACGCTCTTTTTGACTATCACCATTTTCTGTTAGCAGTGAAAACAAGAAAAGCTCAGTATCTCTAGGCAGATGCAGAGGGAGCTTCCATAAAGTTCACTTGAAATGTCTAAAATTCATTATTTCAGTTAAAACTGGACTAGAACACAATTTCAAATAAGAAAACAGTCCTTGTGGACCTAAAGTCATTTCATACAGTGGTAGCCTTTCAATCTCTTAAGAAACTTAAACCACCTGTCATAAAAAGAAAGGAATGTCACTCAATGTATTTGCTTCACTTGGTGTTGACTTGAACTGTAAGCCCGTGGCTCATGGTCTTGTCCACTAGGATTAGAAATGCTGTTTTTATACTACGAAAGAATGGGAAGACTTAGATTTTCACATGGGATACAAACTGCTTGGTCTTTCTCTAATAAAGCTGGAGATAAATCTGATACAATTAACACTTCAGATAAGATTGTACAAGTTTTTGAAATATGTCTTTCTGTATTTGTTTAGTTTGAATCTTGGGGGTAGGGAACCATATTTTAAAAAAGGAGAAATACACCAGTGTCAAAAATTGTTACCAAGCTTGCAAAGACATTTCCAAAAGCGGGGGTCATACAGATAATGGTGTAATGGAGGTATAAATGATTATGTTTGGCACCATCTGATTCAGATTCAGATTCAGTTCTGATTCTGAACTCTTTCCAAATCTTAGTGCTGCCACCGTCCTTTCCCCCCCTAGCCCTGATCCCTAGGATCACTGTATAATCATACTTCACCCTTATCTCAGTCCCAGGATTATTAATACTGCCCTGTGTCCTTCCATCCCTTTTCCTGACTTCATATTCCACTTCTGTCTTAGTCCTTTGCTCATGCTGCTGGTGCTTTACCACCTCTTCTTACTGTCATTACCCCAGCCCCACCACCCTCTGCTAGGTAGGAATTAAAGACAACCACCTCAGATAGACCCAGATGAACCTCTATAACATCAGGCGGGCACAAAGGCCAAAAAACCTGTCGACTTGGCCTAACAAGGATGGTGTGAGACTTGCCTCCCCAAGCAGGAACCGGTGACCTTTATTATCCGGTAGTGCTTTTTGTGGTTGTGAGTAATGCAGCTGTTTGCAAAAGGATGCTGAGAAACCCCCAAGTTCTGCATCCTGTGCTCCTCCCACATATAAAAGCACCGGCTCAGACTCTAGCTACTGTATTATTATCATCATTACATGAGAGTTATTAAATACTTCCCATCCGGGTCCTTTGTGAACTTTAATTAAGCTTACAGTGTCCCATGCAGATGCCACTGCAGTCAGCATAGTACGGGTACTCCAAAGATAAGACGTGTGTTAGACATTATGCAAGCGGAACAAGATGCATTTGATGGCCTTTGTTTTTTGCATGAAGTGAGACAAATGGCTCCAAATCTGCTACTTTATATAAATTGACTCTGGAAGAAAAACATCAGAGTCTGAGGCAGATTTGGGGCAAGGATAAGTCTTCCGCCACAAGTGACAGGGGACTCCCTGGAGACATCTAGGAACAGGAATCAGTGATTCATGTTCTAGAAGAGATTCACCTTGAGAGCACACCACAATGTTACGGCTCCTGTCTGTGCCACCTCCTGCTACTCATGCTCATTATTTCTGATAAACAGGTTAAATGATCAATCCTTCAGCACCAAACAAGGTGGTAACCCCACCACCCTCTCCGGTGGGAGTGTGTGAGGGACTCCAAAGCCTCCAATTCTTCAGGAAAAGGGTCATTCTGCACTCCAGGGAGCCTTTTCAGCTCACATGGAGGAGCAGGGACTGCAGGACATGGAGCCCGGTGGCCTCCACTGCCCTCCCACACCATCCCTGCAGACTCCATGCCCTGCTGCCGCACCTCAGAGCGTGCACAGCCTTCCTCCTCTTGCAGCTATAGACTCAGGACTGCGGCGGTGGGCCGCAGCAGAGCCCAGCCTCTGCCCCAGATTCTCTGAACGCAGGAAAACACAGAGAAAATAGTCTGTGGCACAGGGATATGCACACATAGGGCCCAAAAGAGCTCCTTGTGTTATGCAGCATGGACATGCTTGGGTGTCCATGGGTTTCAGTTGGGATAGAGTGTTTCAGTTGGGTGTCGCGGTTTCAGTTGGGATGGAGTTAACTTTCTTACTAGCAGCTGGTATCATGCTCTGTTTTGGATTTGGGATGGGAATGGTGTGGTAGCCCACTGGTGGTTTTGGTTGTTGCTAAGCAATCAAGGCCTTTTCTGATCCTCATACCACCCTGCTAGTGAGAAGACTGAGGGGGCACAAGAAGCTGGGAGGGGGTACGGATGGGGACAGCCGACCCCAAGTGACCAAAGGGATATTCCATGCCATATGATGTCATGCTCAGTATATAAAGCTGGGGGAAGAAGAAGGAAGGGGAGGATGTTCAGAGTTCTGGCATTTGTCTTCCCAGGTAACCATTACACCTGTTGGAGCCCTGCTTTCCTGTCTGCCCATGGCAAGCAGTGAATGAATTCCTTGTTTTGCTTTTCTAGCATGTGTGGCTCTTGCTCTGCCTTTTAAACTGTCTTTATCTCAACCCACTAGTCTTTTTCCTCACTTTTACTCTTCTGATTCTCTCCCGCATCGCGACTGGGAGGAGTGAGCGAGCAGCTGCATCGTCCTAGCTGCCAGATGGGGTTAAACCATGACATAGGGCCTGGCACCCAGTGGTGTGGACAAGGGCCAGCCTTCACCCCATGCCTTCAGGACCAGGGTCTGCACCCCAGCCCTGCTTCGCTGAGCTACACAGACAGTCTTTCAATCCACCAGCAGCAGCCCAAATCAGAAACAGAAAAGGAATAAAAGAAAAAAAGCCTGGTTTCATATATTTATTAAGACTTTCCTGCCTCCTACAGTGAGGTGTCACCTTCCACTGTGCCTTTGGTAAGTGGCTATCTAGCTGCTGGGTATCACCACCACTCCTGTGAGTTATGGCCAGTGAACTAAGTTTTGGTGACTACCGCTCTGAGCTGAATCTGAAATGAAAAAGCTCAAAATTGCTGGCAATGCCGTCCCTACTTCCTACACATAATCTCCCTGCTAGGATAGTCAAGGAAAATATTTTGAGCCCCAAAACCTCCTTAAAGTCTATGGGTATGCAGCCACCAATGTGAATGAAACTAAAGCTGTCCGTCCCAAAGGGCCACATTAGTTTTCCCACAAAAAAACTGTAACTGTAGCACTTCTGTCCCACACTTGGCAGGTTATTAATTTATTTTAATTTGCAGTAACCGTGACTGAGTTACATTCATCTTCCCAGATGTTGTTCGGGATGAAAGCTCAAGGAATAAGCCTTTTCTGCTGTTGATGTACTGTGTGCCAAACCTCGTCTTGAGCCCCTGGCTCCCGCTGTACTTTTCTTGTGTCTGTTCTGCTGCTTTGTGATAAATGAAACTTGCAGAATCACACGTACCGTGCTACAGGAACAAGCATCTTGTCTGGGGAGTGGTCAGTGCCGGAGGCTAGAAACTTGGGTTGTGTGTACATCTGTGGAGGCTCATGTAATAACTACAGCAGTTATTATAACTAAAGCAAAGGTGCTGAGGCTTTGATTACAAATGTCAAACAAAACGGGAAACAAAGCAAGGCTGAGGAAGGAAAAGGGCCCCGTCCTCGTGTTCTCCTCCCCCCGCCTCGTCACAACGGGCTGCTTTTCTTCCTTTGTTTTATTTGCTCTAAAAGCCTTTGCAGTCTTCCCTTCTTGGCACATTTGTAGTGTCCTGGGAACCTCAGAGTTTACTGTCAGTTACACTGAAAAGCCCCAGATGGTATAAATGATCGTTTGTAAATAAATGAATAATCAGAACCAAAAAGCTCTGCAGAAACCCTCTACCAGCCTTTTCTGATTTTTTATGAAATGCCTCAGAAACAGATTGCATACTTCACCAGCTGACTGAAACAGCCATGTTACCAATTTGTGCGTACAGAGATCAATTTAATTTCATTTACTTATTTTCGAGTACTGTGAAGCTCCATCCTCCACACTGTAATGCCTGCTGGAAGCAGGGAAGTACCAGATCTCTGCTTGCCAGAGGAGAGAGGAGGCACCTGAGGAGCAGCCCCTGGTTTCGCGCTCATATCACTTACCTGCAAACCCCTCCACCAGCCTGAATCCAAGATGAAGACCCTAGTATGGCTGAGGCTAAAAACCCTGCTTTGTGTCCCTGCTGTCCCCTGGAGCTCTGTGTCTTCATTGTCTGCCTCCATCCACGCCTGGGTGCTGTGGTGGTGGTGATGCATGCGTGACCCTGGGCTGTCTAGGTGACCTGGTGTCCCTATTTGGAGGGAGCATCTTGTTCCCTACCAGATGCACTTTGCAGTCTGGGCTCGGGCTCAGCTCATGCTGCCTGTAGGGGAGATGAGAACAGGTCAGGTCTGGGTGGCACCTGTGACTATGGGACACCCCTTGGAGCACCAGCTCGGGTGTGGGGGACAGGCACAGAAGGAGTTTGAGCATTTGTTTCCTCCCCTTGGCCTTTCAGTTCTAGCACCTTAAAACTGGCTCAGGTTGCCCAGAGACATGGTAGGTGCCCCATCCCTGGAAACATGCTAAGTCAGGTTGGATGGGGCTCTGAGCAACCTCATCTAGTTGAAGATATCCCTGCTTGTTGCAGGGGGAATTGGACTAGATGACCTTTAAAGGTCCCTTCCAACCCAAACTATTCTATGATCCTCTAAAAACTGCTATGCAGCTATTCCATAATTATGTGGACACCTGGATCCTAAGATATTCCCAGTAATGCTCCTGGTGCCCACAGGCATGGATTCATAGAGGTATCCCAACTACCTTTAGAAGGAGCTAGTCAGTACATACATGCATATATACATACAGTGCACGTACATGTGTATATATAAAAAAGTATATACTAAGCAGATATACATATGTACTTGCATGCCTATACGTGCTACCAGTCAGACATCTGACGTCAGTGTAGACATAGCCAGTATTTAAGAACAAATGAGGAATTAAAGTGGCTTTATCTGCAGGATAAAGTGATACAGTTGGATCCCACTACCCGCAGCAGCCAGCCCTCTTTCGGTGGCTCCGACACGTTTCCAGCAGGCTGTGGAGGCAGAAGATGAAGCTGTTTCCCAGGAAATCCCCTACGGTCCTGGCCTTGGCCACACGCAGATGGGCTCGATGCCATCCCGGTGTTCTGGTTTGATCGACACAGGACTAATTCCTCTTCTAAAGCTTGGGAAAACTGCACTTTTAGAAGACTCTAGTGTCTGAATTTGTGAAAATATTTACTTTATGGCCAGCTGTGGTATGTGGGTTTCAAGGTCTCAGTGTTTTTGAGTTAGCCAGGTGCGGGGATGAGGAGCGAGACCCGGGCACTTGACCCAATCTGACCAATAGCATTATTTCATACCATGAATGTCACATTCAATATAAATTAGAAAGTTTGCTGAAAAATTCTCTCTCTTCTATGATGGCTGCCATCCTGAGAACTTCTTGCCCCGGTGCTGGACCCCTCAGCCCTTCCCTTCCTCCCGAAGCCGTAGCGATCGCAGTGTCTGACATTTACTGTCCACTGCTGGAGTGCACAGCTGCCTACTGATAGAATTGGCTGAGTACAATCCGTGTATGTTTTATATTGGTGTTGGGATCAATATTGGTTCTTCAGTGCTATTAATGTTAATTACCTAGTCTTAATCTATTAAATCTGTTTGTATTTCAGCCCTCGGGTTTCCTTGATTGGACGGGTGGGGAGGGGTCATGGGGTGATAGAATAATTGTCTAAACGACAATAAATTGTTGTGGGTTTCTCAAACCATAGCACCTGGCGATGAAGCAATTTCAGCGTGCTCCTCTCCCAAGTCTGCCGGGTCCTCGGACGTGGCAACACGCGGTTGCATCAGCCAGGGCCGGATTCGCCCCTGCTGAAATGAAAGAGCACAGCAGGATGGCCACGCTCGCGCTGGTGGAAAGGGCTGAGATTTTTCCCCCTGAAAATGAGACCCAGTGTGTTAGCAAAGGTGCTACGGTGGCTATTTTATTTATGCTATTTGCAGTAGTTTCCTTATATATGCATTAAGTTTCAGTGTGAGTGTAGTTAACTATACTTCTTTTCCAGCCAGAGACTGCTGCATGGAGACAGAAAACTCCTCTCCAGCGCTGCAGGCTTCCTTGTTTTCATTCAGTACTCAGCGACGGTGTTCAGCCATCAGCAGTGCCGCGTACGCTACGCCACATGTGTCACATTTACGATCCCGTTGATCACAGGAGAGGGAAATTTGATAACTCCTTACAGGCTGCATACCAGAACCTCTTCACCGCATCACATTTGTAAGAAGCACAGAGGGGAGCCCACAATAAATGTTACAAGGGGAAATACCTTTGACTGATAAGAAGCTGAGCAGATGACAAATCACAAAAGCCTCCAGAGAACCCCTCAGGAGCAGATAAGCTTGAGACGTACCTGTATATAAAGATTAAACAGCAACCCGAGCTCAGCAGAGATTTATAGAGCTCTGCAAGTGTCTTGGTTTCACTGTTTGCTTTTGTAGTCATTTCTGGACTTTACTGTTAGTTTCTGTCTGTTAATATTCTGTACAGGCCCAAAAATACAGGCGTAGGGAAGTCACTCCAGAAAAAAAAAAAAAAAATTATTTGAAATATTTTACAAGGAGATTTTATAGATCAATATCCCCAGTGAATGTGAAAGATAACCAGGAAAGGGCACAGTACACCTGTGAGCAAGGTTGTGCAAAGATATAAACAAAAACATGAAGGATAAAATATATTGACGTGTTTGAGCTTACTGGCTAAATCTGGTTATTCATTCCTCCGTAAGTGGCAGTCCTAGTTATTATGGGCTATATATTTTTTTCTAAGACAAATATGTGAGGCAGTAAATGCCTTCGTTAGTATGCTTCAACAGGAAGGGTAGTGGCTACTGCTACTATTCGGGGCCCCTCAGGGAAAATACTCATGGGTAAAAAAAAGGTGGCCAGTTACGGACGGGGTCGAGACCTGAAGGAGGGAGACCATTCTGCCTAACGGCCAAAGCGAGAGAGAAGGGACCTGAATTTGTTAGGTACTATTCTTAACATCAGGAAACACTCTTTACTGTGAGGGTGACTGAGCCCTGGCACAGGTTGCCCAGGGAGGCTGTGCAGTTTGCCTCCTCGAAGATATTCAGAAGCACTGTGGACATGGTCCTGGCAACTGGCCCTAGGTGTCCCTGTCTGAGCAGGGGGGTTGGACCAGATGACCTCCAGAGGTCTCTTCCAACCTCAACCGTTCTGTGATTCTGTCATTTCTTGCTCAGCTACTGAGCTACTCCAGCTTCAGTCGATTGCCTTTGGTTCTTCATCTGTCAAGAGGGTGTAACTTCACCTGATTCGCAAGGATGGGAGGGCTGGTAAGGGACACGTTTCCACAGTGTGCACCACAGGCATTGCTGAAGGGACCGATTATTTCCAGGAGCAGCCTGCCCCACAGGGCTGGCTCCTCTTTGGAAAGGACAAATACTCAGCGACCACCGAAATTTGGCTCCCCTAGCCTCGCCCTTTCAACTCCCAACCAAAACCTCACACCACCAGGTCACTGTGCAGCACGCTGGAATACAGTGAGCAGGTCTTTCAGCCAAACCTCCCATACGGGTGTGCCTCCTTATTGCTGCAGGCTGGCGAGGAGGAATAGCATCGTAAATCCATGGGTGAAAGTCTGCACTGCCAGAGCTCCATCTGGGAGGCGGGCAGTCTCCCCAGGTTCAAGGGCGATGCCAACACAATTGCTTCTGCACGTAGAGAGAGGACCGGGCTTATCTGATCCAGCAATTCAACGTGCAAAGTTGAAGGTGGTTACCAGCGGCTGCTCCTCGTCACGCTCGCAGAGAGCCAGACGTGCCCCGTACGGTGTACGAAACACCACGTGCGGACTTTTTACTCCAAACAGACCGTTCAATAACAAAGGGAGAAAAAAAGGCCGGGGCAGGGAGGGGGGGGGATTAGATGACAATTGAGCTGTTGTTTGTGCAAGTGGAAGAAATAACTTTTCAGGAACAGGCCATGGGTCAGGGCAATGGACCATGTGGGCGTTCACTGCAGAAGTCAGACTAAACAGGCAGTGATGCACTTTATGCTTATGGCACTGTTGGGAGAAAAAAATGATATTAAACACACGCAGGACACTGAGGAAGAACAAACAACTTATTGTGTGGAAAGCAAAAGTGCTTTGGAAGGGCCAGTAGGACTATCTGATTTTTCAATTCTTCAGCGGTTTGAGAGATTCAAGATTTGTTCTAGCACAGCTTTGGCTTAGACACATCTCTTGATAAGGCTCAGGGGTCTCCAAATCAAATCACTTTGTTTACTTGTTTCTCTGCCTGTAACCATGTAACACTATGGGGTTTATTAGTTAATGATCATACCGGTTAGAAGCACGTGGATGGAAATGCAAGGGAAAGGGGAAATTCACTTTTAAGGAGAAATTTCACCAGTAAGGGCCCAGCGCAGCTCCAAGCCTCTGACTTGATATCCACAGTTGTCCTAGACTTCTGTCAAGCATAGAGGAAGCTCCTTTGTGGAATGGCCAGACACGAGCGAGAAGCCCATGGGCCTCGAACTGTCCCTAGGAGCAATCACAGATACCAACCCTCTTCAGCTAAGTATGAAGCCGATGTTTCCAGTGCGCCGTTGCCCTCCTTCCATAGCTGTTTCTTTACTTCATGGGCACACAGTGAACGAATCCCCTCCTGGGCTGCAGGGGAACCTTAAGTATGCCACACATTAACCGTGCCAGCTTCCCTACACGCAGGGTAAGGAGAAGGAAAGAAGCAGAGAGAGACACATACACAACTCCTTTTTAAAGTACTTAGGGGAACTCAGATTATATAGTAATGCAAAATATTTTTATATCATCCCAGGACATTTTTGTTTATACTGCTGAGTGCTATTTTATTTGTTCCAGCTTTGCCGCAGATGCACAAACACTGTGAAAGGAGAAAGAATGTCTACTCTATATGATGGCTTTTAAAAAATCAGAAAAGCAAGTAAAATCCATTTCTTAAGCAAACACTCCATTACAAAAATCACTGTATGTTTATAGAAAAGATTTTTTAACAAAGGTTTAATTTAAAAAAGTTAATAACTGGGTATTCCAGAAGGTTTGAGTCATCCACAGTAATAATTAGGGGGTTTGTTCCATACAAAATGCTTTATTTAACCTTCATGCCTCCATTCAGATAATTATACAAATGCATACATTTAAAGGTTTAAACTCTATTTCAATTCACAGCTCAATTCATAGGAAAGTTGAATACAGAAAAGCAATGCACCAACAAAATATGTCTGAGACACCATTAAAAACGATAACACTTGTTCATTTAAATCTTTGAGAATAGACTGGAATAATCATCCTCTGACAGAATTTCATTGGGGGACTCCCTTTACATTATCATAGGGCAAAAATCACCATTTTACAGTAAGAGGGGAAAAAAGCTCTGAGTATATTTACAATACATACACTATACATAAATACAAGAACAACACTTACATAATATTAATAAACTTATAACATAGGTGTTGCCTAAACACTACATAGTATATAAATGCAGAGGAAACAATTGGGAAATCAGATCTTCAGATGATTACTTTTATTTTTGAAGAAAAGTAATTTTTGCATTTAAAAAGCTTTTGAAAAGAAGGCAAAAGAAAAAACTTAAGAAACTAACATGTTTGCTTGCTACCACTGGTATTTTTAGTCCTTTTAAGTCTAGGACCTCTATTGACACTATTATCTCTATGGGGTTACCGATAATGACCCTCCCTTTTGCATCTTATCTAGGAAAAAGATTGAGGTGTCATAGATACTAATTCCATTGCTGTGAAGCTTCAGTCCCAAATTAATCACTTTGTAAACTAAGGGATGTTTTTGTATTTTTACACAGGAGGATCAAATGAACACTCATTGGTACATACAACGATAACGACCTGATTAGAAGGAACAATTTGGGGCCAAATGCAACCCCATCCTCGGGATTATATTCAACTAATGCCACAGGGGAATTTGCTTCTTCCATAAGTGACTTGGCCAAGAATGATATTTTTCATTACTGTTGTTTCTTCCTAAACACATCTGAAAGAACTTTCCAATGTAATGGTATTTTTGACCCCACATGTTGATTGCAGTGTCCAAATCTCTCTTTCACTTGAAGTGTTTGAATGCGTGTGTCTGTGTGTGTGTGGGTTGAAGGTCTTAAGGCTGATGGTGCATGAAACTTAAGTAATTCATCACTATCGCTGTCTATATTCTATTCCAAGTGCAAATGGGAGATATAACTTTTTAGGGACAGACAGCAGGTCAAGAGAGCATATTGTGTAGGTGTTCAGTGGAGAACTTACATTACCAAGGAAACAATGTATAGGACTATAAGTAAAGAAATAAACTGTGGCTTTTTTAAATGAAAAATAAGATGCAAATGTAGCAGTGAAAAACCTTTTGAAACCAGAAATGACAACATGAACTCTGAGTTGTGAAAAAGATTAGTTCAGCTGTGAAGATTATGGCTCAAACTGTCTTTCCAAAGAAGCTCTTTACATCTAGAATGGCAAGGACAGGGAGAAAAGCAGCATCTGAACCTATTTCTGTATTTCATGCTTATGATAATCCACCAAAGCCATCACCTGTGGTCCTCTACCAGACACCGAACTATTGTTTTTCAAATGCGGAGGTCACAGCATGGTGCGAGGTATAGCAAGTCAATGCGTGAACCACCATTCACCTCTTTTAAAGCTGACAGCGTCCTGGCGCACTGAAACTTTTGAGACTGAACTAGAGAAGATGTTGCACGTCATACATGGACAATAGGACTTCAAATAATTTTTTCTATTCTTATCTTCATAATAGCTAAAGTTCACATGCCCAGCTTTGCCTGTCTGGAGGACTGAACAACTGCGTACTGAATAATCTAAAAATTCTGACACGGGCATCTCAGTTTATTTCAAAATTTAAAGTCAGTATGGACAAACTGCTACAGAGATATGCCGGCAAACCAATAAAATTGAAAAAAAACCCCAACTCTGTGTTTGTTTTTCAGAATGAAGGAACAAACGCCTGGCTCATTTTGGGATGGTGAAGACAAGGTGCCCTTTCCTACTCAATAATTAACACACGCAGGGCTGGAGTCAGCCAAACCTCCCAACACCACAAGTTTCTCAGGGTGCCTCCTTGTAGCGTTGCTGCTTTGGAACAAAGAACCAAATCCTCCTCTCCAACAGCAGCTCAGGTACGAGGCAAGAAACTAGCATTTCCTTTGTCCTTCTGATGACACATTCCCTGGTGCCCTCCTAAAATCCTCAGCATGAATTGCGTTCTTTTATGTGCTTAATATCTGGAGATTAAGCTCAGGATGACAGAATAAGTATATGTATGTTCTGATGGGCTTATTTCCACCAGTGGCTAACATTTAAAAATAAGTTGTTACTAAACTAGCGGTCTTCTCACATGATTAACCGACATGCATAAACGTCTAGTTTTTACATGCGAGTCCATCTGCCTTTTTGTCCACACCTGCACTTTCTTCTGTATACGAGCATCTTCGTGCACACACAATCCTGTCTCAGTGAATCAAAACCGAGCAACCACCCTCCCACTCCAGCAGCAACCCACCGATGTCAGCAAAACTCTAGGCAAAATCTGGAATTTTTCAAACACAAAATTCTGCCTGGATAAATGACAAGTACAAATTTAGAGGACAGAAAGAAATCTTCCTTGGCAAAGGTATTAGGACAACCAGTTACATTTTGATCTCCAATAAATTCATTTTTAGAAACAGAAGAAGCATGAGGGATGGCATTACACTGCTATTTTAAGAATCCATTAGCAGCAGTTAATATTTTTATTTTACAGAAACCTACCAGATTAAAAAAAAATTGAGAAAAAAAAAGAGTGGAAGAGTCACATTTTCTTGTAAGATCAATTAGTCTATTGATGCAAATGTTTAGGCCACTCAATATAAAAATCTCTTTACTCCACTTTGCAAATATCGACTTCTGGTTTGCTATTCAAATAGTCTCTAGACTGACAGTCCTCAATTTTTCACTGATTTGTCCCCAAAAGAAAGAGAAGTGATATATTTTGTCCACTCCTGAAGTCAACCAGTCCTAAGATGATATGAAATACTATGAGCATTACATGACAAATAGAAAGGAGACATAAGTTGAACTCTTGTGTTTCCCAAGTTCGATGCGGAGGATTTTTCAAGAGAATCCCCCTTCTACCATATACCCTAATAAAGCTCCATTGGGCTTATTGCTGGTTTTTGGATTATTTCACTAGAGAATATCCTAGATAGATGGGCACATCAGACATAAATTAGGAAGAAATCCCCTAAAACACTGCTTGACAATGACCTCCATTCACACCTACTGAGAATCGATACAGATACAAGGCATTTGTAAACTAAGAATCATCTTCTTCTTACAAGTATATGACAGATGTTATCCGAGAAAACAACTAAAATCTCTAACACAATATCTCATAATGTGAAAATACAAATGGCACTTTGTGTTTGTTTCTGTGCTGCATTATTGTTCTCCGAGTAAAATTTCATTTTCACCTTATTGTTAACAGAATCCCATTAAGTTATTGCTGTGTAAAAGTATAGGAACATCCCATCAGTTCTAATAACAGGCACTTTCAGTTTCTGTTTCATCTTTTAAAATAGATTTTAGGCTATCTTGCTGAAGTGTGTGTGCATTTTAAATGTCACAACTGTCCTGCTACAACTGATTTTGTTGACATGGTACTGCACCTAGAAGACTAAACTCCCCTGGAATCAGCAAAGAGCAGCTGCCTATTTCAGCTCTGCAACCTTTATTCAAGATGCATTGTAGTCAGGGAAATACAAGAAGAAAGAATCAAATCAAAAGAGAAGAATTCAAATGCAAAAGAATCAAATGAGTTTGCCATTACTGTATCTGCAGTTCACTGTAAAATGCCAGAAGGAAAAAAAAAAAACACAACACAAAAAACCCCCCAAACTTTTCATATGGTTTTCATTTTGATTAAGTGTTTTTTTCCTTTATTCAGTCAAAGACATTCTGAGTGTTGACTTACTCGACACTGAAGGACTCAGTATGACTTCGCTATATTGCACACCATCTGCGAAACAGCAAAGAAGTGGCCACTCCATTTTGCAGAGAAAACATGCTCTGACAAAACAGAATAATGTACTTATGTTTTGTGTTTAAGCTTTGCAAGGCATTATCTTACCATTTTTCCTGATGAAAACGAAAGGATTTTTAAAAATGTACTTCATTTAACCTATTTACACCCCATGTAAAATTGTGAGTTTGAAAATACTTTTCACTATCACATATATTACAGAATATTTAAACTGTTACTAGTAAAATACTTTCATGGTATTTTGATTTCTAAAGATGCAGTATCCTTATAGTTACATTTGTGTGCTAAAACCTGATTTACTCCAGAAATTGATCAGAATTTAAGCGTTTTTAAGGTACCAATGGGCTTGTCTTCATAAGCATACATTACACAGCGACTGTTACGCTGTAACAGAACTGTGAAAATATAACAATCTTTAAATTTCTTTGTGCACTTCTATGGTTATAAATCACAGGCAAAGGCATAATACAATAATACGAGCTGGTTTCTTAAGAAGGTAGTATTTTCTTTTACAGTGTTTATTTCCAATTCTTCCTTTTCCTTTTTTTTTTTTTTTTTTTTTTTTAATAGGCTCGTTTATTACCTGTGCATGGGTGGAGGCATGTGGAAGCGCTGGGGTTTATATGCACGGGTGTATGGATGAGCATGTGGGAGTAGGGGCGGATTTACTGAACGATCTTTAGACTTGTCTGCTGTGGCAGATGCAGTTTCACACACTGACCTTTCCAAATCAAAGTTCAAACTAAACAATAAGCGGGATATTAACAGTGAAACTTACTCCGATTTTGAGGTACCCACCTTCAATAAAGAAGAAAGAGAATTTTTCCATTAAACAGCATTTATTATCAGAAGATAAATTTATAAATGGCAACTAGAATACATTTTCAATGTGGCTAATGGAAAACGAGACTTATGATCACTGTTATTCCCATTATTAAAGGGGAGAAAGGCTGTCCAGCTATTTGTCCATGCTCTGCACTGTGAGTTTACCCCAAACATCAACATCACTGATGTAATTTTTAACACTGTTAATTTTGTTATACATTACTCCAGCAAATAATCATATATACACGTCAGTCTAAACCTATGTAAGTAATTGTGTAAGCATGATAGAGAATAAGGAATACTGCATCTTCATCCCCAAGTATAAACTGCTGCTGCAATGAGCCAATTTTACAGTGCTGAATAAAACAGGTGCTCAAAAAAATAACAACAATTTAAAATTTAAAAAGTTCTGTATCAAAGCTGCTTGCTCGTTACATTTTCCTATAATGCTGGCTACTGAGATTTCCTGACAAATCCATTGGATCCTTTTGGAAACATTTGAAATCTGACACTTTGTGGCATAGTTTCCCCTGTAAACTGTATTGGGCTTGGTGGATATTACCCATCCTTTACTCATACTTAAAAGCATAAATCTCTGTCTTTCTGAAAGAACAGGACACTATATTTGTCTCTCTCAACTGATCAATTAAGATGGACCTACTGTGTTGTGTCAAGACAAGATCTGGTATTTCTGCATGCTACATATGACATAGGCCTTCGCCATGGTTATGAAATGTCACAGACCTGTGGTGGGATACCAGGATTTTTGAGGAAATTACCCTGGAGCAATCACCTTTGGTCTTTGCACAAGCACAGAAGTTTGGTGGGTGTGAACCACAGCCACTGATGGAAGGACAACCTGAGAATCTGGGGGACATCAGCTCCACATCCAAACACCCTCCTCCCATAGAGTAACTTCTCTTAAAATACTTCTGAAGGGGAAAACCAACCAGAAAACAACCTCACAGAGTATCTGGGGTCAAAGCCTGAGGGTGCTGGTACAAACAAGAAACTTGCCAAGAACCATACTGGGTACTTGAAAACCAGTGGTGGACTACTGCTGGTTATGCAAGTTGTCTAGAGGTAACAGCAGCACAAAACACTCTCACATGTGCTAGAAATGTTAAGGATATACCTCCTGCCTGTGAAATAAGAAAATTTAGCGTACATTTCTTTACCTTTTGGCTTTGTTCTGTTACCATTGACACACTCTGTGCCCGCGTCCCCTGGCCTGAATGCTGCTTTAACCCTGTATCACTCTGGGGTTCCTTGAATAAAACCAGACTCTTTCTGTTGAAGTGTTTCCTATGCATAAAGTAATGGGCGACCAGCTGAAAGACAACGGATTCACACAGACCAACCTTGGCCTTGGGAGACGAGCCTCCCATGGTCTGTGATACATACGCTCCTCCTTGGGGCAGTTCAAAGCTGAATACTGAAATTTAAGGCCTCTCAATTTCACTCAGAGGAGTTTTTCTCTCTTCATCGACTACAGGGGAAGCCTGAAGACGACACTGGTCTCTCCCAGTTACACTGTGCCTTTGTGAATAACATCAGAGACGATCTCTCTCACTGCTCCTCTTGTATGCTAACAGAATGGCCTTAAGAGTTTCTGGTCAAATAAACTTAATTTTCTATGGGAGAAAAAAATCACAGATTCTGAAAGGAATTCTGTATGCCATAGGTTCTTCAACTGAATTACTGCTATTCAAGTAATTAGCTGGTAAAATGTTCTTGGGCAGGAAAGTAATTTTGTCAATTCACTTCTGCCTGACCTGACTTCTTTCCCTAAACGCAGAGGATGACAGATCCATTTAAGGGGATGATATTGAAGTACATAAAAGAAAGGCCTCAGACGTAATCCATAAACTACCTCACGTATAACACTGACAACCAATTTTTTTTAAAATCAACAGCAGGAACACTGCTGGTAAAGACCCAGTTCTGCTGCCTCGCAATGCCTCATGGCCTATCTTGGAGCTCTGATCCGTCGCAGCCTCTTCACGCTTTGCATGGACACTCAAGGCCTCTGTTTCGTTCCTGATTTGGAGCCAGATACTAAAATGTTGCTGAATTTTGTGGAAGTTGATTGCCAGCACAGTCAATGGGAATCGATAGAGGCATTTTTCCCACATATATTCCCAATAACTTGTCTTGGGTTTCTCTGCTGACCACTCGGCAGAGGGGAGCCTGAGCTTTAACAGTATTGAAGTTCCTTCAGAGAGCTGATAAACTATCTGGTACTGTGGAATATTAAGAACATATTGAAAGACAATCAAATTCTGGGGCCCGTCAATGCTGTTATAAAGTATTATCCCAGTCATATTAATCCTCAATTAACTGCAATTGCTTCCAGGATTTGTGTGGGTACTCTGTGCTGTTTTTTCTTAAAGATTACCTTGATTTCAGAATCCCCCTAACAATACTACTGTTACTTCAGGAATCAGAAATTAATTCAGACTGGTCAAACGTTTAAAAATAAACAAGTGGCATCACAAGTTTAATCTGTGCAATTCCTGGAACCAAACAGTCACAATTAAATGCATTGCAAAAGACCTTTATGTATACATCTTTCATCTCTAAGCTATAAAAATCTCAACAGTTAAAAAATCTTGCCAAGCCTGCTCTTTGTCAAATTTAGCTGAATAGGCAGATCCTTGTGAGGAAAGAAAACAGAAAAACACTATTCTGTTTGCATGAACAACTGATGACTAAGAGTTTCTCTCTCTCCTACATAATTCAATTAATACAAATTGGTTCACAATTATAGGGTTGTATGGGAATGATCAGGAATTTCCTTTTATTTAATCTGAAAAGGATTGGATTGAAAATCCCAGTAGAGGCAGCCACTGGTACCTATATAAAGGGCCATTTATATCATACTAGACAGCTGGCAAACTCTCGTTATTCCCTAACTCCCAGGGAGAAACATAATGTCTTGCAGAGCACCACTGCAGAACCATTTCTCCTTCCTACGTACGGTTCATCCCCTGACTCCTCAACAATCAGCTCTATCCTTTATCTTTCTCGCTTTCCAAACACAAGTATTATGTTGAAGGAAATGAAAGTACTTGATTGTGGTACCTAGCAGGTCAGTGAAACCATCAGAAAGATTAACTTAAATGATCTTACGTGCTATTTCTGCATATCCCCCCCCTTCTGCTGATGTGGAGTAAATTATTGTCTCGAGAGCCATTTTACTCATTATTGCTTTTTCTCTGCAAGAGATGCAGCCGTTTCTTCTCTGTTGTGTTTTGTTGGTACATTTGATTCCATTTCATGAATCGCTACAGCACTAACCTTGGTACCAGTAAGTATAAGATCTGCCTACTTCCTTATGTTCAAATACTGGTTGTGGGGAAGAGGATACCTGCACGAAAGAAAACTGCACTTTCAGAATGGGGTAGTAGTTTTTAGATGGGCTCTTTCTATACAAATCAGAAAACGGTTCTAAATAAGTCCATGGTAAAATACAGATACTTAATATTGTACTTCCAGCAGAAATGCTGCTGCCCCTTGTTTATTTTACAGACTTCAACAACAACAACAAAAGAAAAGAAAGGAAAAAAAAAAGATAAAAGAAAAAGGTTAAATGGCTGGTGTCCTCTAGGGCATAATGACAAATTGTGGTACAATATTAAAATGCCACCATCATTATTGCAAAAGTCTGCTCAAGTGACCCTTCAGCTCCAACAGCAGGACCTCTCCAGCAGAATCTTCTTTCCTACTCACACGCAGCTTGTCTGTAGCACAGCTCGGGCGTAATGCTGACACTGGCCAGTTGGTATTCAAAACAAGGGGAAAAGATGGGATAATAAAGGTCTAGCGGTCTTGCTCTCATCATCATCATCATCATCATCATCATTGGTTTGTGGTATCTAATCCTCCAATCAGCAGTGATTTTTCAGGAACAAAATGTCCAACAGCTGAGAAAACATACAAGCTATAAACATTTTTTGTCAAAGGATGCAGCATGTAAAATAATGCCCATTCTTGTAGCATTTCGGCTGCTATTTACCAGGTGATTGTGATGACACTCTCAGGGGGTAGCCATGCTGAGGGGCAGACAGGGTTAACTTCAGGTGGCGAGGAGAAGAGTGGCACTTCTTTTCCTGCTTTTTTTAATTTCTGTTATTATTTTTTGTTACAGACATCAGGGAAAGCCCTGTCTGTTAACACTGTAGAAGGGGATTCAGCCCTGCTGAATTCACTCCGGGTAGTTAAGAGACCCAGCTCTTAAACTCGGCTGGAACAGGTAGCGTTTCTCAAACCAGCATGTGCCTGCGGCGGTGGAGCGCCAAGTGATCTGAGCGGGAAAAGCTGCGGTCACAGTCTGCACACTTGAATGGCTTCACTCCCGTGTGCTTGCGGTAATGCCTCGTCAGTTCGTCGGAGCGAGCAAACTTCCAGGTGCAGCCTTCCCAGGTACATTTGTAGGGTTTTTCTCCTGGGAGAGACAAAAGAAAGAGGGGAGGGGGGGGAAAACAGGTGGTGACTTTCCCCTTGTTGCTCTTAATCCCCACAACCCCCTCTGCACGCTTCCCATGAACACCCACTGCCTAGGGGTTGCTTTAGGCCAAATTACACAATTACAAGGTACCGAATCTGCTGAATATAAGGAAAGGGCCCTGAGATTTATCATTCCTGTGGCATTCACATGACTAAGAAAATCAACAGGATTAAGGCAACAATATAGATCCTACCTTGCAGGGGTGATGCGGGGATTAACATCAGGACAAAGGGCTGTGTAATTATTCTAATAATTACCGTACGAGTTTGCTACTACCCTCATCTCGTCAGGCTACACTTTCTCCCAAAATGGCCAGATTACCCGATATTTCAGCAATTTATCACAGACTGCCACAGACTTCCAATTATTTTTATGAAGTTTATGAAGGTTTTATGAATTATTTGTGTAAACTGCTGCAGGACATTTCTTAGCAAGCTGGTAAAAATGAACTATGATTTCCAAATTAAACATAAAAATTCAATCTGCAAAACGTCCTCTTTATTTATTGCACTTACTTTCAGTAAAATTAATTTTGCATGTAAGATGTTACCAGGAACAGTGTACAATTTTTAAATGTACTCAGCCATGGGACTTGCACAACCCTGTTGATAAATACCCATTTACTTCAATGAGATCAGACTTGAGCTAAGTGTAGATTTTTGGAAAATCCCACCCTCTGCTTTTTATTTAAAGGTAAACATGATGCACGCCCCACGTTCTGTGTTGTATCATGTCAGAGGAGAAGATTAATTCAGCAAAACTGGATTTTGTGCTTTCATAAAGCAAACTGCTACAAAACTCCATTTTTGCCATGTTTGTAGGCTATACTTGTTTGTGATTTCTATCACCAGCCCTCAATGCCTACGTGTTAAATGCTCTTGGCAGTTACCTTGATCCCACAGTCAAGCATGCACCAAAGTTGAGGAAGGGAAACTGTGTGAGGTCCGTATATATCTTCCTTTGGTGGGTCAAAAATTATTTTTACCTCCCCTTCTGAAACCAGCTAATCACAACCAGGGCAACAAAAGAGAATCTCTGCAACAACTGTTTCCTTCATCAGGCACAATCATTCCTCAGTTATTTATTATCTCGTATGAATCACGAACAGCTTGCAAGAAACTATTTCAATTACATGAACCAGTGACGCAACACTTGCTTTGTCGTAGGCAGCACCTCCCTCCATGCGTCTTCTTCAAAAGTCAATAAATGCTTTGCTGAGAGCCCTTGGTTTCAAAAGAAAATTCCCGAGTAAGAATATCATCACAAAGTTCAAACAGCCCTGAAAAGTCCAGCTGAAATGGCCACGGGTGCCTCTGTAAGGAAATTGGATGCTGTGCAGGCATGTCAGCAGGGTTGTCAGCAACATTTGAGCTCCTTGGGTTGGTACCTTCTGTGCACCATCTGGGCTGTGCTGCAGTTTTGATGTCAGACGGGGGTAGGAAACAGTTGCTGCGAGGAGAACCCAGCAATCCAGGCTCTGAGGTGACCACAGCCCATAGCTGCACCAGCAGCAACTTAGCCTACATAATTTTAACAGTCCTCAGCCAAGCACAAAGGACCAAATAGTGTTGATTGCAACTGGGTGGCCACAGCGTGAGGCGCCTGGAATCCGGCAGCTGACACACGCTGGATGGGCACGACCTACATGGCAGATGGCAGGTTGCATGCTCTTGCCAATGACAAAGAGCTACAAAACGTGCTCAGATTCACCGCCGAACTCTTACATACATAGCCTTGCCACAAACAGTTGGTGCAGAGCACTGTACAAATATAGCAGAACCCCCATCCAACTTGTCAGGTCTATCTCAACGGCCTCATCACACTGCACCAACAGTTTCCAAGTGGAGCGCTTGCCTCAACATACTTTTAAACTCTCTTTTTGTTTAGACTTTGGATACTGCCCCGGTTGGTTTCTTTGATCACAGAGACTTCCAGAGCAAAGTGTGGGGATATTTCTTAAGCTTTGGATTCTTATTTGAAAGCATCTGAAATTCTAAGTCTCTCCTACCATGAGATCCTTCCCCTGCAATAGCCTCTTTGGTACACAAAATTCCAGATTTTCTTTCCTCTGGTAGAAGGCAAATGGAGAACCCAACGCAGAAAGTGATGTTCGGTGAAAGAGAAATACCAGAAAAAGTTTGTTCATCCCTTAAAACAGTACCACTTCAGGTAAGAAGTGAAAGTCAGCTGATGGAAAGGACATGAGTGCGGGTCACTCAGCTGGAGTTCCCAGGTGTCACTTCCAGCCTCCCTCTTCAATAAGTCCTGCTTACCCAGCCCCTATAGAACTATGTGAAAGAGACAGGACTAACCACATTCCTCTCAAACTATTTACACCACTGAAGGAAAATCGCTCTTATAAGCTCAACCTAAGAAGACCTTTCATTATTTTCAATTAAACATATGTGTATAGCATAAGAAAGAAAAAAGCAGGCAAAGTAGCATTACTCTGAAGACATTCACTCACATGCACCTTAAAAAAGCCACTGTAAAGAAAAATGTGAGAATAATTTTTCATTAATATTAATCAACAACATTTTAGGCAAACTTAATTTTTAGGGGAAGAACAATAATATTAATTTTCTGGTAAACACCCACATTATCTGCAGATGGACAGGTGATTGATAGAAACAAAAAGTTCTTCATGGGCAATACTATACTAACTCTTAACCTTTTGTTTGGTAACATCCCAGACATGAAAACTGACCACTGAGTTTGTAAAAACCAGAAGATCCAGGAGTTCAAAGGATGGAGAAAGCACCAGCAGTAGCAGAATTGCTAGAAGATGGAAAGCTGGTGTATCACACACCAGCTTTGGCCGGTGAGCTTGAGCACTCATACCTGAAATTCTCAGTACAATCAACAGAGAGAAGCTGGACCTCAGCAGGGCAACCCAGAAAGTGGTGAGTGAGGAGGTGGACAAAACTAGTTTGTTAATTGGAAGAAACTAGCCCTAGTGCTTATATATATCTCTGTATCTCCACTTGAAGACTGGATTGCAGTGGAGTTGAAGTCAAATACGCAACCATTTTGACTCAGGCACTTCTGCCTCTGTGCAAGCACTCGAGCTTAAGTGTCTAAGAAACTCCTGGGTTCAAAGTGTGGGCATGTTTCAGCTCCTTCGATGGCTTGGCAGCTACACGAGCAAGGGTGCAGTGTTACTGTCATGCACCCAGACGCTCAAATTCTCATTCAGCTCTAAGGAGCAGGCGGTGTGAGTCTTGCCCAGGGTAGTGGAGACATGGGAATGAAGGAGAAGACAAAACGGTGGATGGGTTTTGGAAAATGGTAGTAGAGATAGCTGTAAGAACCTGTGGCAATTAACACGAGGAGAAAAAGAAAATTGGAAAAAGATAAAACCCTGTTCATTAGTTTAATGTTCTGAATCTGTAAAGTTTTAGACTTAAAGAAGCTACCCATTTAAAAATAAATGTCAGAAGCTGTGAACATTTTCACAGGAGCTGACCCTCTACTTTCCTCCCTGTCTTTGAGAACTCTACTGTTTTGTCCCAAAACCTAACAAAAAGATCCCAGAACACAGAGAAATTGTATTCTGATGCTATTCCACAGCTTTGTCTTGCAATACATGGACAGTGAACAGTAGTATGCCATGACAGGCATTTACACGGATTGAGTGGGACCCTGGAGCATGAAAAAGTTATTCCAGACAGTTCCCCGTAGAAAATGAGTATTTTCTATTGTTTGGGGAAGTTAATTACAAAGTTTTAAAGGTATGACTCAATGCCCCAAATGGAACTAGTCATTTTTTTAATCTTCCATTAACAAAACATCTATTTCTAAAACCCCTCCAAAACCTTGCCTTTTGTAGTCCAGATGCCACAATCCAAATTAGTTTAATTACTTTTACCATATTATTTTTCCTACCCTACCATGACTCCCTTCACTTAAGCACTTAAGAACATAGTTACAATGGTTACTCATTACATCTCCCTAAATTCAAGCAAATAATGAATTAATAATACTGAATAATGACCACTGTTCATCCAATCCTTCCAAAATTTTGCACCCTCCCCACAGCCCAACATCTGTCTTCCCATATCCTTATTCATGTACTCTAACATCCGGAAGATCATTCACCCAAGGAAATAAATCTCTCTCAAACTTTTACTTTACAACCCGATGACATTCACGTATTCCTTAAAAAAAAGCCCTATGTGGGCACCAGCAGAAGACCATCCCATGTAACAGAAGAAGGGACCAGCATCTGTCCTACCCGGGGCAGAATTTCCCACGTGGTGTATTCCTCAGCAGTTATCCTCTGCCCATCAACTAGCTGGTATCATGGTATTTGATGCCAGATGCTTCAAAGACAGGCACCACAAAACCACCGTGTAAATAGTTACGGGTTATTCTGCCAGCAGAGAAACTGCTCTGGAGCTCCAGGAAACAGAACTGGGCTTATGTTCCCTAGGCAAGGAACTTTACTACAATTGCAGATGCCCTATGTACTTGTGCATTATTTAAGCTTCGTTTATTCATCAGTTTAGCAGGCTCTTGGCAACCATGTCATTAACAATGAGGTAACGCCGTCTACTACCAGGACAAAAAAAAAATCCCAGTGATAAAGTTCTAAACTAATTTTCTTTCTCTGGCATAAACTCACCTGTCTGGTATTACAGGTGAGTGCCATGTCCCTTCTTATTTGTGTTCTCTTCAGACATTCCCATCTATCCAATTTTTCTGCACACGGAGTTGACACCATGACTCTGTGCTATTACATCACTTCTCTGTAGCCCTTTCCTGCAATGGACTCAGCACTTTGAAACACTGGTAACATTTTTATTACAAATAAGAGTCAACTAGGAAATAAACATAAGAGGTACAGGCTTAGCCATCTCATCAGATTTTTCTGTATTTAAGCTTTCATCACCCTGTGAAGGAGCCACATGCTGCAATTCCACTTTCGAGAAGGACAAAGTTAGAAAAACACTTGGAAATTAAACTTGGTTTATAGGTTTACGTAGTGTTTCCAGACGGAGAGGGTGGGAGGATTGGGGAGGTGCCATCCCTCACTCCATTCACAGAATACAACGGGTTTGAGACAAACTTGCAGTTTAATAGGTGTCACCTGCCCAGCCCTGCTATCTGCAGCCACATCTTTCTACACTCAGTTTCTACTGCCATTACTCTTGGAGGAGTATTCCCCACATAAAACCGGAGTGAGGTCTTAAGGATTTAGCCCATAACAAGTTGAAAGAAAACAAATAATACAGCAAGCATGCCTCTGCCTGTGTTTGATGATGTTAAATTTTCTAGTCACAGTCAACAGACCTGCAGCTTTGCAGGGTTGAGGACATCTCCTGGTGATTCCTGGTTTGGTTTCTGCTACAGGATATTATGCAATATATATAAGGTGTAGTATTTATGTCAGAGGGTTTCAGCTCCCACGTAAACACCAGAGTCGTTCTGAAACATATGGGACAGTCACATTGCACCCATACTGATAGGACTCTGGAAGGGGAAATCGTAAATTGAAAACCACAAATGATAGCTAATCAGATTTTGCATTTCTACTAAACATAAGCAATTTCAGGCAGAAAAGAATCTTTTTACAGCAAAAACACTATCTGATAATGAGCATCCTCAGGCACTCCCAGAGGACGAGGGCAGCTTAGCTTTTAGACACAGGGGAAAGGGAAAAACGACAACTCTTACGTTTTGTGTGATATTTTTATTAGTATAATTTTTTAATGAAAAAAACATCAGAGCACTTATAAAGCACTTTCCAACTTCAAAGTGCCTTATAAAGCTTTTTTTTTAAAATGTAAGCCTTCATAAAAGTCTGTCTTCGTAATAGCACTCTGTAGCAAATACCATGCCCATTCTGCAGGTAGGAAAACCAGCAACCTTCCCAAAACTGCAAGGAAAGTGAACAGCAATGCTATGACTCACATATTAGGAACACCTTACTCTAATGAAACTGCTAGATCTCAGTTTCATCCCTTTAAAAGTTTGAAATGTTTTCAATCATTTTGATGCAAAAATCCAATGCAATGTCTTTCTAAAGGTCATTTGGGATCTCTGTTTCCAAGTTACCGATTCACTGTATCTCTTTGGTGAACACAGATAATTTGACTTTTGTGTTTCAGTATTGTCAAAATATGCAAATAAAATATCTTTCTGGGAAGAAATTGAAGTCTTGTATCTGTTGAGCAAGTCTGGGAAAACAATTTCTACGAGCAGAACAGGAACATACTGTGCTGCCTGTGACACGTCTTGAAATTCAGGTTTTTTATTCCTTGTTCTTAGTTTGACTTAGGCAAAGCGCGGGGACATGGTTTCTTCATGTGTAAACTGGGAACAAAACAATTTCTTCAATTAAAAAACACAGTGACAAACTCCAGCAGTTTTTTGGCAGCTCTTGAACTGATTATTTACAAGCTCCACTTCTGATAATTTAGGCGCAAGTCCTTTTCCCACATCACAACACACAAGTATCTTTTCATTTCACTGCACTGCTGAGCTTGGGTCCTGTTTGCCATCCTGGCCCTTCTTCTCACTCCATCTGGAAGACCAGTACTAGTTCAGCAATATTACCTCTTTCCTTCTCCTGCTATTGTCCCACATGCCCCTCTAGGCACACAGCTGCCTCAGTTTGCCACCGTTTTGATACAAATCCCAGCAAAAAAGTTTTTGTGACCAGACTTACAAAAGTCAATTCTCTGTAATTTAAGATGGCAAATCCATTACATCGGTCTCAGCCGTGTTCTGCCACCACATGCACAGGAAAGAAACGAAGAGGGGGAATCCAAGAAACTTCTCTTCCATGTTTTCTCTTTTTAGGCTTCTGCACAGACACTTTGCCCCATGATGGGACATACCTAGTACTATGTGATATACAAATGAATTAACGCTCTGGGACAAGGATTAACTAATCCTGTAACTACATACATTGCCAAGGGTATTGCTGATGTAAAATGATAAATTTTAATTCCTGTAAAACCAGAAAAAAATAGAAGTTTTGGAAATGTAAAAGGCCTCTTCCTGTGCACCTGAATCCTGGAGCCAGACCAAATCCCAACAGTAGATGACAAATAGCATTGTGTTACCCTTCTTGATAATTTTTTCCTGCATGATGTGGTACATATATAAATATTTAAGCATATGTTAAGTGCATATATATATACACTTAACATATATATTTTTTATATATATATGTAGTGGAAGATGGCATGAAGTTTTCTCCTTCCTTCCAGCCACAGCAAATATATGGGACTATCAAATTTCCAGTGCCGTGGGGAAGGCTGAGATTTTTCCTTTTATGGCAGCCTTCACTCACAAAGGTATTTGGGAAAAGTGATGCAACAGATCCATACTTCCATCAGCAGCCAACTGCATGGAGGGTGCCAGCAGACCTGCACGCTAACTGTCTTTAACTGGGGTGCTGCAGGCCTGGGTTTTAGTCTGGCCTCCCCAAATAAAACACCTTTCCTTCATTGTGGTCCATAACTGTAAGGGAGATGCCAAACACGCGACACTTCCCTTTCCATCTGCCTCTGATTCTGCTACTGTCGCTCCTCCTGGATGCTCCAGGGGTTGCTCCACCATGTTCATCAAAAGCAATACTGATGCTTCTCAGTATAAAAGTTAAACCTTCCACTATCTGTAAAAAGCAAAACAACAATCAACCCCCCAAATAAATAAACAAACAAACAACAAAACAACAAAAAGGCTCCAAGGAATGAGCTTTATCTCACTCAGTTTTTCACAACCAATCATTTGTTGTTTGCACTGTGCTAGAAGTCAGGCTCAAGCAGAGGCTGGGACCCTGGTGTGCCGGGCTGTCTGCAGAAAAAGAGCATTGAAAAACCCACCTCCCATTTAAGTAAATGAGTTGTGAATGGAATTAAACTTTCCAAATGAAGAGACATCAATTTTTATCAGCATACAAAGCAGAATAAATACATATGATACTAAAGAAAAATATTAACTGACAAAAATACATATGACAAGCGAAAAGATCGTTAGAGTTAATGTGACCAAGATACCACTACATTTCATATCCTATGTGGAGAAAACACTGAAGCGCAGAAGATAACCCCTTGTCCTACACAGGTTTCAGCTGATCTTTTTCCTTTCTCATGAAACAAGAAGTTTTTGTAAATTTTCCCCAGTTTTCTACCTACTTTCCCCTACTTTCTACCTACTTTTTGCAGAAAAGTGAAGACTGAAAACACTAGCTTTCAGGCTCTACCTCTTTTTCCCTTTTAGCCATGGAAAAAAGAAAGCAGAAAAACAGAAAACCTGAATAAAACATTAAAACAAAGGCTTCTGTGACGCTTACTTGCAGTGTTGAGCATGCCCCGCTCTCAAAGACCACGTTTCTGATTGAAGGCTGCCCTGAAAAGGACAGGGCGGGCATGAGCAACTCTAGACACACTTCCCAAAAGACACGGGGTATCACCAGTACTGGGTATTTCAGTAGCAAGTTGCTATCCTTTTCCCTCTGTTGGGGACTGAGTGGGCTGCAAGAGTTAACGTCTTTGGAAACCCTGTACTGCATGTTTATTCCCCCAGGTCTGGGTGCAACATCTGGGAAAGCATTTTGGAGGGAATGGGAGTAGAGAGGTCTTTCTCACCTTCATGCCACTGCAGAACTACACATGGTAGACCACAATCATGCCTGAGACCTCAGATGAACTGCAGTTCTTTGGAGGTAGAATATTAAGTACTAAATGGTTTGCTTAGAGAAAATTTTATTCTGCATAATGAAATCATCATTATTCCCTCGTGCCACACACAGACAAAACACATATGCACCCCATATTTACAAAGTCAAGGGGCACTGTTGCAAATATTTTTCATAACCTAGAGACTGAAAGCAATCACAGATGCAATTAGCCTTGCTTTCCCATCAAAGTCACTTGGAAGAACCAAGTGGGCACTCTTCCATATCGGCACAGCATCAGACCTACAATGCAGAGGAATGACTCCCCGTGTGTAAGGTGAATTCAGAGCTCACAAAATGCGCCAGAAATGAAATCATTTAACTTTCCACAGAGCAGCTATTGGAAGAGAACTGGATGTACAAGCTCCTTGTGGTATGGACACCTGCCCGTAAGTAGCTGGACTCAGACAACTATCTCACTACATCCACAGGTTACCATTTCTGAACATCACCTTACTAGGCTGTGGTGGCATTGGTGAGCCTGCCTTTATACCCTGGTATGTATTGCACCAGCAGACATCTGCTTTTAAATGTGTTTCTGTCCTGAAATGTGAACCCTGTCACATCAATGGGAATAGGCTGAAGCTTCAGCAGCCCCATTTATTAAATAATCTGTTTATCTTCTAAACAGAAACTGCATGAAGAAAGAGCAGAAAAGCTAGAAGCGAAAACTTCCCTGAAATATACTGATTTCCACATTGGAAAGCTCTACTGTTTATTGAAACTGGCAGTAAATTTTAAACATTAAAAGAAAGTATTTCTTAAAAAATAAAAGCATCGCCCAATACAAATAGAACCTCCTATTTTACTTAAAGCAAATTAATTTTTAAATTGGCTTTGTTTATTTAAATTCCCAGTTTCTGGAACAGCATGTGAACCTGCTGTTGCAGCTTTTTTCACCCGACAGATTTACATGGAGGAGGGAGAGCTCTGGGATAAGGTCCTAGGGAGCACCTAGGACATGAGGAAGAAAAGTTGCACTTTGGAAGAGTGGCCTGGAGGGTAGGTGACAAAGAGGTGTTAATTTTAAAGTAGGGCAAAAATCTACACAGTTCAAGTCAAATCCAGAAGGATTATTTAAAACATATTGCTTCCTCCCATATTTGTCTAAAGAAGGGATCACAAACCTGTAAATATCTCCCTGGAACTTATAGCTAGCAAAAGGCATTAAACAGACCTTAAGAAAACAACAGGTAATGAAAGGAGTTTTAAAACCTACAGAGCAAAAATAACTTTTTTGGTGCCTCCGACCTCTTAAGTCCGCTCTGAAATTGCTCAAAGGAAAATGTGAACAAAGACTAATGACAGAGGCCCTTTCATATTAACATAATATATGGAGCAACAGTGAGTGAGAGGAATGCAATGTTTGAAAAAGCACAGACTAAATAAAACACCCATGTACTCACTAGCCCTCTCTCTTCTAGGGTGGTGTCTCAACTCAGCTATAAAGGAACATCTCGGGGAGGAAATGCTGTCATTTTCTCAGGTACAAAACCGCATTTCTGAGATATTTACTGTCTCCATGTAACGCCACTGAAGACCCCCTGACACTGACAAATAGGCTTCATTACATCTGTGGCAAAGGTATTTGCTCTCATCTCTCAGGAATGATATAGGCGTTGATCAAGGACAAAGCACCAAACACTAAAAAATTCATTTGGCCTGCGGGCTATATTCAGCCTGCCTCTGTTAAGTGCCTAACGAAGGAGCCGCATCTTCTGTGGCACCGGCGCTGAGAAGAGCTATTCAGACCCGGTGATGGTTGGGACTCACGGATGAAAAGCAGCAGTTGCAGTCCAGTATCTGAGCCCCACTGAAGGTGCTCTGGTTACAGCCATTGTCTCCCTCCACCCCTTGGAGGCAGGAGCAAAACCACACCTGTGGCTATACGATGCCCTACGCTCACAGGCTAAATCCGTTCCCACTTCATGCCAACTGGAAAGTCCCAGGCTTTTGCTGCCACTGACCCCAGAAAGCCACTCTGCCATGTTCCTCCAGAAATTAGCAACTAATGACTGAAATAAGGTTGCACAGAAATACAGAATGCTGATACATAAAAGACTGCTGATACAATAAAAGAAAATTCTATGGAGGTGAGGGACAGGGAACAATCTCTTCTGTATCAGACATTGTAAAACTAGGTCCCATATAACCTTAAAGTAGGCATCTTCTTTCTTTATTTTCTTCTTCAGGATGACTCACACAGTGTTTTAAATTCCTTGGGCTTCTCCGTATGGTAAGAGGGTAACCACAATGAGCTACAACTGGATTTAGCTGTGAGCAACTTTAGATGTGAAATCCAAGACAAATCAAATTTCCCTTTAAATGACTGTATAGTTAGTTAGATTTCTCACGTCACAGTCGCCATGCTAGGCACCACTTTAGGATACATTCACACCACCCAGTGTACTCTACAGACTTAAAAAAAAGAGAAGAGCTTTAAATCTCCTCCACATGTACTATCCATTATACGTTTCAAGTCTCTGTGTTCTTTACCAGGCCCCCTAACAGACAGTATAATTCGCTTCAATTTACATAATATGCCTCAAATTTACATGCTCTCCCTATTTAAGAGAAAACAGATGATGTCTATGAAAACTGGATCATAATATGCAAACGTTAGCTTTGGTACCAACAGACCCGCGATTCAGGTTAAAACAGAATATTGCACACTAGGATTCACAGACTAAGTAGCCTTGTGGATGAAAAGTGAAAGTAGCTTTTAGCCACGTGGTCGGCCAGTGGGACAGTTTGTCCATGACTGGGTGCAACCACCACATGCATGCCCCAGGACATCACCCACAGCCAGCAGCCACTTCCCTGCAGTGTCTCTGTTGGCAGCCAGAACCTGCCATTTTTTGATAATCATGCTTTTCATGATTTAGCACATTAACAAGGCAACTGAAATCAGTATGAATAAAAGAGGGTTTGTGTGTTTCTCGTATGACTGCTGTCATCTCTCCAAACGGTGTTTTCACTTTCTCATGTCTCCTTTGAACTATTACGGCAACTAGCCCAAAGGGTCCTCCTGGATGCCTGTTCTTGTTTTCCTGCTTCTCTCTCCCTAAACCAGACCCCCCTGTCCCCTCATCTTTCCAGACACACCCTTTATCCACAGTTAATACGCTGATTGAGAAGATAATGAAATGTATTATTTCACCAGAGACTTTACTGCCTTGACCTGACAAATGGCGTGACCGTAAGGCTTTATCCTGCTGCCTTCACCATATCTAGCTTATGAACCTATTATAATTACGGACAACTGATAAATCATGACAAGTCAAGTGAAATTTCGCAGGGAAATTGCAAGCATTTTTGACTACTCTGCAGTGTTCCACTGACATTTCAGAAACATCCAGCCAAGTGGAGGGGGAGTCAAGATGTATGTCCTCAGTTTTATGGCATATCTGCCTGCTTTTGGCCAAAATAATTACATTATTTAATGCATTTTACAGCTTTCACAGACCCATAATTTCCAGTTTCACCAACTTCACAGATCAGCTATTAAAGTCTAGTTTTTATAACCCATATCAGCCTCTCCACAGAAGGCACGATTTGACTTTTTGATTTACATAGAAGTTATCAGATTTTCATCATCTCTCTTCAGAGAGAACAGTCTGTAGATCTTTCACAAACCAGGGCTAGTAGAAAAGGAAACAGCAGTTCATTAAGACAAATTTAAATATTTTTAGAATGAAATTTTGATGGGGGAAAAAAACCATAGTGGAAGGAACCAGTATTACTTAGTCTGCAATGCTCAGCTGTCTTACTGGAAGCGTCAATGGCAATTTTAGTATCATCGAAAAGGCCTGAAATAGCCATTACATATCACAAAATAACACTATGGTTGTTTCCCTTTCCATCTTCAAAGTAAAAGCAGCAAACTGAAGAAAGTGAGCCCCACCAAGGCTGTATGGGCGCAGACCTCACTGGTAACAGGAGTTACAGCTCTTCCCATTCCTGGGGCTGACAGCAGCACCTATGCCGAGCGCAACGCAGACATACACAGACCGGGAATGCAACCCAGGGCTGCTGCTTTTCCCATTTTTAAAGATTACTCATTTGTAGAGTCACACATTAGTAATTTTCTTTAAGTTCACTGAAGCAGAAACTAACTCAACACAACTCCGGTGAGCCAATTTCTCACAGTTTCTTCTTGCGGAAAGAGTTGATAAACCTGAGCTGCGAGATTGCCTGTGAGCCCCGAAGGCTCTCCATCACACCCGATAGCTCCTGATAGCTTTATTTGACGATCTGGCAAAACAACATCAAGAAGTTGATACTAGAAAGAGAAATTTAATACCAGTGCTTGTGATTTATGAAACGCTCTAACTATTATAGGTTTCACTTGCAGTTTTTCTAGTTGGAGAAGCAATATGTAATTCAAGCTCGCCCCCCAGTGGACTCCATGTCCACACCAGTACACTAAGTTTTGAGGACACTGGTGAGTTGCATTGGGGAGCTAGACCATAGCATACTTAAGAAACCAGGAGTTACTCAAAGAGAATTAAATGCAGCTGTTACCGTCTGTATTTTGTTTCCATTTTTAATTAAGATTAAAACAAGTACACCTTCCCACCTAGTTGTTCATCCTGTCAAAATACCACATTGTTTCTCCTTCTGTACCCAAACAACTGCAAATGTTTTAGTGGCTATGCATATATAGTAAATGAAAAAAAAAAATAGTTCTCAAACACATCCTGCTTAGGTAAACAATTGTCAGCAAGATCAGCTTGCCTAAAAAAAAAAAAAGTCCAGATTATGCAATGCTGAGTTTCTGTGATCTTTTCTCAGAAAGTTTCCTACTGAAACTTGCTCACCCTTGCGTGCATAGCTGTCATACTTCATTTATACTTATCCAAAACTGCACAGTAATTACTGTGGGTCATACATGAATAATTAACTTCTTTCCCCTGAAGCAACAGTAAAGGCCAAGATAAAAAATATAAGATGAGCTTAACACATAGAGTATGCTCATGGTCGGTGCTACATGTAAAGTCTGAATATACCAACTTCTCACCAAGACCTAAGAAGTGTTCTGTAAAATACATTTAATTTTAACAGCATGATACAGATTTTTCTCACTGGATGTGTTGGCTAAATTCAGCGCTCACCTTCTTTCTAGACTGTACTTCTTGTAGTGCAGCAGGCATGAAGACATGACAATATAAAGCAGTTAACAGCTAACCATTTAATGAAGGTTTCTTATTTTATTTTTTTTCTTTTTCCCCCTGAAGGAATAAACCAACATCCAACATGACTGCAAAATATTTCAGGCGGCTACCTTTCGGGGTGGGGATTCTTTTCAGCCAGCTAACAGGTAGGTACCCGGGCTTCCTCTGTATTCAGCAATGAAAGAGAAGCACCTTCGCAAGCCAATCCCTGGGTCTACCTGAAGAAGGAATAACGTGCCCCAGAGGTGCCAATCCCTCTTCGCTGACTACCCAGAGATCCCAGACAGATAGCATAGCCGAGACACCCAGCTGCCAGGGAACCAAGGCTGGGGAGATGGATCCTATGATTACAGCAGGTACAGAAACTCCCTTCATGCTGCTGGAGAGTTACAGCTGCAAAAGCTGTAAATACCAACACCATTTCACATCTTCAGTGCCTAGTTTTGAGCACCCTCAGTGCACAGCCTGAGATTCAGCGGTGCAGACTATAACACTGATTTGGGTGTGTCACCCGCAAGCGCTGGTCTGCCATGAGATCACTAATGAATTACAGACTCATCACAAATGTGATTCTCAGTGATTTAAAACGTCATGGCAGAGAAGAGCCTTCTGTATTTCTGGGCTAGCTTGGGTGTGACATTGCTGAGGTTGTTCACATCTAGTTTTGTAACTCAGCTCCTCACATGGTCCTTGCTTACACTCCTGCACTGGTTGCTACTCTTTCAGGCTAGAAAAGTGACCTCCCTGTGGTATAAACACTTAAGTGGTATTTTTGGTTCAAACCAAATAGTCTACCAGTTTCACACCGCTGCTGGGCTCTCTGCCTTCTCATCTGCTACAGCCATATAATGCTCAAAGGGTGATACAGGCAAGAACAGGGAAATAACTTAAAAATCAGGGCAGGGAGAAGGAAGAAGACAGAGTAGGGTTAGATTGGGATAAAAGAAGTAAAACAAGAACGATAGAGAAGAAGGTGAAAGGGTAAGGGTATACAGAATACCTTGGAAGGGTAGGGGTGAAAGACCACACTGAAGATGGCAAAGAACAGGGAAAAGGAAAAAAGAATTAAGACAAGACATGATAAAGTAAGAGCGGAGAAGGCACAAGCATTCATGGGAAGATATGAAGAAACTAGAATAATTGGCCTGGAGGGAAATGTAATGAAACTCCCAGATCACCAGAACATTTCTGCTGTTTAAGGAAGGGACTCTTACCTTACAGAAATTGGTTTAGTAGGGGGTATTAGGATGGAGCCTTGTTCAGTATTCCTCTCAAAAAAAGTCCTACCAACCAAAAGACATATCGGAAAGAGTGATGGAGACGTGGCCTCATTTGAAACGGAGAAGCCTTCACTTAATTCTTTAAAATAGTATCTCATACTCTTTAGACTACATCACACCACAGAAAGCACTAGCAGATTCTCAGCAAACATCATTGTGCTGCATGCTGGATAAACACCATCTTTTCTCCAAGGAGTTACAAGAATGCTGAAGTACGTTAAGAGCAGAGAGATCAATAAATTTAATTTCAGCAAATCTGCAGCAGAGCAAGGAACAGCACTGAAACTCTGAGCATTCTGTCCACTGCCTTTCTAGCCATCCAAGCAATCCCCTTTTAAATCGGTCTTGATGACTTCAAATTGCTGCTCCTGGATTTATCCACAATAAAATTACAACACCACATCACTGCTTCAGCTACCCCTACGTGCCTGTCATGTAGACCAGTAACAGCCCATAAAGTTAGTCAGGACAACAGGTATTGATTAAGTATTATCATCACTGAATGGGACCCAGCTCATCTAAGCACCTCTCTTGCATCTCTGTTGTAGGGACGTAGTGCAACCTATTCTTATAAAGTGACTGACTTCCCTCTGCAGTATGTGGTAGGTGACTCTGAAAGCCTCCAGAAAGAAATATTGAGCTCTTGAGTTTAGACTTGAATTGAACTGAAGGCGTTTAGTGGAATCTAGCATTCAAAGACTACATCTGTAAAAGCAAGTGGTGGCTCAATAGGAGCAGGTCTGTAGAGTGAAAAAAATGATGCTGAAGATCCATGTCTATGCTTCATGCTCTTCTTGAGGGCTTCCCAAGCAATGACCACCCATTGTTTGCTGAAGCACAGTAAATGTGTCCCTGGAGACCACTTCTCTGTTTAGTCTCATCTGAAGGGAGTCTGGCTTGCACTGACACCGCTCTTGTGCTGTGAAGTGGGGATGACAGGGAAGTTCAAGTCAAAAGCATGCTCTTGATCTGCACCAGAATGACAATGCCGATGCACTTGCAGACATCTCTGTTATTTAGGTACAGGCCTTTGGCGCTTAGTGTAGGATGACGAATTCAATACGTCCTAAATTAGGCAGAAAGGAACCCGCTTGTCTTAACTGCAGTACACAGTGCCAGCAAAGTCCTACCTGTGTGTGTCCTCCGGTGAGCCTTCAGGTGGGAACTTTTTGTGTATACTTTGTTGCATCCCTCAAAGTCACACCGATGGATGCGCCGCTTCCTGGAGTCTGGAGACTCAGACCTTCTCTGACGCCTTGTGCTCTCAATACTGAATGGTGAAATTGAACTGAAAAAAAGAACAGAGGCAAAAAATGAAGCAAGAGCATGGTGTATATCCTGGGTCCCAAAAACCCAACAGTAACATATCACTGCACCAGAAGTGACCTTAACAATTAATTAAGTATTTCCTTTTCTACAATGTAGTCCACAGCACATATTTGAAACAATTTGTACTTGAACTAGAGCATATTTTGCAGTATGAAATAATTCAAGTCTCAATTTAGAAGTGCTTATTGCCAGAGAAAACACCACGATCCTTGAAATACCACTCCAGTAATGAAATAGCCTGACTTTATCTGAGCTTTATTTCTATTTTACATGTGTCCAGATCCAAGCTCACTGAACCTTGCTTTCTAAACAACTTTATTTACAGCCTCCACAATTTCTCTTTGACAAGTTTAAATGGATAAAAATCCTGAAACCTTTTATGAAAAAGTGATTCCAGTACCGAGATCTGGACTATGGATCCTCACATTTGGCAAACACCCATTGTTTCCTTGCGTACAGATTGCTAAGAAATCCATATCACTCTGCAGCAGTGGTTTTTCCATTTACTTATTTAACAATTCTCAATCTATCACCTGCAAGTCAATGAACTTTATTTCCTTCCAAATCACTGATAAATAAAAAAGTTTATTAGCACAGGGCCAGCAAACAATCCCCACAGAAACACCTATGCTCAGTGAAGATACTCCGTTTACAACAACATCCTATCAGTTATCCCAATTTCAAGCAAATAAAAAAGTAATGTTGAAGTCACGTTGTTTTATTTTATAAATACAGTTATGTACCGAGTCCAATACTTGAAGAAAGCCTGCTACAACAATGCACTTGCCTTGGTTAGATAAACTTGTGACATAAACTATTATCGAGCAGGTATCCCAAGATCCAAACCCTCATCGACTCTCATTAAGTATATTACCCAGCTATAATAATTATGAATTGATCTCCTTATAAACCCCATTATACTCCTTATATACCCCATTATACCACACAGCAGTCACATTCACCTACAGTTATACTAGCCTGTTGAGCTACATTAAGTATGGGAACAACATTGTCCTTCATCAAGTTTCTGGGGCTTCCTCCACATTCCTGGGTCTATTGACACTCAAGGTCAATGATCTACAGATTCATCAGCCAGCTCTTTTAAACTCTTAAGATGCAAGTTCCTGGTTCTCCTGAAAGAATTTGTGACTGTCAAATGAAAATGAATTGAAGGAAAAAAAAGTGAATCTGATCACAAAAAGAAGTAAGCACAAACCTTTGGGGAGACTAAGATACTAAGTCATTTGAAAGAAGCACTGATGTTGATGCATTTGCTGAGAAGCTACTACACTATTGAAAAAAAATGGAGTACTCTTTTTCTGACAGCTCTCTTTTTCTCTTAGCACTTTAAATTCATATTTCACCTTCAGGCAAAGAGATTTTCCAGATTAATTATTTTTTGCCTGTAATACAATGTATGTAAACGGGCATGTGGGGAATTTCTGAAATGGAGGAAGAAATGGACAGAGGACTGTAATATCAACATTAAATAGCAGAAAGTAGTCCCCAAGATAGTAAGACACATCAGCACTTTCACTATGTGACAAGAATACAGACATGTTTAGCTGTCACAGAAATGGCTTAGGAATTGCATTTAAGCATCTGCATCTCAGGGCAAATATAAGTCTTGGGTTAGATGATACACCGAGAATGGTCTCACTACTCCACGTTTTTTTTAAACATCCCACCAGCTAAAATAAAAAGCAAACATGTAAATCAGATCTTAAAGCTCAATATTGAAGGTACAAAATCCAGTGCTCAAGACCAGAAAATCTTTATCTTTAAAAATAAATATTTGTGCACCCTTTTTGCTGCATGTGATTTACGAGCCATCTTAAAAGCCTATTTTGTAACAAGGTGTTCAGATCCTGGGTAGTACAGCTCATTTAAATGGGAGGAGGATCCAGCTCGTAATGCTGCTGCAATTTCCAGCCTGGAGACATGAACCTTGAGCAGAGTCAGCACCTCGTAAAAAGCTATTTGTCACGTACAAGAAAGTGACCTCACTGCTGGGAACTGCTCTGTGCTTTCCCGGGTATTTATACAGGAGAGGGTGGCATAAAGCAGTGCCGCAAAGCTGGCATACAATTAACACTGCTGCTTCTTAACTGGACTGCTCCCTCTTTCTAAAAGGCGAAGCACCCACCTACTCTACACCAGGGAAAATAAGTGAATAGGTCACAAAAGGTGCCACGCACTGCCACCGTCCCCCGCCAGCTTCACAGCCATGGCTTGCTCAGCACGCCGAAGAGAAATGTTACTGTCAGCTGGAACCAGCAAATGTAACCTCATGCCTTCCCTTCGCAGCAGCACAGGATAAATGACAAACTAGCCAGCAGAAGGGACTCGTGGCAAGTGAGAACTCACCTCCAAGGTCATCTTCTTCTAGCACTCTGACCCCCATGGCTCAGGGTGTCCCCACAGTGCAGACACGCTCACTGGTGGAAAAGGAGCCAGGCTCTAACCCTAACCGATACCACCAGCTTTGTTTTAGCCATGCACAAGCGGTTGGACATTTTACATGGAGATACCACAGGAAGCCTTAAAAAGAGCACAGAGATGCTTTTTTGAGCTTCCTGAGGTTAGTCCCTCCCACAGGAACCTTCAGTTGATTTGCTGATGTTCTTTCCCTTGGCCATGTAGCAGTAAGGGGACACCCTCCACTTTCTCAAGCAATTTCTGCAAAATGACCTCACCGATCACATGGAGAACCATAAAAAAAAAAAAAAAAAAGTCCTCAAAAATGTGTTTTGTGCCTTTTAAAGGCCATGGAGGTTCTGCCAGGTGGCTCTGCTCAGCACAGGGGTACAGAAACTACTGTTTGATGGCACGACATGGACAAAGGCTTTGAGAATGGAAATGACTGGGAACTCACCAGTACTTTTTCTTTTAGTGACTTTTTGTTTGTTTGTTTGTTTACAGTGTGTTTTAAAATCATGTAAAATAAATTTAAAAATACACACACACACGCAAATACATATATAAAAACATATCACAGCAGCCTTTCTTGACTGTAAGTGTCCCTCACAGAGCGCCCAGAGTGAAGACCTGGAAGCACGTCAGCAGCTGAGAGCTGCCAGGGTGCCCAGAGGAGGAGCTGCCAGTTCTCCTGTTAACAGCCAAGATCTCAGGCAGCCTTTAAGGCTCAAGGTGGGGTTTAGCAATAGGACTGACATTATATGTAACATGCCAGCAAAACTGCAGGATGCATCAAATGACTGCTGATACATCAAGTTTGAAAGATAAATTAACGAAGAAGAAAACTGAGTTCTGACCTGTCAGCTTGATGTTTATTTCTTTTCAGTTCATAGTTCATTATTTCTAAAAACAGTGTAGTTTCTGTATTAGTGTAGGAACTTACACTAACAGAAATCCTGGGAGACTGCTGGTTGCCTCCGTAAGCTGCAACACCTGTAGACAGCACTGCTCATGGGGTGACATGAACGAAAGCAGTGTGAGCGTTTAGGGTGATTTACAAAACTTCAGCTGTGTTATTCCCAGCTAGAAGTGAAAACATGCATCTCTGCAACTCACGCAGGGCCGAGTGCTTGTCTCTCTGACGCAAAAAGAGTCTGCAAGGTAAAACAAAGACTGGGGCTTCGCCAGCAGATGGCCACCAAGTTCTCCTGAACGTGATCTGCGCTGAATGCAACAGGGATTACAACAACCCTGGTACGCAGGATTATTTTTCCTTTCCAGAAATGCTGCCCATGACTTCCTAGGTGTTTCGCCTCCGTTCTACACACAGACTGCGAAAGGCCCTTGGCATATTCCGTAACAACGCTGTTAAAAACACATGTAGCAGGGTTTTTTATACCAATCCGGTGTTTTGTGAGTGATACGCAGAGCAGAGCTGCCTGGTGAGCATGGTATGTTCGCTAAAGCTTTGAACTGTGTTCAGTGCTGTGACACACCAACCATGTGCCACGTAGTGACAAATTGCTGCACAGTGGCTGCTCCCCACAAACAGCCTGGCCACATGCTCTCACCCCATGGCAAACATGCAGCGTTACCTTCAGCCACCAAAGTACGAGGTTCCTGGTGCTGCCAGCCTCCCAGCAAAGCGAGGCAAGAGCTGGCTGACACGGCCAGCATGGAGCCGGTGATGTGCAGCGAGCTGACACTTTACTCTTTGCCATACAAACCCAAACAGTGTCCCAGTGTTGCATTTTTGTCCTTTGTGACTGCCACCTTTACTCTTCCTTGGCCCCTCCGCTATGAGTTCAGGCTCTTTGGCTATGCCTTCTGACTGCCTTGCAAAAGACCTTATGGAAAACACGCTGAGCCAGGGCCAACGGGTATAGACCAGCTTTTGTTCAAAGTCGCCCCACCTTACCATATATCTCTCCTTTACAGCGTTCAGACTGGATTACCTTCTTCCTAGCTGGCCCTGTAGTTAAACGAGACTTACAGATGCACCTTAACAATAGCCCATGGCCACTAAAAATGGACGCCAACTTCATTTTGGGGTGAGACCCAGGCACCTATCAGCTGTGTCACCTCCACTCTAGCTACCATGAGAAGGAGAACCGAACTGGGCTCAGCCCTGTACAGCATCTGCTCAGCCTGGATGAGGGGCTCAGTAGGCCAGAGCGTGCCACACAAGGTGGCCATAATATGAGCCATGGTCCTCTTGTGTGTCTCAGGCTCTGGGCTATTGAAGGATGTGATTTGGCTAAGCTGGAGTACCAGGACAGCCTTGCTCCAGTAGCTTTCCCTTGTGTCAGCACCGGCACTTGTCTGATCCTGCAGCGAGCCAGTTCAGGGAGCCACAGGGACAAAAAGCCAATTCTGCAAGAAATGACTTGAGCAGCTTGCTTGCTTTTGCTGGTTTGGCTCCCTAAATAGTGGAGTCTGCCAAGTACTTGCACTGACCCATGGGAGAGGATGGGAACCTGTGGCCAAGGGTGAGGGGAGTGTCATCACGCCTTTCAGTGGCAAGTAGCTGTGACACCACCAATGCCACAACTTCCATGGAAATTCAGATTTTGTATGAAGAAATGAGGACATAGACATAAGCAATCAACACAAGGAACAACTGGAAAATTCAACTTTTGCTCCACAATGAAGCTGCTTCTTGTGATTCTTGTGTATGCAGAAGTAACACACACAAAGATAAACTGAAAACAAAAGGCTGAAAACAAAAACAGGGAGATATTAAATACTTAGGAAGTGACAATGTGCCTTGACAATATGGGATAGAACCAACAGGCAAACATTCATGCCTCACCCTTAAGCCAATTTTGGACATCCAGTTATTTATGGTTTTTGTTTGTTTTTAAAGGGAAAAAAAAAGATATAAATATACAACATTCAAATACACAAGTAGTGTATAAATTTAGCAATGTGAATCATTGTAAGACAGGCAAAGCTTCTGGGCCAGCCTTCCAATTGCAGAAACTAAAAGTGAAGGCAAATGAAATAAAAGCAGAAAACGAGACTATAACATGTCTGCATTCAGATGGTAAAGAGCAGTTAAAGAAAATCCTTGGATCTCTAGCATTCGCTCAGCATTCAAAGAGAACCTAGGCTGCAGAAACACCACGGGTTTTGGCCACTTAACGTTTACAAAAACTAGAGCTTTTAAGTGAATAAATAAGGGCATCAGAGTTGAGCCTTCTGTGTTATTTTTTAAAATCTTGGCCTTTGGGTCCAGTGGTGGGATGGCACCCCTTCCCCTGCCCCAAGCATGTCAGTCGATCTCACGCAAACCCACGGCAGCTGTGGGTCCTCCTTCAGGTGAAGTGGTGCAGTAGCATTGCTGAAGGCTCACAGAGTGGCTCCCCACCCAGGGCAGTGGGAAGCAGAGATGACCGTGGTCCCAACGCCTTTGCTCGGCTCTTCTGGCACATTTCTGAGTCAAGTGAACGCACACAGAGCAGCGTGCGGCCCATTTAGGGAGCTAATCTCGCTTAAGATAAAGTATCCCCTCTCTGTTAAGACCTTCAAGCTTCAGACACTAACAGGTATGATATGGGTACTCTCTGTGCTTTTGAAAAGGGGACTTGAACCGCATTTCCTGGTTTCCAGCTCCCAATTACTTTCTTTTGTAGTAGCTTGTCACATAACGTAATTTTATTTTCTGATAGCTCGTATAATGTTACCTTCCCACTCAGGATATTGGTGAAAGTATCCTTGTAAACACAACATATTAAACTGTGAAGAAATAAGATACAGATTATTTTTCATTATAGTTTATAAAACTTCACCTAGTATAGCAATGAGATGCCAAAATCATAGTATATAAAAACACAGTAGTTTTGTTGCTTTAATATGCTTAATAAAGATCAGTGTAATTTCCTGATAAAGTCTTCCCCTCAAATATTTACTTATCGCTTTTTTTTTAATACAAAGCTTCTACTGTCTCCCCTTCACAGATAAACAGATGCACATGCATATATACATACGTATTTTTTCTCCTCTTTGATTCTTAGATTCTAATTAATGTTTCATGAAAGGCAAACATCTGCCTTAGGAATGTTAGACATTAAAACATATCAAGCAGTACTTAAGGCGATCATAAAAGGAAAATATGTACTACCCTTTTATTAGCAGTAGTTACTTCAATCAGTGTACTTTAAGGTGATGTTATACTGGAAATTACACTTTTTGTCAAGAAAGAAAGCAGGAATTTGGCAGCATACACAAACAGTACACATATTAAATAGGAAAATCACATGGGTAAACAAGACACAGATAAGAGATGATTTGAATACATTTGGTTCAGAAAGTGCCTGAGCTGAAGATGGTGGGAAATCGCTCTGGGAGCAGACAGGAGTAGGAGCACGCTAAGTTTTCCCTGTTAGGCTCTGTCCTAGATGCCCGCTTCTGGCTGCTGCTGGAGGCAGAGCCTGGGCAGGAGGATCCGTGTTTCTGGCTCCATACGGCCATTCTCATGCTCTAACATCCCTATCCTGGGCAGTCAGCAATCAAAATACCCTGCACATCTCTGACCACAACTTTATCTGCAGCATTTGTTCCCACTGAGACCAGCTAAAGTTACTTGAACTGTTGAGCTGCCTCGCAATACCCGACTGTGTTACATCTCTCCAGCTGTGGTGGAACTGAAAGCACTACTACACATGAAACAAACTTCTGGGAGCGGGAAAGAGCTTTGGGGTCTGCTAGGAAAAGCACCAATGTGAACCATGGCACGCCTTACTAAAATTATCCATGTTATCAGCCGTTATCAGCTGTCTTAAATGGAGACACGAGAACAAGACAGTTGCCTGATCCTCCTGAGCCGTGTTCAGGCTGTGGGATCTGGGAGCACTTTCCAGCTCTGAGGGCAGTGCTGTCCTGGGGTGTATTCCACCTCCACACCGAGCTGAGACCTGAGCACACACCATGTTCTCCTCTTTTCACACTGTTCCTCTGTGCTGGGTTTATAAGGACAGGAAGCTGGGCCAGAAAGTATCTACGACATGCTCCAGCATGTCCCCCAGATCTGATGACTGGAGCACTGGGACTCCAAAGCACATTGCCGATAGAGAAAACCTATAAATGAAGCCTACGATGAACTCTGAAATGCCACTAAAAAAACCCCACAGCAAAACTTTCCATCTATTTCACTCATCATTAACTATGAAAATTGTACCCTAGAGACCTATTGTGTAAAAAAGCAAAGGAATGACATGTTAACTATCATTGCCCAGAGAGGTTGTTGAAGCTCCGTCCCTGGAGGTGTTCAAGGCCAGGCTGGACGTGGCCTTGGGCAACCTGGTCTAGTGAGAGGTGTCCCTGCCTATGGCAGGGGGGTTGGAACTCCATGATCTTCAAGGTCCCTTCCAACCTAAACCATTCTATGATTCTATGATCATTGCCTACATAATTAAAACGTTTATTCCTTGTTTTGGGAAAGTTCACGGCTGTATGACAACATGCATCGCCTGCAGACCCTGCTCTAAGAACCAGAACCTGGGCCAGCCTCTCAGCAGAGACTAATTTACTCCTGCATGACTACATCCAGCTGTAGCCAAGCATGGCCAACAGCAGCTCCCGGACCAGTGACACCCCTACCGAATTACTGGGCTGCCACTTAACAAAGAAGAATTTCACATTTCTCTTAATGTGGCAGGACATATAGAGCTTGTTTCTACCTGTAAAAGTTTTAGAAATGTTTGACAGTAAGGTGATGATGTTTTTTACACATAGACAAAACACTTCCCGTAATTTTAAACAAAATTCCTCTTCATTGCTCTATGCCTTCTCCTTGGTTTGGATAGATGGACTCACATTAGGTAAGACACTTGGCCTTAGGTTTGCCATAGGTTTTGAGGTGACAAACGACAGCAGTTGTTTAAATCTGTTTAGGAGATATTTCTTTTCTAACACATGCAACATACAAAAGATGCACGGCCACATGATCAACAATTCCAGCTCTTCAGGATGGCTGAACATGGTGCAAAGACTGCTCTGGATGCTGAAGACCATGCCAACACCTCCTTCCGTAACATGCCGCGTTACCGTGGAATAGAGAGCAATAGAAAAACTCAGCTGGGGAGGGAGCTGTGGGGGTCTTCAGGTCCAACCTGCTGCTCAGCAGGATTAACTCAGATCTAGATCAGACTGCCCATGGCCATGTCCTGTTAAAAGTCTGAAAATGTTTGAAGATGGAAAAAACCGCACGCCTCTGGGCAACATGTTCCAGTGCTCGGCCACACTCATGTTCTAAAGGGAGTTTCTAATGAATGCTCACTTCTTCTAAATAGGTCCTACATAAATGTTTATATTTATAAATACACATATCTACATATTATAAAAAAAAAGATAACGGAGTGACCATGAGCTAACGCAAGCCTGAATTTCTTTCTTTAAAAAAAAAATTAGCTTACTTTGCTTTAGCCCAATGTTCTTCTGAGCTGAAGTGAAAATCCATGGAAACAAGGAAACCTCAAGCAGTGGGGAAAATGCACCTGCAAGTTCACTGTGAAGATACAATACAGTGCACGAGCAAAGGTCTGTTCTTTGGATCTGAAGACAAAGCATTGTACATCTTCCTGAAAGCAGGAATAGTTCCTGAAATCCTGTATGCCAAACGTGTTTGATGCATGCTAGTTCAGACCTGGGAGCTGAACCCGGTCGAGCAGAGAAAGAGCATCTTATTTCATCCCCTCTTTTCAGAGCTGGCAGAACAGCAGTGATCATTCACAGGATCTCTAACACACCAGCCGTCCTAACACTCCTTCCAGACGGGGGCTGCATCAATGCCGAGTCTGTTCTTTCTTTTTTGTCCCCTTCTAAACAGAGCAGAGAACTGGGTAACTGAGCACCTCCAACTCAGCTTGGAGAGCACAGGGCCCTGCTTTTTACCTTTCCTGTTCCCTTCTGATTCATACTTTTCTTCATGTTTTTCTGGCAACACATATGCAAACAAACTACAGCAATACTGGTATTCTCAGCAGAGGAAATTAAAAAAGCGAAATAAAGACTACTCTGTTGGAGACATGGGCTGAGCTGAAATTTCCAGCATGGAAATTAGATGAATATGTACATATTCACATCTTTCACCTTTGTTCTGGTTACTTGCAGAAACAGCATAGATGCTCCCTTTTCTAGTGCAGGACTCCCTGCACGTTGTACCTTGCTCTCCAGATTTCACTTTCCTCTCATATGTCTAATTCTGATTTCTCACACCTGTGCAGCACAGTAGTCAGTCCCAATACCTGTGCAATGACAACTCTCCCCTGTGCATCCGCCTCCTCTTGTTGTTCAGGCTAACAAATGTGGAACTGCTCACTATGCTGGTGATTAAAAATTCTCTCTTGTATATCCTTAGCTGACAAAATTGTCATGTAAGGTCTTGCCAGGTCAGTGACATTAAATGAGGACACTGCATCCACTGGGAATGAAGCTCAGGTGAATGACCTTTTCATTCTTCCTGTTCAGAAGGGTTATTATCGATACATTAAATATTTGATCACCCTGGATACCTATGTACAATGCAATTATGAGTGGTCATCTGTCATACCCTGTCATCAAGCAGATTTTGGTAACTACTAAATGGTTGACTCCAGTGAAGTGTACACTTCAGTGCTTACATATGTACAGATAACCTGCCACACCCCAACCCCAATTTTTTGTCATCTCAAAAAACCAATTTTGTATGTCACATAGCCCTCTACAAGCTTCTGTCTTTGAGAATATATATTGCAAAGAATTCATCTATTGCAGAGATAAAGTAAGTATCATACCTATTTGATCTGTCTAGGAGAAAAGGGACTAAATAATTTAACTGATGTGGGGGCAAGAGCACATTACTGAGCACAAGATCAGGGATCTGGGTTTCTTCTTCTAAAACTACTTTCTAATTGATAAAGTTTGAGATTTATGTTTTTTTTTTTTTCTCTTTCCAGAGCACCCTCTCCTATTTGAAGGAATTTTTTATAAAAAAACATGACAAAACATTCTATAAATCAAAATTGTTACTACATCTCAGAGGCCATACAGATTGTGTTACCATGCATTTTTGTTAACAACAATGAGGAATCCTGATGTATTTATGTTATACAAGAAGCTAGCTTTTCTATTCAATATGCTAACTTGTACCTGGCTTTACAGCCATGCATGTTGATGAAGTATCTCTTCATTTAGTTTACAAGATCCTTCCTACACCGTTTTTGCTGGTTTGTGTCTGCAAAGCAAAATAAGTACAGCGAGGTCCAAATCTACGAACAGAGTACTAACACACTACTGCAATACAAAGAAACCCCACTACCCCTCCTTGCATCTGTGGTTTTTCCACACTTACTTATAATATAGTGTCCCCTGAAAACCAAGCAATGTTCTGGGCTTCACCAGATCCAGCTCCTCAGCCTCCTTTCCTGGGGACTGCCATTTCTTTTCCCTTCCTGCCCTTTATTTTCCTTCCCTCTTCCCCCTAGACTTGCTGCCACCTCCCCAGCTGGAAACTGCCCCTCTAGAGAATCACAGGGCCAGGTTTTGTCACCGAGTAAGGCATTTACTTAGGCAGAAACTTATGTAGTTGGAGTTTCACCGTGTTTGCTAGTATCTGAAAGATTTCTAGTGGCTTCATCTGCACACTGGGATAGAAGGTGTCCATGAAAGTTCAGGAAATCGCTCAGCCATATAATATCTGAAAAAGAGGAACCTATGACTACCACCTATGAGCTGGAAGAGTTACCGAATCTTTTTACTGGCCTTGCACAGATCGGTTGGACCATGTGGGCGACCATGTGGCCAACCATTCCTTTTCTTCTCTTCATCACTGAAATCAATCTGATTTCCACCCAGTGAATACGCTGCCATTGTCTTCAGTGGAATCAAACATACACTTTCCCAACACAAAGAGGAAATCAGAATATTGTGGTTTCCATGAATTGGCCCCCTTAACACTTTCTCATCAAGGCAGCACTCAAGTGCTTATGGGCAGGGCAAGATTTGATTAAGAGCAAAATCTCTTCTGTAGGCAGACTGCATATAGCTATAAGGTATGTTTTGTACCAAGAAATCTAAGGAAATCCATCTTTAACAGCCCTGTTTCTCACATTAGAAATTGTTCCATTTGCACTCAGAGTACAACGCCTCTATTCTTCACCCCATAACTTTTTCAAGACCATTGATTAGGCTGGTGGCCAAGCAGCTCCACTCCTCTGGGCTTCATTGGGTCAAAGTGGCTGCGTGGGCTTGCTCTCATGCTCCTACACTTAAACAACTAGGTGGCCCTATTTCCTGGTCAGGAAAAACTACAGACACCTTTACGATGGCAATATTCTTCTTTAGAAAGGCAAGAACAAAATCCTGAGGACTTTTTGCCGCCAAAATAAAGGATCAGGATTTCACCCTATGCATGCTCCAGCCCGCTAAGGTAAAATCAGACTGAAGACTTGGCTAGTTATATTAACTATCACTTTGTATATGAATTTACAGGAAAGTTCTCATGCAAGGATTTAAATTGGGTAAGATTTAAATTAAGTTGCTTCTTCAGGTTTTTTGAAACGTAACATAATGCATTCTCCTGATAAGAAATGTTTTCCCAACTGGCTAAAGGGTGTATGTCTCCCCTTGGGACGTCAAGTATTCAATTATTTGAGGGAAATTATTCTGCTACTTCCAACAGACATTAAATGTTTTGTTCGGAAAAGGATAAAAACATACAAAGTTCACCAAGCTTTGCAGCTGTCAGATTTTTGACCCCACCCTTACCTAAACACTAGCAACAGGCAAAACCGTATGTTTGCAGGCTTTACGAAACAAATTTTATTTAGCTTCCTCCCACAAGAATTACTTAGATAAATATTTAGAAACAATGCTGCCCAATGAAAGACAGAGAATCCATAGTCATATAGTACTGTAGTTAAATGAACTCTTTTTCACAAGTGGTTAAATAGCCACCATTATCAGATCGCCCTTTGATTCGAAAATGTCTCAGGGAGGAGGGAAGGAACTCAGTTTCTATCCACGAAGAATCATCACCCAGTCACCAGTGGGATTTCTTACAGATGCCTTAGAAACGCCTATCAGACCTCCTTCACCTGCACGGTACTCCTAGTGCTAAAGAAAATTTCTATGACCTTGTTATTACTTGCCGTATTTATTTTTTACACTACCATCACCATCATTTATTTTCACACTTGGAAGCACACTCACATTACAAAGGAAACCTTGCAAAGAAGTGAAGCAGATCTGTGTAGCTGCTCTCTCTGAAGCTGGTGCATCCCTCCCGACTGCATCTCCTACAACGCTGAGAATCAAGGGATGGTAATAATGGGCCACTCTGTTCACCTTGCTAATTTATGCATGTTGCTCATTAGCGCTCTGCCAAGCATAGTTTTGAAGTCCCGAAGGTAGGTCAACAGATCTGAGTGGCTAGAATAGAGTGCTCTGAATTTCAAGCGTCTTAAATGTGCGGCCAGGAGCACCAGTCTAGGATCCAGCGGTCCCTTGCTTTGGCACAGGTTTCCTGCATATATTAGCCCAAAGCCAGTTGTACTGACCCAGAATCCAGTTCATTTGTCTCTGGAATTTCTATTGCTTCCCTGAAAGCACCAGTCTCCCAAATCATCACCAACAGGATGTTTGGCTAATAACATAAATCCACATCAGGACTTCTTCAGTTGTACTTTTTAAATTTCCACTTTGGAAAAAATAACAAACCAAAATCCCCCACACCTACTTCTGGATATGTTCCTCTCTGTAATCTGTTAAAATCTCTGCTTGTTTACTATCTGAGATCGTAGAAACAGTATCAGTCACCAAATAAAGCACCAACTAGTACTGCCAATATAGTAATTAAGAACAACCGGCGTGCTTACACTCAAGCTTTCACTGGAGAAATCAGAGTCTGTTAAAATCTAGCAAAACTCAACCCTGCACATATGTTGTTTTGTTTTGTTTTGTAAATCGGATGGAACATACCAGAACTTTAAAGATCAAAAAAAACCCTAAAACATTTGGAGCCTTCGCATGTAGTAAAAAGGGATAATTATCAAAGCATTTTGTTGTCACAATTGTTCATTTAGAAGAGGCACAGAAAAAAAACCCCAAATCCGAGTCCAAAACTCCCAGCATGAGGGAATGGTATCACTGTAACTACAGTAAATCAGAAAAAGTGTTAGGCAGGTGGAAGGAGACATCAAAGCGGCAGTTGGCGCAAGGTCAGACGAGACAACTATGGCCATCCCAAGTGACTGCCTGAATAAGACAAGCTAGACATCTTACCCTGGCAATGGGGCCCCGTGCCCCATGTGCACTGCAGAGCCGCCCACCGCTTTGGGGAGGCATCCTGTCGACACCGCCTGGGAGGTACAGGAGGTTGCTCAAGGCACCTCATGACACCAACCCAGAGGTGAGGAAACACATTTTGGTGGGGAAAGAGAGAGCAGGGCTCTTCCCTCCTGCCGCAGTCCTCATTTCTTTGCCCCTCTTACACTCCTTTTTCCCATATGGGAGGGACTGAGGGTGGAAGACCGTCATTGCAGACTGAAATTGAGTTTGACACAAGATCACAAGCTGGACACACAAAACCCAACCTGATGTGCCGATATTCATTCTTTTTCAGAAATATTGCTGTAGGGAAGCCCATTCACTTCAATTACACCCCTGAACCCTCTTGGAAACTCCCATTTCCAAGTCCACCTCTTCCCCCTCTGCCTGGATAACTGGAGGTCCATTCTGAGTTTCATATTAGCTGTAACAGCAGCCACAAAATCAATTCCCATTTAATTCTCACATTTGGCCACTCAAATGCAACCTGGCTTGTCACAAACAGAGGTAGAGAAGTCTTCAATACTGATATAATGGATTTTTTAATAGTGAAAATGTTAATTAAGTGTGATGTAGAAGTATCCTGTGGCATAATGAAGTCCCTCTCCTGCTATACAGGAGGCAGGTGGAGGATGTGGATGGGGATACCCATCCCACTGCTCACCCTGCAGCAGGCACAGAATAAAGCTGTAGCGCTTCTGCTGATGTATTCATTCCAGGTAGTGTTAAAAGGCTGCATTTGCTGGCCAATTATTTCTTGCTCTTGTTATGATCTTTCCTGTAAAAATGAGATGTCGGAATTTCCATGTGTTTTGTGTTCAGTTAATGATAGTCATATTCAAAACATCTTTAACCTTTTTACCGGCCAGTGGCCTGGCAGGTGGACCTCTAGCATTTTGCATACCAAGAGTCCAACACACCTCTTCTGCAAAAGGCAAGGCAGGCAGAGAAACAGTATGTAAAATTACAGAATATCAGTTTTCTGAAGGTCTGAAGTCTAACTCTACCCATCTGAAAGCACTGGATTTAAAAGCCATTTTGAAGGATGACACTATGATGAAGTCTCACACAAATACAGGCTCGGCGGAGAATGGCTGGAGAGCAGCCCTGTGGAGAAGGACCTGGGGGTGATGATTGATGAGAAGCTCGACATGAGCAAGCAGTGTGCGATCGCAGCCCAGAAGGCCAACCGTATCCTGGGCTGCATCAAAAGAAGTGTGGCCAGCAGGTCAAGGGAGGTGATTCTGCCCCTCTACTCCGCTCTCGTGAGACCCCACCTGGAGTACTGCATCCAGCTCTGGAGCCCCCAACATAAGAAGGACATGGACCTGCTGGAGCGCGTCCAGAGGAGAGCCACGAGGATGATCAGAGGGCTGGAGCACCTCTGCTATGAGGAGAGGCTGAGAGAGTTGGGGCTGTTCAGCCTGGAGAAGAGAAGGCTCCGGGGAGATCTTATTGCAGCCTTCCAGTACCTAAAGGGGGCCTACAGGAGAGCTGGGGAAGGACTTTTTACTAGGGCATGTAGTGATAGGACGAGGGGGAACAGCTTTAAGCTGGAAGAGGGCAGGTTTAGATTAAACATTAGGAAGAAGTTTTTCACTTTAAGGGTGGTGAGGCACTGGAACAGGTTGCCCAGAGAGGTTGTTGAAGCCCCATCCCTGGAGGTATTCAAGGCCAGACTGGACGTGGCCTTGGGCAGCCTGGTCTAGTGAGAGGTATCCCTGCCTGTGGCAGGGGGGTTGGAACTCCATGATCTTCAAGGTCCCTTCCAACCTAAACCATTCTATGATTCTATGATTTTAGTCTGTCTTACTCAACAATACCATTTGAAATTATACCTAAATTAAATGCACAGCTTCTCATTAAAGCAATGTGCTATGTTCAAGCAATAGCGGAGATCAGGAGAGGAGGGTAACATGGCTTGGAGCTCCAGAGTGCAGCAACTGATTTCCAGGGTATCCTTAGTCCTGTCCCTTGTTCTTTTCGTCGTTTAGTTCCCGATTTGAAAAGTATGGGGATACTACCCTTCCTCCTTCTCTTCCTCTTCCTCCCACCACCTTAGGCGTATCATATTTTTGGGAAGTGGCTGAATCGCACACATGTATGAAAACAGCAGCAAGGACACTCCAACTCCACCCACATTTTTCAGGCAGAAGAGTGAATGCTCGTACTAAACAGAACTAACAAATTCTGAAAGTACATAGTATAAAAGATCAAAACGTAATCTCTCCTCATTTCTCACTCAGCTAGCCATTAGTAAATGCCCCTTACTGTTTGCTATGATGTCCAGGGAGAGCGTTTCATCCTTATTCTAGGTGCGTATCTTAGGTGCATACAGTTAGGAAGAAATCCTTACTAATGTTATACGGTGACCATGCCTACGGTCCTACAGCATACTTCCATTATCACACACACATCGCCAGACACAATGCGAGCCAAATACTGGTATGAGATTTATAAAAGATCTCTTAAGAAAATGTTAGGTTTTCTTTTTTTAAAGTAACGATTAAAAAATCCTTGCGTAGAACAGGTTTGTGATCAGACTGCTTCTGCCCTGCTGGCAAACCTGCCAGAAACTGCAGGCTCCCAGCTCTGGGACAAGAGAGCCATTATTGGCCAAACACTCGCAGGAACACGAAGCTGCTACTTCATGTTCTGGCAAACGTCCCTGCAAAAGGTGGTGCTGTGATTTATGTGCCATTCAATGTTGTTTTCAAGACACTCACTAAACTGAAGAAGCACCATTAGAATACGTCAAGCACACGTCAAAACCCATCTGAATCAACAGGGGCTGAAAATACATCATGTGCTTGACACACAATAATTGACATGTCACATTATATTTGACATTTCAAGGACAGTAGTGCCTATTTAAATGGAGACACGGTAATATAAATATTTTTTTTACTTGAGCTAACCAAAACCTAGCAGGGCATCTTGGTGAAGAGCTGTTCAACAAATACCTGGGGAAAAAAAGAATTCTTTTAAAAGAGTAAAATCTCTAATGGCTCAAATTATGAAATGCAGAAGAGCCAACTTACAAGAAGATAAGTCTACTAACATGCCACTATCTCAGGGGGAAATTCTGGTCACGCTGGCTAGCAACCTCCTACTGATTTCCATGGAGCCATAATTTCACCCATCCCTCCCTACTCCCTTTACAGCTCTGCCTGGGTTTAGGCCTACAACTAACACTGCCCAGACTATCAGCATGACAACCGATATAGAAATATGGATTAACACGACAGGAGTACAGGGAGGTATGCACACAGCATGAGTCACGCTCTTTTTCCCTGCACAGACAAGACAAATTGCAATGCAGCAGAATTTTGAATTACATATGCTTCACCTGACACCTCATCCTATCTCCTTGAGGCAACTGTATGGGGACATCACCAGTAATAACAAAGGTCCTACAGGATGCGTTGACAGGAGAAAGGGGGGAGGTAGTATAAACCATCAAAAGAAGCAGCAGCCATGCAAACTACACTTTACAGCAGGACTGGGAGGCTCGCCCAAATTTAACACCCCACAAATTGAGAGCCCACTGTCATACTTTCTTCTGGTTCCCACTCATGAAGGATCCTTGGGCTTTTTTGCTTTATTTACATATTCTAAAGGGCTTTTTCCATCATATGTTGTGATGCAAAGGAAAGGTGCTGGCAGAAAGATTTTAAACTGAGGGTTAAACAGATTAAATTGATCTACTGCCGCTGCTTTTACCTAATACTTTCATGTACAGTTTTGACTTTTTCTTGTTTCATACTCTCTCCTTTACATTTCCAAAACATGATGTTACACTCCCCTGAACTGCTGTTTAGCCAAGCCATACGTATTTAACTCTTATACTCTGTCCTCTTAGCTATTCCCTCCAGCAATCTAAGCAGTTTGCTGCTCCTCTCAGGTATTGTTCAGATTTGTAAACGTACTGAATGCAGCATAGTTCCCTGAAATAATGCGATGTTCTCAGTGAAGAAGCATGACAATAGCTTTTGCAGGATAAGACCCATATGCTGTATGTGTAATCTAATGACGTTACGCTGTGCAGATGCCATATACGAAAAGCCATTGTAAATGAAGGTGGGTGGAACTGCCAGCATAAAGAATGAATCAAGCAGGCAGAAATCTAAAAACCAGGTAAATACCTCCTGTGCAGAATATTCGTCCTGTCCACGTTTTCTTCCATGTAAAACGCTACTTCAAAGAATGCAATCAATTTATTAATGACTAAGTGCCCAATCTGTCAGAAAATACCAGGAAGCTAATCTACCTTTTTTTTTTTTTAAACCCAGATTCTGCTCATAAATTCTGAGTTGCTTATGCCCAAATAAGAAAGTAAACAGAAATATTGTGTTAGTTTAAAGCTCTATTAAACCAGAAGACAGAAAAGGAGATTGGAGGAGGTAATCATGTTAGACCAGCAAGCAGAGAATTTCAATCCCCTCCAAAACTCTCAAGAAGTTTTTGGTGAATCTTCTTAATTGCAGTAACTACAAAGAAAAATAGTATGAGTGATCTGTCATAGGTCTCATTCTCCTTTCAGAGCTGTGGAGAATTGAGCAAGGTAGAGAGAAAGATACAGTGCCAGGGTTTCATTTCAGACCTCAGAATTAAATACAGAGATAAAATAGTTCAAAGGAGATGAAGGAAAGAAGAGTTCACGTACTTTGTGAGTTTAACTTCTTAATAGTTGCGTCTAGGCTGCAATAACAAGACAAGAGCATACTGGGGGAAAATGGAAAAAAGCAAAACTACTGACAAATGTGAAATTATTTTCAAGACTCGGAATAGGATAATTCAAAGAACTGAGAACAAAAAGGAAGAGTAAAACTATAAAGCGCTTTTTGACAGCCTTCTTTTTAAAAAGTGGCTGAGCAGATTTATCAAAGTGTGTGAAATGTTTGATCCTAAGCTGAACTTCCATGAAAACAGAATCATATTCCTTTCTGTTCGGAGGTCAGAGAAATACTGCCGGAGTCAAGGAAAAGGACAAAGAGCACTTTCTGATTTTAAATTAGGGTGTGCTGCATGTATAGACACAAATGTGTCCTATATATGTAGCTAAAAGGCTGTTCACAAACACAAAGTGTGTTTACACATTTGATTGACTAAAACCAAGAGATCAAAATTTGAATAGCTGAAAATTAAAATACTATCAAGTGACAAAAGTGAAAAGGAAGCTAATTGAAACATAGTCTTTTATATAGAAAATGGAAATACGTAAACTTATTCAAAATGTTTTTGCCAATTAACAGTTCTATCAAGGCTCTGGAAGTAAGATGCACCAGTGATGAAAAGACATAAGGATGCTGTAATGGCAATAGGTATCTATTCTGAAAGCACACGCAGCACAAAATATTAAGGCACGGTATTTTGAGCTTGTGTATGCCATGCTGAGCCCAGCCCTGCTCTGCTCCACTTGATGGTTGTCCTCCTTCCCCTGCCCTCACCTGCAACCCACCAAGGGGAATGAGGCCATTCCACCACCCTGCAAGCCATACATTAGGGATGGGACATTCACGTAGATTCAAGTTGGTACAGTCTGTTACCCTTTCTGCATCAAACACCATACCTCTACTCCTTCAAGTGTGCAATGGGAATTCTAACACCCTTGGGAATTGGATGGGATGTGCTGCTCTGTGCAGAGGCTGTGCTGTGAGGCAGCCTGCTTCGCAGTCCTAACGAAAACACAAGAGTGGGAGCTTCTGCTTGCCCCAGAGTAGGAGATCAGAGGTACCTGGTGTCACCCCCAGTGTTTGCTTATTCCTGCAAACTCAAACTTCGGTGGGGTGCTGCCTTGCTAGGAGAGAGGAGACTGGCCTTGTGCAAGAGGAGTTCTCCTCCCAGAAGGACCCATTGCCGGATCTTCCCTTGGCACTGCGAAACTGGACAATCAGGGGCAGAGGGAGCAGCAAAGGAGGACAAGACAAGTGAGGGTACCAAATGTGATACAGGACTAAAGGTGTCTGCCACCGTCCCAGTTCAAGTCACTACAAGCCTTTGAGTCATCCAGACTAAGGTTGCTAATTCTAATTGTAATTAGAAGGGGGAAAAATGTAAAACAAAAACAAACAGGCAAGCACTTCTTATCTGTGATTTCTGAGTCAAAAGTTCCCAGCCTTATTCCAATCAACTCTGCACTGGATCTTCTTCACCTGCCTGCTCTGCTCCCAATATGCTACCACCTAGTCTGAGTGCTAACTTCCCAGTTTGGTGCTACACAAGCGACTGAGAGGCCGGAGCTGGAGAAACATCTGAGGGAAAGGAAACAAGGGAGATGACAAAAGCAGAAAAGCCCTGCGACACCGCAGTGGGAATAGTCCCTCTGTATGTGCCCATCTACACACAGGTTGCTTTTCCATCCATACTCCCAGGATACTCTGCAAGACCTTGCAAAGGAGAATGCAATCAACTTGGACAATATTGGCCAGACTTTTTAAATCAAGCAAAAACAAACAAAAAGATGCTTGTCGCTTAACAAGTCCTAATACAGACCACAATTTTGATAGCATCTTTACACGTACTCTTCTAAATCCAATTTGCTTTCAGTGCAACTACTTGCAGGAACACAGCCAGGAAATGGCACAGGAGGGTTTAAAATTCAGGTCAAATTCTAAGTTGGTCAGAAAGTTAAGGAGAGGCCATGTCACTCCAAAAATGTAATTAATTTTTAAAGTCTAAAACCAAAGTAGGATGCCAGAGCGACTTGTTCATGTTTGGAAGCTATCTTAAAAAGGTACCTGCTTATGCTATAAAAATGGAGAATTTTTAAAACGAAACATATTTTTATTCAATTAGTAGTTTGTTGTCCTTCTAAATCTCTCCAGGGTTTGAACTCATGAAAACTGAGTAATCTGTTTTCTCTGGGTCTCTCTGGAGAGAAAGCTTAGCTTCTAACCAGCTTGGTTAGCTTCTACACACATACTTTTTCAGGTTAATCTTCATGTCACACAGTTAGTGCTCCAAATTAATGTTTTAAAGAAAGCTCAAAACCCCTGTACAACTTGACTGTCAGGTGAAGTTTGAGATTTAACACTGTATTATAAAATTAAGAATTTTTAAAAGGTGAAAAAAAGTAAAAATTACATATTGCTGCTTAATATTTACAGCATATCCTAACGATATCATAGATATGAATGAAAATTGCATTGTATTGAGTACAACATTGAAGGGAATGCTTTCAGTCTCAGCTATTTGTGCCCAGCTTGGTTGCAACTTTCTGTTGCCTCGTCTAAATGTGTACTTACTTGTAAGTTGTTGCCTTCCTATTAGTACTATGTTATTTCTCAATTTTTATATGTGATCAGAAAATTAATATACCTCGGTAACCTGTACACAAAAAAGAACTTACTAAAAATCCACAATACTTTTAGAAGTTCCCATTATTCACACTGAAATGAAAAGCAAAGAAAGCAATTCTGTTGCTCTAAGGGGTTTTCCTCTACCACTGTTTTCACATATATATTAATTGAATGCCATGCTGAAAAAGCAATCAACGTCAAGTCTCGACTCTAGATGGCAGCAGCCTCCTTCAGTTTTTAGTTTTCTCCTTCCATAGTTTCTTGGTCTTTGTCCCTTAACCCTCCAAATAATTCCATACTCCCTTCTCTTCCCCCAAAATAAAGACCTCAGTGCTCCAAGCTGCACAGTCTGGGGAAGATGACTGGAAGGCATTTTCACTAGAAGAAATCAGGCCATTCCTGCAGTTAAGCTACATGGTTCTTCAAAGCATACAGAATAATTGAGGCCTAAAGTGGGAAAAAAAAGAAAGGAAGATTTTTCCCCTCCCCCTTCCCCTATCTGTCACCTGGAGAAATGTTAGAAAAATAGTGCTTCTTTTCGTCTAACGACAGCCCCTCAGATAGAAAGGGAAGGGGCAAAGGACAGAGGAAAGAAAGAGACATAGAAGAAACAGAAAAAAAAGGTGCCATTTCATAATGACTTTGAACGGGGAAAAAAGCCTACCTAAAGAACACGGCTTTAAAGCACTGAACAATTTTACAAATCTCTCTCTTTGGGCACAGAGTACTGACACTATGCTGGTGGAGTTTATTAGATGAGCCGAGGCTACTTTATGTGTCATAAAACTTAACACGTAAGGCAAGCTATTGCTCAAGCTGTAACACCTTGTCTGAACTCCTTTCCTTTTCCCCTTCTCCTAATATTTGCATTAAGTTTTGCAACTCAGCCGCCAGTCCTGGCAAGTCTCTGCATTCTTCTATGTCCTTCCCCCACTCTATGCTAGTGTCTTCCCCTGTGATGGGTATTAGGTAGAGTACCGTACCTCCTCCTACTCCAGTGTTTCTCACACGCTCTTTGATGTGATCACATCTCTGGCATTCATGTAAATCAAATGGAAATACAGAAATATCTTAAACAGAGATTTCTAAAAGCCCATGTATGCATAATTCCTTAACATCTGTAAACTGTTGCAATTAGAGGCTGATTCTGTGAGCCCTCAAGCACACAAGCAATTTTATTTGGGCAAACAATTCCAGTTCAACTGGATCAGTCCCCTCTGTGCAGTTTCCAATAAATGTGTTTGCAAAACCAAACTATTAGACTTTAAGTTCACATTTACTGTCAGCATTTTGAGGATTCCCACATACACATGCTGTCATGGTCTTATTTCTACTGATAAGGACACATAGGGACATTGGAGACGACTCAGGAAACTGCCTTCTGGAACAGTTACTGCTGAGGGGTACTTAATGCAGTGCTCTAGCACATCAACGTGTTAACTTTGTATACTAGGGTTATGTTTGTGTTATCTTCACAACTCATGGATTTATTTTTTCTGTATAAAACCCACACAGTTCAGCCCCCTACCTGCCATTTTGAGGCCCCAAATATCCTAAGGGTGGTGAAGCTGAAGTTAAGAAGCGTGGACCTAGCTGCCTTACTGTGAAGCATACGCATGGTCTTGTGGAATGATAAGGCCTATAAAAATACAGAAAACTCCAAGAGATATATTCATCCTCAACCTTCCCCAGTTGCAGACAGGAAACGCACTTTTCTATAAGAAGCATAGAAACAAGGATTCTGAGAAACAAGGATTTAAGACTAGCAGACTGACAAAGTAGTGTAAGAAACGTATCAATACGTAAGAAACAAAAAATATCAAGTTTAACTTCAGAAATCATCTCTGACTCACTCTACTGCAAGATCAGACAATTTTAAGTCTGAATACAGAGCAGGCCTGTTATTAGACTCTACTTGACCACCATTACTAATTACATGATCATTGCATACCATTTCTCCCAGGACGGTTTTACCCTACACCTGAAATGATGTAACCACAGGTATCTAATAAAAGGCAGCAGTTTTGCTTTCTTCCCCCTCCATCTCAAGCCATAGGTGTCTCTAACCTTATGGAGAAGCAGGTTAGGGAACTAACATGTGCCACTGCCCTACCCAGCATGATTCACTGGCACTTGGCTGAACTTTGGTACTCACACAAGAGAAGTGCCCAAAACCCATGGCCATGAACGGGGACTGGACTCCACCCATTCATCTATGCAATCAAGTTATCCCTGCTACTTTTGAAAAAGTAACTAATATCACCAAGTTACACCATTGCTAAAGGACCTGAACACTAAGTCAACGAATGAAGACTTCCACGCACGTACACTCTGAAATTTAGTTACCTTGTCACATCTCAACTGAAGCATCCCAGACATAAAGTGTCTTCAAGAAGACCACACTAACACTATCCCAATGCTTTTTAAAGAGAAAGCTCCGACAACCCAACACTGACATATGTAGTTCTGTGTTTTGTGGTGTCCCTTAGGGTAAAAAACTGAAATTGGTGGATCTAAATGTTAAATCCCACAATTGGATCCAGATGGCTGAACCTGTGTCCACATGGGACCCCACAGAAGTTAAAGATGTTCCCTGAAGGTGCAAAGGGTTGCTTGTGTGAGTGTACTTGCACCACTGGGATCAAAATCCTTACTTTTGGCTCTAACACAATTATGATTCAGAAATGACATGTGAACCACAGCTACTTTAAAAACTGTATCTCGAGGGCCCAACTCAATTTATGAGAGCATTCTAAGTCACCAATGGTCTCACCCTTAGGACTACAGTAATGAACAATTCTTTTTCGTACTACTAGAGGGAGCAAAAAGAGAGCAAAGGAAGCAGTAAACCTTCTTCCCTTTCTTCTCAATTACTATCAGGTTTATCTACAATTCATAGGTTTTACTAAGAGAATCAACATAATATCTGAGCAGAGTTCAGATATATGAATTTATTCTCTCGATACTCAAGTGAGGCTGATGGACAATGTTACTACCATTTTCCAGACAAAGGAATGACATACAAAGTAATTAACTGCCCCCCCCTTTTTGTCCTTCTTTTGTTTTTTTTTTTTTTTAACTATAGGTATAATCAATATTGGAAAACATAGGTGATTGTGTTATCCTTAAAAGCCAGGGCATAAGAAATATAAGATAACAGAGGTGGCACATGGTAGATAAGAAATCCTGAGTCCCGGTACTGTATACCGACTGAACACAAAGGTGTATGTGATTCCAGATAACTCGTCCTTCAAACTCCACTTTTCTGGCTTTCACTGGGTGCTCGTTTTATGGCATTTAGGATTAGAACTCACATACTAATTTTCAAAGAAGTATTCTTTCTCCAGGATGGTAATTTTTACCTTATATCTCCTCTACATTGGTTATGTCCTCTTCAAAACTCCTTCTCTTTCTCTGTTCTAACTTAGTTAGGTGGTTTGCTTAGACTCCTTTGATGGCCAAAGGAAAGACAGACATAGGGAGAAACTGGCAATTTTTGGGAGAATTCACCTCGTATCTTAAACGTATATGTTTTAAAATGGGATGGAGATGTTCACCTCTCTCCATTAAAAGCAAAATGAACTCCACCTATCTACTTTACTGGTGAAAAGAGTCATATCAAGAGAAACACTGAATATTTATTTATCCATGGCAGTATCTGTAGCTGCTACACTGAAGGCAACAGGTGACACCGAGAAATCAAGGCAACAATTTCCACACAGCTGATATACAAAGGTGATAGTTCCTGAAATGCATTTAAGAGCAGAGAAAAAGGAAAGAAACAAAGACTCATTTGTTTTACAAGTTGTTTGATTGCCCAACAAATTGCTTAGTCGTTTGTCTACTCTTATTTGCCATACGCGTACATTTATGAAAATGCAGTCTGAGCGAGGGACCATGGAGGGTGTCTGCAGGCAACACAGGGCATGCTGATACACCCTTGACTTTAATGTATCAGACTTGTAATGAGGGACTAATTTGGTTCTAAGCACTAGCTTGGCAGAAACAAAATACTTACAGACTATTAATAGAGAAACTTTTCACAGAAGCTGTGACCTTTATGACTTAGCATGGTTTACAGACCTACCTCTGTTACAATTAAGCAGATCCTTGCTGCAAAGCAACACGTTTGTGTCTTTTTCTCCCAATTATAAGGAAGGGACTGCTAATGTAGAGCAACTCTTTAGTACACATACTGATGCACATCCTTTCTGCAGTAGAGAGGTGTACTGAAACATGGTAGGGGAAAACACAGGGTTTATGGTGCTCTGAACAATAGTGTTGCCTAACGTCCCACAAAAATCTGTCCTCAGTGTCGATAGCCACTCTAGTCGAAGGCCTATGGAGATTTGAAGACAGTGATCTCTACGCCACGATAATAAAACTAATTAATAGGAGAAAATATTATCAGTCACAATGTTGCAGTGGAATTGGGGGCAGGGGGAGGAGTGTATTGAAGTGGTTACTTCTCTCCCTTCAAAGTCAGACATATGAAATAGATTTCTAATGACTTTGAGTATAATTAAACGTTTAAAACAGTATTGCAAATGCCTGATGGAAAACAGTTATGAAACACATCAAAGAGGATAGTCCATTTACTAGTTCAGCCTTTATTTGCCAAGCCATATGTCAACAAAAATACTGGTTGTTAAGGTCACTGAGACTAGAAGAACCAGGGAAATATCAGGATCATTTTTAACACAAGTGGTTAAAATCTGAAACTCAGGAAAATATGTTATACAAAATACACATTTGCATTTTTAGACACATTAAATCAACTTTTTTTTTAATCGTAAAAGATACTTATTTGTCTGACTCCATCTGCTCATTGCTGTAACACAGCAGCACACAGAACATTAGCAAAAGGACATATAGCCTAGAAGTGCAGGTGCATGGGATTAAACAACAACAACAAAAAAGACATTAAACAATGTAAAAAGATGACAAATTAGCTCCAGAAATACAAGCTAGAGAGAGAAATTCAGAAATAGAACAATTGGTACAGTAATCGTAGTTCTCCCTGGCACTGCAGAAATGAGGAGCTCTACAGGGATATGCCAATAGCTCAAGCAGCAGAACAGCAACAAGCATCATTTTGTCATACTTAAAAAACAGAGGGTTGAACAAGCTACCAACTCATTAGAAGCAAATGGTGAGAGCAGCTAAATGACTGGCATTTCAGCGGTTTTATGCTTTGCAACTATTTGTGTCACAAGAAATGATTTGTAGTGATGTTCTGAATGCAAAGAGTGATAGAATAGTTCACGGGAAGCATGTTCCTTTAATTTATCCTATTCTTAGTAACAGATTCAAACAACGGCAGATCTAGGATTCATTTGGTCTCAAGAAGAGAGCAGAGAGTGAAAACTCTCCCTGTGAAAATTATTACAGCCACATCTTTGACAGCTGGCCCACAACCACGTTACCCTGGGAATGCCAAATCTGTCAGATAACCAAGGGGAGATAGCAGAGCTCTGCACAGCCAAGAATGTAACGATAGGAAGTGATTATTCACTATTTTTTCTAAGAACTGGAGGCTTAAACTGAACAGAGGGAAGAATTTTTTTTTTTTCTCAGTGTAACACATACTTGGAACTCATTGCCGCTGCATACTGCAGAGGCCAGGAGAATAAATGGGCTCAAAGGAGGATTAGACAAGTTCACAAAGAGCAGGGCCATATATGGATATTAAACATTAAGGTCAAGAAATAGCCTCAGAGGCTGAAGGTGCATAAACTACTGTTTTTTTGAAGCTATAAAGCAGAAGATGGATAGAGGGAGGGGGTGTAGGTATTCCTGAAGAAGAATCACTCTATACCAACCCCGTTTTTCTGCTCTTTTGGTAAACACTAGCCAAGTTACTGGGTCCACTTGGACTGACTCAGTAGGAAGGATTTTAGACTTCGGTCAGTTGTTTCTACACACACATTAGTGAAACATGCCCTTTTGAAACCAAATGCCAGCTTTAGTGAAGGACTCCCATACGGGACTAGGGTGACCTCCAAACTCCACACTGCTTGGAATGTTTATAAATACATGGCACATGCAACGAATGACAGCTTTAAAAATGGCAGACCCAAGGAACCACGCTCATCAGAAGGGAAAGGTTCAATTTGCAACACCCAGGCTATCCACCAGTCCAACAAGGCAGGGCTCTTCGCTGTACATTGTCCACTGTTTTGTTCAGGCCGAATCCAGATGACAAGCTGATGAACTTTCCTATTCAAGAGTATTTTATAACCCCACAAGGACATGCTATCTTCTCAGTATCACCTAGCCCAGGAAGCAGGTGTAGGGAGCATGAAGAAATATCTAAGGACATGGGAAGGTGGTGGGCGGGCTTCTTGGTCTCAGTGTATGAAGAGTGAGGAGCCATTGCCAAGGTAAATAGGGAAGGGACAACAGCAAAAAAGAATAGGACACGTAGGCTGCCAAGGTAACTGAAGCATACAGGAAGCAGCAATGGGCAGTGTGGAAGGTTGAGAAGTGGCAGAGATTTCAACAGCTAGCTCAACCAAACAAGTTTCCTCAATGTCGTTAAGACAATTTTCTCTAAAAACATCCCTACTCTAAGAGCAGGACATCTTAGCAACTTTTGTTCATCATGTCTGGTGGTAGAAGTAACAATACCATGGAAACCACTTTAATTTTCTCCATTTAAATCACTGTAGGGCTTAGTGCTTGCACAAAGATCATACACAACAGTATTTAACGATATTACCATGACACAGTGATGGAGAGGGTGGCTGGGAAAGGGGAACCTAAAAAAAATAATCAACAACAAAAACCCCTCCACAAAATTGCCTGACGAGTCATTTTTTGTGAAATGAAAAGTAATTTACACAGCAGTTTTACAGAAAGAGAATTATGCAGTTAATCGGCGCTGCTGGATAATTACACTGTACATGAGGCCTTGCTTTTAGGGAAAAATATAAGCTAATAAAGAGAGTCAGACAATCGGTAATGGCAGGGCTTTTGGGAGATACCGGAGACACAAAGCTAAATAATTTAAAGCTAAGGACTATAATGACTGTGAAACTGAATTATTTTAAGTTTACATTAATTCTCCACCCAATTACATATCTAACATTAAGTCCAAAAGCTAGAGAATTCCCCTCGGCTGCAAACAACCACAATGACAACAAGAAAGCTGAGGGGATGTGATCCCGAACATGACCAGACTCTGAATGCATCCTCCCAACTGCTGTGCACATCCTTAATATTCAGAGGTCTGCTAGAGAATTAAAGCCAGTTTACAGTTCCCTCCAGTTACTGCTGGTTCAAGTAAGGTCTCTCCCTGGTACGGTCAACTGCAGTCAATCAATTTTCTTTGCTGTGCCTTTTTGTACCTTTCAAGCACCAGCAGCAGATGGCTCAGCCTGGCTGTCTCACTGCCACATTTGTACCAGAAAATGATGACTGGTGTAATGAGATCGTTTCATTACCTTTGCGTTTTAAGCAATTTAGCCCTTATTATTATTGACCTTTGGCGATGCTGCATCCAAGTAAAATGCACTATACTAAAAAAGCAGGGGTATACTGGAAGGCAGACATTGTTTCTGAGTGTATTCATAAATAAACCAGATTGTTTCCCTTCCTGTGTTAGAGGTTTACCTTACAGCTGAGTTACCAGCATTCAGCAGTCACTCTGACTTGGTGTTTGCTCAACAAACAATACAAGAACAACTTGACACAGTACACCTGGCAAATGATAATAACAACAACAACAATAATAATAATAATAATAAAAATAATTCTTCTACAACACCCAAAAGAGCACTAGGTACTTCACAAACTAGTTAAAAAGACAAACTATGTGCTGTGGTGAGCTAATACTCGGTGAAACAGTAGAACTGCACAGGGTGGAAAAACAGGAGGAGGTGGTGTAACAAGAGGAAGTATATGGGTTACAGGAATAACATTAAACAGTTACTAATCTGGGGGACATGAGGTTCAGTGCATGCTGCCTATTCTTATTCCACACCAAGTTCAGAGGAATCCCCGTGACTGGCCATTTTGTTAGCACGCTTTCCAAATCCACTGTTTTTTCCAAAAGTGTCATTTGCTCGCATGCTAATCTGCATCTTTTTTCACTTAGGTTTTGCAGCCTGAAAGCAGATGCATTTGAAAGTTTTGTTGGTTCCAAAGTAAATATGTCTATTAAGGATTTACAGTTCAACAAACAGCAGCCACAGATTTTGAAGCTTTCACTGATTTCACAGTGACGGCACGATAAAGTCCGTGACTTTGGGCCAAGACGCACCAGGCCAAATGCACAGGAGCAGCTCACTTCCCTACATGCTACATCATGCACCAACAAACCACACCGTGGGACTCCGCACATTCGCAGTGCATGTCAGAAGAACTTGCAGCCAACCTGTTTCTCTTGCTCACTCTTCATTGGATTTTTAGGGCTCAATGTTCAGGGAACCGTGCAGCCCACTTGGTGTAGCTGATCTACTCCCACTGAAGTGTTACGATGCTGTGTGAGCCTGCCACTCCCACACACCTCCGTGTCCCCACCGCACTTCCCTCTCCTCTGCCAGAGGGATTACAGCATCCTTCACCTGCTGAGTGCATTGGGGACAGCCCAGGGGGGAGGCAGAAGAGAGGAAGGTGAATTTAAAAAAAAAAAAGACCAGGAAAAACTAGAGTGCTCGTTACCAAATCCATCTACCAGCACAAAAATAATTGCCACACAGTCCCCTGCTCTTTGGGCAACTGCATACCGTCCAGAACAAAGCATGCTGTTGGCGCCTCCGGACTATTAATAATAGTAAGGTATGTGCTGTAGCAGGAGGGAGAACCGCAAGGGGTGGTGCTCCACAGGGCTGGCATAAGGAATGGATATGCTCCAGGCTGCCTGCCAAATGCACTGGAAAACTTGACTTTCCGGGGGCTGCCGAAGGATGCTTTTCTCCTGCCTGCAGTACTCTTCGGAGGATTTCTGCCCGGACTGGGCTGCAGTGAGCCACCACAGGCGGGAAGCATTCCTGCTTGTTCTCCAGCCTCCCCAACTGGTACTGCTGCCTCCTGATGAAACAGAGTCACTGGGCTCACCCTGACCACCCTACAGATAAAAGCTTCCGCTTCATTCTGCCGTGCCTGTGGGGGTTTATAGAGGTCACCGGAGCCAGTGGTGAGCATCTGAGAAAGAAATCATTCCCATTAGCCCCTTAACCCAAGGGGAAGCAAGAGGGACAACACAGCCTGCTAGAGGGACTATTCAGGTTTGCCCAGGGCCCCACTGCAAACGTAGGGATTAGGATGGTCTCACAAGATAGAGGACAGAAAAGAAAAATTCAGAATGTTTTGATGGAACCACCTCAGTCCCTGCTAATAGCTTCATATACCAGAGGTTTTGCAAGGGGACAAAGGCAGTAAACCAGTACTGAGAAAGGAAAGGGCACAAGGGGTAAAAAAAAAAGAGATGCTAGTGTCCAGTGGTGCACCATTTAGCATGTGGTGACATGTCCAAGGGCAGCAAAGCGTGCATTCACAAAAATCTGCTGCAGTTCAGGTCTTGGATCGCCTTTAGGTCTCCACACACATGATGTACCCCTGAGACGCAATGTGTCCCTGCTAGGGTGCTTCCTCCCCCTTCAGATGGCTGACAAACTGCAGAACAATGCAGGGAGAAATGAAATCCTAGATTGCCGGCTTAGTTAAAAGGATTGCAGACAGCTAGCTGCTAGAAGCATTACTAAATATGTTGATGTTTCATAACCGAGTTTACTCTTGTTACTGTTTGTGCTGCTGGTTTGCGTATAGCAGGAACGGTCAGGCAGGGCGAATGCTTGCTGTTGTGCAGATCTGCTGCAATATCTCATTTTTGCCGGCGGAGCTGATCGAGGCTTCCCAGTTCATTTCTCCCGGCAGCCTAGCCTTGCTGCGGAGATGTGCTGTGGTGCATCGAGAGAAAGTCCAGCTCCCTACAGAAGTGCATACAGAGAATTTATATCCTGTCTATATACAACCTTCAGCTTTCAAACTACTAGCGCTGACTCCACAGGTAGGAGAAGTAATCTGGCATCCATGTATACCCAGAAAGAATTTTGCAGAGGATAAGGGCTACCAAGCGTCTATCTTAAAACACCAGCCTGTCTCACAAATACAAACATGCAGTCAGGGCTTCCAGGGACACATTATCTCACATTATGGTACATGCCAAGGGGTTAACCGAAGCCCTGGATATATGTTTTGAAACTGGTTTTGTTAAGCCACTGTCATCTCCTAAATATAACTTTGTTTTCATTTTAAAAAAATATCCTTTAGGAGTTTCCTCTGAAAAAAAAAATTTCTTTGAGGCTGTCTTGAGGATTCCTGGAAATTTTTCATGTGTTCTAAAAATTGCCCCTGCGAAGCCTCACACAGTCGTGCCCCCGTGGCGGAGACGCCCAGAGACTGCAGGGCCTGCATGGCTCCTGCACCGGCTGCCCCCAGCTCTACAGCTCGAGATGGCCCTTCCTGACCAGAGCCAACTCTCTCCCAAATAATTTCCACATAACTTTGCAAGCTACTTCTTGTAGAGAAAAGCTTAACTGAATTATCACCTCATTCCAAACTAGTTCCTATACAAATGAGAAAGCCCATAAGCATAACACCAAAATGTACTGAAACGCTTATTTTCCTGCAACGGTTTGACATTGATATTACTTTTCAGCAGCTACTACGATTTTGCCCCCGTTTCCATGAAGGACCAACCGTGGTTTCTCTCTAACACGGAGTGCGCCTCTGCGCTCGCATAGCCGATATTCTTCCAGGACTCTTTATTCACATTTTCCCGAGGACGGCTGCCGCAGCTGAGCTGTTCTGCACAGATTTTCTGCTCGGTATGGGGGGGTTTGTGGGGGGTGTGTGTGTTAATTATACAGAAAGATGGTGCTGGGCCAGGCAGCCCCTCCGGGTGCAGCGTCCCCTACATGCACAGCCCCCTTCCTGCTGTTCTGCCGCTACAGGGATCACCTGTTGGTCTTGGCGCACGCCCAAGCTGGGGCCTAGCGGAAATGACAGAATCAGCTAGAAATGAGAGCCAGCTCCTATTCCAGCCACCCAAATGAGGGAAATACAAAAACAGATGATGGCAACGTGACCTCGCTGCCGCAGGCGGGAGCCAAGAGGGGGTGGGGCAGAAGGGAATGGAGAAAGAAGGGGTATACATCAAAAAAAAACCCCACCCAAGACAAAAAAAAACACCAAACACAAACAACAAAACAAAACAAAAAAAAAACAAACAAAAAACAACAGACCACTGAAAAGAAGCTTTTTTCTCTTTTCACATTCAGCACAGCAAAAAGATTAGGAGAGTTTTTCTCCATACGAACACCTGCCGACAGGGAGAACTAACTACCTTGTTCCTGCTCCTGCTGGGGATGTCGGATGTTTCCATCTCCCACCTGAGAGATGTCAAAGGGATATTCAGGTACGGGGCCGAAATAAGCTGCCTTTTTCAGACCGGCTGCTCTCTGTACTGCACGGTGACACACCAATCATTTCAAAGATGTGTGTCGGGAATTCCCCTCTCCCGTAACAACAGTGCTCCTCAAAACCTTTTACTCGATATTTGGGTGAGCTGCAATGTTGTGCAGCGGAAGGATTAAGTACCACTAGCCTCTCATTTTGTTCTTCTGGACAGAAAAGCAGCTGAGCAATTAAAAAGAAAAGGTAATCATCGCTAACAGTATTTAAAACAGAGAAATGCTGCCTTTTAAACGATAAAAATACAAGCTGATTACACACTGCACTTCCAGACATAACTAGTTTCATACAAGCTCCTGGAATCCACGTTTACTTGAAGCAGTAACCATCCAAACATCCAAAACTTCTCATCAAATTTCTCTGGACCCTTGAGTTCAGCAACAACATAAATGCACACTCTCTCAAACAGCTTAATAGGCTTTAAATGAGCTTTTAAGAGGGTTTTTTTTCACCAATAATTTTTAGAAACAATACCAATAAAAGCGGGGAAAACCTAATTCTTAAAAGGAAGTTTTTTTCCCTCTCCGAGAGCAATGCAATGGATCCCCAGAGCTTACTTCTTCCTGAGAAAACACTGCATGAATAATCAATGCACAGTCCAATCCGTCAATAAGCACCGAGCCTTTAAACACACCCAGTATTCAGCAGTCTCTGTGACTCTGGCCTTTAAACTGTAACACTTTTCGCCTTGCCCTGCCTGGTTTCCCAACCTTCCTTTATTTCTGTTCTTTCCAGCAAGCAGGTAGGTAAGCAGAAGCAAAATTCGAGCAGTGGGAGCAAGCTGGGGCTAATTTGCACCTTATGAATTATTCAGGCACTTCTGATTCCTGCACCTGCACCGAGGCAGGAAGCTTGCGAGGAACAGTCATTACTCTTCTCTTGGGTTTGCACAAGCTTGGTTACTGCTCAGACACTTTGTTCTGTAACTAAGGGCTTCAGGTCTCGCATTAAGCAGTGGAAGTGGGGGGAAAAAAGATAACCTCACATTGCCAACATCCCCCCTCCGCTGCCCCGGACCCAGGATAATCATTCAACCCCTTCTGAGACTAACGAATTGTAGTTTGTATCAGACCGCTGAATTCATCTCACATATGCTAATCCGGATCAGAGCGTCAGCAGAGAAAAAACGAATGTGTGCACGAGCTGGTCTCGTCAGGTATTTACTCAGCTGTATTAGATTGCACGTTTAAACTTCTCCCTAGCTCAGTAGGGAGTATTTCACGTGCATCGAGTATTCACAGGCCAACTTGATCATTAAGGCATCCTTCTCCACAGATACAGCACAAATAAATTCTCTCCCTGGCATTCTGGCTAACATCAGGGGTACTAACAGTTTAATACTATTGGAAGAGCCTGTATCGTGCTTTCAACAGGATGGCTTTAAGAAGCAAATAGGCCTTTTCCATCTTCATCTACTATTATCTTGGTAAACAGAATGTGACACCTAACTGCAAATCCAGATATGACCCGTGAATCTAGACAGCCATTAGGAACATTTGCAGAGAGCAGACAGAAACCAATCAGTACTATGAACATTTTAAGATAACAATTTTTTTTTGAGTTAATATGCTAAGGCAAACAGATCTAAAAGTATTACGCAAATTCAAAGTGGCAAACACCATCTTTACTGTATCTCATGTCCACGGTTATACTGAATATCTTTGGGTCTTGTCCTTTATTAACATGCCGTCACCAACAAGTTCTCCAGTTAAAAGATCATCTCATTAATCCCAAGCAGCTAAGCATCATGCTTCAATTGATTCAGTAAAACAGATCTGCGGCAACTGATAATGAAACCTCTTTAATCCCCTCTTCCAAAATAACGAGTCAAACACAAGTGTCAAGCATTCAGAAAGGTACAGTCAATCCTTATCAAATGTTCGCTCTTCTTTCTATACCTCAAAAAGCTAATTTTCCTTTCGATGCAGAATGCATGATTGGTCCTACACTGCTCTTATCTCATTCCTATCCAATAATAGGTAGTCTGGCTCTTTTTTAAGGTTATTTTAATCGGGCATGTAAACACATTTTATTCTTTGATGCTCTTTCATTCAGCGTCATTAATCCCCAGCATGAAATCAATAGACTTAAAACATTTAATCATGTCAAAACGCAACATACAAATCCACAAATGACTTTAGCTCATCACACACAATGAATAGCTTGCAAGTTGGAAATTATGCCTTTTTTTTTGCCTTGGGAATCAGCAAACCCAAAGCTAGTCATTCATTGAAGTAAACAGATTCTCTCTCCAAGTATCTGCCATTAGGCAAAAAAAAGATGTTGATAAACAAAACATGGGATTTTCTGTTTGCTCTGTCATCTTTTTTCATCCCTTGCGGTCACATTGCCCTTATGAGAAATACACTTGTTTTACCGCAGCCTCTTGACAGCATCTGTGTTTAAAAAACTTTAAAAACAATTACAGTAACTGGGTTACAGAATGTACTGGAGGTGCAAGGGAAGGGAAAAACATCTTTGCAGTTGTTTATTTTCCTTTTTTAACAGCACACATTGTTTCTTACTTGAAAAGAATGCATAAGGGACAGCAATCTTAGTTGCTTTTTCTTTAAAAAAAGAAGATAATTATCTCCAAAGCCACTGCAATACAAAAAGTGACAAGAATCTCTTTAATGGGGCAGAAATTGTGGCTGAGATGTAAAAACTAAGGACAGCCAGATCCATCCTTCGAGAGGCAAAAGGGCAGAAACAGGTAAATGGGGAAAAAGAGTACTCTAGATAATGGAATAACATCTTTAATTCTACTACATTAAAAAGCACTGAAAGCTTGCTCATTTGAAAGGAGAAAATACAGTTTGGAAAGTGAATATGTGGAGAAGTATGGAAACTGGCATGCTGAAACCCTAATTTCGGAGGCAGGCACCCAAAAGCCTTCCTAGGTCCATGACTGCATTCTCACCCACTGTCCCATGAACAGTCCTACCCAGCACTCCCTAAACTCATGAGGTCCTTCACTGTTAAGCTGGAGCTTCTTTGGGCACCTACTACAAGTCGTATGTCCACACATTCTCTTCCCGGCAGGCAAAAGACCGTTTTGCACCTACAGGCAGGGCAACATCCTGACTTTGCCTTGTCTTGTGAAGAAGCTCACAAAAGGCAGGCAGAATTTTGATGGTGGTGGACTGGCAAATTCTCGTATTGTAGCCTTAAGGTCAAGTAATTTGCTCAGGGAAGGAGGGACTTTGGTTGTACGTCCTTCTCAGACAGAGAGCTTAATTCAGCATCACTCCCATCTCAGGAATAACCCAGCTATAAGGCTTGGGGTCTCCTGCTTAAGCATCTATGGAAGGAAGGCTACTCTGACACCAGGAACGCAAGAACCATGAGGCTGAAAGGTTGGGTAGAAAACAGGATCCTGGCCTCCATTGTAGAAATCTGGACACTTGGCTCCAAAGGGGGAATGGTGAAAGCTCTATCCATAGCTGTTTCTGGCCTAACGTTGCTCCAGGGAATGGAGCCTACAGTCCCAGTCCTGTCCACGCCCAGGTAGGATTCAGGCTCTTCTTACCCACTCTCCTTCCCATCCTGTGACTTCTGTGCTCTTGTCTACACAATGGCCCATATTGAGCAAGAAGGAAGATGAGAGACTCCACTGCTCCCCAAGTATCTCCTGTGATTAGGCCTGTGCCAAGGATCCTAATGACTAAAACACCTCTGAGATGCTTGTGCTGAGAACCTAAAACTCAGGTCTCCTACTTCGTTGACAAGCTAATTAACAAAGCTCGCCTGCAAAAGGTGGGAATACTGCTGTTGCTGCTGCCAGCTCATTTTTCAAGAAACTGATCCATTATCATCCAGAAAGGGCTATGTGGACTACCTCTGAGGGAAACAGATGCTTTTAGTTCCTACCAGTTCCCTATATAGTTCATAATGACTTATCTAATGTAACTGGTCTGTATTCCTATGGAAGCACCTATGTCCCCTAGGCAGTCAGCGATGAGGAGTATACACCTAAACTAGATGGGTAGGGTCTCCTTTTTGCTTGCTCCTGAGACATGCAGCTCTCTCCACTGATCATAATGGGGAACTCCAGTGCCTTTCCTCAGAGGCCAGATCACCCTGCAAAGCTTAACCTTAACCTACAGGTTAACATACAAGTGAAACATACAGGTTTGTGTCCAAGTGAGGTACAAGTGCTATTTGCTCAAGTGTTAAAAAAGTTTTGTGAGTGTGTAATAGAGATACCACTGCCTCCAGTGTAGCGCGACATACTCCCACTACAGCTGAGTGAGAAAATGAAAATTTCATAGCAGGTATGACTAATCTCTACTTTACTGTAAGTATTTGGAGTCTTAGTGACCTCCTGATTTTGCAGTTTTTCCCACTGAAAGGAATGTTTATGCACTGAGCCGCACAGAGGAAAAGGCGTAGATAAGGGAATAACTTCAAATGCTTTGGCTATCCTAGATGCATTAATTTTTCATTACCTCATTTATGAAAAAAACAAAAACCTGAGGTAAAACTAAAGAATGTAATGAGGACATTCCAAATCAGGCAAAGAGAAGATCAAGCATTTTCTTCTGGCAGCGCTCTTAATTATTACCAGTAACGTCCTATTTATTATCATCATCATTATTGTTTATCCTTTTTCTTTAAAAATGATCCAGATTGTCTCCCCAAATGTGTATTTTTTTCCCATTTGACAGAGGCTAGATTCACTCATGGCTGAAAGCAATCAAAGTTTAGACATAAGAAATACTTTTTGAAGCCTGTGCTCTGTAGTTAGAATTTCATTCCAGAGATGAATAGCAAGTACAGACTTGGGCCTTAAATTCCTACTGACTGAATGGGAATCTTAACAAGTGAAACAGTGTACTCTGCAATGCTTATTTTCTTTTTGAACTGGTGACAAATGAGAACTACTGCTTCGGGTTAGTCTTACAAATGGCAGGAATAAAACAAAACAGTGCAAATGTTTGTCTTTGAATAGTGGAGAGTCAAAGCAAACTAAGGTGAAAATGGTGTCCGGCAGGGTAATTCAGATCAGGAAAGTCATCCAACTCCATAGCAGCTTGACCCTAACATCGCCCCAGAGGCAGTGCTACAGCTGCCAGCTAGACAGCTAGCCAAGAAGCCAGCAGTGGTGCAAGCCAAGAAGCCAGCCATGAACGCACATGCCAATGCAGCAAAGCTATATTCCAGTATTTGGCATCTGGGTCCTCCAGCTGCCAAACATCTCCCATCTGGCCGAGCCTGTGGAATGAGGTGTTAAAAAAGAAGAACGGGGGTAAATTGTACAAGAGCAAAAGCAGTACTGTTTGTGAGACACCAAGGACGAAGAGGCACACTGTGCCCGCCAACATCCGAAACTCACACATAGTATCACTTTGTCACCAGTGAAATCGTGGATCAGGGCACTTCTGGATCAGGGGAGGCAGTATGGACAAAATGCTCATCATTTAACAGGAAAAGACCAGTTAGACATGTATGAATTGCAGCAACAGCCCCAGCCTGCGGCCATCCATGGAGGCCAGCAGGTGCAGAACATTTGGGTGGGATTGGTTTTGAGTAAAACTTACAGCCTTTAGTAGATTTCATGAACCCACTAAAAAAAGAGGAAAGACGCCTACAAAAAATGTTTCTTCAAGACTTTGTGATCTGTTCCGTTCCTCCATGACCACAAAGAAAGTAAAATATCAAAAAATTTCTCTGTACTTTCATAATTAAAATACCATAATTTTGAGTGTAATTTTAGGGAAGAATAACTTGCTTGAAGTTTAGTGGAAAAGGATAACTTTAGTAATGCAAAATTAAAAAACCCCGAACAACTGGGCATTCATGAAATTTCATTCAAATGAAATATATACACTCACGTAGCTGTATTTAATTGTAGCAGACTTCACTTCTGACAAGCAGTTACCGTTCCTAAACTGCATTAGAACCATACTCCAAGAAGCAAGACCAGCTCTGATGAATGCTGCTCTAGCAGTGTAAGCAGTTTTAAGTGCACCATAAGAATTCATACACTGACTTAAATATTCATCTCATTGGCCTCATTTCCACCTTTCACTCTACAGACAGGTCCACATGGCCTAAATTATGTTTGACAGATGTGACTTTCTTGAACAATTTGGTCCTTTATTTTTAAAAGACATAGAAGACCCTATATCGCTCTTCCAAGTATCTGTTTTTATTAGCATCTATGTGCCTCACCAAAATATTACATTTCAGTCTCATCTCATTCCAGTCAGAGCGAACAAACTTGCAGTGTTTTAGAAGTGGTATGTGAGATGATTTACGCCATTTTCATCTACATCTAACCATGCAGGTTGTTCAAGGGACCTCATTAGTAGGATCTCATGTTCATTGTTACGGTATACATAAACTCTACATGTAAATTCATGAACAATTTTTGAGCAAAATATTGACAACATTAAAAAAAAGCAAATAATTGACAACATAAACCTCATTCTTGAAAACGTTTCATGTACAACAGAAGCTAATATAATTGCTGATTATATACAATGTTATTGCTAATTTTGGCTAAAGGAGCCTGCATTCAAAATTGTATCTGAAATATAAATGTATTTTAGAAACACAACATTTTGGGAGACTAGTAGGGTTTTTAGAATAATTTCTGAAGTTGCACTGATAATTTCAATCAGATCAAAGAAAATTCTAAGGATTTTTTAAAAATAAACATATCATCTCAATTTCGTACCTAAGGAAACCTTAAAAGATTTGTATTGCCTTTAATAGAGATGTTGCTGCTGCTGCTACTTGGAAAATGTTTGAGTAATAAGATCCCACAAATTTTTTATATAAATATACCAGTTGTAATGCAATTAACTGCAAATTGGAGATAGGAGTAGATTTGAGGAACGATTTCTCTATTTGACTACTCATTAGCAGTTTGAAAGTGTAATTGCTCTTAAACATGCTGTCTTCTTGATTTTATTATGAAGCTTAGCTCTACTCATAGATGTGAAGAATTAGATTTATTCTGCAATGTATTTGTTTATACTGAACGTGTGAAGTTGTTTTTCCTTCTGTACTCTACAGATAGAGGGCCCACGGATTCTTAAGAGCCCATAAAGCAGTGAGTTGATGGGTATACACTTGTCACACAATGAACCCAACTCCAAAGGAACCTCTTTAGGGTCCCACAAAACAAAAAAAAGAAAGGGGGAGGACAAACATGCAAGCAAGCACATTGAGAGTGGACATTTCATTGCACACTATATTAAAACCCAATAAAACAACAGCAACAAATCCAACAAAAACAGGAACCCTATCATCATGGGTACATTCCTTCTGTCATATGACATCACTTCCACTTGGGCAAGCGAGGTGAACCCGAGGCACCATCATAACGCTTGGTGATACCTCCCAGTCACCCCCCCCGCCCCTCCCCACTGAATTTGTATGTAAACTCTGCACTCTACAGCAGGGCATCTACTAGGTGCATTACACAGTAAGGTTTTAAAATTTTGGCCTCCTTGCAAAAAAAGCAAGGAGATGTTTGCAAAGACCTCTTCCAACATTTTACAGCTTTGCTTGCTGTTTCACGATAACTGGCAATGACCCATTATAACATGAGTGACATTAATTCACATTAACTTTGTTACTCAATTTCAGTAGACTATTTTGAACATGTTAAACTGCATTATCAAACATCAAACAGGATTTTTTTTTCTTCTCGTATTTTAGTCATTGGGATTTGGAAAAAAAAAAATTGCAGCTTTCCCATGATGCACACCACCACCCTCCAAGCCCCAAAATATAAAAAGCAATAGAAAAAATCATCTTTGGACCTTGCCCAGCCCCACATATCCCCCAGCCATGACATAAAGAGGGAAAGAAAACTGAAAAGCACTGCTACTAGACTTTGTCAATAAAACAGAACATTATATAATACACAATAAAATGCTTCATACCTGGAGTTGAAAAAACGAAAAGGGTTAACAGCTGACCTGGCACAGCCCCACATGCTCTCTCTGGAAATTGAACACAGACAATTAGGAATTTTAAGTTACCCCAAACAATTGCAGGGGACTTAGACAAGCTTGAGGAACACTTACTGCACAGTAAGCACAAAGCCTCAGTGTGGAAGGGACTAGGATTTTCCCATTTGCTTAAAACTCCTTCTTAGACTGAAATTGGTCTGTAGAGGTCCCAACTAATGCTAAGCAAGTGATTAGGAGCTCTGCCATTAATTTGCATGGGAACGGAGTCAAAGCTTAAGGGCCCAGGTGTCACTTAGTGGTAATTCTGGATCATAGTGGATCATATTTTCTTATTAAAAAATAATCAGTGACCAAAAGGAAAACATTAATGAGAATCTAGAGTAGGCAGACATTGAACAAAAAGGAAATAGAGGCTGCAGCAAACGTCTGCTCCCAGAATTCTGCTGCTTAAGTAGTATTGTTCCCAACACATCACTGAAAAACCTGGTCTTTAATGCTTTTTACTTAAAACTGAGACTCCAGGGAAAATATTCTTCTAGAATACTACTTGGAATATTGAACAACACAAATGTACAATGTCATAGCTGTATAAGATTCTATGTTGGGATTTGGACTATGTGGAATGCTCCTTTTCACTGACAAATTCTGATCTACAGCATGTGCTCAAACAAGAAGCATCATACAGCTGGCTTTTGGAAACAGTTCCACCACGTTAGGGAAAAAAAAAAAAAAGAAAAACCTGTAGAAAGCCAAGTGCATGAATAACCCCCTTCAGTCCTTCTCTCTGTGGTTTAGACCTCAAATGTACCATGAAATTAGTCTGAGGCCAACGCCCAAGAAACTAGCTAAAATATTAGAATAATAACATGAATCATAAAAATGTTCTAGCACACTAGCAGTTGAATGCATTTGCACTGGAAACATTTTGGATTCTTTATAATGTTCAATTAAAATGACCAGGTTGGCATAGTAATTGTTGAAAGTAAAAAAGAAATTTTCAAAGCAACTTGTCTTCATTTATATAATTGCACTTTCCATTGGCTCTTGGAAACCTACAAATAATCTATTTTCTCCCAAGATTTCGCACTGAATCTTTCGAACCTCTCACATTTCCTTGCTTCAAGTGTACAGTAAATATTCATCTTCTTTACTGTTTCCTTGATTTTGCCATTTGTTAAATGTTAAATTTCTGATAGACAGAAATCTGCTATCAAGATGACAAAATGATGCAAAGAATTTTCCAAGTCTAAGTTATTAGCTCTATCACAGCCTGATAGTGTTTTTCTCCACAATCTTTTTCCACTCTACTTGTAGAGTCTCTTCCTTCTTCAGAAACACATCTCAGGTACCTGTCCCATGGTATCACTAGGTACAGGTTTTATTTCACAGTTGTGTCAGTACCTAATCAAAAGGCACTGGGACAAAATCGCCCCTACCCCAACTGAAATCAATATGCACTGGAAAAATGGCAACTAGAAACCATAACATTGACCATCCTCTCCCATGTCAATTAAATTATAATCATTTGTGTCTTACTAGAAAAACATTTATTCCTAAAGCTGATACAAAGAGCAATACATTACTGAGAAGTCATTACTCTATGTTTTGTACACTTCTTTTCATAAAGGTCCGTTTTTAACAACTAAGCAATAGGGCAGGCAAAAATACAGTTGGTGAGGATTATAAGTATTTGCATGCTGAATTTTTGTCAGTGGGAAATTTAGCAGACAACTAAAACTCTGGTTAGAACCTACAGTATCCAGGCACTGAAGTGAAAGACACCCAGACATCCTCCAACCAACCTCACAGACACCTAAAACTATGCTCCTCTCTGTGTTGCCTGAAAACCAAATGGCTGTGGCCTCCCACCCAGCCTCTGCTCTGATCCAGAAACCGTGAAGAGAAATGCCCTACCTTTGCCTCTGAGGCTTGAACCATATCTGTGCTATGAAAATGGTAAAACACACATGACAACATGGATTCAGCATAAAAGGCATGTGTAATAGTCACTTCCCAATCCAAAATACAAGTGTAGGAGGAAAACGAAGAGGAAAAGGACATTGCAGGACCACTCCTGGATGTCTTTTGCATCCTAGCCTTGTGTTCCAGAATTGGCAAACGTAGGTGTCTGGCTTCCTGAGTCAGTGCTCTAACCACTAGGTTTTTATGCCAGACGTGGGTGGCTGTACTGTCACATTTTTAAACAGAGTGAAGGCTGGTAGGAAGAGGACAACATGCTCTGGGTTTTAAAACAGGTAGAAATAGGTAAACTCAGAACAAAGTATTTGATCTCTTATTTTCCACAATGGGAAGTTGGGAATGTAAGACTTTTTTTTTTTTTTCCCCCCCCGCAAACTGTATTTTAATGAACAACTACAAGTCAGATACCCAAGCTCCAAAGAAAGCAGAGATGACTTGTGTGGCCTGCTCTAGGAAGCCAGCTGCTCTGCTGGTTGAAGTTCAGAGCATTTAACTCTGTGTTGACTATATTGTGGGAGCATTGATGCCTTATGTAGGTGCTCTGAAACACCGCTGGAGCCAATCACCTGTTTTACAACCTCACAACGCCTCCACCAGACCCCCCCCCCAAAGCAGGCAATCTGCACCTCATCTCAAGTGCCTGTGCTGTTATGGTTCATTTTGGGTCCGAGTACCTGCAGTATTTCACACATGTTGTGAACATATGGGGATAGTGGTACGTCTATGCCATGCAGTATATTGACAAGGATGTACCTGTTACAAAACTCCAAGTACTTGGTAGTTCCTCTCAGGCAAGAGAAAAAACACGTTTTATTTTGACTGTGCCTTAGTAGTGGCTAAGAATCTCAGAAATGATGTGGTGATACAGGCAGCAAATAGTTCGGAAGTGGAAATAGCGAGTGCAAAGGGAATCAACCTGTTCAGCTGAGTAAATAATTTTCAGCAAATAATTTATTACACAATATTATCCTGTTACTCCACTTTTGAAACTTTTATGACTGAGATTTTGGCCATTATTCTAGTTCCTCCTGTGAACTTATTTATAAATGGTTTGACTCTTTGGCCCTAATAAGCAACTGATCACAGAAATAGCAATGGCCATCAGTTCTTCAGAGAAGCACCATGGTGACCTCTATGTGAAGCTGTCTATCTGACTGCATTGTGTGCCCCTGATTTATTACGCAGGATCCCAGCCCTATGCTAAATACTGTATTTTTAATGCAAATAATTAAGGCGAGTATTTTGACAAGATTGAGACTCCTGCTGACTTTTAATGAGTACATAAATGCAAGTACTTCTTTTTGTGCCTGCTGGCAGCTTCTGGTCGTTTCCAGGTTATTTCATTTTTCAGGCTCTGTTTGCAACGCTGGAGATTTCCACCAGCAGCAGATACTGTAGACAGGTCTTAGGATAGTTATTTTTTATGGCAGCCTCTGATCTCAGTACCTGCCAGCCTGCTCCACGCTGCCTGAGCTTAGTGATACATTCTAGGCAAGAGTGGTTTGGCCCTTGCTGCCTCCTCGGAGCCACCCTGCTCTCTTCCTTCATTCCTGCCTGCCTCAGTTTTCGTATTTCCCTGCACCGCTGTATCCTGTGGCAACTCAGTATATCCCAGAAGGGTAAATAAATAAAAACGTGACCCAAAACATCATTCTTGACGTTATCTTTTGTTTGTCGTGGCTATAACAATGAAGGTGCTTGGCTTCAACTCTGAAACCTGTGACTATCATTACTTCTGACACACCTCAGGATTAGATGCTATTATCTGGGCCATTGCCTTGCTTTACTCCTTGTTGCAGCCTTCAGTTCCTTTCATTTTGGCTACAGTAACTTCATACGTATGGTGGTTTAAAGCTCCAACTATCCTTTCCTTGATGCGTCCAAAATAGTAACACTCATGTCCTCAGTCACACACGCATGGAGAATGACACCTCCTTGGCACGCGGGCTCAGCACAAGAAACTCTTCCATATCCATCATCCAGGAACTTCCTTTCATTCCTCTCTATCTCCAGCCTAAAAAGAACTCGCTGTGAGAAATGAGGTTGCAGTGGAGCCACTACTAGTGAAAGAGGATTGAACTAATAAAGGGCAAAACCCAGCACAGTCTTTTCCCATTGTGAAGGAAAAAGGAAAATGGCAGAAAAAGTGTGCTGGTTTTTCTTCCAAGATCCTTGTATTCACATGCTCACTCAATTATGTCTTGCTGAACAGTGTTTCCCTCTTAACAGTGCCCTCCTTTGCATGCAGCTTACATACCTGTGACCTACACAACTTTTTTGTGGTTTTGCATGCATTGATCTAAACACTCAGGAAACAGTTTTCCATAAATCAGTATAAGCACTGCTATTAAGATTTAATTGTGCTGCATGTTTGTCTGTCACAAAATCACAGGAACTGCCTTATGGAAAAGGAAAGATAAAAACTTATCTGATCTAGATAATGAAAAAAGAATTAAATATGGCTCAAGTGACAGCAGAGGACAATGGTCTTTCTTTTTCTTATCAGTAAGTCAAGGTAGCAGTTCACTGAGGTAGTTTTATTGTGGTTTTTTTCTGCCAGTGTTCTGCTATCTAATCTGCACTGATGAGTATTTGCCACAGCTTTGAATTTCTTAGTGCACACAGCTCTGGCTCTGCTTTCTGTGCTGATTTAGAAAGAAAAAACAGAAAAAGCTGAATAACGAATCACAGGGGAAACAGATGCCAAATAGGTGTACAAACTGCTAACTGAGTAGCAGCAATGCATAATGTTATTTATAATTCATTCTTCGGTGTCGTGCTCTTCAAGCAATTACACAATGCCTGCCTCCCTATAAAAAAAATGCGTTTCACGCATCTAACCACTAATGACTTGAGCTTCACTCTGGAGCAACCCATTGTAGTGGATTAAGCATGGGACTAGAAGGCAGACGTTCCTGATCCCAGCTCATCCTCTACTTTGCTGCATGGCCTTGAGCAAGTCACTAACCTGCGGATAATTATAATATTTGAACACACAGGGGACCTGTACAATTTAATTAGTTAATGTTTGCAAAGCACGCCTAAGATAAAAAGTGCTATATGAATTATAAACATACTCTATTGTTTTGGGGCATTTTATTCCAAAGCACGTTTGTGTAAATATGTTTAGCAATGTAAAATCCCAATAATTGCAAAGTTTGATAACTACCTCAAAATTATTGACACTTCTTAGACCAAAATTTCAATTAATTAACAAATTTAATCTATTTTTTAGAAGACAATTATATGAGACAATTCAATATAGACACTGAACTCAAGCTGGGAAACAAGACCTTTGAAAGTTTGCTTGTGATGGATAAAGGTAATGAAAGAGATACAGAAAGGTATCTATGAACCCATACATGTTACAAATCCCTCTCTTGCTGCACCATGCTGACTCCCAAAATAGCCTAAGTGTTGAGTTACTTTTTTAATTTTTAGCATCCAGACTTCTGTTACAGTTTCAGGGTTAATCATTAGACCCAATGAAGTTAATGGTAAAACTCCTCTGGACTTTTAACAGAACCAGGGTTCCTTGGTTCTTCCAGCTTATTACGCACTTAATTTAAGTATTTCTCTTAAAAGGAAAATATTACTCCTAGCAATGGTATGGTAAAATACATAGTGAAAAGCAACGTCTAGCACTTCAAAGTGATGCAAAAGAAGAGAACAGACACCCTAATGACAATGTTTCCTCGCTCTAAATTCATCTACTCAACAGTCATGGTAACTTACTGTTACAGTGGAGATAGGAAAACATAATTTTGTGTGGACCAAGCTAAAAGCACTTCTATTTTCAAATTAGCTTTCTTCAGGGAACAATTTCACAATACCCCTATCTCCTAATACACTGTCATTTAAGCAATACCGTCCTTTCAAAGCAGGCAGCGATGTCAATTTCTTTGTAGAAGCTGCTTTTGATTTACAGTTGCTGTCCACCTGGCACTTGTTCCTAATGATCGCTGCCTGATGGGAAATCTGTTATGCTGGCAAAAGGCTCTGGGACATATACCGGGAAATTTCCACACCAAAAATCCTAGAATCTCTGTACATACACAGAATGGCATCCTTTGATTTTACTGCCCAACTGTCAAGTTATTAAACTTTTTTATTTTTTTTAAAGATTGCATACGAAAAAAAAAAAGAAAAAATAGAAAAAGAACCTTTTTAGAATAGTATAGTGCATTTGGATTACTGAAATCAAAGGCTCATAGTTAGTGCCTAAACAGCAATTCCCAAAGGTATATAGGGCTTTCAAGCTCTTGCAGTAAAAGTCCTTAGTACAGCTTTAGGCACATTCCTTTTTATATATAAGCAGACGATTCTGAGAATTGAAATTCTACTAGAAGAATTGTGAAGTTTGTAAAGCGCCATATAAACACACTGTAGAAGTAGTCAGTACTTCTTTAGAGTTATCTGAACTGCATGTAGGTAGGAGAAATCACACCTATAGTAGTTGCATAGGTCCAAAGTTTAGATGTACTGGTTTAGTTTCTTCTTGAGTCCCAGACTTCCAGCATGGCCTTAGAAAATCATGTAGAGGGGGCTTCCTCATATATAACTTCAGCAATTCAATGTTAGGGTTTATCACTCTTCCTAAGCCATTTGTCCAGGCTCCTTTATAAACACTGGGGAAGGCTGGCACCTCTGAAAGGTAGATGATCACAACTGATGAGATGATTGGACCTGGAAGTATGCACATCTCTCCGCTGAGGAAATCCAAAATACTTCAGCCTAACTTTTAGATAGATTACATTGTGAGAGATGAACCTTGCTGCAAGGATCTTGCCCTCAACATAGGAAAGACATGGACTGCTGGAGTGGGTCCAGAGGAGGGCCACAAAGACAATCAGAGGGATGGAGCACCTCTCATATGAGGAGAGGCTGAGAGAGTTGGGGTTGTTCAGCCTGGAGAAGAGAAGACTCCAGGGAGACCTTATAGCAGCCTTCCAGTACCTAAAGGGGGCCTACAGGAGAGCTGGGGAGGGACTTTTTACAAGGGCATGTGGTGACAGGAAAAGAGGTAATGGCTACAAACTGGAAGATGGTAGATTTAGAACAGATATTAGGAAGAAGTTTTTCACTCTGAGGGTGGTGAGGCACTGGAACAGGTTGCCCAGAGAAGCTGTGGAAGCTCCATCCCTGGAGGTGTTCAAGGCGAGGCTGGATGGGGTTTTGAGCAACCTGATCTAGTTGGAGGCGCCCCTGCCTATGGCAGGGGGGTTGGAACTCGATGATCCTCAAGGTCCCTTCCAACCTAAACCATTCTATGATTCTATGATATGTTCAAACCGGACAGTCCAGTACTGCCTAGAGGTTCTGTAAGCTAGCTGAAACACAGCACACCTCTGCCAGTTCAATGGTGCCCTTAGGTCATTAGCCAACTGCTTCTCCAGCAACACTTTTCACTGCAGAAACCTTTTCTGCCACAGGATATGTATCTGAGACTGCTGTCAAGAAATAAAACAAAACTAGAACAGAAACATCCCTGAAATAATGACACAATGGGGGCATCAACCATAATACACATGACTGCCTGCCTTACAGGGCTCTATGTCACCAGTGTCTTTCACTTACGTATCTGCATACGCACCTCTCTCTCTTTTAATGTTCAATAAGTCAGTTCAGTTTGTAGACTGACTCTCGAGGAGGCTGAGGAAAAGCCCCACAGCATAACAGCCTGTGGGGAGACAGGAGGGCCATGGACAGTTCTGCTTTCTGAGTGTGGGATCCGATTTCCCCCTAGGAGCGTTGTAGCAACCATGCAATCTTCTGCTCTAAAGCCCTACTGCAACGGAAAAATGCATCCCAGACTTGGGAAATCTTCATGAGAAAAGTAAAATTGAAACGGATGTATTCCCACGATTTTGCTTTAGACAAATTAACATTCTCCAGTGAAAAAAAAAGCTTTATTGAGAAATTCTGGACCAGCACTAGTCAGTTCTCCATCTGTAAAATCACCATCCAATTGTGTGCCAGTTTTAAAATGAGCATTTGTTCACGGAGGGCGGATGTACCAGAAGAGAGAGAAGCAAAGTTCACACAAGTACTGCCAAAACACCCTCGCTTATGTTTCTTGGAGACTCAAGACAAAGTATTTTGTCTGTAACTAGAAGAAAAAACTGAGGTGAAAGTTTCCTATAATGAATAGCACAATAGTAATAATGATCACAGATGAAGCAGGAAAATATCAGTGTAGAAAATGAATGGTTGATGGGAACAAAATTATAAACCTCAAAAGAAATAAAAATCAACCACAGAAGTTGATTTACGTTGAAGAAGAGGAGGGAGAAAAAAAAGAGATCTAGGCAGAAAAATTCAGGCTTGAAAAATAAATACCAATTTAAGAGAGTACATTGGTACTGTGGCTATACTGTCTGTCTCTTGTGGAATTTCTTTTTTGCTAGCACAGTATCCAAAACCATCTTCCACTGTATTGCAGTAATAAAAGCCAGCAGAATTTAAAAATAAAGTAAGGTGATCACATTAGTATCAATGTATCAACAACATAACATAGCCAAAGAGAACAAGGGGTAGGGTCAAAGCCCCTAATCCCATTTTCATACAAGCACTCAGCGGCACCCAGCTCAGCGCAAAGAGTTCACACTAAAGGTCACCACGGCCACATCCAGATGACAAACCACATTTCTATGAATTAACTGCAGCTGTAACTACAAGTATTCAGGATTTCCTCTCTGAATTTTCTGTTTCTCCTCAACCTAGAAGAACAAGAAGCTACCTTAAGTATCATCAGTTTATGTGCATCTTCTCCTTGACATTATTTGAAAGAATGGTTTCGTCAAAGGGGTTCCCTCTGCCTACAACCCCTAAGGAGAAAAAAGTCTAGAGAGAGAAAGGAATTTCTGGATCCTTGGATTTTTACTGATACACTGATCAAAAGTTCACGCAAAAAATCCCCCTCTGCCTCTCCCACTTCTGCCCTCGGCCTCTGCAAGTAGGAGATGTTTTGTAGTGTGTGTGCAGAGACAGCTGCATGCTGTAAAATAATGTATTTTACTGCACAGAGGTGCAGGGAAAGAAGGAGATGAATGCCCTGTTCAGAGTTTGCATTACCTACATACCATGGAGATGGCTCCTGAGCCCCACTGCGTCAGGGATACCTAGGGATGGAAGGGCTGCCAGGCTAAGGGAACAGCACGCTGCCTCCGATGGGGGCCCTTAAAAAGTTTTACTGGTCTTCTAGGGCTTGACTAATGCCTTTTCTTCCCTTGGCTTCATAAAGATTTTTAGAGCATATCTGAGATTTGACCCTGAATATATGATGCTATTCTTGCTGTGTAATAAGCATCAGTGGTGTCAGGCGTACAGAAGCAAATCTGCTCTTTGTCAGAGAGCTACATGTCAAAATGAGTTTGTAAAACATGCTACAAAAAGGATGAAATGCTGCTTACAATGCAAAGCCCACTGAAATCTACATATTGCTGCAATATTTATTATCAGCCAGAGCATATTATCCAAGATTAATAAATTATTCTTAGTCCATAATATGGTAAGGCATAGCAACTGCCATAAAGTAGCATTGCCACATAAAGAAATTTCACCAAAGTACCCTGCTTGAAATAATGACTTTGTTTATCTATAACTTTACATTATTGATTGGGTTTGCTGAACTGAAAAAGGACTATGAAGTCATTCCAAAAGAACTACTGAGAAATGTGGATGCTCAGCCAATATAAAGCTAGCAGCAAGAGCACAATTTCCCTGAGAAAAAATAGTCATACTTGGTTATTTTACAAATATGCTAGCAAATTACATTCTGCTTAAGTAAATAAGAACTAATGCCAAAGACGTGGCTCTTAGTGTCTGATTGTCACAATTTTTACTGGTAAGAATTTTTTTCTTGTAAGACTACAGTGGACCTGAAACAAAGCAGCAACACAGGCAGATGCCTTCCAGTTTTAGAGGACATGAAAATCAAAGCTTTCACATAGGCATTCCAAATTGTCCTGTGAACCAGCCACATAAGGGTATTTCCAAGACAACAAGCTTAAAAATGGCTATATTAAACCAGCAGTCCCTCCCCAAACACTGACTAGTTGATTTCCTTCAGCTCATGGTTAAAACCTTGGCATTGCTAACCCCACCTGGCAGATTTAGATCCAAGGGAAGATGCTGGAGCATTCAGTATCATCCCGTCACTCCCAGCTTCTGGCACGCTGACTCTCCAGTCAGGCGCTGTGGATTGCCTTACCCTCACCTCACACCAGAGATCTGCAGTGCTGACACGTGTGTCCCAGGCAGCTGTCTGCACTGCCTGCAGTCAATGGAGAGGAACGGGCGGTCACGGGCTTGACTCACTCTCTCTCCCTAAATTAGACAGCTAGAATAGGTCAAAAGAATTACCGCCTGGACATGCCAACTGCTATCTGGTCCGTATGCAGGGAGGTGAGATAACTAGCTCAGATGCAGAGACCTGCGTCGTAGATGTCTAACTCGGCAAGATGAATCCTGAACCCCAGGGACAGCACACAGGGAAAGTCAGGAGCCTCAGCAAGGCAATCCCCCACAGCCCCATGCACTGCGTCAGGGGCTGCACAGGACCAACCCAAAGCAAATACCCCCCAAAGCATATTTGAAACCCCTTTCTGCTCCTGGAGAATAGGCACCAATAGGCAAATATATATATATACATACATATATGTATTTATAATCCTTATGCAGGATAATTTAAAACATGTCTGAAAACCAACCCGGAAAATGTCAACTGTTGTCTCGCACCTGCCACCAGCATCTGCAAACTAGGCTTGGTATTTTGTTTAACAAAGCCAAGATTGCACAACAGCAATCTGGTATTGAAGGAAAGGATGCTGCCATCCCTTTGGAGGTGCCATGCTGTACTTCCCAGCCAGTATCCCACAAGAAGAGAAGACTCTCTCTCAGCAAGAAGTTATTTTTTGTTCTTAACTGTATAACTATTCACAGGAAAGAGCTTGCAAGCTCACTTAGGGAAGAACACGCTCTGTGGGACGGTCTTCTAGACTCTGAGGTCCAGCCTACCTCACTTAGGCACTTAGCTTAGACCTACGCTTTACTGCCCTACCGAAGCAGCCTTTCTATGCATGCCCCTACGCTGTCTGGTCATGCAGCAGAACAGTAGGTGCCTTTCCACGTCCTCAGAGGAAATTCCTGTCTGCTAAGTTTAGATGCTGAAATTGAGCACACAGGATCTCCCTTTGGAAGGCTTCAAAGGCACTTTCCTCTCTGCAACGAGGGTACGTAGAATGCAGGCTTTATTTTTGGTGGACTGCTTTGCTGAACGTCTAATATTAAGGTACACGTTAGATGCCTAAATTAAGAATAGAGCCTGCCTGTGAGGTACTTATTATAGACCAAGAAAGAAATGGATTGAGCGGAGTCGGTATAACGTGCTAACGCCTCTTTTCAGCTCAACCGCTGTATGTGTGGTGTCTGTGACTGAGAATGAAGTAAAGAAGATGACAAATTGCAGATCACAGTCAAATTAGATTTTCCTAATGGGGCTTTTGAAATAAACTAACAGATTACTGTTTAAATAAAACCTGGAACAAGGATGAGTTGATGTTATATTATTAAATGTCTTAATTTAATTCTTAAGCTCCAGAGCCAGCCAAGTAATATTCAACACATTTACCTTCACAAACTGGAATGCATCGCAGAAAAGCTAAAAAACCTTTTCATGGTTTGACCAAATCTCTAAGTGTTCAAGTGATATCAATCACAAAGAATAGTATCTGCCTGCCAGTCGTATGCCAGAAGTATTTGCTAGCACCTCATGCTTCCTCTTTTAATTAATTAGACAGAACCATTTAGTGCAAAATAATGACAGTTTTTTTATATTTCTGGCTTATTATGTGTGCTATAAACTGAGAAAAAAATACTTAGCGCTTCAGGGCCTGGTGTTGTAACTAGCAAATTCAAAATATGTGTGAGGCCTGTCTATCGCAGCAATAGTGTCACTGGTGAAGAAGCCTTCCCTTCCTTTATCACCGTCAGAAGGGCAGCATGCTAATTACAATGAGAGTCAACACCTTCCTCCCTGCTTAAGAGGAATATAGGTTTGAGGTTACTCCGCTTGACTACAAAGTGAATTAGTGGATGTCTGGTGAAAACCCAAATAAAGTAGTTCCCCCTCAAACACGGCTTAGTTTCTGCTAAGCAAATAGGACATTGCTTTAGAAACATCAGCACTTTTGGCTACTGATGGCCAGGAAAACAAAGCAAAACTAAGTAATCTTAGATAAGACATTTAAAACACATCTATAATAAATTATATAATAACAATGTCTAATAGCCTTTATTATATCCCTTCCCATTTAATAACCTACAGAATGCCCATATTTTGAACCTCTCAGATAAAGTAATGTGTTTTGTGGGTCTAGCACAGGCTTCAGTGCCTGGAGGCTCTAGTTCTATTTCCAGCTCTGCTTCAGACCTACAGGGTGACCTTTACGCATAACCTCATTTTCCTCACCTATAAAATGGGGATATTAATACTTATTTACCTCACAGTTGGTTCCCTTCCAGCTGCTACAGTGACTGAGCAAGCTCATGCATCTACAGAATTGCTAATGCTCATGACAAACTTTTCCTTTTTAAATAAGCAATACAGACATTAAATTAAGAAATTAGTTGTCCATTCAATGAGTAAAAGTACACAGAAAAATAACAGCAATGGAAATATTGTTCAAAGCCCCTTGCTGATTTCCTTTCAATGACACTGTCCTTCAGGAGAAATGTAGGTAGTTCCTATTTGACAGCAACTAGAAGAAACTTCTTGATGCTGCCTTCAGTCAAGAAAAAAAATTCATGGTTTTTGACTGAAAGTTGAACCTGGTCTCCCTTTGGAGAGGATATAAAAACATCGCAAGCTTTGCAAGTAAGTAAAGGGGAAAAAACAATTTCAATTTGAAACTTTACCTAATAATGAGAGCGGAGAGAAAGAAAGGAAAAGAGAATCGGAGAGAACGAGACGTACAGCCATCTCTTTCTTCCTAAAGGGAACGAAGCTACGCAGCAGAGATGCTGGCAGGTATGCCGGCCCGCAGCCGGGAGGACACCCCTGCACCACTGCGGAGGGCCAGTGCGTCCATCGGCCCGGGAGCACCTCGGCAACACTCATCTTGCTCTGGGAATGCGATACTTACTCTTGTACTGCTCTGGCTATGGAGAGCGCTGTAGATCCAGTTTCATTAACGCTATCTAAGGTCACATTTGGCAGGTCGTCATCATCACTGTCACTTTTAATTTGTCTGGGAGAGAGGCCTCGGGGGTCCATTTGTGCTGGAAAGAGACATATAATGGATTAATATGAGCGTGCTGAAATTAATCTCGTCCCAGAACAACATCAGGGTGCACAACACATGCGCTCGCTCGGGCTGGATGGCACCGCTTGTGCCGAGTGTCCCGGATCTGGTGATGGATTCGCCTAGACACCTAAATCCAGGCACAAGCATCTCCCGCGGCATGCAGGCGTGCCAGCACAAACAGGCTACACCAACCCATCCGGACGACCTGAAATAAAACCGCATATATAATATTCATCAAAAACTCAGTTTACCCTTAAGTTACTTATTCATAGAATGGTTTAGGTTGGAGGGACCTTGAAGATCACCTAGTTCCAACCCCCCTGCCATGGGCAGGGACACCTCCCACCAGACCAGGTTGCTCAAAGCCCCATCCAGCCTGGCCTTGAACACTTCCAGGGATGGGGCCACCACAACTTCTCTGGGCAACCTGTTCCAGTGCCTTACCACACTCAGAGTAAAGCAGTTCTTCCGAATACCTAGTCTAAATCTACCCTCTTTCAGTTTAAAACCATTCCCCCTCGTTCTATCGCTACATTCCCTGATCAAGAGTCTGGCTGTCTTCAGAAATCAAAAAGAAAGAGCTATGCCTGCTTTGTACAACACGGCACACTCAAAAGCAGATTTTACAGCAAAATTTCAGTAGCAATCTTTGATTTCAACTGTCCATCATGAGATATGAGGCTGGGACCCATGTCACTCCAGTTAACTAAAAGTTAGGTGTCAAAACCCCCTCAGTTGTACTGATTTCTGACTCAATTCCATGCCAGTGTCAACCTCTGAAGGAGCCTTCCCTCCACGTTACACGTGGCAAAGCTGCTGCATGTAACTCCACACAGGCAACTAACTTTCTGGTGACTGATGTCAGGTACCCTTAGGCAGATTTTTTGGAGAAGTCACATGGCCTCAGGTCTTACAAACATCCAAAGACCCAGAATTGCAGGATTGTTCTGTTTGCCCCCAGCCTACAGTATCCATACTGTATGGCAATGCACAGGGTGCAGGTTTTAATGTGATTATAGTTTTTTTGAAGACACTGCATGGGGTGTGGGTGCCCAGGTGCTGGCAGCGGGCGCTGCATGGCGGCCTATGTGAGGAGAGGCCAGGGCTGCCCCATGTTGGACACAGCCGGCTCCAACAGACCCACCACAGGGCATGGCTGAGCCCCTCGGACAAGATGGTGGCACCTCAGGTAAAACAGGTCTGAGTAACGGGGAAAAAAAAAATGCCACACAGGCAGAGCAAGGAAGGAAGTGTGAGAAACAGCCCTACAGACACCCAGGTGAGAGGGGAAGGAGGGGAGGAGGTGCCGCTCCATGGTGGAGCAGAGATTCCCCTTCACCTGAAGAGAGACCATGGTGGAGCAGGGGAACAGCATGAGGAGGAAGGAACTGTTATGGACCGACCACAGCTCCCATTCCCCACCCCCTGAACGAAGGAGTTAAGTTGAGCCTGGGAAAAAGGGGGCAGGGGGGCTGGTTCTTATGATCCTAATCTACTTTTAATTGGCAAAAAATTAAATTAATTCTCCCCAAGTCAAGTCGGTTTTGCCCATGACAGTAACTCGCCAGTGATCTTCCTGTCTTTATCTCAACGCATGAGCTCTTCCACCTTATTTCCTCCCCCTGTCTCGTTGAGGAGAGGGAGCGTGAGAGCGGCTGGGTGGGTGCCTGGCGGCCAGCCAAGATCAACCCTTGTTGATCAAGTCACATTTTGTGCCAAAGTCATGTTTTGTGCCAAAAAGAGATGGGAAAGAAGAGGAGAGCAGAAAGGTAGGCTACCCGCCTTCCCTCTTACCCCAGCTACTGCCCTCCAAAGAGAAGTAAGCACAAACTCACATAGAGGCAGGGAGAGGAAACCAAAAGAGGGGTGTGAGGCAGATTATGGGGCACAAGTGTGACCTGGGATAGTCCTCAGAGGAACTGGGGGTTGCCTGTGTCAGGGGACACACCCAGAGACAAACTTCGGAGGTGATGTAAGGAAAGAGACATTCCCCCTCACCCATGAAATACCACGTAGGATTAGTAAGTGCTGAGAGACACCAAAAGCAGCTGGAGTAGATACCTGACCCTGCAAGGGAGGAGAAGGAAGGGGAAGACTGGCAAAGACATTTGTTTAAATATGTGTATGTTTTGTTCGGCCAGGTGAAATAGAGGAATCCAAGATTATTTATTTAAAAAGCTAACTGTAGAGTTTGTGCTCTCCTGTACTGCAGTCTCAGAGATAGGACATTTTCTGGGTCTTGTGACGTGCTTTTCAAGAAAGGTAGCTGTCGCTCCTACTCAGCTCTGGCTAACCACAGCCCCGGACAACAGGTATCACAGGTTCCCATTAGAGATCATGAACAGTTCAGCAGGTCTATGGCTTGACAGCAGCTCCAAAAGCCACAGTTAAATTTTCCATTTTGCCATGTTTCTTATGTTACCGTGTCCACTGACTCTAGAAAATGGACTGAGTTACACTGAAGAATGGGAGGGCTGTAGACACTCCAGGAGCTGTGCAGCCATAAAAGTAGCACTGACGGATAGCTGGGCTCTCGAAAAGAAAGCCCTCTCCAAATGAGTGATGACTCAAGGGAAAGTTGGTCTTAAATTTTAATTTATGTCTTGGCTGTGAACCACCTCTGAGTAAAAGAACAGTGAGTGATTATAACTACCCTTCAGCTGAACTTTTTTAATGTTAAAGAACTTGATAAAGAAAATACTATTAAAATATTCAGTAAGCTGGTGCAACAACCCCTTCTGGAAGCACAGTGCATTTACAGACGTACTGTATGACTTCTATTAGCTTTCTACCAGCACAGTTTAGCTGCCTCAGTAATACTGGCTACATTTGGACTGCTTATTTCTTCATGTGTGGTAAAGAAAACACCTTTTGCTTATCAAAGCAAAGACTGTTGACAATCAACAATGATGACCTGCATGAGACAAACGTACAGCAACTTAGAAATTATTAAAACATTTAATTGTTTTATGTAGAACGAGCACCATTCTGACTGTGTTTCTTAAACTCACGACTTACACATAATGGTATTCAATGTGTACCTGAGCATTAGGGATAATCTAGTACTTAATTTAAGAACAACTGAACCATCTAGTCAGCTGATTTAGCCCAAGAAAACTGGAAAGAAGTGCTATTTCTGATGTCTTGTTCCCTATTGTTCCTTCTTAAAAGCAACTTTGAGATTATTATTATTTCATTACTTCTTCAGTTTTTCTTAAAGTGAATCTCGTTACGAGAAGTTATATGCCTGTATCTGCCCAATATTTAAATGCTGCTATACATGATGCTTTTGTGAAAGCTAATGTTTGTAAATAAAATTAAAATTGTAACAAAAAACTACGTACGTGATACTTTGCATTAATGATTGCTTAATCTGACTTATACTACAGCAAAAGTTCTAAGTAGCTAGCTCAGAAATTTTCTCAATGCTTAAACCTAAGCCTAACTTGAAATCACTGAAGTTGTTACATAATTTAGTCTGTAACACTGTTATACTTGAATTTTGATCGCTTAAGTGTGAATACACTTACATAAAAAGAGACAGTATAAATGTATATGAAAAATCTTACGTATTTTGTTCCTTATACAACATGCTGTTTCATTATTATTGCAGATTGCCAGCTCTTAAGTTATTATTGAGACCCCTATATTTGGTGTTGCTTTTTGATTACCAGAGGAATGTGCTAGGATGAAAACTATCAATTACATTAAAACACTACCTTCTTTTTGTTTCTGCTCAGCAAGGTAAATCCTACTCTGTATACTCCTAACATAGCCACGAAGTTGCCAATGAGGTTGTGCTTTTGCACCTAGGGATAATTTGGTCCACTGGGCATGGTTTGCCCCACCAGACACCAACATTTGAGCACATCATGAGGTGCTGCGACACTTGAGCAGGGTGAGAACAAAAGGTGAGGAACAGAAACGTATCAGTGGGCAAATTCAAAGGTGGGCAATTCAAAGACATTTTTTGTTGTATTTTTTTGCAGTGAACCTAATTAAAGATGATAATTATATTAGAGAATGATCTAGGGATTATTCCCTTATATTTTAATGTTGGCCCACAAACACATCTTTTTTTGTCTCCTCCATTTGTAACCTCTTTTCAGCTTGCAGACTTGGGTGGCTGAGGTGCTGGGGAGCTGAGGTGACTAACCAGGAGGCTGAACTTGGCTGCTGCAAACTGCCCTGTTTTCTCATCAGCATGGCTGCAGCTGCTGCTGCAGGGAAAAACAGCCTTTAAAGCTATTCTCCTCCCCTAAACGAGCCATGTGAATAACCAACTGGACGAAAGCCTAACAGATATCTCCTCCTCACCGCTCACTACAGTGCGCAAACTGCAGTACAGGATTTTTATACATTCAGAGTTCATGACTCCTACTTATGTCAACAGCTTTGACTTTCTCTTGGACATCTAAGAACAACTGTCGAACTGCTGGCACCAAGGTTTATAAATACCAGCCGCAGTTCATAAACACTGAATTAAGAGTAATTACTGGCCTAACGAACATCAAACGGGAAAGAATGAAGAGATGCAGGCAAGAGATAATTCAGCAAATGAGATGAAAAAAGGTGGAGGACAAGTGAGTAATGGAACACAATTGGCAAGCAAGGTGGAGGAGAGCCCACAAAACATGCCAGCAGATTTGAACCTCCCTTTGTGCTGTACCCTGCTCTGAACAACCAAGCTTCTCCTTGAACTTAGGAGCACGGGTCCAGAAGGGACCCAGCTGGGTTACTGAATAGAGTCCTCCCTATCACAGGCAGACACATTTCATTAATAAAGTTCAAGCCTTAAAAATGAGCTGGTTTTCTTGCCCTTGCTACTCCTCTTGAAAGGCAAGATTTGTCCAACAGAGCTATCTGGTGGTTTTGTGAAGCGTGAATGAGGCTAAGGCCAGGCAAGCAAAAAGAAACGAGTCAGAGACTGCTTTCATGGGACAAAGGTGTCATTGAAAGAGTGCACAGGAGCTACAGAAGTAAGCTGTTACCACTCCATGCTGAAAAGATTGGCGAGCCAGGGGAGTTATTTAAGAACATCTGCAAGTGCTGAAGGCCGCAAGTGGCCACGTTGCTTTCCATCCTTGTTAGCCTCAAGAAACAATGATCCTTTTCGCTAAAGAAAATTACAGAGAATTGCTCTTGATGCATGTACATACATGCAATCACTTCTCAATGGCCCCTTTGCCAAACTGTACCAAAAAGGAGTTTCCCTTTGGGCGAGTTCACTCTCTGCACTTGTTTTAAGGTAAGACCTGTAAATGGGTCTCACGTAAGGCACATACAAGCCTGTAAATACTCCAGAATTTGGTCTACCATCATTAATATTGTATCTGCCAACTGTCAGTTGCCACTAGGAAAAAAATCTGATCTGGATCAGATATAAGATTGCTTCTATTTCTATTGAACTGAATGTTTTTTTGCTTTAAAATTTATGCTGGCTGTGGGGGCTAGAAGGTACCTGATCCTGTTTTCTCAGGACAAAATTGCCCCTTTTACAGTGCTCGAACAAATTTAAACTTGCACAGCATCTTTCTAATGAGCACTGATTGAATTTGTGCTTTCTGGCACATGGCTGCATTGCTTTTGACATGGTACAGGATTACATGTACATGGAAGCAAAATCTCCGAGAAGGATCCAGCCTGCCGGCTGCTATGGGCAGACAAACTCCTCGGAACAGGACACAGCCTCCACCTTCCCGGGGAATAACCTGAGCACAGGGCCACACCATCAGGGTATTTTTTCTCCTTATCTGAACTCGTACTCCTGTCCACATCAGAGCATCTCTTGGGAAGGGGGGGACTGTGGATTTAAATCCCTCCAGGCTGACAAGAGCCCAGCATGCCACCTCTCACTTCTCACACACGTGCTGGTGTCACTAGGTTGTGGGGTAAATGCTATCCTGTCTGTCATATTTGGGGTCCACCTAAATATGTCCTAATCACTTTGCTTCTTCCCAGTGATTACTTAGGGATAGGCAGCTCAAGTGCTCTGACCTGGTCGGGCAAGGCCAAGCGCCGTCAAAAATCCTGCAGCTGGATGCCTGTAGGTGGCCTGAATCTGGGCCCTTCTCCGCGCAAAAAGGGCCATACGCTAACATACTGCTACTACTGCTGGCAGTTTTCAGTTACCGCAACCTGATTTATTTTCTCCAGTCAAATTTCCTGCAAGTGAAAGGGATGAAAACTCATCCCATCAGTAGGCTCAGGAAGACCCACCAGAAGTAATTTTATGTCTACACACTATCTTTGACTTGAAAGCAAATATGAGCCCCTTGGGTTAAAGATGAATGAAATATTTAAGAGCAGGAGAAAATTAAGTAAACATCAGGAGTTTTGCCTCTCTTTATGACTAAGCCACATAGTATTAACTAATGCCAAAATGACTCATTATGGGATGATGCTCGTTGGTGTGAAAATAGAGAGCAAAAATCCCAGCATCCTGAAATACTGAAGCCTCTGGCTCATTTTATCTTAATACCTCAGTTTTCTGCATTAAATTAACTTCTCTGCTAATAACTTTGTAGACATACATACATGTAGGCCTGCTGATACACCACAACATAATAAAAACTGAATTATGCCTTGTTGCTGTCTTAAAATAATTAAAAATCTATTTCTGCTTTTTGAAAGGATTTCCAAATTCAGAGTCCATTTGATTTTGTTTTACACATTAAACTCCCCACCGTGCTTCATCTAAAGGCTGCCTAATATATAACCTGCTCATGACAGACTTCGAAGCAGCCCTGGCATCCACCCGCAAGACTGGCTGGCCACTTGCAGGGTTACACAGGTCTGCAGCAGGGAGACATCTGACCTGGGACCCCCTCCAAGCGCAGTGCCAAGGCCCGTGTTAGGTGAGATGTCAGCCTGGATGGTGGGGAGGCCCCTCTGGCCTTGCTAGCTCTGATCCAAGCTCTCGCAAACATAACTGCAGATTTTTATTGCAAAGGAAGTTTAAATTATGCATAAATGAATAGTTCTAAGGTACCTCAAACAACCCAGAAAGAGTCACGTTTGCTATTGCTGAATGTCTGTCCTAGAAACTCCTCTCCAGTTGCTGGCGTACAGCAGGTAAAAGAATCATAGAATGGTTTAGGTTGGAAGGGACCTTGAAGATCATCGAGTTCCAACCCCCCTGCCATGGGCAGGGATGCCTCCCACTAGACCAGGTTGCTCAAAGCCCCATCCAACTTGGCCTTGAACACTTCCAGGGATGGAGCTTCCACAACTTCTCTGGGCAATTTGTTCCAGTGCCTCACCACCCTCAGAGTGAAAAATTTCTTCCTAATATCTATTCTAAATCTACCATCTTCCAGTTTAAAGACATTACCCTCGTCCTATCACCACAGACCCTTGCAAAAAGCCCCTCTCCAGCTTTCTTGTAGGCCCCTTTCAGATACTGTAAGGCTGCTATAAGGTCTCCCTGGAGCCTTCTCTTCTCCATGCTGAATAACCCCAACTCTCTCAGCCTGCCCTCACAGGAGAGGTGCTCCAGCCCTCTGATCATCTTCGTGGCCCTCCTCTGGACCCACTGTAACAGGTCCATATCCTTCTTGTGCTGAGGACTCCAAAGCTGGAAGATAGATTATCTCTAGCTGTAAGCAACAGTGGCTTTGCGCTAACCTCCATTAGGAATGGAAAACCAAGTACTACCCCACACCCCAAAATTAACATTTACAAGAATCTTATTAGCACCGCTGTTAACACTCATTTGTCCTGATGTTACACGTGTGTGTCCATGTGTCTGCAGAGCATGAAACACTGAAGTAATAGCATGAAACACTGAAGTAACAAAGTGATATTTGCTGCCAGACTCCCAGAAGGACGGTATTGGAAAATACGGTTAAGAAAAATATATGGCCCTCATGCTTTAGCACAATATGCTATTAATCTGCCAGCATCAGAAACACTGTGAAAGAAGTAGTCTTAACCTAATAATAATCACAGAATCATGTAGGTTGGAAGGGACCTTTAAGATTGAGTCCAACCATCAACCTAACAATGCCAAAGTCACCACTAAACCATGTCTCTAAGCACCACGTCTACCCATCTTTTAAATACCTCCAGGGATGGTGATTCCACCACTTCCCTGGGCAGCCTGTTCCAATGCTTGACAACCCTTTGGGTGAAGAACTTTTTCCTAATATCCAATCTAAACCTCCCCTGGCATAACTTGAGGCCATTTCCTCTTGTCCTATCGCTTGTTACTTGGCAGAAGAGATCGACCCCCACCTCTCTACAACCTCCTTTCAGGTAACTGTAGAGAGCAATAAGGTCTCCCCTGAGCCTCCTTTTCTCCAGGCTAAATGACCCCAGTTCCCTCAGATGCTCCTCATAAGACTTGTTCTCCAGACTCCTCACCAGCTTTGTTGCCCTTCTCTGGACATGCTCCAGCACCTCAATGTCTTTCTTTTAGTGAGGGGCCCAAAACTGAAGACAGGATTCAAGGTGGGTCAATCTGCCACTCACAATGACACCATGACCCAGCAGCACCTAACAGTATGTTTCCATCAGCCCCCATCCTCCCTCAGAGCCCTGGATATCAGAAGCTAGATGACACTGGGAGAGGAGGGAAGAGCTTCTCACCTCCTGTCTTCAGGCACCTGCACTGCAAATACAACTGCCCCAACCCTCCCACACGGCCAGCAGAGGCAGATGGGTGCCTTCAGGGGTGCTGAGCCCACCAACCTCTGTGGACTGTACAGGGAATTCAGCGGTTTGAGCCACCCTCCCTCCTCTCGCCAGGCACTGGGGCACCAGCCCTGGCAGAAGAAAGTGGCCTGGTGCCCTGTTGTGCCGCTGTGGACCTGCTCCTTGCTGGGAAGAGGAGGAGAGGAGCCTTTGCCATCTGACGCCATCATGCCTTGGTTTTCTGGGAAAGGAACAGAAATGTCTGAAGGATCTCAGGAAGTCCCTGAAGATGGGACAACGGCAACAGCACTGAATGGCCTTGCTTGCTCCCACTTTCTCTCCACCTGCCACTGTTCTCTTAATGCCATCGAGGCATCTCAGTCCCCAGCAGGAACGCCAAAGAAAATTATCTTTGGCCTCATGGCTCCAGTGGTCAAATTTGGAAGAGGAGTAATTCACAGGGGGAGACAGTAATCATCATTAAAACCAAAAATCTGCCAACAATTATGAATACTGTAATGTCTAAACCGTAACTTTGGTCTCTACATTTGGCATATGGCACAGTTCGGTACCTGAAATATTGCAAGAAGGAAACTGCTGGCCAACAGTGACTTCTTTTGCTGTTTCTTAAACTGCCACTGTTTTAAATACCTCTGATAAAAATGTGCATCTGGGTGGATCAAATGTCAAATAGAGGGACCGATTTACCTACATCCTTCTCAGTTACTCTTGGAAAACAGGTTTTAGAACTGTGCAAGCCCAGCCTCACACCATAGTTGCCTGAAGCAACCAAACATCCCCCTTCTTGGTAGTTCTTTTAGGTAAGAGAAGCGAAGCATGGATTTCCCCAGCAGAAGAATGTCAAAGGAGAACGTCACACTGCTGCATGCTTTTACGGGTGGACACAACACTTCCAGATGCAGATGTACAGGAGCTACTTGAAATGTTGCCCTCAGAGATTAAGTGTTATACTTAGGTTTAATTAACGTGTTTTAGGAAACCAAATCCTGGCTTTATGGACCTAACAAATGCACAAGAATGATGGTATTCATGATTTTCTCCTCCCAAGCTGGTCCATACTATATGAAGCACACATAGGGCATTTTTCTTCCTATTTAAAGTTCATTATATGTGCTTTATGCGTTGGAAAATGCTCTGAGCGCACCTATCAGATTTTCAATCAAAACAGCTTGGTTTCTGGTAGGGGCAGCAGAATTGGTCAATTTATTTCATAAAACTTTATGTACAAAGCAGCAGTATCCATGAACTTAATGGTCAGAATATAGAGTCTACAGGGGTAATTTTTATTACAATTTATAGCAAGATTACCCATACTCCACAGTTTTCAGATTTTATTGAGATTTTATGGGACTATACAACTAGAGCAGTTAACTGCACCCTGCATAGTTATGGTTCACAGAGAATGGGAATTGGCACTGAATGCAGAGTGTAACTAATCTACCAGAGAATATTAATTGCTATGATCCAATCAAAAGCAATATTTAAAATCATTTCACCAGTCAAATAATTTGTCATAAGCCTGTAGAAGAATAGCTGTGTGGAGAAATACAGAGGTGAGAGTGATTGCACGGATGTAATATATGCACATATTTAAGCATCTCTGTCACTCGGTTGTATACATAAACATACAACACCATTTTTTTTTAAGCAAAGGACTTTTCTCTTTGTAAGCTATTTGAATACCACGGGACCTCATCTATACAAAAACCAAAACTACTGAGACAACTGAGATTTATATCTCACTGAGCATCCAATATATAAATACTCTGTCACCAAAAGTAAACAGGGAAAACAATAAGGACAGAATTTATTTAATATTAAATAAAATATTGCAAAGCCACTACAGAACGGTAGCAGATTGCAATTTACACACTGCAACGGTCTAGAGATATTTTAGACACCAGAAAGTTTCCAGCAGGTTGGTCCAAGGCACAATAAAACCCACGGCAGGGATAAAATAAATGAGAAGTTTTATGCATGTGTTTCTGCTGGATCCAAATTTATGGGATAGCAGCAACTAGATCAAAGCTCAGCCCTGGTGAGAGGACAGAGCCAAAGGACCAGAGGCATTCTTTGCATGGAAGAGAAGGAATTAACAGCTTCCAAAAGATGCGGGGATTCAGGATATGAGCAAATGGACTTGCTCATCCTCCTTACACTGGGCTTCACAAATAAAGTTGGAATACACATCTACCTCATTCTCTTCCCCAAACCCGCTCATAGTTAGAAACATACATGATGTTAAATCCACTGTTGATAAATCTCAGAAGAGCATATGCCCCTGCAGTGGAAAAAACTAAGCATGTCACTAGTGAGTCACCAGAAATATGACTTTGCTGGAGATTTAAGACGACTGCCTATGAGACTCCTTATAGTCAACCCAAGCTACTTTGTCTTCAAGCAACCTCCTTCTCAACTTCAAATACCACAGCATATTTTGTAACCTGTGCTTTAACTCTCCATTCTGGCAAGAATTATTGTTTACTCCAGTTCTTAAATATATGCACCATCTCCAGTAACACAGGTCCCACCCTGAACACAAGCCTCTCCTCTGCCTGCTTCTCTTCCTGGCTAGCCATTGCCAACTTGCTTCTCCTTTCCAAGAACCACTAACATTTCTTCCAGACAAACCAAGCAAACAGGGGGAGAGAGATTCAACATTTTGGGAGGCAGAAGGGTGGAGGTGGACAGGTTGAAATACGCACAGCCGCAAAAGATTTTTGTGAGTAACAACAAAAATTCACAGCTAAAGTAGAAACTCTCTGCCTGAACACAACTCAAATCCAAAATAACCACCTACTAAAACGTAGAAAGGATAATCGCTTCACATGAAATAAAAAAGGCAACGATACTGGTTTTAATTAAGAGTCTCTTCCATAGCATAATTTATACAAACAGACCATATAATCTGACCTTTAAACATATGGAATGGTTCTCTAAATTTCTAACTTTGTACTACAAATTGCATTTACTTTTGTGGAATAAGCTTTACAGTAGGCAGAAATAACAGGCTCTACTTCAAAAAAACAAAAACAAACAAACAAAAAAACCACCAAGGGCAGTGGATAATGTAATCTACTGGTATTACCTGTTTTAAATTGCAGAAAAATCTGTAGCAAAAGGTACTGCATTTTTACTACTTGTTAATGTATCCACAGTGAGGACTATGGCAGGTGTAAACTGGGAAAAGACACAATCTGTGTATTTCTGCTAGGTCTATACACAGACATAGTAACATAAAAACAGTCCATGCCAATGTCATTATGGATCTTTACGTACATGGGAAGTGGATGATGTTCAATTGGCAAATTTAAATTTATAATGCTCTGAGCACTGGATTTTCCAACTGGTTGTACCTTCTGAAAACTTTAAAACCAGTAAGAGTGGGAACCAAAAAACTTGAACCCAAAACCCCAGAAATATCAAAGTTGCATGGGTCCTTGGTGCACCACCACCAGGAGGGGCCTTCTAAAAAGGCCCTTCAATGAATGGAGTAACTCTTCTGAACTACAGAAAACAATTTTTAGGGATATTATCTTTGGCAAAATCTGCTGCTAGAGGGACACGATTTGCCAGCAGTATTTATGGTTATCTTCTGAAAGCAAAGCAGGGGAAAGACTACGGCTAATGGGACCAGAGTTTGTAGGGGAACGTGTTGCTGCCATGGTGGGCCCTTTCACTCCTGTCTGTTCGAGTCTCTCCTTGTTCCCCTTCACCCTGCCCAGAGCTCTTTTCTACTCTCCTTTTGGTTCTTCCCCCTTCCTCAGTCTCCAGCCCTTTCCCATTTTTTCTCCTGAACATGTTCACACATCCATAGCCATCTCGCCACCTCTCCTTTTCTCCTCCCTCCCCTTCCATTCTGCCCCTCTCCCTACTGCCCAGCCCCTTCCAACCTCCTCCTTGCCTTTTCCCAGCCACAAGTTTTTTTGCTTTACCCTTTAAGGGGACTCATATTTTTTCAGATCTCCAAACTTGGCTTGGTTTCCTCAAGTGCTTATAAAGACAAAAAAAAGGACAATGGTCCAAACCAAACCTGAGGTTCATGGCACACAGAAGTTCTAGAGTTTTTTCACCAAAAAAAAAATTGGAATAAATGTTTCAACATGGAAAATGCTACTTTTTTTCCCCTATGCTTAGTCTCAGGAAGAGTGGAATAGTTTTTTCTTGAAACTTTCCTCAAAAAGGCAGAAAAAAAGAAAAAAGAAACGGCCTGAGGCAGACAAGCAGCATGGAAAATGTTAGTCTAAGTGGTTAACATACAGACAGACTTTGAGCAACTGAAGACAGGGCTTTAACAGAAATCATCATGCAACCTTATCTATAGGTGCTGCTACCTGCTGTGCCTCTAATTACACCTTTCAGCAATCCTCACCATTGCTCAACAGGGAGAAAAAAAGGCGAGGAAAGAGTTTTTAATGGTATTTTAATGCTCTTGAATACTTTAATGTATAATAATATCTAGGGGTCACCACCTACTCCACACAGAAAAAAATGTCCAAGGGCTTTGTAAGGCTTTGGATAAGAAGACAACTGTGGTGACAGAATCACGCAGAATCACAGAATGATAGCGGTTGGAAGGGACCTCTGGAGATCATCTTGTCCAACCCCCCTGCCACAGCAGGGACACCTACAGCAGGTTGCACAGGACAGCATCCAGGCGGGTTTTGAGTGTCTACAGAGCTGGAGACTCCACAACCTCTCTGGGCAGCCTGTTCCAGTGCTCTGCCACCCTCAAAGGAAAGAATTCCCTCCCCATGTTTAGATGGAACTTCCTATGCTCAAGTTTGTGCCCGTTACCTCTTGTCCTATCACTGGGCACCACTGAAAAAAGATTGGTCCCATCCTCCTGGCACCCTCCACTTAAGTATTTATAAGTATTGATAAGATCCCCCCTCAGTCTCTTCTTGTCCAAACTAAAAAGACCACTGGTGACCACTGAAGGAACTGAATTTTGTCTCTTTGCCATGTTGTAGAGGGTGGCAGAGGGTGCAGCCTGGACCCACGGTGCCCACAGGGACTTGTGCCTGGCTCCCGTCCCCTCTGTGCCCCAACAGCCCTAACACATTACTATGCTCTGCACATACAAAATAACATGAGGATTAGGTTGCAGGGGGCAACTCGCAGAGCTGGGCTGGCTGTGCAGGGGCAGCACACAGAGACCCTCACTTTGGGGGTCTCCCTGGTGTGCCTCCTCCCCAGCAGCTGAACTAAGAGGATTTTATCCTGCAGAAAGCATCAATCTGACAGAAGGGTGCTTTTGTAGCCTGATACCCTTGGCTCCCATTGCCCCCCTTGGGGTGTAGCATGTGGCACAGGACCTGAAGGGATGTTGCCAGCAGCTCATATACACAAGAGCTAATTCCCTGCAAACCCATGTGGTTTTCAAAGCTGCAGAAAGGGTTTGATTTAACGGGAAACCTTGCAAGTGAAAAATAGGAGAGATGAGGCAGGACAGAGAGCAGAAACGAGCAGCACATGGGGAGGCAGAAAAGGAGATCTGAGACTCTCCTGAAGAAAGGTGTGACGGAGAACGCCAGGATGAGTGACACCACCAAGAAGGATGCACAGCAGCAGAGGAGGAGATGACGGTATGGGTTAGAAATATTAACAGATACGGAGGATGAGATGAAGCAGAGATGCTGAAACTGGCACTCAAAGTACAGTCAGCAAGATGGGAAGGACTAGGAAAAAAATGGAAAAATAGAAAAAGGAGGAAACGGAAAAGGAGGTAGTGATTTCTTGTGCTGGAGGAAAGACAGAATTCAAACAGAACATGAAGAAAGAAGCATTTGCTTGAACTGCCTAGAAAAGCAGCTGCCAGAAGGACAGTTTTGTCCAAGAAAGGAAGGTGGACTGGGAAGCATCAGGAGAAGCAGAAAGCCACCCTAGAAAAACACCTGGAGGCAGGATTAGAGGGATGGTGGTGGTCTGAGAAGGTTTTGCATTAAAATTAAAAATTAAATGGTTGTAGTCGAACCTGGAAGGAAGAGGAAAATCTAGCATGAGGAAAATAAAACTGGAAATAACCAGAAAAAACCTTCCTCTATATCCGGTTTCTTGTGTTTTTCCCCTAAGTACCTGTATCTAGAAAAGCAGGAGAGGTCTGAACTTAAGTCTAATGCAATTTTCATAACTTTAGCTTTGAAAGAATCTCTGTTCAGGAAAGTGCGTAAGTCTCATCCTAGTGAAAAGAACTTGGACACAGGCTAATGTAAAATATAACTTTTGCTGCTTCCCAGTCACACCCCTGGATCATCAACGTGGTCTCTGATTTAGCCCCAAAGAAGCAACAACACAGAGATTATGGGACAAATGCTGCCAATGAAAGCTGTGGATCAGCTTTGTTTCAGCATGTATATATTTTTTGTTTCTGAAAATTATCAACGTTCATGTAAAAGGTGAAAATAATGACTCTAGATGATTCTGAAACTGCATTTCTCCTTCAGCTGGTAGAGAATTAGCAACCAATTCAATCTGACAGCAATGTCCTGCTGGCATCTGCGTACATTTATGTCTTGTTTTCAGCATGAAAGCTGACCACTGAAGGAAAGTTAGTTTCTACACGCATATGAAATTTGTTTAATCGGTTAATTTATGCAACATCATTGCATTTTATCATTTATATTGTTTTACATTAAAGAAAGAAAAACACATCCCAGCGAAAGCTGACAAAAGATCACTACCTAGCGTGGACTGTTGCCCATTACTCTTCTATTGTATTTATTCAAATTAACCTGAACATTTATATAAAAAAAAATTAGTTATAGCAAAATGGGTACAACTGATGAGAAAAAAAAAAAATAACGCTTAATCCCTTCTTTTTCTTTAGCTGTACATTAATAAGTGCTGCAGGGCTGGTTAATGATCTCTGCCAATAATAGCACAAAGGTGATATTGTCAGGGCAGCTCAGGAGGGCTGGAGCTCGTGGGCTGAAATCCCCATGGCACATTAAAATCTGGAATTTTGTTGACGAAACTGGGGTAATGAAGTTCCAGTTTTACAAGATCAGGAGGTGCTTCCTATAGAGGAGACTACTACCAGAGCCAACTAGCACCTTTGAAAAGAAAACAAACGGGAAAAATTCTGGATGAGCTGAAGGTCAGGTGCAGCTCAAAGCTCCAAAACCAAAACACAGACTAAAACTTCCTTTCCTCCTCTCCCTCCGCCCCAGACAACATGGCGAAAAGTTTTGCTTTCATTTATCATTTCTTGACATAACAGCACAAAGTCCTAAAATTACGTCACTGTCACTGTATGAAGTGCTATAAAACTTCTTTAACTGTCATTTTGAGGCTTAAAACAACACCCAGATCAGCTGTGAGCTCGCTTCCTATGTCCAAGCCTGTTGAGAGGGCACAGTCCACACTTGGGTACTGAGGGAATGGGAGGAGAACCAAAGATTTATGGACAACAATATGCTACTAAACATCAGAATGACCCATCACTGTAGTCCTGTGCAATAATGCACAGTCGCCAGTATATCAAAAACAGACAGGAGAGTTGAAGAAAAAAGGTCTTTTAGTTGTGGAGACCCATTCATTACGCAATTAGGTACACAAGAGATGTTACAAGACGTATTACTAAATGCCCTGTAGTCTCATAAGCCCAAAAGGAAGGTTATCTGTCAGTACACTCCCTTTCCACCTCAAGCAATACCTCATTTCAGGGGAGAATTAGCCATATTTTATTCACTCGCACGCGATGAACCTTGAAATGAGTCTCTCTCATTCCCTTCCTCACGTTCCCATCTCTGTCACTAATGCCTTCTTTATAGAGCTATGCTTTTCCAAGTATCTGGGCACATCTGTTTTCTCTTTTCTTCCTCCACCCATCATGTCACCATCTTTAACAAGTTTTTGCTCCCTCAGTAACTGTTATGTTCTCATTTTTTCTTCCTCTCCAGCTCCCCTTTCTGTGTTCTTTGGACACCTCTCCAAGAGCATATCTGTCCTTCTGGCATGTGCTTTCTTCCTCCTTTCACACCTCTATGTGCCTCTCAGGTCCTGTGTCTGCAAAATTCATTCCCAACACATACACTCCGTGTGGCTTCCTTCCCTACTGCTGTTTAATCTGGATGAAGAAATCTAATTCAAAATATTGCACTGCCACTCCTTGAGCTTAATGAAACCCACCTCTCTGCATCTGCTATGGCTCCTTGGTCCAAGAGCCTTTCCTTTGCATGTTCCTATAGCCCAACGATTGCTTTCTCTTTGTATAGAAACAGTCTTTCTGACATTCCTTCTCTTGCCAAATCTGTCTCACCTGGTGAGTTTTTCATGTTTGTCTATGGTGTTCTATATATTGTCATTATTCCGTTGACTTATTTCTTCCACTTCTGAGGAGCATTTATTCCTCTCAGGACAAAACTTTCCAACTTACCATGAGTTGTCTGAGCATCTAACACCACTGATAACCTCCATCTTTATAAAAAAAAAATTATTTATTTTAAAGAATACCTGGGATAAGACTTTTAAAGGTTCCTCCCAATAGTGTAAGTTAAATGTCTCTTCAGCAAACGACCCTGTAAGTTTGTAAACTTTACAATGTTGTTATGTTTTCCTCACAAAAGAACAGTTTTAGAGATGCCACAGATAGACAAAACTGGTTCCACCTTACCTTTGACGTGGCTTCTCCCATCCTCCAATAGTGGTACTACTATAGTGTTGTTCATATTCCCAGGTGATCTCACAGCTGTATAGACAACAGGTACCGACTGTACCACCACGGGGATACGGTGCACGTGACTCATTTTGTTGGACTGCAAGTTCATGGGGCTTGAAGGTGGTACTGGATGGATAATGTGCAAAAACTGCTGGCCTCCAACACCAGATGCAGAGGCCACAAGAGGACCTGGAGTTAATACTGACGGTACAGATGCCGCTGAGGATACGGATGTTATTACTGTGGGTGATGAAGCTGGCCGACTAGAAGAGGAAGAAGTAGAAGTAGAAGAAGGGGAGGAGGCTGATGCTGTCATGGAAACTGGTGAAGCTGAAGCTGCTGTAGGGGATGACCTGGCTTTGTTTATGGACAAGTCCACTGGTTCAGTCTGTGTTTGGAAATGGTCTGTAGATAATGAATCCTCCACGGGGTCTGCCTTCATGTTGTTTAGTAACAAGGGTACAGCTTCCATATCTGGGTAGTTGTGGACGTTTGGAGACTGTTGAGGAAGGACAAAGGAACATAGTTACATGTGTAGCTAAACATGACTTGCACACCCAATTGCAAACGCGCATCACAACTTGGTCATGAAAGCCACAGCATTTGTTTCCTTTGCTTGTGTCAGCTCATAATTTTAAATGACAAATCATGCTAAAAAGCACAGACATGTTCAGTTTGAACAGAATATTACAAAAAAGTTCTACTTGCATTTCTTAGAAGGTGGCAGGATTAACTGTACAAAATCACGCTGTTTCTTTGCACTACGCAAAGTCATCAGTGACAAAAATTTTAATATCTCCACAGGTAGCCATTATTCATATTCACACGACATTTCTTGCCAACATCTAACTTTAAGCTACAGTTACTCCCTTGTGTCACCTCCAACGGACATGAAGAAAAACTGGTCACTACCGTTTTTCAAACAACTTTCTGCATGGTTGAATGGTGATTCCCCCCTACTTGTCTATCTTCTTCTAGCCTAGGCAGACCTTGCTGTTTCTTTCTGTCGTAACTCACCTTTAGAAGAACAACCCTTAGCACTCGTTTGCTCTTTGCAGCGATCTTTGTAGTTTTGTCCAGATTGCTTTTCACAAGGCAGTATCTTACACTAAACACAGTCCTTCAGTTCATTGTCTGACTTCTGGCATTCTGCGTGGCTACTCACAATGACCTTACAGGTCAGCACAGAGCCCCGTGTTTGTACGGCTGTCCTGTTACAGGGAGCAATGCCTACAGCAATTCATTATTCTGATTTAGCACATTAGATGGCCTTCCCCATTGTTATAGTTTGGGGTTTTTTATTATTATTTTTCCATACTAATTGGGAACAATTTTCCTGACTTCACAAAATAATTTTATGCTTCAGACCAACTCTTTCAAAGCTGGTTGGTCTAAATTTATTCTAGACTGGTGCCATCTGCTATTTTTATAGTTTTATTCCTTATTTCCATCAAAGAGGTTAATAGAATTTTTGAATAATGCTAGGCCAAAGATAGATCCCTGGAGAAGCTCATTTGATATATATTTCCTTTTGACAGTACATCATTAATAACTACTCTTTAAAAATGTTTTTTCAAGTAATTTTCAATAGGCAGAGCAAGGAAGGAAATGCCCATCGATAACCTGGTAGTAAGACAAAGCACAGCTCTCAGCTCCTCAGCTAAGTACCTCCATGGCACTGCACTGCAGCAGAGCTTCTCTACAGGCAGGCACGCATGTGCTGTTACGTGCTGTAGTATGGAAAACCAACCTCGATAAAAAACATTTGCCAAGCTACTTCAAACCTCACTTGACCCAAAGCAATTATTCCACATACAGATCTAACAAGCAATCTTTTTGTGGTACCTAAGCAACTCTAAATGCGTTCTCTTGATCTCTAGACTATAGTATTTACTAAGTATCTATAAATATTAAGTCTGAAATATTTAGGCCAAAATATTGCAGTTCACCTACTACTAAATAAGCTAACAAGCAAACAAGCTATGAATTCACTTTGGGATTTTTATAATCAACTATGTTAAATATTTTCATGGAGAACCCTCCTGGTTTTGAGTCAGAGCCAAATTTCATCACAGAATGGAGTTCTATTGCAAAAGGAAAATAGAAACACTAATATTAAAAATTGTAATAATGACAGCCTAAGTAGATATTATCCCTGGCATGCTGAAAGATGAGATGTTCTAGTGGATCCCATCTATTCAGCTGATTTAGACTGGTTCTTGGATCTGAAATTTCCCTCCATTTGAAAGCAAGAACATCTCTGGAACAGTGAGTCTCTTCCTCTATTCATACACAAATCAACTTAAAACAAAGGGACCCCAATTCATCCGGCCTCCGGACCCTGCTGTTCTGCTGTAATACAAATAACAAAAGCAAAAAAATCCCTTTATAAAGACAATGGGAAGTTCTTCTGCTGGAAAAGAACACAGAGTGAAGAACAGATCACTCTTCAAAGCGCATAACCAGCTATGAGTGACAAGGTTATGAAATTTCTTCCTCAAGAAGGCAAACCCGCCCGTAATTGCCCAGCGATAATTCCCAGTAACTTCCTCTGAAAGACCTTACCCAGGCTACTGCCAGTAATGAGATTCTGCATTAAGCATACCATATGTGCCACGATAAAGACAAAACTATAAACATACATGGCACAAGTAGTTCATTTGTCCAATTTGACAAGTCATATATGCAATGGGCAAACAGACTGGTTCTGCTGAACTAAACAGACTGGTGGTAGAATGAAGGCAAGGCGGACACCTGCACAGGCAATACCCAAATCTTCATAAGGCCAAAGGCATCATCTTCTATCTTAAATGTTTGAGAGAAGGGGGATAAATGGGATCAACTCACATACAAGGGAGGTGAGGGATCCCCTTGTGCACATGGCTGGGCAAGGGGCATCCTGAAGCAATAGCAGTTGCCAGCTCCATCCACAGGGCAGATAAATGTGCCACAGAGGAAATCCTGAATGCTGATGTACTTCCAGGCTTCCCCCGGTGGCCAGAGGCAGATTTCACATTGACCCAATGTCTCCTGCTTCAGCAGCACAACTTGTTACTCTGTGAGCTCAAGGATGGACTACCCTGCTGCTGCTGTTCTCCGTTGCTCTTCAGAGCACCCTGAAGTGCTTTGAGGGCTCCAGGGACTTGATGTACCCAGCGTATGCACGTCAGACTGCTCCCAGGGGTCTTCTGATTTCCAGGATACTTCCGAGACTGGACTCAAGGGATCCACACAGACCTCGAAAGCAGTCAATCGCCAAACTGAGAGCAATCTGCCCCAAAGTCTCACCTGCTTTTGCAGCAAGCAGCATCAGGTCCTTTACAGAAAGAGTAAGGAAGAGCCCCAAACTCTCATGTAGCTGATGTCATACAAAGTACTTGTTCCATGGATAGAGTCAATTGTCTTTGAGACAAAGCACAGGTCATGACTTACAGATTTTTCTAGATTGCGCAAAGAACAGACCTTTGTTTTACTATAGTGATTACACCTCGTCTTCTGGGAATTAAAAAAAAAAAAAGGAAGAAGTATCATGAAACTGCAGCCTATCATACAAATCACTCTCTCTTTTAATACCTCTTCTGCATTTACTTTTGTACTGTACATTCCTTATATTGCATCTGCCTTTTGGTAGGTACCTTCTTCTCGTCCAGAGCTGCTGGAGGGGCCGTGCGGTCTCTATATACTATGGTAATACAGTTGATACTATGATTTCAGCCTTCAGTAGTGAAACTAAACTTGAAACCTTTACAATCCTTTCATTAATTTCTCTAAACAGGATGAAAACTGGTATGCCCTTCCATGACCTCCTTTCCCTGCCAAAACTCTAAGACTAAGAATGCCATTTCTTTGGTAAATCCAGGCCATGACTGATGTCAGTTAAATTACAAAAGACAGCAGGATCCTTATCAAAACAGCTTTGTACATCCTGTACTTAAGATAAAAATTGTAAACAAGTGTTATATTTTGTTCTGGTGCTGTGAAAAAAAAGAGACCTACCCCAACAACTCACACTCCCCTACAGTGACCTAACAAGGGGTATAAATGTTTCTCCAAGACCCCAGATTTTACCTAAGCTGCCAAAGTTTTATTTAAACTGTATTTGAATCAAAACTTTGAACATCAAATTATCATTATTTTCTGAAAATGGATGGTATAAGCAAACCTTTCCCAATGATGATGACTATTCCAGAGTTAGGAACTACTTGACAAAGAGTAGCCAAAAGGGATGGCTGAATTCTCAGCACGCTATTTCTTAGCATCTCCCCAGAATGCTATTAACTGAGAATTAACTGTTCATTTCCCTAGACGATGAGTTTTGCCATTAGTTTTATTTAACCGAACTACATCTTTTCTAATTGACATCACAATGCTATGGTTGGGATACTCAGAGGCATATCCTCAACCATTCTGTCAGCTCATAAAGTCAACCTGATGAAAAACAAATGGTTGCGTGTTTTTTCTCCTGTCTCTCTATTCTTGCATTTCCATCCTCATCTAGTAAACTGGGCTTCTTGTGGTGGTGTGGGCTCAGCTCATTGCCAGGTTGAGTGTCTGAAACAGGTTTTCCCCATCTGGCTCCCAAAAGTGCCTGTGTTGGTTTTGCAAACTTCGTTTTGGTTTTAGGGGTCTAAACTCTGTTGTTGAGAGTTTGGCAGATTCCAGAGCATTTGGTGGGTTAGAAAGGGTTCCGCCTGAAGTCCCTGTAACTCAGTGGGCTGCCCTGGACGCCAGCCCAGACGATGGACATACAACACGAAGGGGTACAGCTCCACGCGGCTTCCCTCATCTCACTGCTCCTGCCCGCTGGTAGAAAGGAGAGGGACAGCTTCAGCCCTGCCTCCAGCTGGGACTCAGAGGCAAATCTCAGCAATGCCTCTCTCTGCAACACCACCATCACATCCTTAATGCTGTTCACCACCCACACAAACCCAGGCTGAAACAGAACTAGAAGGCAGGTTAGGATGGCTCCCTGCTAGAAAAGGCTTTTTAATAAAGCCGCAGCCTCTACTAGTCAGTGCTCTTGGCTCACAGTTTTTGTGCCTTCCCTTTAAAGCTGTACACCACTATTCTCTGCAGTGCTCTGGTTCATTAGCTTGCCATTAATAAACATCGCCAGGAACATAACACGTGATTTCCCTATTCACAAAGCTTTTTTTGGCTGTGTAAAAAAGCATTCCTTACTGCCCGTTTCCCCAACCATTATGGAAAAACAACCAGCCAGCCACACAAACAGCTAGCAGCCCCTCAGCGAAGCGTGGTGAAATTATGGCTGACCGTATCTGCTGGATCCTTTCCTGCACAGTTCTACTTCATCTTCTTTCTAGCCCTCCGAACTCCACCTCCTCTTAACTTACTTTGGGGTAAATTTTGCAACAGCCCCTTTCCACTCTCTTGCTCTACTCATGGCAATCTTCTCCATGTACCAGCATTGCCTCCCATCCATGACCAAGCCACGAAGAGCTCAGTTTTCCACGCAGCTGAGGTTAAAACCAGTGAAAAAGCAAAGATGGTTCTGTTTTCAGCAACTCATCCTGATGCCTTGCAGTTCATCTGCTTCACAGGGTACTAAGCTTGAGTGAGTCTTTGTGCCTTTGTGGAGTTTTATTGCTCCCGCACAACAGAGTTTACAAACCTCCGACAATCAGTTGTCAGCTTTTAAAGTGTTCTTCCTTTCTGGCAGCAATCTCCCAAGGTCAAACAGTTTGTAAGAAAGCATACCAAAAAAGCTGTCCTTGATGACGGAAGCCGAACAGACTAAATTTAGCATTTATAAAATAAGCTGGCTTTGAGGACAGGAAGTTAAAAAATAAATTGCTAAACGTTTAACTCTTCAGTCAAATCACACAAACCCCCTTCTTGGTTGTCATCGTGCTGCCCCACCTCGTTCTGCTCTGGCAGGAGACATTTCAGGCAGGATGATTTTGTTTTGTCAGAGTTAAATGAGAGTGAGATGAGAAAAATCATACTCCTTTTGAAAAGCTACCCCCAATTTTAACCATGGAGTTGCCACTGCCATACCAAAATGCTGAGGCTCAGCGGCGCCGTCTTCTGGGCAGGCAGTGCAGACCTGCGCCCAGCTAGAGCAGCTTTCGGCTCTGATCATCATACTTGGAAAGTGAAATCATCATGCTTGGAGGGTGAAAATAACCAGGAATATTCTGCAGGTTACAGATTTTCTACCACTTCACAGTAAAAGAAACACACGCTAGGTTCAAAAGGACAAAAAGCACTTGCTCTAGCAGAAGTAATTTTGCTTCTGCGAAGCACACAGATGTACTTACAGCTCTAATGCCATTAGACAGGAGTGCAGGTGGATCGAGTTTAGGATATGGTGTGTTCATCTTTGGTATACAATTTGGTTTTTATAATTAAAATGGGATATTTTCCTAATCTGTCCTGCAGATAAGGGTAGAAAGCTCATCCACTCGAAACTGCAATTCTGCAGGTGCTTGTCATGAGGCGTATCTGCCCCTATTGGCTTTGTCCTGTCATGCCCTGACGAGGCACTTGCAGAGCAGGAAAGGTTGGCACAGTGCTAGCTTGGGTAAGTAGCAGCTTGGGCATTTCAAAGAGCCCTGTAAGTTATGGCCCAAGTACCCAGCCCTTTACTCAGCGTCTTTTTTGGTTTATCTTGCTAATCTAGGAGTGAACTCTTTAAAATTACGGGAAGAGATGTTTTTGAAAACACCTTCCTGTCATGAGAAATTACATTCACAATACTCACGTGCTTCCACCCAAAAATGGCCACTTCAACCAACATGAACAAAATAATCTAAGAAAAGGGAGAAGTAATACAACCTGCAAAAAAATGAACTAAACAACCTCTAGTTGAAACACTCTGCTGTCCCCCTGAAAAGAAGAGATGTCCGAGACACAAATATGCTCACTTTGAGATGCAGCTATCATTAGTAGCCCCCTCTACTCCCCTCTTGTGAGACCCCACCTGGAATACTGTGTCCAGCTCTGGAGCCCCCAACATAAGAAGGACACGGACCTGCTGGAGCGTGTCCAGAGGAGAGCCACGAGGATGATCCGAGGGATGGAGCACCTCTCCTGCGAGGACAGGCTGAGAGTTGTGGTTGTTCAGCGTGGAGAAGAGAAGGCTCCAGGGAGACCTTATAGCAGCCTTCCAGTACCTAAAGGGGGCCTACAGGAGAGCTGGGGAGGGACTTTTTACAAGGGCATGTGGTGACAGGAAAAGAGGTAATGGCTATAAACTGGAAGATGGTAGATTTAGAACAGATATTAGGAAGAAGTTTTTCACTCTGAGGGTGGTGAGGCACTGGAACAGGTTGCCCAGAGAAGTTGTGGATGCCCCATCCCTGGAGGTGGTCGAGGCCAGGCTGGATGGGGCTTTGAGCAACCTGGTCTGGTGGAAGGTGTGCCTGCCTATGGCAGGGGGGTTGGAACTCGATGATCTTCAAGGTCCCTTCCAACCTAAACCATTCTATGATTCTATGATTATTAATCTGTACGTGAGGGGTATACCAGTACAGCAGTAACAGACAGCTATACAAAATCAGAAGGGCGTACAAGTAGATAGCTGAGAACTAAAACGGAGCACAATACTTAAAAATTTGTTTAGGCATTCATGCCTTTTTGTTCAAGGCTGCTGCAGGCTTTCCCAGGCTGACAGAGCTGCTCAGCTCAGATGCGCTGGACAAGTGCAGGAGGTCACACTGAAGAAGAAAGCAAAATGCAAGGCAGACGGATCTTTCTTCTTTTTTTTCTGGAAGCATAAATTAAAAATTGGCTTACTATCAGTTTTCAAGACACGGTTGCTTAGGGTCAAGGTTAATTTGTGTTCCAAAGAAGAAGAGAGATCATCAAGAGACGCACTCCCAAGTAAGGTTGAGTAAGACTCTCTTACAACAACTGCCATTGAATCTTTTCTAAAAAGCACCAGCTGGCACCGAGAAAGACAGAGGGTAGAGTCCAGGAATTATTAAAATAAAAAGATGTTGAACGAAAATGCATTTAAACAAATTGGAATCGATTCAACAGGAGAGACTGAGAGATACCCACTTTAAAGTACTCGTGATTCACTTAATGTATCATTATCTCTGCACAACATTTGGATGTTTGATTTCAAAGTGGATGTTTCCAACCCTCAAGGCCTAAAAATAAAACTTCTGTTCTCTTTGTGCGTCTGAAGAGGCAAAAGAAACTCAGCCCATGCAAGGCGCAGGTGGCCTTTGTTAGCAGTGTTGCTAAATGTGTAGAACCTACAGAAGATGCCCCAAAATAAAAGAGAAGAGGTGGAGAGACCAAATGCAAACTAACCATTCAGAAATAGACAAGCAAAATTCATGCTCCAAGGCTGCAAAAATTTTCTTTTAACTTTTGCTGAGCAGTCACACTATGGTGTTATTCCACAACCACTTAAACAATAAAAAAGTACCATGCGCTGCAACCTTCAGTAGCAGCTTAAATAGGACAGGGGAAGCGTGCTTCAAAACGAAAGGAGATCCCTATGCAAACAGCATTAATTTTTAAACATGTTTAACAATGAACGCAAATACATCTAGCGTGAAATTACTTATTTTAAAATAATACATTTGCAAAGACAGAGTAAGCATTAAGGTTACTTGGCATTTAACTCTCCTGTCCCAAAACTGACAGGTTTACCAAAGGGTTTCTCCAATGGCACAGAAGGAGAACAAGTGATTACAGACTTTTACAGCCCAATAAACTAATCAACTCTTGTACTATCTGGCACATTAAATGTAAAAATTATACATTTCTTGATCATGAGCCCAAATTCTCAGTATCTCAAACTCTTCGTGGGCCTGCTGTGATTTGTTTTGAAAAGCAACAAAATCTACCGCCTCGATCCCTAAATCATTAACAGATTCAGAAAACTAGCTGTTCAGCATCGATGCATTATTTATATCTGAGCAGTGTTACTAGAATGCTCTATCAAAGGAAGACTCTGTTGAAAGAAACTAATTTATGCCCATCGCTACGAAACAACTCTTCAAGAGAAACGAGTCTAAAAAAGGTGTGGAACAACAGTAGTGCAAGACGCTGCTTACAATATTATTTGCTTAAGCGTATGAAGAATACTGAGAATGTATTTGTATTCCTTGTACTAACCCATTTTAGATTTGAGAGTAATTTCTCAACAAATGGCAGATCCCTAAATAATTGTTAAAAGGGAGGTGAAGTACCATGAAAAAATATCTTATTGACCCCAACTCAGAATTATTTTGGGAATTTAAAAAATGTTAGTTTATAAAATCCCAGACAAGTACTTCACACATCCACTTAGCAGCTCTCCTCGTAAGTTCTTCTCTCATGTTTTTGGGGTAATTCTTCCCATTTTGATTTCACTCAGTTCTTTATTTTCTCTATTCCAATTTTAAGTCAGAATCTTTCCATTTAGTTTACCCAAAAAACATGAATCTTACTGAGCCTCATGCGGAACACACCAGGAAGTACCTACCAAGCAGGTTTGCCGATAGAAAGGTCCACCAAATTAACAAGGCTTAGTGAAAGTGATTTTTGAAAAAAAACATACTCAGCTGCATTCACATTTTTGGGTGAAAATATTCAAATTATATTCTAAGATTTAGTTTTATCTAAAATGGAAGCATTCAATGTTTCCACACAAACTAACTTGTACTGAAAAACAATGACAGCCTGAAGAATAATTGGCAGCCAACAATTTGCTGAAGATCCACAAATTAAAATTTTGATGCAAAGATTTGGTAAATATTTTCCTAATCTGCACATCATCAAAAAAGATTCATAAACGTATCAGCAAAAAAAGGAGTATGACAAATAACGCACAAAACTCCTATTTATACCCTTTAACCACGTGCAAGCTGTTGCCCAGCTCCAGGCAAAATTCAGCCACGTCCCCACCAGCCTTGGAGCTCAGCACTCACAAACTGGTCTTGCACTTCCAAGTCCAAGTTCCACTCCTTGGGCAAGCTGTGCCAGATACCGCAAGAGGACTCTGTGCACCCGGTAAATACAGCTGACGTGAAAAAGGCACAAAAGACCAGGCAGTTGATTCTTTTCAATTATTCCTCTTTACTCAAGTCTTGCTCGCATGTCCTCTGAGGTATGAAGATACCCATGAACTACTTCAACAACTCTACAGCTATCTGATAAATACAGCAGGAGTGGTGGTGGTGGTGGAGGTGCCATGCCTGAAACTCATACCTAATATGTTATCCATACACTGCAACTGGGCTTCTCTCTGCTTGTCTTTGTTCATCTTAATTTCCGCCAGAAGGATTCATTTTCCCAAATGAACCTCCTTCTTCTGTTTACTGTCCTTCAAGCTGAAGTTTAAGTTCATTTTGTTCTGACCTCTCAATTGGGATTGCATTTCAATTTCGACACACTTTACTGAAATAAATATATTGAGTAGAACTAACTATAGTTAGGTCTGACTGAAATTAAGCCTTTCAGTGGTTTGAGGGGAGAAAAGAACCCTGTTCACTTCAGAGAGAAAAAGGTTAAGTAAGTTTTTACTAAAACTAGCACTTTCCAGTGTCTGCTCCTCAAACAAACTTCCAGGACCACCTACCCCAGAACTGGCTGTTGGGAAAATAAACATGCCTCATACCATTCGCTGGCACTGAGGATCCATGGCCTGAATTTGTATAGCCAAAACCTCTCATCCTCATACTGTAGCTGGCCCTACTCTCGGCTCATTAAACTGGGTGCAATGAGCTCACCTCTAACCCCCTGAACTCCTCCTCCTGCTTCCCACTGCCGGCCTTCCTCTGGGACTGGGCAGCACCAAGGAGGACATCAGCTGATCTCGAAGAAGGAAAAAGAGCCAAGTTTGGGAAGAGAAGAATAACACTGGCTGGAAAAAAGCCCTACAGAAGCAGACAAAGTGCAGAGATTGGGTCTGGTGCTGAGTGAGGAACCTGATAGCAAGTCCTGGCTGGGAAGGCTGAGATACCATCAGCAAGGAGACCAGGGATCCAAGGGGTCACGCAAGGTGAGTCTGTGAATTAAGGACACCAGGCATTTAAAATCCTAAGCAAGCCATTAGGTCACCTAATGTCAGATGCAACTGGGAGGACTATGAGGTGAAGATGGGAAGGAAATGGTGCCTGCCTCCCTGGGTGGTGGGGTTGGCTGGGAAGGCCACAGGACTTGGCTGGATGCGAGGAAGAGTGTCCCATCTTGGAGGAGAGGAGACGGGTCAAGCTTGGAGTGACCAGACAAAAGGGTTTGTGCCAAGTAAAGCAGAACACCCAGCCAGCGTCTGGCATGGGATCCGAAGCCGCTGAGGTTGACCACTCCTCTGCTGTCAGCAGATATTCCTGAAACCCGCTGGTGAAACATCCCGTCCCTCTGCAACACCCGTCCACAAAAAATGAAGACAAGAAGCGCGTATTGCAGTAACTGCCCGCTACAGGGTCTGATCAAAGTTAGCGCAGACAGCCCTCCTCCTAATGCTGCCCAAGGGCAGATTGCTTCATCGCTCAGGCTTACTAATGTTCTTTTTACACGGCTGTTGGGAAGGGAGGATTGGGATGGTTATTTTTGACTTTTTCCCCAAAAAGTGAATGTGCTCTTATATAAACTATGAATATGTATATTTGGAAAATTAGTTTTTAATGCCTCTGGAATGGATTTTGATTCAACTCACTGACCTGGTACGTCACAGTACCTACTGTTACAGAAGAAAAGATCAAGAATAAAAACCTAACCCTCTCTGTGCACCTTTTCTGAGTCTTTATATGTATTATAAAAATTACAGTTAAAGGCTAAATAAGATAGGATATGGATTATGAGATGGACAACCTATTGACACCATACATGGAAGAGCAGACAACACTCCAGTACAGACCATTTAACGCAACACTCTGGAGCTGACTGTGAAGACTTCCTCGTTTCAGTTCTTATCCTACGGCAACAATAACCACTTACTGGTAATTGCAAACTGATTAGTCTTCAGAAATCTCCTTTAGATGGGGATAATACAGACTACTTCCACTTTACAGAAGGGAAAACGTAGGAGAAGAATCTCAAGAGTTTTTCCAGTACTACAATATCAAGGTTTAGAGCTAAAACATTATAATATCCAATAAAAAATTAAATGTATTCTAACCACAAAGCCCTATTTATATTATTCTTTCTGACTTTAAGGGTACTGAATATAAACAGCATAGAACAAAATCTGTAATTGTTCACAATAAGTTTCATTCTCTAAAGTAAATCCTTCAGTGTGTATCTGTAACAACTCATTATTTGTAACTGACAACTGTACATACTCATATTCTTACTTCTTTATACCTTTAATCTTGACAATAATATATACCCCAGCAACTGAACTGAAATGAAATCAAACAGATTATTTTTTTAATAGCTAACAATATCCTGATGATTTTTATAACACAGCAGAAGAAACTGGGTATTGACTTGTTTTTCTCAGAACAGAGTAATACAAAACTAATATGATCACCACGTTATTAGTCATGGATGACATCACTCTAGGTTTGTTCCAGAGGACTAATTGTTTTTAAACAGAGGAAACATCAATTTTCAAAGAAGGTGTTTGTAACAGCAGCTTAATAACTTTTCATTTCCTAAGCTTATATCAACTTCATGGAATATATGACAGCCCCTAAAATTAAATTCTGTTAGAGACAAAATTGTTGGTTTTTGACAACAAGTAATACATATAAAATACCAGATTAGACAGCTGAAGCTAAACCATAGGTAAAACAATTCTCGTGAGTCCCCTTAAAAGATACATATTTTAATTTAATGGAAACTTCTTATATGCTCCCCATGGTGACAGGGACAACAAGGCACAAACTATTTCTCCTGCTTGTCCAGAGAAAAAGTGGAAGAAATGGGAAAGGAGAAAAGAACCCTTTTGTTTTAGACCACATATTCTTTTTCAATAGATTGAAGTTTTATTTTATTTTTTATAGTTTCAACTATTTCCTACTCTAGAAGTTTCTGGGGAAGAAAAAAAGAGAGAAAAAAAGGAAAAAGCAGTAAATGCTAAAATGAACCATTGTTAAAGATGCACATTGACCCATTTAATATTTAGGCAGTCAAAGAATGCATGTCTGTTATTTTCTGATCTTTTTGTTATTTCTTTACTGATTATAACAAGCTAGTGAATTTGAAATCAATTCCCAAAAGTTTTTGGTTGACCTAAATCCCCTTTCCCTGCCTCCTCCCCCCCCCCTTTCCTTTGTTAACAAAACAACATTTTGTACAAAGTTTGCCCTCAACTCTTTCACTAAGCCAAATTATTTGGGCTCAAGTCGCATGCCCAGGCATAGGCACGTGGTGCCATCTGAGACCTTCTGGAGTATGGAAGATGGCACGGAGCTGGGGGACAGGCTGTGGCACCCTCACGGGGAGGCGCTGGCAGTGGCTGGGGTACACCAGCACACCTCAGAGGACACAAGGTGATGACGCTGGCAGCCCCCACAAAAGACACACAGAAGTACCTCCTACAAGCACAGGAGGCAGTAGTAAAAGTTCACGCTTCGTTTCGTGCTGGTAAAAACGTTCTGTAATGCTTTATTTCATTTTTAATACAGAAATAAACAGACTGCCCGCTGCGTGATGTTGTATAACACCACAACAGTGGTGTTAGGGTAAGCACTGTCACACATACCCATGTTAGATGCAACAGGACATGACACCTGGTACTGGCTATGGAGCTGATGTTTTGCCACATCACTGAAATCAATCCCCATATTTGAGTCAAAATTATTATTATGGTGAGAGAAATAAGGACCTTAATTGTGTGTCCGTTGACTCTGAGAATTTACTGTTGCATTTTTAGATGCATACAGAGACACGTGGATTCGCCCTAATCAACAGCCAAAGTTTACATGAAAGATTCAAAGCTACTGAGCACTCCCAAATACTCTTCCTTACTATTCATGGAGCAGCACGGTTTAAGGTGCAAGAGTTGATCCCTGCATGGCCTATGTTGGCCATGGCAAAGAGCTTTCATGTACCTCCCAAGCAACAAACTTCACAGTAACCACCGCCCCAGAAAGGAACAGGTTTACCACTTGCATCTCCAACTGTGAACAGGCCAGTTTTCCAAAGAAAGGTTGAAACAGCTATGAAAATGAGCAGGTATGGAAAATTCTTATGCCAAGGAAGGTTTCTTATGCCCTCATTAACTACAGACTAAAAAGATTTAAGCATTTTGTATTAACTTTACAAGAAAAAAAATCCCAAACAAATAAAGCCCATCATACTGAACAGAAACACACCTAACAGGTAGCAGGGAAGCGGTCTCTCAGAGCAGCAGAACATCCCACTGCCTGTCCTGCTGGTGCTGAGTTAAGCCCCCCAGCAACCTCACCACCTGCCACCAGTCTCCAGACCTGAAGTCCTTCCTGAAAACATGGAGGGTGCAGTTGGGAGACCTGAGTCCCCCACTGACCTTTGTTTCGCATTTGATGGGAAAATAATGACCGTTCCTCAATGAGGAGTCGTTGAGGAGGGAGTCTTGAGTTCTGGTACCGTGTTACTTCAGATAATCACTGGATGAAATGAGTGAAGGGTATTTTGTAAGCAGTGTGTGAGATGGTGTGAGCCCACCTGTAGCACAGCCGTCAGCAGCCTCTGGCCTGTGTGCCAAAGGTGGCATGTAGGTAGATTGCAAATAGCACACAGCAGGAATTAGATGCCAAAATCGTCCATCTCTCACAGAATCAAGATATCATGAATAACCCGCGTGGTAACACACGTCCAGTTAAGAGAAAACTGTTGAGAGCAACGATTTTGAAAATTTGCCTAGGAAGTAAATTACGATCAAAATATTCTCTCTCCTGTCCTGTAAATCTTAAAACCTGTAAAGCAGCCCAGTTTGAAAAGGATGCATCAGAAGGATCCCATCTCAGAACAGCCTCATAACTGCACCTCGTAAACCATAAAAAGCCTCATAAATAGAGCTCTCCTTACAAGCACGGGAGATGGATTTGAATCGCTTCAGGCACCGGTGCAAACTGAACCCGGGTCTTCCACATCATTAGTGGTTAAGTGATCCAAGCCTCCAGGTAAAAAAGGGCAGGAACATTACCTGCTATTTCTGTATTTTGAAATACAAGGTTTCAGGGCATCCAAAGCAGAGTCTGAGTCAGAGCAGTAAAAGTTTTAACATTTCAAACACCAGGTCAGATATCCTCAACAGGAGATATATAGATCACCTCTCCTCCTAGTGCTGATTGGATGCACACATCACTGAGGTCCTCCGCCTTTTAAAAGGACCACACACACACAGACAAGATTTTAGGCCCTGAGAAATGTAATATATCTTTTTTTAAAAAAATAAATTACATTCCTTTACATTTTTTGTGGTCAAACAGAAGATTTAAGGATTTCCGTTTTGAATTCTGGCACCGAAATCCCTACTGATATTCCACTTCAGGAACAGATTAGGCTAAACACCCCTTTATTTTGCCATGTAGAGAATCAGGAGAAAAGGAAAGTCAGATTCACACTTGCATGTGTGTCCACTGTGTCCAAGCGACTAGCTGACATGGACATCATTTAACACAACAACAGTGCTGTGAAAAGACTGTTTATAATCCCATTACAAGATTTTAATAGAATGGCTCACAGTTAATATAAACCCAGGTGGCCTTCACAGACAGATGAGGTACTTCATCATATATTACATGGTAACGAGAACTTTGATATACAAGGGCCTATTCCTCAAGTGCACCAAGAATTTCTGAGGAATCTGTTTAACTTCAAACCAAATCACTCTACAGCTTCGACAGCAATTTATAGTCAACTACTAACTAGTCTAGTGCCGGCACAGGATATAACTGATAGCTTCATTGCTTTATTATCCTGGAATGTAATGACCAGCTTTATCATTATTTTTTTCTCTTCCCTCCCTTTGAAAATCTGAGGAGTGTGCATACGGAAGAAAAATAAGTTATATTTTACTGTCTGTCAGAGATATCACCATTTTATAAAATTTAAAGTAAGTTAACAATCATAGTGAAAGGTCATCCCTTGGACCTTACAAAGCCAGCTGTATTAGCCTAAAGACTAGCTACGAAGGCTGTGCCATGCGGAGGAATGCAATAAAGTCAGTGCCGATCCACCTGTAGATTAAAGGAGACAGATTTTGCTTGCCAAGTTCTGTTTTGTATGTGAACGTATCATCCTCTAAAATTTGCTTATTTTGTTTTATGACGTATTATTTGTTCAGCGTAACATTAGACAGTGGATCAGCCCAGACACCAGTCCTTCCCATGGGATGCAGGCATGGCTTAGAGTGACCAGGGCTGTTGCGGAACCAACTGATGACTCCTCTTCGGAGGGAACAGCTTTCCAAACAGCCAAGAAAGCCAGCTTACCAGTTGACTCCACTCTGACTGTCAAAAATATCAAATGTCCCAACAGGGCTGATAGTTAAAATAGCAGAGCCGGCTGGCTGCCAAAAAAAATGACTGAATGTGAGAATCTATTGAGGGAAATCTCAAGTTATTTATTCATACTCAGCATCTCAAAAGAGAAAGAACATTTGTGTAGGCCAGAATTTGCAGACTGTGCCCTGCTTCAGGCATTGACGCTGTTTCCAAATGCTGGCTTTGATGTACCTAAATGTGAAAGATTAAGGAACCTTAATAAGACAAAACTATCAAACTTGTTACAGTATTATATGAGATATAAATCTAGGAGAAAGGAGAAATTTGGCAAGTCAAATGTAATTCATGCTTTGCTTTCATCCTACCCATCTCCAAAGACTTCTATATACAGAACGATATTAACACATATGATTTAGTTGATCTTTGAAATATTGATTGCACACCAAAATCATGACATTTCAAATCACATCTCCCTTACATCCTGAAGTAACAGAATACTATCATAGAGGGATATGTTTATCATTGTGAGGCTAAGCCAGTTATCTCCGGAAAATTAGTTTACTCTGTAACTCTTTCAAGATACAGAAATACATCTTATGACGGTAATGCAGCACTTGCAATAGCAATTGTGTACAACAAAGACAACAAATACTGTAACTGGCTGTTCTTGGAAAGGTATCATTAAGTTCATGTTGAGTTCAATAAGCCTCTCCTGCTTGGAAGGTTGAGAATAATGTGAGACATTTTTTCCAGTATTCCCCTTACAGATTAGCTTCATCCAGTAAAAGAACCAGTCCGGCTATTCTCAAACAAGCAGTCAAATCCTCCTGGGGGTACAGACGCCTTTGAGTCTCGCCTTCAATCTTTCAGATCCAGCCAAAAGGCCAAATCCTTGGTATATAAATAGAATGAAGTATGCCACTCATTTTTGCTCCACATACATTTTTGGTAATGACACAGCTGTAAAAATTAAGCAAGAAAAAAAAATATCAAAAAAAATGATACGAAACAAACTTGAATAGATTAACTCCTTTAGTTCATCTAAGTTATTACTAGAGGATCTAAGAAAGAAAATTAGGAAAAGCAAGCCCTCTGCTTTAAATTTATAGTGTCTTGCATTTCTCCTGCACACCTGTGTACCCACATAAAGAGGGAGAGCATCGCTGGGCAAGATGACCTCAAAACCACAGCTAGCACTGAACTTTCTTTCCTCAAACAAAAGGAGATAAGGCAATGAAAATTCTCCCAAACTAGAACAAAATGGCTTAAATCCCTGAATATATCATCTGTTTAAAGTATCATAAAATGATATTTCTGATATGTTACTGCTATGGATGAATTAATCTAGACAAAATCCCTTCCTTAACAGGTAAATAGCTTATGAAATTTGAGAGGTACTCAGTTATCAAATATTATTCTACTTATGGTACTCATGGGTCAACAGGCCTCTTGAAATCTTGCTGTTGAGTCTTGAGAGCTTGTTTTTAGTTCACTTTAAGTTAACTTAACCACCAAATAAACTTGATAAAACACTATAGCTGAAGCCAATGAACCAACATACATTACACAGAATAAACCCCAGAACATTTACTGATGGAGAAAGAAGCATAACTGTCAAAATATTGTTATTATGACAATATAACAACAAAATGTGTGTTACACTTTAGCCTCTATGAATATTTGAAGAGAGCGTACTTTGAATATTGTAAAAAACCCTAATATTCATTGTATGCTATCATAAAGGTGTGCCACAAACAGGTTGCAGGTAAGGATAATACTCCTTGCTCCTGCATTTGGATGTCTACAATGTAAATGTTAGCATGTGAGCTATAGGAGCTTCATCTTTGGCTACAGTCAGCAGAGCCAAGAGAGGCCAGAGAGCTCCTGGGCTGAGCGGAGCTGCTGCCCCCCCAAGGATGAGATCAGCTCTTTGGGCTTCCAGCGAGAAGGCTTCCCCTATTAGCCAGGTCCAACCACCAGCCTACATACATGTGCAGCAACATTAGTTAGATCTGAGGTGAGAAAATACATTGCTGAGAGATTTTTCTACTACTATGGCCACTCTTGCCATAATTACAACATACAAAGGAATAATCCAGATCTCAGGTTGAAATCTGTATACTCAGCCCTTTCTTATTCCTAACTGTAGACCCCCAAGCTGCAAACTGGGAAAGTAACGAAAAAGGGAAGCAAAGTGCCTCAGTAATAGGGACAGTCTCGTTCAGAAATTCTGATTTCCTCGATCTGCCTATATCCCCTTTGTTTTGTCCCCATTAACCTTTGGCAAAAGGTACGCATGGTCAGAATATGGCTGAAGTGAAAAAATAAAGAGGAATTTTTCCGCAGGAAGCGGAAATAGGATGATGTTACCCAAACTAAACCAGAGCTAGCTATAGGATGGTCCAGAAACATTTTTTTCCTCTTCTTTAAATAAGGCACCATTTACAGATTTTTAGAAGGCACTAGACTTAGAGGATGTTCAGAGTACCGCATTTTAACTTCATCTTGGTTTTCCCAGGAAGGGTATTAATACTTTTAGGGCAACCAAGGGAATCAAAGGCATTAAGAATATTTATTACCAAAAACCAAAGAATCATTTAGGTTGGGAAAGACCTTTAAGATCATCAAGTCCAACTGCTAACTTCTGTGCAACTTGGTGTCATCTCCAAACTTACTGAGGGTGCACTCGATCCCCTCATCCAGGTCGTTGATAAAGACACCAAACAGAACCGGCCCTAATACCGAGCCCTGGGGAACACCACTTGTGACCGGCCACCAACCGGATTTAACTCCATTCACCACCACTCTCTGGGCTCTGCCTTCCAGCCATTTTTTTAGCAAGCGAAGAGTACGCCCATCCAATCCATGAGCAGCCAGTTTCTCCAGGAGAATGCTGTGGGAAACGGTGTTGAAGGCTTTTTGTCCAGGTAAAGAACATCCACAGCCTTTCCCTCATCCACTAAGCGGTTCACCTGGTCACAGAAGGTCAGGTTAGTCAAGCAGGACCTGCCTTTCACAACCCCATGCTGACTGCGCCTGATCGCCTGGTTGTTCTGTACGTGCTGTGCGATGGCACACAAGATGATTTGTTTCATAACCTTCCCCAGCACCGAGGTTAGACTGACAGGCCTGTAGTTCCCCAGATCCTCCTTCCAGCCCTTCTTATAGATGAGCATCACATTTGCTATCTTCCAGCCATCTGGGACCTCCCCAGTTAGCCAGGACTGCTGATAAATGATGGCAAGTGGCTTGGTGAGCACTTCTGCCAGCTCCCTCAGTACCCTTGGGTGGATCCCATCCAGCCCCATAGACTTGTGTGCACCTAAGTGGTGTAGCAGGTCACTCACCATTTCCCCTTGGATTATGGGGGGCGTCATTCTGCTCCCCGTCCTGGTCTTCCAGCTCAGGGGGCTGGGTAAGTAGTTCAATTTATTATTTATTCTGGTGAAGTAGTTCAATATATTCTCAACAGAACACTCTGAAGTGACCAACACAGTGAAAATATCTATACAGTAATGAATGACTTTGATAAAATGGAGTAAGATTCTTTGTTTGTGTCCATGACAGAGACATTTTTGAACAGGAGAATTAACGATACATTGGAGATCAGAAAGAATGAGTGGGGCACATGTGAATTGCTGTCTTTTCTGTTTTACGGTGCATCATAAAACTATTGAAAATTAAGATATTTAATCTGAGCTTGTATTACAGAAGTCACAATGTAACCTGATACAATTTGTGGTTTAGGTGCTATTGCTACATATATAAAACAAATGGAAAGATAATAAACACAACACTTGTGTGGTTACTAAATGGCACGGGTGACTGTGACCCAAGTTCAGTTTGCAGCTGAGTCCGATGTACTGAATCAGTTCACCTTATTGAATAACAGTTTCTGATAAAGCAGACTGCAAACATGAAAATCAAATTTTATTTTCCATTAATAGCGACTAAATTCAACTGACCTCCAAGAACTATGAGCTATAGCTTTTTGCTTGCTTAAACTACCAAGATGATTGCTAATGTAAGAGTAGGCATTAATGTGAGGACTGCAGAGCTGGTGTCACATGTCCCTAAAGCTTCGGGTAGCTACAAGACTACCACTGCGCTCCCACAATGACTAACTTCATCAATGGTTAACTCTGTCCGCCCACCATCTGCTTACACTACAGTGAGAGAGGTGGTAAATGCTTAACAGGGAGGAAACTGATGACTGAGTATTTGGCAGCTACAATCAGCACAGCACTTATTTTTGGGTGATGAATCACCACTTTTATCCCAGCCACACGGTGCCGGTACATTCACTGCACAGAAAACGTCTTTTATGGATGGGGCTGGTGGCAGGGCAATGAACACCGCTCTTGGTAGAGCCATGTCAAGAGACTGCTTTGGACAAGCTATGAGATCTTACAGTCGAAGGTGGCTGTGTGCAATACTGCTCACTGTCATTCACCAGCCACCCACTGGGCCCTGAGAGTACAGCACTACTTTCTGGAGATCTCCCAAAGTTTGTTTATAGTCAATAAGGATCACCTTTTCTTTCGTAGACAGTGAAAACAAGACTGAGAATGAAATGAATCAGGGCAAGGTGTCAACGACTGCACCCAGGGCGAAAGCTGAATCCACCCCCTTGTAGCCCACTTGCACTAAAGTCATGTCACACCAGAACTAATAATACTTCAAGCTCTGTCAAAGTCTTGAATGAACTCGTAAAAATTGCAAAATCAGGAAAAACGTGACTAAACAATATCGTGATATACTCAGCTGAAGCACGTCTCCAAAATCCTCGCTCTCCACATAAAGCCTCACTGCAGGCTGACCAGGACCACACAGCCAGGGAGACCGACTACCCGATGCCATCAGAGACTAGAAATTTCACTCCAGCTACCTTCAAAGCTCACCAGGATGACAGCGAGGTGAAGCAGCTTTATTTGGTGCTACAGTGCAAGTGCTCTTTAGCAGTGCTGTAGGTTGTCATGATTTATTTGCCCTCCTCCACTTGCCTCTCATTCAGAATCTGGGACTAGTTCAGGGTCTGACCCAGCTTTTGGTAGTTCCTCCATGGTTTCTTGAACACAGATTTCCACCACAGCAGCACCCACTGTGACCATACAATTACATATAGGTCAGCAACCACCTTTTATGGCATATCAGCTCTATCGCAAATGACATCGCAATAAAATGGTAACAGATCCACTGACGTCTTATCTCAACATTAAGAGATGTGACAAAGACAATGACCGCATCACACACACTTTAGGGTAGTGAACAGGTCAGACCAGTGCAACTTTGGTGGAATCCAGAATTCCCGACAAACTCAGTAGAAGATTTCCTTTTGCCACCCCACAACAGGCATCTCATCATTCAAACACCTGCCTTAGCATTGCCTACAGTACCAAATTACTCCGTCCTTTACATTTTGCCTTTAGAACGCCATCAACAAGTGCCAAGACTTATATATAAGCTCAAGCCTGAGAATGCATCTGTCTGTATTAATATCCACCCCAAATCCATTCGTTTTGGGATCCATCAAGAACAGTGGAATAATAAAAATTACTTATATACAGACACACACAAAAATTATAAAATATAAATAAAAATATTTAAATACATAGTTATATATCTCTATAGTTATACAGTATCTGCTTGTGTATATATTCATATTATATAATAATTTATTTACCTATGCATATAAAGATGTAACTATAAAGACAAGTATTATAAGAAACTTTTTTTTTGAGACCAGGGCTATTCTTTGTCCCACTGAGCTTCTACTCACTGACCTGCCAGAACAGCTGAAAAATCAGCGTAAGACCTTGACTTTACTTGAGTATCTCTTTTTCTCTTTGTTTTTGCCCCCTTTGCAAACTCTTTAGAAAAAAACAATGAACATCAGTCCTTCCTTTTTAGCCAGTTAGTTTTTATTACGATTCCTCTCAATATCCTAATGAAGATTTTAGTTTGAGAATTTCCAACTCATTTCTGCTTATGACAGTTGGTTTTACACCAGCATAACCCTAATATCATCCCGTCAAAGATGAAAGGAGAAGAGAGTGAATTCTAATAAAATCAGCTCTAATTCCATTAGATTTCAAGCTGTGCTTATGAATCTGCTCCTTGGGGGCCAATCACCAAAATGCCTCTTTCCACTCTGGCTTCTTATTTTTATACCTTCTTCAGAAATTCAGAAGCCACTCATGACATTCAGCAAAGAATATTTTTGTAGTATATATACAATATATCGCATTGACTATTGCCCAGAAACAGATCCCCAATACCCGCTGCACACACACTTGTTGCTTCCAACTTGCAATCCTTCAGTGTGTAAAACAGACCCAAATTCACAAGGCTATTTCTGCTTCTCATTTCCACTGTCACCTCAGGAGCACAACTGTAACCGATCGTTTGCAATTCATGTATAATTTAAAGGATATCACAGCAACGTGTCATACATCACTCTGTAAAGCAATGATGGCTACCTAAAAACCTGTTTGCCAATTGTAATGAATCTGCATTTAAACTCTATTGCTGTTTTTCAGTTATCATACACAACAGCAGTAAATTTTTCAAAAAACAAAGTTCTGCACGATGCTATGGGATACAACTATGTTTTTACGGTTACTAATACAAAATCTTTACTTCGAAGCCACAATACAAATACAGCCAGGTGTTCCACCCTGCAAACTATTATTTCAGTAACATAGTATCACTTTAGAAAATAAAAACTTAAACAATCAATCTTCTTAGTTTATTGTTAGTTCAAGACAGTTACAATTAAAGTTTCAGTACAGGGATCTATTAAGAGCCCATAACAAGACTCAGAACTGCTGTATATAAATTTACTTAAAGAGGAGATTTCAGCAGCATACATAAAGAACCGAAATTTGCAGAAATTGTTTTGTAAGTTTACACATTAGGATAATCTTTTTAACAGAACATGTAGACCAAGATGGGGGATTTCAGAAAGGATTATCCCTCTGCTATGGAATATTCTATTTCAAAATTTCCATAGAAACACTAAAACCCTTTTGAAATGCTATCAGGCTACTGTCACTAGTATTGTTTGAAACACCTGAGCCTACATCTATGAAACTCCTTCAAATCCTCTGGCACCATATCTGAGTGAGGGTGCCTGACACCTCGCAGCCTGAGCTATAAAGCCTCTGAAAAAAAGAGCAGGGCCAATGCTACGGCTGGAAAAATACTTCTTTCCTTTTTTTTTTTTTTTCCCCCTAAATGACTTAGCTGCATCTGTGACTATATACACATCTTGATAGAATTAAAGACCTGATCTACATATCTAGTTAGGTACCTAAATCCCCTTTTTTTAATGGGAAATTGGGATCATAAGTGCTGTGGTGTGTCTGGAGCACAGTCTGCTTACTGCAATGCACAGATTTACCTTCAAGCTCTGTCCATCTGTCTTTCTGCTACTCCCCTCTCCTCCTCTACCATGTACATCACTGCCACCAGTGTAAAACCAAAGGTGATCATTTCTCAACCAACCTGTCAAACAACCGCCGCTGCACCGTAGCTGGTTAATCAAAAGCATCCCTTTCGAAACGTACATGCTGGTACTTGATCTGCCACTTCAAATTAGCGGCTCCAAAAATTCAGGTCCATTTGCAAACCACAGTCTGTCCCAATCCATTATCACATGACACTTGGTCAGCAAGCAGATTGTAAATTAACATTTCCATCTTCTGCTGTAGCCTTTTAGTCATAGTAATTACAATAAAATCTCTTTAATCAGCAGACTCATAAAATAACCAAGACGGACGTCTTTTATTTGAGGAAGACCTTGTGATACACATTGTGTCACCAGCTGCACGGGGAGAATATCAGGCTTTGCTAAGGTAGCAAAGCGGGAAACTTTCTCACACTCAAGCCACGACCAGCTATTTGAGACCCTCACTGATGCAACGCCTTCTGCCGCAATTAAACTGAAACAAGTAACAAGACATTTCCAGTTTTCTCTTGTATTCTCAGTGTATTTCTGATGATTTTAATAAAACAATCCCACAAAATGCCTGCAGATCACCTAAGCGAAGACAGACGTGCTTCTGTAATATCATTTCTACAGCGTTCAAGGCAGCCTTTTCAACAGGGCTTATAATTAAGAACGCTTTTGATAGCGAAATTGGGCCTCTGCTGTTAATCAAAGGACCAAAGACACCCCTCAGCATGCATAATTCTGCACCTCTTTGTTTCAGGGAAATCTTGACAGGAAAATAATGGTTCCTTCCATTTCTTTCTTCTCCGTCAGTTAACCAGGGAAGGTTATTCTGCTCCAGTCTCCCAACTGCTGCAGCATAAATTACCAGAGGGGGAAAGAGTTGGAGGCACATACTTCCCAGGAAACCTTTACCATGTGTTTTGCACTGGGGGTGAATGAACCGACTTGGGCAAAATGGCCTTTGCCAGAACCTATGGGTATGACCCAGAGCGAATTCAGTGCTCATTTAAAAATCAGGAAAATTGTAGCCAGCTGAAACAGTCTGTCCCCCAAACCAAACCCGTTTCTCATTCTTCAGATTTCCCCAAATATGATCTCATCTCAGACACAGCTAACCTCAGAGGCACAGCGCTGCCAAGGCTCTTCAAAGGCTTGAAAGACCTGAAGACAAAACACAAAGTATTTTTGCAAAGCTTCTAGGCTGAAAAGAGGTCCACCTTAGACAAATCTGCCAAGGTTACCAATTGCTTGCATTTCCAGGGGAGATTCTTAGGTTTATAAGACACATCTAGGTTCCCAACTTGTACAGCTAGTTTGTACTCAAGGCATAAGAATTTCTGGTAACGGGGGGGGGGGTGGGGGGGGGAATTCAAAGGTACACAAAAAATAATGTGGAATGTATATGCAAAAAGAAGAAATCTAAGAAGCTTTGTTCAGTCCCAGTCTTCACGACAGGTCGAACAGTTCCTGATCCTGCTTTTGAGTGTCTTCATCCTGTCATTGATTTATTTCCCAGATAAAGTAAAGAAGTTTTATCTTCAGTCAAATATTGAAATCACTGCAGCTAAAGAGGTAAAGAGCTCTCAGAAATAAACCATCTCGGTTTGTGAAAGCTTTTTATACTTGCAAATTTCATTAATCATTCTTTTTTACAATGTGCAAGTTCAAGACAAGTCTAAATGATTCCTAAAAATTATCACACTAACAAAGATAGAGGTCTTAGGGCAATCTTGTCCATGAGTTAACTACCCCTGTGCTGCCTCCTTGATGTTACCGGCCAAAGAGGGTTGTAAGAGATATGGACATCCCCTCACCTTGGCTATATTCCCTCTGTGCCACATCCATGCGCCTCCCCCGTGCAGGACATTCATAATTCACTGAATTTAAAGTCTGGTTAGGAAAGGATCCATTTTAAGAAAACGTCAGCATGAATTTTACATCAGTTTGCTCCTTTGGGTATTCCAGTATTCTTCAAAGAGAATGTGTCAGTAATTAATGCAGGTTCATACGTTTCTTCCTAGGAGTCAGCCCACGTACGTCTTTTTGTCCAACAGGATACGTCCCTCAGCAAAGGCCTGAGGAGCACTGGGACCACCATTAGTTCTCTAGTGAACCGTCAGTCACTTTAATGTAACTGTCTAGAGGTCCTGCTGAAAGAAGTACGGTCTATTTTTCATTGTTCATACAGAACTTGATCTGATCTAAGTATCTCCTTTCCTGACATAGCCTATTTTTACTGGCTTCGTATTTCCTCTACGCTACCCAACTCGGTATTAACAGCTAAGTGACGAAGTCCCAGAATTGAAATATTTAATTTGCTTTGAGGAAATATAACAAAGTTTCTGGAGAGAACATCATTGCTATCTTCCCACTAGAATCAGGCAGAAGTAGTGGGAATTACAGCCATTTCTTTCTGGTTTGCTGTTACAGAGGGACGGGAGCTGCACTCATAGGAGATGCCACAGACAGACAGTTGGGGACACAATGATCAAAGAAGAAAGAGAACCTGAGACAAACAACAAGCATAGCATTACCAGTTACAACAGCAGCTAAAAATCTAATCTGTCAAACATCATCATGTGGCTCTTACAGTAGACTTGAGGGCACAGTATTACAAGATATCTTAGAGGGCTGCATCTACTCTTATTTTTAGTTTTAAATCAGATAGCCTGATAAAGACAACGTCCCTCAAGGCCATTCCCACACACTAAACATTATCTCCTGCCACCCACAGAGATCACGGGGCACAGCCTTTCCAGGCTCTACTTTGCACTCTGTACTTAAGAAAACCATAATAAAAGCGTCTTCTTCTCGGCAGCTCCCCACCCCCAGAAACTACCTTCTCTTCCAGAATTATTGATTTATGTTGTTATGCAACATCTTCCAAAACTTACTTTGACTTTCTTCCCAGACATGCTTGTCCGACCACTGGAACAGCAGGAGGGAGATTAAATTTGATACCAGAATGTCTCCGCCAAAGAGAAGCCAATTTTTTAAATTAGGAGCTGTTTTTAATCACTACCAACACTCTGTGGGCAACAGGGATTTATTCTGATCTCAGCTACAGTCACAGCTAGGAAAAAGAGCTATTAGTCTGAAACTGAAAACTTTACAAAAACTTGATGGATTCTTTTCATGCGTAATCAAATGTTCTATCAGCAGTCACGGTCAGGGGATGAAGATTACAAATTTCCATATTTAAGTCAGAAAGTATACAGTGAAGATTCAACAGCAAACACCTTCAGATATGCTCTGAGTCCTGGTGAGTGGATCCAACCAAGTCTATGCATCAAGAATCCAAAAGCTTCTCTGTAAAGGCAACCCAAACCCAAAAAGCTTCCATGGACTATGCTGCTTGTTTATAGTTTCTCACAACTTTTCTATGTCAAAGGTGCTGTATAGAAAAAGGTGAGAAAGCGTTCCTGTAACAGTAAGTTCAAGAATGTAGAATAGTTTGAAAAAATACAAGCAAGCAAGGAAACAAAAAAAAAAGCCCAAACCCAGATACCTTTTCTGTACACAGTGGCAAGCAGAGTTTCTTTTAAAAAGAAAGCAGTGTCATGACACGTGCTCCTCAGATTCCTTTCTTTAGGGTTCCTCCCTTCTTTTCTCCTCCCTGACATAGCATAGCAAGCTTATATGGGGTCTTTGTAAGTGAAACATAGTGGTTCAGGGTTTTTCTCATACCTTCCATTAGGCAACTTTTTTTTTTTTTTAACTACTTTTAAACTAAATGTTTGTCATAGTACAGCTACAGTCCTGCAAACAGATATATCTGAGTTTGACACTTGGACCCCATTCTTTGTAAAGTTGGCATCCTTGCAAAAACCAGATTGTGAATTCAGACTCACATAGTTCGGCAAAGCCCGCTGATGTGTTATCTCCCGGTACCTCTTTAAAAATTGCATTTTTTCCAGAGCACCGATCGCTGTTCAGGCACTTTCAACTCTGATCCTTTGCAGACTAAGCCTGTATTTTCCTTTCAAAGACCTTTTCACTACTACTTTCCAGCAGTAATAAACACAGTTCTTTCAGGTAACAGCTGTCTTGCAGCTTGACACTCTGTTCAGAAACCTATTACAATGACTGCTATGGGAAAATATCTTAAAATCAGAACAGTCTCCAACAGACTTTGAAACTATCTAAGCTTTTAAATGTGAGTGTATGAAGCTCATTTTCTTTGTAACACTTGAAGCCGAGCAGTTACCTTAACTGACCCAATGAAGAGGAAAATGCCAAGTAGCATCTCTCTGAACTCTGGGCATGCACAGCCAGTGCAGAGAGACTGCAAAACAGCAAGGGCAGGACACAGCACTTGAAAGAAAAACGGGTTTTGGGGTGGTTTTTTTTTGAGTGACCACATTGCTTTAAGCATCTAAAACACAATAGCAGATCAGAGTTTGGTGAAACAGGATGCCTGTCACAGCATTTTTGTTTTCAAAGACTGTTTAAGAAAACACTTAAGTGTCCACAGACATGTCCCACGCTCTCCTAGTTTACTCCAGCACTACTCCAACAATAACACTGCTACATGTTCATAACTCCAAGAGAGCTGAAAATGCAAACTCAACGTTGTCATTAACAAGCACACCAAACAGATCACTGCCCCTTTTTTTTATTATAATTATGACTGGGACATACCAACAGGTCATGAAAAACAAGTGTATTTCTCTAACACCCATGAAGCGCAGGTGAGTAAGCAATGCAACACATAGCGTTAGGTTCAAATGCCTTGGCTTTGGTCATGCACAACTTTTAGACTTCAAAATCCTTCAGAAAACCTCTGCTGCACCCTTCTCTGCCTGATAGTAGGGAGGTATGGAGAGTTTAAATAAATAAGGATTCAGCCATTCTTCTGCTGAAGAATACTTTGAAAATAAACAACCCCCACAGCTTCCCCCCAGAGGCCAATGGCATGAGGTTCAACAAGGCCAAGTGCCGGGTCCTGCACTTTGGTCATAACAACCCCATGCAGTGCTACAGGATTGGGGAAGAGTGGCTGGAAAGCTGCCCGGCAGAAAAGGACCTGGCGATGTTGGTCGACAGCTGGCTGAATACAAGCCAGCAGTGTGCCCAGGTGGCCAAGAAGGCCAATGACATCCTGGCCTGTATCAGGAATAGTGTGGTGAGCAGGACTAGGGAAGTGACTGGTCCCCTGTACTTGGCACTGGTAAGGCCCCACCTTGAGTTCTGTGTCCAGTTTTGGGCCCCTCACTAAAAGACATTGAGGTGCTGGAGCATGTCCAGAGAAGGGCAGTGAAGCTGGTGAGGGGTCTGGAGAACAAGTCTTATGAGGAGCAGCTGAGGGAACTGGAGTCATTTAGCCTGGAGAAAAGAACACTCAGGGGAGACCTTATCACTCTCTACAACTACCTGAAAGGAGGTTGTAGAGAGGTAGGAGTTGGTCTCTTCTCACCAGTAACAAGTGACAGGACAAGAGGAAATGGCCTCAAGTTATGCCAAGGGAGGTTTAGATTGGATATTGGGAAAAAGTTCTTCACCGAAGGGGTTGTCAAGCATTGGAACAGGCTGCCCAGAGAAGTGGTGGAGTCACCACCCCTGGAGGTATTTAAAAGACGGGTAGACGTGGTGCTTAGGGACATGGTTTAGTGGTGGTTTTGGCAGTGTTAGGTTGACGGTTGGACTTGATGATCTTAAAGCTCCCTTCCCCGCTAGACAATTCTATGATTCTATGTTCTCAAATACAAACATGTTTTTGCACTGATTAGTCTACAGGAGAAATGACTTTTGTTTTTTTTCAGGGGTAGGGTGCATTGGAAACAGGACCAGCTCCTACAAGAAGCAGCTCCTGTCCTGCGACAGAATCTTCTACATCGCAATGCAACACAAACCTAAACTCTCACTGCGAACACAGCTAAGGGAGCAAGGACTGTAGGGTTGCACAGCATTACTCACCTCACCTACAGATGCCAGAGATTAGAGCAGCATCAGTCATTTACTCTATGCTAGCATGAAGCATAGAGAATAAGGCAGGTGCCTCCTTCCTTCTCCACCTAGTTTATAAAGAAAAGCTTTATATATACTTTAAAAAAAAAGCTTTTACTTTTTCCATTTGTATGAAAAACTAGCAGATGTCTCAGACCTTACAGCATTAAAAAAGTGTATTCAGCATGAGACATGGTTAAAAAATTAAGTACCTCAGCTTATCATTCAACGTGGAGACCGACTAACCTCGAACAAGTACCTCAGGAACTCTCTTTTCTCACTTCTAGAACTAAGCAACCTGGAATCTTCCTGTAGTTGCAGAAAGCTGCAGGTAAGCACAAAGTAGTTGTAAGGCTCCAATAAATTCAGTGAAAGAAAATGCTCAGGTTCACAAGGCTCGAGGAACAGCCCCATCTGTTTGCAAGGCCACTGCCTTTCTCTTCTCCCCACAGACACTAACCCAGATATAATTAAGGATTAACTCCAGATACAATAAAAGGTCTTCTCCAGGAGATGCTAAAAAAAAATGATTAAAAAAACGAACAGGAAAGCAAAAGTATTTGCTCAACTGTATGTAGCTTTTATGTCTTCTTGATTTACATAAAATGCTGCAAAAGTAGTCACCACTGCTTCCTAATTTTTGTCAAGTTTCAGACTGATTAAGGATTGGCAAAGTTCTGCAGAGACAGGCTAGCAATAAATCAAAGGTTGATCTGCTCTTGTCTTGAGGTACACAGAGACATCATCCCTCTGTTTTTACCAGATTTTCTATCATTGGGCCCGTGTATTCTTATTCCCGTCTCAGCTACAATCATGTACCACACAGTAATACGCAAAATGCCCCACTACCAATATTAACAGAAGAGCACTGTACCATATTATTCATGCAAGATATTATCAAAAAATTATTTCACAAATCTGTCTGCTGCATTTCTCCTCCCCTCTTATTCGCTGTTTACTTAGCTGCCAAAATCACTATGTTTCAAATGCAGACATGAACCTTACCGTGAATATCAACATCTTCTGACTGAGCTACAATTTAAAATGTCAGTTCCAGGCAAACATGTGAGCAAAACTCATGAGGGCATACTTTATTAACACTGTAAAACGGACTGCTGCTAATTTTTTTCCTCTGGTAATGACAGAGCTGGCCCCTAATCAGACATGCACATGCTACAGGGAGTTACAGGATCACCCTAATTCTGCCAGCTGATTCAGATTTTCACATTTGCTTTGGTTCTTGACTGAAAACCAGGCAAAACATTAAAGAAACATACTCCATGGTAATGATGACAGACTACATCCTAAAACACATTCAAAGGATGCCCCTTCCCCTGAAACAAAGAAAATTCCCTTTGTAGGAGATCACAGCCACACAGAAAAGCAAGGCTGCACGTGATAATAAAGGTAGAAACTAATTAATTTTGTTGTCCTAAAAATGGAACCAGACAGATTTAGAAAGGTTTGTTCAATTTATTGTTAAAACTTCAAGAACTGGGGTTTTACAACCTCAGAAGGCAGCCTGTTAAGAGTGCTTAACTATCATTAAAGTTACACGGGTTTTCCTTGGATACCTAAACCTTCTCATCATAGCCTCAGAGCTATCTGAAGAACAAACGTTTATTCTGCTGCCTATAAACAACATTTTCAAACATTTGAACACTATCCTTTTTTCTTCTTCCTAGACTAAACAAATGTTTATCCATCAACACTTCTTCTATCCAGTGATTTCATGCTATGCATTTATTAACTTGATTTTCCATTCTAAAATTATTTGTCACTTTACTGCATTGATCTTTCTCTTAACGATTCTGGATCTCACCTCCAGTTTACCAATTTTAATCTGGTCTTCTGCAGTGCTTACAATCTAGCTTGAAGTTTACAGGCTTTGTTTAGCCACGACACAAGCGGGCTTAGGGGAATCTTATCAATGTTTATAATAAATACCTGATGGGAGGCAGTAGAGATGACGGAGCCAGACCCTTTCTCAGTGGTGCCCAGTGAACAGACAAGAAGCAACGGCACAAGTTGAAATACAGAAAATTCTATTTAAACATAAGAGAAAAACTTCTGTACTGCAAGGATTGTTAAACACTGGAACAAGTTGCCCAGAAAGGCTATGGAGCCTCCATCCTTGGAGATACGCAAACATGGACTGGATACAGCTTTGAGCAACCTGCCCTGGGTGGTTCTGCTGGACCAGGGGGTGGGACCACATGTTCTCCAGAAGCGCCTGCCTGCCCCAGCTACCCTTTGATCCTGTGGTTCTGTTCAACTGCATCCTACCATCCACAAGTTGATAACCCCACTAGATATATCCTTCTGCCAGCCTACCATCACCATTTACTCTGTGTTTGCCACCATCCACATAGAATGCTTGTGTATGTTTGCAGTCATCCACACAGTAATCATCTTATATACACTGTAAATCTCCAGATTGTTTCCGAGATGTCATATACAACTCTAACCAAAGTCTTACTGAATTCGAGAAGGAACACTTGTGACTGTCCCTCCATCCCAGCTGATCTTCAGTGTCATCAAATCACTCTGTCTCAAGCAATCATTTCATAAAATCCATCTCACAAGCTCACTGTATTCCATCATTATGTTTGTTTTTATCCTCAGTACTGTAACTAGAAGACTTAAAATATATGTGCTCTATCACAAAACTGTCTTTAAAATTTCCAGCTTACACTTATTCATGGCCACTTGCTTTTAAAGAGTTTTGCATTTGAGCATCTTTCATGGTACCAAATTTGGCTGACCTGTTTGCAATTCCAAGATCCTCCTTCTTTCTATGTTTTAAGAATATACACTCTGTGCCCTCTTACGGGATCTCACCTGTCCTTTAGTGTGTTTACATGGTGATTCCTCATGGATGCGAAACTGCTTCAATTAGTTGCTTGGGTAGACCAGAATAAACTCCACCCCACGCTTACAAACATGAATGCATCTAGCTCATAAAAGCATTCCTTAACCTGTACTTCCCTTTTTCTGCCCTGTGTTCCTACCACCTTGCTGTTAGCTTCAACCATGCTGAACAGCCGATCCCAATTAACCTTCTTCGTAAAGACAGAAGCAAGAAAGGTCGTTCCATATTCAAACAACTTCTGCCATCCATTATTTTCTCACCTTCTCCTTTAGATAAGTCTTATAATTTCCTTTGTCTCCCTCTACTTACAGAAGTTTTTCCACTATTTACAAAACTTTATTTTATTGTGCATTACCTTCCCTTACTATCCACCTGTAGCTCTGCATTTTTTGATTTTTCCAGCATGCTTTTGGTGTTCTTTTATCTTTAATAGCCATCGTGCCCAAAGAGTTTGAAAACATTTCTCCCTTTCCCCCCTATACCGCTGTTCAGATACTTCAGTCTTATTAGCCAACAGTCTCAAATTAAGTCTCAGCTTACCTGCAGAGAGAAACAGCTAAATGATCTCAGGTTTTTAATATTCTTTTGTAACTGTATTTCAAAGCTGCACTAAACAAATCAGTCAGAGAGCATCAGCCAAGCAATCCACCCACGTTCACAACCTTTCTTTACCTAATGATAATTACAGATTGTACTACAGACAGCCTTTAATAAACAGCATCAAGTTTAGAAGGAAGACATCTGTAGGGACCCTTCTGTTGCCATGGAAATATCTTCAGGCCAAGCTGTCTTTAGCTCCATGCATTACCTCCATATTAACCTATTATTATGCTTTTCTTTGGGTATTAATACAAGTTATGGACTAACTCACCCCAATCAGACTATTATAAATGATATTATGTCCGACTTTGAGGGATTCCAAAGAACAAGGAGTCACAAATGATACAGATGAGGGTAAACTCCTGGACTTCCAAACTGAATACTTGCCTGATGTTGCACAGATTTTATTCCACGAGGTCCTGAACTTTTTCAGCTTCCATCAGTAACTGGGGTAAATCAGGGCTCCCTGCGAGGAACCGAGCCCCACAACCACCGCTGCACTTTCTGAAGGCTAGTGAGCAGTTCATGACTAAATTTTTTTCATATCGCTGTAAAAGTCTGGATGAAACTTAAGTCATGCCAGCTCAAAATATTAAATAGATGACTACTTTTTGAAACTGATTAATGCAGTAATACTAATAAATGCAATAAACAACAATAATAAATGGTGTAAAACGCTATAGAGATAGGCACAACAAATGTGTACAACAGACCTTCTTGTAGAGGACCTTTTGCTCTGGAGGACCCCAAAACATTTTACAACTATGTACACATAACACTGCTGAAATGTAGTGATCTCAAAGGGTAGAAGGTATTAAGCAACCTGCAAACAGCATATAGCATAACAGTGAGATCTTTAACACCCACACAGAATAAATAGGATCTCAGTTTTTAAGATCTCATCCAAAACACACCCACACAGCCAAGTGCATGGTATTTAGTTTACTTATTTCATACAAATGGAAAAAGAAATTAACCTCTGCTAAGACATGAACCACTGGTCTCAAAAAGGGTGAGGGACCCAAGCTTGAAAATTAGATTTTTCGTAATTAACTACGACATTTCAACTGCTTCTCTAAAATTAAATAGGACATAATTGAAAATGTTCCTTACTCTGACAATATTTCATATTGTCAATAACTTTAAAACAGACAATCAATCAGAAGAGTTTTCCCTAATGCCCCGAATTGTGACACTAAATTTTTTCAACAAGTATTTGATGACAGACTTTTGAAGATGATCATTAAGATTGTTGTCCAAAGAAGTACAGGCAATGTCTTAAGCAGAAACTGAATGACATAATTTGAAACCCACAAAAAATAGACATGAACAGAATGCCAGGAAACATAAATCTAAGGCTGCTGGTGCTTACCTAGTATGAATTGCATCCACTAGTGAAAAGGTTTTTAGTGCAGTCACTCAGATAAAGAAAATTCTAACAAAATTATTTTCTATAAAATTATTTTCTATATTTTTCTAATACCTTATAACTGCAAAATGAAAAGCAAAAGCAAAAGGAAAAAAAAAAAGAAAAAATATTTTTATCAGACTGTCCAGAATGTGAACAGTTATTTAGGACCTATTTTTGCACTGCTGCCTCAAACAAAAATCCACAGAAATCCTCCCAGGGACCCCAGAAAATCTGTGATTATTGCTCAGAAGTAATGTGAAGTTCAGTCGACAATTTAAAACATCTAAAGCTGATCTTTCCCTGTTCTTCCTTACAACTTTCTTTCAATCTTTATTTTGTTTCTGCTTGATCTTCTTCCCTCAAACAAAAAAAAAAAAATTAAAATTACTCTTTTAATAAGCATAGGGGTGTGGTTTTATGCAAACTGTAAAATCAGAAATACTTGAAAACAGGGCTGCAGGATGAAAATCTCCACATAATAATAATAAGCAGCCCAGCGACCATCAGTACTGAGCAGGCAGCACCACAGCTAAGGAACTGACTTGTCACCTCGGTCTTTCTAGAGCGGCATTTGCACTACACCACCACCCCAAGGTCACTGTAAACTGACATCAAACCCTGATGTTATGAGAAGCAGCAATCCCATCTCCCTCCTGTCCCCAACTTGCTTCCTCCCTCACATTGCCGTAGGGATGCGCACAGTAGCACTAATGAACTAGCAGGTTGAAAATAACCTCTTCCCCCCACCCCCCAAAAAGGAGTAATTTTTATTGCATATCAGTTCCTCAATCCGATGCTCTAGAAACGCTTCTGTTGGTGATGGGGAAGGAGCTTGGGGTCAACCACATGCAGCTAAGAAGACAAGGTGGGAGGATGCTGCGTGCTGGCAGTAGTACTGGCTTATGCCATGGGATGGTAATGATGAAATGAAGCGGAGGTCTGAGGGTGACGCAACAGGGTAAGGACAGTGACACCTGCCTGGGTGGTGGTAGGCCTGTACAACCAACTCACATTCAGTGGTGCTGCCTTCTGTCAGTAACCCCACTGGGATCCGCAGGACCACACATGGATGACATGTTGTGCCACTGTCCCTAAAGTGTTTTTCCCTGTGTTTAATTTACATGATCACACACTATCACTCGTACAAAGCTCTCCATTCATTCAGCACTCATGATAAATGGCCATCAGTGAGTAAGACAACAGGTCATAATTGTTAGTCCACTGTCACCGATGACTGCTTGATGCTCTGTTTTGTTGGAAGATGACACTCAGCCACTTTAAGTAATATTAAAGCTTTCTCATTCATGTCGTAGAAGATACAATCTGAGTTCAAGGTTTACTGAATTCCCCACTGCTGTACGGACCCATCAGCCAGGCCTCAACCCTGTGTCATGCTGAGACCCTGCAGCGCAGAGGACTCTGACTTCATGAGCTCCACTTCTGTTCCTGGCAGGGCACAAGGAGATCCATGCTACCTGTCCTGCCAGCCTTCCTCTCTAGAAATCCACCCCCCCCCATGAAAGTGCCACAGGGATGAGGCTCCATGGATGTGAAAAACACACCCACCAAACTAAAGGGACCCAAAGCAGATGGGGCAATAATGCCAATGATAAACTGCGGGTGGAAGGAAAGGAGGACGATGGAGACAGGCACTGAGCATCCTCCCCTCTACACTTCAGAAGCTGAAGAAGTTAAAGACAAACAGACGAATAAAGACAAATAGATGAATAACAGTGGAAAGACAATCACAGGGCTTAATTTAAGCTGCATTACAGACAAATGATCCCTGATGAACAGCAGGCACAATAAGCAGGTCAGCAAAACTAGTATTATTTTTTAATTAAAAGAGAAAAAACGAGATCTCTGCAGATCCTAAGTTCAATACAGTTCCAATTAAGAACAACGAGATAACAACAAACAATCTAGCAGCATTTAGCTGTACCGCAAATGATCTCTGGTAGCGTTACTGGCTTTGCAAACAATGCATTTGCCAAGAACAATGCACCTATTTAAAGAAACAACCAATAATCACACTAGCACTTTCCATATATAAAACACATAATCGTGTGATTTCTGAGATCTTTTTACATTTCAAAGCAGACATAGAAAACTAAATTTTTTAAAATAGACTCTCCAGCTAATCAAACCCTGAATCAATGAAAAAGTGGAAATACATAGCGGCCAAAGCTTGACATGCATAAAGAAAGTGCCATTTCCTACGCAAGAGGGCTTTGCAGAGCAGCACAGTGCTGAGAAAGAACTTGCCACTTGACATACAGCCGTTGCATCACTGAGAAGACCAATGCTAATTAAATCAAGAGATTGCCATGAAAGGTCATGTTATTTAATATGCGGGGTTTGGTCCTTTAAAGAACACTTAACATATGGCACTTCCATTTTTTAAATCGCATTTCAGAAACTTTTCTTATATTCATTATATCAGATCAACGTCTATGAAGACTTGCAGAACGAACTTGCAATACCGAGTGACAAGGCATAATGCATGTGGGAAAACTAACCCTTACTGTGCATACACAATGGTGACCTGCAAACTGGCTGCACATGTAAGTGTAGCTGTTCTGGTGGTAATGGGCTGTATTACAATAGTTCTCTTGGGGAAACAAGACATTTCCTTAAAGAAGATGCCAGCTTATGGAATAAGATGCGTAACACATTCGTTTAAATATTGCATGGAAGATAGACATGGGCAAAGTGGTAAAGACCTCGCTTTCAAGAATGAACTTCACTTACATTGAGGACTGATTAAATCACCTTCCTGTTTTGGGCAGGGGCTGGGGGGGTTTAAGGTAACGTTTTTGTTTTAAGCCAACCACAACCTAAAGAATGAAAACTCATTGTAAATCTGTATCTTACATATATAACGAATGACAACACAAATGTCTCAATAGACCTTGAAGCTACTGTGAAAACTTGTCTGAGGACATCAGCTCAACCGTGTTTGGGCATGCTATCACACGCAAGGAATATGCAGGGAAGGAGCAAAACAGAAAACACCACCGCACAACCGAACAAATCCAACATGCACCACTTAGCTCTGGTTCCCCACGTGGGACTCCTCTCCTCTAGGCTTCAGATGTGTATTTGACACCTTAATCTGTGCTGGTCATCCATGCACCCATTCTACCCAGCGGAGAAGAATAAGGGGGCTGGAAGATAATTTGTCTTGCTTTTCCTACAGATGAAGGATGATGAGCTCAGACACTGCTATTTAACATTTAAATACCTAACTTACTGAAGAAGAATCCTGCACCTGTTATTTAAAAAGGTGTGTTAGCACTGAAAAAAGTACAAAAAAGGCTACAAGGATGATCTGAGGAACGAACATTCAAGGATATCTAAAGCAGATAATATGCTTTGGTTTCAGAAAATGATGACTGAAGTCCTATGATAAACATCAAAATCCTGACTGACATGGAAACTGTTCCTCACAACATAAGAACAAGTGCAATTGGCAGGCAACAGCTATAAAATAACTGCAAATAAGTAGTCTTTTATGTAAGATCTACAGTTACCACCACATTGCCACAGGTATTCCGGAGACCAGAAGCATAACTGAGTTAAAAGATGGATTGAACAGTTTCACTGGGAAGAGTTCATTAGTGGCTATTAAACACAATGGTCCAAGTACAGCAACGAGCTTAAAATCACTTAAAAACTGCTGACTGATCAAAGTTATGTCCAAGGAAGGATCACACGACACAGACCTTTTTCATCTTCCCTGTTTTCCTCACTTGTCAGAGACCCTTCTGGAGTGTGTGGCCAAATGGGCCTTCAGCTTGACTCGCCATGGTGGTTACGGTGGTTCTGAATAAACCAGCCTGCTACCACTACCACCTCACTCCATGCAACCAGACTTAAACTTTAATGCACAGTATGTTTCACCACATGCCCACATAATGAAGGTGTTGGGTTGTTTTTTAGTTTTCAACTTAGCTCCTTTGTGGATATTACCACGCAAAATGTCATGCCACGTACTCAGTCGGATACCATCTGGATACAAACCTGACAAATAGGTTGTGAAGCGTCTACACAACTACATTGTCATGTTCCCAATAACAAAACCAAGAAAGAGAAATTTGATAAACAAAGTATGAGATTTCCAGTGGCTGAGGATTCAGCAGTTGCCACACAGCAACACTAATTTTGGAGACCAAGGTACACCCTCAGGCTCACCATTTGTCCCACTACCTTCCAATGAGACCATCCGATACCCCTGCCGTTTGAGAGCTACACAAGGCATTAACCAAGGCTAACAGATTCTACAGAGCATTTATTCTGGGGCTGAAGTATTAAAAGACAAGAACTGTACTTGGATTTAAGAACCATCGTGAAATACACAGGGTTTATTATTAGATTTTAAGCACGTTTTTATTTTTAGACTGAGAAAACACAACACGGGGGTCAGTACAATATGGTAAAGATGAGACCCTACATATTAGAGGTAAAGCTAATTTTTCCTATTAGAGATACAAAGTTCATTTGAACATCATCTAGTGCAGCACTCAGCTCACCCTCCAAAAAGAGCAACAAAATAAATACCCATATTTTGCAAAAGGCACAGGTTCTTGTTCTTATCAAGGCACAACGGAAGCAGTTGTTTTCCATCTATGAATTCTTTACTGACTTACAGGCTGGTTAGCCCAGATAAACTCTCCTCCATACATTCTTCCCTGACAACTGAACTCAGATAAGGTTCTCCAGCTAAAAACTGACCAGATTAAGATGTTCAGGGCACTCGTGACAAGAGTGCTTTCCTTGGCCCAGCAGAGCCCAACCTTATTTTTTCTTTCCCCTCTGAGCTTATGAGAATGATGAGAAGTTCTTTTACTTCCTCAAGGTCAGGCTTGAACTGGTGGGTAGCAGTGAACTAAATGATTTACTTGGGAGGAGACACACTCTGAATTCAAAATTAGACCGAGCTTTTAACTGAAGCTGGACCGTAATGAATACGTTTATCTGTACCTCGTATGAAGAGGGTTTGGTTTTTTTTTTTTGAAAGATTCCGTTTAGGCACTTTTCACCTCGAGTAAATTGATAAGTGGATTTTAAGAATGTCTATAGGAACACACCAAAATGCTACAGATGAAATACTGAGAACAAGAAACGCATAATGGGAACAGCCTTACGCACACTGAAGCTCACACTGAAAATCCTGGATGCTGCAAATGCTTCAAAGCCTTTATGCTGTATGAAACAGTAACAAAGTCCAACCAATAACCATATTATCTACATTGGTCACTGTTTTAAAAGCTGATCTGATGAACTGCCTCCTGCTATTAGCCAATGACCTTCATTTTTAAGCCACTCCACTGACACTAGGCTCTATCCAAGTTAAAACACCGCAATTTCATGTTTGATGCATTACTTTCAGGTTATGAAGCTCCTCATACAAAAACGGAGGAGTTCTCCGTTTTCTTCATTTCAAGTTCCTTTCTTAGGGTACATATTAAGAACACATTAACACTGTATTATTAATCATTAATAATGCCAAAAAAATAATCCTATGGCTGTAGACAAAACAGAATTATGTCATAGGATGTATTTTCAGCTTGAGCTGTGCAGTCTCCTGTTGTCTCGGCAGACAGCAGTAACTGCTGGTTTGTTGCACTCAGAAGAGAGGGAATATATTGTGTGGAGTTTGTTTTTTCTCCAGATCTGTAAGGAAAGGAATTGGTCTTTATGTTTCTTCAGTGTAAACTTGCAAATCACCCGCTCAGGGGCTTTTCTGTCAGGTTTTATAGGAGCGAACAGAAGCCAGGAGGAGAAACCGTTCCCACTTACAGAGTCTCACTAACTCATGGATGAACACTTCCCATCTACAGAATATACTGAAGAAGGAAACATCATGTATATCACGCTTCCCTCCTTGAAATGACTATCTTTGAAACTATGTGAAACAACAGACCTCGCTGCTGAGGATGCCTCGGCTCCCGGAAATGTCTAGGGGTAATCAGCAGGGCGTCAAAATAAATAACGATACCCTCACACCATTGTTTTTGCTCAGTCATGCCAGGACGATCTTACTCTTTCATGTGAGATAATGGTGCAATAAATCTTAACAAATCTGTGCCACTGCGCTCTTTTTTTTTTTTTTGGCATGACATGCTCCCAAGATTTTTAGCATGCAGATACATTGCCCTCCTAAAGAAAGGCCTTGATCCTACAAGTCCTCGTGTGGCTCAAAAGGTTGATGTGTTCCAGTGCCAGGCACAGTGCAGCCTACACAGAGGTGCTATAAAGGATGAGACTCAGACATAGCTCTCCACGGTGTTTGAAAACTGCCATTCTTTTGCATGCGTGATCTCTCAATGCTCAGAAGAACACCTTTAAAAACAAAACAAAAGAACCCAGCAGCAGATTCCGTCGGAAAAACAGGGTTGCAGGAAAGTCTCCATATCATCCTAACCAGGGCAGGCCGTGCTGTCGTGTGGCTCTGTTATTTCATGCAGTGTCACTTACCCATCCTTTGCTGGAGTGACGAAGCCTGCCTTGTTCAGTTGTTTAGCACCTGCAAACTGCACAGTGAGCCTAAACCGCATGTTTCATCCACGTGGTGTGACTAAAAGCACAACTCATGAGTTAGGGTAGCACATATCCAAGCATTTATTGTCACTCTTCCCCTTCCCTGCACACCCCTTCTGCTTTGAGTCTGCTTTGGCATTTGCTTGACTCCTCAAAAAGCCAAAATTATTGCCTTCCCCGCCCCCTGCCTCGGCTACTTTTCTGACAGACTGGCAATCTGAACCAGCTCACTGAGTGATCCCACAGGTACCAGCATCAGCTCACGGATGGTGGTTGAGAAGTTGGGGAAAGCAGGGGGGAAGAGTAAAGGAATGGGACCACCTCTTTCAACGCCTGACCTAGCCTCCACTACAACTAATAGTAGGATTATTACTACAAGGAGTATTAGATCTTGTTAAGACTGGTAAGCAATCATCTTGCCCTTCTGGTAGCGTAAGTCTAGAGAAGCTACCACACTTGTGTTCAGCCAGTTTGCTAAAGCAACACCTCACCCCTGCCAGAAGACCAGAGGTTATGACTTAAAACATCAGCACAGACAAGTGGAAGAATCTTGTTAGCTGCTGCCCTGAGGTACGCGTGTCTGCAAGAGAAGCAACAGAAGGAGCAAGGAAGTCAAAAGAAGGTAGACGAGGAGCACAAGCAGAGGATGACACCAACCTGGGTGGTGCGGTTGACGTGCCTAAGGGGAGGGATGCCATCCAGAGGGACCTGGACAAGCTCATGAAGTGGGCTCATGTGAACCTTGTGAGGTTCAACAAGGCCAAGTGCAGGGTCCTGCAACTGGGTTGATGCAACCCCCAATATCAATACATACTGGGGGATGAAGGGATTGAGAGCAGCCCTGCCGAGAACAACTTGGGGGTACTGCTGGATGAAAAGCTGGACATGAGCCACCAATGCACGCTTGCAGCCCAGAAGGCCAACCATATCCTGGGCTGTATCAAAAGCAGTGTGGCCAGCAGGTGAAGGGAGGTGATTCTGCCCCTCTGTTCCGCTCTGGTGAGACCCCACCTGGAGTATTGTGTCCAGCTCTGGAGTCCAGGAAACACACGGACCTGCTGGAGCAAAGTCCCAGAGGACAGCCATAAAAATGGTCAGAGGGATGGAACACCTCTGCTATGAAGAAAGGCTGAAAGAATTGGGGTTGTTCAGCCTGGAGAAGAGAAGGCTCCGGGGAGACCTTATTGTGGCCTTTCAGTACCTAAAAGGGGCCTACAGGAAAAACGGGGATAAACTTTTTAGCAGGGCCTGTTGCGATAGGACTAGGGGTAATGGCTTCAAACTAAAAGAGGGAAGATTTAGACTAGATGTAAGGAAGAAATTTTTACAATGAGGGTGGTGTGAAACACTGGTTCAGGTTGCCCAGAGAGGCAGTAGAATGCCCCATCCCTGGAAATATTCAAGGTCAGGTTGGATGGGGCTCTGAGCAACCTCATCTAGTTGAAGATGTCCCTGCTCATTGCAGGGGGGATTGGACTAGACGACCTTTAAAGGTCCCTTCCAACCCAAACTGTTCTATGATTCTAAGCCATCTGCACAAGGGCAGGGGCATGGCGGAGCACAGCAGAGCTGCCTGGCCATGCCAGGGCCCAGCAGCAGCCTAGCTGCAGCACCACAAGGCTCAGCAAGGGCTGATCTATCCAGAGATCCTCCCTACTAACACCATTTGGATGCTTCTGATGCCAGAGGTGGCTCATACCTTCACTGCAAAGACCCCAAGGGTGGGAGTTACCACTCTGGAACACAGCTCACGGTCCAAGCTGAACACTGCTTTAAGGGCACTGGAGGTAAAGCAATGCAACTACCTGGCCCTGCTAATTCCTCCTCAATGCACGAGCAAGACAAAAATTCAGCATTTCAGATAAAGCTTCACTGACTGGGGGTTTTTCCTCCTTTTTTAAATCCAGAATGTTTTACAGAGCTACAGACCAAATGCAAATAGCACTCGTCTAACTTCCATGACACCTGGCTAATCAGGGTTTAGAAATAAACATTCGTAAGAAATGCCAGTGTTAAAAAAGTTGTTCTCCTCAGTGTTTTCACGTTGTGTTAGAAGAGACAAGGAAGACCAAAGTAAACGTGCTAGTCGGCAATTTAAAAGAGAACACTCAAAACAGTTACTAGGGAAGACAGATTTGCGAAAACCCTCATCTGGCTTTCGCAGCTGCTGGAGGAGACCGATCCCCGCAGGGCTCGGGTCAGGCTGCGGCTGTGGGCTCGGCACTGGCACCCACCACCGCACCACGGGCAAACGCTTCCCAGGTCAGCAGATGGGCACAGCAGGGTCTGGTACGGGGTGGCAGGAAGCTCCGACAGAGAGATTCCATGCGCAGGATTTCATGCAGAGACAGCGAAGGTCAACTATCAAAAATGTGACCTTTTCATTTTTCACAGGGCATATTTTTCTCTTAAAATCCCCACTCGGTAGTTACTCATTACCACTTTCCTCCTGTTAGAGAAATTACTTGGTTGGCATGGAAACATATTCCCACCCTGAGTTTCTGTCCCTGAGCATCCTTTCAGCTCCCAAAGACTGCGAGCATCACTGGTCCCTCTTTACCTTTTCATGCCATTACCGTCCATACCCTCCTCCTTCACACAAGCTTTTAATTAAATTGCATCTGGCATCCATAGGCCCACACAGGCATCTCCTTCTCTGGCAAATGCCTTCTGCAGGACCGAGCTCGAGTTCAGGAACACACGCTCAATGTAAAGAGGAACTCCAAAACATACAGGGGAAGTAGTTAGGGCTCAGTTACTGACCTATGTCATGCATCTTTTACATGAAAAAAATTACCTGTTCAGGAGAAAAGGATTTTTCCCTTTCAAAATGAGTAAGGCAAATCCATCTACTGATCCTACCTGGAAAATTTTCAACAGAAAGTTATTTTAGCATAACACACACTCAAAATACATTTGCTGATGTAATCTGCACTCAACATTAACTACTGGGTAACAAGAAAAAACACATATCTTTAGAGATTATATGGTTCTATAAATCATTTGAATGGCATCAAGGAGCACACTAAAAAAAATCAGGGTACACAACCGACAATACACCCTGCCTTATACACATTTCACAACATCCCCCCATTCGATATGAATAAAATTAGTCCGTGAAGAATATTTAAAATTCACTTCTTCACAAAAAAATCTTTTGTTGTAGGATGGCTTAGTTTAGGATTAGTTTAATAGTAGAGTTAAAACAAAATTAAGAAGCAGCATCATATCTGACGTAATATGTTACTCTGCCTTAAAAAGCCAGGAAATTTAATCTAGTTGATTTCTTCCAATTATTTTAAGGACTTTTATACCCCTCAATGGCCCTATAGATTTAGGATTCCTGCATGCTACCCTGGCCCCAAGTTGGTGCCGTGAGTCAGTAACAGAACTCCTCCTGTTCTTAAAAACTAAGCAGGTATTTACATTCCCTGCAGGATGCTGAATATTCAGTACCTTTCAAGAACAAGCCCACAGCATGCTTTCCTCTCTGGACCAGATATTTCATACTCCGCCTATGTGACTTGGATTTACTTTATTTTGAGCACTGTTTGTTTCTTTTTAACTTGGGGTTTGCAGACAGGAACTTGCAAATACCCATTTACAGGAAGCTGCAAGTGTTTCTCCATAATCCATGCAAAGCTACCAAATATCTAGATAAGCCAGCTATTTTATTGTTCAGCCTTTGATAAATACTTGATCCTTTTCTGACTCAACAGTAAAGTCTCCATCTAGGCAGTCAAAGGGGGATGAAACTCAAGGAGTAGTCCTGGGTAGGCTAGCAGCTTTTATGGAATTTTAAACCAGGAAAAAATTAATGCTTGTGTATTCAATACTAACAACATGCGTATTTATTTTATGCTAACAGCTGTCTTAAATTGCCAGTTTATCCCATCAATACTCTGAATGGTTATTCAGGAAAAAAATTAAGTGTATTTCATGTTCCAGACAAGTCCTTCAGCCTAAATCCATTCATAAAAACTAACATGTATAGCAACAAAGGAAACAAACTCAAGCTTCAACGAGCCAAACAAACTGTTTTCCAAGAGCAGAGGTAAGCAATACTTATCTTTCCACTCTGGATTTTTTTAGTTTATCCTGTAAAAAATGAATACTACTCAGAAGCCAACCAGCTTCTACTCTATTTGTGTCTGCTTCTGTAGGCACGTGCTACGAGTTGCCATTGTATAGCTAAGAAGGACCTTTCACCTGATCCACTGTGGTCACTCTGGTGTTCTCATAAAGTGCCATATGGACAAAATCGAAATGACAACTGTTTGTGTGGAAGGAAGAACAGGTTGGAGCTGTGGTGATCAGTGGTAGCTTTACCTTTAAGTAATGGAGGTTGAAGCCCTGAGGAGAATGAGGAAAGACAGACAGTAACAGAGACCTACTCAGATCAATCTAGCCCCTCGACTATAGGAGAGCAGAAGCTTTCAGGGAACTAAGTGGAAACCCATGGGGGGTAGCTCTAAAAGGGCCAAAGAGCACAGAAAAACTGGAAGATCTTGAACGACAACACAGCGCAAGACTAGTGCATCCCACTACTCAGAAAAGCAAGAATCATCAGAAGACCAGTTTGGCATATGTGGGACACATGATGGAGCTCCAGTGCAAAAAGGCAGCATAGCAGGAGGAGCAAGCAGGGACAGCATACAAAGTATGAATACAGAAATATCACACAGGCACGCAAGGATGGTGTCAGGAAAGCCAAAGCTCAGCTGGAGTTCAGATTTGCAGGGAATATCAAAGGCAACAACAAAAGCTTCTACACCAGTATGTTAGAAGTAAAAGGCTGGACAAGGAAAATGTGGGTCCGCAGCTGAATGTGGCAGGCGAGTTATTGACAGCTAACACCAACAAGGCCGAGGTACTCCATGGCCTTTTCTTCATCAGCTTTCACCAGCATGGCCTTCATGCTTAGAGACAGTGTTCAAGGAGCAGAACCACCAGTCATGAATGAGGACCAAGTCCCAGGGATTACCTGAGAGGACTCAACCCACACAAACCCATGGGACTCACCTGACTGCATGGGCATGCAGCTGGTGATGTCCTCGCAGCACCCACCCTTCTCTACCATGCTTGAAAGGTTCTTGAAACCATGGGGGATCCCTGACAGTCAAAAAGGGCGATCTGGGGCACTATAGACCAGTCACAGCCCATGGGAAAAGTCACGAAGCAAGTCCTCTGAGAATAGACTTCTGGTCACCATAAAGGAGGAGAAGGTGCCTGGGAACAGTCAGCATGGTTTCACCCATGGTGAAGCATTTGATATGGCTAATGGTACCCAATCCTACCTTTCCTTCCTCAGTCAACAGTTGTCTGTCCTCACCAAGAACTCCCTGTTCCCCAATGCAAAACAGGAGTTAATTATTAATCTTTTATCAGTTTGCACCTCCATGTTCACAGACAGCTGTTCAGTAAGAGAAGAAGAGAAGAGCAAAACCACCAGAGAAATCCAGCAAAAGGGACAACGAAACATTCAGAGCCACCAAGCACCAGTTCTCTAGAACTACCAAGCCAGAATACCACCAGGCTGAATCCAAAACATCTACCTGGGAGAAAACTACCAAAGAAAGTGGCAAATGATGTGGAAAGGCACCTGCAGAATTAAAAACATAACTGAGCATATCTGTAATCCAGACAGGACAGGGCGATGCTGCTGTCTTCCAAGGACAAACTGACATGACTGCTAGGGAATTTCCAGTAACTCACCTACAGCAACGACATAAGGTCCACACACAGCGTCACAAATGAAGATCAAAGCCAAAATCAGTGCCTTGGCATTAATATTGATCTCCACTGTACATTACGAAAGTAGGAAATGGGCTACAAACATCACTGCAGCAGCCTATGGAGGTGGGACGTGGGTGGCACTGGTGTCCCCCCAAGGAACAAGGGGAGTGGAGGCAATCGGGAGGAGGCAGGGCTGGGGAGCCTTTCCGTCAGCAAGCCTCGCTTGGGAAGACCTGCCATCCTCCCTCCGTTGCATCCCCAGTGCCTCTCCTCCTCCTCCAGCCCCTTGCTCTCTGCCCACCCCAAAGAGTCGGGGCTCCCATCACAGGGGTGGCCCACATGGAGCTGCCACGGGCCTCACCGTCCTTGTCTGCCTGAGCTCTGTGCTTGGGCGATGGCAAGCGCAGGCAGGGGAGGACAAACACCACCTTTCGTTGCTGTTGGCTTTTTTTTTGCCTTGGTTCCTATGATTTTCTGGTGTGTTTAAGCGATGCAACCAAGCAATAACAACATTCGTAGAAGGATGTCTGAAAGTGGATGCCCCTAAATAACAGTTTATTAAATACTCAGCCTCCCAGCGTGAAACAATGGAGGTGAGGGGGGTGAAGAAAGAGAATGAAAATAAAAAACAATAAAAAAAAAGTCAAGAAAACAGGATCCTTAAAGTAATCTATGTAAGGGTTCATCTCCACAGGGACAAATAAGGATAAAAAGCCAATAATGCTAAAAAATATACAGCTCTTTCAGTACTTCCCAGCAGGATACAGAACAAGAGTAAAATATACATTAAAAAGACTATTTATAAGGCAACCTCAAATAGAAGAGTTCAGAGAACATCAACAAACAAGTGAAAACTAGAAGTAATCCCTTCTCATAACAAACAACAAAGATTAAAATAGTTTTGGTACTATCATAACATAGTGGCATTTGTCTCATGCTGCTGAAGCGTTCTGTGATACTGTAAATTACTGAGTTATATTGGCTCATGCTTATTTTTCTTAAGCTAGCCAGTATATCATAAAAATATAATAACAACGCACACTTACACAATACTTCTCACTTTAAGTATCTCAGTATCCTTAAAGAAATAAAGTATAGCAATTATCCAAGTGAGAAGCAGGAACACAGAAGATTTCACTTCACCCTCAGCCAAAACAAAGGGAAAGGACAAAAGCCCCGACACTTCCATTTCTCTCATACCCATGCGCCCTATGGATCAAAATACACACCACCATAACAGTGACTACTCTAATGAGCATTTGAAAAAAAAAAAAAAAATCAATTAAATTCACCAGTGAGTAAGGCAAGATGAAATGTAATGATTAACTTCTCTCCTAGCAAAATGATTTAAAGATTTTGTGGTTCACAATTATTTCACCGAGACGTTTAAATGGAAAACATTTTAAATAAGGAACTCTGAACCATGAAGTGCATCAGCAGGTCTGCACTACCCATCTATACACATAATCCCACATGGAGGTAAATGTGATGTAATTCAAGGTAGTTTTCTCGTTAATAAAAGGCAGATTACCTAGCTCACCCTCATCAGTTTCTCCACAGGAACAGAGGCACTACCTTCGCTTGGAACCTATTGAGTTTCACTGCCGTTGCAATCTGAATTAAACTTCAGATGCCCTACCAAGCAAGTCCCTGGATCACAAGCGCAACCGCTTTTTAGATGCCAATAATGGTTTTGCATGAAGTCTGAAGCTCACACTACTGTATCCTAGAATTGCACTGCACTGTGACACGAAAAAACAGAGGCCCGTGCTGAGTTTCAATGCAGAAGTGCAACAGGATTTTAGACTACAGTGCCGTATACCAGACAATATATGGCATGCTCTGCGCTCCCATGACTATAGCGTTAATACCTTTCTGGCAGGATGCAAAGAGCGAAAATCCGTACCTCACTGGTTCCTCAATTAGGATTGCAAACTAGATCAAAATTACAGTTAAGCTGTGGATATTGGATTCCCAAAAGAAACAGGGCATGGAGCATGCACAAGAGTCGTTGGAACTAGGGTTATCAGGGGGAATGACCTAAGTGTAGATATTCGGATGGTTGAAAATTTTTCTTACACATTTTTTTTTACATTTTCAACTATTTTTTAACGCAGTAAAGGAAATGTTGGCCTCTCACATCTCTATAAAACAAATAATTTTCAACCCAAAATGTGGATTTAGAAATACACAGTAACCAACAGATGAACAGCTTGTGTGTACCATGCTTGGGTTTCTTTATGGCTAGAGTTTCTCAGCTGAATAAATCTTCCATGAGATTCCCATCATAAGCTGTGGTAGCAGAGCAAGCTGAGAGGTCATACATCATCAAAAAGCGGACTGGCTTCAAGGTGAGCTCACAAAATAATTGACTGGGGATAGAAGGCAACGAAACTATAACTTCACGATGCACTTCAGTACTATGCTCAAATCAAAGGGTTGGCTTTCCTTCTCCCAAAGCCAACATTATTTTTTCAGTCCATATAAACACACAAAGCTGTTATCAATTCACATATTTAACATATAATATATTGCGTAGCTATGATTTTTCTATGGAACCGTAACAATATTAAGTTATGCTAATTTCTGAGTAATAGCACACATTCTCTTTGAAACCCCTTCCAGTCTTGCAGATAAAATATCTACATCCTCATAAAATCTAATTTTTTAGTAAGTGAAATCATCTTTTTGGTGCCCTTCTATCATTATAGGTATGGGAAACCTCTTTCTGGCATGGCACTGGTAGCTAAACACGAGCTGTTTGGAGCAAAGATCTTTCTCTGCTTCACTCCTTTTAGACTTGCTATTATGCTCCTAATACACATGATCATTATTATCTGAAGATGCCCATTAAAACAGTGTCTAAACACAACTTCTGATTAATTAAACCAAGATATCCAGGGACCACCCTTTATTTGCATAGCACCTAGCGCAATGAAGTCCTCATCCACAATGGAAAATCTCCCTGTTCCTACCACACACACCACAAATGATACCAGACAGAATAAGAACTACATCCCCTGCAGCGCTCTGTAACAGCCAACTTCACTGCCTAGGAAAGGAAAGGAAAGGAATGGCAGACTGCGGTCAGTAAATTAAGTCTCAGAGGATCTGGGATCTTTGTCTTAGTGAGAATTTCAGACAGCATCATACATCTTACAACCCCACCTGCATTTTCTATCTGTAAACTTGGTTAACTTGGCAAAAAGACTGCCTGGCAAGCGTGACAGTGAGTGTGCTGAGTGAGCTGTTTAAGCTATCATTTCCTATTAGTCTTAAATCTATTACCTTTCTGTTTCACTTTTGTATCTGATCCCTGGCCAAAAAAAATCCCAAATAAATAAACCACACCTACAACCATGGTGCAAAAACCCCTTAGCTCTCTATTCTATACGAGGGCTGACTTCAAAAGGAGTAAGGTACGTATGCCACACTGTAACTGCTCAGTATTTGGGAAGGCAGCAGTGCGGAGACATGCCCGAAGTACAGAGTTTGGGTCCCAGAAGCAGTAAAGGTGTCTCAGGATGTAGTTTCAGACACAGTTAACCAGCTCTAACTACAGGCCTTTGTCAAAAGCAGCACCCATGATCTTCTTCCCAGCCTTCCCCCCTCCATAGGATAGAAGATATCCAGGATTTCCTAACAGCGTGACTGCAGGATGTATACAGCCACTCCCTTTCTCCAGTTGGGTTGGGTTTTCTTGGATCAATGATCCATTGACCCAACTCTCCCCAGAGTCATTCAGTCACTGGCAATGTATACAGCAGGAATGCCAGGTTGAGAGCAAAGCTGTAGGAGTTGGCTACCTTTTATTCTTCACGTGAGCTTCCACTTAACATGAAATGGCACCCACAGTATTTATCAGCTGGTGGTGCTCCGCTTGGCTTAATCAATCCAGCTGATGTAGCTGTGGTGCACCCTTCTGCGATGTGTCTTGCACACTTCTGGGTTGCAAGCATATCCTTCGGCTGTGCTCGGGGAATACAGCTGTATCTCCTTAGGTACACCTCGCGTGTCTTTGCATCGTGCCCTGTAGGTTATGTCCATACTGGTCTTTGGGAACAGATCTTGATGTATTTCTGAAGAACATCATGTATTTGTGGCACTGTAAAGCAACTAATGAATTGTATCAGCCGTGTTTCTAACACCTCAATAACACTCATCGAGTATCATCTATTGCAAGACAAAGAAAATCAACAGAAAGTCAGAAGGGTTAGTTTCTTTGCAGAAGAGATTGATACATGTGTACTGTCCATATGCTGTTTGTTCCCCTGAATCAGCCATGCTAAACATTAAGTAATTTGGGAAAAAAAAATCAAATTATTTGAATGAAGCAGACACTCATAAATTATAACAGCAAATACTGGAAGTGCTCTTTCTTCTAATAATACAAAGAAACGAACCAACATAAAAGAGTTCCCCACATAGTCAAAGAGCAAGCTTTACTACTGAGACTATTCTCAACTGAATTTCAATAGGCATTTTTGGAAATCTTTGAAAATTTCTGTCACTATTACCCAGACTGAGGCAGAACATGTTTATGTATATAATAACATAAACACGGATGGCATTCTTCAGACACAAGACGACAAGATAATTTGGCTGGAGACGAAAGACACAGAGAACAATATTGGCTTGTTAAGGGGTTTTGTCATTTTAGTCATTCTTTTCACAATTCAGCCATGGTAAGGCATGGGAATGGAGACGGACCAAGCAGAATTAGGAGGTGAATTCAGAATAAGATACATAATCTTCAAATAATGATTTAAGGGGACAAAATGCAGGCACAGGAACAGGTGAGATTGCAGATCTGGAAATAAAAAGGCTGATGAAAATTAGAGGTTCTTTATCCTCTTCATTTGAAGATTAATTGTGGGATGTAAGTCCCACATTTATAGCTGCTTTTAACAAAAGCTAATGGCCAGACTCCACAAGTACTTGAGCAAGTGTAACTTCGTATGTCTGTTAGACACATTTACCAGTTTTTAGAAACTGGGCCACATCCTGCAACGACCAGCAAGATTTTAAGACTTCACACTGAAGCAGTCGACAGTATCCATCCTAACTTCTTGACAGTAGCCATCAGCTAACAAATTAACTGCCCGGTCTGCATTACCATTTAAATTAATCCAACCTCTGTACATTTATACAATGAGGAGTATTACTTTTCAAAATAGGTTTTGGCACAGCCAAAGAATGAAGATTTTTTTCCTGCTGAAGTACCCCACCTTCACCTACATGGGGAGGGACCACCTTCTTCGCGTCCTTCTCTGAAGCTGGTTACTGACATAGAAAGATTTTCCTGCAGACCAGAAGATCTAAAGCTGTAGGTCACTGGAGGATATTAACTGATAAGCAAATTCACATTTCTAAAGTAATTCTACCAATTTATTAGCAATGCTAGCTCCTGTTCCACAGTAGGGGAGATAATAACGAAGCCTTGTTAAAGGGCAATGCGATATCTTTTATGTAATGTCTTTTTTTCATTTGTGATAAAGTCATTAAAGCAACACTGTGTCTTCTTGAAGCCTCAAACAATAGTCTGCACTAAATCTCCTGCGCAAAATTAAGGACAGTAGTTCACTGGAAAAATAAGCATCTGTTCTTGCTAATGCTGATGGCCTTCTAAAAATCATTAAACTCTTCCAAATTGGCGACGATAAAACAGAGCAGAACTGTTTTAGCTTTTTCCAAAGCAAAGAGAACATCCATTTTCCTTGTAAATATTTCTTTGTTCCAAATTTGCCGATATAGTAATCCGTATCTCATAAGGCATGTCTCCCTTACAGGCTGCCTGAATCCCATTCTCCCACAAACATCCAGCTTGAACTCAGTGCCTTTTAAACCCAGGTTGGTAAGGGTTTGTCTTCACTGCATTGACGCAGGCTGTAGCTCCCGAGTCATGCCCACCTCTCCCACCAGTCACAGGCTCAAAGGAGCTGGTACATGGGGCACAGCTGAAACACAGGCATCAGCTCCACTTTTTGGCCTCAGCTACAGACTGGGCCAGTCTGCAGTGGGGGTAGTTCGCACAGCTTCATTCTCCCAGGGCTACGTTAAAATTTGAGCTGGACTACACTTTCTTTGTTCACTTATTCCTTCTGCTGTATTGCATTTTAAATCCACCTTCGCTTGCTCTAGACATGTAACACTTCTGCCGTGTAAGGACTGAGATGCTATTTAAGCATACTTCTTGAAAACTTTTCAGAGGTATCAGCCCAGGTTGGGACACGGAGCACCCAAACACAGCGCAAGACACACGAATCATGAAACAAAACAAACCATCTCCCAACAAGAAAGTTAAAGATCCTGGAGATCATGCACAGATGGTAGAGAAGAACCCTACGTTATACTTAACCTCTCCTGCATCAAGACAGAGGATTCCAATAGTAACACAGGACTAGAATGGATTGATTGTCTGGCTTGGGATCCAAATACAGCAGGAAATGCTCAATGATTTGCTCTGTCCTAGTTCTCATCTACATCATGGGTGACTTCTACCACCACCACCACATGTAGTCAAGTGACAACACCTGGTGAAGACCAGGTTACCCAGAGCAGCGCAGGGAAGATGAATTTCTGATGAAATGCACACAGCCAGATGGTGCCTACTTCACTGTAGCTGTATGCCACAAAAGGTAAGTGAAGAACCAACTTACGGCTAAAAGCTGGTGCTGTTTGTATAAAATCTTTTTTTTCCTCCTATTTTGCTTCCGTTTTGGTGGCAGAGGTGTAAAAAGGAAGGGGAATGTTACTTCTTTCTGTGCTTCTTACTTCTATGTTGTCAAGTTACTGCAGTGATCATTGTTCACTTTACCAAGGTTGCTAAGCAGTGGTATTTTTTACTGCTCGAGTCAATAGGTTGGTGGGTTACTGGTTCACAAACTATAAGGAGACACGTGAATTTTAGAAAAAAAAAGGGCTTTTAATAAAGTCCTAGGATAAACACATATTGTTTAATCATTAAACTCATCAAATTATGAAATAAATTGAAATCTTGGAGTAAAAATGGACTCAAATGCTGTGATCGTGTCACCTGCTGAAGTAGTCCACCAAGCCAGCATCACACACATATCATTATGACAATTCGATCTGAAGCAGCAATTTAGGCATTTCACTCACCTCCTTGTGGTCTTGGGAACCAAACTACAGGGGTTCCTTGTGGTCCCCACTCTTTGCCAGTAATTCAGTGCTGGCACCAAGCGACTCCTGAGAAAATCTCCGCACCTTTGCCTCACCTACAGCAGTAACGCACAGGACACCACAGGAAGATGAAGGTGACTAGGTGCACTGGCACCTGAGTGGGATTTGACCCAGCACCAGCCTGCCATCCCTCCAAGCACACAGGCTTGCCTCCATGCAACGACTGCCCAAGGGGTGCGATTAGACTCTCCTCTACTGACTGCTCTCTCATCAGGCCAACACTGCAGGAGCCAGGACAGTGGGGAGGACGGGCTGGGTGTCCCACACAGCACTGCACACATGCATGGCAAAACAATATCCACATTCCCCCAGCAAGGTCCTTTCCGTGAATCCCACCTTGGAGGTCATGAACCACAAAGGAGAGCTGATCAAGGCACAACAACTGAGAAAACACCTTTTCTGGCTGACACCTGCACATGCCCTGCAGGAGAAAGTTCCACATCCTTACAAGAAGTAGGCACATACCCTTGGAACCCACTATTAATTTAATTTCAGTAAAGTTTTGCAGTAACTGCCTTGTAAACACCCATCACCATTAACATGGAGGACCCATGGAGACTGGGCTGCTTACCTATCGCATGTGGCAGCCTCCCACATTGCAACAGCAACCTGAGGAGCAACCCACCTCGCTTCACCACACATCGTACGGTCTGGCCCTGAAAGGGCTAAGAGACATCATCACACAGCACCATGAGGGGATTTTTCTGTTGCCACTGGAAAGGGCTGGAAGCTGATGCTAGGTAAATTCAGATTAAAAATCAGGTACATGCTTTCACAACAAGAACGGGTAACTACTAGCATAGCTGTGGGAGGTTCTTCACCACGATCGGTTTTCAAATCAAGAAGATGTTTATTTGAAATACGGGCTCAGACTTAAACCGGAGATAATTCAAAGTTATCCCCAAGCCCTTCTCAGGCAAAAGATCAGATGATACTATCCCAGGTTCCCCAAAGCCTCATTAGCGAGGCACGGCAACTTAGTGCTTTCTGGTCTGATTGCTCAGTGCTCACCACCCTGGTCGAGGGCCACTGGTGCTCCAGACTCTGTTGGTTTCCCCCCTCCACAACTGACACAGCCTTCAGGATCCCCTAACCACAGATGAAAATTTCTTTTCGTAACCCTTGAGCCATGTCTCACTTTTGCCCTTGCAGCAAACCTAGAGCCCATAGCTGATACCAAGCAACAACAGCAGAAAACCCAGGTGTCCTCCTACAGGTTTTTGAAAAGTTTGCCTAGTCTTGTCTGGTGTTCAGCATCCTAAGTGATGAAGCTTTAGTGACTACCTTTGGAAGACTCAAAATGCCGTCTTAGATTACAAATTTTCTAAGCAGAAATCACATCTCCCTGTATACACATAAGCATATGGAGGCACAACTTTAGGGACTTTGGGTGCGAAAATAACACACACAGACATCACAATTTCAAATTCATACTACTTGGATCACACTTTAGTTCCCACTCCGTACTTCCCAGTTATGATATTCATCTTCCCAAACAGCTCCACGTGCAGTTTTTGGTAATCACATCCTTCAAACACTTGTCCCTGTTATGTCTACCAACATCTACATATTCAAAACAGTCTCTGAAGCACATGCTAAACATCTGTTTCAACCACCTTTCTCTTTAGAGTTTAAGCTGTTTGCTGGAAAATTGCCATCCTAATGGCTAGCTCCTCTGTTAGTGAACTGGAGAATTCATTTTGTATTTATTGATTGTTCCCTAATGAAGAGTCATAAAGGTGCCAGAGACTCTTGACCAGACACTACTTAATTAGTACCAAAGCGCATAAAATCCCAAATCAAACAGAGCTCTTTGTCCCACAGCTCAGTCACTGGAAAAGAAAAAGATGACATCACTTTCTGCTTACACAGAAGTCCATAAAATTTTATTTAAAAAAACCTAAGGAAATTAAAATACTATATAAATTGTTCATTTCCTTCCAGTTCCTAAGACACCAAATAGGTCTTCCAGAAACAAATCACACTTTGCTAAAGGAAGTATTCTTCATAAAGGACCTAGCAACATGCACAGAATTTATTTTAAACTAGACAAAGGAAAATACCAATAAAGTATTTGTCTTCTGTACAATATAAAGTTTTATGTTACATACAAAGACACAATGCAAAGCATCCAGAAAGTATTAAAAATTACCTCTAATGGATCTGTCTTTTCATCATTGTGGTGCATCAGTAGTCCAACTGTTATGTTCCCTCAAACTACACTGTATTAGAGTATTTTTTGAGGGTACTTGCTCTCAAGAAGGCAGAGATGAGCAAGAACTCCATTAAATGGCAAGGGTTTTTTTCTCTCAAACGTAAAGCCTCAAAAACATCCTGAATAACTGATAGCTCCTTGCAAGTCTTTCAAATTAAGTCATCCTGAAAGTTAATTCCCTCTTTTCCATATCATTTAAATTCTCAATTAAATAATTGAGAAAATAGCAGGAAGGAAAAAAAGTCAACTAACAGAAGGAGGCAAAAGCCCACCCCTACATGGCAATAGCACTGCTGCTTCTATTAGGCTCTCTGCTTTTGGAAGGCATCTGTCTTCAGAGCAGTAAAGTAGCTTGGATTCTTTGGGGAACACAAGATGCACACAAGGAAATAAAGATTCATGATAACACAGAATCCGTTAAATACAGGTGCCCTCACAGTAACCTACAACCCCTGATGTAATTATTACCAGATATGTAAGAAAATCCCCTTAATACGTCCAAAACCACAATCTTGTGTTTTCCTAAAAATTACCACTCCAACACCAAACACTCGTTCTGCAAAAAATTCAAAATCCTATTCATGATCTCTGCCCTGTATTCAGCAGCCAACATGACACAAGCTTTAACCATCCGAAGCTTCTAGCCTTCTTACCATAACGATAAATAAGTGTACTCCTTGAGAAAGAGAACAGGTTTGTCCAAAGAGAATATGGAGTAGGACAAGCACATAAAGAACGAAACAACCACAGTAAGGCAAATATCCCAGGAAGGCAGAATAGCAAAGACATGAATGGGCTTCTCAGGCATATGAATTTGGCTTCTGTACCACAATCCATTATTCTTTCCTGTTTTTTTTTTTTTTTAAAACCACACCTTTTTTTATAATCGTAAAATTACCCCAACAGCATCTCAGTTATCCCGTATCATTTCAGTAAGTCTTCCACAGAGTTTTGCTTTGTGCTTCCAAGCAGATGAGCCTAGATGCTCACCGGGACATCTCCCAAGAAAATTAGCTCCAAAACGGTAGAAATGAAGAAAAGAAAGATAGAAAAGAACGTAGAAAAGAAAGTGACAATACAATGAGAGGGACAGCTAACCACAGAGAAGCTTGGGAAGGGTCACCAGCGCGCTGCAGAGTGAGGTCGCACAGAAACCTCTGCTTACCCCTTGCTCGGATTCCAGCAGCTCTGTTTTGACTCTGACTGCCGGCATCCCATCAAGCATTAACATTCTGTTCTCAAAGGCGCTGATGTCCTAAGGCAAAAAAGGAAAAGGTTAATCAAAAAAAAAAAAAAAGATGAAAAACACTTGGTTTAATTCACTGGTTTAGTTCTACAATATTGTAGAAATCAGTAAGTTTCTTTTAGCAGAAATGAGGTTAACAAAGACGTACTATTAAGTTCAAGGAGTAGCTACCAAGTTACTACTTCTGTTAAAATAATAAATTATATTTCCAGTTAAAAGAGAATTAAGTCTTTGTAAGCAACAAGGGAAAATCATCTCCAATTACTATTTTTTAATTTGAAACTAATCACGCAGGTGCACATATATAAATTCCTTGCTTTGGAACTGCAAAGGAAAGCATTGATGTCAAATAGCTTCAGGTTTTTGGCAGCATACTCAGGTATATTTGATTTCAATCAAAACATTTGTACTTCTGTATTACCTAGAGAAAGCATACACTTGAATTCAGAAAAGTTATAGCAGTCTGTACACACACACACAATAAATTAACACACATCAACAACTCTTCAGATTTCATATCATTCATTATCTTGTAAAGTTATCAGCATTTGTTTTCAGTAGAATGTGGTTATGAGAGCTTAGATTAATAGGTTGCCCAGAGGGGCTGTGAACTCTCTGTCCTTGGAGACACTCAAAAACTGTCTGGGCATGGTCCAATGTGGTCTAGGCAATCCTGCTCTTGCAGGGGGGTTGGACAAGATGACCTCCAGAGGTCCCTTCCAACTCAGTCATTCTGCGATTCTGTGTGATTTGTCAACGAAAATCTCCACGAACTCACCTCTGACATAAAAATAAAAAAGCATGTTAAGTAACATACATTGTCCTTGGGGTAATGGGCAAGATATGCTGAGAGCTCCAACCAGAAGTGAGATTTGCAGAACTGTGCTTCCCTGAATCAACATCCCTGCTCTGAATGTCTCATCCCACTGTTGCCGGAGCAGTTGATGCAGAGATGCAAAACAGCCTCTTGTGCCTTCAGTTCAAACACTATCTCAACCTGAGTCAATTTGCTATTCCAGCCAAGGCTCGAGGCTGGCGTTTGAAAGCTAGCCCCTTCAGCTGCCATTTAGTTGGGACAACATGGAGAGAATAAAAGAGGTTTCATCCCCCGAGCTAGAATCTGACCTTACAAATCCAGACAACTTGGTCAGCGGTACAGAAATACAAAGACGTCACAGCTATTTTTCAAATAGCGAAACTACGGAGTGTAGTGCTTATAAGTGACTCGTTCACAGTCACTGACTTATCCGCAGCACCGTCTGGAAGGCAGCACTCGAGACTGGAAACTCACCTCCGCTCTAACCGTTACCTCATAGTCCTCAATAACCACACTGTAATGGGAAAAAAAAAAAAAAAGCTTTCCCTGTGTTTCACGGGCAGCAGATCTGTTCAGTCCTGCGTGGTGCCGTTATGAATACGGAGTATGTTCATAGCCCTGTTTCTTATCGCGGCTGCTTCAGGGGAATTTTAAGAAAAATGGTCTGTCCTAATGGAGCCTCCAAAATACATTTTAAAAACTCAAATGACTTTATTTTCTTTTTCTCAGTTAACGCACCTCATCCCAGGATGGTCATTTTCAGAGACATAAAGAGTGCAGCAACTGTTTATTTTTGTATACTTCTTTACTTTATTGTAATTTAAATAACATGCTGAAAAGCAGGGAAACCGATTCACCCATGCTCCAACACGGTGCTGCAGGCAGAGCAAATGACCTGCCTAAAATCCCTGTCGCCCTCCCTTTGAACCCTGCGTGTTACAGCACACACAGCTGCGGTTTGATACTACAGAGCAGGCAGGAACTCGACGGTAAAGCAGATAAGCAAAAGCAACAGCAAATGCAATCTCTATTTTTTTTTTTCCTTGAAAAGTAGATTTAGATAGTTCATAAAAAGCTCTAAATGCTTAAGTTAGAAAATTCCAGAAGAATTTGATAAAATATATTTTGTATACTAATGAAAACTCACTGAAGATGATAGAAATATCTTCTCCAACAGGAAGAATAAAAAGAAAAAATAAAATAAATGCTCTTCCTATGTCTTCTCAGCAATTTATTTTGTGCACCTTGATCTTTATTCAGTGTTCTAGGCACGGAGCGGGGAAAGAGCAGGAGGGACTCTGATGCCATGAAAACAGCTGGCTGAAATGGTTCCAGGCTTCACATCCCTCTTCCCGGCAAGGGCGGTGCATGGCTTACTTATCAGAAGGGGATGTCGGGTGTCGCTGAGCTCCAGCTGTTTGGATGTGGTTTGGGGTGGAGCAAGAGCAGGAGCCAGCCTGGCATTCCTGGCTCCCCCAGCGCCTGTTCTGCAGGCAGAGAGGTCCCTCTCCATTCTTGATTTATAGGCGGCACAGTTGAGTTTTACAGCAAGACCAGGAACATACCATCATCAAGCATCCCTTAGGCTGTTTAGCTCGTAGACAAAGAAGGATGAGCTGATATTGCTTGGTGTCCCCGAGGAGGTCTTGCCCGCCTGAATGAAGGGACGAGGCTGGCTCGTGCAGGAGGCGCAGGCAGGAGGAGGAGGAGGAGGAGGAGGGGGGAAGACAAAGCGCCACCGAGGAAAGGCAGGTTTAATGAACTGTTAGAATCTGATTAGAGGCTAATGTCCCTTTTAGTGCTTTGTACCAATTTACAGCTGATATACTTGAACCATTTTTCCCCACCGGCTGTGATAAACTCATTAGTTTTCAAAATGCAAGCTAACCAGAGCCTTTGAAGTTTAAAACTGATAAATCATGAAAACCTGACTAGTTCATGTACCATTTAACACATTTACATTTAACTAAATTTTCATAGCGTTCGCTTCCCCTTTTGTTCTCTAAAATCATATTTCTTAAAAGCAGCGCTCGGGTCTGAAGAGCGAACACAGTGAATAGCTCTGGCTTTGGGGTCATTTATAATTCAGAGTAGCAATAATCACAGAAGTAGATTCTTTCCAAACTATTTGATCCCTTCTGCGTTTATAACTGGAAGGACGTTGTGTGACACATCCTGGGCAGGGGGCATTGCCTGGTAATAGCTGAGTAGAACCGGTCTGTGTGCTATACGTATGGATGACATGTTTCACCCAATAGTCACCCAGACAGCCGATCTTTCCAAACTGCGCTCTCCTGCCATAACCAGCGTTTCATGCTACAGTATGTTTAGAGCCATTCAGCAAATCGGATGTAATTGCCGAGGTTTGCATACGGTGGGCAGTCATCTAAGGCAAAGGGGCTTGAGTCATCCCCACGGGGGCTGGGGGTGTGAACTGAATTCCCCCAGGAGCCTCTCCGGTCGGCCAGGCAGATGGAGCATCCACACCTGAGTGAGGCCAGGCTGCTCCAGCATCCCATGTTAATTGATGACACTCAGGAGACCCACCAGCAGAGATTGCCAATATGATGTATGGAGTCAATGCATTTTTCAGGCCGCAGTCCCCTCCTGGCTTACTCACCTCTTTTCATCGACTGTGGCAGCTAACTTCCAGCTCCCAACGTTGCCCAGGTGAAGCTGACCTTGAACTCGCATGACAGCCCTTCCTTCTCTAGTCTCCTGTCTCCCACCCCAACCCACCTGGTGGACTCCAGTCACACGCCTAAGTAAAACACATAGCAGATGTATGTCCTAAACTGGGCATATAATCAAGCCAAACACTCATGACCTTAGCAAAACATCTGTTCTCTTGGATCAATAAATTAACTCATCCTAAAAGTGATCAACCTCTCTTTTTCAGTGCCATCCGTTGGAGCCTGTCACTAATCACTTTTGGACATTTATTCCCTTGAAAGATTAATTAAAAACACAAATCATACCCAGGTCCGTATGGGCAACTGTGAGTAGAGCAGTTGTTACAGAAGACGGATAAGCTTTCGGGCTTACAAACTCTTCTTCTGAGATGCTATGGCAATCAGCCTAATAACAAGACTCTCCCCGCTCCTAAAATGCCTGCGCTTTCAGTACAGCACCGTTGCAACTACAACGGCCATTTTCTTTGCGCAGACGACTTTCTGTTGCACGTTTTAATCAAATTATCTTCGGCTATTTTAGAGGAAGAGAAAACAAAACAAAAATTCCTATCTCATCCTGGTACACGCACACACACACACAGAGCATCCTGTAGTGCTTATTTAATTATGAATTACACCATTATGAAATTTGGCTCCATCCATGCAAAGGGCTGTGGTTTTGTAGCCAAGTTTTTAATTTGGCTGAACCATACGTTTGAGAATCACTCTGCAAACTTTTAAGAACAACGGGGGATCTGGTGCCACAACCAACCTCCTGTCTTGAGCACCACCAAAGACACCCTTAAACCCCCTCCATAACTTATTCTAAGCACAAGATGACAGAAACTGCACATCCCCACACCACAGTTGTTGTCTCTCCCACTCTCCAAGATTTTCACACCTAGCTGCTCAGTATCAAAGCATCAGAAATTAAAGGATGCTCTGCCAGACCTGGCCAGACTGATGGGCACAACCCCATAAAACCCTAGGAAGAAAGCAGTGAGCTCAGGCTTCAGAGCACCCAGAACCCAGATCTCACATTTCCTACATGGATTGACACTTACGTTCCTTTGCAAGACAGTCTCTCCTCCTCTTATTTCATCTCACGAACGCAAGAAGCATACAGAAGCAAGGTGGATGATGCTAGTTACTGCTGTCACTAATGAAGGTAATGGGCTTACTTAGTCACGCTGAAGAGCTGCACACTGGCAAGACAAAACCACTGATGGTTCTAAACTTTTCCATGAGACACGGAAAATGTTCAGCTGACAATTCAGTGCTTCGCAACTCTGGTGGGTTGATCTTAGCTGGCTGCCAGATACCCATCCAGCTGCTCTCACACTCCTCCTCCTCAGCAGGACAAGAGGGAGGAAATAGGATGGAAAAGCTCATGGGTCAAGATAAAGACATGGAGATGACTTATGAGGTACCATCACAGGCAAAACAGAGTTGATTTAACTTACTGCCAACTAAAGTAGAGCTGGATGGTGAGAAACAAAGATAAATAAACAGAAGACCTCTCCCCACCCCTCCCTTCTTCCCAGGCTCAACTTCATTCCTTCATTCCAACTCTTCCTTTACTTTTTTGTACAAACTTAACTTCTAACATGACAAACTTTCATTTTTGAGACATGAAGTATCCGTTCGGAGTAGAGTAGTCTCAAGTTCAACATTCAAGCTACAGTAAACAGTTTCAGGTTTATGGGGAGTATGTTTCAATAGCTAAGAGCCGAGAACAGCCCCTAGGCCCTCTTTCTGTCTCAAAGCTATGACTTACAACTTTCCCTGCCTCATCCTCTAGTTATTTTTACACAAGTTTACTGCACATGCAGTAATTTCTTAATTTATCATTATATTCTCATTTTATGGTTCCAAAATTTTGAGTCATTTTTGTGAAAAGTGTTCTTGATAGCTCAGAAACAAACTTTTAAGTTTTCCTTTTTTTACACAGATATCTTAAAAGCATCACTGAACTAACCACGAAGTAGCCTATATCACTTCTATGCACTAGCAATGAGATCACCTTGTTGATTTTTCTGAACATGAATACCTAAATTCATATTATTCTAATTACTTACATCACTATACTGAAGTTATCCATGAGACAAAGCAACAGACAGCATAACACCTCAGGGCAAAAAGTCTGAAGTGATCCACTCAAGGCAAAGCTTTTGAAGATATGACAGATCCTTCTAAGGATATGACTAGGTAAGATTTCCAAACTTTGAAATTGTTTCTTCTCTTTGTTTCAAGGGATAATAGAAGAATGAAAGATTACCATCTCTTTCCAAATGTAACTATCTCCATAGGGAGAGGAAGCCAAGGAGAAAGTCTTCTTTCCGAACTCTCACAGGAAAGAATCAGTCAATTGTCTACTATCCCAAACTCCTGAAGACCTTAATTTCCAACTAAGTCCTTTATATACCATACAATGAGGTTTGTTAGTCACTTAAATGCAGTTATCTCTAGGGTGAAGCATAGCAGTTAACATTGCCACAGTACGTACAAGAGCAGCTCATTCCAAGAAGTGAAGGAAACAAGTATCCGATAGAAAATAAAAGTTAATTTATGTGGCTAGAAGATTATCACTCAACTGGGAGTTCTGCCAGGGAATTAGGGTTAACAGCCCATGTCTTGCCATAAGATCTCCATCATATGTAATTATGTCTATAGCTGTGTGAAATGTTCATAATGAAAGCAGAGATTCTGATAGTTCTGCATTTTACTCCAAACTTGAATTTCCAGTCAAATTCACCAGAAAAGAAAAGGATCACTTGCATTTATTGATGCTTCAAGGAAAATCAAAACAATTTCTTAAGAAAAAAAGTAGAGTGAAGCCTTAAACTTCATACTGTTTTCGTGTGAAACTGGGTGGGGTTGATTTGAGTTCATTCCAATTCAAAATGAAATTCCTTTAGTGAGGAGAGAACGCAGAGTTTGCAGAAGCCTGGGTGAATAATATGGACATACGAGCTGCAGTTTATGTCTGCTCTAAAAAAAACAAAAGCTTAAAACGCTACAGCAATGGACTTCTGGAAATATGCTAGGACAGCAGCTCAGCACATGAGTGTGAAAAATAATTAACTAATACTAACAACAAGGCTATTTCTCACTGATCTACATACCCCTCTCTGGTCTGCTTGTTAGCCCTGAACAGAGCTCAGGGTGAACCCAAATGCAGTGCATGAAATTCCATACATCACCTTGCACCACAGGAGGCTGTGGGAGGAGGGCTGTCTCGGTACAGGTGTATATACACCAACGGACATGTATCTGCATGGCACCCAGTCATTACGGAGGCATCATAGCTCTAAGCTTTCCAGGAAGGCCTCTGAGTGTGGTCTCTTATTACAATCGCGCATCCCAGGTAGAGCCCAGACCACAACAGCAGCTGTGACTCGATGCCGTCAATGCCCGAGAAGCACGTGCAATGGTTGGCCTTCAGCTCGTGTTGTCCTGCTGAGATCCTCATCTGATGTACCAGACCATGTCCGGCTGTATCCCGCTGCTACCAGTACAAAGATGTACACATGCAACACAAGCTTCTTGAATTTCTATTCCGGTGCCTAGATCCCTTAGATAAAAAAAAAAAAAAAAAATCCAACTAATTTTGCAGACAGCGGGTTTCCAAAAGTTGTTAAGTAGCCAAAACCCAAAGGATGTAGCTATGTTTTAATTTGCTATATATTTTTACAAATCTGTCTCCAGGAAAAAAGTTCAAGTCTGGACAATATTCAGTGAAAAGAACCAAGATCTTATGGTTTGCTTTTAAAGTCTTTTTGGTTTGTTTGGGTTTAAATCAGTTTTACCAAATATAAATAGAACCAAAGAGATGTGGTCAGCTTCCAGGTGACAGGGGAGCATCAAGTGCGTTGGCAACTAGAGGCCAATCTGCTGTTTCTCAGACTCAGCAGGCAACCCTGTCAGCTTAGACTGCTTAAAATCCTTTTACATCAGCTCTGCTCTCCTGCCACTTTTAGCTGTCTCTACAAAGAATTACCGACCATTCCTATAGTATGTAATTGAGACACACTATGTTACAAGTAACAGTAATTACACCAGACCCATACATTTAAGTTTTATCAACATTAATGGCTTTTAATGGCTTCCTTGTTTTCCTTCTAATACAACATTCAAAGAATATTTGATAAGATTTTTGTGAATACCGATGGATTCATTAAGTATTTGTGGATTTTCTTTATCTCACACTTAAAAAACAAAAAAAAATTGCTTAACAAAAAAAAAAACCCAAAAAACACCAACCCTCCCAAAAAAAAAAAACAGAAAAAGAGAAAGTCGAAAAAAAGCCATCATTTAAGAGAGACATATACTTAAGAAAGGGTAAGTTTGGAAAAAGCATGCACTGCATTTATCTTTACACTAGAAATAATTAAAAAAAAACAACAAAGCAAACCTTTTCATAACACTTCATGATGCATAATAGTAAAATAAACTTTTGATAGTTACTTTTGGGTTTTTAAAGCACAGACAAGTAGTGAAGACTGCTATCATGACTGCTATTCATAACTTTTTCACCAAAAAAAACCCAAAACAACTAGTAACTGCCTTAGATCGCCATTTTTCCTTGACCACAGTTATAAGTCAATTGGTTTTTAAAAACTACTTCTTAATTTCCAAAGGAATTTTCTGCTATCTTATGTCAACTGTTCTCAAGTTTGGAGAAGAATCTGAAGAATAAGAGGCTTAAAATTAAAAACAAACATATCCCCCCCCCCTCCCCCAAATTACAATGGGAAATATAAAAGAATTTTCATAGTCCTACAAATATTATATTGATCAAATTTACTAAAACATATACTACTTAAAGGTTACCTTTACTATTAGGTGGGTTGTTGCCTCAATTATTAAACTTGAGGAAAAAAATTACATGAATGGCTGGTGAGAACAGTTTCAGGTCAGGTTTTCATTCAAAAGGTTCCCTGACTTTTGCATTTACTGAAAACTAAAATCAAAAGTTTAGCTAATCAAAAAGTAAGTCCCAGGTCACAACATGTTTTTAATTAACTTCTGGTGCTAGGAGGAGTATGCGACGTCAATAGAGTGTCAGGGGAATAATTCTGCCATCTGACAAAATTGTCCTGTATCTGTTAATTGTCTAAATTGTGACTGTTTTGTATTTACCGAACAAATGAGCGCTGAATGGCATTGCCCAGGAGCTTACCAGCAAATACACAGGGACTGAAATTTCACTCCAAATTCTGCCTTTACCTTCTCTGGTAGAAAAATGAGCTGCTGAAAGCATGGGGAGCTGGTTGGCACACTTTCCCCCCACCTACCAACGTGCAATGTCTGCTTCCATGAAGGCAGATACAACATGGGCCCTGCACGCTGGAGAATAAAGACAGCATTTAGCATGTAGCAGTAACCACGGTTTAGTCCAAAATTTTTGTCCGAGATGTCGTGTGACAGGCCAAATGGCCAAACATAGCTGCTCTCTGCCAAGAAGGCAAGATGCCGTCTACAGGGTCTGCTCGGCTCCATCACTCCCTGCAGGCCAAAGGGACCATCAGCTCCTCAAAGCAACACAGTCTTCAGCTCCATGACCGCAAAGCCCCAGAGGGAGCAGTGAAGCAATCGCGTGGGAGGTTTCATAGGCCCGGACATCATCGCTTCTTCTGTAAATTACGCTGGCCCTTTCCATCCTGGGTTTCAAAGAAAGCAAACAGGCTACCAACAATACCGTAATGCCTCGCTGGAGCACGACCGGCCAGCGGATCATGCCCAACCTTTAGCTCAGGCAGAAAACTGTTGGACTTCCAGGTGCCGTGTTCCCTCCTCTAGAATAAAACATAGTGATAAATTGATTGTCAGCACCAAAAGCTGACTTCTTATAAACCACAGACATTACAAACTCTATCCTCTGAGCAAGAGCAATATAAGGTAGTGCCATCATTAAATACGTCTAGCTGCCTTCTAGCAGCTGAGCCACAGAAATGTTAAGCAGCTGATATTGCTCTTCGCCAGCAGAAGTGTTTCTCACTTATCTGAGAGCTCCAAAATTTAGGCAGAACTAAAAGGAAACCAGGATAAGCCAGCTTTCCCCCTTTGGGTTAAAAATACTACTGCCAAAATTTAGAAAATCAGTTAAGCCTTATTTTTATTTCAGATTTACTTTGTTCACAAGCAATTTTTAAAAACTTTTTTTTTTTTTTACTATTTTACATAGGACCGTATATGGCACCCAGAGGAGAACCCCTTGTTCTCAGAAGTCAATTGCTTGTTCCCAGCTCAGCTCGTTGCTCTGCCAGCTACAGGGACAGAGCAAATTCACTGCAGCATGGAGAGAAGGAGGAGGAGGAGGAAAAGGAGGAGGAAAAGAAGGAGGAGGAGGAGGAGGAGGAGACCATGCTTGTGTGCAGCTGCACCCTCCAACGCCAGATATCATAAGATGCACCTGCAAGGAGCGCAGCCGCTTCTCACAGGACCTCAGAAACTCACACACAAAGTGAGAGATACAATAAGCAGTAAGTGATGAAACAAAAAATGTTCTTTCAGTGGCCCAGTTCCAGCTGCTAGGGAAGAGCTGGAACCGCAACCTTCGCCCCAGCAGCTCCACCGGGGCAGAAGCACAGCCAGAGTGCCCGTGTTTGCAAAACCACACATCAAGATCGTTTGATTCATGCCCATGCCAAAATAACAAAGGAATAATTAAATGAAGCTGAATGATTGCGTGCTCAGATGAAAAAGTCAGACTATTTGCCAGAAGCTACGCATTACTCCATCACTTTTCCCTGCACTTCTTGCATAGCACCTTATGTGCGTGTGGAGGAATAGTAATTGCTTTATACGCTTCTCGCCATGGAGCAAACAAACTGCTTATTCTGACATTTCAAAAGAAAGGCTGTACGCGCTGATGAAACCCCCAAACTGCAAATGTTTAACATCCTGTCGCAACCTGATCTCTGTTCTATTTAACATCAGGTTGAGGTTTCCCACTACCCACAGGCTTCAGTGCAAACTCCTGGGAAAATACTAATATTAAAGCCAGCGAGTAGCACTCGGTACATTTCAAAAAGAAAAAAATAAAAATAAAAAAAAGGGCAAACTGACTTTTGTTCACTTAGTGAATGAATTATAAAGCACCTCAAGTCATGAATGAGAATTTGTAAGTATTCACCAAATGTGTGCAAAATAAGTGTCTAACATAACACATCGCGCTCAGACTATTCACATCAAATTCTAGACAAAAGCTGAAACCCGCTTGCTCACATGGGGTGTTTTCTTACCCAAGACAGGATGGCCAAAATGCTTATGTACAAAACTGTCAAACTAGACTCAACAAGCAATAAATTAACGCAGAACTAGGGTCCACTTTAAAGGCAATTCTAATTAAGTGTTAAGAATTTCTAATTAACAAGTTTCAAATGTCACCAACATGCATTTCCCACAGATTCTCAGAGAAGTTGCAATTCCTCAAGCACATTTAAAAACAAAGGGTACTGCACATGACCAAAATTACTGCCAATAATTAAAATAACTGCATAACTTCAAGATTAAAGAGTATTTTAAGTAACTATGGGTATAGCCATAAAAATGACAGAAAAACATCAGAAAAAGATGTATGAGTAGCACATGGAGCACTACATTAACAGATGCTTTGAACTTTCATTATAGCATCTTTAAATTTCAGAGATATCAAATCTGCTATATATACAGCCAAACTGAGCTTATAAATTAAGGTTATAAGCAAAACACATGAGTGTGTGTCTAGGGGAAAGACAAGATAAATGAATAATTAACTTATAACATACCATTTTACAGCATGAGATACCATGTCATCCTGGAAAAATTGGAGAAACAATGAATGCTATATAGCCAATGTTTTTTTTTCTTAGGATCTCAGGACAATTCAGGTAGGAAGGCGTCTCAGGAGGCCTCCAGTCCAACTTCCCGCTCAAAGCAGATGCAGCTCAGAGGTCAGACCAGACTGCCCAGGGTTATGTCCAGTCAGGTCTTAACAACCTTGAAGGATGGAAATGGCACAAAATCTCTGGGCAACCTGCTCAGCTGGGAGACAGCCCCCATGGAGGGGGGAAGGGTTCTCCTCACACTCAGCCTGAACCTCTCCTGATTTCAATACATTGTCTCTCATTCTCCCACCACACATAGCTATGAACTGACCAAGACCTCCTGAGCCCACGCATCCTGCCAGTCTTTGCCCATCCAGGCTACTGTAACTCAGACACAAGAACATTGTTGGAGACACTGCTGAAAGCCTTGCAGAACCTGAGGTGAATGGTGTTCACTTCTCTCCCTTCAACAATTATTCTAGTCACTTTACACTGCAGATGGCAATCAGGTGGGTCAGACTTGCTTTATCCTGGGTGAATCCATGCTGTTCCCAGTCACCATCTCCTCCATGATGCCCAGAAGTCTGTTCCCAGAGGACTTACTCTATGATTTTTTCCATGGACCAAAAGGAGGCTGACTGGTCTGCAGTGCCCCAGATCACCCTTCTGGACTTCTCTAAAGAGGAGTGCACCACTTGCTTTCTTCTAGACATCAGTGATCTCCCGTGGTCTCCAGCACCTTTCAAGCATGGTAGAGAAGGGTGCTGCCAGGACATCAGCCAGCTCGCTCAGCACCTGTGGATGCAGTCAGGTGAGTCCCATGGGCTTGTGTGGGTTGAATCCTCCTAGGTAATCCCTGGGACTTGGTCCTCATTCATGACTGGTGGTTCTGCTCCTTGAACCTTGTCTGTAAGCACAGAAGTCTGCGAGAAGGCCACACAGGTGAAGGCTGATGCAGAGAAGGCAATGGAGTACCTTGGCCTTAACTGGTGTTCGCTGTCAACAATCCACCTACCCCATTCAGTCACCGATTCACATTTTCCTTGTCCAGCCTTTCACTGCTGATGTAGTGATAGAAGCTCTTGTTGATGTCTTTGATATTTCCTGCAAGTCTGAACCCCAGCTGAGCACTGGCTTTCTTGACACCATCCCTGCGTGCCTGCACAGTATTCCTGTGTTCATCCTTTGTAGCCTGACTCTGCTTCCACCTCCTGCTATATACTGCCTTTTTACACTGGAAGCCATGACTTCGCCACTTGGAGAAGCTGGCCTCCTGACAAGTCCACTTGTCTGGTGATCTGGAAATTAGTTAAAAAAACAACTGGGCTCTTCTACAGATTTGTGTATCAAGAGCTATCAAGCACAAAAATACATATACATACTTCTGGCTATGGAAGTATTTAAGCCCTAGATATTTTGCAAACGTGGAAGATGTACGGGAGCAATACCATTGCTGACACATAACCTTGCTACATCCTTTCCCTAAGCATCTATCTGTTACTGACTGTTTTTAGAGGAAGGTAGACAGTCCTTGCTCTGACAGAAAACAGCCACATTTATATTCCTATGTCTTTTCTTGAAGTAGAATACATGCCAAAAACATGAAAGTTAAACCATGGGATTCAAGTCTCAAGACTCGCACTCAAGAATGAATTGACATTCTTCTGCCAAGCACCTGGTACGGATCATGGCCAAAAAGTGATCCACCTTAAGCTAGGTGGGCCACTGTGTCGTCTTCTGCAGCATTTCACTCCCTTTTACCAGCGGTAAACGAGATGGTCAGCACACGGCATCTACAGCTTAGCACGGACTTCAAAAGATTCCTTCAGAGCCCTCTTCTCATTTCCCTCAGTCATTACTCGATCGCTAAAAATGCAGCAATACGGTCTGTCCATGCGTACCACCATCCCTACGTGATTTCATGAATGGTAAAAACCACACCAAACAATAGTGCCTGGCAAAGCACCAGAACACTGCAAGTTATTGCTATTCTCAATGAAATATATAGAAGTATTACACCAAGCTATACAATAAAACCATACATTCCTACCTAACTGTTAACTCTAGCTTGCATCAGGGGTGCCCTATGCAAAAGCATTTGACAGACTGGTGTGAGACTGCTAAATGTGCCCCTGCTGGGTCTTTAAATCCTCATTAGTGTTCTTTAAGTCAGTGCACCTGATTATACATCACACAGCAGGAAGATCTAACGAAGTATTGTTATTTGTATTATCTTTTTATAACCTAGCATCACGCTCCCATTAAAAATGTATAGTGACCTTACCCATGTCAAGGCTTTCAAGAAATAATGCACTGAGATAATTGGTTGTTTGGCATCATACATAGCCTTTATAGCGTGTGTCAAGCCCTGAGTCATAGTAATATATTTAACGTTTCTCATTAAGACATAATAAGAAATTGTGCCTGTATAAATCACATATTTATTCCCAACACGTGGCTTAGTTACACTGTGTAAAATGATGAAAATGATTTCCTAGCTATGTCTCACATAGAATAAAATGCTTTTATTAGATTTACTTTGCACCACAAGAACTGGATGGGTTAAGCTGCTCATATTTTTAAGCAATCATTTCTGCACAAGCATAGAGTGTTATGTGTACTGCATCTTTCTGAAGAGATCTGGACCACTGACATTAATAATGTGACAAACTGCCTCCATCATCATTCTGGATGCTGAAATTCAATAAACATTACTAAAATATTCTAACCACTAAAATCACAGCCACAGTGGTTTCAAGAGCAGTGTTTATCAGACACTGAATGATGCTGGACACAGGTCTGGGGAGTAATTTCCTCAATCAATGTAGATGATTCACAAGAATGCTTTTCATGTTGAAAACTCACGTCAAGTCACCAGTTCACATGTAAAGTAAAAAAGAATTCTAAGAATTCTTTCAGGAAAATATACCTTTTCTTAAAAATCACTCCTCACAGGACCTCAGCTTAAAGAATCTATATCGGGTACCCAGGTCATGCTTTGTGCTGAAAGGCACCACAGCTATGTCACTGCTGGTGCTGTTTCTTTGGAAAATCCCCTGAACTCAGGGCGATCAACACAGAGCCTCCATCCAACTTTTGTATGTGTGTGTATGCCTTATGTATGTGGAGGTATCCTTTATTATTGTCTGATGACATTAATAAATTCTGTATTTCAAGAATTATAGAAAAAAAAAAGCACGGTAATTCTATCATCTGTTTGGTGCCAGTAATAACAAATTATTCACTCTTCAGTGAAAATTATGAAAGCCTACCATAATTTACTCTTAAGTTTAAAATAGTCCACGAAACATTCAGGTGGGGTTTTGGGGGTTGTTTTTGTTGTTTTGGTTGTTTGTTTTTAAAGTAACGACAACTCACTGTGAGGGGCCATTTACCTGAAAAACAGCAGAGCTCTGAGTTTATTTTCAACCTTAAAGAATACTCGCAAGATCAATGGATTATGTTTATTATTCTAAAACACCAAATTAAGTATTAACCTGAGAACACAAAAACTGGGAAGGAAAAAAAAAAAAGAAGTCATACTGCTGATCAACCGTGAGGAACTACTAAACTAATTCAAGAGATCACTATTAATGCCGTTATGACTATATCTAATTACCAAGCCCTGTAGAACCCTACTCAGGCAAAGCAAACCTTGTAAAATAGGTTACCAAATAATCCTTCACATTTTTACCATCACCAGCTGCCATACAACTGCTCTAGGGTCAGACGTAAAGGTTTATGCCTGGATTGAATAACTTGTTGAAATGTTGCAAGGCAGATACTAGTAAAGTACTTCACGTGCTCATCATGTTGAATGGCCTTCAGAGAGCTTAGTGACAAACGGTCGTGCAGGGAGAAATCTTGGCTGGCTACCTGGAACGTCTCCCAGGGTTCAAAGCAGTCCAAGCCAATGCGGGATGGAAATGCCCAGCTTCACTCCTCACTAGCAAGGCATACGGGTTCATCACTTGAAGTGTAATAAGCATTCTTGAGCTGCTGTCTCAAAGAAGTGAAGGAGGCAGACACTTCCATGCTACGACAACTCAACAAGCAGTAGATGCTCACTCTTTAAAATTCGTAAAATTTTCCAACTGAATGCTTCGGGATTTTTAACTAAATGAACATCAATTTAAAAAGCAACCACAGCCACGTTAGCTGGCATGTAGTTTCCTTTACAAATCCAATGTTATCTCAGCCACACGTGGAAAAACACTTCTTTTCTGACTTACTAGATACGCATGTAGACAAAGACTTTTAGGTCACTCATGTTTGGATTAGAAATGAGAGACGCTTCTCTGAGATGAATGTACACACATCCCAAAGTAGAGGAGCTGTGAGAAGCAGGGCGTGAGGAAGCTGTCCCAACCAAGGGGCTCCTTCGGACACCATGACTCTTCAGGATCCTCTTGGGTGTCCTTAAGGTCTGGTGCTACGTAGTGCATTGGAAAGTCTGGAGGCTTAAGTGAACTTTTCCCCTTGCTTGCCTTGCTCATATCTTATTTAGGATTTTAGCATTGTTTGGGGAACAGTTACAGACACTTTAAATCACATTTGCCTGGTGTGATCTTTTATTTATTTACTCTAAAGACCACCACGTGGGAGAGCTCAGAGCCACCGTGGTGGAAGAATTTCCATGTTTTAAAACACTTTCTGATGAAAACAACTCTTTTTGTCCTTATAAAACATTCCTCAGTCTCTGGTCCCACCAGGCAGCCATGTGGACTGACCCCAGCAAATATAAGCAAACGGGTTATTACTTTGGTGCCCTCCTTTGCATACTGCAGTAACTGTTACAGATACACACTTGCGACTAGACAAAAATGGCTTACTAGAATCACAGAATCGTTATAGTTGGAAGGGACCTTTAATATCATCAAGTACAACCGTTAGCCCAACACTGCCAAGTTATCAGTAAACCATGTCTCTCAGCACTATACCTACCCGTCTTTTAAATACCTCCAGGGATGGTGACTCAACCATTTCCCTGGGCAGCCTGTTCCAACGCTTGACATCCTTTTTGGTGAAGACATTTTTTCCTTATATCCAATCTACACCACCGCTCTTTGGGCCCGGCCATTGAAAAACCCAGCCAGGGAAAGAAACTGGTTAAAAGAAAAATCTAACTTTGTACATCAACTGATAAATAACCCATATCCAGTACCCAGAGTAAATTTGACAGAACTAACCCAAGCCTGCATCTTGGAATTGAGTGGAGCACAGCATACTTCGTAGATCGACTAGGTATTGTCCGTCACTACTGAAATCATTAGGAATATTTTAATTTTTCTCATGAACAAAAGCAGAAACTAACCCTGCTCGTGGAATGCTACATTCATGAAATTATCCCTTTTTTCCAATAGCCTGGTTTCATATTAAGCAAATAAATGCCTATGTTTCTATGCAGCACTGTATGATGAATTACTTGCCCAGAGTTTCCTAAAAGAAGTAGCAATTGACATCAGGTTAATACGAAAGGATTCTTAAGCTGCATATAGCTCACAGAAACCAGAAACTAAGGACATCATTCACTCTTTTGGAAACCTGCTATACCCAACAGCAAATCTTTTCCTTAAGGGAGAAGTGGTAAGTAGCCTTGATCATAACAAACTGTTGCTACAGATCAAAGAGTAATGGCACATTTATATTCAGAGTAAAGTAATAGCCAAACTGTTGCTTGAAGCCAAATACACAGTTGAGAAGCACACAATAGGAGTTGGGTGTTGTTATTACCATCTACATTTAACTACTCTACTTTTCCAGTGTTTCTTTGTCCATTTTCTATGCTGAAAAGATATCATCAGCTGAGGTAGAAAAAAAACCACCCACACCAACCAAAGTGGGTGAACTGGTTCGAGTAAATTAAAGCCTGAAACCTCTTAATCTTAATAGTAAAACTTTTCCAACATACACCCACTTGGAAATTATGAAGGTTCTAAAACTTTTGAAATTACTATTATTACCACTCTAGAAATAAATAGTAGGTGAGCTCGGTTTATAAATGCTTTCCATATATTTAAATACGTAGCAGTTAGGATAATTACCCAGCCTCTTACAAGCCTCTTTTATCAAGCCATGAATTATCAGCAGATAGCATATTTTTACTGCGCAAAAGCCATATTTTCACAGACATGCATGTTGCTTGCCACTCCTGAAGAGCTTTAAAAGTCCTGAGTAAGACAGTATGATAGCTAAAGGCATCCAGATCATTCAAAAGAAAGGTTTGGCTCCTTGTACATGAATAGCCAGGATATTATGAACTCTCTGGCTCTTTCTCTGCATATAAAAAAAGATTATCCTTGCTTTCTGCAGAGATTATTAAGGCAATTCACTTGTTTTACATTCTGCGATAAAATAAACTCCACTGTCATGCCGCCTGGAGCTCCTGTATCTCATCCATTATGTAAATCTCCGAAGAGTAGTTCAGCAAACATCATCTCAGTTCCACTGCACTTAATAAGACGACCTACACATCTAAGTTAATTTTCATCTTCCTAAGACCAACAGAAACTCTTGACTTCTTAATTTGCAAAAGAGATTCTTACTGTCATCTCTCTTCGTAACCACCAAAGCCCAAGCTCACATAGTTTTAAATGAAACTCAGACTTAACTCCAAATGTTTGGGTTTTGGGGCTTGCACCATCTTGTCTAAAACCAGGAAAATATATAATTTTCCAAGGAAAAAAATATATAATTTTCCAAGGAAAAAATAATGCTTTGAATCTCACTATTTCTAGGACACCTTTTTTGTTGGATTTTTTTTTCTAATACAAATACTGAAACATTTCTGTATTACTTGGAATTTCAGCAGAAACCCAGAACATGTTTACCTATAACGTTTGAAACCCAAGGCTTTTGCTTTCACTTGAGCGATGCCCACATGTCCATCGCAGCTGACTGTAGCAATTGCAGCTGTAGTGGACTGCTACAAAACTGAACTGAAACTATAACAAAAAACCCTAAGTAAACACCAAAGTTCAAAAGAAGGTGACAGCCTCAAAGGAGAAAACTTACCCCTTCCTGACTCATCACCAAACTTCTGCACAAGAAAGCCTGAATGAATCACCACAAGTACACCTGAAGTGCCATGTGGGAAGTGTAAGAGCAGGTCAAGATTTAGATTAATACCAGGAGCTTATTTTCTCTTTTAGACACATGCCCTTGGGTACATGAATACTGTATCCAGTGGAATCATTATTCAGGTCTGTTAGCAATGGATATCAATATTAAAATAACTGCCTTCTCCTTACGTGCTAGCTACTGAGTTCTAACGCGTTCTTCTACGCCTTCATATGGGAAGTGACAAATTGCCGTTGTTTGACACCATTCTCTCCACGGCATGTCAAAAATACTAAAATCCAAATGCATATATTTGTAGCACTAAATGTTTATTGTCAGATATGTAGGAAACAGAAAACAGGAAAGCATATGTAGTATTTCAATTTCTCGTTCATTGCACCTTAGTCAGCACCGCTGTGCAGGCCAAGAACCATGGGGTTTTTCCCTTCTCATTGAGAAGTAACAATTAACTCCAAAATGCAGTTAGCTGTGCTACTTCATGATACAGAGAATTAATACCTCCCACAACAGAAGTATCCTTTTTTTCCATGCAAACACTTACATCCGGATAGCTAATAGGTTATTAAGAATCAAGCTAAAGTTGCAAGTCCTGTAAATCTCTGGTTTAAACTTGTTTCATTTGATAGATCATGCTCAACTGAACTCAACAGTATTCAGCTTCTTGGAAATCAAAAACCTGAGAGTATGAATTTAAACATCTTTCTCTCCATTAGGCGCTTTGGAAACTTGTGTCATACTTCTGAAAATACACACATCAAAATGGTCTTGTCAAACTGCTTTGAAATTAAATGCCTTGTGCTTCCCTCTTCTGGAGTAGTATAAATTTAGTCATTATTAGAATTAGTATAATTGTTCTCTAAGTGCTCTAGGAATAAAAGGTGAAATGAGCTTGGTGACTGCTCTTTCATTCCCCTGAGAACGTGCCGCAGCAGAGAAGTCAGGCTGCAAGAGCAGGGATGCTCAAGGGATGCTTTAAGAACCCAAGGACTGGAGAACAACTGCAGCAAAGTGGAGCCTGGTGTGTTCACCGTAGCTTGCAGGCAGAGGGGATGTCTGTTCTTACAGGGAGGATATAGAAATCTCATGGGAAGAACTGCCCTCTGGAGATACCTACTGCCATCTGTTGACTCACGAAAGACAGGAGACTTCAGCAAAATGACTGAAGTTGAAAGCAATGGATCCACGCCTTTGAGATCTAGCTCCCTGGACTCTGTCCTGTCACTTACAACGAGTCCTCCTAGGGGTATCAAGGGTGAAAGAGGAAGTTAAGAAGCTGGTTCAAAAACACCACTAAACAAAGAGAGACAGGGCACTATCTCAACTGGGAGGTCCCTGAGCATTTACCCATCAGAACCATGAGTCTGTGCCTCCCTCAGCAAGCAGCGCTGTGCAACAGGAGGGAATCTTCTCAGTTTTGCTGAAGATGTCCACAGCCTATGTCTTCCAACAGCCCATGAGAAATCAGAACATGTTAGGGAAGCTTTTGAAGCACACCTCCCAGGTTGGTTTCTTCCAAAAGCCACCTGGCTTGCACAGCCCAAGGCCACACCACACAGCAAACCGAAGCACACCGGGCCGGGGACATTCATGGAAGCATTTCCTGATCTAACCTAAAGCAGTAATAGACTGATTGCTTCCCAGTTCTGGTCTGGACTGCTCCAGCCAGCTGCCTCCAAAACCAAAACCGTCCCATGGCCTTGGGGGACTGATCATTCCAGGCTTTTCTAGTAACAGTGTGGACAAACCTCGACCACTTTGACTGGTCCTACCGAGCCCTCCAAGCCTTCCTCGTCAGACCCCAGCGCACCGCCTCATGCCAGCGCCCACAACATGCAACTGATACTTCCATGCTGTGTAAACACCATGCTGATAGACCTCCAATTATCTCCATCGACAACAATAACAAGCAAGAGGAGCACTGCAAAGCTATGGGAAGACACTCAGACTCTCAAAGGCAGTAGCACACCTGCAGCAGGCACAGCATGGAGGGAGCCTACCCTGGCCGGCAGGCACACAGGGACCTGCATCACTCATACCCCGGCCACAGTCCACTCCCTGAAGTGGATGCCATCAGCAAGGCAGATACAGCAGGTCCTACATTTAGGCTTGGCAGTCCTGAGGTACTAAGTGCAGCTGCAGCCAGAACTGAGGAAATGCTCCTGTCAAAATTTCTCACCTAGATCTTCGGCCTGCTTTCATCATTTTATTTCATATAGTCTACAACATGCATTTTGGAGACTACAAGAGGTAGCGGCATCCGTTTCCATTCCTCCCGAGAAGCAGGAACTCTGCTTGTAGTGCATCTCCTCTCCCTACCAGCACAGGAACACCGACACACCACGCATTTCAAATACCCGAAATGGGAACCAGGGGTGTCCGTGGCTGCATTATAAAGCAATTTGTCATTTTATGCTCACAGGCTGTTTTTTTGCTATCTCTGTTCTCAGCTCTGGCTAAACTTTTGAAATGGGAAGTTTTTTTGTTTTTCACTCCCAAAATGAATTTAAAAAAACAAACAAAAACCCCTAAAATGCCAAAAAAACCCCAAACTTTAAAAACCAAACTGACGGTTACAGGAGGACACTCATCACAGGAAGAGTTTAAGCTCTGTATGACTTAATTAATCAAAGTTAAGTAATCACACACCAAGCCTTACAATCAACAGCAGCAAGTAATACAAATGAGAGATGCTAACACATTCACTAACTAACTTTGTAAGGACATACCCATTAACTATGGAAAGTAGTTTAACAAATACTGCGCTGCACCAAGTTATGTCACTAGGTGCTGAAGATCATCCCTAAACACAGCTTTTACATACGTCCATAATCTACTAACTACAGACACATCATCACAAGCAATCTAAGCAACACCAGCAAGGTCTAGCTTCGCTGTAAATGACATTTAGTAATTTTAACCACACGCCCTGTGAAAAGAACTCTGGTATAAGAAATATACCACATTTCGGTCACATTTTGTCAATTCTAGGCTAATTACTCTCCCACGAGAGAGACAATGTGGGCTTCTTTCCTCCCACACACATCAGCTCACATGAAGGTTGCTCCCATGCTTTTTTTTTTTTATGAGATCCTCCATTCTTCCTGCTTCAAAAAAATGCCTAATAAATATGATTTTAATTCAAGAATTACCACAACGCACCTGAAACATCCCAGAGCAGCTCCAAGCCAAGCAGAAATCTGTGCAGTCACCAGGATGCAAACCCTGCACACCGCTGCTGAACCAGAGACATTTCTCCTGATCCTTAGCAAAGCCTCTTGGGCAGCTCTGTGCTGACTACTTGAAAATATAACCTTATTTATTATATATAAAGGTCTCTTTATTTATTGATTTTAAAGCAAAGCCTGAGGCTTTTGCAGTAGACCAGACTTTGAGAGGGAAAGTCTAACCCACTCCTGTGCCTACTTCCATTGCTTTTCTGAAGTTCGAGGGTGCAGAAAGACTACAGCTACCTTCAGCCACTGAAATAACACTTCTAAAATATATTGTATTTTTGATACATGAAACTTAAAAGCAACAATTACGAAATTCTGTAGATGGCTGCCCCATAATCCACACTGGAGAAACGAAATAGAAGGACAAAGCCCCCAAAATCATAACCCAACTTGATCTAAACAAGGCCAGATCACAAGTCAAGCACTAAATATGACTTGGCCCTAACTCCAATGAACTGATTTTTGTGTGTGTGTATGTGTGTGCACACTTTGGATACCCGCCCCAAGCCAGCTGCTGAACAGCACTATGTAAACACACCAAAATAGTTGGGAAATGAATGGAACAGAGCCAAGACCTGGGACCCATAAACAAGAAACCATTTAGGCTATGAAAGCAACTGCCCAGCAGAAATGAAGAAAGAGGTGGTGTAGAACAAATTTTGCACTGCTGTTCGTAAGGAAAGTCTAATAGGAACGCTGAGGTCTTCCCAGAAACCATTCATTAATTTTACAAAGGCAAAGGGAAGAGGAACGGGCTCACACGCAACGCAAACGCGTCAAGCTGAAGGGGTTCATTGCAGGCACCTTAAATGCCTTTTTCTTCTTGGAAAAGAGCAATGTTGGAAATGCCCCCAGCAATTTTTCAGCCATGGGGATCCGTTCCAAGTCCACCGCATCCCACTCCCAGTTGGGCTCAGCTAGTGGCGAACAAACCTGGGGGCTATACTGCTCCCCATGCACGGTCCTCCAGCAACCCATCGGCCACACCAGCACCCGATGGGAAAGGATGAGAGGAAGAGACAGCACAGTATGCAGCAGAAATAGAAAAAGAAAAAATATCTGCTGCTCTTCCCTTTCCTGAATATAAGGTTTGGGCAAAAGTCCTCCTCCCTCTCTAGAGTTTCAGCATAAGTTTTAAATTTTTAAGTGACAGTTAAGTAAAAGCAGATCTGTCCTATGAATATGACTGGGCTCCAGACAGCAAACTGCCTGCTATCTATTTACACCGTGAAATATTCATTAAATATCAACCACCAATTGACTGTTAAGGGACCCATCTTGATAAATGCTAGACAACAGATGAAACCAAAAGAACTCCAGTCTCCCTGCCTTGCTGAATGGGGCCATCAGTCATTTTTAAGTGGTCGTTTGTTGCATTCTTTTATCCAAGATATTTATAATCATAATGAATTGAGACAAAACATCAAACTACAGCCTCTTTGCATGAGAGTAAACTGAAAAGTGCATGACAGAAAGGATAGATTGATGGCCAGTGCAAAATAACTCCCCTGAGATTAACATATTTTATCCTGTTGATGTTTCTAGTCATAATTATACTCTAAGAATCCACTGAATGATGTTAGATGTGAAAGACTACTTAAGAGCAGTCATTTTCTTCCTAGGAAAACTGCATTTGTTTGTAATAGATATGGAGAGGACAGCTGATGACAAAAAAAACAAACATATCACCACAGGGCTACTAATATTCTGACTATGCAAATAAAAACATAAAACTTCTCTGAAACACCCTCAAACACATTTAAAAAAAATTGCTTTTACCATGACTAGACTTTAAAATAATGAAAAAAGTAAAAACCGAAAGTCCAATGAGTCCAAACTCCATCCAAAACCAGGGCAGCTCCAAAGTTGGATGAGATGGTTCCAGGGGCTTGTCTAGCTTGCACTGGAGCATGGGGTTGCTCCTCCCTAGGTACAGCACTTTTCCCTCTGCTGGACTTGATGAGGTCCCTGCCAGCCCATTTCTCTAGCCTGCCGAGGTCGCCCTGGACGGTAGCCCTGCCCTCATTGCATCAGCTGGGTACCATTGCGCAGCACTGCGCACGTAGCCAGCAGCTCAGAGGACCTGCACCCTCCTAACACCCAGCTCCGCACAAGAGCCAGGGGAGGTGAGGCAAGGGTACGTCAGAGGTTGGGAGACTCCTGAGATGGGATGAACTCTGGAAAGCCCAGGAAACACCCCCTTGTATTGAGTCCCTCCCACTAAATAGCTGAGCCAAAGTTTGTTCTTGTGGGTTTTTTTTTTGTTGTTGTTCTGTTTTTGGTTTTGTTTTTGTTTTTTTTTTTTTTTTTCAAGAGAGAAGTACAGGTTAAGTTTGTGAGACAGCAGTACTTCTTGGGCTTATTACATAGATATCTTTAGAAACTAGGCCATCATCCTCTTTAGAAAATAAGCAGTCGCCTCCTAACACCACTGAATTCAATACAACTCTGTGTTGTTTATCATTTTTTTGAGCACTAAATAACTTAGAACATCATTAAGCCTGATCAAATGAACTGCCCAGTAATGTTTCTGCAGGCTGTCTGTGAAACCATGGTGTGAGTGGGAGACTACCCAAGACTGCTTGTTAAGTACAATGAGGATCTGCCTTTTTAATCTGAGCAGTATCTTCTCCCCTTTAATTTTGCTCTCTGACCCTCTTTCAGTCCTGCCCGCTTCTTTGTGTTTTAAAGTCTTGATCTTTATTTTACCCAGGACTTTCTGAGCAATAGTTACAGAATCACAGAATGGTCAGGGTTGGAAGGGTCCTCTGGAGATCACCTAGTCCAACCCCCCTGCCACAGCAGGGACACCTACAGCAGGTTGCACAGGACGGCGTCCAGGCGGGTTTTGAATGTCTCCAGTGTGGGAGACTGCACAACCTCTCTGGGCAGCCTGTTCCAGTGCCAGCCAGCTCCTCCCTGTCAGTTACCCATTTCCTTACCCACTCCTATACTGGTCTCTCATCTCCATACATCCGCATTCAACTACTGTAGACTGAAAAACGTAAACTTTAAATGTCAGATTCAACACAGAACTGAACTTCTGGATTTAGTCATCATTATTATGGAAAATGTACAAGCATCGTAAGCTGCGTATGTTCAATACACATGTATGCCAACAGGTTTATTTTGCACACTTCTCATTTTTCTGGGAAAGATTAATCTCTGATCTTATTTTATGAGACAGAAGAATTTATGCTCATATTTCCTCCGTTAGTTGCATAAATACTTCAATGTCAGTTATTTATATAAAAACACATTTACATATATTATGATATGGTCTGAGGCAGACTAACCAAGACCTAAAATATATCAATGTAACATATAGATGATGCAACTCAAGTTATTTACACCCTCAGTGATATACCAACATACTCATGTTAGCAATGGAAGGCTTTCAAAACTTGGTTAGCAATGCTTTGCTAACTGCAGTAAACTGAAAGGCTGAGGCAGGGCGCTGGGTGAAATCCAATCTGTTTCCTCTTGGAGCCAGAACTTTATCAACTGATCTCAACAGTGATCACAGAGGAGCCCTCTCCACCTCTATTGCTTAAGTTTTCTGGAATAAGTCTTCCCAGAAAAGGAATTTTTAGCCTCGGACTTTGAATTCCTCCACATAACCACATTTTTCTCTCATTCAGCGATATGATTTAATCATGGTACTTTCCTAACATAAAAGATTAACAGCTGGATTCAGAGCCCTACGCTTGCAAAAGACTGCCAAACAGAAAAAGTGTAATGAAATAACTCAGTATCCCCTTTCTTATCTGCACATATTTTGTGCAGCTTCCCTATGATTACTGTGGGATGTCATCAGAAGGGCATGAGAGAGTGAAACTATGGCTTGACAAGAAAGAGGTCACCCTGTTCTCCTGTTCTTCCTTCCTTCTGCCATCACTCTGAGGTGAACCAGAAAGGCAAAAGCAGAATGAGGAACAGAGATACAGAGCTAGCAGTGCTGCCTCTCTCACACAACTACAAGTCTTTCCCATGACACTTGGGAAAAGGCCATGTGAGTCCAAGAGTCTTCTGCATTTGCCTGATCTGGAAGCCCTCCTTCCTCTGCACAGACTCTGGTTAGGACAGCCCCTCTCAAGGATCTGACAAATCCTTGAGGTTTTCTGCCCCGGTGTCATGTCCCAAGCCAAATACCTAAGATGGTCCTCTAGTCTGGCCCAGTTTCCCCTCAATTCAATGCAAAACTTTACCACACTGTGGTAGTACTGCTCTGTGCTATGTTCTGGACAATATGAGGAGTCCACTGTAACATCATGATATCCAGAGACAGCTTGTGGATAATTAGGTTGGTCTTTGCACCCTCTCACACTGCCTGCCAGTAAAGGGCCTCCCTGACTTTGTACCTATAGGATTTTATCACTGCAGTTCTGGAAGATGCAGGCAAGGTTTGGATGGTATCACTTTTCACTCTGCTATTCATAGTCAGGAGGTCTGAGCAGGGAAGTGTTTGGTCCCCCCATGATGCAAGCCCATCCCAGCTATGGGCAACAGCCGCTGACATGTCAGCAATCAAACCAAAGAGAAATTCCTTAAGACTTTGTGCGCTGGTTTTAGCAGGCAACAACTGCTGGTTCATATCTGGGCATACGGGTCCCTGATCCCATAGAGCAATTGAGTACATTCCTGCAGAGCTACTAATACCACTCGCTGTCTCTATTAGGGTTTAAATTTGGCTCCTGGAGGCTGGAGGTGTTTTCTTGGACCAGCGATATATAAAGCAGATGTTCTATAGATGCGTCTGAACTAAACGCTGTTTCTCTAGCTGATTTCGGAAACTGGATTCAAGACACAGATGCTTCCCTCAAGTCTTATACTGCTTGTCAATCCAGAGGTAGTTCAAATCACCATGTCCACTACCTGTTGTAAACACCAAACAAGGCTAATACAAGAAGGAATTAAAGTAAACTCACCTGTATCTGAACCAGCTGCTCGTAAACTGTGAAGCTTCTGAACCATTAAAATACCGATATAACCAAATTATCACTGAGATAAATAAGAATCTTTACCCTAGTAAACTACTTTGCACACATAACCAGAATTATAGAGTTAAGTTTCTGGTATTCAACTGACACTGTGCTTTTGGAAACCCTGGAGGTTTTTTTGATTGTTCCTACCCTTGACTGGGATTCAGGGGCTGAAGAAAGTGCCCTAGGAAAGAGGTTTTCCACCATAACATACCCCTCCTTGACCAGCAGAGTTTCCAGAATGCCTTGTTCTGAGCTGCTGCATGGTGCCCCGCTGGACCACGCACTGCATCCCGCTGTACCCCACGCTGCATCCGTCATTACACTTCGTTTGCGCCGGTGCAAACCCACAGGCACAGTCAGCTTTGTTTAAGCATCCTTGGCAGGATCTGGTTAATGTAGCATCCCAGCCAAAGCCTATAGTTCACAGTTACCAACAAGTCCGATTGACAGATGTCAAAGCCTACTGAATTTTATCATCTTAGAAAGCATAACAATAAAGTCAGTAAAGCACAGAGGTCCACTAACAGCTTCTTCCTTTTTAACTGGTGCAGCAAATGCATGTTGTAAGACAGCCATCTCTCTACAGTAAGAAAACAAAGCACCAAGATACTTTCAAAGATACCACATCCTATTTGACTTCTTAAAACAGCATATGTCAATGTGGCGTCTGGGTGCCACTCAATGTATTAAGCTTCATAGCCAGTAGCTGTAATGGAAGACAACACCTCTCTCATTCTCCCTTCATCCTTGCCCATAAGAATAATGAACACCGCTCTACATCAGCCCGTTCAAACACCTGGCTTCAAAGGAATTACCTATTTCCTTAACGTACTACTAGGTTTTCCTTTAAACATTGAGGTTTGGTCAGAAAGTGTTGCGTTAAGCTACAGCTGTGTTAAGCTATAGTATTCCCCTGCCTGAAAGACAATATGGCATATGAAGCTCACACCGGTTATTCCATCTATTATGTTGTGTAACACAATATAAATTTTTGATAATAGCAGTAATATGTATAATGCATATGGCTGTAAAAACGTCAACCAACTTTTATGGCTTTCCTCTTCATATGAATATTCAGTCATCCATTCGTCGCTAGATCCACTTCAATCCTGAAAAAGAAAAGATGAAATAATTTAATTGATGTATTTTCTTAGAGTTCATTAATTTCTCAAATATTATTTTATATGTAAATAAAAAACCTAACCACGGATGTCTGTTCCATAGTAAAACAGAGGTCAGAAGAACAGTAAGTTTGTAAGCATTTTAAATAAATCTGGATGAATATGACAAAAAAAAGTATATTGGAGAAAGCCTTATGTTTCCTCTTAACTAATGATTTTAGTCAGTGCTCTCAGTGTCTTTAATTTCTGAGCTGCTACTTGAGCATACTAAATCCCCAGCTGCTTTAATTAGTCTTCGGGGCCCATTACATATCAGTACCTTGGGTTTGTACAGGTAAACTTTCCAGCAGTTATCGAGTGTGAATATTCTTTATTGGTATTTCAAAATGTGTTTCCCAGAAATACTATGTGAGATCTGGACAATAACACATTAAAAGCCAAAATACGTTCATTAGTGAACTCAGTCAATGCTCCAGCCACGGGAAATAACTGTGCAAGACTGTTACAAAATTTGAATACATATTTCTTGAAAGGCTTCCTACGGATACACGATTATTTTAGTTATGTTTCCATGTGGATCTATAAAAGAAAAATGTATATAGAGATTTAAATACTATGTTATACTTTTGGGAGGCTCCTTCAGGTTTACGAAAATATATAAATTCAGTAATCTAACTTTTTAAAGCCTTGGGGAGAAAAAAGCTTCAGATGTCCAAAATTTAAATAGTAGACAGTACGTCTTAAACCTCTTGCCAGAATACGTGCATATATCTGGAAGCAAATGCTACTTACATATGTCTCTTTTAATAATGGAAATGGTGTGAAGTCAAGAATCTAAGTCTGCTGTCAGAGTTATTATAAACAATCAGCTGTTATTTTTATATCATTCAAAATAAGGTCATCCTTCAAATAGCAGTGGAGCATCACCTGCCCGCTTTTAAACCACAACCCAGTATTTCTTTACTGCTGTATACACAACATGGCTAACGGGTTTCCAAATACTATGCAACTTTTACACTGACAACAAGGCAAGAAGCTCCCTTAAGCATGTAAAATTAGTAAATATTCATACACTGTGCTACTATTATACCGACTAAATACCATGAACTTACTTTTTTTTTTTAACCTTAATTTTATTTCTAAGAAAATATTGAGTTCCAATCATAAAAGGCTGCAAAATCATCACAAACACAGACCTAACTAAATACTGTAGGCTTAGAGCATGCCAACTATTGTAGACCATTTGACCCATCTCCCATGCATCTTGTGGGCTCTTTCCTTTTTGTTGTTTAATCTCCCTTGGCATTATTTGGATTGCATAAAGCAGATTTTCTTTTTTTTAATGGCACACTTGAAGAACCATCTTTGAGTTTCTAGCAGCTCCTTCTCTCTGCTAATGTCTAAAAATGGGAGAAGTGGACCAGGTTTTTGATATCCTAGACTTACATGATGTGGTTATGTAACCCGAGCAGGAAATGACTTAGTCACCCAGTTCTCTAAAATTAAATGTACTGCATACAAAAGCTTCATGGGGTCTCTGTCAGAGGAAGACACGAGTTTGACGTGTAACTGTTCCCAGTTCTCCAGGTTTTCTCATCCTTACTCTTCCCTACACGCACACACACACACTCCAACAACACAACTTAGCTTCAAGTTACACACGAACGCTGAGGTCCTATTAGGTTACCGTGGCTATGGTGACATAGCAAACACGGGTATGTGTTTCAAAACTGCTAACACGCTGCTGTCCAACTAACCATAACCACAGCTGGTTTTGCATTATTGAATCACATGCCCTCATCATGAAAAAGCTCCTTCATTAGCAATGATAAATAATTGGGTCTCATTAATTCTCTTCAGGTTCACACAATTTATCAAGCACTGAATCGCCCACGTCTCTGCATCACTGGGGTGCTCTTCTCCATGGAAGAGCTTCTGCTTGACCTCCTCTTCACCAAGGACAAGTGGGGCACACCACAAGCTCTGGCAGTGCCACCGTTCCACAAGGCTGCTCCACTATGACGCACGCAATTTAGGGGTAGGACAGGGGTTATCCCCTAGGGCTGACTGCCAGCAAGGGTGACCAAGACCATCATTTTTGGTGGCCAATGCCCACCTGTCAGAAATGCCACCCATACAGACCACACACCTCTTCATCATGACTATTTTAGGCTGCTTTTGGGGAGCAGACAAAGAGCAAACCATTCATCTGAAAACAACATTTAACTGGTAACTCCATAAACCTGTTGCCTGACTTTCAAAAGACCTGAAAAGCTACAGCTTCAGATGAAATGACTTTGAAATGCACATGAAAAACAGGATTGTCCATCCTTACCAATCTAGTGCATCCATTCTGTCACATGTCACTACAGTTAAATGTGCCCTAGACTTTGGTTTTTCAGCAGCTTCCTGTGAAATCTCAGTTTCTACTATCAGGAGTATGAAAACAGACATGAGAGTCCAAATAGAAACATCTTCCATTTTCATCAAGTGAGCTTTATACCAGAAGAAAATCTACCCAACAAGATAGCTGCACAATATTACAGAATCACAGAATGGTCAGGGTTGGAAGGGACCTCTGGAGATCATCTAGTCCAACCCCCCTGCCACAGCAGGTTCACCTACAGCACATTGCACAGGATGGCGTCCAGGCGGGTTTTCAATGTCTCCAGAGTGGGAGACTCCACAACCTCTCTGGGCAGCCTGATATTCCCAATTCAAAACCTTTCTGTCAATAGATTTCTTTAAGTAATCACAGAGCAAAGCACCTAACAAACTACCAATCAATTTCAACCAAAAAGAAAGAAATTTAAGTAGCAAACACGGAATTATGTCCACTTCCAGCCAAAAGCTAACAATCATCTTAAAATTGCATTTTCAGACTCTAGGAGTTTATAAAACTTATGAATGCCACCAAACATCAGATTCTTTGTCCATGGCAAGAGAACACCCAACAGAATTTACACCACCTAGTGCATTTTAGAAACACCTGGGGAAGGATTTTTTACAAGGGCATGTAGTGATAGGATGAGGGGGCGTGGCTTTAAACTGTAAGAGGGGAGATTTAGATCAGATATTAGGAAGAAATTTTTCACTTTGAGGGTGGTGAGGCACTGGAACAGGCTGCCCAGAGAAGTTGTGGAGGCCCCATCCCTGAAGGTGTTTAAGGCCAGGCTGGATGGGGCTTTGAGCAACCTGGTCTAGTGGGAGGTGTCCCTGCCCATGGCAGGGGGGTTGGAAGTCTATGATCTTCAAGGTCCCTTCTAACCTAAACCATTTTATGATCCAAATAAATGCCCTGGTCGGCATCCCCACCCACCGGCAGAGGGAAGCAGAAATCATGGACCAGAGTAAAAAACATGGAAGGGTTTCAGGACAATCATGCTGAGTGTACTTCCAGACAGAGTCCACTATGTGTGCAGAGGTGCTCTTGTCTCTACAAATAGAAAGTTTTTGAACATATAAACCCACATTAATTAATTAAAAAAAAGTTCATATTGTTATCACTTCCACATCTCTTTTACATGCTGCTAACTTTTAAGTAAACTCCCATTAATACAGTTACAAATTATTCCTCGTGCAGTTTTCCCCCTTTTCCAATCTGGACAGATATGGGAACATACATTTGGAAAAGATGAACTCATTCACAAAGTTAAGTCATTTGCTGAATCAGGATTTATTAACTTTTCCTCTACAAAGCAAACCCCATATTTGGGCATAACTGCATTTCTGAATCACCTTCTTGCATCATTTATTTTATTTTAAAAGTATACACTTTTCTTCTTAAAATCCCTTAAATCTGCACTTACATTTCTGCAATCCCTTTCAAAGGCCTTGAGTCACACCAAACTTCCCTGAAGAAGGAATGTGACTTCTCCCAAACTCACGAAGGCCACCCTGAACATCAGGTAAGGCAGGATCACTGAAAGCACGGCTTCGGCAGTGTTCAGAGATGACGGAACACAGGTTTATCCTCAGCCCAGTGTTGAGGATGGCTACCTTTATATTAATAGTGGCCACTTATTTGCCCTTTTTTCCTATGTTTCTGATTCCCGCACGGAAATTCATAAACTCTATAAAGCAGACATTCTGCAGAAGCGACTGATGAAACAGACATTAAACACAAGCTACAGGTTTGCAACAGACCTTGACATTTAGAACTCAGGGACAGGAGAGGCTGAAAAATTCCGTGCAGCATTGCACTGAATCAGCATACCCAAAAATCTACCTAAACTGCGCTTCGAGTGCCCATGTTTCTTGACTTGGGTCTAGCCCCAAGGATCTCTCATTTTTATCAAGTAAACCGAGTTCTGTACCATTGTAACTGAAGCCAGCCAAAACACTTTGCCACAAAGTTGTCTGTAAATATGTTAAAAAAAAAATCTTTACGTTCCAACATAAGCCACTGTCCCACCAGCTGCCATCACAAGCTGTGAGATGAACCAGGTAACACAACTTAAAATACATTCTGCTTAGGTTAGGCGTAACTGCTATAGATTTTATAGACCTCATACCAAAGGAGCACTTGCTACGCATTCTGTTGCTTACTAAACAACTGCAATCATAGGTTTATTCTGTCCTCAGCTAAAGTTTTTGCTGGTCTTTGATCATGATTTCTGTTCAAACAAGGCAAGTGGGGTTACTTGCTTTAAGATGCCAGCCCGCCAACAACATCTTTGTTGCTCTGACGTAGTGTCATAACGAAAATACCTCAAGCCACTCAAAATATTTCTGAAAATTAACTTAATGCTTCAACTTCTGGTTTTCACTGGTATTTTCACAAAAGTAAAGAGAAGCAGGAGGCAGAGAGTGGGATGCTTGTTGCTAGGTGATACCTAGCTCTCCTGAACTCCTACAGACTGAAATATTTATCCAGACTCCCACAAAGAATGACATCTAGCACAGAGAAAGAAGAGATGCACGCACTTACTGAAGTACATCATGATTCAAGGTAAGCAGCAGCAGCAACTCTGTCACCAGCTCAGTCCCTGGGGTACCTAAGCCGAGGAAGCTGCAGTCTGGGGTAGGGAGGGGGTGATGCAGCTCCTCCCGAACTTCTACCCTGATTTCAGCTGAGCCTCATGGGGCGATGCCTCCAACGTTTTTATGCAAAACCAGAACAACCTCAATGTCACTGGGCTCCTGGTAGTGCAAGAAAACGCATCCTTCACTCACCTGACTGTATTAGCAGTGTTGTTTTTCTGTTTTTGAGGGTTTTTTCCTCAAATCATTCTACTCCAATAACAGGTTTGCATAGAAGAAAGCATGCAGCTGGCCAGATGTGGATGAACAATTCATTAACTGAACACACAACCTTTGTGCCATGCTCCTCCCCCCTCCTCCCTTTAAAAGGTTTATTCAATGATTAAACTTTCAAGGAGTGCTTACACAGTCTTTCCGTAGAGACTTAAAGGAATAAACATTATTCTTTACAGGGTCTTTTATTTGACATTAATGAATTGTTTTGAATTGAACAGCCTCAAGGATACGTCCCAGACCTTCTGGGACTTAAAGATGATTTTCAAGAACTCTTTGTTCTCCCTAAAACTTAAGGGTCTGGTTTGACAAAAATAATTATATATAAATATGGTACATTTCATAATTAAAGAGAATTATTACTCTGGGAAAGATGATGTCTTTCAGTAATATTTAAAAAACCCTACAACTGTATCAATGTACACAAATGAAATTATAAAGTGTATGTGCACACTGTTACATTGTAAAGGTAAAAAAAGACTTAGTTAAATTCTGGAGAAGTAATGGAGTGCTTAAAATGCCTGGATTTAGGTAATCATCAGCGGTCAATCCAGAAGAGTGCAATAAATTGCAGGGAGCAGAGGAAAACACACCAGAATACTACATCCCCACTGAATTTTTATTCTAAAAGTAGTTATCTTTGACACTCTCGGTTGTTTGAATGGATAGCTCTGAAACCTTGATACTCCCTTCACAACTCTAGTCTAAACAGAATGAAATTGTTTTTCGTTAGATGTAAATAAAATAAAATTTTGATAAACACAGTCACACATCCCTTTGGACAGCTGCTCTGACAGAAGGAAATGTTCATGTTACAGAGCACACACTCAGCGCGAGGTCTCTTAGTTCACCACCTTATCCTCGCACGCAGTTCAAACTCCACATTAGAGTTAAAATTTTATTTACCAGCCTGTGCACAAAGTCAAAGGAGTTAGTGGGCATTTTCTTGTCACAAGAATTTCAGCTTTATACATATATATATATATATATATTTATGCACACACAGAGGACCGTATATACACATATATGTATACAAATATAAAAACATGCATACATACAGCCACAAATTTTTGGTGAACTGATTAAATATTTTTTGTAAATAGTTGTCTTAAGGAATCTGTCAAAAGCATACCTTCTAAAATATCATCAAAACAACAGAGGATTTTCAGCCAAGCTGCAAAATATAACTATGTTTCTGAACCCACAAAGAACTGGAATTTTTTTACAAAGCAATCTTTTCCCCTTATCTTCAGACTTTCTTTTTCCCCTTACTTTCAGACTTGCTTCAGCAACATAGTACGTATTACTCTCCAGATAACGACTATCCAAGTTTTCTACTCATAAGGGCTTATGAGCATCTGAAAGAAATTACAGAACAGTAATATTTTCAGGTTGGAATCATGTATGTTGTGATTCTACATTTTGTTTGCACTTCAAAACAAATGTGATTCAAATTCAAAACAAGTGTGATTAAGTGTACTAAAAATGAAGTCCAAGCGTGAAATCCAAAAGGAAGTTGTCCCACAGGAAAACTGCTCATGCTTCAAGCAGGGTAAGAGGGAAGACTTGCCAGTGATTCTTCTGTATCATCACAGCAGGGAAAGGGATGAACACCAACCTCCCCAGCAGATTTTTCATCAAGAGACTAGACTGACTACAGAGGTTGCACAGAACCAGACTTATGTACAGGTTTCATAGTATTATTCTGCCCTGCTAATAAGGATTAGCATTACCAAATGCTATCACCCACTCTTCTGGTTTAATAGCTTTCCTCAGACTAGGTTTGCCCTCGGTCCAGAATCGGGCCAGCTCTACTTGTGGTACAGGCAGCAGTACTTACGCTCTCCTCTCCAAGTTGCAAGATAATCTTCATTTATATTCTAACCCTTTCAAAAACAAACCAAGGATTTCCTTTATTTCCTGTTAAGAGGTTGCTGAATCCCAGAGACCATAAGAAGAACAAACAGTCCCTGCACTTGGATGCAGTTATAAAGGAAATAGCCGGAGCTTAAGGACAAGGTCACCAGTCTCCTTAGGACACTTGGTAGAGCATCAATTTCTGTGTGGACCATGAGTCTGATGTTTCTCGTGGTGATGGCAACCCCCCAACTACCTAATCTAAGCAAGGGTGGCTGAACACCTAAGGCCCCTTGCTACAAGTCCAAACAAACGAGCAAAAATTTCCTGCAGGTTTGTGCCAAAATCTGCTCTCAGTCAACCCAGCTGCAGTGAGCATTCCGTGATTTGGTAACAGAGCGCAGGTATGCAAGGTTTAACCTGCAAGAAAGTCTGAAACATGAATGTCTGAAACAGACGAATCCTGCCTCGGGTGGCAAACACTACCCTTACGCAGTTCAAAATTTTGTAGTCTCCTCGTAGTTGCCTTCAGAGGGAACACCAGGACAACGGAAAAGTCAGAGCAGAAAGAAAAAAAAATTAAAACTGTTTATATGTAGTAGCTTATATAAACCCTGGGACGTCTCTTCCTTTTACGTTGTGCAAGTTGTTGTAAAGAAGTCAGGCAACAGCACTAACCATCATCCCACTGTGGATGAAATACCTTGCGGCTTTCTCCTCACCACAGCGTCAAGCGCTCTGGGCCAACTTCCACAGCAAAACCACTTGAAGAATAAGCAAAACCAGCATAAGGTGTGCCCATTAAACTTGTCTTAAAAGAGGGAGCAAAACCGTTCCCACAAGCAGCAGAGAAAGCTAAACAAGCTGTAAGCTTATACATCACCAGAAGGTGGTTGTAAAATTGGTGTTGATGCCCCTGCGGCTGGCATGGGCAGTGAGAGCCAACACGCCGTTTCACCAAGCCCCAGCCCGGAGATGGTCACCTCCTCAGAAGTGAGGAGCTACGTATGCAAATCCCACCTAACCGCATCAATCGGCACAAGATAAGTTAGCAAAAACCCATCAAACTGATCAAACCTATTTTGCTCCTCCAGAGCAGAGGCTGCAATAAGCATGAGGCAGCGTTGACCTCTCCAGCTAGCACAGCCACAGCAGCTAAGAGAGGACAGGTTCTCACAATTTACACCAAAGTTGTGAGAAACGAGCAAAGAAACCCAACCAAACACTGTTCCAAGTTGCGATAAACACCGAAGAAAACCAACCATCCTCATTTCCAGGCTCGAAGTTATACTTTCAAGAAAAAAAGAAAGTCAACAGCTGAATGCACCCTGCTCTACATAGCGGGTAGTTACGTTCAGCTCAGCCCTCGCTCAACCCACAATAAATTTCATCATCGCATTTGTTACAGTTTGGGCCCCTCCTTTTGCTTTCTGTTAGAAATGTACCACTAAAATGCTTTTTCAAGAAAACAGCGTGGTATCTACGTATGTGAAGGTGTGGGTACATATACAGGCTCTAAACTGGGGGCACTTTGTGACAGCAGTGGTGCTATTAATCAGTTTAAGGAGTCTATTTGGCTGGCATCCTACAAATGTGGCTGATGAGTGTCTGTTTTAATAGGAAGGTACACTCTCTAAAATTGATCAATTGACCACGAGTGTTTCCATTAATCATTTCTAATGTCTTTTCTCCTAGCCTGCCCTTTCTTGAAAGTGCAGACTAGCATTATTACTAATAATTATCCCCTAGCATACTGCAGGTAGAAAGCTCAGAAAACGGAGAAATCCCATAACCTAAGTATACAACATTCCCATCGGACATTGACCAGCTCGAAACCAGCTCCACTACCTGATTCAGTAGCTACAAATCTTTTAATAATAATTTGAAATCCTAAGAAAGTCACTGACCCATACTCATGCTCTTGAAGTCTTTGGGATGAGCGAGAAGGTAAAACTGACCCCAGTACTGTTCCTGGAGAATTTCCACTGGAAACTCTCCATCCCAGCATTTCAAACTTCCCAACACACTGCAAAGCTCAGTGCAAGTTGTGATTAACCTTAGGAAAAGGTGCATCTGTTCGGAGATCTACCTGATACATACCTGGTCATATTCCACTGGCCTCCCTAGCCCTCGTTGTTTCTCTCCTTGTTCTAATAGCCCTTGTATTTTTGGCAGAAGACACCGTTGCTTTGGTTATTTTCCCATCCTCACTTAAATAGAGATGTATTTGCTTCCCCTTATCTGATAGTTGCCCCATCACTTAGACTTTTAAGGGGGGCAGGGGGACGCTGGGTAGTTATTCAGTTGCATTCAGTATTCCAGAGGGGGAATTCACCTGCAAACCTGACTACATATTTAAGTGCAAAAACCAGAAAGTAGCCTGATTTCCAAAGGTAATTTGTACTTTCCAGTCTCCTACTGAGATGACTGCAGCAGCCTGCAGGACTCGCCATCTGCATGCAGCAAGCCAGTGCCATTTCATTCTGCAGACCAACACGGGCAAACCATCCCCCCTTAACCGTGGTTCAGCAATTACTCGCATTCACAGCCCAGAAACTATAACCTGAACGATAACTTTAGCGGATAAAGTTCCTGCCAGTTGGCGGGTTCATCTCACCTACCTACAGACACCTACACCTGCGCTAGCTGCCCTTCACGGCTCTGTAGTGAACAGGAGAGAAAGAGGCAGCGCAAGGACCCCAGTCGTTGTGATTGCGGTCAGTCCAGCCACTGCTCCTGATCGAAAAGTATTTTAAATACAATGGTACTTAGTTGTCTGCAGAGCGAAGGGTACTGCAAGTTTAAAAAAAACCACTTTGTCTTTTTTAAAGAAGTCTTGGGTGCTTTTGTTCTCCCTCCAATTTTTAAGACTTTAAAAGTCATCATTTTCAATGGAGCCAGGCAGACTTGGAAAGGCATCCCACTTTTAAAAGAGCTTGGACAAAAAAGAAAAAGTAAAAAAAAAAAAAAAAGTAACTGAAGATAGTTAAATACTACTGACAAGTAGAAATGGGCAACACTGCCTACGCTAAGCTTCCTGCATACCAAGGTGATACGCAGAAGTTAATACAAGTACACTGCTCATCAGTTATTTGTCATCATTGTAAACAACAAAATCAGAAACTAAGGATGTTAAGGAGGTCACATTGCTTGGTTTATTAAACTAGAGAGGAAAGCACTCCAAAGAAACAGTCCTGTATTGCACAAAGGAAAACACAACTTTAAAACCCAAGGAGTTTCACCCTGGAGCCCCTGGAGCTTGGCCAGGGTGGCTAGTCCCATACTCTGTGTCACCCCAGTGAAACCAATCAATCCCAAATTTATGCTCCCACCATTCCCGTTACAAGCCACCAAGTGGACTCATTGTATTTAATTATCTTTCAGGGAAGAGGGTGCAACAAATAAATTAATAAACAGAATTAATAAATAATTTAACAACAACAGAAGACACGAATACCAGAGGAGATTACCACCAAGGAGAATCATTCTTTTTTTTTTTTTTTTTTTTTTTTGGAATGTTCCAGGTCCAGGTGTAAGAGAAAAACAACGTAGACATGACAGTACGGACGCTGTTTTCAATGAAGCATGCCTCTGGCAAGGCTCGAAGACTTCTACCCAAGATACTCAAAACTATTCCTGGCTAACCACCACAATCTGTAACCCCTACAAACTATCCTGACTCAGAAGAACATGACAACCCCTCGACAATCCAAGCTTTTGTTTCTATATCAATTCCCTTTGATTACTTTTCTGATTTGCGGGTAACACTTGACACGGTACATGACTTAAACTGCTTAACAAAGCAGTTAGTTTAACTGGCAGTAGCAGAAACGCATTAGCTGAAGACGCGCCTGGGGCTACACCCATCCTCGGTTTCACACCAGGAACACACCTACCTGGTATTTTGAAATTATGAGGAAGCTCCTAGAATACATTAACTATTGAAAAATACTGCCGTAATTTGATGAAGTAAAAGATAGCGAACACAGGTTTTGCTGTTACAGTACTGATTACAAGTGGTTGCCCCTCACCTACTGTCAGTGTCACAGAGTTTCCCCAGCCCCTTCTCCCAACTACTCCCCTCGGTTACACTGGTTCTTCTTTCCGTGTTACCCAACACAGAAGCGTTGCAGTTGTCCAGATCTCAAGCCTCAAGTGTCCTTCCATCTCTCTCAGGTTCACAATCACTACAGCCACCCTCGAGACACAGCCACCACCAGACCCTGCTCCCATTGGCACTTGGCCCAGGCAGAGAAATCATCCCATCTCAACTGCTGGATGTCTCTTTCCATCTCCTTTGCTGCCAGGGTGGGCTTCTAGTCTGCAAGTCAGCATTGCAAGGCAGCAGCCCCCCCAGCTCAAGCATGGTTGTCCCATGTGGACACCTGAGTGTCAGTGCCACAATTGGCACCTCCACCCACAAACTTCAGAGGTGTGGAGCTGTTAACCAGACCACCCCGTTCTAACCCCAGGGAGCAAGCCGTCTCATACCCTGCTGCCTTACATTCAGTGGCTTCAAAATAGTTTAAAATTATAATCGGAAACAAGGCGATGAAGAGTTTGTGAACTCAACACTCCTCCGTGACTTGTCACACCTACCCTCATCGCTTCTCTTACTGCAGCTCTCGCTTCACCCTCTTCCCTGAGCTTCCTTCTTTTGCGGACCGCTCATCCACCGGCACCATTCCAACAACAACCCTCTCACAGTTTCACTGAGACTGGCTTTATTCCTGTTAAAAAGACAAATTCTGACTCCATCCTGCTGTTTAAGCCACCACTAACTATGACAGATTTGTATAAAAGAAAAAAAGCAACCTTGAAAATAATTATTTCTTCTATATCTTAAGCTGTGCTCCTGATTATTCTCTAAATACAAATATTCTCATGACTCTACAATTCTCTGTTCTCCATATTTTAAGCTTTCAATATTCTGCATTCACTGCTAACAGCACGGGTGACTGGTGCTACCTACTCCAAGATGCCACCAAAACAGAACCTGCCTCGCATGATGCTCTCCCTCTTGAAAAGGTTTTGTTACCAAAGACAAAGCAATCATAAAAGCATCACTACAGGAGCAAACTTCAGTCAACAACAACACCACACACAATCAAAGTACTGACAGCAGTCCAGAGGCAAACAACAAATACTGCTGTATGTTGCAATATTAAGATGTTCTGAGAATGGTCTTATTAAAAGCAGAGGTAGATGCAACCGTCTTCGTAATAAGCATAAGGAATACTGCAAACAACCAACACTCCCACAAGTCGCAAATGCCATCATCCTAATGATAACCCCTACAGAGTTACATCCTGTTGAGTTATCACAATTAAGATTCTGTTAAAATGCCCATTACAAATATCTATTTTTAATTAACTGTAATTCAGTCTTATAATATGAAGCAGGTTATAACTTGCTGATTTTTACAAGACAATGAATTAGAAAACAAAACAAATCTTAGGCTCTTGGGGGGGAGAAGGAAATCAAACAAATTTTAATATACATGGGAGAAAGTAATGTAAGTCAATAAAAATAAAAATAATAAAGTTTGGTTACATAGACCAAGTTTTATAGATAATAAAAAGTAAACCACTGAAAACAAAACCCCCACAAGTGCACACTTACAGTTTAAAAACAACAAAACAAACAAACAAACAAAAGTCAGTGTTACAGCCCTGAAGTTAATACCGGAGAAAATATGGAAGTGAAAACAATGTCTACATATTGGATCAGGCTCTTCTAGATCCTTCAAGGGTTAGTTTCCTAAATAAATAAATACCTATTGCATGTGGACATACGCACAAACCCACACAGGGAACGCGTATCAAAGGGTTAAAACCCAACCTGCTCCCACCAGGGCTATATTCAGCACAGGCCTATTATCACCCCGCCCTGGCCCATTAGTTCTTGGTACCCAACTGGAGGCTTACAGCTGGGAAGGGCAAACAGGGGAAGGCTTCTTGCATTTCAGGGCCATTTTCCTCAGCTGCATCACTTCTATTCTTAGTCCTGCTGATGCATTACGGTCAAATTATTTTGCTTTTCCAGCTGCATTTTCCAATCTAACATACAGAGGAAGCCCACTTTTCTCATCTCTCTTTCCCTTATCAACTGACCGAGTGACAATAACGCGAGATCGGGCCGGTGATTCATCCGCCCGTCCGCTGTCATGTCCCGCTGCTCACAGCAGGCATGCTAAAATACAAGTGTCAGGCAGTCAGGAAATCTGGACAGGCCCCTAATCTTTAGGGTATCAAATATGGTAAGTCGTCTCCTTGTATGGAAAAATCTCATGGACTGGGGCCAGCAGTTTAAAGGGCTTTGACACGCGGAGAAGGGTTAGAACAAGCCAGCACCATTTCAAAATGAGAAAGCAGCGAGGTCCGGCTTCCTAACAAGAAAATTCACTAGAAAGCCACAAGCTTAACTGCAAACATCTTAACCTGCAGTATGTCAGCAAATACAAAGCACGCTCTTTTAAACACATACTGAAAGAAATAATGTCTCCCCCCGTGTTGTTTTTCTTATCAAGGTTTGAAAAGAGTCCACAAGGAAACATTACATTGAGTTTGGAAGGAGCGTATTATCTAAATACAGAAGCACATTTGTACTAATATTCAGGGATGACATACACAAACGTCTTGTTACTATCCTGTAAATGCCTTCAAGATACACAAACATCTCCAAGCTGTACCAGGGATGCAAAAGTTTCACAGAAGCTGCTCTTGAGAAGTTTCCTGAAGACCAGCACACCAACAATGGTGACAACAGTACCAGCTTTGTCTTCTGAGCTTTTTCATCCTTTGCACCCAGGGCTCTCAGACAAGCGCCCTCTCTGGGTTCAGAAAAGAAAAAGAGAATACATTTTCAAGATAAAACACTGAACAGTGTTGTTTCAGGATAAAACATCTGAACAGTCATGACATGCCCTCCCCTCCTCTTGAGATGGGCAATGAAGACAAGAAGTAGCCATGTTGAATTCTGTTACAGGGTCAGAGCAGAAGGTAGTAAGAAGGATGGAGCAACGCAGACCTTTACACAGGTGATCATAAAAGTCTCTTGTAGGCATTGGAAAGCAAGACAGGGCCCTGAGCTGGAGAAAGCTTGCTATGGACCTCAGCAGGAGACCACCGCCATGATGCCTCTTCTGGGGCTCAGCTTCCTGCCCACGTCATCCTCTCCCCTCCCCTCCTGTCCTCCAAGACAAAAGACCTCCTTCATAGGAATGGGAAGCATTAACACTAAATTAAACTAATACTAAGTTAAGCTTCAAGCAGCTGATCAACATTACCTTGACCTTAAGCTTTGACCACCCTGGAGGCAAGGTCCAGCAGACGACAGCATCTTCTGAGCTGTTCCCAAACTGGAAGAAATTAGCATGAGTGGGACAGTATAGCTAGGAAAGCATCAGTCTTCCTCCTTCACTCCTGCTAGGAGCGTGCCAAATCAGGGTCCTTATCACCTGGCCCTCCCCTGCTTTCACAGCTTCATTTTCTCTATTGCCACCTGAAGAGCCATCACTGGAGAATTCACACAAATCGTAAAAAACAGAATGAAGGAAACCTCAAGAGACCATCTAGTCTCTCCCTAGCAATTCACACCACTGTGATTACCTCAAAAATCATTACATCTTCATTATATCTATTACAGACAAGCTTCAAGAATGGAATCACTGGACCTGCAAAGCAAAACTGCCTGTAGCACCAAGATTCATCCTGATTCATTCCGAAGACAAAACATCTGCTTTAACTTACCATCAGGACCACAAACAGAACAAAAATAGTCAGTGTATGCGGTCTGGCAGTTTGCCAAGAGCTCTGATATTTACTTTAATTGTTCCTATGGACATCTATAAAGTAAACATTTTTCAATGGAAAATTAGGATTACCCCCCCCCCCCAAAATATGACTAATTCCAATAAATTCTATGCCTTTTAAGGATGTTTTGCAGATCAACTATCACAGATGATATCTGCAAAATGTTTTAAAGATGAAGAGCAGCATGAATTATTATCACAAAGTTTTGGCTGTCAAGAACAAAAGAGAATGTAAGAAAAATACATTTTCATTCCTCAGTATGATACAAAATAATACAGTAGTCTTTTAAATGGAAAAAGAACAACCCATACAGAATAGCAATCAGTCCTCCCATTTCTTAAAAACTGACTTTGTACACAAGCTTTATGATCTGCGCCCCCAAAAAACAACAACGGGAGTGGCAAAAATCAGTTCCTTTATGCAGAAGTCCATGTTCCAGTGGCTAAATCTATTTTCTGAAAGAGGCAAGACTGTTGCTAACCCTAGTCAGATGAAGTTTCTGGATACTGCTGAACTCTGTAATGCTGGCACATCTAGGTCATGACAAAGGTCCCTGGCGCTGATGATCTAATTGGTTGTGATCCCTAGCGAAATACAAAAGTCAGTATTTGGTCCATGTATTTTACTTTATTTTTTTTTATTTCAATGCATCTCAACTCCAGGTACGTAAAGACGAAGTGCAAATCTGTACCACCAAATGGGTTATAAGAACAGTAGTGAGTGCACTCAAAGTAACACTATACTCACCACTAAAATAAAAGTCTTTTTAGTGCAGTAAAAGGACGCGTGGAAATGTAGACAACCTCAAGGTAACCACATACAGAAGGTGTTATTACTACATACAGACACTTCTAAATACCTCTGATCTCTTGGGATTTGGTTACATCCGATTAGTCACACCCAGAGAATCACCATAAATAATACTGGGATTTTTTTTCTACTGCATACACAAAACCTTGCAAACTACTTTTTTTTTTTTAACATTAGAGTTTGGTCATACAATGTTAATATTGTTTTAGCTGTAAGTATCCTTGTCATTATATATATACTCTAATTGGCAATGGTCAGACAGAATGCTTCACTCCTGTACTGCGCAATGGAGATGCACTGTCTGAAAAAAGTATTAATAAATCCATTACTGCAAGCATTCATCTATATGGAGCAATTAGGTAACTTATAATTATCTTCCCTTATATGCTACAGTCACAGAAGAAAACAATGTTGTTAAAAGCAGTAACAAACATCACTACTCTCTTGTGAAAGACAAGGGCAAACTAACAGGAATGGAAAGGAAATAGCAGGAAGGGAACCAGAAGAAAAAGACTCAACTGCCACTGAAAAGTAGAGAAGGGAAATGAGTATATGTTTACTGCAACTCACCCTACTGCATTTGCATTTTCCCTGCTTCTCAGAAATGGAAACAGAGGAGTATGAAGGATAGTGAAGACCGTCTAACCTACTGCCACCACAGACAAAATCAACAAGCCCCAGAGTGTAAAACTAGGGTTATACGCAGTATCTTTTAAAGAAAAAGACTTAACAACTCTGTAAAATGGAGCAAAGGGAAAACTATCTTTTACATTTATTTTTGCTCTGTTCATTTCTCTATGTAAGTCTAATATTTTTTTAAGGTTCTTTTCAGGGAACTAGCAGACAAGTCCAGCAACTGACTGCTATTTTTGTGACTGTGCACTCCTACTGACTTTCAAACAGGTGTATTTGTCAATTTTTGCTCGCTTGCTCACGCTCCCAGGGCCCAGCTTTGCCATTTTTAGCAATTCCTTCCTCTGTGAACGAGTCCAGGCGTTGGGTTTTCTTTCACACGCCGACAGGAAGCCCTGCCACCAAAGTGGCGAACAGGCCACCAGCGAGAAGTGCGAGGTAGCGGCACAACGGAGACATGAATTTTTCATATTAATTTATATCTAAAGAGAAAAACAGAAAAATAGGACAATAGATATGACATCTAGAAGAGAAAGCGTTAAATTTGATCTCTAGATTAAAGCGAAGAGGAGATAATGGCAAAGAAGAAGTCTCAGCATACGGTGGAACATGAGGAGGACAGGACAAAGCATCAGTAAAACGAAGCAAAATACCACGACCTTCAAAAGCCAGGGCTGCCTCTGTAAATATCCCACGTGCAAGTTTTCTGTATGTGAAATACAGGGAAGGAAGGTCTGTGGAGAGTTAGGAAAATATGAGCTGAACGAACACCTTGACTGAAGTAGAGGGATTGAAACAAAACCCTTAAGACCGATAGAACCAGAGGGTGTCAGAATGAAATCATTCCTCTACACCGAAAAAAATCTCAAAGATTTACAGAAGAGAAATATCACTATTATGAAACCCCTATGATTTATTATGTACACCAGCTAAATTGTCCTTCACCTCCAATGATTGGACCACAAAGTAGGTGGAAAACCAGCTGGACCACTAGCCTAAAAATATATTCACCAGCTACTCAAAGTCTTACTACTGGCCAATTTCTAAGTACCAATACCGTAAAACAGTTTCATTAAAACCAGTATCATGGGACAGAGCACATGTTCAGCAGGTTTGCAGGTAACAAAGTTTGGGGAAGTGGTGAGCAGCCTCAAGGGCAGTGCTGCCATTCAGAGGTATCTCACCAAGTTGGAGAAATGGTTCGGCAGGAACATCGTGAAATTCAGAAAAAGCAAACGGCAGGTCCTGCACTTGAGGAGGAATAACTCCATGCACCGATACATGCTGGCTACCAGCTAGAAAGCAGCTTGGCTGAGAAGGAGCTGGAGTCCCGGTGGACAAAAAGTTGACTACAAGCAATAAATGGGCCCTTGCAGCAAAGAAAGCCGACAGCATTAGAAAGAGCATCAGGAAGCGCATCACCAGCAGGCTGAGGGAGGTGATCCTTCCTCTCAGCACTGGTGAGGCATCTGGATTCTCAGATCAGTCACAGATTATCCATCCTTGGGGATGTTCAGCACTGGATTACACAAGGATTGGAGCAACCTCACCAAACTTTGAAGTTGGAACCAACTTTGAATTTGTCCCTGCTTTGAGCAGGGACTGGACCAAATTAATTACCTCCGGAGGTCCCCTCCAACGTACGTTAGTCTACAATTCTGACTCTTCTCCTGTGTATATTAGGTTTCTCCAACCATTAAGACCTTGGCAATACAGTTTTTTGAGAGTATAGGAAGATCCCATTCCAGTGACACAAGTTTTTAAGACCCAGAATTCAGGGAAAAAAATCTGAACTAGAGCGCTTCACACAAGTTTTAGCATTCTTACAACGGGAAAGAAAAAAAAGACTTCCAAACTCTATCTGTTAAAAAATAAATGCAATTTTTCTTCAGAACTCCTAATCATGAATATGCACCTATGTGTAAATCTATGTAAAATGCACCTATGTAAAAATATGTATTGTGTATTTATATGTCTTTGCTAACACATCTTGAAACCTCTAGTTTGTTCGTGGCATTCTGAAGAGGTAAAAAAAAACCAGCAGCTTCATATTAAAGTACCATACCACAGAAATACAGTCCGCATAGCTAATTCTCACTGTTCAGGGATATTCCAGCTTTCCCATAATACAAATTGTATTTTTAAACACAGTTCCTGTGTCATGGGTTTCCTATTCTTCCCATGTGATGCCCACTAGCATAACAGCAGCTATAGCTACAGCTTACACAGACAACAGAAAAGTGACAATACGTTTTCAGCTGAAAAGAAAGACCCGCATTACTTAAGCGCTAAATCATGTGCCATCACTAGCACATACTATTAAACTACATCTAAGGGACTTCAGTAGCTCGGATCAACTACTCCGAGGAAGACTTTGTGAACTTTCAAGACATGGAAAGCAAAGTAATAATAATTCCACCAGTTGGTTTTCGGGTTTTGGGTTTTTTTTTTCCTTCTATGCACACATGGTATGTTTATGTAACCATGTTATAATCCATCTGAGATACAAAATATCTTCCAAAAGGAAATTTCAAGTTTGGGATTTTTATGTACAAACTAAGAATACGCATCACATGATGAAACAGAAGGAGGAACAGATTTCTGTAGTTTCCTATCATCTGTGAACGAAGCACCAGGACGCATACATGATATTAATCACCCAGGACTCCACAGATTGCATCAGCAGAATTACATATGGAATCCACAATTATTATTACTCTTTGATGCTAAAGTTAGACTGCGCTCAGTACTGAGGACTCAGAGGGCACTTTCAGTTCCCTTTTCCCTTCAAAACTGGTGTACCTGCTCCGGCAGGGGGGTTGGACTAGACGATCTCCAGAGGTCCCTTCCAACCCCTATCATTCCGTGATTCTGTAACCTCAGATGATATTGTTTCTGCCTTCTAGAAAAATAGCACAGCATCCAGGTTGTGTCTCAGTTCCAAAACACTTAATAATGCCGCACTAAAACAGTGGTTTTCAGCAACATCTGTAATTTTTTTTTTTTTGCAATGGTGTAACTGATTTCCTATAAAAGCAGAGAGAAGGAACACAAAGACTGTGGAAAATTCTGCCTGCATTTCAACCATAAATCATGAAGGTCGTGCTTGGTTTCGGGTCGTGGGACATATCTATCCTTGGGAAACATCTGGAAGAGAGCGAGGGAGCTCTGTCTTGGTGATCCAGCTCACTACGCGCACAGCGCCTGCAGGCATCTCTCCAGAGCCCTCACCGCCTTCAGCAATAGATGCTCACCAGCACGGTTCTCCACGAACTATACCATCAGATGCCCACAGCAAAAGCCGAAGAGCGAGCGACCGTACCTTCCTCCCTGTGTTGCATCACACCAGGGATACTCAGCGTTCAACATTTTTGTAAAAGCAAGCAGCAGTCCACCAACTGGCACTGGTACTCAATGAATAACGAGAAAAAAAAAAAAACACAGTTCACACCAACTATCTAGCTCCCTGTCCCATGACCATCCTTGCACTGTAACTATAATTTCAAAGAGAAACACCATGTTATTTTTTAAATTATCAAGTCACATGCTAAAGAGAATATACAGCTCGGGGGGGAGGGAAGAGAACACAAAAAACCCACACCACCAAGAAAAAAAAAAAAACACCAAGAAAAAAACCCAACCACGAAAGCAAAGCATCCTCTTTCTTAAATACAGTCACAAGACTTGGACGTTTTAACTTTTAACCCACATTCTCCAGGGGAGGGATGGAAGGAGGGAGGATAAATACACGTTGCCTAAGAAGGCTTAGCAATCCAGATTCACTGTTATAATGTTGTTTGTAAAATACAAAGCCAGTTTCACCCTCATGGATTTTGAAGTGGGAAACACGAGGGATTTAACTCAATTATTATACTTGCAAGTCATAAAAGTATTAAGAGACGTACGGCAAGCACAGTTTTACACATTAGCTTTCACTGAAAAGAGGAGGAAAAAACCCCACAGATTTATGACACTTTTGATTGCAAGTACACCGCACAAATATAACCTGAGGGCAGGGAAAAAGCCCCACATCAGCCTAGCTCAAATTTTTAATATCATAAATTTGTAGCTAATCCTTCAGCATAATGTATTAGTAATGCTGCAGACCTAGGGTTTCCTTTTTCCGTACCCAAATATGTAACTCGACTGTGTCAGGTGCCTGGGACACCCATTTAAGTCAGGAGCATGGGTAGCTTTAAGAGCCCAGAAAAGGTTTACTCGCTGTCTCTGAGCATCAGGTCCCTTATTAAAAATCACTGCTGTCATGCAATTTACCCAGAAATAGGTTTTGACCACGGCAGTAACAGTTTCTAGACCTTGACACAGACTGAGATGTATTTAATAGATAAAAGCTGTACTTTAGAAAAAAATAACTACAGTTTAATTATTTATTTTACTTCTTGCATTCCTTCATTCATACTTAATACCCTATTTCTTTTTATCAAGTTAAAAAAAATCAAAGCACATTAAGGAGCACAATGTCCTTCTAAGGAACAACCCAGACCCAGCGCAAACAGTGCCCAACTGTAGTCCTGTTTTTCACACTGTACCACCCAGGGAACCCTTTGTGCACCACAGCCACAGCTTCCTCAGCCGTAAAGCAGAACAGCAACTCTACCAGGAGAAGACAGTCATGTTTCTTGGTAGGGGGCACAGCAAATCAAAACAGACAAACCCATCTGAAAGCGTGGTGCTACCAGCCCTTTCCTCACCCCTTCCCTGCTCTGGATTCACCTCATTGACCCTTGGTTCATGAGAGGTTCACCACCTCTGATGTGACCTTAGTTCTCCAAAGTATTCAGATGAACCAAACAGGCAAAACTACAATTTACTTTTAAAAATAATTAATTTTCAGCCAGATTGGTGAACGGAATCTGCTTGCCCAGAGGCCAAATCAGTACTGGAGCCAGTATGCAGAAGGGAGTCCAAATGGAAGGAGAAGGGGAGATGGAGACCACTGCTTATATAGCAAAGGTACAAGGTCGGCTAAGTTTGTCTCATCAAAACCACATCTGGTGGACCAACGGGACAACACGCCAACTGATGACTGTTACTGCAGAACTGAAACACCTTCCAGAATTTTCACATTCTTCAATAACAGCATGAATTTTGCACAGAATTTTTTAAATAACATAAGAAAATACTTGTACTTTTGACTGGTGTATCAAGATAGAGAGATGTCTGGAATTTATCAGCAAGTGCTGGTAGGATCATGTTCTGTGGCCCCATAATCATTTCATTTTTCCGGTAACTCTGGAATCGTCTCAGGACTCGTCTACTGTTGACAGAGCTATACATCTTCTCATTAAACTTCAGTGGGATCAATCCTTAATGTAATTGCACTTCCGAAATAGTGAGCGAAACATAAAGAGAAGTCTCCATAAAAAGGCGATGAAGAGTCCACAGGAGTATTTTTATTTCTCAACACTCTTTCGCTTTACGTTACAGACATGCTTCAAAAGAAAATTAAATTAACCCATGAGTGCTATTTAACTGTTAGATACGATGCCAACGGGCACTTTAACAAAGACCAGACAGTCAGAGACAAGAGGGAGGATACGCTGCGATGACTTTCAGTATTTTGCTTCCATGGAAGTGAACATGTTTGAATCTTTACCCGCACGGTATCTCACAGCAGGCAGCACAAAAGGCATATTTAAATTACATGTTTGTTTAGAGGCAAAATAAAATAAAAATTACAATGAAACTTCCAAGATTTGCTTGTAAATCCAGCAAAAGAGAGAAGAATCCTGGACCCAGCTGTTAATCTAATGGATTACGTTCCTATATTCATCTAGGAATACTTGGGCATAATCTCTACAGATGACACTTTATTTAAGAAAACTGATCCCTCCAAGGTAAATTAAAGCTACCACTATTACTGAGCAACACCTTAACCCCAGTCATATACAGGCCATTAGCTTTCTTTTCTGGACAATATGCCATTTCTATTATATAGCAGACTTCTTTGCAGTCCAGTACAATGTATCTTCTCCAGTCCTGTTAACTTGTTTTCTACAGGCAGCAGATAATTTATACCTGAAGTGACTTTGTTTTTATTTTTGTGGAGATATCCTACGCTAAGTTTCTCCTCAGAACACATTTTTACAGCTGAGAATTATCAGCCCCTGAAGATATGGGTTTCCAGTGGAAATATGAACATATTTAACTAGAGATGGTAAAAGAAATACGGGTTTTCAGCTACTTAATATTATCAGAAACCTTTACTGTAAGCATATAAAAAGAAATGGACAGTTCAAGGTAAAACATTATCTACAATAGCTTCCATACACGTCCTATCTTTATGACTGCTGGCTGCAACCTTTTTAAGGTCCTTTCACTGATAGTGCTTATCTCAGCTTTCATTTTAAAAGCTTTTTAAAAAAAAAAAAAAAAACTTCTTGCAATGAAGTACCCTTCAAACTACAGATCAAACTGCTAGATTTTTACTTTATCCCAATGATTTTTCACCACCACCTATTCATAATCCCAAGTACCTTCCAATATCAGAACCACACACACAAAGGTACCATAAAATGTGATGTTCAGATGGGACAGCTGCTCAGTCTGTGGAAGCTGAGCGTTATCTGGCACCTACAAAGAGACCTGAGATCAGAGCCAGTACATGGCAGTGTCCACACGTCCCCCACTGCAGCTCTGAGCTCACAGCCACCTGGTCGTCAAGCTCCGGCACCCAGAAGCCCACGATGGGGACTTTGTGCATAGGAAGAGAGAGGCACTTCACAGCAGGATCAAAGCCTTCACCCACATTTTTAAGAGCTGACCAGAGTTAGCAAACTGCTAACACACCCCAAAAAAGGCCAATCTTAAACCCAAATCCCCTCCACAAGGTGCCAGATCCCTGGTTCCCGCATCCGAAGTAGAACAAGCATTATTCACTTGAGAAGAGCCAACAATGTTTTGTTCTTCTTGGCTAAAACAGAGCAGCAACAACAGGGCATCGGCACCACTCTTCCTCCACACCCGTCAGGAGCTGCAGAGAGGATTAAGCTGCTCCTCCCTGGTCAGCGGGGTTCAAATCCATGCTCAGCTTCTCCCAGCCAGGAACAAGAGATTTGCTCTTCCAGAGGGCACCTAGAAGCAAGGCACAGCACAACCTGTTGTGCACCCAAGGCGGTCCCACCTTCCTAGAGCTGTTTCATGCATTTGGATATTCCCTGAAGAAAGTCGCTGCAGTCTCTCGTTTGTGTCCAGCTCCACGCTTGCCTTGTATGACCGTCATATCATTTGCAGACACCAGGTGACCTTGCCTTTCTCTGCAATTAGACCGGATCCTTCTCTGGAGCTCCAAAAACAGCCACTGGGGCAATAATTTCAGTGGTATGTAAGAATACACTGATTTTCAATAGCATTTAAGGCACTCCCAAACTTTCTCCCTGAAGGAAGGAGATGAACAGGCCAAGCACATCAGCCATGCAACGAGGACCGCAGCTGCACAAGGAGTCTCCTCCAAGTCTTCCACTAACAGAAGAAAGAGAGGGACATGCCAAGTGGCAGTCCTTTTGGGACAGGAGAACAGCAGCAGCATAACCTCCTCCCAGGAAAGGGAGGACAAAGGAAGGAAAAGAAGCACTAGAAGGATGAACATGAGGAACAGAACAGAATGTGCAAAGTAAAAAACAGTGGCCTAAAGGAGGAGGAACAGGATAAATGATGGAGAGAGAGGAAATACAAAAGAAATGGTGTAAACTTTTACAGCTCTTTCAGTATGAAAATTTTAAGTACTTTAAGAAGCTTCAGAATACTGCTCTGAGGAGAAGCCTTTTGTTGTTGTTGTTTGGTTGGGTGTGTTTTTTATTTTTCCTGCCTCTCTTTTTACAGAAACTGTTGGATCAGACAGCAGAGTGAGTTGACCATTATCAGGAATTAAAGTGAAGACATCGAGACAAGCTGTGTCTCTTGATTTTAAGTTTTTTTAAATCACAAGAACATCTTGCATATGCATACTCATGAGCAAGAGACCAGAATGGAAAGATACACAAAAAGGTGAGTGAGCCATAAACAGAAAACAGACAAATGTGAATGAGACAAGAATGAAGATTAGTCAGATATAGAAACAGATTAAAAAAAAACACATTCAAAGAAATGATAGAGGATGGGAAAATTCAGGAAAAAAAAAATCAGAAAAATGCAAATTTTGAGCTACTCAGCTGTAATGCTTGTGCTTTCCTTACTTTTACAATATACGTATCTGGCAATGTCCTGTATTTATGAGAATAATAAAACAGCGATAAGACTGGTAGGAGTACTTTCATTATATTAATATTTCCGGCTATTCTGAATTTTAGCAAACCAGTAGCAAGACAGAAAGAGGAAATAACATCTACTGCACCCATGCTCCAGCTCTGCAGGAGCACGGGAGCCCACTCGCCACGCAGGTTTCTGCTTCACTTAAAGAACAATTTCTTGAAAGCATTTTCAGTTGTTGGGAACTACAGCAACCTCAGAGGAAGGCGTCAAAGTCCACATTAAGAGAGATCCATACCATCCTAGAGATTCTCCTGCTTTCTCCAATTCCTACCTGACCACAGCCAAATAAAGCTAGGGATTGCACTTAGAGCCTTGGGCTAGTTTTATTTTCTCTGCTATTTACCTCCCCTAGAACAAGAGCAGCACTCTGGGTCCAGCACACTAATACTTTTTCTGCTCTCCAGCTAGCAAACATCTTGTTGTTATTCCTCCCCAGATGCAGTACCCTAAATCCCTTAGAAAGGTTAGCTTCAGTATCCACAAAGAATTCTTTTTTCCCCCTCCCTGTTTGTCTCTCGTATCTTCCTGCAGTCCTGGCAAAAAAAACTTTCAGAATGATAATGCAACCTTTCCTCAAACCGCATGGCAATGATTCTTCCCGCAACAACCCTCCCTCATTAGATGCACCAGCTTCACTTCACATCAGAAGTCAAAGGGACAGAAAAGTTGCACAGCCTCAAGAAACTGTCAAGGGAGGGAGAGAAACGCAACACTGAACTGCGATTTCCAACCACTCTCCACACAGCAAGACAACATGCAAATGACTGAGGGTTTGGCAACATCTCCTCCAACCACCACCGCTGAAGAAGATGCTGCCCACCGCTGCTGAAATTGCCCCGGCCACCGTTTCAGACCTAATATTCCCCATTAGGGAACGACAGAACACTTAAATAAGCTACATGCTTGAGCAGGTAGCAACCTATGATGGGGTAAGGTTGGGGTAGCAGGTTTTTGGGGAAGTAGCTGAAAGAGAATGTGTAGTGAAACCCAAAGTTGCCTTGCCTGGCTTGCACAGTCCTATTATGGAGGTCCTGCAACATGGGAACACAGCCTCACGTGGTAATTGGTTTGCAATTTGTACACCTCTTACTGGTTTAGTTCAAAAGTCCTTATGTATTAGCTTAAGAGGTATTTTCAAGAGTATCTCAGCCATTCAAACGCATCCCACTGAGAGCCAGAGTCACATTTAGTTGACTCAGTCATTCAGACTATTTGAAAATCCTACCTTTTACATTATTTTTTGCTGTCGTGGTCTATGTCTGCCTCCCCCTAATGTCAGGCATCTAATCGAAGTACCCGGATGGGAACCCAAGGTGTCCTAGACTCTCTACAGACAGTTTACACGGGGACAGGCATCTCTGGAGGTCGCCACAGCCCACCTGAGATCTAGAACGGCTTTTTACCTCTCCCTTGACCATAGCCAGAACACGACGCTGACTACATCTTTACCTGAGCACAGTGTCTCCATCAGGTGCTAAAGTTAAATTAAATAAGCCTAGGTCACCTGCCCCTATTATTGTATTTCATATCCATATACACACACATATACATATTCATGTATAAATACATACAAATACATATATATGTACATATGGACATGCATATAAAATACATGCACTCAAGCATTCTTCAGCATAACTGCTCTTGGTACGCTTGCACTCAAGCAATAAGCTGCTCTTGCCATGTAATTAACGGATCCAAATCAAGACAGACTGTTGCTTCTCCCATCCACCTTTTCAGAACCTCTAAGCCTTTAGGGGGGTGTGGGTGCATCCGCTGACACGCTTTTGTACTAGCATAGCTGGAGTCATACACAGCAGAGAAATTAATCCAAAAATAAGTAAATAAAATGTAACTAATAACTATCTTAATTAAAAAATAACTAGTATATTTATTATAAATTAAAATCTATTATGTATTTATGATAGATTATGTAATACAGTATATTTATATATTATATAATAATATATAGTTGAAATATATGTAATATTTAAAATACGTATAATATATATAGTTAAAAAATATATACTAGAAAAAATGGTTACTATGGATTGAACAGAGCGATAAAGACATGTAGTCTTGCAGATCACTCATGAACTTGGCAGCACCTTCCTAACGATCACTTCTGCTTGCTCTTCTGAGATGCCAACGGAGCCAAGATCTAGCAAGTGCCCGTGCGCAAGCAAGCCCTCCACTTTTGCGGAGCTTTAATAAGGAAAAGGAGTCTTCGCATCGCTATACGTTTTCGCCTACTACCCACACCAGGCTAAGTCTCCACACAAACAGACTTGCAAGGTAGCACAGCTCTCACACAGTTAACGCTAGTAGACATGTGTTTGGCAACGTGGAATCTAGCAATAGGAATCGGCCAAAAATACGGTTTTGTTTGTTTTTACGTTAAAAAAAACCTGGCACTCTGCCCTCCCATTACAGCAGGCTGCACCGAGAGGAGACAAGAGGGTCCTCTGCATCCCACCTGGGTTCCCTCACATTGTATTTATCAGACCTCATGCAGATAGTACTGCAAAGCCAAATTCTGTATTTCTACTTAAAAATATCGGTCGTGTTTTTGTGGGGCACTCTCACCATCAGGTAGCCAGATGGAATCACAGTCTGTTGAAAAGAAACAAACACAGATCAATAACTACAATCTGAGTCATGTGCTTTAAATATTGTCAAAACATGCACGAGGAAAAGGCTGGTGGACTTCACAGTGAAAGCTCGATGCACTCCAATACTCCTATGCAGGGAACTAGCATCCACAGGAGTTAACTACAGAGGGAGAAGTATCTGCAAGCAGACAAGTAAATAAATAAGGATGGGGAGCATTTCACATTCTTTCAGCCATTTATATTTAATGATCTCTATATGACACAGTCTACAGTTCTCCAATAACAGAGCCGTGCAACACGTGAATGAGAACAGGAAAGCATGAACTCAGAGATCAAACCCCAACTCCTCCGGCTTTAAATTGGAAATAACAGTCCTTTCCCTATTGATTTTTTTTCTCCTCTTTCATTTGTGAAAAATTGATTTTTCTCGCCTGTGTTTGCTGAAGTGCCCACACCTGCAGCTCACTGCTTGCTTTAATCTTTGTATTTGTTCATCCATACCTCCAAGTAAGCCACGTCAAATAAGCACCTGGGAGCCCCTGTCCCACACTCACCAGTCGTCTTACCAAGTCTCAGAAATCCTATCCCTCCCACGTTATTACCAAAATATGAGGAGGCTGCTCCCACCTTCCCAGAGGATGCCCAGAGGCCCTTCTGGTAGCTGGAGACCCTCAGGACAAAGCCCATGTCATGCATTTTTGAAGAAGGCCACCTCTGAGCAGCACTGACACCTGAGGAAGATGCAACAGGAGCTCGCGTTCCTCCGGCAGCTCCCAAGAATGCAGGAGAGTAACAACCCCAGGCTTGCTGTGCCTGAACACCCTCAGGAAACCTGGCACAAAAAAAAAAAAAAGGAAAAGCCTGGAAGAAGAGAGAATATTTTGGGAGGTCAAGATGAAAAGGCGGAAAGTGCTCGCACAATAAAGCCCTCACCACAGCTACTGCCCGCTTCTCTCGCTCGCTCAGTGATGGATTGTTAACAAAGGAGCCCACACCACACTTTGCCGACCTACTCAGCTCCTCCAAAGACAACTGGACTAGCTGGATAAACGCCAGACAACTCCAGTCCTTCAAATCTAGCAGCTATACAACTTCAAAATTGTAACACACCTTTAAAATTTAAAACAAACAAACAAACGAGAAAAGTTTGACTGGAAATTTTCCCATGAGAACAATTTGGGGATTAATCCAAATAATAATTAAAGAGTAATTGAGGCTAAATCTGCAGTGCTTATGAAATACTAATATTTTAGCACTGAATCCCTCCCACCAAAAAAGAAGGAGCTCTTAATTCTCAAACCAGGCCAGCCTGTGCAGCGGTATTTATGATGTGCGCACATGTCCGCTCTGAACACGTATAGCTTATTTCACTTTTGATCTGAACTAAGACTTGCAGATGTGAAAGGCATTAATCCACTTTGGCAGTCAATCTTTTTCGCGCTAAAAAAAGCCCCGACACGTAGCACACTAAAATAGTAATTTGCATGTAACAGGCAACTGAATTTTGAGGCAACTAGCTATGTTGGAAGCTTATGCATTTAAAAAACAAGAATAAATTCCTATTCCAGTATCCTTTGAATGTTAACTGTTTGGTGTTTGACTTAAGTCAAATTATTTTAAGCCCTTCATGACGTCGTTATTGTCCTTCCCTGGCCCTTTGGTTCAGAGGCACAAGTAACACACGAATTATGGTGCAAACCCACAATTATACGATTCCATGGCTCATTTATCAGACTGGCAAAATAAAGGAGACCGAGTGATGGTGACACAATCAACAGACAGAAAAATTATAAAACACATCTAAAACTGTAGTTATCTATTTGTGATTCACTATAAAGCAACATACCCTGCTTGTAGACTATGGGAAAATTTAAAAGGGAAATTAAGTGACCCTCCAGGTGTCAAAGGAACAAAGCCCCCAAGCGAGGGGACCTGTGGTGATGGTCCTCTACACGGTTACATCCTAAATGGACAGCATTCGCATGGCACGTTGCACTGCGACTCCCACAGTGACATCCTCCAGTACGCGGTGAGGGGCGATTCGTCTTTTGCATAGTTATCTCCTATTTGGTTGATTTTCTACGCAGCAGCAATTCCCCAAGGAAAAAAAAAAAATAAAAGCGCAAGCTCTGCCACAATATAATTCATTAAAAAAAGAAAGTGTCTTGCCTGGTGCAGTGATGACTGATTCATTGCTGTGCCCTGAGGAATATCCAGGCCAAATGAGGATGCCAGATAAAGCGACAATCACTCCACAAAACAAGTGCAGAGTAAATAAACAAAATGAGACCTCTTCCCTTTCTGAAACAGGGAAGAAGCATTTTTCTGTGAATCTGGGTCTGCTCTAAACTTCAGAAAATCTGGTGCGCAACCAATCTTTCGTTGAAGCAGTAACTGAGAACAGAGAGTTATAACACAGGACCACACACTCAGTGGCAAAAGGAGCCGTCTTCCTCTCTTCATAGAATCATAGAATGGTAGGGGTTGGAAGGGACCTTTGGAGATCATCCAGTCCACTCCTCCTGCCAAAGCAGGGTCACCTACAGCAGGCTGGACAGGAACGCATCCAGGTGCATTTTGAGTATCTCCAGAGAAGGAGACTCCACAACCTCTCTGGGCAGCCTCTTCCAGTGCTCTCACCCTCAAAGTAAAGAAGTTTTTTCTTATGTTATGTTTCCTTCAAGCAGTTAAGTTGAGCTTTGCTCTTCGTAAGTTCTAAATGCTAAACTACCCTAATTAGGAGTTTGGTGACCCTAAGTTTCAAATATAGTCAAATGAAGAGAGAACAGCTGAACTGCCCCCTGCAGCTGTGTCCCCTTCTCTGGAGAGACTGCAACATAGAGGCCACCTCTGCATCAGCACATTGGCTTGGGCCATCAGCGTACCCTTGTCCCCAGGGGGGCTGTGGCACACGCAAACCGGGTTGCTTTTGGAGCAAGCTATACCAGGAGCCCCTTTCCAGCTGCACACCAAACACACTCCAACCCCCAACGGGGTCGTAAGGGTCCACAAAAAAAACTGCTCTCATCCTTTCCATCTGCTTCTGCTGCTCCAGATCATCCACTTGCGTAGAGGTAGCCTTCAGCACATAGTTAGGTGAAACAAGCCTAAATCTGGTAGTTTCAAGATTCTGCGACTGCTTCAAATCCCTTTTAAAATAAGCTCACGCTGCATGACATAAGACATATGTTTTGCTAATATTACCAAATCAGTGTTTCCTAGATATTTGATGGTTCCCTTTACTCTCCTTGACTCCTGTTGCTTCTTTGAACCATCTTCCCCTATTTTCCATGCAGACAGAACATTTAAGCATGTTTACAAATAATTACAAAATCATGGGAAAGAAACTAAAAGGGTGAAGTACTGAAGCAGAAAGATTTGGCAGCTTTGCCCCTGAGAAGTAACAGTAGATGTCCTGGGAATGTGTAAGGAGGACACTGCCCTTAACCGGCATCCTCTGATCAAAAATGCAGGCATCTAATCTGTGGTACCTCTGGGCAGCAGATCATCTGAAGCCATCACCCAAGGCTCTCCTGACCATCAAATGGGGGAGAAGAGAGACTTCTAGAGCTGAGCACAAATCTCACGGCAATCTTCCAGGTGAGCTTGGTAAAAAGACTAGCCCCATAAGGAAAAGTTCGGGTCAGGTCATTGCAGGTAGGCGGCCCTTGCAGAAGCATCAAATACCACCGCAAAGAGTACCAGATTACACTATGAAAGATACTTTTCCCATTTGCAAGATTAATACTTAAATAATAGCATTTACTTTATGGCTGCATCATTGATATACACTGGTTTCCTATATTTATTAAATCACCTTACTTAAAAGGACAATATCCTACATTCCTTTTATTCCTCATCTACCTTTAAAGCATCTTCTTTTTTATTGTCCATTCACCTCCTCCACTATATTCCTGAAATTTATACAGAGCAATATATAGAACCTAACTTTTAAAGTACTTAGTGTCAAATTCAAGCTTTTTCTTGCTATTATTTTGTGAATTTAACTACAGAAACTTATACCTTGATGGTCTGAAGATGCTCTTTGTTTTAACTGATTTTATTTTGTCCAACAGGCAGAACAAAACAGAGCATTTGGAAAGTTCTGACCAAAATTATTTATAATCCACGAGAAGGTTTAAAAACAAGACTTCAGACTTGCTCCTGCCTCACCAGCTCTTATTCATCACCTCCCTGTCCTGAAGTATCTATCACGTCCCTCAGTAATGGCCAAGAATAAAAAGAACCACAACTAATGTACGTTGAATTCCAAAAGCCAAGACATAAAATATATCAAGAGCAAGTTGTAAGCTGCTCTCATAAGATTGTTTTTTAATTTTGAAAATTAGAAGTCCTTCTCTTCTGGATAGTACCCTTCATTGGTAAAATAGTTTTTTAAAAAATATGAGGCATTAAATATATATACTGTATATATTTTTCTTTTTTAAAAATATATATGAAAAATATATGAAGTCTGCATGAGACCACCTTCATGCAAGAATCTCTAAATCTACTTAATTTCCAACGCAATCATTTCCAGAGCATTAACATTTCAAATGATTAAAGCACACAGTGAGGTGCAGAAGAGTTGAGCAGTTCAGTAGCTTCCTATAGGAAGCCTGCAGCAGATGGAAGAATGCATCACTATCCTTCCAGCTTCTCGTCCTGAATCAAAAATACAGCTTCAGACTTCTTCCAGCTGAAAATTGAGCTGCTTTGAAACAAAAACAAATGACACCATCTTGACAAAACCAGGTAACAACTAAATTCAGGAAATGCTTTGGCATTAAGGTGCCAAATCTTTGCCACAGAAATTTTAGGTGATTATTTTGTAAAAAGATTCACAACTGCACAGACAAATGCACTAAGAGGAAAGCCTCTCTTATAACATTCTGGTGCTTTTTTCTTGTGTGTGTTCCTAGGTAAGAAAAAAATATGTGAGTCTCAGAAAGGGTTACATGAATTATTACTATATTTAAATTGGTTGCCCCAGGCAGGAAAAAAGATCATGCAGTTATAAAACAATCTTAAGTCCGCCAACCATAAAGAAAGCAAAATGTAAAAGGTACGAGGATATTTAAACAAATGGAATTAATTCAGGTCCTTTGCTCCGTAGTATCTGAGCATCTTCCAAGAGGATGTAAAGAAACATCTGTCAGCTTAAGCTTAGTCTCTCTCAAATGTTTCCTGGGAAAAACCACACGTGCACCACAGTGTTCGGGGGATTTGGAGTTATCTTATTCTTCTTTTTGTCCCCCACGTGCATCTGCACATTTGTTTATCCTTAGTCATGAGAACACGGATGATTTGAGAATGACCTCGGGGAAGAGGGATGGAGCAGCAAGATCTAGAAGAGTCTGAGCATCATTAAGGAAATTGATGGTCTGTAGCAAGAAACCAAGAAAAATCAAAAAGGAGGAGAAAAGAGGAGATACAGCTCATCTTATCCAAGCTGTCTTGCTGTATAAAAATTAACACACGCTATGTGCATCTTCAGTTTTCTGAAAGGCTAGGAAAAAGGAATGTATTCAGGGAGATCCAGATTTTCCAAAGGCTGTAAGGTATAGTCTTCAGAACACGTTCCTTTCATTTCAACTGTCTCTCACCATAAAAGCAGTTCCCCTTATTTTTTAGTAGTATTTTAAGGCAATCATAACCTGAGTATCTGGAAACGTATCTCAGAGCTTCTAAATCGTTTTCCATGTACCGTGCAAGGAATGCTCTGCCTCCCTCCTGTGTTCTTGCCATTCCCAAAATAGTCCAAAATTCTCACTCTTTGAGATCTGTGAACCAGCAAAAAAGTCAGAGAAGTTTCTGCTGCAACCCCGCCACGATCAACTGGGAAACAGCCCCGAACAGGAAGACAAAACCACAACACATTTGATAACAACCACCTGAGGGGGCCACTTAAGCTTCACTTCATCTTTGAGGTAATGTAGCTAATTTAAAAATAACACAACTGTTAATTTGCTATCCTACCACAGATCCAAACACTTAGAGAGGAGATGTTTATGGTCACCAAGTAATATTAAGTTTAATCTCCCTGTCTTCAGAACAGAAGACAAAAAGGAAAGTGGGAAATATGATTCACGACAAGGTGTTAAATCTGACAGTCTTAATGGTAGGGTCACACAAGCATTGCCATGCTAATTCTCTCACGGTCATTTCCAGAAGGAAGCTCCTACCATTCAGCATCCGATTGTCCATGTTTGGGCTGTGCCTGGAAAGCAGCATTTGGTTTGGAAGAGTCAAAGATTACAGCTTTCTGCCCAGTTTTGAAGCACAGGAAGAAGCAAAAAGGTAACCATGTCCAGAACTGCACTCCTCTTCTCCATCGTGACTGTCACCATCACCACCAAAACGCCCTCAGAGGTCTTTATTTTTTTTCTTTTTCCCCCCTAAAAATCACATTTCATGAAAACTTTCTCACATCATTACGCTCACATCCCAGAGCTTTCCTTACTGGTATTTCCAGCTGTCTTCCCACCACCTTCTCTTTGATTTGGCAAATGGATTGTACTGTTCTCATCCGTATGCGGGCTCTTAAGATACAGCATATTTCTGCCCTCAGACTTCAGAGCAGGTAGGAGAAGTCACTTGGGCCTTCCAAAAATCAAGTCCTGTTCTGGTCTATCAGCCCGTTTTTAAGTTCTAGATCTGAGTCCAAACCCAAACAGCCCCCGAATGCCTTTTGAACCTAAATATCAAAACGGAAAGCTCTGGACAGGTAGGTGGGAGCAGCCAAAAGAGAAGTTTATCAGAGAACCTGACAAATTTTGCTTAGGAGGAAACAAAAGCCTCTCGTGGGTGTCTGCCACTTCTAAAAACCACTGGCTCGTGCTCTCACAGGCAGCTGTCACCTGCTCTGGTTGGACGAGCAGCACACAGGGACTGCAAACCTCTTCCTTCCCACTGGAGGATGTCTAGAGACGTGACAGGGCAGGAGACCCGCATGCCACATGGCGTGCCCGTCCTTCCCCACCACCTATTTCCCACACCCACTCACACCCCTCGCCCCCGTCTCTCGAACGGATCCATCCTCTGGGACTGCTGATTTCTCATCTCCCGACCCAAACGAACGCCACCAGGTCTTTGCACTCAACTGCACGTCGCTTGACTTGTGCCACAGCAACAAGAAAGCAAACCTAGGCTTCTTCACCCAGACGAGGTGCTCCACCAAACCCCTGGTGCTGGGGGTTGGACAGACATCGGCATGGAGGAGAAGGGGTCTGATCCCCAGTGCACCTCACAGCGCTCTCTCCCAGGCTGCTGCAAATCCTCTGGGCTCAACTTTGTCAGCTGCTGGAGTCTACCGACATTAAAAAAAAAAAGTAAAAAAAAAAAAAAAAACCAAAAAAAAACCAATAAAACCTGCACTGTCAGCCAGGACTTTTCAGAGGCGGCTGTGCTTCTCAGAAGTTAAGCATCCAACTTGAGGCGTCTTAAAGCGGTTAGATTTTACGTGTGCTATTGCTCTCTTAAAGCTCATCTTTAAGGCTGGGAAGCACATAATCGAGAAACCTAAAAGACTCTTGTGGCTTTCAGGAGGCGTGGGTGTCAATGCAAAACAGCACTCTGAACTCTAATTCTTCCATACAAACATTACAAGACTAATTTGTTGTAATAGATTTAATGGTATCACAGCCCCCTACGTATTTGCATTGCTTTGCAGTATCAAAGTTTTCCAACCCAGCAGCTTCAGATCTGTATCGCAGGGGAGGTGGGGGGGGGGGGGGGGGGGGGGGGGGGGGGGGTAGCAACCAAAACTCAACACAGTTTTAGGCACTTCCCCTGTCTGGTAATTTTACAAACACAAGGCGGCAGCTAGAAATTCCCCAAAAGACAAAAAAAAACAATCCAGCTGCAAAATTCATTTCTTAGCACACAAATTACAATGCTCAGTGATGCTCTCTATTCATAAGACAGCTAGGCACGAGGGGTTTGCTCTACAGTAAACAGAGGTCTGGGCAAATTCAGCAAGTCCAAAGCTCCCCAAGGAAATTGTGTTGCTAATAACTGTCTTTTAATGTAACACGGACTCCAGCTCAAGTAACTTCTATCACAACAGTAGAGGTATCAAAGAGGAAGAGAAAGGGGCTCTTAAACATGCTCATCCCAAGAGATATTATTACATGATATGCCAAACAAAGCCACATAAAAAATGTATGTAAGGGAATTCCACGTTCTCTACAAAGACATCATGCGACAGGGGACTGCCGTCATCACCTCCGTAACCCATCAAGACATTTCATGAAAGCAACTGCTACCTTTAACCAAGTCAACATCAATCTAGACCACCCGTAACTGCACGTTCGGCGTAAATGCTGCGCAAGAGCCAGGTATGATATAAAAAGGAGCTAATCTAGTTACTGGGTTACAAAACGAGGTGCAGAGCAGCCAGATTCAAGCTCTTTGTTCCTCCTTCCCCAGCTGGAGAGTTCATCATCTGCCCAACCCACATGCCACGCTCGTAATTCAACCCCAGCGGTGACCAAAACACGCTCAAGTCTGCACTGTCCTGACCTCTAAGGAAGCAAGATAACATCAGTCAAGTTCAGAATTAACTGTCTGCTCAGTTTCGTCAAATTTCCCTCCGACGTAGGATGCCAAGAAGCAGCAAGTAAGAACCAAACTACAAAAGTGCAGCAGCTTACCCTGCACTTCCCCCCCGCCTCCCCGGCCCCGACCCTACGCTTTGCCTTCTGCACTGATTTCATGCACAGACCTTCCGCGATTCATCAGCTGAGCTTGTGGCAGGTTAGCAAAGGGCAGCGGGGACAGGCTGCCCTTTTTCTGACTCCCCAGGAGGGATGAGCAGAGTGAGGTGCGATGCCACAGAGGCAGAGCAGAAGCACTGAGCTTTGGCAACCGGGTACCCGGCACTACAAGGATCAAGGCAAGCCCAGCTCAGAGCTACAAAACAGCAGAGATCTCCTAAAAGTCGGTACTTACACGGAAGAAACAACAGGCAGGACTGAGCCTGGTACCACAAAAGTTCAGCATCCTTTTAAGCATTCACAGTCATGCACCAGAAAAAGATACACAAGACTAGAAAGAATAAAGAGATTAAACAGGCTGCAGAATGACAAGCCAACAAAGAAAACAAAACTTCTTTTCGAAGTTGATTAATACCACCTCTTATGCAGAATAATATAGCAGGTTAAAAGCAAAATCCATGCCTCCATCACAGTAGAGAAACAGACCTGCAGTGGAAAAGCTTGGCTGAAAATTCTTAATTTATCCTTGGCAATTTAAACCATTTCACAATAATGCATCAGCCAAAAAGCCTCGCTCATATGCCTCACTTGTTATCATAGTCAAAGACCAGGAACTTCACTTCTGATGCTTTATGCATAAATATTATCTCCCTACACTGGAAAACACGCATCACATTGGGATAGATTCAACCTTGACTGAGGTGTGTAACTTCAGGGATTTCTCTTCACTTTAACAGAAAAACACATCCCTTGTAAAAATAAAAGTTACTGCGAAACTTGGAGTTTCTTTACCAGTTTCAATCTAAATTCCAGGTCAGGCTGCAAGCGAGATGTATTTGTGTGGCACTCAAATGATTAAGATGAGACATTATTTCAACAGAGTCAAGCTAATGCAGCCTATCACTTTCAGAAAGCATTTTAAAACAAAAACAAAACCAGTTGATGTCTGCAACAGAATGAAACCACTGATAGGAGAGGTCTTTTAATCCAGCAAAGTGAGCAGCACACTGCAAGGAGCCCATCCTCTGCATTCTACTGAAACAAACCAAAACAATTGTGGCCTTCCTCCTTCCCCACTTCTCCCCAACATCAATTTCCTATTAAAAAAAAAAATTAATTGGTTTTTGGAATTATTTGACCTTTGATCCTCTTCTGTCTTACAACCACCATGACAGACGCAGAACCAGAAGTTTTTATTGTTATTGGGAGACAGAACTCACAACTCCTTCACACGGTGTCTCCCGCTGGTATTTACTTTTTTTTTTTTAACCCAAGTTTTCATCAGCCGTGCCTGCTATTCATAACGAAAGCCACGGTGGAATCTTTCAGGGCCGCCGGCAGTTGTGGTTACCCTGCTTCTTATAAACACGGCAGCTTCCTGCCAAGGCTCCCCGGCTACATCAGGTTGAATCATGGCATCCTTCACCGTCGTGACCCCCGAACGCAGTCATGCCACAACTCTGTCTAGTTCCATTGACTACACGTCGCAGTGAGATAACGCTTCCGTGCCTGCCTCCAAAACAGCCTCTGCCTCCTCCCTAAGCCAGCTGAGAGGCTGCCAGCACGCTCCTTCAGGCTACGTACAGTTAATAGTTAGTATTTTCATGCTTCAGAAATAACGGTTTTCACTAATTGCTCGCAATATGAAGTTCATGGCACACCTTTAAATACACTGTGGTGGCAAATATGTAATCCTCAAGGCTGGATCCTACGTGACATTCACTCTTCTAACCCTGCAGATACAAGCACATGAGATAAAGCTCTTGATTAAGTGAACAATAAAGAACAAAACACTTTGTTTTTTAACTAGGTGAAAAGAGGTGAATTAAAAAACAAGCAGAGCATCTTACCGCTCTTTGGTGATCCTGTAGTGGATACATTTATTGCGCAGCAGGACATTAAATGTGTTTTCCTATATACTGGTAAATTATAAATGATGATGTGTGTCCTACTTCTGGTGGTACCACTTTTCTAATCATCTCTTGCAGGACTGAGTCAGCTAATAGCAGCCTTGGCACTTCTGACCTTTACTTGGTCAAAAAAATACCTATTTTGTTGTTTAAATAAACGATCCTCCCTGCAGCCCCCAACAGTCACCATTTCACCTACCCACAGTGACCTGGTCAGTCCAACAACAGCGTCACAGCAGCCTGACACCAAGCCACGTGTGTGTGAGGCTGCGACCAGCTTCTTCGGATGACAAATGTTGAGGTGCCCCTTCAACACATCTGACTGAGATGGTTCCAGCCCTTTCAGATCACTCCATCTACCGAAAACTCAACAGGGTTGAAATGGTGATGCTGTCAATCAGCAAGAAAAAAATTTTCTGCTGCTGGGGGGAGCAAAGGAAGGAAAAACGAAACCCACCCTCCCTCCCTTGCCTGCTGTGTGCCTGCACCTCCAGCTGCCTCGGGGCACTGTGTCAGCAGATGAAAATAGACGGGCTTGACGACTTCGGTGGCTCTCCCAAAGAGGCCAGTTGGCAGAAGCAGCAGTCTGCTCCCAGGTAGAAAAGGGTGGGTTTATTATTTCCTCCCCCTCCAGTCTGAATGGTCACTTTCATTTTGACTACAGGTGGGGGAAAAAAAAGACAAAAATTTCTCTTTTGAAGACAAAATCTGAACACACATCCACCCATGCCTGGCAAGTAAGAAACTTTCACGAGTGTATCTGGTTCTGCAGAACCTAATCCTCCCTATGAGAAAAAAAGAAAACCTAACAGTTACAACTGCAGAGATAACCTTCTGAACACAACCAAGTGTATAGTGAGGCAGTGAGCTACAGAAACAGTCCCAGTGCTGCTGTTGTACCTCACTACACTGCTTCAGAGCAAAAGCGTTTCTGTCCAGAAAACCTGGGGCCAACCCCAAAACTGACAAGCAAGCCTGAATGTCACACGGCTGCTATTCTGCCATAACGCAGGGAGACTCTGGAGAGGCAGACTAGCAAGAGAGATGTAAAGAGCTATGGGGCACACCAAAATCCAACAGGACAGTTAAGAAATGCCTGCAAGAGTGGAAGCACCCAAAACACCTGTGATGTACCCAGGAGCTGGAAGAGATGGAGATTCAGCCTGCTAAACAGTACAAAACACTCAAGAACATGACTTAAGTTAAATAAACTTTCTTAAATACACTTAAATGCATACCAGCAAGTTCTTCATAAGAAGATTTGTGTCAGCAAGCGTTGCTCCAAGACGACCATAAATCACTGGGGGTATTTTACAATCGATGCTTTACATTTGAACGCACAACTCGGCGCAGAGTGCAAACACCTGTGATGCATCACAACCTCACAGCCCTGCCTCCAGACAAAGCCCGAATAGCAACACTGCCACAGCTGCATCTCTGCACCAACCACCCCAGCTTGCGGAGCTGCGTTTCGGGGGACTGCAGCGCCTCACTTGTGCATGCTGAGCCGGAGAGGAATGACCTAAGGAGGAATAACCCCATGCATCAGTACAGGTTAGGGGTCAACCTGCTGGAAAGCAGCTCTGCAGAGAGGGACCTGGGAGTCGTGGTGGACATGTTGACCACAAGTCAGCAATGTGCCCTGGTGGCCAAGGCCAATGGTCTCCAGGGATGCATCAAGAAGAGTGCGGCCAGCAGGTTGAGGGAGGTCATCCTCCCCCTCTACTCTGCCCTGGTGAGGCCACATTTGGAGCACTGTGTCCAGTTCTGGGCTCCCCAGTTTAAGAAAGACAAGGAACTACTGGACAGAGTCCAGCAGAGGGCTACAAAGATGATCAAGAGACTGGAGCATCTCTCTTAGGAGGAAAGGCTAAGACCTGGGTCTGGTTAGCCTGAAGAAGAGAAGAACAAAAGGGGATCTCATCAATGCTTATACATATCTAAAGGGTGGGCATCAAGAGGATGGGGCCAGACTCGTCAGTGGTGCCCATCAACAGGACAAGGGGCAACAGGCACAAACTGGAACACGGGAAATTCCATCTCAACATGAGAAAAAACTTCTTTCCTCTGAGGGTGGCAGAGCACTGGAACAGGCTGCCCAGAGAGGTTGTGGAGTCTCCCACTCTGGAGATATTCAATGCAGATATGGATGCATTCCTGTCCAACCTGCTTTGGCAGGGGGGGTTGGACTAGATGATCTCCGAAGGTCCCTTCCAACCCCTGCCATTCTGTGACTCTGTGACCTAGAATTGCATTTACGGATTAAGTGACACAGTCAACATGCTTTTTTGGCCCATGACCACTCCACACCTTTTCAGGATCAGATTACAAAGGACGCGAATGACCCGTGCAAGATTTCAACCAGGGTGCAGGTGTGGTCATGATGCAGACAGAAAACATCATTGCTCTGATAGTGGTCATCGCAAAAATGGTAAGGCAAAAATGTTTGAAATGAATTCATGTGAGAAACCTAAATTAACCACCTCAGTACTACACAGGTCATTTTCCAAATCAGCTCTCCACTTCAGAATGCTTCACAGCCGTTGCTAAATCTGCTAGGTTTTGGAGCCTTTTTCTCATTCAAAGTCAAAATTACAAAAACACTTTCATAAATTTTAACTCATAATTTATGTCCAGAAATAAAGACATGGGTGGTTTGAATAGACAAATCTGCTTACTTATGATCGCCCTCCTAAAACTGTTCGTACAACAGCACATAAAGGCTTAGTACAGAGGTCACACACAAGAGATCACTTCTGAAAGGCACTTCTGGAAGGTCTAAGAGGACCAACCTGCTTTCCCCAAATGGCCATCTACTAGCAGCATCTCAGGGGTAGCGTGCTCCCAGAACATCCCTTCAGCAGATGGTACTGAGCATCTGTGGGTTGTCATGATGCAGGAACATAGCCTACTTTTCTGCAATTGATGGTCTGAAGTTGCAAAGGAAGAGCCTTTTGAAGAAAAGAGGTGGAATTACACTAAAAGGAGGAATGAACAAAGAAAGAAAGAAAGAAAAAGAGCATCAGCTCCAAATACTTTTTTGTGTGGTTTGTGCTTTGTTCACTTTTTAGACAGTTATTTGTTACGTACAGGTGACTGACCAAGATCCAACATGGACTAGATGATCTCCAAAGATCCCTTCCAACCCCTACCATCCTGTGATTCTGTGATATGGAGACAGCAATTTTACCATGGAGAGGAAGCCAAACATATTTACTGGACTTGGACAGGCCTGGAGTCCAATCCCATCACTAATTCCCATTTCCTGTCTGATCTTTAGGTGTTTACCCTCTAAAGCTTTCCTGCCGCCACTGAAAGGGAGTATAACTCACCTGGGCAGGAGCTTTCTGCCCCGCGCCCCATATTTGGTAACATGGTGTTCCAAGTTTTTCAGCTTTAGCCTTCCAAAAACCTCCTTTTAGAGGGAATCAAGGCATTTGGAAGAGGGCTATAACAGAAAGCAGGAGCTCCTTCGGGTGAAGGACTGAGGAATACATCGCTGAAAGAAAGACCAAAAAGCCAAGAGAGTCCTAGACCCGTTGGGAGAAGCCAGGAAGTAGGAGCAAACTTGACATGGAACTGGTCTGAAGAGCGGCTGTGATGTTCATGTCAGAAAGTCATCATCACAGCGGCACATCAGGGTATCCTGGTCACCTATCTCATGGCTGCATAGGTCTTCATACTCCTTCCTACCAAAAAGGACCCTTAAACTATTCTCACCTTATAAAGCAAGCGGGACTAAGACAATTGTGGACAGCACTTTCTTTCTCTTGTTTTGCTATACAGACTGGGCATATCGACCAATAACAACTTGACTGTAAGCATCTCGGAGGTCCTGGCCCCCACACTAGCAAAAATTGTTTCTGCCATCCCATCTCATACTGAAGGACTACACGTAACCATGACAGAGCTAGTGACCATTGTAAGACATGGATAAGGGTCTGGGTCCACCAGCACTGAGCTGAAACTGTGGTGGAAGCCATCTGTCTGCAGAAGACTAGTGGGGTGCTGTGTACATGGAAGCTGGCCACATCAGGGCATGACCAGCTGGGATCTGGGCCATCTTCCAAGCCTGTTGCTGTTGACTGGTGAGAGCCACAAGAAAGGGGTCTTTTCTACCCCAGATAAGCCATTTGCAGATCCCCAACAAAAATAAACCAAATAAAGCAGATAGGTTGCCACACAACAAGGAAAACTCAGTAGACAGATCACCAGAAAAGCAACAGGAAGATCCTCAAGTACAGAACTGCAAATTAGAGATAGCCCAAAGCAGAAGGAACCCTTCGACTCAGTACAACCCCAACATATCTGGAAGAACTTGGGGGAAGAAATTGTTTCGTAGTATTTTAAAGCATCTGGCCTGCACACAGCAAAGACACAAACCCAACTGAACAGAGCAACCACCTCAACTTGTGCTTACAGGTAAACCTTCACAAGAAGGGGTTCCTAAGGAGATATTTCTATTTTTAACAAAACAACCATTACTTACCCTAATGCTTTCAGGCTACCGTGTGAGAGCAGTCTTTTGCATAGCTGTTAACTGACTTCTGTCAATGCTTTCACAGGTTGTACCTTTTCTGTGAATACTTCTGAAGAAGGAAACTAATCCCAAACTGACAGTCCAACAGCATAGGTGGAAATTTCCGCAGCAATTCATTCAGTAGGTTATTTGCAGACGAGTGCTACCCAGAGCCAGGATGACCACAGCCCAGAACGCAACAGAACTGCGTGGGTGTCTCTGGCCACGTGGGCTGTCAGAGCAGCACTGGACCACTGCAAGACTAAGGTGAAGCAAGCCTTGTACCTCACCTAGAAACCATTACTAAAAGAAAGCATGCACTGGGGATACCAGCAATTAAATACTGCAAAGGTGCTGGGAACCGCCTGCTAAGGAATCACTTCATACCAGTCAAGGCCATCGCCCGCTGAAATGGCTCAGTGGTGTGAACGATGCCAGTGATACAATCCCAGCCTGACGTGGCAACTGGGCCACTGAATGCAGAGCTACTAGCCGGGCAAAGTGAGTAACACTTCTTCCAAGGGCACAGGGACTCTGCTGGAGATGCATCAACCTCCTAGCAAAGGAGAGAGGTCAGCGTCAAGGTTTACAAGCCTTTCACGGCAGGGAACGGAGATGCAGAAGCAGCAGCTGGGAGAACGAGAGCGCTCAGGAGAGGGAAGGAATTCCTTGGGGAGGCAGCAAGTCAGGCTGGCCAACCTTGCCAAGCCTACATACCAAAATCTCCAGGTGCTTTGAGAAGCACTAAACACATACCTCACACCTTGGAGGAGCTGGAGGGAGATGACAATAGATCTCCAGAGGTCTCATTTCTCCAGCACTGGACACAGCACTCCATGCAACGGGGTCCAGCAATGTCAGCCTCAACAGAGCCTGTTGGCTTGCCTCCTCCTACAGCTGTGCGCTCAGATCCCCCAAAACCTCTGCGCCAGCACAGCCCTGCTTCTGGACACATGAACCATGTATACTGATCCCATCACTTTAGCATAGTGATCTATCTCCTCCTTGACACCTGAAACAGCCCAGCTGAAAACTGGTGACAATGCACAGAGGAAAATGGATGAGTTAGGGCTTTCCCCCAGGCTCCAAAAAAAAAACCCAACATTTTTTCATCTGAGCTTCAGTGCATGAGTTTGTTGGTGCTCTGCCCAGAATACCAAACCCAGCGACCAACTGGTTCTGGGTTACCTTACTGGGTCCTTCAGAGAAGGCTGAACACAAACTTAAATTATCACTTAATCAGTGCTCTAAAAATAGGGGGGTGGGGGTGGTGTCCATCCACGGAGAAAAATAAGCTATTTAGAAGAACAATGCTCTGGCACTCACCTCACATTCACTGCACATGGGAGAAGAAATCTATCCTTTATGAGCTGCTCTTGGGACTAAAGGAAATTCATGAACTTGCCAGCTAAACTCTTTAGAGGGAGGCGAGGAAGACTACCATTTCATGCCCCTTTCCCAGTCAATACTATTTAGTACAATACACTTAGAGGTGGGTGAAGGGAAAACGTGAGGAAATAAACCTGATTTAGAAAGAGATGGATCAGAAGGAGTGGGAAAGAAATTCAGAGAAAAAAGAAGGAAAAAAAGCAAGTAAGTATTTTGCTGAGTAACTCCACTAAATCACGGAAGAGAAAGACAGGAATTCAGAGCAAAAGGAAAGAAAAGGGTGAGTAAAGAGAAGGTTTATGCATGCATGCTCACATGCTACTACCTCAGTGACTGACTGATTTAATAACCATCCCTTGCATATTATGCAAATTGAGTTTTCAAGAAACCTTTATCCTTTACTCAGGCCTTGTTGTGGGGATACAAACACCACAACTATAGCACTCCCTTGGTTTTATTTATTCAACATTTTCTGCATTGTCCTCTGCAGCCAAGAGGAGGATAATGCAGGAAAAAAAAAAAGACCACACCAACTACTCAACTTGTGCTATAAACTAAGGGTGGATTTCAGCTCACCTAACATTAGCTATCCTAATACTTTTAGCTAAAGCTAATGGTCCAAGGCTCTCTCTGTAGTCAAGGAAAAAGACAACCACCTCCAGACAGCAATTTATCCTCTGTTAAGATCCATTCCTGTGACTGGTGGGAGGAAATACCCTTTGGAGAGATCTCTGCCTACCACAGCTGATAAAGGACATCTAGGCAACTAGGCTAAACCAGATGCTCAACCGCAGGTGACTGAAGGTAGGGGAAACGACTTTCACCCTCTCAGGCTGCAAGGTGACAGAACTACCTGGCACTTGGAAGAGAACAACCTAGAGAAAACATCATTTGCAAAAAAACTTAGGACTTCAGCTCCTTGGGGGACAAAGAGGAAGGTGCAGATAGGTCAAGGACTGCTAGTGAAGGCCCATCCTTCAAGTCAAAATTAAGTACAAACCAAAGAGGTTAGATAGCTTCCCAGCAAAGCATGCTTGGCACTTAACATCTTTTCTGTAGCTTACAAGCACAGAGCATGGTGAGGGACACCTGCCACCACCAGCACACTTTCCTGCGGGCTGCACAGGAGTGAGCAGGAGACTTAGCTCCAACTAATCCCCACTGATGACATGAAGCCTTCAGAGAACACTGCCGACACCTCAAGTGTAACAGGATGATGAAGATTGGTGGAGACTGCATAGAGGAAGGAGAAATACGTACCATCAGACTCACAAAGTATTTCCACTTCTCCGCAGCATGGCAGGAGTACTTTTGAGTAGAACAGGGGAGAACAAGGCTGATGGGCAACACAAGCTACCGTGATTTACTGCAGTACCTTTAACAAATTGCACTCAATTCATCTCCTCTGGCTTCTTTCCATCACATTTTATCAACTTATTCAAAGTGAGCATTAAAAGCTCTTTAGTACCTTGCTACGTTTGTTTCTGCTGAGCAGAAGTAATTGCCAAGTAAGATATCTATCTGCCAGAGCCTGCTAACACCCGAGACTGTGGAGGTCGTGTTCTGGAAAAGTTCGACTTTGAACTTTTCCAAGTTTCTAATTCCCACTGAAGTTACACACACGCATAAGACAATTCAACAGCACAGAAAAATGGAGGTGAAATGCAGCAGAGCCGCCACCTACGTCAGTTTTACTTCTGAAACTGAGTAATTTTAGGAATTTGTTTGCCCCATTTTCAAAATCATGCACCTGAAAAACAAAGCTGTCAGTTACCGTCAGTGAAATATAAGTGATCCCTGAAATACACGCTGGCTCTCGCACGCCCAATGCTGCCTCCCCTCTCCCGCCCGCTCCCTCCCCTAAAGAGGCATGGAAGTACCAAATCCTGTTCAGGGGTCCTTGGGGAAATTCTTTGTCCGTAATGTTTTCTCTAAAAACAGCCCCCAACCAACTTTCTTTTTTACTTCCAACGTAGTGGGATTCAATTTCAGTGCCCCAGCACTGACAGGAAGGAGCAAGCTTTGAAGCGCGGCCGTGCAGGGGTTTGCCTCGCAGGATGCCGGGAGCTCCAGCACACAAAGCACGAGCAGCACAGGACCACAGGGACCAAACCATTACAGCACATCACAGAAAACACCTTGGCCAGCCATGGAACCAATCCTGGGCAAATCAGTCTTGCCTGAATATATCCTTAGACATGCAGCAATGCAGAGAAAAAAGAAAAACAACAAGGCAAGCATTTAAGCTCTTTGATGGCATTTTCAGCCAAAAATGTGACTTGAAGAAGCCTACTTTTTACATTTCTTGTTCAGCTATACATGTTATGGCATAAGAGTTAAGCACCATGTCTGCAGCTAATGTCACTTGATAGCCTACTAAAGCTTTGTCAAGCATGAGGATTTGCATGCTATTATCAACAACATCATAAACTTTCCAGACTTCTGCAAAAACCTCCCGGCTGCCATTAAACTGTTAACACTGTCTTTTTCCTTTTTTTTTTTTTTAATCTCAGTTGCCAACCAGACAGCATTGCATTTTGCCTTTCCCGCTCCCGCTGTGCTCCAGTGCTGTGCTGGGAGCCCTCTCGTCCACCTGACACAGCTGCCCAAAAACCTCCTCCCTCCTGCCCACAGGACCAGTGGGACCAATCCTGCTGCCAAGCATCCCCCCCATCTACAGAGCAGGCTACAGCACCACCACAAGAAGTTTGCCGAAAGCACAGCGGCGTCCACCACCGTAGCTGATGTGCTCTCCCACTTTCAGTGGACCTGGGGAGGGAAGTCCTTACATCAGTGCCTCCCGTCTCACCCAGTCTCTGGCAATCCTAAATCGTTTTCAACTTTTATTGATGGGTTGGTTAGCAGGTTGCTGGGGTGTCGAGTTTTTGGGGTTTTTTTTGAGCACCCATCATTAAACCCAACCGCAGATTAGGTCCTGACACAGGAGGACTCGAAGTCTACAAAGACAGACACATTAGAGAGACACAGAGACCAGAAGATACTCATCACGCAACAAGGGAAAAAGTTATCTCCTTGAAAAATAAGAAGTTTGAGCAAAGATGAGAGATTTATATGCATCTATCCTTTGGGCTGGATACCAACCAGTAAGGTGAAATAGCAGGAAAATGAATGCCCATAACAAACAAGGACAAGACATGAGGGGAACCCCTCCCCCCCCACAAAAACCCAACCATAAAGGGTTGTAAAAGGTTTTAAAAGGGAAAAGTTTTCTTGATGCATCTCTGGGTAGATTTGATGCAAGGAGCTGCTTTCTGAGTAGAAAGGAGAAACAAGAGTAGGTCAAGAAGAGCAAAGGGCCAGCAAGAGCTGTGAACCATCACTGCTATGGGCTCATTTTCTGGGCAAGCACCAGTTGTACTGAAATGACATAAACACCCAGTAAAGAACAAGGTAGTTCTTGTACAGCACAGTGACAATCAAACCAAGGATGGGTGAAACACACAGAAAAGACTGTGTGTTTTTATATATATATATATCTACACACACACATACAATATAGTGCATTTTGTAGTCACTTACAACAGAGATTTGTCCACCTTCAACCTTGCTTTTCCACAACGCTGATGTGCTGAGACCTGGGTTGTTTTTCCACTTGTTTGAGGGGCTTTTGTTGGTTTTTTTTTTCTTGGTGACAAGTATTCCTCTCATTGCTCTCCCATGTGGTCCCCCATTAGTCTCCCTGTGTCCATCTACTGTCAGCTGTCTTGTACTTAAAGACTCAGGAGTTTGTTTGTGGACCACGTATCATAAGGGGATCCTGACCTATGACTAGCGCTTGTACAAATAAAACAAATTATTTGAAAAAAGAAACATTTATGATGCATTTATGGACAGTACTCTTCAACAGAAAAAGAAAAGCACAGCTCAACTCTGTCATGATGCAGAACCGCCGATTAACATAGCTGAATAGATTTTGTGCTCTCCAAGCAGATTAAACAATTTACAGTCACTGAGTCTTTGGACAGACCGAAATGAGGAGATCAGCTTCTCTTCGAAGGGACCACCCATGTACTCTGTGTTATTCTCCATGGCTTTCTGACCAGGCACTACTGGTTAGCAAAACTGAAGTGTGCTTTGGGTACTGATTTAATTATAACAAACTTGTATGCAAGATCTCGGTGAATGGGTTCATCATAGTATTCATACCCTTTCACAAAGACTTACTGAACAGCAATAATCCATTTGGATGGACTGTAACTCTGACAATTCAGTACAAAGACAGAAAAAATAGTTTTAAAACTTCACTTTTCTAATTTCAGTTTAAGAGAGCACCGATGCACTAAACACAAACAGGGTGTGTTGATACATTTGGTATCTCGAGTGAAAGATCAAAATTGTTCTTCCTCACTTCATTCTAGTAGAATCACTGACAAACCACATAGTCCCCAAAGTCAGTCTCTCTCAGATTTGAGCTCTTTGTCACTGCCATGCTACAATTTGCAAGAGTTAAAACCTGAATCGCATTTTTATCTGTTTGAAACCATTATCCAGGTAAAATTCATAATTCTTTAAAGCGCCATGATGTGAGATGCATCTCATACCACTCTCAGTTTGTAGAATGATAATGAAGGGAGCACTTTTTGAAAAAGGGTAACTGCTATCTCCTTGGCATTGACGTTAAACCAAGCTTTATGCCTGCGAGCAAAAAGGCAAAGGGTGCAAAGCTAATAATTTCTTTGGTTGACTCCCAGTCCACTCCCAGATGTGGAAGGGTAATGATTGTCTCCAGTTACTTACTTATGCAAGAACTTTTAAGGATAGCCATCTATAAAGAACGCTTCTCGTAACCATCCTATGCTTATTTACAAATGTAGGTACACCATTTTTCAATGTCTCAATATGAAAACTAACACCAGTAGCTGAACCGTTTCAAAAGCAGACACACATTTTCAGTATTCAACTTCAGATGCCCTGTGGGTAAACTGTCAGGCTAACTTTACAATTTCAGTAAATGAGCTGAAACAACTCTGCACCTCTAGACCTCACCCAGACTGTCTCAGCCAATCTAATATAACCTCCAGTTTTAGTACCTTTACGAGAACGCTCTTCTCCCTCAAGTATTATCACCAATATTTGAATAAGAGAAGAATGAAAGCTAGGACCACTTCCCAGACAGCCTGTAGCAGGGATGGAAAGAGAAAGCCCCCCATCTACACTCCCACGCTCCCCAGTCTTTATCTTCCTTTGCACGCTATTGCATCATTAATTTATATCGGAGATGGGAAAGAGGGGCTAGAGGAGAAGTCAGCCACTGTTCAGTGAATTTGGAGAAGCCTGTTGCCCAATTACCTGGTTAGATTTCAAATCCCAAACAAGACAGGACAGTGTAACAAGGCCACAAAACAGGAGAAAGAAATTATACACACAGAGACTAATTAAGAGGGAAGAGCTGGCAACAAGACAGAAGGAACTTCTAAGTGTTATAAAGAATGCAAACGTAAGCTTGAATCAATAGTTTCTTCTACATATTATACTTGGGCAACATGAACAATGCTGAGTTCCTATATTTTCCCAGTTTTGCAGGATTTTTTTTTTCTTCCCATTGAAGTTACCTATTGTCTTACATGGTGAAATGTAAGCAGGCGACACACCAGAGTCTGTATTTCATTACTTTGGTATCACCTGCATTTTTTAAGGCAACACAGTTACATACATGAATGGAGGCTGCTATTTACCTGCTGCACTTTTATTATTGATAAGGAAGCAATCTCAGCTCAAATTTTCAAGTATATCAAGGGGGGGGGGAGGGGAGGGGTAGAATCGACTTTTCTAACTTGAAGCCCAGACACAATGATAAACCATGAGAACCATAAATTTGTATGTGTACAGACATCTATACTACATGTAGCTAAGCAGCAAGTCTTTCAAAACCTGAAAAGTTAGCTTTAAGTATGTAAGAAAAGAAGTCAGCAAAGAAGGCCCCCCAGAGCATCTACAAACTACAAGATTTTTCACTACTATAAATCCAAACAATACGATGAAACTATGAAAGAGTAACTTCAGTTTAGCTACAGTGACATTCAGGACACACTGACTGAAACAACACACTCCCCCTGCAAAAAGCTGCCAGTGACAGAAGTGGATATCCAGTTGTATCAAGAGGGAAACTCCACTATGCAACGTCCCTGCTGCTTGCAAATTAAAGGACCTGACTTTTTTAAAGCACAGTTGTTTCAAAAAAAATCCCTCCGTGGCTGTTTTAGACTTTGACATGCAGTGGTTTACTTCCTTTAATAGATACTCCTCTATCTACTGTGTAAACAGTGAGAGCTTCACTGTTTAAACTTTCAGTGAATCCAAGATTAACACTTTTTTTCCTGCCCCCATGCCACAATTTTTTGTCTATTTGTACGGCACCTCCACGCCAGCACCCAAGAACCTCTGGTTCAGCAAGCTGCGACCTCCACAAGGATGGAGCTACTTCTGCTACCGAGCGGGAAGTAAGACAGAGCCAGGAGAAAGGGGACAGATGCTGCAGGGGGGCACAGCTCTGGGCAAAGAGCTGCTCTTACACCCAAACAACACGGGCATAACCCTGCCTCTTCAGCTGTGAATTACAAAACGCACTGATGCGTATTTTCAGTATTCCCCAGGGCACAAAATGCAGGTGGTGCCCTGGCAGTGCCACCCCACCACTTGCCATAGTTTAACTCTTCTGAGAAGTGCAACCTTATTCCCTGGTATTATGTGAGTGTACCTGGGTCTCACTGTCCTTGGGTCTTCTCTGTTGTTATTTGTTATTCTCCTGATTAGCCTGTTGGCAAGTGGGAATCCAACCAGTTCTCATATTCAATAGGAAGCCTCCAGACCCCATGGCCCCACACCAAAAGCTACTCTTTTGGTCCTCCATCAGCTCCTGTAGCTGCCCTTTCTTGCTTGCTCATCTCTTTCCAAGGACTTGCTCTTTCCCTAACTCTTCCTCCATTTAGTTCAATGACTGATTCAGTTCAGGGGGAACAAAAAAAAGAAACCAAAACAAAAAGACAAAACAACTTTAGGTCAGTAAGAAGCAAATGCTCCCTCTCCCTCCTCTCCATTCCCACCTCCATCTCACCCCACCACACAGAGGAATACTTATAACGATGGAACTGAGATCAGATTCCCAAGCCTTGTCCCCATTCCTAAATTTTGTCCCCCAAATCTCAATATTCATAAGTTTGGGACTGTCATTATGAACAAATGAGGTGCACCACGGTGTATAAACTGTCTCTAGCAAGCCTGGAGAACGGTGTAAGTTCTTATGTATACAGGAAAGTCATCTCTCATGGAAACAGGGCCAACAGCTCTTAACCAGCTTCACTCTTGTTTTTATACAGCCACCCCAGTTGCATTCTATATACAACTTCACATGTTACAAAGTGATTTTCTTGACAACATGCTCATTTGTACATTCTACAGTATTTCACACCACCTTTAATGCTCCAGTTCAGAAAAGCTGCCCAAGCAAACAGATTTCTCATTTTGCACAGACGTGCTTCTGCAGTTTGCTAACTGAAGAGGATGCCTGCCAGTATCTCAGAATTTAAATTTTTTTTTAGAGTACATGAAAACCGGGCTTTTCCACAAGACTCCGTTTGCCCCATGAATCTCTCCCTCTTGAACCCAGTATTTCCTATTTTCTCAGTAACTTCACCATTTACATATGCCCAGTCCATTATATTGCTGTTCAGTAAATTTATTTTAAAGTCGTACAGGGTGCAGATTTGAATCCAGACCAAGTAAATCTGGCACACAAGTCCAGAATAATTAGTTCCTTTCAGTCAGTGAGGAGGAGTCCATGGGCCTTGCCAATTCCACCCTCAGTTCTCTTCCTCACCCTCTCCTCTCCTTAGAGAAAGCCATTTGCCCACTGGCTCTAACCATCCCGGGCAGCCTGCAGCAATGACAGCTTCCTGACAAACACACACTGGAAGACACGAAAAGAGCAGATTCCAGTCTGAAGGAGATGACATCTCCAACTTACCTCCATACTAACTTCCTTCATTTAGAATCACAGAATGGGTTGGGTTGGAACGGACCTTTTAAGATCATCTAGTCCAACCCCCCTGCCATGGAAGGACATCTTCCACTAGATCAGGTTTCTCAAAGCTCCATCCAACCTGACCTTGAACACTTCCAATGGTGATTTCAGCATCAACGCGAAGAACATCTTGTCATGGAGCTGAAAACAGAAGTCTCCACCTTTCCTCTAGCAGGAATAGCTCTTTCTTTCATCGCATCAGGCTACAGAGAATTCAAGTGCTCTGTCCAGAAAGCTTTAACACCTTGTAGCTCTCATGCCCAGACAGAGAACTGGCTGACAGTCACAGATTCACACACATTACAGGCTGAAGGTAAGTAAGAAAGAGATACTTACTTTCTACTTGAATTGGTATTTCTCTTAATCTGTGACTAATGTCATCTCTCACTTCTTTCATCACCTTACTCACAGAAGTCAATACAACCTAGGGTAAGAGCCAACATATCTGAGGACTGACATCGATGCTGCGTTGGAGCTGCTTTGGAGCCACCACAAAGCCAAGAGATGCTCTGAGCCTCCAGTATTATACAAGCAACAGCTAAATAAATATCCCATAACTATTTATAAAATCTACCTATACTTGCTAGAAACAACAAGGAGTCTAAAGCTGAACATAGTATCAATATCCTACCAGAAAAACACCGAACATTTAAAGCTCCCCTGATGTTTCTACAGGACTGAGTTTTTGCAACTACCAATTTACTGGTGACACCCTAGAAAATCAGAGGAAATTGGAAAAGAGTAATAGGTCTAACAGTATAATTTTTCCCGACTGCTGCCTTAAAGGCTGCATACCTTACTTATATGGCTACTATTCTAATGACTTAAAGTGAGTAATATTCAGAAGACACTCATCATATTATGAAATTAAAGAACCCAGAATAATCCTCTCTCTTCAAATAAAAACAGTATCACACTGCCATCTCATACATTTCCATCTTTTATTTTCATATTCTGAGAATTCTGTCTACACCTTCACTAGAATAAGTTATCCCTTCTTCCTTCTAAGTTTAAGCGAAGAGCAGTGAATTCTCTCCAGCTTTCATCTGGAGGCATTTATCTTACAATCAATCCTCCAGTATGGAATTCAGTTTGTATTGGCACAATGGCTTCACATAAAAACAATCATAATTTTAGCCAAACTCTTACGCTGCAAATCCTTGTTCCCATTTTGACTGACTGCAGTAATCCATGTGGTTTATTTGGTTACAGGAAGAACCACAGTTCATTTGACAAAATTAACTTCCTTTCCTGTTAGTATTTATGTTTGGCATCCTAAACTGCCATACTCACTTTTTTGATGCATGTTCACGATCCTCAACGGATGACTCCGTATACTTGCTGTTCTGTCTTCAGCCATACAAAACTCTACCTTCTGCATGATTATCTGTGGACTTTAAAACAAGCAAACAAACAAAAACCCACCCCACCCTAAGACTCATCAAGCATCTCCTTCTCTCATTCTTCCTTCTGCAAACCCCAACCAAGAAGCCTTTTTTCCTGATTCACTGACCTCCCCTTCGGCTCTACAGATGTACTTTCTCTCTTTCCACGTAACCCCGATTCCCTCCCCTTCATTAGTCTTTCTGCCATCTCACAGCCTCTGCCACTGCAACCCATAGCCATTGCAGGTAGCAAGTCAAGAGCAACCAGCCACTGAACAACAATACAGCTGAATCCTTCCTTAGCACGCACATCAGAGACAAACATCCTTGTAACCTTCAGGATGTTAAGCATTATTTACAGAAGCATTAAACAAAGCCTTTCTCCTCAGTTAAACTGGCTTGATGAGAAAAGCAGCAGCGCTTGACCCATGTACAGAGGACTTCTGTGGTGTCCTATTTGCTCCTAAGTACCACAAGACATATAGCCCATAGGTACAGCTGTTTTATCTGTGACACACTTACCTACAGGTTTCAGCAGTCCTTGCTTGCCTACACTACCAATGCCTCTGGACATTTAGGACCTGATCCCTACGAGCACCTGTGCAGCCACCTGCCTGCATTCCACCTCCTACTTCCAAGATAAAATCCTCCTGCAGCCCCAGATGTAGGCAGACCTAGATTCATCCTGCCTTAATTAATGCAGCCGCATAAGGCTACCTTAGGCCACTCACCATAAACACCTTTAGAATCACCAAGCAAGGTACAGTCTGCAAGGAGTAGTAATATTTTGCGTAAAACATGTAATACATTTTGGGGGAAAACCCCAACGGTTTCAGACACACAAAGTCTTATCCAGGTCTAAAACAGAAGCACAGGCTTGCATGCTCGTGTTCCTTCCAAGTACATCATTTGTTCATCACAATACATCATACCTCCCTAAAAACTCTGCCTTGCCATCTTCTCACGGCCACAAAACAACCAGCACTAAAACCAGCAGACAAACAGACATGGGATGGGCTTTTCCCCAGGGAAATCCAATAACTCATCTCTGCTCTGGAGGTGTTCCTCTGGATTAGAACCACTGGGGATACAGGGCTGTCACACTCCTAACCTTGGGAACGGCTAGATGTGCTCTCCTGCACTGCTGGCCTCCAGCTACCCGGTCCGCTCCTGCCCAGCCATAGCTGTTTTGGGGGATGAACTGGGAAAATAACCCAAGTTAAGAATAAATCCGTAAAACCCAAGAAGTTAGGGCAGTTTCTTGATCCAATCCAGTTCGCTGACCGTGGAAGTGGTATGAGTGACGGAGGACAGGCACCGCAGGAGATGGGTGGCAACAGGGACTGCATAAGCCAGCCCTGACACCAAAAGAAGCACAAATAAAACCACAGCTGGCAGCACCTGGGTTAGACTGACTGAACCAACACCCATTCCTCGCTAATGAGCGCACAGAAGCAATCTCTATCCATTCTGTAAACAACTCAGCACCGGTAACAGGTACGCAACACCCTGCTGTATGCTTTTTCTCCCATACGGATGCTGCTTTCGACAGCCGCCCCAGGAGGAATCTAACACCAACTTCAGGATAATATAACACCACGCTCCAGGGATAAAGGAGCTTTTGTTTCGAAAACCTTAATGAGCCCAGCAAGACCAAATTATGATCAGCAGCCTTTAAAAGTTAGTGGATATGAAAATTCCTATACAATAAAAAATAAGTTATCTGGCAAATGCAATTTACTTAGGGTTATCACACAATCTATTGCATATACATAACAAAGAGCTGTCAAACCACCCTCCATGGAGTTTAGAAACATTTACAAGACATGAATGATGATTTAAAATGTCTAACTCCACCAAGAAGAAAACATTCCAGGTTGTAGTCCATCAGTTGTTGAGTAAGGCACTAATGACCTGATTTTTAGGAGCATTAGTTTGTTAACTCCAGCAGGAGTTGGGTTGCTTAACACAGGTGAAACTGGAGCCAGGGATCCCAGTTCAGCACTCCTTACCCAGCAAAACTCCCACAGATTCCTTCCGGTCCTCCAGCATCCAGAATTAGCTATTACATCAAGACACATAGAAACCCAGAATTATTATAAATGTCATTTCATGGACACGCAGTAACTTTCAATATGGCCTAAACTCTTCAGAGATATTAATTTAAAAGCCTGAACCAACAGCTTAGGATTTCCTCTAAGCTGCAGCTTTCTCAAGTCAATATTTGTAAATCATGTTTCACGTTTCCAAGGAAACCAAGTGGATAATAGGTCTTGCAAACAGCCTCCTTCAATATACTTTTCACGACTACAGGGCTCATAGAAGTTATTCTCAGTCTGACAAAGGAAAGAAGTTACACTTTTCCTTACCTCTTCCGAAAAAAAACATCAGCCTGCAAAAGCAACGGAAGCAACGTACGTAGCATCTACAGAAATCCCTGCTGGACTTTGCCACCTTAAGCACACGTATAATAACCCTTGTATTACTCAGCTTTTCTACATTTTTTTTCCCAATGATAGATCTAAAAGTGTCCAGGGTAAACAGCATTACATTCATTTTGCATATGCAAAAGTGAGGTGCTTCTTGGAATGACTTCCAAATTATCACAGCCAGTACACCACCTATGGACATCTGAACATATCTCTCCACCCTGTAAAAATGAGTTATACATCTCATGGTAAAGTTCAAATGTTAATGAATACAGAGACCAAATCTAGCTATAGAGTAGCATGTTACAATAGAATGCTGCTTACTTGATTTTTTCTATTATTTTTCTTATTTGACAGATATTTAAGTCAATTTAAGGCATGACTAGCTTACTGCATCCCGCAGACACAAAATAAATGGGTGAGGAGCAGAAAATACACTCAAAGTAATTTTGTTGATGGGATCTTTGGAAAAAGCAAGATTATCAGTGAAGCAGCAATGACATAATATCTCTATCTGAAGAAGAGAGAAGCAAAAAGTAAAGCCTGACATTAAGTAGAAATAACAAATCTATGAATTCCACTTTGATTAATGTGAAGACTTAAAACTTTAAAACAAAACGCCTGCAACAGTATTTTTGTGCTCTTGCACAGCGAAGACAGATCAAAGCAACAAAGGAATCAATTTTCCTGTCTGTCAGAAGTTCTGCAAGACTTCTGTTTCCAAAAAGCCAGGTAATATGCTTTTAAATGATATACTTAAAGAGCATTATGTGTCCAGACATCCTTGCTGAAGAACAAAGCTTCACCAGACTAGAAAAAACACACATCGCACTCTCACATCTGGCCGCATCTACCTACAAGACGCCCTCAACAGCTGTTTAATACAGAAAAGTCATATCCAAAGTTTCCTCAGCACGTTGCATTTTGTTTGCTCAGAGAAACTCAACACTGGGTAAGACCCGGATGCTCTTTGATGGCTCAGGGTAACAACAGAGACATCAGCCCATCAAGAAAGCACCTCAACCTCCTCCTGACGTAACAGGCATCGAGCTGATCCCACGGACTTTGGCTGTAGCAAGATTTACTGCATCCAGCATAAATCCGCAGTCTACAAAGATCCATCTTCAAGAACACCACATGAAATAAACCTGCAGCTTCTCAACAAGCCTAGAAGGAGCAGCCAGGAGCAGGAGACTCCTGACATTACAACAGAGGACTGTTCAAACAAACAAAAATGAAACCATCACAACAGAATCACTTTACACAGTATACCAGGCATCACATTAGCCACGTGAACTTCTGTGGCGAGCAGTGAAAACCAATTTTTGTCTTACAAAACATCTCAAAGTTGCCTGCAGTATAAGAAATGTCATCCCAGAGCTGATGGCTGAGATATTGGTAATGGATAAGATCTTCAGTGGATAATAACTAGCGTGGCAACGAGAGAAATCCATGTTGCATGGAAAGTATATTCAGCCGCAAATAGTTTTCAAAAGATCTTAAGTCACCACTGAGCAACAACGGGCTTTCTTTCTGCCACCGTTTACTAATGAAACACGCACACACGTTCACTTTTCTTGGACCACTTGTGTTCTCCCCCTGCCCCTTAATTTTGTAGTTTTTCTCCCCTGCAACCCGCCTTCATCCCAGAGAAGCACGACTCACACAGATTCCAACAGCATAACTGCTAAAACAGACAGGAAAGAACAGAAATACTCTCCCAAGATCCTGGAGCCAGAACAAACACAAGGACACGTACCATAGGCAGCCCTCACCCAGGGTGAAAGGAGAGGAGAGGCCCAAGGGACCCTCCTGCTAGACTGCGAGTGAAGTCATGGTCACCTTGAACCTCAGATGTTCCAGTTACAGAAGAGCAGGACACGAAAGGCACCTGACAGCCTGACCTAAACAGAAGAAATGGAGTTGCTTTCCACGTGGCAACTTGTGAGGTACCACAAGTTTTCCCAAAGGTAACGCAAGACACCAGCACCGAGACGCCACATGTAGCTCCAACTGTCTACTGCACCGACCCAGAAACCGAGGGGTTACTGCTTCACCACAGCGTTTTCAGGAACCGCTGCAATAAATCTTCAGCAGAAATTCAGGGCTCCGGGGACCTATAATATGCTATGTCATCTATAACACAAAAATATAAATTAACATTTAGAATTGTGTGCAACGGAAACTAATTTTGCATTTAAAAAAAAAGAAATTTAAAAGTAAAAAAAGATAAAAAGGCTAATAGGCATTGTGTGGAGAAAACAGCAGCAACATTACTGGTGAAGAACAACAAACAATATCTAAAAATTCCACTCTAGTAAAAAATTAAATAATTAGCATTTCCAGAGAAAGGATTTTAAGCTAATGAGTGCAAGCACTTTAGGCTCACATTTCTTCTTTGCCATGCGAAGAGCTGTACTCAGAATACAAAGTCCAAAAGCTCCATGGAAAGCTGTTCAAGAGCCTCACACACCACTGATTGACTGTAAGGGGCTATTTCTTAATAAACTGGTCATTCATCTAGAACATAAAAATCATGAATAGCTGTAAGCCCGATGGAGGAAAGCACAAGCCTACTACAAGCAGCCTGCTGGAAGCCTAAACCAAGACGTTCAAGTGTGCACTGGAGAAAAGGAGGAGGAACTGGGGCAAATGCCGGGACTGTAACAAGCGACCAGATGTCGACTGGGTTTCAGAAAGGTGATGTTTCCCCACAGATCAATTAGTTTTGCTCTAGTGGTGTATGAGATGTGCACAAAATTAGCTTTACTCGGTTCTTCAGTTTCCTTTTTTAAAACACAGATAAGTAAGCGCCCATTTGGACTTGTCTCAAGAGCCTAAGTAGATATTATCTTGGCAGAGAGTCTCCATCATGCCTGGATTCATTTCCAGCGCTCTTTACCTGGTTCACTTTCCTCTCGGGCAGCTCGAAGCATTAATAAAACCTTTCCTCTGACCCCCCTTTTCAGTTTTCTGACTTGCTGCGCAGGGCTACACCGCACAATGGTCCTTGTTCCCAACCCTGATCCTTCTCACAGGATCTGCACCAGTTACGTCAACTTGCAAGAAGAAAGTGACACAGCCAACAAACTTCCTTCTCCCTTTTTTAGAAGGAGGAAGGGAATTACATTTCCAATTGTACTTTTTTGGGGTTTTTTTGATAGCTCTGCATCCTACATCATTTCGCCTGGCTCCATGAGAAATACAAGCAAAAATGGAAGTGAGCACACCAAAACTATACAGTGAAAAAGCTGGGGGGGGGGGGAAACAAACATAAAAACAAACCTTGTTTTGGCCTTTAGTTGCTATTTCAAGAAGTTAGGGAGAAGGCAGAGAAAAAAGGAGAAAGGCCCGTCTTTAGTCGGGTTTCCTTACAAAGTAAGGTTACCTATGATCATAGTTTAAAAGTCAGAGTATGTAGAAACTAAGCTTTATTTACACAATTGTATCTCGGAGAAGACTGACGAGATAGAGCAGAATATACATAAGCATGGAAGAAAGTCTCCAAAAAGGATGAAATAACTGCAGGGAAGAGCTCCAGTTTGTTCATGTACCAGTAAGGACTTCAATGATAAGATCACTGCGAAAGAGGACAATTTCCCAAAGTTGAGCAGAGCTCAGCAAAATCACCTGGTATTACCACTCACTCTTTTAAAACCGGTATGATTAACAAACAGGAGTTACAGGGGGGAAAACAGAGTATCCAAATAACATCATTATTAAATTTGAAATTATTCTGGAAAAGCATAGGAAGAAAAAACAGAGTGAGCAAAAGACAGAAAGGTCTGAGAAGTGCAGGACAAGGTAAGGACACCAAACACTGCGCCTGGGCAATCCTGCTCAGCTGGTACCTCTGGCCAACGAGCATCCTGTTTCATACTTTACATATAATACACTGAACAGACATGTCCAAAAAGGCACCTGTGGGGGTTCAGTGTCATCAGCTGAAAATAAGTGAAATATTTGAAAGAGTTATCTTCATAGGCAGCATCACAAAATGAGATTAGATGGCTACTCTTATCTTTTGACAATGTTTAATACTCCCAGAAGCAGCAAGCTATCAGCAGCGCTCCAAAACCTGTCTAATAATGAAATGGGTTTTTTTCTGTAACATTATTATATGTTCTAATGAAAAATTCTGACTCTTATTTAAATTATTCAACAAAATTACATTCAAAATTATGAAACCTATTTACATTCCTTCTTTCATCAATGCTCAAGCAGTACTCATTTGCTTTTGAAGTTTCAAATAAACTAACCCGATAAAAATCACAGATTTAACAAAACTAAAATGTAGTAAACTAATCGATAAGCAGGTGCATAATAGAATATCTTCTTTCTCACAGCTTATTCAACCACCACAGACCAATAACTAGCTCGTTCAGAAGCTGAAAAATCTACCAGGAGCAAAAGAAACTAGGTAAATGCATTTTTCTCTTCCAGCTTTTTAATATAAACAGTATGCTGAAGGGTGATACTTACTAGTTCTAAAACTCTCCGGGATATTTTAAAAAGAAACTGTGAGTTTCTCTTAATAACCAAGTATTATTTTTACTTTATGTAATATAAAAGTTAGCTTTAAACACAAATACTTTTTAATAAGATTTCTAAGGTAACCTGGCACATTAAAAATAAATCAAAATATTAATAAAAATAATTTCAAGGGTGTTTTCTACAGTTTATGAGTTCCAATTTCTATCTAAGCATAGCTGACAAAGTCAATAGCAAAATTAAAGCATCTAGTAAATAGGATCATCAGTCATATTGCAATATTAAATATGCAAATATTAAAACTCAGTAAATGAAAATGAACTTCACAAACTTTAAATACATAGCTACGCCTACAATGCATTCTCAGCTGAAAATCTGAGTACACTGCATAAAGACTACTTCATCTGCTGCGTATCAGCACGCTAAACGTTACTTACCCGACAGACGTCACTGGGAACAGAAAATCAGTAAGGACTGCAGAAACCAAACAAGATTCAAACTGATTGTTTAAATCAAGTTTTCCTGCCCACTACTTTAAAGTCAAAATGATTTAAATCAATTCACCCCCTTCAACAGCTGCAAATTAAAACACTGTTCAATTATGCAAACTCTGAAAATGAAGACGGAGAAGGAACTGACAGGAGACTGGTTGACCACTCACTTAAGAGACAGAGGTATAACAAGGTTAAGTGGCTGGAAGCCAAATATATGGATAAATTCAGGGTACAAATAATGCATAGAGATTAGAGTAATTATAACCACTGGAACAGCTTACCAAAGACAATAATTGATTCCCCATCGCATGAAGTTTTTTACCTCACGCCTGTGTATCCACAAAACGTTCCAGCTGCAAGAGACAATGCGTCCTTCATGCAGGCCAAGGTGATACAGAATCACAGAATGGTCAGGGTTGGAAGGGACCTCTGGAGATCATCTAGTCCAACCCCCTTCCACAGCAGGGACACCTACAGCACGTTGCACAGGACGGCGTCCAGGCGGGTTTTGAACGTCTCCAGTGTGGGAGACTCCACAACCTCTCTGGGCAGCCTGTGCCAGTGCTCTGCCACCCTCAAAGTCAAGAAGTTCCTCCTCATGTTAAGATGGAACTTCCTATGCTCAAGTTTGTGCCCGTTACCTCTTGTCCTATCCCTGGGCACCACTGAAAAAAGACTCTTCTCATCTGCCTGGCACCCTCCCCTTAAGTATTTGTAAGTATTGATAAGATCCCCCCTCAGTCTTCTTTTTTCTAGACTAAAAAGACCTAAGTGCCTAAGCCTTTCCTCGTAATAAAGACACTCCAGTCCCCTAATCATCTTAGTAGCTCTACTGATGGCATTATTTAAATTGAATGAGATGATCATAAGAGTATTTTCCAATCTTCAAGTCAATGAATCTACAGTTTGATCCCATGTTGAGATCTCGTATTTCTTCCACTGAGTCCTGCCCCCCATGAGTATAACTTCATTTGACTTCATAGTACGTTCCTTCTGCTATCTGCTTAAACGCCCACATGTCCCCCACCAACTAAAGACTTTGAACAGAACCAGCCACCATCTGAAACCAACCTTTGGGATGGCACTGAATTCAAAATGCAGTTTCACTCTTCAGTTAAGACCTCAAACACACACTTTTCAAAGCCTTTTCAATCAGTCATGTATCAGCAGGCTTATACTGTATTTTACATGCTACTCTCTGGGGGGTACCCAACATGTTCTTTAGCCTACAACACAGGGAATTAAATCCCCCTCTCAACACGGGACTTCATGTTTAGGCAGAAGATTGCTCTACAGAAAGCTAGGAGACCCTGCATCAGGCACCAAGAGCAAGGATGATAGTTTTAAAAGCAAAACAGCCTAGAAGTACTCCTAAACCACTGAATTAAGAGCTCAGTTTCAAGCTGGAAGCCTCCTACTAGACATACAGCACTAGACAGGTCTCCAAAACCAAGGTTAATATTACAAACTGGGAGAACAAACTTAATTCAGCAACTGTGGCTAAATTCGAACTTGCTCATCCAGGCAGAAATCCTTAAAAGTCTTTTTAACTTACACGTTGCTTAAATGTGGCTTTGTGGCTTCGCTGCTTCTGTGGCACTTGCAGCGCTGTCACGATGCTTTTAGGACACAATTCCCATACTTGACACAGTTGCCAATCCTCAGGCTTCATAAAAGCTGCGGTCTAGTCGTTCAACTTTTAAACTGAAAACACTAGAACGTCTGATGAACGCTGACTAGAATTACCGTTTCAGATCATATCAAATGATTGCCGTAGCATGTCTCTCATTTCTGCTCACTCCTATAAAAATTACTTTTACAGATTCTTTGATACAGATAAAAATTTTCGGGTTTGCTGAATTAGTTTTAACATTGTGTAACACTATGAGAATATTTCCCACTGACTGTTTTTGTATTTCTATACTTAGCCAATATGAAATGACTTTTCATGCTACCCTCACATTTCCATTTACGACATCAGAGTAACATCCAAGGAGCCAGCCTGGATGCGGGACTGACCCTGGCTTGCTCTGGGGCTGTTGAAAGATGCTCCAGCACCCACAGCCAAACACAGGGGAGCATCCTCACCCCCCTGCCCTGCTCTCTGGCCAGGCAGAAGCCACCACAGAAAGCCACGCTCTCGGGAGGGGAGCCCTGCTCAGAGGGCTTGCCCGTTAGATGCTGAACAACTTGAGAAAACAGTCCTTACACTGAGCAAGTAGCAACTTTAAGCATATATATATGTGCTATAAAAAGCATTAAGGGCCACTGGCTTCTTCAGTCAGCTGCATGAAAGCACAACACTACAAGTAGAAACATTTTTAAGAAAAAGCCAGGGGTCAAAGAGTAGTTAAAGTTGCTACACTTTTCATAAAATGAAGACAGCTTTAAAATAATCCAGGATCCAGAGAACACAGCTGGAAATAACAATTAAAGAAGCTTTTTAACATCAAGACGCTGTTCCATTCAGGTCATCAGCAGAAGGGTTACAGCACAAGGAAGAGGATCACAGAATGGTCAAGGTTGGAAGGGACCTCTGGAGATCATCTAGTCCAACCCCCCTGCCACAGCAGGGACACCTACAGCAGGTTGCACAGGACGGCGTCCAGGCGGGTTTTGAATGTCTCCAGTGTGGGAGATTCCATAACCTCTCTGGGCAGCCTGTTCCAGTGCTCTGCCACCCTCAAAGTCAAGAAGTCCCTCCTCATGTTAAGATAGAACTTCTACATTCAAGTTTGTGCCCGTTACCTCTTGTCCTACCCCTGGGCACCACTGAAAAAAACACTCTTCTCATCTACCTGGCACCCTCCCCTTAAGTATTTATAAGTATTGATAAGATCCCCCCTCAGTCTTCTTTTTTCTAGACTAAAAAGCCCCAAGTCCCTGAGCCTTTCCTCATAAGAAAGATGTTCCAATCCTATAATCATCTTTGTAGCCCTTTGCTGGACTCTCTCCAGCAGTTCCATGTCCTTCTTGAACCGGGGAGCCCAGAACTGGATGTCAGAGAACAGCCCTCCTCACCCAAAATGGGGCAGGGCAGTGCGGCCAGCAAGAGGCAAAAGGCAGCGCAACAGCTTAACGCACAGGGATGAGAACTGATGGATGGGAACATGCAACACTGACTGCGGTCAGAATTCATCACAAGAAGAAACTGTCTCCTTTTACTTTAATTCCTCTTTTTTCTCTTTTGTTTGGGTTTGTTTGGTTTTTTTTTTGAAGGCAAGGAAAAAGATGTGTCAATGAAAGCCACACATATGTGGAACTTCAATAATATTTGGGAGGGATCTGAAGGTACAAGTATTTTTCATTTCTGCTGATGGACTTCAGGCTATGCCCACAGGAGGCCTTGGGTACCAAACTGCTAAGCTCTGGGTGCTGTCCCTACCGTAGGAAACCACAGCCTGGCTAGGGGTGCTTGCTCTCACGACACATGGGGTAAGTTACACACCCAATAATGAAAGCCACAAGAAGAACCCACAGAAACTGCTACTCCTTCCTCATCACCACCAAATCCTGCAGGGCCAGGAATGCTTCTCCCATGGTTTCAGTAGACCAGGTCTCCTCTCACCTATCTTGAAACAAGTACAGTGCATGCACCTATGTGTGAGCCAAACATCTCAGACTTCCTCTACCGTCAGCCAACAGAGATGTTTTCTGACGGTCTTTTGGCCATAAGAATGATTCTGGTGCTGTGATTTTATCACTCACCTCTGAGGCGAGGATGAGCTAGGCTACTCTTTTTGGGAATGGAACATATTTTATTTCTGCTATCCGCCAGAATTGCCTGTGATTGCTATGCACAGAGTCAAGCCTCCCATCCCTGCCCAGCCCACATGCTTCTTTAGCATCGCAATGAAAAAGAAATATTGTCATCTTAAATCCAGCAACACGTGAAACCTAAAGGAGAGCACCTCTCCAGCAAGCACAAAATAAATCCATCTTGGATACTGGCTGGGATGCAAAGAAGAAAAAGCGTACTAAATCTCATGATATTTTTCAGTTTGTGCTACATTTATGTTTGATTGTTCTGTGTTGACTATTGTAAACTTTATCCCAATAGAGTCACAAACAAAAATTACAAATCCATCACCTTCTCAAAAGAGAAGGTCCATAATTATTGATATATACTCTTTAGACAAATGTCAAAGACGTTTTAGCACAATGTTGATTTAGCTGAATATAGAGCTGGAAAGCAAAAGTGAAAATGGCAATGCTTTCCGAAATAGCAGCCTCCAAATCTGCCTGCTAACTAGACTGAGTTTGCATGCTTTCCCTTTCAAAAGGGGAAAAATAACGCACTTTGCTCATTTTTTCCTTTCAAAATTCTGTAGGGCACCGTCTACACAACAGACTTCCTTGGTTAGATGAAACGAGCGAAAAATTAAGTCGCCTTGTAACTGTTACTGATTTACAGAAACTGGAAAGGAATGTTTTTCCCCACATTTGTTTTTTTCTAAGAGAAATCTCTGCATTTCCCACTTAAACCAAATTTTCTTGCAACTGAAAGATTCTCTGAAAAAGGAACTGGAAGAGCTCCAACTACTGTCCAACACTTAAAAAGATTTTAAAGTATCATCAATCTCTTTACATGCTCTTCTAGAGCACCGCCAACCCATACTTGAAGACTAACTCAAAACTGGTTTATGCCAGCATTGCACACTCAAAATAAAGACAGATACAAAAGAAATATTTCTATGTTATTCTGATTTTAAGTCAAGTCCTGCTCAGATTCATGTCAGATATTACTACATAATACTCACAGCCGTTATCTTTCCTTCTTTCCCTAGGAAGAACTTGCAACTGATAACATTAATCCTAAATATCTCAGTAGCTACCTCAGATGACAACGTGTTATCACATCTGCTGTAAAAGGTGTCCTCAATTTTAGCAGGCCATGTGAAAATGCTGGTCCCACGGAAAAGAAACGCAGTAACATCCATGGTAAATAACAACAGTCACAGTTATTCTTTGAAATTCATGTTACAGATTTCTAATATTGCATTATTCCATTTAATAAACTTCAGTAGTTTCAGCTGACATTCTCAGTGACCGCTTCTGCAAAGTTTTATTTGAAAGTTTTTGAGAACACGCCAGTCACTTCTGACAATTTTGGTAGTGGAAAAAAAGCTAAAAAATAATTCAGAATACTGTGTTTGGAAAGATTCTCTCTTGGGAATCCACAGAAAATGACAGAAACTGCCGGAGTTAGATAGCTGCTTTTACCCACATCAATGACAGTCTGTTGAGACGTGAACAAAATACCTGAGAATTACAGTTCGCCTATGCTCAGGACAGCTTCCAGAGCTCGCTGGTAGTATCTCCAACTCCACTAACAGACCTGGACTTCTTTCCAGCCAGACTGAGCTGTTTGCACATCACCTGCACCAACCCGGCCAGCCAGCATCACTGTGCTTCCCGCATTGCCCTCAGGGACCTATAAGGCTTCAGAAAAGAGATGCAACACCACCATAGGAAAAGCCTTTCTTGGCCAAGGCAGAGAACAGAAACTATTAAGGTGGTCAGCAGAAGGATCAGCATTAGCATGCATAACCTTGTGCTCTTCGCAGCTCTGACCACCGGACAACACCCCACACTAATTAGGAATTAGGGTCACTGCTTACCACCTTACAGAGAAGGTAACAAAGTGGTTCTCCTAGGTGACATCTGACAAAACCGAGACCACAACTCGGGTCTCCCGACACAATACATCATCTGATTAAGTTATCCCCTTCGTGGTGCCAATGTCCAAGGTCATGCATTTGATTGTTCTACGTTTAAACGACGAGAATACACTCGCCCCACAGCCAGGAACAAAGCTTGGGATTTTTGAGTCCCATCATTACTCTGCTATGTAGCAAATACCGTGCCAGCCATTAGCAAAGAGCAGAGCATGCTTCATTCCCCTCCTGGAGGCTGGTTCACAGAGAGGACAAAAGCTTGCTACTGCTAACCAGACATTCCTTAACTCAAGTGGTGCTGGTCTGCACTGCAACTGCACAGCCTGTCAACGCCAGCACTACCAGCGACCCACAAAAGGATCAACACCATTGCACATGAGGGCATTTGTTTCAAGGAAAAAAAAAAAAAGTAAAAAAAAAATATATATCTATGAACAAATAAACACACCAGCAGATTATAAAAAATACAAACATTGCTAGGATTGCATTCAGAGGGGTAGGAAATGCCAGTGTGCAACGGTCTTGGCAAACTTTATTCAGTATCACTGAGCATATACTTTTAATAGTCTTTTAATCACAGGATCTCCCTTGACACTAACACACACAACTTTAGTTCCAATATACCTTAGCTTTTACATTCTTGTGATTTTACTGAACTTTAAAAAAAAAAAAAGAAAAAAAAAGAAACAATCAGCCAGCCAACACCTAAACAAGTCCTACCCTTGTACCTGCAGCTGAAGGGGCTCCTCTGACACAGGAGCTGATGTGCACAGGTGTAGGGTGCATGAAGAAACGCAGTCAGTATGAAGCATATACTCCGTGAATATATTTCACATGACTTCATCTATTCACTCCCAAGTTTTACCATATATTTCACTTGAGAAACACTGGGATAGCTCATGCCACCATCCCTTCCCAAAAATGCAGGAAATGACAGAAATAGTTACAGGAGCAAGGCACACCATAATTTAAAGTTGTCTTCTCCAAATCAAAATACATCATTCTGCTGTAAGCATAAATGAAAAAAAAAAAATTGTATGTTATAATTTGATTTTTGGTTCAGACCAAAGTCTAGATCACACTTTCTGATTAATACCATGAGACTTTATACTGAACTCAAGAAAGGAAAGCCCACACAAGCTCAGTGTTACATACAGTGTAGGTATACTGAGTTTTTGGGAAAGCCATTCTCGTTTTTCCTCTTCCTTCTGTCTCTCAGTATTAAGAATTCTCTGCCACCAAAGGGTAAATAAAACGAATTAAAGAATACTCTACCATTTTTGTATTATAGTTATTGCTTGGGAGCAAACATGAGAGCACAGACTGAGAATAAGCTTCAAACCTACCAGTCACACCGAACTTTGCAGAAGTATGAGAAACTTCACAGATTTTAGGGCACCAAGTGTAAGCAGACCTTCTACCCAGAAAGAAGCTTCCAAACACAAACACAGCCCCACTAGCACAGCTGTGAGGGGGTTTTATACATATAAACCAAAAGAGACTGCACAACTATCCTCACATTGGTCCAATTTTACCCACTTTTGCACCCCTGCCACATAGGTATATTAGGTCTAGTCAATGCTCCAGTCAAGTTTGTCAACATAGCTCTATGCCTAGCTATAAAATCAAACAATCCTTTTGACACTGAATTCTGAAATATAACTTTTGTTGCTCCCCCCCCCCCTTTTTTTTTTTTGCATTTAGTACCAACTTAAAAAAAAAAACAAACCACAATCATTCAGTTGAAGCAAGAGTACCGTCTAAAGTTCAGTTGTTGAACACAGAGTAAGGTTACATGGAGCTTTTTCCACTGACGAACAATGTTGTAAGTGTCCTTAGTACTACAGTTTCTCTTTTCTGGCATAGGCATGCATTTAATTTTAAAAAAAATAATAATTTATTTTTCACTGCATAGGAAGCATAGTCATTTCATGCTTGCACTTCCAAGACTCAAAATTTGCCTGACAGATACAGCACAGCACACCTTGCGCAAAAGGAAAGGAAAAGCCATAACCTGACTGCTCAATACTTTCCTTTACATCTCACTTTAGAACAGCACGCTCATTATATGTTTTCCCCTTAGCCGGGGAAAGCGAGCATGCCTGTGTTTGCAGCTCCTCCTCTTTCAAAGACGCACAGCTGCAGCTGTAGTAAACAACCACTAGTCAGGAGCCGAGAAGGTCAAAGTCTCGGTGCTGCATACATTTCAGCTTTTCTAAAAATGAAATTTCCACTTCGAGAAATTAATTTTTGTTTCACTTTGTAGTCACGTCAAGGAAAGGCAAACCACAATCATCCTCCAACAAAACAAATCAAGATACAATACTTCAAAAGCCACAAGCTTCAGTAAAAATAAGTTATTTCCCTGGCTTTATTAATACACAAACACCTCATTCGCAGTCTCACGTTTTACTTGATTCAAACAGAGACTTGGTCAAAATCACCCTTGCACTGGCGAGACCTGTTACACAATGCATATGACACCTACTGAAGGAACGAGCAAGGATGTTGGCCATCCCAAAAGGTGGCTCCAGCGGCCACAGAAGGCTCACAGAGGTGATCCAGTAGCCTAAAGCACGGAGGTTACGCTGCCACAACTTTGGGAAGGCTAGCGCAAGCAGGCATCATCCACCCAGTGATGAGAAAAGGCACATGCCTTCCCTTTATTTCATAAACTACCCAAAAATGTGAACAACAGGACGCCCTTCCAGCGCTGAAACCTGCACCGAATTACGCAGACTTTCTGCAACCTCGCGGTGCGGCAGAGCTCCCCAAGCCGGGAGAGGCATCGCCCGCTTTCCTCAAAAACATGGCCTGTACTTCTATTTAATTATGGTGGGTACCGCCATGCACCACTGTGGTCTTGGGTGATGAGGATGATGGTCGCTACCACGGGGCTTTGCAGCCCCAAGCCCTTCGCTGACCCCACTCTACCACCTCCCAGGGGAGTAAGGGTTGGTCCAGCCCCGCCAAATTTCAGCCTCCAAAGAGTAAAACTCTGCTCGCGCACGTTCAGGTCTGGCTCATCCCGAAAGAAACAGCTGGCAGAGAACTCCGCAGTTAAGCCCGTCCTGGAATCTTAAAAGTTTATTTTTAAAAGTTGTTACACGCAGTCTTCTTGGGCTCTCAGGGGTCATTCCAGCAAAGGTTTTGCTACAAGAGAGTGCAGGAAGGCCTGGAAATATGACCACTAAGTATCACTGGGGGGAAAAAAATAAAAAATATTAAAAATACCTCATTTCCCATCCCCCCTTCTTTACACGTCTGATACTGCCTCACTATCAGAAGCAGAAACCAAACAGTATCTCCCACATCCTGAACTCCTTCCCAGCCCCTCCAGCACACGTGCAATCACTCATCAAATGCCCCACTGCACATCTCCTCCTCAAAAAAGCCTCTTCCCCCCCCCCCCCAGCTGGGGGGAATAGAAGAGAAAATACGATTTTTCGCAGCCCTCTTTAAATGCTATTGACTACTCCCTGAACTGAGGGGGGGAAAAAAAAAAAAAAAAGGCAAAAAAAGGAAGGGGGGGAGGGGAAAAAAAGCCCAAGCCACCTTCTAAAGCTGCCAGTATTGTAATGGGAAGGTTTAGATAAAGAAAGGTGCTGCCCCGACTGCGCACCCACCCCCACCCCCAGGTACCAGATGCAGGAAAAGAAAGGGGGGAGGGGGTAATAAAAGGGGGGGAAAAAAAAAATAAAAAGAAGGAAAATACCACTACTGTTGTTCTGGAGGCAGCAGGGGGGAGCAGGGTGGGGGGTGCTGGCCCGGGGGAAGGGGTGCGGATGGGTGCTGCTCCCCGTCCGCCGAGGGGGTGATGTCATCCCACCGGGCTCCAGCCCGGGCACCCGCCGGCAGCTCAGCTCCGAGCGGCTGCCAAAGCCTCAGGCAGCACGGGAACAGGGGGGAAAAAATAATAATAAAAAAAATTTTAAAAAATTACATTAAATACAAAAATTATAATAATAATAAAAAAAAAAAAATCCGCATGCAGTGTTTCCTTCACTATGTACGGATGGTAGGTGACACGCCGGCTTGCAGGCAGCGGTTTCAAGTTGATTACGTCCCACTAGAAAGATATTCCCCCTCCCCCAGCACGAATAACATATTTTAAAAAAAAAAAAAAAAGCAGAGTCGGTTTATGCAGCCTTACGTCATTAATAAAATGCTCCTATCGCCCCATCTGTGACCTATTCAGCACAGTTACTAATCCCACGCTAAGACCACTTTGCTGTTCCTGTACATTTCGGAGTTGGAGACCAACCAGAAAGCAGAAAATGGAGCCCATACGCCAGCGCTATATAAAGCAGCCTTGCAAAGTTGCCGCGAATATCTACCTGCCGTGGCGAGACAAAAAAAGGGAAAAACAGGAAAAAAAACAAAAAAAGAGGGGGGGAGGGGGCGGGGAGAAAAATACCATTTATTTAGTGATGGATAATTAAAAAAAAAAAATAAATGTTTACTTACTTATTCAAGGGGGGGGGGCTGCCAAAAGCTAGCAGGATTTTACAAGCTCGATATAAACCCCGACGCAAGTCAACTTCTCTTCGGTGCCTCCTACCAAACTGCTCGTACCTGCTCCCTAAGCGCGTAAAACGCCTTGTTTGCCACGCAAGCCACGCCAAGATCCGAAAAAAAACCCGCTGTCTGGAGCGCAGCATCGCATCCCTGCGAACCATGGAGGTGGTGGTGGAATTGGGGGGGGGGGGGGGAATACAAAATAAACCAGCCAGCTGCTCCTGTCCGCCTCCCCCAAAATCCCGCACCACCCTCACGGGTGGTGCGGGATTTTGGGGGAGGCGGACAGGAGCCCAAATTTCATCCCAGCGCAGTTGACCCGAAAGCTTTCGGTGGGGCTTCGCAGGGTGACGCCGGTGCCTCTTGGGCACACGCTTTTAACGTGAATACCAGCGGTTTGCTGCCCAGGCAGACTTCTGGAAGAGCAAGTATATTTATTTTATAGAAGATAATTATTTTTGTAGAAGGTAACACAGCGTTACACTCCGGTTTTTACTCCCCCCCTCCTCCACGTAGCGTTACACTCCGCTTTGTATTTCCCCCCGTTAGCGTTACACTCCGGGGTTTTATATTTTTTTTTTAATATTTATTTTTATGTATTAATTTTTCACCACCCACCCCCCCCCCCAAAAAAAAAAAAAAAAAGAGGCGCAGGGCCACCGCGGCCGGCAGCACAAAGGGCCGGGCGCTCCCAGCTCGCCGCTCATCGCTCGTCTCTTATCGCCTTTTTAATTTCCAAACGCACACCATCCCCCCCACCCCCACTCCCCCCCCTCTGCTTTTTTCACTGCACCCACCCCCCACCCCCTTTCCCCATCCTCTTCCTCAACCCTCAGCGGGAAAGTTGAGGGAAAAGTTCGGGCCGGCGGCGGGGGCGGCCCCCGGCACACACACACACACACACACACACACACACACCCCCCGGGGCACCGGGAGGGAGGGAGGGAGGGAGGGAGGGATGGAGGGCACCGCCGTTAACCCCCGGCTCGCCCCGGCGGCGCTGGGGGGAAAGTTGGGGGGGGGGGGGGGGCAGGGGGTGTAGGGGATGGTGGGTGCCCCCGCTTTTCTTTAAAATTCTTTAACTTTAATACAGGAGCGATGATTTTTCTTCCTTTTTTTTTTTTTTTTTTTTAAGAGAGCTGATTGGGACAGGAGCAGCAAAAATAAAAAAAATAAAAAATAATAATAAAAAAAAAAAAATATCTATGTTAGCCGTTTATTCCGATAAGAAAGGGAATCGGCACAGACCTGAGCAGAAGAGAAACTGTTTCCTCCCCCTGACACCGCGTCCCCCCGCGCTCGCTCCGTCTGTCCGCCCGCCCGCTCTCCCCGCGCAGTGTCACACGCTCACACACTCACACACACTCACACACACACACACTCACACGGCACCGGCCGGGCTCGCCGCCCGTCCATCCCCGGGAAATGAATGGGGGCAACCCGGGGAACGGCGGCGCTCGCCACCGACTTACCCGCGTCACATGATGAGCCGGGGGCCGGGTGGGCCGGGACGGGGGGGACCGGGGACGGGGAAAGAGGTGGTGGCGGTGGTGCTGGCGGTGGTTGTGGTGGTGGAGACTCCCGGCGCCGCCTCGCCTCGCCTCACGGACACCCCACCGGCCGCTCAGACAAAGGGCCCGGTCCGGACCGGTGTCCCCCCCCCCCCCTCCCCAGCTGCCGGCCCCTGCTCCGGCCGCGGCGGGCGCCGGTGGCGTCGCTGGCATGCGGCGCGTCCCCGCCCCCACCGGCAGCCGGGCGGGGGGAGGGAAGGGAGGGGAGGGAGGGGAGGGGAGGGAAGGGAGGGGAGGGGAGGGGCCGCGCCCCCGCCCCTCGGCCGCCCCGGTGCGCCGCCCGCCCCGCCCCGCCCCGGGGGGGTGGGGAAGGGAACGCCCGGCCGCACCGCCCACCCAACCCCCCCGACCGGCCCCGGCCCCGGCCCCGGCCCCGGCCCGCAGGGCGGCGGGGCCTCCGGGGGCGCCGCGGGGAGGGGCAGGGCGGGGCCGGCAAGCGGGGGAGCGGTGGCGCCGGGGGGAGGCCCGGGGCGGGGGAGCGCTGAAGGGCAGGCGGGGCGGGGACAGGTTAACGGGGCGTCGGTGGAGGCTCGGCGGGGTGCGGGGCGACGGCGGGGGAGACCGAGGCGGGGGACGGGAGGGGGGGGACACGACGGGGGGACGCCGAGGGGAGCCCCGGGGGGGACAGAGGCGAGGGGGGCGCTGAGGGGAACCCCCGGGAGACATGGCGATGGGGGCGCTGAGGGGAGCGATGAGGTCCAGGGCGATGGGGGCGCTGAGGGGAGCGATAGCGGGGCCAGGGCGAGGGGGGCGCTGAGGGGAACCCCGGTGGGGACGAGGCAGTGGGGGCGCTGAGGGGAGCCCCCGGGCGGAAAGGGTGGTGGGGCCGCTGAGGGGAGCCCCGGTGGGGACGAGGCAGTGGGGCCGCTGAGGGGAACCCCCGGGAGACGTGGCGATGGGGGCGCTGAGGGGAGCGATGAGGTCCAGGGCGATGGGGGCGCTGAGGGGAGCGATAGCGGGGCCAGGGCGAGGGGGGCGCTGAGGGGAACCCCGGTGGGGACGAGGCAGTGGGGGGCGCTGAGGGGAGCCCCCGGGCGGAAAGGGTGGTGGGGGCCGCTGAGGGGAGCCCCGGTGGGGACGAGGCAGTGGGGCCGCTGAGGGGAACCCCCGGGAGACGTGGCGATGGGGGCGCTGAGGGGAGCCCCGGGGAAGACGTGGCGAGGGGGGCGCTGAGGGGAGCCCCGGGAAGGGAGGGGGCACACAGGACACAGGGCGGTGGCGGCGCCCCCCGGGGGGGGACATGGCGGTGGCTTCACTGAGGGGCGTCCCGGAGGCGCGGGGGGGGGGGGCGGGCTGGTAAGAGGGAACGGGGGCGCTGCGGGGAGCCCCGGGGCGGGGGCGGCGGGCGGAGCCCGGGGCGGGGGGGGTCGGCGGGGGTTGAGGCGCGGAGCGGGCGGCGCCGTGTCCGGGCAGCGCTGCCGGCGGGGCGCGGGAGGGAGGGCGGGCGGGCGGGCGGCGGGGGCGGCGGTCGCCGCCTCTCGTTGGTCGCCGCTGGCCGTGCCGGGCACCGCGGGCCGCGCAGTTACCTGGCGGGCTGGCGAGGGCTGAGCGCTGCAAACCTTTTTTTCCCTTTTGTTTTTTTTTTTTTTCTTTCTAAACATGGACACACTGCAGCTTGTCAGAAGTATGTGAGGTGGTGGGGTGGTTTTTTGGGGGGTTTTTATTGCATGGAGGTCCGAGTCGTGCCTCTGCAAACTGAGAACTGCCTTCATGGGAAGATATTTTTTTTTTCCACACGTGAAAGACTGCAGGTACTGGGTTGTAAAGGCGTTAATCACAAGATGCAGAGAAATAGATTCCAAAATCTTAAAAGTTTGTTTAAAACATAGTCTTTTTATTACATGGATGCCTTAAAGGAAGTACTTTGAAAACCTTAGGAAACAGAAATATAAATCCTGAGAGTCGGTGTTAAACTTTGAGAAGCAAATCTCTTTCAAATTTCTTTCTGTTGCAGTGAAATATTTTGGTGGAGAGATCCTGGCCCATGCCTGAGGAGTGTCAAAGCTATTAAGCTGGCCTGACAGGTTACCTAGGGATTCCCCTGCCTTGGAGAGCCTTTTGTTAATGAAAAACTGATGTGGCTGTTTTCTGCCTCCTCCCCTATGGCTCCTGTTGCATGAAGTAAGCACGGTGTGGCCAGAGTGCAGGTGAGCTTTGACCAGCCCTGGCTGCTAAGATGGTTTCTGGGCAATGTTTGGGGTGGGGGGGGGGTTCAATTTAAGGAACATTAATAGCCTTGTGAATACTTAGGGTGCTGTGCTGAACCCTGGCAAAAGCCATGGTCAGGGCAGGCAGAAAATGGCAAGTTTTTTATGAGTCCCCACCCCTCATCCTCCTCAAATTCAAGCTCAGCTCAACAGCTCCAGCGGATCCCACTCGTAACAATAATTTGGTAAATAAAGTGCAAAAAGAGGGATCTCTTGCTTAGTAGGCTTCCCCATCATGTGAGTGTGTTTGTAAAAGCCTCTATAGTGTGCCTGTTTACACAGAAAGCCAGGCTGAGCTCAGGTAAATAATTACTGCTAAAACGCTATTACTTTCAGTAAATACAAACCAATGTTTGCTGCTCTACACAATATTTACTGAGAAAGCCAGAAGAACCAGAACCAATGTTTGTTCCCTAGAGGTTTCATGCCAACTGCCTGAAATACATCTATGCATCGCTTCCATGTGTTGTTCCTGTAACTGGTCCTCCGCTGCCTTTTGGAATAAATGGTTTAGGTAACGTAACCCCCTCGCTGTATGTCCCTGCATCTTACCTCTATTTCCACAAGGTAAAAAAAAAAAAGAAAAAAGACAGAGTAGCAAATTAGAAATGTTTAAATGGATATAAATAGAAGTCTACCTTGCAGTCTGTATAAATATATGTCTATGCAAGATATAAAGGGGATTAGGTGTGATTTGCTATTGTAATTTTTCCTCTAGTGTAATCATTTCCTTTGGAGAAAAGTGAGCATAGAGTTAAAATACAGTCTAATGACCTGAGCAAGGTATTTCCTTATATTATTACTTTAGATACAGAATTAGTTCCAACAACTCACCAGAAGTTACATATGTGATTCATTAGATTACAGAAGATTTTACCCAAGTCAAAAGTTAACGTTGTAACACAGTGTTTTAAAAGATAAAATATGCAATCCCATAGGAAGCGGGCTACTACAGAACACCGCTGGAAACATTCCCTGGATTGATGCGTAGCTTATATTGAGATTTGTCAATAAAAAACATGAGTATTAACATTCATCCTTCTTAACCACGTGGAACAGGGAGCAACGATTTGCCAGCCCTGAGCGCGCTGCAGAGGAAAAACTGGTTTCCACCTACTGAGGTGAAAGGATTAATGAATACTTGGCACATGAAAAATGAATAGCGATAGCGGGAAGAAGATTGCATGTAGACAGTGTGATAAGGTGCGTAACAGAGAAACATCATGTTGCACACGTTGCTGTGCCCTGAGAAGCAGCCGGAAGCTCATTTCCATTGAATTTCAGATAAAATATTTAAAAACATCAATATTTATTTTGTCATACTTAGAAATATTTTATTCATTTATCTAATATATCTAAGGAAATCATCTAGAAGAGGGGTTGGCTGACTGACATTTGGTGATAAAATTTGTTCTCCGTGAGCTTCATTATGTGCTATGTTGGCTGTTTACATGGTCTATTGCCTGCTACTAAGAACTATTACCCATATGCATGAATTTGCAGGGCAGTATCTAAAGCAAAAAATATGTAGCTACATTTGCAGGAGAAATGTATTACATGATTATATATCAATAGATTGATACAGAAGTAGGGATATTACACATTAGTATTTGATATATATCGCAGATTTATAGAGAAATGTAGTTCTCAATCACATGCTTTTATGGAAAACCTGTCCTACTAAATCACAGTCTTGGCTCACTCCATATACCTGACCCCTCTGTTTCCATTCTCGTCTGGCTTAACAAAGCTGGGCATACATTGTCTATTTGAAAATGTTCTGGCTTACATTTTAACACAGAAATACTTGGAAAATAGTATTTCTAAAGATTTAGAAAGTTCTCTTTTTTTCTTCATTTTTTTCTTGAAAGAAGGAACTTCAATCATGTTTCCTATTAATCAGTGGGACTTTTCAACATGCCCTTTTTTCAGAAACAAGAGTCTTAAATTTTGAAGCAGGAGCCTTAACAGTGTATTGTCATATACCATTCTAAAAATAGAAAAACATACTTTTGGAAGCCAGGGGAACAAATGGGCCCATGGAACATTTTTGGTTACTTCCTTGTTCATAAGCCCTACAAGTGTGTTTACATGGGTATTTTAGACTTTTTCTCGGTAATCCTCCTTCACTTCTGCCATATTGCCTACAAAGCAGTACTACTAATTCACTTTTATCGAGTCCCATCACTTGCAATCCCAGATGGCTCTCTCCGGTCTTCCTGTAGCTGTTCTTCCCCTAATGGAGTGTCCTAAAACTTACGAAAAAGAAGGTCCTATAAAATCTCACCATAATGTTCTTCAGCCTCTCACTGCCCCTATATTTGTCCTCCACTGATACAGAATTTTCTTCACCATTCTTCCCCAATATCCATTGTCCCATTTGCATTTTGTCTTAGATCCTAATCCAGCAAATGTGCAAATAATACTCTTGAAAGAAATTTAACAACTTCTACCTTTAACTTAAGCATGTTTTAAGTCTTGGGTTTTTGTGTGTTTGGTTTTTTTTTAATTTAATCATAATGAATCAATCATTTTTCAAAATGGGGAATGGCATCACCAGCAGAGAGCACACTGGAACCTCAGAACAAAAGAAAACAGAAAATCAATAGCATATTTTAACAATGCGAGCCCGAAACACATAAAGATACATCTGAAATAAATCAGTAATGTGCTGAATATTGAGAGATTTTGTCATTTAAATTAACACCAGTTATAAAAAAATCACTCAAGTTATCTATTGTTTATTCCATTTCAGCTTGTATTCAATTTTGTAACTCAAATAAACTAAAAAAAAAATAATCAACCTTACTACCCAAACCAAAAAGCTAAATACATTTTTATTTGGGATGCATGGTTAGACAAAAGCTTTAACAAATTACATTATATATTTTAGAAGACAGATTGTGTTCATTTGCTGAACTTGGGGAAACCTTTGGGTTGACAGATAATCAATTCAAATACCTGCAGTTGAGGGATTGTGTTACTAATTCCTTTCACAAGCCTTCCCTTTTGGATACAGGCAAATAAGCGGGTTTTCTTTGCCAAGGAATTGACCACATCAGCAGATACAGCCTTTCGGGTATGGTTGCTGTTTTGCAGTCCAGCCTGTGACCATCTGTCAAGTGCTTCCTCCACTCTTTCTCCGCTCAAACTGGTCTTACACTCAACATGAACATGTGGCCCTTGCCCCTTTATCTGACAGCCTCCATCAAGCATGAGGTTGCAGACTTTTTTGGGCGAAGACATTGGCTTCTGTTTCTTTGAACCTACTTAGAAAGTGTTTCGATGTGCACAGCACTCTTCCATCAAACGCTAGGGTTTATAGTCAACTTCTAAGTGGCCCTTAACCAAAATGGTCAATCTAAAATGTGGAACTACAACTGACAAGTAGCGCTATCATATTTTATGTGACTCACTCAAACATCAGCAGTAATATTCCTTGGGTATGAACATTGGAGCTTTTGTATACCACATTTGTACTTTTTCTTTGTATAAACCAATTGTTCATTCTTAGACTATCAGGAAATCTTCTTCCCATCAGCCCACTCTCCTTAAAAAAAAACAACAACAAAATAAACCTAGCTCAGTGCATAAATGGCAGTGTTAGTGTACACAATGCAATCTCTCTGATACAATAAAGTATATAGTGGAGAATAGTTCAGCAACATTGCACAAAAGAGGAAAATTATAATCTGATATTAAAGGTGCATGTTTTTCTCCAGGGACAGAGATCAAAATACTCAATTTGCCAGATTTAGACTAGCAATGTTGCCAAGACACAAATTCTAGGAAAGTGGGGCCACACTGTATTAATGGTTCACTCCCTTGACCCGAAAGCTCTGTGCCCTTTCTATAACCTTGGATTGAGATCATGCATTATTTTTTTTTATTTATTTTAAACTTGTCTTCTTTTAGCAAGAGCCCTTGAAGGGTTATGATCTTATTTAAGAGGCAGAAGAACAGGAGGGACAGTTCCTTATTTAATATAATCCAACACTGGCAAAAGTTAACAGGGACTAGGAAATCACCAAGGAACATGTTCTGGGAAAGAAGGAAGTTTTGGTTTTTGCATATCTCCAATGTTTGATTAATGTTTTTGTAAGAAAACAAAATGGAGACAAGCACTTCCTGGCTCTGAACACTATGTCAGTTTGACACCCAGGAATGGAACGGGTTGCTCTGGATTTTCGTTTCAAACCTCTATAGCTTGTAGTTGAATTTATGGACCTAAACATCACCCTGAGAAAATTTCTTCCATTGTTTTAAGCTCCATGTTCAATTCCATTATCTCAGCTCCTCATATTGAATACTATGTTGTTTGGTTGTTTAGGAGACAAAAAAAAAAAGGGATCTCTTAAGATCTTTGTAAAGAGAGGTGGACGGTACTCTCATATGAACATTAAAGCTACTACATCTCTTTTGTAAGACAGAGACATGGTGTGGGGTAACCCTTCCAAATTTTCCCTGTAACTCCCACTGCGTTGTGTTCTCTGTGGCTCCTGGTTATTTAGCTCTCCACTGCGTCTCTGTAAAATTGGTGATATCTAATTTGTTCCCTGTGCATGGGTTTCACAGGCTATGAAAGAAGTTCTGCACATGAAAGACCCAGAGGAGCAGTTTCAAAGCCATTCAGAAATGGTTGGGTTTTGTGCACGGGACTGAGAAGCGTTCTACAGGCAGATTAGCAGAGGAACACGTTCAGCTAGGCAGGGGTCTGATTTCATACTTAGTAGGCAGCCAAAAACATCTGGGATGTCTTCTTTGCAGATATTATCATAGCAATCTTTCACGCTTTTCTTGACAGGTTTTAGGTATAACAGATATTTTTAAGAAATTCAATTTTTTTCCCACTTGTTTTAAATTCAGCAAAGTTATTTGTTCTCCACAGAGGTGTTAAATAAATTACAACAGAATAAATCTCCAAACAAATAAGCACTTAGATGCTTTTTCTTTATTCAGACAGCAATTCTTTCCCATCTTCCACCCTGTCCTACAGGTGCTTTCATGCGTTACTAAGGCACATGTTTTGAACTTTTGTTTTGATTGCACGGCCGAACAACTCCTCTTTTGCAGTACCAGAACCTCTTGGACTCGGGAGGTATTCACCTGTCCTCAAGAACTGAAAAGATTCAGAATCAGGTTGGAAATGGGACCCATTGAAAGTGTTTTTTTTCAACACCTCTGTTATTTTTGTTAGGTTGGCTTGAAATGCCTGGGTTTGCACCTGGGCATCATGGCCATCTCCATGGTCGTGGTGATTTCTGGATTGTATGCTTTCTGGATCAAAAGTTGATGGCTCACAAGCATTAAGAGGCTTCATCTGGACTCGGTTGTACATATCACATTTCAGATGAGTAAATTATTTTTTTCTTTAATTAGTTATAGGTTTTTTTAAATGGGGAATTTCACAGATTATTAACCGTAGTTGTGCCACTGGGTACCAATTTAACAGCTGAAAAACCTAAGCATCGTATTGTAGCAATTGCTTACTTCATGTCTGGGCTTGTTTGTGTGGTTTTTGTTTTTTAATCTAAGAGAACAAATTCATTTGAGTGACTGCAAAGCTCAGTAAACACCAGTTATCAATTCTCTTTCTAATGACAACTGATGACATGATTTTTACAAATGGTTGAGCACTTGGCAAATGCGAACCATAGAAATCGAATGAGCTGAAAGAAACTCCAGTCTGCCCTATTGTCGCTACTGAGCTGACAGATGGGAAAAAGAGGAGGAGGTTGTGATGCTCCCCCAGAAGCCCAGGGGCACACCGCAAAATGACTGCTGAAGTTTCTTGAAAGACCGTAAGTGAGAAAGGAGCAGATTTCCAAAGAGCAGACATCATCTACATTTTGCTTTAAAAGTTACCCTTTCTAGCACAGCCCCCGCAAACGGGCTGAGCAAATTCTTTGCGGAGCAGCTAGCACCAGAGCTCATTCGAGCCTCAGCAGTGGAGGTAAAATTGAATTTCCACAAAGGAAGGAAGAGCTGGAGCCAGGCTGCCTACTCCAGCAGCTGCTGGGAGAGCGGGAGGGCAGGGCTACCATTACAGCTGCCCAAGCAGGTGGCCCAAATGCCAACATCTGCTGCTGCCCTGGACACTGTCACCTGCCTGGGCACCATCAGCACGGCCGGGGCGCTTTGCTACCCTGGCCGTCTGCTGCTGCGAACAGCTGCCCGCTCTGCCGGTGCCTAAGCAGCAGGGAAAATCCCCCAATATGTGGAAAAGCTTGTCAGCCCCACAATAAGAATTGAGAAATCGGTGGTGGCAGTCCCGTGAGATCAGATCACTCGGCCTTGCCTTTTCCTTACCGATCTTTTTTTTTTTTTCTCTCGAGTAGTCTAATGTGTCTCCTTTGGTTTTGCAAAAAGTGACTCGAGAAGTTAAAAGCACCAAACTTCAGTAGCTTCACCCATATGTGCTGCGCGCCTCAGGCTAGACAGCACATATTGGTAGCCAGACTGAGAAGAACATTTACCACATTACCTCTTAAAAACTCACTTTATTTTTCTTGTTGAGCTGGCTCCCATCCAATGTGACACTCCAGTGTGAGCCATGCAGTGACAGCAGCAGCCTCCATGGAAACACACCGGAGCATGAGGCCAGTCGTGGGGTAGAGAGAAAAGGCAGCTCCGTCCTTTTCCTCAGTCTGCCACATTTTTTCTCTGAACAAGCTTGCTTTTAATTTTTAAAGGGTTACTAGGAGCGCCCCTCCTATGCCACCGTGTCTTTGGTCTCTCTCTTGTAGCAATGCAAAGTTACGCTGAACCTGGAAAACCTGGAGCTGATAGCAAGGCATCACCATCTCACAGCCCCAGCGTTAGGGACCTCCACTCCTCTGTTTTACACGCTGGAGCCAGGAGGGGAACCAGCCTCCGCAACCGAGCCACGAATAAATGCCAGCTGCGGCGGGTGGAGGTTTGAAAGCGCACTGCGGAGTGAGGGGCTGTCGTGGAGAGTGCCCTGCCAGCAGCCTCGGCACTGCTGCACCGAAGGTGCTGCAGACTGAAGGTCTCGTCTCAGCAAAAAGGAGGTAGCAAAGGGAAAGAAAGAGCATCTTAGAAATTGGCAGCTTTCAGAATTTTACGTACCCCCACTCCACCCAGGAACAGGTTTATTGGGAAAAAGGTAGGTGGAGGGGAGATGTTAAGCAGGTTGCTCTCCCACTAGAGTAACTGGGGAGAGTGTGATGGTCAGGATGCCCTTGAGGAGGAAATCCCTCATCATCATGGCTATCGCCGTGCCTGCCTTTCCCTCATACTGAAAACTTAATCCCCCGTCTAATAGCAGCATGCAAAGTTGCCTAATGCCATTATGATATAATTGATGATATAATTTTCCCTTAGTATTTCTCAGAAATGTTCCTTTTTTTTCCCCCCAGACTGCCTTGAAGTAAATCTCTCAGCCTGGCTATCCACTGTGCGACGCAGACAGTGAACCAGGTAGCTGTTTGGCATTGTTCCAAGTGTTTGGGCGTTTCACACATGACAGGCTAAATCCGGCAAAATTTGCAAGCCTACAGGCTAACTGCTACCGTGCTTAACTTCTAGACACCTGGCTTTACATCCACAGACAACATGACAATACCGAGTTTTGCCGCACATCACTTGGAGGCTCCCAGTACTGAATTCATACTGCTCAGTCTGCAATACCCATTCTGTGTATGTCACAGGTAGAATCAGCTGCCTGGGATCCACCACAGCCAGACTACCGAGCAGGGAACCTTTTAAAATATCCAAGAAGAACCACTGAAACCAGTTATATAGTAGAATTTCTCCCGTCTCGGCACCTAAGGAGCCTACGCGTGGGCTGCAAGGCAGTAGCTTTATGGGGTTGGGAGTCACAGCCTGGTACTCTCTCCTCAAGCTGAGCACCTTAACCATCTTTTCCAGGGGATGAATCAGCTCACTTTTTTTTTTTTTTTTTAAAAGATGCATCAGTAGCTTGATGATAATGTATGTATGACATGTAATACAATATATAATAAGCATATTTTAATGTATAATGCTTTACTATATATGTTATTAATAACGACAACCCCACCACAGCAGGCAGCTAGGTGATGTATCTCCCACCCCTCTCATCTGCCGGCACCACTCCTTATATTAGCTGTGCATGCCTGAGGGACTGGGGTATTTCTGGCTAAATGTGGACTGTAGGCATTTACATCAGGACCAACCACCCTTGCACTCTTTCTAATGGAGAAGGATACTCACCTTTAGGGTCTGACTCATCTCATCCTAAAATAGGTTTCTAAATTTTACTGGCGTTGCCAGACGTCTTCATTGTGCCAAACACTTCAGTGGGTATCAGGAACACAGTTAGCTTCAGCATGGACTCCAGCTCTTGTGACACTGATTTGGTTGCTCCTCATGCCTTTGCTGTCCCAAGCGCTTTGGGTGTTTGTGGGTAACACCAGGTCACCTGGGATAATTCTGCTCTGAAATCTTTTAGGCGTAATAGGAGATCTTTAGAAATCTGGCCACTGTTTCCTTAGGCAAATTCCTCTTTGTCCCTGATGTCTCAGACACACAGGAAAACTAATTGCACAGCAAGCCATTGTAAGGGAAGCCAATCACCTGGCTTCCTGAGTGATAGTTTCTGACCTACTGAAATTCCTTCTCCAAGATCACCAAGGGCTTTAGGACTCCTGTTAACATCCTTAATACCTATTTTCAATGTACGAGCCCAGGTCCTGAGGTGATATCAGTCTGAACATCTACATTGAGTTAGCCGTCCTGGGCATGTTTATCAAGCTGGGGATGTGGCCCGTGAACTCTGTGTGTCTTCCCGGTATCTTTCACATCACTTTTCACCTTTTCTCCTCCTTCTCCTCATCTATCTCTCATTTCAGGAGAGCCTGATCATTCCAGCATCTTTATAGTGTAATACATTAAAAAGAAACTTTGTTGGCTACCTTTAAAGCACTTTATATCACTTTAAATCACTTACACTACCACAGCAATACTGCAAAGAATGCCATCTAATTTACATAAAGTCACCCAGAGGTTAATTAGTATATGGAGGTAAATTTCCAAAAGAGTGCACCAGGAAAAAAGCAGCAAAAAGTAATTCTTTCCTTAATTGGTTTTGTACACACACCTCTCATTCTATGTTTTACAAATGTACTCGGTAATTTCTGCCTTCATTTTCTGGGAAGATTGCATGTCAGGTAGAAAGGAAGTCTGTCATTGTGTCTGTCTGAGTGGTTACTTGCTGACCTTTTGTTGTGGGACAGACTATTTGGAAACACTGCCATCACATGCCATCACAATTGCATGGTAGGCCCTGTAATGCTACACTTGCGTGCATCCTGTACACTGGAACAAAAAAAAATTAATCCTCGGTTATCTTTATATTTGAATAACTTCTGGGAAATGTTAATAAAAACATCACATTAGAATGACATAAAATAGTACATCCCCAGCTCTGTCCACATTGTGGAACGGAGGGAAGGTGCTCATCTGGCAAGCCCACATGCTGGAGGAAAAGCAGGACATTTAATGTTAGTCAGGAGGGGTAAAGGGGATTTTTTTTTTTTGTTTGAAAAGAAACACTCTGAGGGACTGTCAGAAACTGTGCCCTGGTGACCAGGGAAGAAGGCAATCTCGGAGCCTTGCTGGATTCACCTCTGACTCTGGACACCCAGAACTGTGTATTGGCTCCATATCCATCTCTGAATCCCGAGACTTCGGTGGAAGTGGTTATGCTTTTCTACAAGAGCTTTAATGGACACAGCCCAGGTTAATTCAAAGACCCTACTTCTCTCGGCAATAACAGCATACACTTCCACTATCAAGACCTGGAAAACATGATGGGTTACACCACAGTTTTTTTAATGAGAACTCTTAGCATTAATGTTTACTCAACTAGACTTCTGCCTGAGCTTGAATCTTCATAACCTAGGAACGCTTAACAATGTTGAGTTTGGCTTTTTAAATATGAGTTAAAAGCTTTGTTTTCTTAGAGGCTTTGGAGCTATTCTAACCCCAAAATGTGGCTTTCTCCGAAGCAAGTAGGAGAAATGCCTACAGCAGGGTGGAATAGCAGTAGCAGACTATAAAGACTTCAGCTTTATATCTGTCTTTTCCACCAAGGTGGTTAGACACCTGACCAAGCGATCCTGATGGTGGAGCCAAGGATCTACTCGAGTTCGTGCTAGAAACAGAACACCTCCTGTCCCTGGATGCAATGTCAAAACCAGGGGGACACCGTGCTGTACGGCCTCCGCTGCCTTCCTGATCACTCCTCCCCTCTCTCTGCAGTAGCAAGGTGGTGGCTCCTTTGAAGGATGAAGTGGGTTTGCAGTTCTGTAAATGTTATTTCTGGTGAACATTTCTACAAAGGCTGCCTAGAAAGCAGACGTGATGCAAACATTTCCATGATGAGGGGATATACAGTGGTACAGCCTCTCCTTGGTTACATGACAGTAGATGTTACATTCAGCAGTGGTAATAAGGTAATCAGAGCCCTTCCATTTTCCTTGGTCATGAATAAATCTGTCCTTGACAAGTAACATCCCTGTGTTCGTTCAGAATACCAATAATCAACGTTGAACTTACTTATTCTATTTATGCATCCATTATTCCTTATTATTCTTGGTGCCTAAGGAAGCGTTGTTTCTCTTCCTTTAAACAGCTCTTGTCCATTGTTGGTGTTTACAATCTTCTTATTGTTGCTGAGGGTTCTCCTATTCCCTCCCTGTCATCGTTTAGCAAAGCTAAATGCATTTCGTTATTTTAATCTTTCTTGAAAAGTCAATCCCTTAATTAGAATCTATGGTTGTGGAGTTCCACCGGGTGTCTGCAGGCTAAACACCACTAAGGCTATTTTCTTACTAATTGTGTTCACAGACAGGACATTTGTTAATGTATTTGATGGCATTAGTTTGTTGTTTGGTTTTTTTTTTAAGACTGTTTATCTAGGTGAGAGGCATAAGGCAAAATTCATTAAATCAGATTTTCAAAGGATCAAAGCCTACAAGGCATAGAAAGTCATGATTTTCTTGGTTGGGATTATATAAACTGAAACATGCAAAGAAAAACTGAAAAGCCAGGGGTTTGGAGAATGAGCATGTCAAAATCTCTCTCTAAAACACAGAGATTTTAAGATTATGCTTGTGAAAGAAGGCTGTCAAATGTTGATCCGCGCTCTCTCCTACCAATTGCTAATGAGCATCAAAAAATGTGGAAACACTCCTTGATTCCTAACCTATCGAATACATTTTGCTAAAAAGACATTTGGAGATTCAGTGGGGAGAACAGTAATGCCAAAAAAAAAACCCCATGCCTACCGTGTCCTTTCTCACTTCTGTCTCCGGTTTTGCTCGCTAATCTGCCTGCATGCAAGTTTTTAGGAAGGATTTAGCTCTTCTGGCATGCAGTGGAAGAAGAATCAAAGAATCTTTACACAGACTTCACAACAACTTTTTGAAATAAGTTTTGCTGGGCTTCCCAGTGCGTCATTTCTTTTCTGTGTACCTCTTAGGGATGTAAATTTTTTACATATGCAATTGCCCTCCCCAGCACCACACATACTAGTCTAGACAATAAATGTGGTAACAGCCTACCTGGGGGAAGTATCTTTTACCCTGCACATAAATTTACTGTAGCTTGAATGTTTCTTATGCTGGAATATGTCCCCTTTGATTCAGTTCTAGCTAAATTAATTATTTCATTGCCCATGAGCTGAAACAAAAGCTGCGTTGTTTGGACATACAAGGTAATGGTATCCCACCAAGGTATGCTCAGAGTGTGTTTCTGTCTATCTCCTCTGTCCACCATTCCATAATACGAAGATTATTAGGATCAGCTGTGTAGTGTGCCTTCCTCTACAGCACTCAGGTTGAATTCTGATCTCTCACTCTGCTACGTTATCCAGTCACTTCTCTTGGGTTCTGCATTGTAATTTGCTGCCCACTTCCAGTCTAAAAAGTAGCCTTTTTAAGGCATTTCTTCACGTGGGAGATGAGTCCTAGCAGCTGGGATTTCCTAGTGCTTCCCATGGCCACAACTGAATTTTTCACATCACATGTGGCCTTACCCCGGGTGAAAACTGCCAATACAGCACCAGAAGACCACACTTATGATTTACCTATGTGGGTAATCATATGCTAGTGTTTGGACCTGTGCCCCAGTTACTGCCACGGGTGTAACTTGAGAACAAGTACCTGTTGGGCCGTAACATTACTGTGCCTTTGGGGACGCCCGTGTCTTTCTATATGACCTTCAAAGCATTTCGTGCCACCTCTAGCATCTCCACCTCCCCTGAGAGCAATCATTGCACCGTGTCTGTGTTGTCCATCTCATTCTCCTCTTCCACCCCTCTGTTGCAGCTGCTGAGGTAGACACGCTTTCTCTTCCCTGCTCTCCTTCTGCCCATGCGACCTTTCCTGTGCCACCCACACAGTGGCTTAACTTGAGCAGCAGCAGAGCCTCCTGCCTCTACAAATTTCCCCAGCGCTGTGATTTAAGCATTCTTGTGGTATTTAGGAGCTGCAGCCTAAAACCCTGACAGTTCAAAAACTGTCACTGTCACAGCTAACACCAAAGACCCAAAAGCTGAACTCAGAGTCCAATAGTCCAAGGCCCTTCTGGGAATTTCAGAAGGGGTTGGGCATCCAGCCTGGTCAGTCTGGAGCACGACAGCTCTTAGGTGAAAGACACGGGGCATTCCCTGACACTGGACTGCATCTGAGCCGGCTCAAAACTTTTCTTTGAGGGATTTGACAGCAGACCAGGATGTTTCCGGAGAGTAAATGTCTAGTGGGTTAGACAGTGCTAGAGAGTAGGCAGTCTGGATCCCTGGGATTTAGGCACGTGGATTTTGTCCAAGTCCCAGTGTAATTTTGAAAGGTGTATGCGTTGCTAGTAATGTCAGCTCCTTAAAAAAATCTGGCAGAAAATTGCATGTGCTAATACTTGTATACCTATATACATATACCCATACACCTACTGACTTTGATTTCCAATGAAACCCCTGTATTTACACAACTAAATGCCGTGTGTGCATCAAAAGGCCCTTGGCGTACAGCTCGCCACTGTGCATTGTGCACTGCAGCTCCGTCCCAGGCCGAGGTGCCAAACACTCTGAAGTCCAGCCATCCTGGTGCTGTAAATGGAGAGATTCATTCCTCCTCTGTAAATAGGAGGCGAACTAGCTTCCAGGTAGCACAGGAAACCAGAAATGTATGGTTTTCCCCTTAAAAGAGTAAAAAGCATCTGTAGAAGGAAGACCCATCCTTTAAAAGCATGAAAAATATTTAAATTTGGCAGAGAACAAAATATTTTGAAATGACGCAACACGGAACTGTCACTGCCACCCCTACTGAAACGTGACACTGGTTCCAGGATGTTCAGGCACTCCTGCTGGGACAGATAATCTGCATTTAAATTACAAGATTCAGCCATATGTCTGGCTGGGAAATGAAAAGGTTGGAGTGATAGATACCACCTTGTGCTTCTGCTGTTGGAGTCTTTCATCCTGCTCAGTCACTCTCACGCACTGTGGTCTGTTCCAGGATAAACTCTCTTCCTATTAAATAATATCCGAATGTCTCCAGGGCCCGTTTCAGAACCGAGCAGTCTCTTTTTTTTTCCCAGAAACTATATATCAAATCTTTGGTGGGAGCAAGCTTTTGACTAATATTCTCCTCTGGTTATTAACTTGTAATAACTTATCAATTTAACCCATGCAACTTTTATTTGAGATTTAAGCTATGACATATGATTAGAGATTCATACTGTTTAATTTAGGAAAAGGTACATCTTCCTCATTTACAAAAAGGGTACACCCTACCTCCCCACTCTTGTGTGTGTGTGCATGTGTTTTAAAATCAGAGCAACATTTCCCTATAATTCAAGTAATTTTTAATATTTTCTTTTTGCCCAGCTGGTATTGGTTAGCCTTCACATTTATCTTTCAGTGGGAAAAACATATTTTTGTTGCACCTTCAAGTCAAAACAGCATCTTCTTTGTAGCTGCTGGATGTTTTCTGTAATGACTTGGGTTTTATTTCTTTTAGATTGTAAGAAATTGCTATTATAATATTTCTAGTAATTTAGTTGCGGGTCCTGAACAAAACCAGAATTAATTGGTGAGAAAAATCTCATTTTTAGTATTATGAAGAAGAAAAAATAAAAGAACATAAGAACAAAGATGTCTGAAATATAGAGCCTTTTCACACATTTTCAGTGTGTTACTGTTTCTGGACTTTTTTTTTTTGACTTGCCATTGCACATGGCTCAGGTTTAAGAAACGCAGCGTAACGCGGGCTTAGTGATTTGATGATGGTACCAGCGAATGGCAAAGGCCCAATCTGGGTTTAGAAATCTGGTTGCTGTACTCTTTAAATCAGAAATGCTCCCAGAATTTATAGCCTTCATTGCAGGCCTTGGAGGCAGCTGGGGAGGACACTCTGCACAGCATCAACGTGTTGTCATCCTTGTAAATGCCGCTTGGAATTTGATGGGGACATTTTAAAGCTATACATGCAAGAAGATGAGCTGAAAGCTGGCGCTCTTCAGGGGGAGAATTTGCTGGCGAGGACTTCACAGGATGATGCCAACACGGCTCTTTCCCGGGGAATTTTCTGGAAAGGACAGTTTTGCAGGTGAGCGAGACAGAGGTCAAAAGAGGCCTTGCTATGGTTTATTTTCTATCTGTCACTTGCTGTGGTTTGCCCTCCCCGCTTTTGAGCCCCTTCTGTTGGGCTGAGCTCCTGGCTGAGCCCTGGCCAAATCGGTGTGGCGTGGGGAGCGCCACTGTCACCAGCGGTGGCAGGGGGGCAGGGCTCCCTGTGGCCCCGGGGGTTGCTGCCCAGCTTCTGCTGGCTCCAGCCACCGAGGCAGAGCTTTCAACTCAGAAAATCTCTGAGTTTCTGCACATCTCTGTGCTTTTATCACCACGTCGGGGAAAAAAGGAAAACGACCATCAGTTTAGACCAAGTGTGAACTGATAAAAAGGGATGTCCTTGTGAATTGCTCCCAGAATTGTCACTGGCCTCTAGTAAGAACAAAGAAATACAAGTATTAGCATAACGCCTCTGAAGGTACCTATTTTCATATACTTTTTATGGTTGTTTTATTTCAGGGCAGTTTTAATTAAAAGTAGGCACTGGCTGTAATCATATGGCATATGATTCCTTTTGGTAGCTTTGAAAGATCTTTTTTGTCTTATAAGATCCTGATAGTGAGTTTGATAAATCATCTAAATGAGCGTGCGTGAAAGCTTGTAAAATCTAATCTGGTACAGGATTTGCCCACACATGGCAAATATCCTAAGTAAGTTTTATAAGAGAGACCAGAGAGTTTTATGGAGCATAGTTTGGTGTACAGTATAAATACATATAATTTTGTATATATGCCATACACAAAACACTATAGGTATCTGTTTAAAGGACGACAGCATGACAAACCTCTAGGAGCCGCAAAGTCTACCTGGTATGGATTAAACAATTGCCTAATGGATGTGCTGATGCCAAAAGAACCCTTTGGGTCTTTCTGAGAAGAATACATCCATAAGCTTCCATGAAATATGTCATCCCTTTCACTCATTTAACACTAAGGAAATACCAACAAAACACTGTGTTTAAATAGCTTTAAGGATCTGATATAAATCAACAATAGCCAGGAAATTTAAGAAAGCCAAAGCCCGACACTCCCTCTTCAGCACATTACACCCTGTTTTTGCAAAGCGCGTTAGAAGCCTCGGGTACCCCACCTCATTTTCAGTTCTTGATTTATGTCAGACCCTATGGGAAAAGTACCAGCCACAACAGGAGCTTCCACCTCAGACCTCGCACGCCAAGAGTTCAGATGAAACCACAAGAAGTCACATGAACTTTATGTAAAATATCAGTAAGTTTTTGGCCTGAGACCCAGCAGCTGAGAGCGAGCCCCCGCTCTACCTGGCAGCTCCCTGTGGCACCCCGAGCTGCCCGGCCAGCGCTGGCACAGATGCAGTGCCCTGTGGAAGGGAGGGACACTGTATACGTGCCAGAGGAGTGGCTCCCCAAAGCCTGTAGGACATTTTCCATGCTGGCTTTGGTTCACTGGCTGGGGCGATGGCGGGGTGGCAGCACTGCCTCCTGTGTCCCTGCTGCCAAGCCCTGATGCTCCCAGCGCCCCCCCAGAGCTGGCCTACAGTCGGGGTGGTACTGCAGCGCAGCCCCCTCGGTGCAGTCACGCTGCTGGGAGAGCACCCGGGTGCCCAGTTTTCAAGCTGCAGCATATATTTCAGTATATACACATTGGCATATGTAATGCTAATACAGCGTCAGGCTCAATCTTTCCTCTGATGCTACCCAGAAAGTTAAATCATTCTGAGACCCACTTTTTTTTCTTTTAGATTAAGGCAAGTTGAAAATATTTCCTTCCAATGCAGGGTTAGTGGATGCAGGAGGATTAGATTAAGGCTTTTTTAATTTACCTTTTTTTTTTTTTTTTTTCTTTCCCCTCTCTCCTATTGCAGTGATACCTGCTTGGCATCAAGCCCCAGCATCTGCTTTGGACCCATGGAAAAGGAAGGAGTCATCTTCCCCAAAGCCTCCTGGGCACCTCTAACTCCAGCAGCTTTGTCCTACCCCTGCAGCAGCTGCTCCCATCCTACCCTTGTCGCCCCTGCGCCCTGGGGATTCCTCCTGGCCAGAGGCAGAGCTGTCACTGCCTCTGCAGACACAGGAACATCCCAGGAAACAGAGAGGTAAGCCCGGTCCTGAGGACTCAGGGCAAAACAAGGTCTGAAGGAAAGCCCTGGCTCCCTTTGCTGCTTCATAATTCTAGTTATAAAGTTGATTCATAGTGAAACAATTTGGTGAAAAGAAAAAGAAGACTTCCCTGTACGAAAATTTCTTTTACTGTCAACTTTCACAGAGTCAGAGGAAGAAATTCCCTCGGCAATTAGAGGTTCTGACATTACAGGCACAAGGCTTGTTTTGAGAAAACAAACACATGTCAGCATTTTTTGTTATTTTTTCAACCTTTAGACATGCTGGCAAGGCATCGATTCAGTGGGGTTTTTTACATGAAGGCATATAGACAGGAAAGTACAGTACCAGCTGCGAGAGCAATATGCCACTGGTCTGTTAATGACAAAGAGCAACAATGCGAAGGAGCCTTCAACCAGACAAAGCAAAAAGAGGAGAGAGGCATCCCCAGAAGTGGGTGTGTGGCAGCTACCCAATTATTGGAGACTTCCCTGGTATGAGTATCTAAAGTCATTAGTGTAAAAGCAGCATTGGTTAGGGACATCTGCACAGCTGTGAGCAGCTGAGGCGTTCTGGTGCGTTTTGGTTTGGTTTTTTCCAAGTCCTGCTTTCCATAGTGGCAGTGGTGTAAAACAAAGTAAAATCAGTTTACAGGGAAATGAATAAATGCAGTATAATAATGGCTCCACTTTTGCGGTTTGCACCCTCTGTCTATTAAATATTAGCCCTGAATTTTCATAACATAACAAAGATAACAGCACTTAAAAAGAAATGTGATCATTTTAAGCTTATATGTTAAAATTCTGCCCTCATTTATGCTAAGCAGCCCCTCTGACTTAAATCTGTTTATTACAGTAAGCTGAGTTGCACTTGTAGTAATCAGTAGAAAACATGAGATAGTTCTTTTTAAAATAAAAATTTCAGTGTTCCTATACATTGATTTGAAGACTGTGAAAGATCCAGCATGTGTAATATTATTTTCAGCCATCTTGGTGAATTTGTGCTGAACAGGTAAAATAGGAAACCCAAACACAGAGTTTGAAAAAGGAGAGGAGAGGAGAGGAGAGGAGAGGAGAGGAGAGGAGAGGAGAGGAGAGGAGAGGAGAGGAGAGGAGAGGAGAGGAGAGGAGAGGAGAGGAGAGGAGAGGAGAGGAGAGGAGAGGAGAGGAGAGGAGAGGAGGGGAGAGGAGAGGAGAGGAGAGGAGAGGAGAGGAGAGGAGAGGAGAGGAGAGGAGAGGAGGGGAGGGGAGGGGCGGGGAGGGGAGAGGGAGGGGGAGGGGAGGGGAGGGAGGGGAGGGGAGGGGAGGGGAGGGGAGGGGGAGGGGGAGAGGAGGGGGAGAGGAGGGGGAGAGGAGGGAGAGGAGAGGGAGAGGAGAGGAGAGGAGAGGAGAGGAGAGGAGAGGAGAGGAGAGGAGAGGAGAGGAGAGGAGAGGAGAGGAGAGGAGAGGAGAGGAGAGGAGAGGAGAGGAGAGGAGAGGAGAGGAGAGGAGAGGAGAGGAGAGGAGAGGAGAGGAGAGGAGAGGAGAGGAGAGGAGAGGAGAGGAGAGGAGAGGAGAGGGAAGAATTTAATAAATATGTGCTGGAGTCAGAAGCTATCAATTTCATATCATTTTCCCCTGAAGTGTATCTGTGACGTGCAGAGTCAATAGCGGAGGTATTTCCCAAACTTGGCCCCTGACCTTGCAGCTGGACCCTGTCCCTGCAAAGCCTCCCACTGGCCCCAGCACTTTCAGGCAAGCCTAGATGGTTGCACATACAGATGTTATAACTTGACCAGTGACCTAGATAAGACATGCTTCCTAACCCAGACGGCAGACAATTTTAAGGGCACATCACTGCCTGCCCTCCACAGGAGAAACTTGCCCCAAAAGGACATCTCTGTGTGGGACAGCCATGGTTTCAGATGGATGGTAGGGGCTGTCATTCAGAGGCAGCGATTCTGCACGGCAGCTCTGTGAATGTGACAAAGAACTGGAGGGAAAATATGAAGAGAAGATGAATCTGTTCAGCACTAAACATGTTTATTTTAACTTCTCTGAAGCTTCTGAAAAATCACTGAGCAAAACTCCAGGGTATAAATCAAAGTGAGAGAGAGAAAGGAAAAGGGCAAGCGAAAGAAAGTCATTACTGTGATTGGCAATGAAAGATTACTCAGGATCCATAACTGTGTTTACCTAGCTCAGCTCTAAGTTCACCATTCCAAAACCCTCGAAAGAAACCCATGTTAAAAACAAAACCCAAACCAAAATAGCCCAAACCGTTCACAGGAAAATGACTTGTGTAACAACAGGTGGAAATTTGGGATTTGCCGCCTGTGCTCACACTGCTACATTTTCCTTACTATTAAAATCGTATTTCATAGGATTCCAAGCTTTCTCTACCAAGAATTTAAATTACAGAATGAAGGCTAAAGTGATAAACATGAAGATAGCTATCTGATTTTTTTTTTCTCTCTCCAGTTTCATGTCCTTCAGCTACGCCTTAGCGCAGCTCAATTTACAGTATAAGGCCGGAAAGTCAGTGCTAGGCACACAGTTACAATAAGTACTGTTCTCACTTGTTCACTATAAGCTCCCTATTTCCTTCTTAAAAGTTGTTTTCAAAAGGATCTGCTTGCGTAATTGTGCAGCAGCAAGCCCTGGTAGCCTCAATCCCCAAGAATGTTTTCAATGACCTCTTCCTGCCCAGTTTTTCCATGAGAGAGAGAGAAAACTGTTGGGAAAGGGGGAGCCGACAGCGTTACCAGAGGGTAAATGAGTAGACAGATGCAGAACAGAGATTAGCGTTTTAGGAAAAAAAAAAAATCTGGTTTTTTTTTTTTTTTCTCCCTGGTGTTAGGATCCCTTTTAAAAAAACACCCCCTCATTTTAACATTTCATGTCCTTTTGGTTGGCCCGGGCCTTCCAGCAACAAAGTAGACCCTAATTTCAGAGGTGAGAATATTAAAGCAGAGGAACGGGCACGTTTCACCCACGCAGTGGCTGCCGGCATCAAACCCGGCCTGTGGATCCGTCCTGGCTGTGCCGAGGCTGGGTAGCTCTGCAGTGGCGGTGCGAGTCAACTCGGCCGTTTGCAGGACAGATGAGTAAACGCAAACAAAGGGTGGGAGGGCAGTAGTAGCCAGAGCATCAAAAATGAAATGTCCGCTTCTGAGGGGAGCCAAGCTCGCTAATGCAAACGCATACCTGTACCACACGCGTAGCAAATCAAGATCTGTTTATTTACAGTATTAGTTTTGGTTATGGAGAACTCATCAAAAACCAAAAGGCAAAATGACCTTGAGCAGTTCACATTATCAAGAATTAATTATTACCCTCTGACAGACCCCATTTATCACCATGAAAACCAGATACATTAATTAAAGCACTTCTGGCATCGGCGCAAACCTGTTCCCTTCATGTTAGATTTTGTTTTAGATTTTGTTCCCAGAGAGAGCACAGGAATTCTTCAATGTACCAAAGAGCAGTTTAAAGATTTTCCACTACGATGCATTCAGAAGTATTATTTTTCGTCTCTGAATCAAGGTCCATAATAACCTCCATAATCAAAGAATTATCTTTGCTAGTGACAGACAAAATTAATAACCAGAGTTTCGGTTTTTAACCCTGCCTATCACCTACAGCGCCAACACTGAGGACCACGGGGTAGATTATTCCGCAATTAACATTACGTGATGTTGCTGAGTGCAGCACATTTGCTGTAGCTTAAAAACATGCCACGCTGTGGCAATGCAGAGTAGGCAGCTTTTAAAGTTTGGATTAAATCTAAGTGAAAGTCTCCCATGACTCGTTCAACTTCTGCCATTACCTGATGTATTGTGATAACGGTGTAATGCAAGGCAGGGATTTAAAAGGACAAGAACATAAATCTTTCTTTGCGATTGATGACATTTTCCTCGTTGCCTGTGCGTGAAGAGGACGGAGGGAGCTGGCTGTGTTGCAATTTCCCACCCTACTCCTAGTCAGAGCGCAAAATGAAAACTTTACATTTGGATCAAACCCTGTATTTGTCTCTGGGACAAAATTTCCCATCGGATTAAGACCTGCAAAATTTGGTCCCATAGGGGAGAACTCAGCATTCCTCAGTAACATCCTGAGGAGCCCTTACCACTCTGTTAGCCACCATCAGCTGCAAAGACCCTGCCATCGCTTTGGCCACATTTTTCCCTTGGATAGGAGGAAACAAAAAATAAATCTGTGCAAATACGATGCCCCAGTGCTCCGTACTCTTTAACTATTCACCCCAACCGGTCTGCCTCTTTAAATGAAGGCTGGAACACGCTATCTGCTTCTCAGAAAGCCGAAGGTGGATGTGTGCCAGGGATTTGTGCAGCTTCCTGGCTTTGCTGATAAAGAAGGGCCACTGCGAGGTAAACCTCTCCTTTCTCCCCGGCGCGTTTCCTCTGCGGCTGCCCAGAAACAAGGGACCCGAAAAGACAAGGAAAATGTGGAGATGGCAGCACCAGAGCCAACTGCCCGCGCAGGAGGAGGCCTCCGAAGAGTTCGCGCGTGTCTACGTTTAGAAATGTGAGCTTCGAGCCCGGGCATTTGCATCAGCGGGTGGAAAGTATGAGAAAGCACATCGAATGCTGGAAGTTAATGATAGCATTTGACCGTGTTAACCAGTAAATGACAAGGCAGGGTCACGGGAGTTAATTATTCAAGTAAGTGACTGCTAAAAGAAATGTTGAAGAAATGCTGGTAGTTTGCAGCGACTGCAATGGAAAGTGACTAATCATTTCAAAGTTTAACCTTGACAGCTCTAAGCAGACCCTTCTTGCTCTTTTTCTGGTTTTGTTTTTTTGTTTTTTTTTTTTAAAATCAATATTGTCTACCTGGCAGGCAGAACATTAAACCTTTTGCAGAAAAAAAAGAAAACAAACCCCAAAACCCCAAGCTGGCTAGAAAGGCCCCTGCGACATGAAGACAAGAGCTTCAGCAGAGAAGCAATCTGGCTTAGAGGGGTTCAGCTTTGGGAGAAGGGGGCTCTCGCCTCAGCCCCCACCTCCCGCGTGACGCGGGGCCGCTCTCCTGGTCTCCCGGTGCTCGTGTTTTTAGGTTATAACCTCTTTGGGGCGAACTCTGCCTGGTTTGTACAGTGCCAAGCACAATCAGGCCCTGCTCGCCGCTGATGTCCCTCGGCACTGCCATGATAGAAACACTAACGAAGAGAGACTGCTCGTACCTGCGTAGCCCCAACTGAATCCACCACTTAAAAAATGTCATTATTTTTTTTGGTGCCTGGATAATTTAAAAAAAAATCCAGGCAAAATACAATTACTGCCCTGCCATAACCGCTAAGCTTCTGCGGGACATAGCTGCATAATTTCAAGAGCCAAACATTCCACTAGACCTCTTTGTTTCAACAATCGAATACCAGAGAAGGAGGTAATACTGGCAATGTATTTGTCTTCTTATGTATGCTGAACTGCTTTACATCTTCTAATACCGATATATGAGCCTACAATATGAAAAAAAAAAAAAAAGAAAAAAAGGCAAGTATAAGCTAACATTTTATAACAACAGTACAGCATATACACAGCACTTCTCATCCCAAGTGTACTTAAATCAGACATACAGTTGTCACTTGACCTCTCAGGGAAGTGTAGTTATCTCCAGACTGGGACACAGCATGTGTTTAATAAACAATATTTGAGGTTTGGACACTGACAAGATTCATTTTTTTCCCTACTTACAGCTCTGGTAAGGACAAAGCAAAAAATAAAAGCACATTTAATGTGTATACGCCCATTAAGATACTGAAACTAAAAGGAAGGCAGACTTGGGAGAACCTAAATATGAATAATATATTATAGAGGGTAAAAATGACATTTGCGCTGAAAGATGAGAGGTCAACTAAATGAATATTATTTTTTGTTGAAAAACAAAATGCCTTTGAGGTTATAATCTGGTTATTTAGAAGCCTGGCTTTACTCTTATCTGAAAACCAGAACCCCCAGTGTAGTTTGTGCCCATTGCTGGGGTGGCCGCTGCACTGGAACACATCCTTTGGGAATACCTCAAAGGGAAGACTGCAAAATCCTCAGTGGTGCTGCCTATGGGAAAAAAATTAATTCCTCAAGAGTAATTCCTCCTTGATGCATAGCACGAAATCACAGAGGTTGTGGGAGCTTCCTATTCTTCCTGCTCACGCTGTAGAGGTGCTAGAAAGGTGTCCTGGTTTGAGGTAAAACAGGACCAATTTTGTTCAGTAAATTTACTTCCTAGCTGGGCCTCTTCTAACTACTGAAATTAACAGCATATTGTGCAGGCACTGTTCGCTCTCAGAGTGATAAGACCAATGTTTATAGCTGATGCCCAGGCATGGTATGCAGGGAGGCTCTTGCTTAACTTATTGCTGTAACACCCAAGGCAGCTCACTTTGTTATGTGCCCCATTGGAGGGTCAGAAGCAGAAAAGCGCAGTGGGGTCCCACCTGCGGGGAGGAGTGGACAGAACAGGTGACCCAAAACTGACCAACAGGGTATTCCATCCCATCTGCCCCATGCTCAGTATAAAAGCTGAGGGATCAAAGGGTCAGCCCTCTCTCTCTCACCCTCTGGCTTCAATGGCTGACGTCTGAGGAGGACTCTGGGTATATACCGCAGTGATTATCCTTGTCACAAGTTTAAGTCCTGTCCCAGGGTGTCATTGTCCCTGGAACTCCTGGAACATCTTTCAAATGGCTGGCATGACGTAGAAATGGGCTTTCCTTCCTGCTAGTCCACCCTTGGGGCCACAGTTGCCAGCTCTGCAAACGAACGTGCACAGCTGGGAGAGCGAACCTTTGGGCTGAACTTGAGGACAGTCTCAGGTAGCAGCCCTTGGCCTCCTAGCAGGGACCATGAAAGCGAAACTTCAGAATTAGCAAGTAAACAGAGATGTTCATTTGGATAATCAGAGGACTTGCAAAGCTGGGTTACCGCAGAGATTGATGCCAACACTGAGTGACAGAAATCTGACCCATTCTACCAGAATACATGAGAAGACAGGAGAAAGTCCAGGGCCACGCTCGTGACTGAATGCCATTTTCTGTGTTAATGGAGCGGTCCCGAATGTCAGGGGGAGTTGTCAGTGGCCAGGAAGAAGGAATCTCAGCCACGGCTAGAAAAAGCGTACTCAATGAGCAGGGCAAGGGTGGTGGGAGGCAGCGGGCATAAGTATAAAGAGAACCTTTCATACAACTCATACCTGAGAATAAATATGAACAAACATTAAAAAAGGAGTTAAAGTTATCATTGCAAACAATCCAGTGGCAAGTCAGCCTACATTAAGGGTAAGCTTGTGAGATAAGCATGTAAATTAGAGATTGCAGAAAGCAGAGGTTTGGTTTTCAAGTCCCATTGCTCAAGTCAAGAACAATTTATTCTCCTGCGGTACTTGGACTGAGGCAGAGGGACGCCGTAAAGGCAGTGTGGATGGTTCATCGTGTTCACTTTGCTTTGGCCTGGGAAGCTAGGAAGCCACAACCATTCTTTGCTTGTAGACTTTTTGTTGGTCTAAGCATGAATGTTCCTTTTGTCCTGTAACAATCCCATTTTTGTGTTTAGGAAGACAGTCTTTGACCCTTCCCTGGACTAGGAATGGAAGCCAACTGAAGCAGCAGGATGCCGTTCTTCCAAAACTACTTTTGCTCTCTGTTGATGCCACAGCTGGTATCACACAAGCCAGAGTGATTTCAAGCTGCTTTCCTAATTTGCCTTCATCAAACTATACTGATGGTGATAACCACTGCTTATAATATGTTTTTTCAATCTTCCCTGCGCTGTTCTTGCACTTATTCTCTAAGAATAATTTCAGCTGGTGGTTACAAATCTTCAGCTCAACATCACGTGTCCCAGAGCAGTCAGAGGGGATGAAGACAGGCTCTGCACCATCTTCTCTTGATGCCAGCCTGCTTATTTTTCTGAGTGTCTTTATGCGCAAAATTTCATTCAGTTTTGAGTTTTCCTTCCTTCTGTAAACCTACCGGTTTTAGACAGTGTGGCAGTGGTACGTACTGTCAGGTAAGTGTTGGTACTTGGATGTGCCTGAGCTCCCTTTATAGTCATTGGACATGATTCAGGAGGAACAGTCACATCTTGAGCGCATTTTTAGGAACTGCAAGGTATCCACAGTTCTGTCTGCCTGTCTAGCCTCCAGCTGCCACTGTGGAAGGGTCTGCTGTGGATCAGTCCTGGGTCACATCTGCCACCTCCATATGGATATCTCGGATACCAGAAGTGATCTCCAACAGCACTAGATCCGTATCTGTGGACAAATAAATTAAGTTCCTATCTCATCTCATCTAGCTCTGTCTATATTACTGGTAAGAAACAAGTGTCCGTTTATCTCACGTACCTGAGAACGGGCTGGCGTGATCCCTGGGGATTCCTGTCTCTATCCATTGATTTAATAGGAATTTAGGTGAGTGGATGAGGTGTGATGACTTGTTTTTAGATGGCTATAGTGAGGTGAACTGAATCCCATCCATACTGGTGCATGATTAATGTTGGAACACTAAGCACTTTGCACTTTGCTTTTAAATGTCATAATAATTTTGGTGAGATTGAATGCGTTTTAAAAAGTGTTCCCGCTTATATTAAATTGACCCTTGTTAATTATAATCCAATAAATTTTAGAAGAGGCTTTAAAGGGTAATGATTTATGCATCTATGTCCAAAAATCAGAAATACCAGACAGCAAGCCAGCAAACTCCTACTGAATTCAGAACATGCATTTGAGAAGTCATTTCAAATCCCTATGCAAGTCAAATAGAGGGAGAAGTATGTACAAGACGTATTGCTATATTGTGACAAACCATAAAGAAGCTTTCAGCTATATAGCATCTTGACAGGCTGTTCAAAATCAAGTGTTTAACCTCACTCTTTACCTTGATAATCATATTTCCCTCTTTGCTTCACACATATATTATGCCATACTTAACACACAAAAGGAAAAAAAAAAGGTAATATTTCCTTTACTGAGAGCCAACTTTGTCGTGATGCATCCCATCACTCTTCTTGTCTTTTATCATAAGAAAAGCATCCTGTACTTGCTTTGATAGCAAACAGATCTTTCCTAGCAGTAGTCCTGATATCCGGAGTAGGGATTTATGAGGCCAGGAAGCAAAGTGTAGTCTTGCCCCTGAAGAATAACTGCTAGTGTGTTAATCATCTGCCAAAAAAAAAAAAGAGGAAAAAAAACCCCAAACATAACATTTTTTTCTTAAGTCCCGTCTGTCTAAAGATAGGCTCTTTACTTACTTTCTCTGAGCAGTCAATGTTCACATTACTGAAACAACCTCAGAGATCCATTAATGCTCCTAAAACTCCATAACAGTACTCAAAAAGTATTTACAGACTCAAAGCTACAAGCCAGGGCATATCCCTATCACAAACACCACCTTTTTTGCAATGCTCATTCCACAGATTTATATATTCATTGCTCAGTCACACCTAGCATAGTAGTCTTTCTGGACAATACCTTACTACAAGTATGTAGTAATCACTACACTACGGTGATTTTCATGCATTATCAATATAATCTACTTAGAAGATTGCCCTTTTCTGATCACTAATTCAAACAGCTGCTGTAGTTACTGAATTTCTCCTGGAATATCCCACTTAGCTGCTGTGTCTCAAAAGAATTCTGCTGGTCGGCTGAGGGGTGCATGTGAGATGCTAGAAGGAATGAGGAATGGTGAGGGGAAATGTCTAAAAAGCCCAAGAAAAATTAAAGATGAAATAAAACTACCTGTCCAAACCTGGCTCTGAGTTCTCATAATTCTCTTAGTGCACTACTGGTATTTCGCAGCTGGTTACAAAAACTTCCTCAGAAAGGGCACTGCGAGGAAGTGAATGGTGATACTTGTCCATAATGTCTTGGACTTTTTGTGAAGATGCTTGTCGTGGGCATAAGCAGCGCGCACACTGTTTGCAGCAATGCTGGGGGCTGCATGCTGCCAATAAAACTTTCAAGGTATTGAAATGGACTGAGTTGGTTTCTGTTATTGCTGTTCTTCTGGTTCAGGGAAATATAGGAGCCGGGACTACTTCCACTGACTAAAATGACAGCAAGAATCAAGAAAAAATGAGCTGATAGACACGATTAGAATGATTTTATTTCCCCTCAGAACCACTTATCTGTTGTACCGCTCCTAAGATAAAGGTGTAGCCTACATAGATAATAAAAAGCAGGAGGAAACAGGTGAAATACTTGGAGCTAATTATATGCTGAATGTGTCAACTACAGAAATACTGAGCCAAATTTTCAGAAGCACTGCTACACATTGGTTTTGATTGCGTCACTCTTCAGCATTTCTCTAGATCAAAGATCCTCAAATCACTGTATTTGCTGAGTAGATACCAGCCTTTATGCCCAAATTCAGTGAAGAAATAATAAGTGTAGCACAGGAAAGTGATTTTTTTTACTTCAGTTAATCACCAATTTACACATTTACCCTATGCTGTATTTACCCTTACAGTAAAAAATTGTCTAAAAGTAGCCATTACCAGCAACAGGAACTCTGAACGAAGGGACCAGCTTAAAGAAAATCTGAATATGAATGTGTCTTTTGAAAGCACCTATGCTATTCAAAGGTCAGCCACATGCTGCCCTTTCCTTGCTTCTTAATAACGAAGCCATAAGCTTGTTTCATGGTAACAATAACAGCCACTGTACCAAATTCAGTCCAGCACTCTGCATACAGTGATACTGACATCTGACCGTACTTGTGACAGATTATTATGGCCCTCCATCATCAAAGCGCAGTAAAAATTCAAGGCTGCAGTAAAAATTAATCTGGCCGTGAAACTGGCCTATAGTTATTTTTTCTCCCTGCCAACTACTGCAACGTTGATGTGTACAAATCATCAGACATGACTTTGTGAGGGTGTTAGTCGCACACAAAGCTTGCTAAGAGAAACACGTGGGTGCAACAAAACATTCAGAAAGCAACTGCTTAAAGTGGATCTTTCTATACCTCCTGTGTCATTACACACAGTACCGTGAATAAGTGACCGAGCAATACCTAGGATGTTTTGAAAACCTACTACCAGTGAGCTGGTGATAACATTTCACCTTTCATATGGAGACTACCGATTCAAAGTCTGGCCTGTGTCAGCCTGACCAAGAAAATGATTCTAATTTAATTGCTGATTTGAAATAAGTCAGTAGTTCTTGGTGAAAGCCCTAAGGATGAAAGCCTTCATTACAAAACCACAGCCATTCCTAAGACTCTTCTGGATCCTCAGAAAAGGTGAAGGAACTGAACACCTAAAAGAAGAAACTGGTCATTTGGCATCAAGCTGGGGAAAAGCTAAGGACACTGTGTGGTGCTGCTGGTGGCAGGGCAGTGTAAGAAGATGAATCTCCTGTCAATGGAAGACTTTCCGCTGAGATGTACCAAAGGGAATAAAACCACATTCATACACTAAAATACTGATTTGGAGGTCAAAAAAAAAGCACGGCCTCTTGCTAAGGAAAGGAATATAAATATAAACATAAAGGGATGTAAACTATATCCTTGGGGTTTGCCTCGTTTGCTTAATCGCTTTTGTATCCTCCGTTTGTAGAGCGTCTGTATAATCCATACATAGTAATAATTTCATGCACAAACTTTAGGACGCACAGTGCTGCAGGAGTTGAACAAACCTTGTCAATCACAGAACACAGGAAAACCTGTCGGTGGAACAAATTTGCTGCATGCTTTAATTGTTGTCAAAGAGGTCTAGCTTCCCCTAGATTTTCATGGTTCGTTGTTCAACTAGAATTTCTTCCATACATCTGAAATTTGCTCCAGGTTATATGATGTTTTGTGGCCCATCACAACATGGCACATTACCAATTGATACTATATAATCCACGATGAAAATATGCCCCTAATGCTCCATGACAAATGCAAAGAATTTGGATATCTTATTTAAAACAGTAGAGGGGAAATGGAATACAGCCCAGCTCCGTACTTTAAATTTATCCTTTGCGTTAAAGAGAAAGGGGTAAGAGGTATCTGAAGCTTAAGATTATTCACAAGAGGGAGTCCATGGCTTAAGCTTTTCTGAGTTGGCTTGCCCATTTTTTTTAACTGCTTCCTACCCTACTTAATTCTGTAATAAACGTGCCGGTATAATTTTGGATATGCTTTTATGATATTAAAATAGGCCTCCTGGAAAATTTATTTAGCATTTGAGAATAACACTTCTATAGAATTAGAAAAACAGAACAGAAAACTTTGCCCTTTTGAAATCAGTGAAAACAGCCCTTTTGACTACTCGAGACTGCAGTTCCACCACTTTTTTTTTATTTATTTCATTTTAACATTCCACAGCATGATAGATGCAGTGCCAGCACAAAGAAAGGTGTATGGTCTCTCCTCCAAACAGCAAGCATTGCCAAACACAAAATTTTCTGTTATATTCTACGAACTAGTTTCAAACTTTATGGCCATGTGGTTTTTAATAAATTCTATAGGCTTTTAAACTGTTCCCCATACATTTTCTCACTTTAATTACTTTTAAAAATCTATCATCCTTTTCCAGGGATCTGCTTATTAATATTAACATTATAGTGTCAATACTTTTTGGTTCAGACTTGTTTGTAAGTAGTACAGTGAGACAGTACTGTAGGACAGTAATTAATTATAATTTTAAATGTATCCAAATATTTTGAAAAAGAAAGAAATAGATTTGATTACTGCATATGATCTACTTAATGCACATGTAAGTAGATGTTTAAATACTTTGCATTTGCAACTGGAACTGAGCTTTTTTATTCTACCTGCGTCTGGGCTATGAACTGAGTGCATAAATAACAGGTGTTCTAGTTTCAGTGACTCATTTCTCAGCTTCCTCGGGGACAGTTAAGCCACTCGATATTTCTCAGATGTGCCTTACTATATAGGGTCTCAAATCAAAACACTATCATTGTGGGATGCCTCACGCTGAGATTAACCATCCTTTTATTTGAAGATTTTTCTTCTGGATCAGCGGCTGGCTGTTCTGGAACGGTCAGTGTTCACAGACAATATTAAATAGGCACAAAAAAAAATTGCATTTTCTTTCACCAAAATTTGACTTTGTTTTCCTGATGCTGCACAACGCATTTTAATGAAAAGGTTTTAAGGAGTTGAAGCGAGATAGGTCCTGGAAACTGTTCCACGTTCTGTGCTTTCCAGGTCTTGCGTTTTCCTCCCTCCTCTTCTTCCACCACGTGAGACAGACTGCAATTGCATCACTGCAGTGGCAGATGACCAACAGTGCTACATTTAGCTGTTGGTAATAAACATCCCCTGAATGATGGGAAATATTTCTACCTTGGAAGCAAAGTATGATGCACTTTTCTTTTTTATTTTTCCTTTCTGCCTGAATGAGCAAGAGATAAGAACTGGAAATCAACTCCAGGAATCTTACACGACTCTGCAAAACATTGCCATTAAACTTAATTGTCACTGGTAAAGCTGGGATTATTTGTAGTCATATAAATCTACCTTCACTCACTGAAGCTCTGGTTATTGCATTTTGAGGCAGATTTTTTCATCTAATAATACACTTGGAAGACATTTCAAGATCGTAGTTAACTGGAAGACATAACATTGACAGAGAACCAAAACCAACTCAAAATCAGTATGAAACATGGTCACTTCATGGGACCAAAACAGTAACTGTAAGAGAGTATTCTTCACTGAACAGGTATATTCCTAGGTGGTTTTGGCCCCTATGCTGTTGCAGTTGTTATCACAGACCCCTAAAGAAAAGACAGAAATATTGCCCCTGAAGTCTGTAGAAGACTAAAGTATTTCCCTAATACTCTAGGAGTAATGAGTGACCAGTCAGCATCATGGCAAACTTTGTTCTGCTTGGTAAATAGTTTAACAAAACTCACTGTATTTCAACATGGTGACAGGAACACTCACTCATCTACAAGTAATGGAGGAAGAAATGAATCTGAAGAAGCTTGTGAGAAATAAGTCAGGTGAAGAGGCTCTCCCGTGGTAATGCAATGCTTACATGTGATGCAGGAATTTATACTCAGAAAGCATAGGAAGGTTACATACTGCTGTGTGTCATCCTGCTGGGATAATAAGCCCAGCTCTGGTGTCTACAATTTGATAAGGACTTTGAAAAATCAAAGACATTTCAGACAAGGTCCTCAAGGATGATTAAAATGGAAACTCTTCCTCATGGAACTCATGGCATAAACTACCTGAGACATTGAAGACAGGTGAAAAAATTACTTACGTACCTACCTGGAGAACAGGAATTCAGTAATAATGGGCTCTTTGATCTCACAAATAAAGGTGTGACATTCTGAAGGCTCCAAAGGGCTGTTTTCACTGATTTCAAAAGGGCAGGGTTTACTGTTCCACTGGAGTGGCAGAGATATGGTCAGAATTAAAAGCTATAGGATTGAAATTTCATCAGTTTTGGCATCTTCAAGAAAAGGCTCCCATCCCTTATGAAGACTGATGATTTCCATGCATGAGGTAGCTGACTATAGTGAGAAGGACACGGTTCTTTCAACTGCAAAAGGGAAAAGCCTTATGGGCAGGCTATTATATTGGAACTCGGGCACTTGTTACAGAAGCACAGTTAGAGCATCTCAGCTGGATGCTGAAATGGATTAATTCACAGGAACTTTTGAAGTCAGATCATTCAAAGAAACCGAAATGAGAGTGAGGCCGTGAAACATAAAACGCTGAAATATATTTGTCACATACACCAAGCCTCCAGTGGAGGAACGAGCCCGACACGTGAAGGGTTTGTGTCAGACAGCAGTGTCAGGTTGAGATGACAGTCCAGTGACCATCAGCCATATGCGAGGCTACCCACCACGTGCGAGGTCAATCCAGGATGCCCAATCAACAGTCAGAGCAGAGGGACACCTCCAGCCTTTCTCAGGGCAGGGCTGGGTGCCTGGGGCTGAGCTGAAATGGGGACCCTGGGACATGGGAAGGGTTTGGGGGAAAGCCCCAGGTAAGGCTGGTCAAGGCCAGTAAGGCCCTTTGTGGCCTGGACGGCAGCCTCGTAAGGTTCAGCAATTAACATTTGTTTTGGTTTGTTCCAGAGACCTTCTCAGGAAAGATGTCCTCAGCATGATGGCATTTTCTGGTAAGATTGCCATATCTCTTACTACCATTTGTGAAAAGGGGTCACCCATCCTTTCACAGTAGATATGAAGAGTGATGTTCTCATACAAGCATGACATTGTCTTCTGAGACCATTATTCCCTGATGCATAGCATCAGTTTACGAAGTGATGGCAGCTCTTGGGTCATGAGATCATATCAGGCTTTTTATCCTGCCGTACTCCTTTCTTTATACAGCAGACATTGGGTTTTAGTAGTTTTCAGCATCCTGTCAAGTAAAATGTCAATGGATGACAACCTAAATTTAATCATTGCCCTTCTGTAATTTAATCTAAATACAGATCAGTCTTGTTCTGCAGGTTATTTTACAGTGCTTTATTATTTTGATATTGTTTTCTAACAACACTTTAGATTTGAGATAACAAGGACTGGCAGTTACACGACTCCTCTCCCCACAAAATTCTTTATCTCCTAATTTTTGTGGATTGTCTTTCGTTCTTTCTACACCAGAAGATAATTTGTTATGCCTAATTGCCTACTTAGTTGCAACATTTTCTAGTAAAGCTATCATAAAAAAGTGAAATAGCAAGCTAGAACAAATATTAGTCTTCTTCAGCCAGCATAAACAAACCTATGCCTACCTTGCTTCAGGGGTCCAACAATTTCTGTGGTGCCAATACGAGCTCTTTCATTTGAGTTGGCCTATATTTTTGGCATACACAACAAACTTGAAAATACTTCCTTTTCATTTCTTGTATTTCCAATACCTAAGTTCCCTTTCTGTAGCTCGTGAAATAGTTTTTGTGCAACATCTTGGAAACATTATTTTAGCGTATTTAGAGAAAATCTCATCCAGTATTGTGAGGATCATCCATAAATCAATAGCAATAGCTCGGAATATGCTATTATTATATCATTTTTTTTTTATATTTTTATTTTAGATATTGTAATACAACAGCAGTATTAGTACTTTCCTCTCACCCCCACCAGTAATCCAAATTGCGCCCGAGATCAGACACTTTGATATTTTATCAGGTCATCAGACACACAGTCTGCCTTTAGATTTTCCTCTGTTGCACTCGTGCCAAACCTCCACGCCAGGCATGTCTGACCTTCTGAATCAGGGCTGGATACCTGTTCTGGAAACCCCTGCAGTCTGCTCTCACACACTACTCTCCTGTGTCTTATGGACGCAGTAGCAGCTCACCGGACTAAATATCTGGTAATGCGTAAATGCATTTCAGAAATGGTAAAAATACTTTTTGGACCAGGTTAAATTGTCAGTTGCAGAGCCCTGCTATTGGGAATATACCAACGACCCAGATGTGAATTCAATCTGAAATCATATATGTATAGCTGAAAAAAAGGAGTATCTGTTCTCCAAGGTGTAGAAAGGGTGTTTGTGAAGTGCTTTTGGCAAGAAGTGGTTTATGGTTAGCTTCTATCCAACACCTCATAAATAATATTCTCACTAATAAAGACAAAAACTTTCTATGCCTAATTACTAAAGCCAAAGAGTCCCTCTCCATTTGCTCTCATCACCATTCTGCATTTGTTTGCCTCTCTGAGGCAGCAATCTCTAGTTTGGACTATGCAGTTATGAGAAACATGAAGAAGAAAAAAAAAAGAAAGCTCCTTCGGGCTTGTTAAGGCAGGTAGGTGATGGACTCAGCTGTACTTTCATTTCCCTGTATATATTGCTGGGTTACCTTCTTAATGAGGTATGCTATTTCCACCATATGAAATTTACATTTTTTGTTTCTTTTTGCTTTATTCCAGAAACTCTAACTCTTTTCAAAGCTGCTAGGAGTCACTTGTCAACCTACTGTTTTTCTCACACCAAAATTTCATCTATGTATACCTTAACAACCTCTAGACTGTCAGAAAGGTGTATTTTCATGTGAAACATCTGTTAAAAACTCAGGTGGTGATCCTCAAAAACAATGTTTCCCAATAGGGAGGAAAATGGCCAAAAAATACTTTCTTTTTTTACATCAAGTGCAGAAAAATATTTCCAACTCTTCTCTACAGAAATGCATACCCTAGTCTGTTCTGAAAAATGTTCCCACTTTACAGGTTTCATTGTTTTGGATCTATACAGAAATGAAAGATTCCACCCTTTTTGCCACCATGGTTCCTGCTCTGGCCAGGAAGTTGCACCCATTGCTACGTATTGTTTCACTTGCTTTCCTCCTGCAGAGCAGTAACTCTGTCCTGTTCCAAAGCACTTTCTGTTTCAGGATGAAGGGTGTTCTCCCAGGAATTTGAACCCGAGAGAGCAGGACAATGACAAAAGGAAGGCAATGTGGTTTTCTCATCTATGTTCTGAAACCCACTGAGATCTTCCAAAGTCCTTGGAAGACCTACTCCAATGCTTTTGTCCTTTTCTTTCCAACCTAGTCTCTGTATGAATGTTAAGTCCTAACAGCATAGGAAAGACATGGACCTGTTGGAGCAGGTCCAGAGGAGGGCCACAAAAATTATCAGAGGGATGGAACACCTCTTCTACGAGGACAGGCTGAGAGAGTTGGGGTTGTTCAGCCTGGAGAAGAGAAGACTCCAGAGAGACCTTATTGTGGCTTTTCAGTACTTAAAGGGGGCCTACAGGAAAAATGGGGACAAATGTTTTAGCAGGGCCTGTTGTGATAGGACAAGGAGTAAGGGCTTTAAACTGAAAGAGGGTAGATTTAGACTAGATATAAGGAAGAAATGTTTTACAATGAGGGTGGTGAAACACTGGCACAGGTTGCACAGAGAGGTGGTAGATGCCCCATCCCTGGAAACGTGCAAGGTCAGGTTGGACGGGGCTCTGAGCAACCTGATCTAGTTGAAGATGACCCTGCTCATTGCAGCGGGGGTTTGGAATGAGATGACCTTTAAAGGTTCCTTCCAACCCAAACCATTCTACAATTCTACGATCTTAATTATGTGTTGCTCATTTAACAGTTACCCCTTCACTTAACCCCTCAGCCCTGTAACTCAGCCCCTCAACTGCCCTTCTCACATAAAAGAAAAAAACCCTCTAAAAGCACAAGACTGTCTTAGTGGGTTTACGACTTTGACAGATAAAATCCCACAAAACTTGCTGTAGTTGTTGGAAAGTTTTCTCGTGCCTCCGTTACCGCCACCAGCGTGGGGCTGGCACAAGGGAACATGTGCTCGTGCCTCTGCTGTGCTAACGCAAGGGCTGACAGCCAGCCTTAAATCACCAGTGAAGGTGCGCTTGAATAAGATACCATTCCTGTACTGAAGTAGATTGTGCACGGGCATACATTTCCTCCTGTCGATTCTGCTAAAGGGTGATAACCTCTGACAAAGAGACCATAACAAACAGCCGGGAAGCAGCAACATCTTAGAGCACCTGAACTGTTTGCTAAGTGAAGCTGAATGAAAGCCCTTAAATCAGTCACAAGTGCTTATACTTTCATTTTTTGATTTTATTCTTAGTTTAAAAACGTATCAGTCATATTTTTCATTTTTATATGGAGTAATCTTTTCCTCAAATTTCTACAGTACTTTCATGCTCAGCCTCCTCTACAAATGTTAACTGAAAAGAATTAAAAGCATTAAATGATTCTGAGCCAGCGGTAAAGTTAATTTAGGACTCTTCTTTCTTCCAGGCACTACTCGTCAATGAAGAACAGCTACTTAAATCTTTCCTAGTTGTCTTCCACGCTCATAGAGCTTTAACTCCAGTGGGACTTTTTGCTGGCTGGTCCATTTCTCCCTATGGGAATTTTTTAGTTCATTCTGTTGCTGATACCATGAGTGATTCAGCCATTACTCAGCACCAAATGCTTTGCCAGAGCATCTGAATTTTAACTGTTCAGTACTTGCCACAATCCTCTGCGCAGTTTCTGTGATGCGTGACCCAACTGGATCATGCATAAGACCCTTTTAAAATACAGTTCACACATTTTTCACTTCGTAGCATCTGCATTCATTGACAAACTTTCTGAAAACTCTCATGTCGCAACAGTACAAATGAAACTGGGATTTGACTTGCCACTTTTCTGAGTTACCTTTGACATGTTGCAGTTCATGGAGCTTTTTTTTTTTTTTTTTTTATTTTCAGGAGGCAGACAGTTATGCTTATGGAGGACAGAAGTTGACAGTCGCTGTGGAGATCCAAGGGCTCAGGAGTTTCCGCGTGGTAACAACTGAGATGCTCCTAGACAGGCACTGATATATTACTATCGGTTTCTTGTCAAACGTGTTCCCCCAAGTGTAATTATGCACAGAACGTGAATACATTAAACCCATTTCAACCACTACATTTAGCCTCCTCAGCTCTGGTGAACAGACATGCAAAAAACACTCCAACATTTTTTTCCTCACTCTTAAAAAGCCCCAGTATCTTTGCTTCCCACCTTTAACGAAAATCAATGTTTGGCAGCTGTCTTATGTTTCTGCTATGTTCCTGATTTCCCTCTGTTTTTGGCATTGCCAACGCATTCTGCAATATGCTGCAGTGCCCTTAATAACATTTTGGAACAGCCTCACTAGAAATGCCAGTTCACAGAGGATCGAATTAGCATGCATCATCTACACTGTGTACAGAGTTATGAGTTTTCAGTCTTTCCCAGTATTTTATTGTTGATATTTCTTTTCAGATGGGTTATACTCCTGTGAGAAATGTCCCAATTTTGTGACACGTTTCACTTTTTTGTTTTGCTCTTACATACTTGGGCTGAAACATTGCTGATGGCACAAAAAATTCTGCCTTTCTTGACTGACCAGGCATATCGTTATGGTTATTATTTTAGTTCAGTTTCATGTTCCATTATTAATAAGCATATTTGCCATACACAGGTTGGTTATCTCCGTTCTTTGGCTCAGTATCAGTCATTTTCAGAGGCTGAAACTGGATTTGGAGCCTCCAGCTACTCAGATAAAAATGGGATCTGTAATTTGTCACAGGTGTTTGCTGGAACAACTCCAGCAATGGACACAACCCTAAAAATTGCAGGACGATGTTAGATTTACATGACATGGTGTGAATTGCCATTACTGTTTCTACAGTACTATGGTTTGTGTAGATGACATTTGATGTTGCTGTTGGGAACATATCTTCGTCTACCCTTCATCTACGCAAACTGGACACACTGTGCCAGATGCAGTCCACAAGTGCCAAATAGAGAAGGAGGATGACCTCCCTGGATCTGCTGGCTGCAGTCTTGCTAATGCTGTTGGCTTTCCCGGCCACAAGGTCACACGTTGCTGGCTCATGTTCAACTTCTTGTCCTCCAGGATCACCAGGTCCCTTTCAGAAAAGCTGATTGCCAGAAGACAGCTGACCCTCAGCCTGCATTGTTGTATGAGTTTATTCCACCCCCGATGCAAGACTTTGTGTTTGCCTTTGTTGAACTTCATGACATTCCTGACAGCCCATTTCTCCCACCCGTCAAAGTCCCTCTGAATAGCAGCCCTGCTCTCCAGTGTGTTGACTGCTCCCCTCCAGTTTGGTGTCATAAGATCATAGGATTGTTATGGCTGGAAAAGACCTTTAAGACCATCAAGTCCAACCGTTAGACAACTCTACTGGGCCCACTTCTAAACCACGTCCCTGAGCACCATATCTAGATGGCTTTTAAATGCATCCAAGGATGGCGATTCAACCACTTCCCTAGGCAGCCTGTTCCGGTCTTTGATAGCCCTTTCAGTGTAGAAGGTTTTTCTAATGTCTAACCTAAACCTCCCCTGGCGCAACTTGAGGCCATTTCCTCTTGTCCTATCAGTTGTAACTTGAGAGAAGAGACCAACACCCACCTCTCTACAACCTCCTTTCAGGTAGTTGTAGAGAGCAATAAGGTCTCCCCTCAGCCTCCTTTTCTCCAGACTAAACAACCCCAAGTCCCTCGCCCACTTCTCATAAGACTTATTCTCAAGACCCTTCACAAACTTTGTTGCCCTTCTCTGTACCCTCTCCAGCACCTCAATGTGGCTTTAAGCTGGAAGAGGGCAGGTTTAGATTAAACATTAGGAAGAAGTTTTTCACTTTAAGGGTGGTGAGGCACTGGAACAGGTTGCCCAGAGAGGTGGTTGAAGCTCCGTCCCTGGAGGTGTTCAAGGCCAGGCTGGACGTGGCCTTGGGCAACCTGGTCTAGTGGGAGGTGTCCCTGCCTATGGCAGGGGGGTTGGAACTCGATGATCTTCAAGGTCCCTTCCAACCTAAACCATTCTATGATTCTATGATTCTATGAATGTCCTTCTTATACTGTGGAGCCCAAAACTGAACACAGTACTCAAGCTACAGCCTCACCAGCGCCGAGTACAGTGGGACAATCACGTCTCTAGTCCTGCTGGCTACATTACTCCTGATGCAAGCCAGGATGCCGTTAGCCTTCTTGGCCCCCTGGGCCTTCATCTGCAAACTTGTTGCGAATGCAGACTGTCCCACCAGCCAGGTCATCAATGAAGACTGCTGAAACAATGCTGGTCCCAGTACTGGTCCCTGAGGGACACCACTAGTTACTGGCCACCATACAAATTACTTTGCGTCACTGATCACAACCTGTTGAGCCCAACAGCACAGCCAATTTTCCACTCACCTTATCATCCATTCACCTAGCCCGTATCTCACCAGTTTAGTGATAAGACGACTATGGGAGATTGTGCAAAGGCTTGCTAAAGTCAAGGTACACAACACACACTGCCCTCCCCTTGTGCACAGCATCATCAGAGAAAAGAAAAGGTTGGTCAGGAGTGGTTTGCCCTTGATAAACCCACGCTGGTTGCTTGCAGTCACCTCCTTGTCCTTCGTATGTTTAGAAATGGCTTCCAGGAGGATTTGCTCCATAGCTGTCTCAAGGACTGAGGTACAGCTAACCAGTCTGCAGTTACCTAGACGCTCCTTCTTGCCCTTCTTGATGCAATGTTTGCCGTTTTGTAGTTATCAGGAACCTCCCTGCTTTGAAACTGCCATGACCTTTCAAAAGCGTTAGCAGCATCACAATGACGTTAGACAGCTCCTCCAGCACCCTCGGGTGCATCCCATCTGGTCCCATGTGAATGTCTAAGTGGGTTAAGTGCTCCCTGACTCTTCTCCTACTGTGGATACTGCTTCACACCTGCAGACTGCTAGGAGAAACAGGGACCTGGGAGGCCAGAGGGTAGACCTTACAAATGAAAACTGAGGAAAGAAACGCATTGAGTACCTGAGCCTTTTCCATGTCCCTTGTCACAAGATTCCCTGCCCCACTGAGCAATGAACCCACATTCTCATTAGTCTTCTTTCTGCTACTGGTGTACTTGTAGAAACCTTTCTTGTTGCCCTTTGCCTCCCTTTCTACTTTCAACTTGAGTTGCACTTTGTTTTTCCTGACTATATTCCTACACGCTTGAACAGCGTCTGTTCGTTCCTCCCAAGTAGTCTGTCCCTGCTTCCACCTCCTGTGTACTTCTTGTGTTTGAGCTCAGGCAGGAGCTCCATGTTCATCCATACTGGCCTTCTGCCATGCTTGCTCAACTTTCTGAACATCGTGCACTGTTCTTGTGCTCTGAGGAGGCTGTCCTTGAAGATCAGCCAGCTCTCCTGGGGCCTTTTGCCCTGCAGCACAGTTTCCTATGAAAGCCTTTCCTGAACAGACCTAAATCTGCTCTTCTGAAGTCCAGGGTTATAAATCTACTGTTTATCTCGCTCCCTTCTCTCAGGATCTTAAACTCCACAGTCTCGCAGTTGCTGCAGCCAAAGCTGCCCTCAACCTTCAGATCTTCAATCAGTTCTTCCTTGTTTTTTGAGTAGCAGGTCCAACATCTCTTCACTGGTTCACTGACCACCTGCATCAAGAAACAGTTTTCAATACAGTCCAGAAATCTCATGGACTGTTTGTGCCATATCGCCCTTCCAGCAGATACTGGAGTGGTCAGAGTCATCTATGATCACCAGGGTCTGTGACTTTGAGTCTTTCTCCAGCTGCCTAAAGAAGGATTCATCGACCTTCTCTTCTTGATCAAGTTATCTGTAGGGATATCTACTATAACATTGACTGTGCAGCTCCTTGCCGTCGTGGAGACGTAGAGTTCAGTAGGTCTGGGAGCAGATGCCTGAGCTTTTGTAAGAGTCGGAGGAAATGACAGGCCATTAGCGTAGTATCACGTGCCAGAGCACTTCATTGAGAAGTTGTGAGCGTTAGCAGCACTTCACCATTGAGTGATGCTGGCACCAACTGAGATGAAAAACAGAAGCTATAGAGTAACAGTGAAATTAGCACTGGTGGGACTCAGCTCCAGATTATGTCATCTAAATTTCAGTGTGTGGTTATATATGTGGGGCCAGTGTCTAATCTCAAGGTATGAACAAGGGTCTTTCCTGCAGCTTAGTGCTCCTCACTTCTAGGTAAGGCAGCTGTGGAGATGGGCTACCTTTCATCAGTCAGAAAAGTAAAACATCCCTACAGCTGTAAGACAATCACCAATAAAATGCTCACTGTAGAGCAGTAAGCGTTTAAGAATCATAGAATAGAATCATAGAATCATAGAATGGTTTAGGTTGGAAGGGACCTTGAAGATCATCGAGTTCCAACCCCCCTGCCACAGGCAGGGATACCTCTCACTAGACCAGGCTGCCCAAGGCCACGTCCAGCCTGGCCTTGAACACCTCCAGGGATGGGGCTTCAACAACCTCTCTGGGCAACCTGTTCCAGTGCCTCACCACCCTTAAAGTGAAAAACTTCTTCCTAATGTTTAATCTAAACCTGCCCTCTTCCAGCTTAAAGCCGTTCCCCCTCGTCCTATCACTACATGCCCTAGTAAAAAGTCCTTCCCCAGCTCTCCTGTAGGCCCCCTTTAGGTACTGGAAGGCCGCAATAAGATCTCCCCGGAGCCTTCTCTTCTCTAGGCTAAACAGCCCCAACTCTCTCAGCCTCTCCTCATAGGAGAGGTGCTCCAGCCCTCTGATCATCCTCGTGGCTCTCCTCTGGACGCGCTCCAGCAGGTCCATGTCCTTCTTATGTTGGGGACTCCACAGCTGGATGCAGTACTCCAGGTGGGGTCTCACGAGAGCGGAGTAGAGGGGCAAAATCACCTCCCTTGACCTGCTGGCCACACTTCTTTTGATGCAGCCCAGGATACGGTTGGCCTTCTGGGCTGCGATCGCACACTGCTTGCTCATGTCGAGCTTCTCATCAATCATCACCCCCAGGTCCTTCTCCACAGGGCTGCTCTCCAGCCATTCTCCGCCGAGCCTGTATTTGTGCTTGGGATTGCCCCGACCCAGATGTAGGACCTTGCACTTGGCCTTGTTGAACTGCATGAGGTTGGCTTGGGCCCACCTCTCCAGCCTGTCCAGGTCCCTCTGGATGGCATCCCTCCCCTCCAGCGTGTCTGCCTCGCCAAACAGCTTGGTATCATCAGCAAACTTGCTGAGGGTGCACTCTACCCCACTGTCCATGTCGCTAACAAAGATGTTGAACAGTACGGGTCCCAGTACCGACCCCTGAGGAACGCCACTCATCACTGCTTTCCACTTGGACACCGAGCCGTTGACCGCAACCCTTTGAGTGCGACCCTCCAGCCAATTCTTTATCCACCGAGTGGTCCATTTATCGAATCCATGTCTCTTCAATTTAGAGACCAGGATATCGTGTGGGACAGTGTCAAACGCTTTGCACAAGTCCAGGTAGATGACACCAGCAGATCTTCCCTTGTCCACTGCCACTGTAACCCCTTCATAGAAGGCCACCAAATTTGTCAGGCATGACTTGCCCTTGGTGAAGCCATGTTGGCTCTCGCCAATCACCTCCTTGTTTTCTGTGTGGCTCAGCAGAGTTTCCAGGAGGATCTGCTCCATGATCTTGCCAGGCACAGAGGTGAGACTGACTGGCCTGTAGTTCCCCGGGTCTTCCTTGTTTCCCTTTTTGAAAATAGGGGTTATGTTTCCCCTTTTCCAGTCGGCAGGAACCTCGCCAGACTGCCACGACTTCTCAAATATGATGGCTAGTGGCTTCGCGACTTGATCTGCCAGTTCCCTCAGGACCCGCGGATGTATCTCATCAGGTCCCATGGACTTGTGCACCTTCAGGTTCCTCAGGTGGTCTCTCACTTTATCTTCATCTACAGTGGGCGGTGCTCCATTTTCCCAATCCTCTCCTTTGCAATCTGCGTCTTGGGCAGTGCAGCTGCTGTCCTTGTCTGTGAAGACTGAGGCAAAAAAGTCATTGAGTACCTCAGCTCTGTCGCTGTCCCGGGTGACCAGTTCTTGCGTATCCTTCTGGAGAGGGCCTACATTTTCCCTAGTCTTTCTTTTCTCGCTGATATACCTATAGAAGGATTTTTTGTTTGTCTTAATGTCCCTGGCCAGATTTAGTTCTAGCTGGGCTTTAGCTTGTCTAACCCGCTCTCTAGCTGCTCGAACGATTCCTCTGTAATCCTCCCAGGCTACCCGGCCCTGTCGCCACTCCCTGTAGGCCTCCTTTTTTCTTTTGGTCAGTTCCAGGAGCTCCTTGTTCATCCACGCAGGCCTCCTGGCTTTTCTGCCTGCCTTCCTCTTTGTAGGAATGCATTGCTGCTGTGCTTGGAGGAGGTGGTCCTTGAATATTAACCAACTTTCTTGGACCCCTCTTCCTTCCAGCGCTTCATCCCACGGCACCATACCAAGCAGATTCTTCAAGAGGCCAAAGTCGGCTCTCCTGAAGTCCAGGGTCATCAGCCTGCTGCGCACCTTCTTCGTTGCCTTGAGGATTTCAAACTCGACCATTTCGTGGTCACTGCAGCCCAGGCTACCCCTGAGTTTGACCCTGTCAACCAGCCCCTCCTTGTTGGTAAGAACAAGGTCCTTAAGAAGCAGCTACAGAGAGGCTTGCTGGAAAAAAGTCCCATGAGAGGTGGACACCTCTACAAATGGGAGAGTTTGTACTGAACTGGGGGCCATGGAAAGCCCCCAAGGATAGAGCTGGTTTGATATCACACACACCGCTACAGCAACATCACTGGAGCCGTTCAAGATGATTCAGGAATTTGAGTCTATACATAGATCATTGCAGAGAGATTTAAAATCTAGTATCAAAAAAAGCGCTTTTACTAGCAATAATGGATATGGATCCAAGTTTCTCTTCTGAAGCTCAGTAATACTTATACCTACAGATACAACACTATAAGACAATATACGTATTGCTATGTTGCACTATCTTTTGTTGCAAGACAAATGAATTCCCATGTTTTAACACTTCTTTTAAAATTATTTACATTCTCCAGAATGTTTAACAATAATTTATTAAACTTGTAGGCAATACTTCTCTTTCAGGTAAGTGACACAAGCCTAAACACAACACATTTTCTCTCTCTCAGGAGTGAGTCAAGATTTTATGGGTCAGATATGAATTTCTCAATATTGTTTTTTTTCTCTTTCTGCTCCAAATCTATGTGTATTTGTTTTTTCTTCTCCTTCAGACATCTCCTTGTTACATAAGGCAGGAAAAGGAATTTGGCAAAGCTAGCGTTTCTTGTTATCTATCTCTGGTTTAGTCTCTCTACTACTTCATTGTTTGTAGTTGCTTATGTGGGCTCTCTTCTTCAACTCTTACAATGCTTGGTCAATCTCCAATTACCTGCTCAGCTCCTTGGCCTTTAATTCTGCTTGCTGTTTGCTTCAACAGGCAAGCCAGCTGCTTTCTCCTACGATTACTTCACTAACCCCATGAAACCTACCCTCAGCTTATCAAGGGTGATAAATGCTTCTCACTCTGTCTATATGTTGCTATTGAGAACAACTACTCCCAGGCATTCCTATAACCCTGCCGGTCCTGTTCTCACCTTCTGGCAGCCTGGCTGAATTTTCCCATCCTTTTCCTTGAGTATTCAGGACTTGGCTTTTTGATGGTGCTGGCTGCTCACAGTCCTCACTAACTATTTCAGTTTAAAGTTCTGATTGTTCAGCTATTTTGGAAGTCAGGATACCGATCTTGCAATTCATAATTTCTCCAGCCAACACAGGGCACACGTATACGTGTATGGAAGTAAGCCCTTTAAAACAAAGAAAGGTATGTATGTAAAAGGAAGTACATTTTTGAGTACGTTGCTATATCTGTTACAATAACAGAAATAATTCTCATGCTTGATTATCGCAAAAGCTAGCACATTCCTTCTCCACAGGAATCCATGGTAATATTATTTCTGAAATACACTTTTGCAAAATTTCATGATCCAATATATGACAGTTACTATACGCAACTGTAAAATATGAAGCTTTTTCACAAAAACCCATACTAGTACCAAATGACATTCAATCTACTGTATGTATTGTAAAATCACCCTTTGTGATTGTGGATAATAACAGGGTTTTACTGTGCAGGTGGTTTATGTTGTCAACAAGAACTCATGATAAAAACACAACATTAGGATCAGCCTGACATTAGGAATGAGCGTAGACTGTCAAGTAAAATCTGGCAGCTAACTTAAATCACAAAAACTAATTGAATCACATTTTTCTTGCCTGTTGTGGGTGTTTATATAACAAATAATCTGCTGCAGCTCAGCTTAATTCCTTCTCTTGGTGTTTCAGACATTGTCTTCAACAAGAAGGATGTCAGAGGGGCATGTCCGTGTTAATTCAGCCAAATCACTCCCCTCCCTCCCAAAAGTAAAGTAAAGAGCCTGGGGAAAGACCACCCTAAGTTCTTGATTGCTTGATACTTGAAGATATTTGAAGCAATGATACTTTTGCATTTCTGTGTGGAGGACATATGACTGATGTCTGGGAAGAGCCTGGCTAACTCACAGTTGTAGATAACTCGCTCAAATCTTACTTTGCCATAGTTTACAGAAGCTGCAGCTTTCACTTCAGCTAAATCTCAGCTTGGGGATTTAAAAAAAAAAATATTTTATACAGTTTGTTTTACTCATGTAGCTGATTATGTAAATGTAAGGTAATATTCAACACTGCTTCCTATTAAAAAAGAAAAACAAACCAAAAACCCACAACAAAACCAATCAGCTTGACTCCTGATTGGCTCATCTTGTGTCACGAATATACCTCATGCTTTCTATCGTATCTCCCCAAAAATCACACAGACTGGAACTGCTTCTGATAGTTTTACTCAAAGCTCTGTGTCTCCTTACAGAATAGCAAGCCCCATTTATTTCAACGATGTCACTTCTGGATAGAGATATACTTGATATAAATTAAGCTATCCAAAACCTGGCTCCCTGACATGGTTAATAATTTATTGCAGGCTTTCCGTGCATCCTTCTCACAGAATCAAAGACAAGCTCCTATAACGTGAAACTTCGGACTGTATGGAGAAATTTTCTGCATGTCTTACAAGCACTTTCAGAACATCTGTAGCAAAAGGTGAGGCTATTACAGCAGCTCTTTACTTCAAAGACAGAAAATACATAGTGCACATGCTAACTGCTGCAGGTACAGGTAATTAAGTTGGCCAAGTTCTGTTCTCATGTATTCCAGCAAAACTGTAATAATTTGACTCATTTCAGTGGTCTTCCCCTAGTCCTGAATATTGTAAAGGAGAATTTGAGCAGCGTGTATGTGTTCGAGATGCAGATTCATTAGTGTCAGAAAATGACATTAGTGTGGTGTCTGAAAATGACTTCCTCATTTGTGAAGCCTGCCTCGCCAGGAAGATATTTACTTTAAACAAAACCCAATCTTGGACTCGGAGATTTCTCGTGATCAAAACTGTCAGCCTGAAAGACATCCTTTCTTAGTTTCCTTCCTCCCACTACATGCCCACTATATGAGAGTCTCACAGATTAGAAAATATTGCTCTGTACCATGGATTCATGACAAGTTTTTTTTCATCCAAATTAACCTTTGCAGGTTCCATTACTTTCCTGTCAACTTCCCAGTTATTGTCATAATCAGATTTCTGAAGGCTCAGTTGTATTTGAGAGACACACAACTGCAATGGGCATTGAACGACTCTTGCCAGAGCTCTGGAAGAACGCTGTCATGAATACTGAGTGGGCACATGCTGATATATGCTACAAAATGGTGACGATGGAGGTCTCTTTTTGTAGCTGTCCATCCCTGCTGGTTCACAGGGAGAAATATGGTCGTTATGCTTCGTTGTCTCCATTTCTGTCACAATATGTAGGTAAACTGCTCAAGAAAAGCTTCTAACAGGGTTTTAAGCAAAAAATCCTGTCTGGAGAACATGTAAGCTAAGGAAGAGAAGTTCTACATTAAAGGTCTAAATAGGTACCTCAACAAGCTGGCACAGAACAAGCAATTTTGCACCTAGAAAATGTTTCTTTTGCTCTTTGGTTCTTCAAATGCAGATTGAATATGAGCCTGAAGACAGCAAGATGTTCAGTTGCCTCCATGAACAGCCTGACAGAGCTTCTAAGAACTGGGAATTCAATTCTATGAGAAGGCCTGGTTTCATGGCAAAGGAAAGAAGGTGTCAATTGCCAGCAGTCCAAGTGCCCTAAGGAGTCCTAAAGATAGGATTTCCAGGAAAACTCATTTGAATTTCTCTCCACCAGACAAGTTTTTGTTCTTGAAGTAAAAACATTCTCTTGAAACGAAGTATGTTGATGATTATCAGCCTGGAGAAGAGAAGGTTCCAGGGAGACCTTATTGCAGCCTTCCAGTACCTAAAAGGGGCCTACAGGAGAGCTGAGGAAGGAGTTTTTACAAGGGCATGTAGTGATAGGATGAGGGGGAATGGCTTTAAGCTGGAAGAGGGCAGGTTTAGATTAAACATTAGGAAGAAATTTTTCACTTTGAGGGTGGTGAGGCACTGGAACAGGTTGCCCAGAGAGGTTGTTGAAGCCCCGTCCCTGGAGGTGTTCAAGGCCAGGCTGGACGTGGCCTTGGGCGACCTGGTCTACTGAGAGGTGTCCCTGCCCATGGCAGGGGGGTTGGAACTTGATGATCCTCAAGGTCCCTTCCAACTTAAACCATTCTATGATTCTATGATTCTTGTGTGAATTAAACAGCCAATGACATCCTAGGAGCTCAGAAAGATTAATTGTTAGTCACATTAAAGAGTTACACTTAAAAGTACAGCAGGGCAGTCTGAAGTGATAAGAATGTGCTTGCCATCTCTTTGAAAAAATTAACAGATCATGTTCCAAACATTTCTAATGTTGTGAACCGCAACTGTTGATTTCCATAATGTATATGAGATATCTCCGACACACTGGTCACTGTATATTAAGTAGCCAAGGACAAAGCTTATGGAGAAGACGGACACAAATTCCGTGTGCTTTGCTTGCGCTTTAACTTCTTTGTTACCAAGTGAAGTTTCTTTAGATAAAGGGAGGGATATAACCATGGGCCTTCACAGTCTGGCAAAACATCACCGCACTGGCAAAGTTTTACTTGTTTAAAATCACATTGCAAACAGCTACAGTTAATGTGTGGAAGACATTGTAAACATAGCATTTGTAGTGAAAAGATGTTCTTTTGAAAAAAACACAGGTTCTGGCCATGAAACTGGAAGGCAATATACAAATAGCGAGTTTACTACAGCAAAGGGGATATCTGAAATTGGAAGCATTTTCTTATTCTTTTGACCATCTTTTATCTCAGCAGAAGTTACATCAGTGGATATGTTCACCACATCTCCATGAAAGCTATTTTCCATTTTTAACTTTATATTAATCTGCTTAGATTTATTTCAGATAATTGCAGCATTTTTCTACATACTGCGCTTGAAGATTATTTTGTAAAACTGCTGTTTTTTTTCAATCAGCAGTATTTCTTCTGACTTTCACAAATGTCAGACATATTTGAACTCCTATATTTTCTTTAAAATACAGGTTTTTAAGTATTGTTAAAAATAATTACTGTCATCTCACACTGCTCAGTAACTGAATTCAACTTAAAAATAAATTATATTTTTCATACTTTGCTTAACATAACATCTGCATCAGCCATAAATAGTGTTTTTCTGGGTACTGAAGGCAGACACCATAGGTTCCGCTGCCCATCCCTGCTAAGATATTCACTTATGTTCGAAAAAGACTCCATGCACAAAGTTTATGCCCATCCTCTAATCCAAGACTTAGTTACATATTCAAACTGAATGCAGTATGGTCCTCAAAAAGGGCGATGAATGGAAGGCTTAAAGAGCTCCTTCCCTGGCAAGACAACCTCAACTGGCGTTTCAGGGCTAAGGGACCGCAGTCCCACCAAAGCACAAGGCGATGCGCTGCTGTTGCTCCAGCCCCGAGGCCAGGCAGCATCACGCAGAGGGAGATTTTCAAATGATTAATAGGGAGTGGAGCTTTAGTGCCTAATTGATGTTTATACCTTTTGGGAAAAAAATCCCCTGCTGTCACAGCATTGTCGACAACCCAGCTCAAATCTCTCTTTTCACAACAATAGCAAGAATGCTGCTAGGTCCACCTGATGGAATCCTGTCTGGCAGAAATGATGCATAGAAAGCTCCGGCAGTCCCTCAGTGTGCCAGCAATGATCCAGTTTGACCTATCGACAATCCAGATTAAAGGCTGTAATGTCCTGCTAATGCATTGTTCTCTACAAAACATTTTCCTATGCTTTGTTGCTTAGAGTGACCACTCCTTTGCTGGTCTGCAAAGCCGGTATTGTGCTGCGTGTATCAGCACTCGACACCTTTGGAAGCTGTGCCTGTGGAAATCATTCTCAGGATCAATTACTCCCAGGAGAATTAATTCAGGGTTTGATCCCACCATGCCCTGCATGCCCTTGGCACCCAACATGGGGATCCTCAGTGACAGGTAGAATTAGGAGACCTCAAGTCCTGCTCCTGGTCTTGCAAAAATCAACTGCAGAACTTCAAATGCCTTGTGTGGTGAAGGATCAGACTCTCCCTGGGAAGCAGGGGAGGCAAACGATCAAACCTGTGCTACCTTTGCATGAAAGATCATTCGGTGCCACTGTGTAATGTGAAAATTCACCGGAGATTTTCTCCAGGCTCACACACACAATAATTTTACACAGAGAATATTATAATGATGGCTAATAGTATGTCTCCAAAATACCATGTAAAATACATAATGCTGAGATCAATGGTGAGTAAAAGCACTGAAATGACAGCCTTTCAGTTCAAACAAAGCATAGTATTAAAATTCTGGTGGGTGAGTTTGGAAACAAAAATCGTCAGCTTCTGACTGATGTAGTCACCTCCCTGGCCGAGTGACAAAATAGGTCAATAGAGCTTTCTTTTCACAATAGCTACAAGTAAATGGAAACTTTGCTGTGTTCCAGCCTAGATCAGTAGGAAAAGAGACATTCTCACTGTCATGTAGCTTTTTTATTTGTTACATGATACTCGGTGATATTAAACAACAGCTGGCAGGTTTTCAGCACAGGAAAATACTCTTCTTGCTGCAGGATGGCACCACCCCTTGCACGCTGGCACCTTAAACCTTACGGCCCAGCAATGTAAAACACGGCAGCACCTCAAGGTTCAGCTCAGCCAAGCATGGCAAGGTCAGCCAGCGGAGCAGGAGGAGGGCAGGGGAGGAAGGCGGGGGTGGAGATGGCAGCCTGGCCATACCCCAAGCGACGAGGGCTCAGTTTCTAATGGCAACAATCGCAAAAGCTTCTCTGTGCACAGCTTCGTAATTAGGTGTTAAATAAAAGTGCTGTGCTGCGAACAGCGCATCCTCCCTTACAAATTCTGCCTTCATCTTCAGACCTCGCAGTCTATTAAGTAATTCAGTCTGAACATTCCTAACGCTTAAGCAGGGACTGTAAAATTAAGGCATGGTCCGGGTCTCAATACTGCTGTTTTCTCAACAAAGCGATTTCCTTCACCCAGCATTGCTTGTGATCACTATGTTCCTACTACTTGGAACCACATCTCCATGTTAATACACCGCTAGGACATTTTCTAAATGCACATCTAGCTTCATTCTAAAAACTAAGACAAACTTGATCAGAATAATAGATTACAACCACAGGATCCGTGCACAGAAAGGAAAGGTGGAAATGGAATGAACCTCAAAAAAACAAGTGGAACGTATTTTTAAAACTTGCAGCAGACTTTCTCCCAAACATGAAAAATAATCCTTTTAAAAACAGGCGCTCAGTCACACAACAAATCTGCAACAAAGCAAGGCTACCAGCAAAACTGAGTATTTTTAGAGGCAAGGCAGAACTCATACCTTAGTAGTGAACGAAAAAGCAATGCCCTAAAACATCTAAATGACTATATATTATTCATCATAATGCTTTCATGATTACAATTAGTACAAACACATTTGCTGTGCTTCCAAACATTGGTGGGAATGTTGATATGTTTACATCAACGTAGCAGAGATTTGTGTATTTTTCCTTACATCAAACAATTATTTTTAAAACAGCGTAGGAACAGGAAACAGGAAAGCAGACATCTGAAAAGGGGGGTGACCTGCTATCTGGTTTGTGACTATTGCCATTTTTGTGTATTTGGGGAAAATTATATATAATCTACATTAGAGCAAGATTTTAACATCTTTATGCACAAACACATGATTTTCCTGAATACTGGATTCCACCATGTTACAAATGCTACCCAAACTGTTCTGTGCGTGCTCTGGACAAATGTGTTTCAGTGCTGGGTGGATTAGTGTACTAAACGAGGTGTGGTTCAGAGAGAGCTTACTGCAAAGGTTACTTCTGGGATTTGAATTCCTCAGAGCATAGGTGTACCCATGGCGCCCTATTGCATTGTACCCAGTTTCTCAGGTAATTTGCTCAGAAACGTCTTTCTGCTCTCCTTTTTCTCCTTTTGTGTATATGTGTGCGCCTCTATGTGTGCTGGTAATGAAGGGGGGGGGGGGGGGGGGGGGGGGCGCGGGGGGGGATGAAGAAAAGAGGGTTGGGCTCAATATGTCTTCCATGACTCTACAGATCCGAGGCCCACAGCCAAAATAATGGGAATATTTTTTCCTTTTCTTCTTGGGGAAAAGGACTAACATTAATTAAACGAGACAGGTTCCCCTATTCAGCAAGAGGCGTTCATTAGGTGAGTTTTGGCTTCTGGCCACTGGGAGGGGGAAAAAAAAAAAGTAAGCAAATCACCAAACCACCTCATCCTGCTTATAAATTAAGTATAGTTAATACTATTTGTTTGGCCTTTTTTTTTAAATCGTCCCCCAACCCCAGGAGGAGGCGCTCCCCCCCCGACATCCCCGGTGACACCTGCGGCTGAGGGGCAGCGGCTTTTCCCGCCGGGGCTCGGAGCCGCCGCGCAGGGCCTCGCTTTGCCCTCCCTCCCTCCATCCCTCCCGGGGGAGAGCGGCCTTCCCGGGGCAGCGCCAGGCTCGGGGCGCCGACCCGCCGCCTCCGTTGGCTCTCGCCGTGCCAGAGGAAGGGCCGACCGCCCCTCACGCCCGCGGCTTCTCGGATCGGGAAGGGGGAAGCGTCGTCCCCCCCCCCCCCCGGCTCCCCGGGAGGGCGGCCGCTTCCCCGCTTCCCCTTTCCCGGCCGCTCGCCGGTGGCGCGACCCCTCGCCTCGCCCCCCCCTCCGAACATCTGCACCCCGGCACAAAAACCACTTGTGTGCCCGGCCCCGCTGCCGCCTCAAGCCCGCCTTTGTCCGCCCTCGCACCCCCGGCGCGGCGGCGAGGCGCCGCGCATATCAACGATTCCCCCCCACCTCCTCCCTCAGGCCCGCCCGGAGACCCCCGGCAGCCGTTGGGCCTGAGGCGGCGCGCCCGCGGGTTGCCGTGGCAACGGCGAGGCCTGTGGGGCGGCTGCCGCCCTGCCCGGCCTGCGGAAGGGAAAGAAAACCCAGGGAAGCGGTCCGCCCCCCCCCCCCCCCCCGCGATGAAACCAAAGGGGGCTCAGGGCCGTTCTCCGCTTTGCCCGTGCAAAACCGGCCGCCCCCGCTTCTGTCAGCTGTTTGCGGAGCTCTCTGAAATGGGAGGGGAGGCTCAGGCGTTCCCCCCCGCCCCAGCCCTGCGGCCCAGCCCCGGGTAGGGCAGCGGGGGGCCCGGCAGCGGGCCGCCCTCTGCCTGTCTCCATTGCTGTACCTCCCCCCTGCTCCTCGGGTGAAAGCGGTGGAAACGTCGCTGACCCCTTTCCCCAGCTGAAGGCTGCTAAACGCCTCTTCACTAAGGCAGCTGGAGGATGGACACAAAAAATGGCATCTCCAGAGGTTTTGGCACCCGCTCGGTGCTCTTCCCCCGGCTATGCTCGGGTGAGCTGAGCGGCCCCTCACGCTGGGTAAGGGACGAGGGGCAGAGCCGCTGCGTCAGCTGGAAACCGTGGGGGGCTCTGCTTGGGTGCTGGGGATCCCGGGTTGAGGCCTTTGCCCACGGCCAACCCTGCGTGGGGACATCTGCTCGGGGAGCTGCCACGCTCTCCGCGGAGAAGTCCTGCAGCTCGGTTTCTATGCCGAGGTTTTTCAGCTCCAGGCACAGTGTATCGTCTATTTAGAAACAGGATTTTCTGCTGGCGAGAGTTAAATTGCCAGCTTTACAGAGTTATATAATATTTGTTGGGTTTTGTGTGGGTTTTTGTTGTTGATTTTTATTTTTTTTTTCTTCCTGTAAGATTTGTCACGACAGACCGAAAATAAAGCAAAAGGGAGCAGAAGAATATCTGGGCTGAACTGCACTTGTGAACTGGATTCTCCACTCCCATGAGATCATTTGTGGGATAGGTTTTGATTTGTTAAGCTATTCAACACGAAATTGGAGAGAAAAATAAGGCGACAGGAGATTAAACAGTACTTTTTTCTAAAAGCTAAAAGTCAGCAAAAATAAGACCTAAGCTAAATAGTACAAATTAGTTTCTTTAGGAATTGTGCTACTGTAAAAGCAATAAGCAGTTTAGTCTAAGAGTGGGCTATGAACCCTTTGAAAGAATTGTGCTATGTATGTGCTGTCATAAATTAAAGTGAAGTCCTGGCACTCAGAAGAGTGGCATTGCTTTCCTGTGTGCTTTTGTTGTATTTTGTGACTTAGTGCATCATGTCATTTACATTACATAATCAGTATTTGGGGGTCCTTTATGTATTCTCTTAAGAGTTTTCTGCTTATTTAAATACGTGATCCCAAGTATTTACAGAGGGTGATACCAGCTAATCGTCACTGTCTGATTTCCTAAGTAAATGGTTTTAGGGATCATTTGTAGTCAAAAAAACTACTCTCAACTGGCTTTCTCGTTGTACTTAGCAATGTATCCCTGTTGTGCTTAGCAAGGTTGCTGTTGTGGAAAATGAGTGAAAGATGACAAAAGGCAAAGATTGAGGAAGAGCGCTGGGAATTTTAGAAGACTTTCAGTTCTTCACTGCCATTTCTCTCTTTCACTGCATTCTCTCCAACAGCTCAAGCAACTGCTGTGGATGAACCAAGTTGTGCAGGTGGAGCCGGTGTTTAGTAAGACATGCTACCTTAGTAAGTCACCCGTAAACCAAAATGATCTTTGGTTTTTGCATAAATGCAGTTGTTCTTACTACTTTCTTGATCAACAGCATCATCTGAAGCGTAGCTTGGAGTATCCACCTAAGAGCTAACCACGTTTGAAAAAACCACCGAGTAAGTATTCAGTCAGTATTCACGAAGCTGGGGTAGTCTTCCTTTGTGAGAACAGGTACTTGTTAGAAGCCCCTCTTTTTGTCAAGCGAATAATGATGTGCCGTGCCTGTAATGTTTTTCTGGGACACTTTGTAAAAAGGGGATATTACCGTAGAGGGTAATAGGAATATGTGTAGGTGTGGTGGGGAGGGGGGAGTGCTGTCTGGAGAAGTTTCAGAGAAACTCGGAGAAGGTCCAGCCAGGTTGCTCATGGGATCATACGAAACACAGAGGTGAGAAAGTCTAGAAGCCTTACCAGAGACCTACTGCTTATCACCAACATTTCAAAATGGGGTTTTAAGTTTGAGAAATAAGTACAAAAATGAATTATCTATACTCTCTGGTTCCCAAGGTATTTGAGAGTGTCTTTAATGTTTCCAGTCTAAAAGGGGGTTAGTTCTTTTCTCTGTACACTGCATTTCAAAGGCAGTCCCCTAGAGTGAAGTTCAGCTTTGGCTTGAAGTACAGAAATTTAGCTATGAAAATGTGAGGTACCTTAACTTTCCACTGCAGAGAGTGGGGGTGGAATTCAGGTTCTTCCAAAGGAGCCATTTGAACCTTCTGCTTTCATACATTGAAAGGGGGCCTTTGGATCCAGCACAATGTGGGTCTCTCGGGGATATCCATGACTTCTTGGACAGGCAACTGGAGGCCAGGCAGGATTAGCCAGGACAATTCAAATGGCAGAAGATGCCATATTTAGGTTACAAAAGTTAACCCAATACACTTAAATGAGTTTGCACCCTAAAATAGATACTTGGATTTGGTCAGATGAGTAAGTCTGCGTATTCCAGTACTTGTCTGGAGACTTTGTCTGGCTGCGCTGACAAAACCTGTATGACCATGATAGACACCAAGCTCACAGCAAGGTGTCTGTGCTTAGGATCTTAAATTTAGGTGTTGAATCCTATCCCTGCAGGCTTAATTTACTTAACACTGGTGGCCAGCATTGTTTGAGACAGCCATACAGCATTGTCAGTTATCACCTAGGACCTAAGGAAGACCCACATCCCTTGGAGTGGCAGCCAGTCCATGCATTCAGCTTGTCTGAAGCTCTTTTTCAGCGAAAACTCATCTCTGAAAACTCGATTCTTCAAACATTTTCTGAGAAAATACCTCTCCTTTTAAGTTTCCTTTTTTTCCCACGCACAAAAAAAGTTTTATATACAGCCTCAATCTTTTCTAGAAATTCAGAACTGTCTAAGCCAAAGTATGAGTGAAATAAAACCAGACCTTTCTTTTCCAGAATCTTTATTGCTATAGAAAGCAGACCCTTGTTAAATGGGGAAAAAAGGGTGGGGAAGGGAACCTGAGTGCCATTTAAGAAACTGGAAATTGTGAGTGGCTGAAAACTTGGTGTTCTGTGAAGTTAAAGGTTGCTCAAAACCTTTACAAGACAGAGGGCTGAAAGCATTAAACTGGAGTGGTTTCATTCAGGAAAGGACTGGAAGTGAAGAAGGGTAAAGGAAAACCAGTGCAATACATTGGAGGGAACAGCAAAAACAAACAAGTATACAAGCATTAGGAAGAAGTTCAGGAAAAATAACAAGCAAATGCGCTTTTCTAAGAAGGCAGTGTAGAGAAAGAAAATCCGATACACACTGGACACATCTCTCAGAGATTATTCACTATTGAGCTGAACATTCATTTGAATAGAAGGGTGGGAGAAGACCCATCCCTAGTTACAGAGATCCCCTACCACTTCTTTTCTTTATGACATTTTTTTATTTCTGTTCCCCCAGAGAAACATTCTCACAGTTAGTTCCCAGAATTTCTCTTATTCTTCCATCTTTTTTTTTCCTCTGAAAGAACTTCCCCTGCCTTCAGAGGTCTTTTTTATGTGACAGAAAGTCGGGTCATCTTTTTATTCTTTTCAATATTTTATGAGAAGCTTGGCAGGCTTTAGAGATTCTTTAAGTTTTAGGACTGAGAGAGAAGCAACTCAACCTTATGCTCTTGTGCCAAGAGAGAACGCACTTTTTTCTGGTGAAATGTTTAAGCCAGCCACTTGAACATCCTCCAACCTTTTCACCTTTTCACATCGATATCAGCTTGAAGTCACAGCTGCCACAGATACCATCATGGGGCTGAAGCCAATAAAAGAGTTAAAACATCTCCAGCATGACTTAAGTGGAATTGCCTGAGCCTGGGCTGGTGATCCAAAAGCCAGCTGTTCATATGCTGCCTAGCTTGATTAGATGCCTTCCTGTAGGACTGTGAAATTCTCGAGACGCTTACAGCCAAATCAAAGAACTCGATACCTTTCTTTTGTCTAAAGTAAGGGCAAGGCTGGGAAAGCAGGCTACGCTCCATATACAAACGCTTGAGGGACCCAATCTGTTAGATATTTTCAGAGCATGCCTAATGGATTGGGCCTCACGAAAACACCATGGTTGCTTTCCCCTGAAACACAGCTGAAGAGGAGGCAGTAGTGCCTCCATGCCAAATACACATACACGCACGCATGCACACCAGATACAGCACCAAATGTTCCGGGCACTCTCACCCCCAGAAATGGGGAATGTAACACTCTTCTCAGCCTGAAAAATTCAATGGACATTGACTAGCTTTCACTCATTTAATATTAGACTTCTGGTAGAAGCAAGGACCGAAGCCTACAAATGCCACTTTCCTGCTGGTCAGCGTAGCCCTTGGATTACAATGTGTCAATGTTCTCCCCCACTTTGCTGTGCAGAGGGACAGAAAGTCCACCCATCCTAGTTAGCTATGTGTCTGATTATTAGGACCCTTATTTCAGGTGGGAGATGCGAGCTGACCCGTTTGCTGGGAGGACATGGAACCTGAACCGTCCAATTGAGGTGCAGACACCACACCTTATGTTAAAAGTGAGTGTTGGCACCACTTCTGATTGCATTTTAACAACAACAACAAAAAAGCGTGAGTTGTGTTATGTTTCTTCAAGAAAGACAGAGGAACTTTTCTGTAGTCCTGACTAATCTAAGTTCTTCATAGGTTGTCAGTGTTTCTTACTCCCTGGCTCTCGGTAGCTCCTCACTCAGTGTGCCAGCTCTTTGTGAGATCGTTTTTGAGAGGTTCCTAAGGATTCCTGCCTGGGGAGTAGCTGCTGAACATTGGGTTTGAGCGCAAGAGCATGGAGATGCTGCACATAAGTATGAAGCAGCCAAACCGCATTGTATCTATTCCCTCTGAAACTGTTTTTGTTAGAAATGGTGCCCTAGTTTTTCCTCTTCCAGCACTTACTTCCCTCCTTCAAATCAAGAGGGAAGGTATTGCTTTGATCAAGCTTGATCCTTTCATAGATGTCCAGTCATCTTTCATTGCCATGTGACTTTGTGATAAGCTTTAATCGTATTACAAGGCGGTGAGCTGTTTGGTTACCGGTCGTACTTGGGTGGGCTGGGCATCTCATGTGCATCCATCTGAATAAGAAATTATCAAGGGATAACAATCCTTCACCGTTAGCCCTATATCAGTCCAAGCTGGAGGTAGAACATCGGAAGGGGCACAGACCAACCTTGTAATGAAAATGTTTGCAGAGAGACAGAAAACAGGAGAAAAATACTTACCAATTGTCCACTGTTTACCTAAGTAATCACTTTAGCTGATACTGCTTTTGGAATTAGTAATTACCTGTAAAATTGTAGTATCTTCTTAACTAGTTAACTGTTGTTTTCTCTCTCTGAAGAGAGAGAAATCTTTCTGAAAATTTTCTACTGCACATCCTGAAATGGCATTTTCCCCTTTATTGTTCTAGAAATTTGAATCTGAACTTAGTCAGACAGATCATCCCTCTGCATTTCCAATACGACACCCCAGGGGCTTTATGTTTTCCCTGTGTCCATCTGCTGACAGGAGGAGTTTTAGCTAGTGTTTGGGTTTGCATATTAGGGCATGTGGAGAAACAAATTAGCAGGTAAGAAATTGCCATTCGTCAGGCTCCTTCCTTTTTTTTTTTTTTTCCTTTCTTTCTTTCCCAATGAAAGACACAAAGATAAGTGTCAGCACATGGCTTGTAGCTGCCCTATTATAGCAGCCCTCCCATGTGGCCAGTTCAAAAGCTAAGTAATAGTTCTGATACTAGCTAATCTGGCAAAAGGATTCCGATGGGTGGATGTGAGAATAACATCTGCCTTTCAAATCTTATGCTTGCCAACGTAGGCATGTGAGGTTTTTTGTTGTTCCAAGAACCTCTGAAGCATAGAGAAGGTAAAGGTCCAATGAATTGGAACCACCTGCTTGAACTAATGTTTTGGCAAGCTCCTGTTTTCCTGGAGCTGGTTCAGAGTATTCTGGGCTATCTGGAATGGGAAAAATCCACAAAAATGACTTACCGCCCCATAAATTTTTTCTATACTATTGTGTTCAGACAGGAAGAGTGTAGTGAACAGGCCTAGTAAGTGTGAAGCACATACTGTGTCTGTACGACCACTCCCTTTACTGCATAGTCTATTGTATTCCCATCTGACACAACAGATACAGAGCTTAGAGACCAAGAGGCGAGCAGTTTCAGACCTGATGCTGCAGACCACTCAGTGGATTCATTCTTTGTTTTCTGGAGTCCTCTATTTTGTTGTCCCAGTATTTGTTTCGGAGTAGCTGAACTGAACAATGTTGAAAGTTTCCGAGAGTCCCTATGGTACTTACATTTGTGTATACAGCCTGTAGGTGCCTCACACCATACCACTTCAGTGTGAAGGGCTTCTTTTTAAACCAAAGGCTTGTTACGACTCTTATAAAATAGCCCTGCTGAAGACTTGCTTGTTTATCCTTCAAAGGAAAGACAACAATGGAATGTCCTCTAATATTTGTGAATTCATGTTAAAAATGGCAAACATATGAAAAGCATACATTTTCTATACACTTTGTCTTTTCAGGCTGGGTCAGAAAAATTAAATACTTACCATTCACAAAATCAAGAAGGAGTTGCGCCTCATCGCTTAGATAATTTAAAATTGAACCATTTAAGTTTTTATAACCACGGAGCTAGAATGTGCTGTAAGATTTGTAAAACAAACCAAAGATCTTCTTGATCTCAGGACACTCATAGCCCTTTTGAGTGCCAGCACATCCATAAGAGCTTAATTTATGCAAAGTGAAGCATTCAACAGAGAGAACTAGAAAGTCTAAGCCAGAATGCCATGGAGTAGACCAGTCAGGATATTTTCAAGGAGGTTCAGATGGCTGCTCTGAATCAGGCATGAAAGGTGTTAACATCGGTATCTCTATATCTCTTAGACAGGGTATGCAGTGTAAGGGTGTCATTACTTTTATGTAGGTTATAAATGATGTGTACAGTCTCAGTCAGGATCATTCTACTTGGCTTTTCTTGGTTGGTCAAATTCTTGCTGAGCTGCTCCACCACCTATAGAGGAAGTGCAGCTGAAATAGGTTTCTAATGTATGTGTTCGGATACCTAAAGCAGTGTCATATGAATGCAAGCTCTTGAGGTTATCGCACTTCCTTTTGTTAGATATGCTTGTAGTTAGAGTGATAACTCAGAGTCAATCAAAAAGTTTAGTGTGACCCCAAAGTGTTTAATCCATATTACTGTGGATTTTTGAATAGGGTTACTTTAATCTCAACTCACGTGTGCTTTTCAACATCCTGAGTCTGAATAAACTCCAGCACTGAGTTTTTCCTTTGTCCCTTCTGGTGCATTTGCTGGATTCAAACTGTATGTTATTCCTTCATTAAAGTGGATACTTATGATCTATCTTTCCTTGGCATTAGCACCAGTACTGACACTTTATAGTGCCTCAAGCATTTAATCACATCCTTTCCCTGAACTTTAATCTGGTGGGCATAATTTGCCTCTCCAGGGAAAAGTTAAGTACATAAAACAATTTTTAAAAACATTGAGAGCCTATTTGCCCTTAATTAGAAAGCACAAGGGATATATATGGATGCAGACAAAACAATAAGATTCATGTATGCCATTTTGACTTAATTTTGTTACCACTCTGGGTCATTCTTTGGAGGATTTGATCAACATCCTCTAGTGTATGCTAAATTTCCTTCTGTGAGATACCTACATACATTGTGGAGTAACTCCATACATCTGCTAGTAATTTCAGTCATTTACCATTCATGCAGTATGTTCATTCATTCATTCACTCATTAAAATTACCAGTTATCCTTTTTCTTATAGGCACTGATTCTTTTTGTCAAATGACCAGCCGTAACATTTTCTTTACAGGTGATTGAAGTCTATCACCTATTTGTAAATTGCCAGTCTCTTTGAGTTCAGACTGGAAAAACTGGTGTTTGCCTGAATGATAGTGAACTTTTTCTGTGCTGATAGGATAATCACAGTTTAGCAGCTGTTGATTGTTAGTCTTGTGCTAGAATGTCTCTTGTCCAGCTCGCTGTGTTTTAAATCAGTAGCAGGAATTCTAAACACAATCCACATTCAAATAATTTGTACTCTGATGTAGCATTCTTAACGCTATAGAGAGAGACTCTCAAGTTGTCTCACCTGGGGGTGTTTTTTAGAGCTGCTGAGAATTGGCAGTTCTCATGGTTTTCAGTTCATAGTACGGTATCTCAGCATGCCTGAAAATTAGGACAGTATTTTTCTAGATGTCAGTATGCGAAGGGTCCACAACAAAGGTCACCTCAACCATTTAATCCACCACAGCACTCATCATTGTGGTATTTTAAGTGCTTAAGTAATTAGATGGTTACTAAGATACCTTGGATTACTTTAAAGGTTGGCTGGTGTGAACTGGTTCCATCACTGTAGAGATCAGGTTGCTGAAGTTCTTAATCCAAGTGCAGATACTTCTTGCATTGTGTGCCGTGTATTATTTCTATAAAACCATCTCCTTAACTAAGAAAAAAAATATGTATACAAGTGTTGCTGGAATTGATGTTGCTAGCCTTTTCCAGTTCATAGCCACTTTTTGCAGTATTGTGAAACAAACCATGTGTAAAACAAAGTATGTGTTTATTTGTCTCACAGGGTAAAGTATTCTCAAGAACTACGCCTACCCAATATACTTACTCTTTACAGCCCATATATGTTGCCTCTTTGAGGAAGGGACTGTTTCATTTCTTGTTCTGTAGAAAGCTATTGCTTGCAACAGGAAAGGGATGCCATACTCATGGCAGAAGTCATAGGAACTAGATTAGGCTTCCCGAAGGATTAGAGATGACAGTGTTTCAGGGGTGGAAATGATCAGATTTACAGAGATAAGAGTTAATGTAAGAACCTACAAATGTTGTGCTGGGTTAGGCCAGAAACCTGAATTGTCCAATATCTTGTCTCCAGCAGTGATCAGTACCAGATGTCTCGGGGAAAGTAAAAGAGGTGGCAAGCGCATGGTAGAAATCTTTAAATAATACTATGTTAATGTCTAGTATATTTCAGAGCAGGGAATTTCTGAACCAGAAGTCATGTCTCAATACTTAATGGGCCTCAATGGATTTTTCTTCCATGAACTACTTTTTAGCTCAACTTCTGAGCTTGTCATCTGGGCTCTCATCAGAGCCAATGGCAAGGTGAAAATAATTCTATGATGTGATTCACCTAATTTATTTTCTTGCATAAGGATGAGAAAATAGCTGTCCAAAAAAGCACAGGTTTCTTTTTAGCAGAAATGATGCTCTATGTGAAGTTAAGAGATGAATGAATCCCATTCTAGACATGAGATTTGGATCACAGATCCTAGTAGTGTGTCTTCTCATGAAAAATTATTTGGTTCAGTCACCTAAACATAGGCATTTACATCCATTTGAGATGATCTGTCTGGCCTCCAATATATTTTCCAGAAGGAAGGGTCTTCTCCCATAGGTCCTGTGCCATACCTGCCAGCCTTGCAAGGATGCCTCAGATAATCCAGGACATCTCAAAAGGCACTAGATGGCTTTGTTTAAGAGACTGAATTGATCCCAAGGTATCTAAGCTCTAACCAAGGAAGGTGAAGTCTGTTCAGTGCAGTGAGTGAAGCCTAAAGGTGATGTGCAGAGCTTGATTCAGCTGGCCCAAACACTGGTGAGTGTTGAGGTGCACTAGGGTGCCTGAGACGGTCTCATGGAGCCGGCAGGTGTGACACGGGACCTACTAGAGGTGGCAACTCTTTTGAATGGCAATTAGAGGCCAGGCAGAGTAACATAAGACACTTCAAATTACAGTAGACACCAGACCAGGAGACTGAACTGAGCCTCCAGTACCATGGCATCTGAACGGCTCCCCAAGTTTCATTGACTGTAGGGGCTTATGCCCAGTTGCCTAAACATAGGTGACTAGAGCTAATTGAGATTGTTTAGGTTATCTGAGCCATCTACGCGGGAGTGACATATATGAGATAGATAGGACCTAGAGGAAACCCCTGCCCCTTCTGGTCCAGCAGCTGGAGGCTAGGTGAGTACTCAAGTGACGCTGAATGTCCATGTGGGGAACAAAACAGACTTTTAAGCGAGAGAAACAAGGCTAAAGTTGCAGAAAGGGAGGATTAAAGATGAGGGCTGCTTTATGAAATTAAACATCCAATAAGATATTTTTTTCCACTAAAAGAAGAACCTGCAAATTTAAATAGTCTTGGATAAGAGTCTTGAATATGTTCAGTAGAGAATACTGAGATAAGGAAATACTGTTCTGTATTCTATATTTGTACAGTGCAAGGCTGTATTTTTACTGGGACTGCAACATAAATAATAATAATAAAGTTGAATTTCTATTTTAAAAAAAGAGGAAAAGAGAGATTAAGATTTTTTAAGAAGTTGAAAATAAAAATCAATTAAATATGGTTGCAACCAAATTTAAAGATCAGAAGGTAACTGGTTACAGGAAGAAATACAGATATTAAAATGTAAAAAGTGGAGGAACTCATACAGGAAAAATAATGTTACAAAGAAGAGAGGAAGAATGCTATGAAGTTGTCAAAGGTTCATAGGGAAACAGATATCCCATATTATGATTTATCCACATAGTCAGGCTTGGAAGAATGAAGTTCAGTGTTGAAGTTTACCATGTTGTCATGAAGAATTAATAGTGGGGAAAAAAGCAGCAGCAGAAGAAAGATTGGTCTGAACACAGAAGAGGAAGGCTTCCATGCCACAGGCATAACTTTATAGAATTTCTGAGTGAAAACTCCCCCTCCAGATACTTTATGGGTAAATTAAACACTAGAGTCTTTAATTTTTAAAGAAGGATTTTAGGGAGGATTAGGGCAATGGACAGAATCACTGCAGTTTCATAATAATTCATTTAGTGCAGCTTTTTCCATTTTCTACTTACCACAGTTTTCCATTGCTGAAATTCAGAAACATTGTTAAAATGTACTTGCTTCACCTTTTAAATGTTGATACTATGTTAGCACATTAGACAATAAGTGACAACAATTAGGAAAATTTTCCTTAAGAGTTAATCTGTTAGCTGGAAGAACTTAAAATTTAAGTGTATACGTAGTCATCTATGTGACTTTCACAATGTTTGTTTAATATCTAAGGATCCCCGTAGATAATAATCTTGGAACCCATATTCATGAAAGCTGTAGAAAATTGTTGAAAAGACCTTAAAACTTTAATGAAAAACTGAAAATTAGTATTTTAAACAAGGAAGAAAAGACCTGTACTAAATCATACTATGATAAACATACGTAGAAATTTCCACGAAAATCAAATGTAACTTACAGTTTGTTCTTCTGTAAAAAAAAAAAATCTGATGAAGAAGAAAAAAGAAATATATTCCTGTGTTTTAACTCAGAATTTATCCATATCTTTCTTTAGTACCCACAAAAATAATGTAGAAGAAACCACATACACACACACACACAGAGGACGATGATTTAATGGCTGGGATTGTCAGAAAAAATATCCTGCCATTTCCAATCAAATTTAGCCTGTATATTATGGTGAAATTCTGTAAGAAAAAACAAAGAAGCTGTCATCACATCTAATGGCTTGCTTACATTCAGAATCCCCTCTGGAATAATAATTACATCAGTGTATCCGTACCGATGTATCTCTGCTTTGCCTGCTCCCACTGCTGTGCCTGCACTGTTAGATGTTACCTGTGATTTATGCCAGGCAGCTATACCGCTCTGTGCTGCATTGGTGGCTGCACATTTCCATATGGATGGGTATCCCGTGGTTTCTGGCACCGCTCCCGGGCCCTGCTGAATTCCAGGCCATTTTCATACTAGATTGCGAGGTATGTTCAGGAGGCCAGGGGAATTGTGGGGATGGGAATCAATTGCTTGTAATTGAGTTCTGCTCTAATCTCACGACTCACTTGGCTGATCAAACGGTGTGCCCACAGTTTATATATACCCAACCACATACCCCTGGGTGAATTTTCCCCACAAGCTTTGTGGGCAGATATGAATATCATAACTGTGTACCTGAAGATATCTTAGCTATTAATAGAAGTCTTTCAGGCTCCTACAAAGTTCATTGAGTTTTAGGAAGTTGTTAAGCAAGCTCCCTCATTAGGAGTGGGAAAACCGATGGAATCAGTAATTTCCATTGCACGGAAATTACATCTGTATCTACTTGAAAATCTTGGATTTTTTAAAATGCATTAAACAACTTAATGAAAAATGTAGACTAGCTTTGGGCTAGTAATGGCATTCATCCATACTGATAAACAACTATTATTTTTATTGCTTCTGCTATTTTTTTTTCTGTGGTTTTACCTAGAAATCTTTCTTTCTATGGTGTTTGAATGAGTGTCTCCTTCCTTATGTCACCTTACTATTACAATATAGATATTGTGCATTACTCACCTTTTTACCATTATGCTCTTCTCCTGTTTTGAACAGGCAAATTCCAAGAACCAGGGAGAGAACAACACTGCAAAGGATTACAGTCACCACAGAAACAGGGTGTTTTGTGTACTTCAGCGCAATAAACTGGCCTTGAGAAACCCACACTCATACGTTCCTGATTTTATTCCTGGTGGAAAGATGGAGGTTGGCATTTCTAACACTTCAGAGACTCATAAAAAATATCAAGGCAGTGGGCATGTGAGAAATCAGCTGGAAATTGTTCCTGGCATATCTTATGGTTTTCTCCATGATAGCAGTGTATCAGAACGAGTCATCTGTGCTGTACCAGGAACCGTACGTAACTTGATAACCGTCCTCTGGTCAGACAACATCATCTGGTAGAATTTGTCTTCAGCCACAGATGCCGCAGAGGGAATGTTTTATATTGAAAACTTCAGCAAGAGCAGGGAAGCAACAACACCATAGCGTCTGAACGTTGTATGTTACATTTCCTTTGATTTGGCCTTCACGTCTCTCAGTCTGTAATTGCTTTCTGCCTTTGGCTCGGTGATGATCCGGGTTACATAAAGACTGTTTGACTGGAAAGATTTGGATGATCTCCCAGTGGCTGAAAGGTAATCTATGTGAAATGACAGGAAACAAGTTGTTCCCCCCCCGCCTCCCCCGACTTCTTCAGCAAACCAAGTAAACTTCTTGCTTCATTGGTGTCCATCCTCCCTCCATGTGCCTGTCAGTCACAATGGATTCGGAGTGACTGATCATAGCGACGAGATGGCTTCCCAGCACCTTCGTGGCTCTTGGTGATTAAACATCCGCCACTGTCCTGTGAAAACTTTCACCAGATTCACTGCAGAACTTTCTTTTGTAGCTGGAAGAGAATTTTTAATATATCTGCAGTTTTGCCTGCTTCGTTTACTGCAGTGTTCACTGTAACAGGTCACCACTGCAAAGCACGTTTCCCAGACAAGGAAGCTGTTTTCTAACTTCTGCTACAACATCTGACAAGGCTTCTTTTTCCCCACTGGTTGCAAGTAGGACAGTATTTCGCCCTCAGCTTCTGTGCCTGATCCCGTAGACTTCAGTAGGCGTTTTGAATGCATGGTACTATGAGCGTACGTGTCTCC